>HG992185.1:8652434-10077994 GCA_905220545.2 Melitaea athalia | reverse complement strand
TGCGTAAAATCTGGATTGAAAATAACAGGAACAACCTTTGTACAATCTGATTTCCCCTCAAAAAGGAAATTTCCCCTCATTGTGGAGACACTGTCGGTACGTTATAAATTCAGGCGCAGCCAGTGGCAGAAAAGAGAACTAACAACTGGTTACATTATTTGTATACCATGAATTCTATCGAAAAGCCTATACCGTTTGGACTCCGTCCTATCTATACTTCGTGGTTTAATAAAAAAAAAGTTTTAACAAAACCTTTTTGACTTTTTTATTTTTTTTACAGAAGATAATAATAGAGACAACTAGTAAGAACTAGAAGGTAGTAAAAAAAAACTGAAGTAGAATAATAATTGTTTTATTTTAAAAAATTTCAACATATTATTACCTACATAAATAGGTATTGAGTTATATACATTTTTAAATGTATGTAATATTTAGCTTATTGATTTTTTATTGTTTCCTTTTTGTCTATAAATTTTAGTTTTCTCTGCTTTCTTATGATTGGGTTTGTTTAATGTTTTGAAATATCCAAAACCGCCTCCTCCTTTCCTTTTCTGCGTGGGACCTTTAGAAGTAACCTTTAGTTCAACAGCTGGTGGTACAGTGAAGCCAAATGACTTAGCAACTTTTGCCAAATCTATAGTGTCAATATCAAAAATAGTTTTCAGGTGATGAGAATCGTAAGCCCGCAGGTAACTTTTGAATGCTTCTTTAGCTGATTGATTCAAGAAATAGTTTTTGGAAATCAATTTTTCCAACTGAAAAAAAGATGTAAATTTTATACATTAATAAATTTACTTAGCACAAAGTAATTCTTATTTTGATTTAGTTAATCAGAAATTATAAAATAAATATTTTATAACTTTGAAGTCGGTGCCTTCAGTACTATATCCACCACAGATATTCACCGAATTTGTGAACTTTATGCCGTGCGCGGTCTCCGAATACTATTATAAGAAGATAATTAATTACTACAGGATAGATATTCCGTAATAATTACCTGCCAATATTAGCTAGAGGGGTGAGAAAAATTGATAATACCTATACCTAGTTATTGTTTTACTTGGCACCGACTTCAAAATTATAAAATATTTATTTTATAATTTCTGATTAACTAAATCAAAATAAGAATTACTTTGTGCTAAGTAAATTTATTTGTTACTTTTTAGTTTCCTGTTTGAAGTCGGTTTTTTTTTGTTAAAAATTATTTTATTTTACAATTTTTAGTGATGTGTAGACCTAATTAGGATGCTTCTCGGCAGTATTAAGTAAGCCCAACAAAATAAAACGCTTCAGCCTGTAATATCCTACTCCTGGGCATAGGCCTCGTTCTTCATGTAAGAGAAGGATCAGAGCTTAATCCACCACGCTGCTCTACTGTGGTTTGGCGGATATATTCCTTACTATAATAAACAATGAATAAACGCTTCACACTCAACGGCCCTCAGTAGGGTTTTCTCCTGTGTCGGGAGTCCGGAAACATACACAACACACAAACACAAACGCCCAGACCACGAAAAACATCTATATGGCCAATACAAATGTCCGTCGTGAGCGGGGATCGAACCCGCGACCGCCAGCGCAACAGCCAGTGCTGTGACCGCTGCGCTAACGCGTCGTCATAAGTACCTACTATATATGAGTAAAGATCGCTATTAGGTGTTCGTGATATACAACCGGGACTGACAGCCTAGCATGTTCTCCGGGACCGAACCGAAACCTACAGACCGAAAATAAATATTTGTATAAACATAAATATACACTCCGAGCGGGAATCAAACCCGCGACCGTCGGTGTTTAGGCGCCGCCGACACGGCACATGCACCATTATATCAAAGCGGTCGTCAAACAACAAAAAGTAACTGCTGTAAATTATTGAGGAATTCCCTCGACTATTTATGGGCTCCATCATCAGACCTGTAATGGCACTTTTAACTCATATGGGTGCAAAGTTCTCATCAATAGAAATGAATGAAGCTCAAACAGCAGGTGATTGCTGTAAATAGTTGAAGATTTCCCTCGACTATTTATGGGCTCCATCATCAGACCTGTAATGGCACTTTTAACTCATATGGGTGCAAAGTTCTCATCAATAGAAATGAATGAAGCTCAAACAGCAGGTGATTGCTGTAAATAGTTGAAGATTTCCCTCGACTATTTATGGGCTCCATCATCAGACCTGTAATGGCACTTTTAACTCATATGGGTGCAAAGTTCTCATCAATAGAAATGAATGAAGCTCAAACAGCAGGTGATTGCTGTAAATAGTTGAATATTTCCCTCAACTGTCTTTCGACTCCATCATCATATCGACTCCAGACCTTCATTAAATAGTAGTGCTTTATAGTAGTTAAGGAAAAAGTGATAAAACGCACTAGTCGTCACTACAATTTTCGAGGGTTCCCCTCGATTTCTCTGGGATCCCATCATCAGATCCTGGTTTCCTTATCATGGTACCTAAGTTGGGATATCTCCTTTCCAACAAAAAAAGAATTATCAAAATCGGTTCATAAACGACGAAGTTATGCCCGAACATACATAAAAAAAAAAAAAAAAAAAATATACGGTCGAATTGAGAAACCTCCTCCTTTTTTGAAGTCGGTTAAAAAGTCTGTCTAGCCAATGTGTCTATAAAAATAACAGTTCATTTGTTTAGATAAGTGCACATATTATTTTTCCTGAATAAGCACACTGATAAGTAAGTGATAAAGTAATAAATGTAAGTCGAGAAATAAATCAATAAATACAATGTAAAAGTTTAAATTTACAAACCTGTAATTGAATATCAGCAACTTTGTTCCAAGAGAACTCAAATTCATTTAACGCGACCTTTGACTGTTTTAAGTACCTAAGAAAGCCCAACTCTTCAGGTCGCAAGAACAACAGAGCGTGACCACTAGTTCCCAGACCTCTCGCAGTTCTACCTACTCTATGAATATATTCCTGAAAAATATAATATTATAGCATAAATCACATTGATACTATGATGTTAAAAATATCTAGTGCTTTTGTCTAATTTATACAAAAAAAGGCTCAACTATTTTGATCTGTATTTTTATGTTATTAATGAAAAGTATTTTATTTTGAAAAATGAAATAAACATTGAGGAATTCAATTCAAAATAGAAAATCTCAAATATCATGTATTTTTTTAATAAATTTCAAATGACATATAAAATGAAGTACGACAGGCTTAATTTCTTATTCATAAACGCCTAAATTTTAAGTATAATTTACCTTAGGATCATCAGGTGGATCATACTGTATAATCCAGTCCACAGCTGGGATATCTAAACCTCTTGCCGCTACATCTGTGCAAAGTAGGATACCACTCTCTGCATTACAGAATTGGAAGAAAGTTGTAGTTCGTTTTGATTGCTGTTGTTTACCCTGAAATTATGTTTGAATATTATAGTCTTATATCTGCTTTTCTAGATGTAGTTTACAACTTTATAACTCCTTTGTGAACAAAGTTACTGTTTCAATTTATTAGCTACTAGCTTCTGCGCGCGACTTCGTCGGCGTGGACTCCGCTCCTATTGGTCTTAGCGTGATGACACATAGCCTATAGCCTTCCTCGATAAATGGGCTATCTAACACTAAAAGAATTTTTCAAATCGGCCCAGTAGTTCCAGAGATTACCGCGTTCAAACAAACAAACTCTTCAGCTTTATATATTAGTATAGATATAACATATCATTAGTGAGTTAGAATTCCAGAAAAACAAATCATTCATTTGTTTCACTACTGACAATACACACGCTCTTTTACGTGTTACTAATGTAACAACCAGTTTTTAATACTTTTCTTGTAATTGAAATAGGTATACAGGATACAGGTAGGTCTAAGTTTTGAAACAGGTAACTTACATGTATAGACATGACAGGCAGATCAATGTAGTTGAACAGTTCATGGTGATACTTCACAGACATACATGTTGACAAAAACACCATAACCTTCTTTTTTCTATTCTTTTTAAGGAATGTGAATAGAACCATCATTCGTTTTTCGGAGGGACAGACAATATATCTAAAACATAATAAGTTAATCAAAATCATGCACTTATGTTTGATGTCTAACAAATATTTTTTCAATTTTATTCCATTAATATTGGTATATACAATAATACTATGATTTCGATTATCTCACCCTTGTTCTAAAGAGTCCACAGTCGCTTGTTCTCTGTGGTCATCAACCCCCACATACACAGGCTCGTGTTTTATTGCCAAAGCTGTCAATGCTTCAGTCTTTTTAGTCTGTGTGGCACTAAAAAGCATGGTCTGTCGTTTTTCTAAAAAAAAGAAAAAAAAGTAAAACATATGTTTTAAATATTTCTACATTACATTTGCATTTTGGCTTCTTTAACAAATTATAGTATTATAAAGACTATAGATGTAAGATATGCCCTTGCAACTATAAAGTATACTCATAAAGTATTTTAGAGTAAGAAAATTTACTTACTCGGTAGCAATCTAATAATTTGTTTAACTTCTTCTTCAAAACCAATTTCTAGTAATCTATCAGCTTCGTCAATTATAAGACATTGCAAATTTTTATATAGGAAGTCTGGAGTGTTTTGCAAATGATCTAGTAAACGCCCTGGTGTTGCTACTAATATATTGATTCCTGTAAAAAAAAAAGTATTAAGGATAGGGAGAATAAACCCAGACTCCTTAAATTATCAATAGTTAGTCATCAAGTAAAACAATCATCAAATAAACTTCAAACTAAGAGAAATATTGTGCACCTTTTGAAAGCTTTTGAGCTTCAGTGGTTCTGTTTGAACCTCCCATAACTAAGCCATATGTGTGATGATGGTATTTCATCAATTCCATTAGAACTCCAAATGTTTGCATTGACAGTTCTCTAGTCGGGGAAAGAATAATGACTCCAGTGCCTGAAAAGATATTAATGTTTGATTTGAGTAAACATTTCAGAGAAAATAATGTCAAGTTGTTGTATGCAACAACTTTTATCAGATATCCATTCTTTTTTCATGAAATAACTCTAGACTGTCCATACTTGACAACTGTACTGAAACAAAAACAGATGTGCCTCGACAGATGACTGGAGACTCAAGCCTGTTTTTGTTTCAACACAGGCAGTATGGTGTCCAATTTTCATATTCGCCTTTGTATCATCATGTAGATCTAATTTTTATCTCCTGTATAATTTTACCCTTATTTTTAACCTATATCAGTTTTTGCACGTTTTCTAACATGTGTTAGAATTTTCACATTTATTCAAAATTAAGTAAATAATTCAAAAATAAGTTCTAAAAATTAGTTTTGCCAACAAAAGTATGACACGACAAAACAACTTTTGATTTGAAAATGTATCAATTTACATACAACATTGAGATTGATAATATTTTATTGAATGTAAAAATATACAGATTATAAAATATACCAAAATAAAATTTTACTTTGTGATGACTAACCATTTCTAGGCTTGAATTTCAATTTGTATATCAATTCAATGGCTGGTATAAGAAAAGCGAGTGTTTTCCCCGAGCCTGTTCTAGCTGCTCCTACGAGATCTCTTCCTTCTAGTAAAGGTGGTATTGCTTTAGCCTGTATTTCAGTCATGGTTGTGAAACCCATGTCTTTAATACCCATTAGTGTTGGTTCACACACTTTGCCTTCTAATGATGAAAATTTTTGTTCAGATAAAATTCCTGAACACATACTGACACTAGGCACTGAAAAATAAAACAATTTTTTATGTAGTAGGTAGTTAGAGTATTAGTAGATACATTCCCCACTTATAAATTTATTATGAGCAATTTTTGCTAAATAATGATATGGTGTGCAGAGAGAAACATAAAACTGTTATATTAATAAAGCTTACATTTACTTTCTTCATTGGCCTTATTTTCATCTTTAGCCGAGTCATTTTTTTCTTCCTTAGTACCTTTTTCAGTGGCCGGTTCCTCTTTTAGTTCTACTTTAACCTTCTTCTTCTTCTTTTTTTCTGTTCAAAATTTAGTAATTAATTTAAAAAATACCTAATATTTAATTTACTGAAGTTTAGTTTTCAGTTTGAATTAATTTCATTATCAAACACCAGTTATGTATTTTTAAACAAACTTTTTATTATAATATAACTAAAATGATTGACCCATTTAAATTTATTTCAATATTTGGATGAAAATTGTAACAAATTTAAGTTACTCTAATTTTTATAAAACTAGAGCTTTAAATTTTTCTTTACTTTAACTACTTTTGTAATTTGTATTTGAGTTTTTTTTTTTAATATTGTATAAATAAAAAGATTACACTTACTTTTTGGTAAGGAAACATAATTATTCTCACTGGCTTCAGCTGGTCTTTTCAAAGATTCATTTTTAGGAGTTACTTCAGTTGTAGATGTCTCAACAGCAGTATCTAAAAGTATATAATAATATATAATAATAATTAATTAAAAAAAGAAACGTAAGTCTGATTCTAAAACAACTTCTGAAAAACTAAAAAGATTTAGAGGTTACCTGTTTGACTATCTTGTGCGTTATTTGTGTTTTGTGACACTTGATTCTGTTTTTTCTTTTCGCGTTTCTTTATTTTTCTTTTCAAATTTTTATCCGGAGTTGGCATTATGTACTAAGAAGTAAATTTCGTATGAAGATTACGTTTTAAACTAATATTATTATTAATAATTTTTGTCAGCGTGGTAAATTAATACGCGCATTGACGTAATGTCAGACAATTCAGACATGTGCGTATGACACTTGACAGTAATGAGTACATGGAGCTTTGAGGGGAGATTATAGGAAGTTTATTATATCTATGACATGGAGCATAGCTCTATGCTCCATGGTCTTGTTATTTCTTTGTTTTGACAATATCTGTCAACTTGAATATGTCATCATTCATCAATAATTCATCACCATGTGATTGTGATTATTTTTGTTTTGATGTTTTTAGTCGTTCTAAGCAAAATAATTACAATATTGTAATTGTTCATTTAACTCTAAAGTTAAAATTTTGTGCTATAGCAATTTAAATAATTTATAATGGAGGAACGCTCAAAAAATCCAAAGTTTAAAGATTTTAAAAACAAAATCTCGATACAGACCTTTAAAGCTATTAAAAATATGGGTTTTAAGCTAATGACTGATATCCAAGCTGAAGTAATACCTAAAGCTTTAGATGGGGCAGATGTAGTTGCTACTGCCAAAACTGGCTCTGGAAAAACATTAGCGTTTTTAATACCTGTTGTAGAACTAGTAGCAAAATTAGTAAATGAATCTTCACAAGGTAAATATGTTTTTTTCGCAATACTTAGAACTCGGCTAAAATTTAGATCCTGGACCGTCGATTTTTTTCTGTATATAGTACTCATATTTTTTCTGTATATAGTTCTCATAATTAGAAAGCTTTTTGTGAATTCTCAGGTTTAGGAAAATAATTTTTTTTTACTTAAATATATTTTTATTTTTTACTTATTTACTGTCACATTATAAATTTTGAAGTTAGATAGGTTAGGGTTATTATTTTTTTTTTGTAACGAAATTATTCCGATAAACAGTCTAATTATGAAGTTAGATAGGTTAGAGTTATTTATTATTATTTCTTTTTGTAATGAAATTATGCCGAGAAACAGTCTAATTATGAAGTTCGATAAGTTAGGGTTTTTATTATTTTTTTATGTAAAGAAATTATACCGATAAATGATCGACGGTCCAGGATCTAAATTTTAACCTAGAACTTTTAAAGGATACCATTTTGTATAAATTATAGTTATAAACAATAAAAGTACCTGTAAATAGAAGGATTGTTAAAACAAAATCCATAGTGCAGTAACTTCACAGTGTCTACTGTGAACATTGTCTTATTTGGTATTTATAATTGTAGATTTGTATAAGTAATACATACATATTGTGTATGTTTCAGGTATATTTTGTATCATAGTATCTCCAACAAGGGAGCTAGCTACTCAAACTTTTTTAGTGTTACAAGACATAACATCATATTTTGAATTGATGACATCGGCATTAATAATAGGTGGAGAGAGTAGAAAATTGCAAAGTTTAGCACTTGCTAAAGGTATATATTGTAAATTTCTGTTTTTAATATGTAACTAAATCTGCAAACAAATGTATTGCTCACCTGATGGTAAGCGATTACCATAACATATTACACCAGCAACACCACCAGCTCTGACAAACTTACTGACGACAGGAATACACTGCTTGAGAGCAGTACTAATTGGCTGTGATGTTCTGTAAGGTTGAGGTACTTCCCCAGTATATATAAATGCTTCACATTGAATAGTTTTTGGTAGGGCGAAACCCTATTGTAGGAGTCTGGATGCACACACAACAGAAATATATGTTACAAATATTTGTTATAAGAATAAAATTATGCCACAGCCAGGTGCTGTAGCCATTGCACTAATTATTGATATATTATCAAAATATGAATTAGAATGGCTTAGATTTGAAGTTGAAGGAGATGGAGATGATGATGAAGATGAAGGAGTATATTTAAAGGGTTTTAAGAAGGTGCAATGTTATTTTAAAAACAAATGTACACAATAAAATAAGATTTTATTTGTTAATGTTAATGTATTTCAGGAGTACATATAATCGTTGCCACACCTGGCAGATTGTTTGACCATATGAGAACAAAGGAGTTTGATTACAGACATGTTAAATGTTTAGTGTTAGATGAAGCCGATAAAATATTCCAGTACGGTTTTGAAGAGGATATAAAGCAAATTGTTAACCGTCTTCCAAGTAAGAAATGTACATATAATTTATTATACTATTTAAATATCCATATTTTATTATAATTATTCAATTAATGTTGAATACACAACTGAGCACAGCACATTATTCTTATTCATAATAAAAGTAAAAAAAATGTTCCTATGAATAAGAATTTTTCATCTTTGTATATCAAAGTTTAATCATTACTTATTTATATAATTGTGGCACTTAATGCAGGAATCAATTTATTTTTACGTAAAAATTTAAATTTACTAGTCTGCTGAAGTAGAATATTTCCAAAGTAGTAATCTTAAATGTTTGTCAATGGTCATTTTAAATATTTGGGATCACAAGTATTTCACCACTGTTGCAAGTTTAGTATTTTTGAAAACATTTTATCAATATCAATGATAGTGCCTAGGGAGATTTGTAGTAAAATTAATATTTTATTTTCAGAAAATAGGCAAACAATGTTATTTAGTGCTACACAATCAGAAACAACAGATGCTCTAATAAAATCTGCTATGAAAGATGATGTACAGTCAATAAATACTAATGAGGATAATGATCGCGCAACAGTTGAAGGATTAAAACAAGGGTAAGAAGTATATAAGGCTAGTACCTCAGTAGGCAATGATGTGGATATTATTCGTCTTGAGTGCGTCAATCATATTATATAGATATATACATGTATTAGTAAAGTGATTGATGTAGCTGATACAGGTGCTGTTCTGCGTTTCATTTTTAATTAAACAAATTGCAATAATCTATATTAAAATTAAAAAGCTGAAAAGTTTGTTTGTATGTTTAAACACACTAATCCCAGGAACTACTGGTTCAAATTGAAAAATTATTTTTGTGTTGGATACCCCATTAACCAGAGAAAGATTATTTTTTTACTCAAATTAACCCTTGGAACGCACAGTTAGTATTTAATTATTTAAAAGTTAATGATTAAAACATGTGTTGCAAGGTTGAAGCCTGTTCTGTCACTGCATTCACAGATAAATTGAACTTACATAAGCTATCTAAGGTGTTTTGATAATAACCTCTCGTTATAATATTTCTTAAATAAGATTTAGATATAATTTTTCTTATTTAATTCTTACAATAACATTGTGATTGTAATTATTTAATTTGTTGCAGATATGTTATATGTGAGACAGAATACCGCCTTCATTGGTTACATAAATTGTTGAAAAAGACACAGAATTCCAAAATCATGATTTTCTTTTCAAGTTGCAAGTCTGTAGTTTTTCATTATGAATTTTTTAAGAAACATTGTAACATGGGTGTGTTATGTATTCATGTAAGTTTTTTGAAATGAATTACATTATCTATACCTATATTGTATGAAAAAATTTGAGTTGAATAATGAAATTATTGTGTTAGTACATATACATACATATATAATCACGCCTCTTTCCCGTAGGGGTAGGCAGAGACCACTTCTTTCCACTTGCTACGATCCTTACATACTTGTTTCGCTTCATCCACTTTCATTATTCCTTTCATACACGCTCTACGGTTTAGGGTACTCTTGACCTGGCCTTTTTTCAAGACGTCTCTGATCTGGTCTTGAAAAGTCCGCCTAGGTCTACCCCTTCCAACACTTCCATTCACACTCGCCTTATACACTTTTTTCGTCAATCGTTCTTCATTCATTCTCTCGACATGGCCAAACCATCTCAGCATACCTTTCTCAATTTTTGTCACTACATCTTCTTTCAGACCACAACGTTTCCTTATCTCACTATTTTTTATCCTGTCACTCAGTTTAACTCCTATCATACTTCTTAACGCTCTCATCTCAACTGCATTTATTCTGCTTTCATGTTTCTTCTGCCATACCCAACTTTCACTTCCATACATGAGTGTCGGAACCAACACCCCCCTATGCACAGCCAAACGAGCCTTATTAGACACATTCCGACTGCTCATAAAGGAGTGCAAAGCTCCATTCACCATGTTTCCTGCATTCACTCTTCTTTCAATATCACTCTCACACTTTCCATCTCTTGTAAACTTTGAACCCAGATACACAAACTCATTCACCTGTTCTATTTGTTCATCTCCAATCACGATATTGCAGTCTGTCACTGCCTCATTTCTTTCAAACACCATCACTTTCGTCTTCTTTACATTCATCTTCATTCCCTTTCTCACAAAAGCTTCATTCATAACAGTTATCATCTCCTGTAACTCCTCGGCTGAGGACGCAAGTAATACTTGGTCATCAGCATAGAGAACACATTTGACGAGTAACTCATTCATTCTCAACCCACTTTCATTCTCTTTCAGCTCTGCCAAGCAATTGTCCATGAACAGATTAAACAGCCACGGTGACGCTACACATCCCTGTCTAACACCTTTTTCGATATTAAACCATTCAGTGTACGCCCCGTTTATCCTTACACAAGCACTAGAATTCCTATAAAGAGATTGCAGTGCTCGTATGAGGATACTGCTCACACCGTACCCGGACAATGCTGACCACAATTCATTCCTCACCACTCTATCATAGGCCTTTTCTAGATCTACGAACGCGCAATAGACCTTCTTGTTTTTAGCCAAGAACTTTTCGGCTATGCATCGCAAAGAAAAGACCTGATCCGTGCATCCCATTCCCTTCCTAAATCCCGCTTGTGCATCCCATACTTTTTCGTCTGTTTCATTCACAACCCTTTCAATCAATACTTTCGCATACAATTTACCGACGACGCTGAGAAGGCTTATACCGCGGTAATTTATGCAGTCCTGCCGTGACCCTTTTCCCTTATATAGTGGTACGATTACGGCTTTGCACCAGTCTCCCTGTACTTGCCCATTTCGCCAGCACAGATTGAAAAGGCGGTACAGCTGGCTAGCCACTATGTCCTGTCCGGCCCTCAGCATCTCGACGGTAATCCTGATATACCCTGCAGCCTTACCTAATCTCATACTATTCAACGCTTTCACTATTTCATCCATGCTTATCTCACTTTCATCAACAATTACACTAGTTTCCATGGAAGGTGCCGGATGTTGTACCTGCACTTCCTCTCTTTCAAACAGACTTTCAAAATACTCCTTCCATCTCATTAACACACATTCTTCTCCTTTTATAATGCTCCCATCTTGACTCCTGATTGTACTTAGCTCCGAGGTAGAAGTTTTTCCTCTGGCTGTTTTGATGGATTTCCAGAAAAACTTGATGTTAGACTGGAAATCTTCAGTGAGCCTCCTATCAAAATCATCCTTTCGTTCTCGTTTCCTTCTAGACACAACTTTTTTCACTGCTGATTTCAGTCTTTTATACTTCTTTCTTGCTTCCTTTACCTCGTCATCCGTTGCCTTTTGAACTTTTTGGTTAGCTTTTGTTGCTAACCAATCCAACCACGCTTTCTTCTTTTCTTGCACAGCCCTTTGAACATCTTTATCCATCCACACATTAGATTTATTTCTTACTTTCCTTCTTTTAGCTACCCCGCATACCTCAATAGCAACATCCACGACCCCTTTCTTAAATGTCTCCCACAAATCTTCAATCACACCTATCTCTTCTATGCCTTTGAAACTTGCTTTCAGTTTATCTACATACTCGTCTTTCTTTTCTTCCTCCTGCAGATTTTCCACTTTCACTCTGTCCAAAACACTCGTAGGCTCTGCCCCTCGGTGTCGCCACAGTTTAAAGAGGCCACGCATTCGGGTTATGACCAGGAAGTGGTCTGTGTCGAGGCCTACACCGCGGTATGCCCGAGTGTCTAGCACTTTCTTCCTCAGTCTTTCATCCACAATTATAAAATCAATCATACTTCTAGACTCACCCTCATCTCTTGTATACAAATGGATCTTTTTGTGGTCAAACATTGTGTTGGCCACACAAAGATTCCATTCCAAGCATACTTCAAGCAGGCTTCTCCCATTGTCATTCACTCTCTCGTCCCCAAACGTAAACAGAACTCCTTCATACCCATCACGCTTTATTCCAACCCATGCATTAAAGTCCCCTAACATCACGATCCGTTCATTTTCTCCGCATTTATTCAAGACCTCTCTCATGCTATCCCAGAATTCCTCTCTCTCTTGTTGGTCTCTTAATGACCCACCTCTGCGCAGATCCGTCGGTGCATAGACCCCAAGGATAAATAAGCGAGTGAGTCCGACTTTTAACCTGATCCAGAGGAGTCTTGGGCTTACACATTCATGCTCTATCACACAATCAACTATTCGAGAGGAAAGAATCACACGAACTCCCTGACAGCCTCGGCTGGTTTGGGGGACTCCCGACCAGTATGCTGTGTAGGGACCATGAACCGTGGTGTCACATCCTTTCCTCTTAGTTTCATTCACGCACAGAATATCTATGCATCTTTCGTCCATCATCTGACATACATTGTGTTAGTAAGTCTGATATTTTTAATTATCATAACAAAGAACGGTAATTAGTATTTTTGTTTCTATTATAAATACATCTTTTTCTATTTAAGGGTAAAATGAATCAAGCAGACAGGACAGCAACAATAAATGCGTTCTATAATGCTGAAAAAATGGCTTTATTTTGTACTGATTTAGCTGCAAGAGGTTTGGATATACCAGCAGTAGATTGGATTGTGCAGTTTGATCCACCATCTGACACCAATGTAACTATTATTTTAAAACGTAAGCATTTTGGAATAAGGGATCGTCCATTAATCTCGTGAAGCTCTAAAAGGGGGTTCGGGAAAAATTTATGAAATAACATAACGAGGACGGTTGAGCTATAATATGTTATCATGTGTATTTATTTTTCGTTGAATGCACGGTTTCTAAACCAAAAATACTCTGCAACCATGAGGTCTCTTATTATCACATAGCTAAGTTTTCCAAAATTTTAATTTAATACACGTGATTTTTGGATATGGGGAAGGAGGGGGGGGGGGGGGTTAAGCATAAAACACTTCATATCATAGAGGGTTAAAAATTTACTAAAAATATCATGTGATCAATGGACGACCACTACTTTTTAATTGAATATAATTAAAATGAATAATTTATATTTCTCAGGAATACATTCACAGAGTCGGCAGAACAGCAAGAGGCTTAGGCGCTGAAGGACGGGCGGTATTATTATTACGACCAGAGGAAAAAGAGTTCATTAATTATTTGCAAGAAGCCAAAATATATCTTGACAAATATGAATTATGGAATAAATACAGTGATTTGGCTCCTAAGGTGAAATATATTATGCATATATGTACCTTACGAGTATACTTATAAAAAATTACCAATGTAAATTTAATATTTTCTCATTTAATCAAAACATGCTTTATTTTTTTATAGATGGAAATTGCAATGGCAGATCCTCAATTTTATAATATGGCGGTTGATGCATTCGAGGGTTATATCAGAGCCTTTGAAGTTAAAAAGTTAAAACATGTTTTTAATTTAATAAGTATGGATTTAGAAGCTGTTGCTAGATCGTTTGGTTTGAAAGAGAAACCAGATATTGATATTCGTAAGTTTCTATTCCATTTATATAATTTTATGGCAATGAAGAACAAAATAGTGAAGATTGTTTAAATCATCTTGGTGTTGGTATATTTTGTCAGTACAGAGTTAAATTTGTGTATGCGTGTTGCAATAGTTTTACTATATATACCATAGACCACATAAATACTATAGAGGCGGTAAGGGGGCGTGGCACGTGTTACCGAGCTTATGATCAGGCGCTCGTTTTGTAGTCAAACTAATCTGTTGTAGTACAGACGCGGGTGACGTATTTACTGACTTAAAAAATATTAAATGCCGTGTTGTGCAGTTTTGTCGTGTCGACTAATGAGTCAACACCTAAAAGGTACCCCGGGATTGATTTCCTTTCACCTGTAAGTACTAATTTACTGTATTTATTAATATTTCGAAAATAGCCAGTAATCTCTTATGGTTTCGACTTACAATTCATAATGAGGATCAGTAAAGTTCTAGCAAATTCAATAGAACTAGTATCCACGTTATTCTCTATGACATAAGAATGATACTTCTTTTTGAATTATCCAAATCGGACCATTACTTACGAAGATATTAAGTTATATAAACATTATGCCGTTCCTGCCGCTACGTCAGTGTACGCGGGATGCGTGTGACGTCACTCGGACGTTCCATGCCAGTTAGCCCATAGTAGCGACAAGCTGCGATGGTGTTTTCATATAAACTATTTGTCCAGTGTCCTACAAAAAATTTGTAAGGACATAATTTGTAGCAAATTGCTTTGCCTACAAATAGGTTCATATAACTTTTTGCCGAAATTTAAAAAATGAAGAAGTTATAAGCAAAAAAGTGAGAAAATTTCTATAAAGATTTTCTTTTTTGCTCTATAACTTTTTTTTATACATTTAACAAAAAAATACCTCTGACCAGTCTTATAGATGGTTTTTTGAGGAAATTTTTCTTTACAATTTTTTGAATTTCATTCATTTAAAACGCTGTTACACCGCTCCAAAGTTGACCGGGTTCGTCAATACTCATGAGAATCCGGTCAAAACGAAATGCTTAACTTAGTTTTATGATCCTTTTTTATTGTAAATATATTCTTAAATTTTTTTTGTTAAATCCCTGCCTACAACTTTACTTATTCATTGGCATAAGCTGTCTGTGAGGTAGGCCTACTGGGAATACCACGTTAAAAAAATATGATTTATGAGATATTTGATTACCTAAGTAGATACATTCGAAGAAGATTAAGAGAAGTCAACGCATTTTTGGAAAACATTTGTATTTCCGAAACTGGTTGAGACTCAAAAGTACTCTTCTACACATATGTATAATGAGGATCAATAAAGTTATAGTAAATTCAATAAAACTGGTATCCACGTTATTCTCTATGATATAAGAAAGATATTTCTTTTTGAATTATCCAAATCGGACCATTACTTACGAAGATATTAAGTTATATAAACATTATGCCGTTCCTGCCGCTACGTCAGTAATAATAATAATAAATAATAAACGTTTCACACTCAACGGCCCCCAGTAGGATTTTCTCCTGTGTCGGGGGTCTGGAAACACACACAATACACAACCACAAACGCCCAGACCATGACAAACATCCGTATGGCCAATACAAATTTTTGTCATTTGCACGGATCGAACAAGCAACTGCTAGCGCAACAGCTAGTGCTGTGACCGCTGCGCCAACGCGTCGTTATGTAAGCGGGATCAGTGTATGCGGGATGCGTATGGCATCACTCTGACTCATAAAACTCACTCCGGATCATAAAACTAAGTTAAACATTTCGTTTTGACCGGATTGAGGATTCTCATGAGCATTGACGAACCCGGTCAACTTTGGAGCGCTGTAACAGCGTTTTAAATGAATGAAATTCAAAAAATTGTAGAGAAAAATTTTCCTCAAAAAACCATCTACAAGACTGATCAGAGGTATTTTTTTGTGAAATGTATAAAAAAAGTTATAGAGCCAAAAAGAAAATCTTTATAGAAATTTTATCACTTTTTTGCTTATAACTTCTTTAATTTTTAAATTTCGGCAAAAAGTTATATGAACATATTTGTAGGCAAAGCAATTTGCTACAAATTATGTCCTTACAAATTTTTTGTAGGACAGATAGTTTAAATGAAAACACCATCGCAGCTTGTCGCTACTATGGGCTAACTGGCATGGAACGTCCGAGTGACGTCACAGCCTTCCGCGCCGGCCGGTTAGTAAACTCCGCTAGTAATTTGATCATAACTTCGTCAATTTTTGTCGTAGAACAAAAATTTTTGCACGGTATGTTAAGGATTTCTTAGTTCTATAAATCTGCATTCTCAACTAAAAACGTTACGGATCCTCATTGCGAAGTAACGGCATACACTGCTGGCTATCCACTACTGAGATTCTGGGAACAATGCGCGTAACGCGCAATGTATTTCATGGCTATAGTTACGCTCGCTACGCACCAATTCTTCAAGTCCCAGGCGTCAGTGGGCCGCCATATTGTCGACTTTCTAGAGTTGAGCAACGAACGAATGCCTAATCCGTAGTTTATCGATAAATTTAATCTTTTTATTATAAAAGGTTTTTCGCATTAAATATATTTCGATGTTTATTATCACGTTTAAGACATAAATATTAACTGTACAATTTGAATTTCATTTTTTATATGCATTTTTATTAGATTTTAACGAGTGAATGATTTTTATAATTATTTTATTTTTTATTTACTTCTTCTAGTTTATTTCATAGTTTGCTCCTACTGTTTCATCTCCAGTCGTCGGGATACATTTTGATTCATACAGCTATCTCTGTTGTATTCACGTGCGCGTGTATTTCATTAATATTCAGTATGCTAAGCTCTAGCTATTCCGATCACTGATTATGTTTTGTCATGGTTTTTAGTTTCCCGTCAGATCCACATCTTAAAGAAACATAAACATTTAATTTTTTTTTAGAACCCAGAGATTTAGATATTCCAGAATCAAACGTATCAACACCACGAAAGTGTAGACTGAAAAATATAAGAAACATAAACATTTAATTTTTTTTTAGAACCATGATATTCCAGAATCAAACGTATCAACACCACGAAAGTGTAGACTGAAAAATATAATAATAAATAAGGACAGCGTTATTCAGAAACAAAAACGTCAAATTCGTTAACTCCAGGCCATTACTAGAAGACTAAAAAAAGAGTTTTATAACTAGAGGAGTTTCAAGAAAAATTTCATTTTCGACATGAAGATGTAGCGACTCTTGAAACTACTAATGTAAAGGTTCGTGCAAATAAAAATGCGTTTACTCGTATTTTTCTCGAGAACAGTGTACTGTATAATAAAGTGTGTTAAAGTAAAATAGGTCATTAGACAACTTAAAGCTAGTAAAATAAATACTAATTTTATTTCAGGTACAAGAGTTGATGGCTCGTTATACAGAAAAAGGATCAGAAGATGTTTCAAGAGGAAAATATCCCCGGCACTTCGAAGTTTTGCGCTTACTCTCCACGTTTATTCTCCAAAAGCGTATGGATATGTTCGCAGTACTTTCAATACGTGCTTACCAGCACATCCCCGTTCTGTACAAAAATGGTATGAAAATGTGGAAGGCGAACCGGGTTTCACCCAGGAATCATTTTTTGCTCTAAAAATGAAAACAGAATCGAAAAATTACCATATCTTCGGCGGACTTGTTATTGATGAAATTGCCATAAGACGGCGAATAGAATGGGATGCTAATAAAATGTATGGCTATCCAGATATAGGTAATGGTCTAGATCGAGACTCTATGATTCAAGCCAAGGAAGCTTTCTGCTTCTTAGTTACAGCGATTAATGCTTCATTCAAAGTTCCTGTCGGATATTTTTTAGTTGACGGCGTAAGTGACAGGCAGCGTGCCAATCTTGTGAAGCAATGCTTAGAGCGAATTCATGAAACAGGTGTTAAAATTGATTCGCTTACTTTTGATGGTTTTCCATCAAACGTAGCAATGATGTCCCATTTAGGATGTTAAATTACAAAACTAGTTTTCAACTATCCAGTAACTCAATCACCAGTTGCTTGTATACTGGATCCATCACACATGGTAAAGTTGGTGAGAAATGCTTTCCACGTATATCAAACCTTTGTTGATAAAGATGGTAAGAAAATAAAATGGGATTATTTAAGTTTACTTAACACAGTGCAAGAGACTGAAAAATTTCATTTGGCCAACAAACTGCAGACACAACACATCGAGTACGGTAATCAAAAAAATGAAGGTCAAGCTTGCATCTCAACTGTTCAGTAATAGTGTAGCCGATGCAATTGATTTTTGTAGAGAAGAACTTAGCATACACATGTTTCATAACAGTGAGGCAACAACACGATTTATAAGAGTAATAAATAATTTATTCGATATATTTAATACAAGAAATATATATCAGTCGCTTCAAAAAAGCATTAAATGCGGACAAAGCATCCGAAATATTTACATATTTAGATGAAGCCAACAAATATTTAACGACTCTTATAATAGAAAATGGCACACTTTTGATTAATAATCAAAGAAAAGTTGGGTTTTTGGGTTTCATAGGGTGCATGGAGATTCTTCGACTATTTTTCACAACTCTTATTGAATCGAAGGAGTTAGTTTTTTCCCTTTTTATAAAGTGAGCCAAGATCACTTGGAACTGTTTTTCGGTAACATTCGATCCCATGGTGGCCCTAACAACAACCCTACTGCACGTCAGTTCAACGCAGCGTATAAAAAACTTTTGGTGGACATTGAAATAAAAAATGCTAGCACTGGTAATTGCAGTGCTTTGGAAAATATTTCAATTTTAAATTGTACTTCGGGAATCCAGCGAATAAATAAAACAACACCTATGTCTTCTATGGAACTAGGTAGTCAAGTAGAGATTTCAGAAGACGAAGAAGATATCAATTCGTTTTACGAAAACTTGACAGAATTTAGTTCACAAGTTATAGCAATATCCATATTGCTGGAAGTGTTGTACATAATATGTATACATTAATATATTATATTAATGAGAAAAATAAAATGTGATACCTGTGTAGGAGCGCACACTCCACTAATCGTTTACAGAAGTTTACACTAGCAAAAGACAAAGATGGGCTTCTATACGCGTCCAATGATGTTTTTGCGTTATGTAAAGTCTCAGAAGCCGTAATTAGAACTTGACACATGAATAATAATATTAAAATTGACCTATCAGTGAGCAAAGCTATGTGTAATTTTGCAGGGTCCAATGTGTTTAGAGACGTGACTAACTTAATGAAGGCCGTCATTAAAAAATATATTTCTATAAGATTGCACTTTCTTTTGAAACATGATAAAAAACAATTGCCGAAGAGGAAATTGTTAAACTTTGTAATATTTAGGGGAGAATAAAAATAATCATAACAATTAAACTTTTATTTTTTTTATCAAGACATTTTTACTATAAGATGATTAGTCTACACAATAAACAGTAATGTTCCTCATCCCCTAGCACTGGCGGATCCAGGGGGGGGGGGTCACGAGGTCATGACCCCCCTGGGCTGTGCCCAGGACCTAGGTGGACCACTAATTAAAATTGTTAAACAAGATTTTTGTCACAATATAGGTATTTTTAAGTACATTACCTACATAGATTAATAAAATACCTACTTTTTCCCTGTATCTACCGTTATAAAAATTAAATTATAACTTCTTTTTACTTGACCACGACTATGTGACCCCCCCCCCCCCTAGCGCCAAAGCTGGATCCGCCCTTGTGACCCCTAGACTGTTATGGTTTATACCCCTAGTTCCCATTACTGTATGTAGTAATATAGAACTCATCAACTCAATGAAGCCTCAGTTTCATATTGGTTTTTAATAAATTTATGACATATGGTTAGTATCCCAACAGTTTCATAGAACTGCAGTAAAGTAATAGCAAACTACTAGGATGAATCTAAGTCGATAGCTTCACTTTTTTAAGTCGGTTAAATATAAATGTGAGATATTTAATCAGGAGGCGTGGCTCATATATAATTCGTAGCCAATTAGGATTAAGAAAATAATGTTGTAAATTGTGTGCGAACTTTAATGTTAAAGTTGGCTACGCTGGTTCTGAAGCAAATAACGTTCGATGCCGTCTCCTTATACTCCGTGATTACTATTATAGTTGTAGTGCTAACAACACAAGCAAGCAGTACAGTCAATAGTAATAGTTTTAGTTTTTTATTAATTTTTTGAAAAATAATAAATTAGCATATTCATGGTATCACGTGATTATTATTTAATGCGTTTGACTGTACCTCTTGACACCAGGATGATTTAAAATATCATTTCGTATATAATTATTCGACAATCAGTAATAAAATTTCTCTCTCTTAATATGACGCGTAATGTATCTTTTTACTTTACTCGACCATTCTACTTTTTCTCTCTCTTTCTCTGTCCCTCAATATGACGCGCATCATCTGACATTACTCGACCATTGCACATCTCTTGCTATACACGTAAATTTTTACCGCATGTAGTACAAATTGTAGATTTTTTTTACTATTAAGAAACTATATAATATCTAATTAAAAAAACTCCTTTGAGATTAACATTAACCAATCTGGTAAACTGCAACAGCAGCATTAATTAATTTAACTGACACATTAATTTAATTTCAGGTGTTGGATTTAGTAAGAAGCATAGACAGAGGAAGAGGGTAGCCGCATTGCTTGCGAATAAAAATGCAGCACCGCCGTCGAAATTGTTAAAAACTTAATTTATTTCCGTTATTTGTAAATAGATGTACTATAATTACAAATTAAATATATTTTTTACATATACACGTTTTTTTATAAACAATTATTTTCTACATGTTAATATGATTCTGTATGACTAGATGAAAAAATAAATTATTGCAATATAATTATCATGTGATGCTATACATATACTTAGTTTAAAAAAGTATATACAAGTGATTTTCTCAAAGTCAAATGTGTTTATTATTATTAAAATATTACTAAGCACTATATTAGGTACTTAATGAAAATATAGGAACTTTACACTTTCTATATTCTAATGAAATTTCATACCTCAAATATACATTTTGTTTTGGCTCATTGAAAGCTGATCTGATCTTTTGGCACAATTACGTACATTGGTTGAACCTTAATATAAATATTATGGTGTGTATTACCTTCTATTTTTAACTGTTGATTCTGCCTATTTTTAATTTTTTTTTCTATGTTTATTGATGTAAATTAAAATTGTTTTTTTTTTTAATTAGTGTAGAATGTCAATTTCGTAAAGAGAAGTTCGTCTATTCATCAGAGAAGGCATTTTAGCATAGTAATGCCTATTTATAATATTTATTTATATCTATTTTATAGTACATTTCATATTTTTGAAATGTGTGATTATTTATTATTAGTCCAGTCGCGTTACTACGCGGGTCTCGCCTCAGTTAAAATGGAATATACCGAAAATTTGTATGAAACTTCATTTTGTTACTCCAAATTTTGTCTCAAGCCTCATTAGGTAAACAATCAAGATATTTAAAAAAAAACCTATTTTCTTATTGCGACATTTTATCTTAAATATCTTAGACTTTGTGTTAGCGCATCTTAGACTTAACTTTCAGCTTCTGATTTAATTTCCTTCTAAGGTTGACCTCTTTTTTTCAACTGAGACTGAACTATGTATCTATTTAGGAGAATTATTCATTTCATAAATGTTATTTCTTGCTAATTTTTCATAGCAATCTTCATGATTGTGCTGATGATTTACTGCATATATCATAGAGTCTATAGTCTCCACTGTAGCTGGACATCTGTTCAGTGAGAAATATTGCACACATCTCCATGATGTTTTACCATGTGTTGTTGAATGTTTTGTGTAAACGAAATTCATATGCACTAGTTGTTTATGACCTTTTCTACTGTATATATATTTATAACGTATTGGAAGCTGATTGTCACACGTTCCATTCATAACAAGTGAGAGAGCATCTGAAACAAAAAATTTAAAGTTAATTATTTATTTAAATTTTATTGCAAAGTATATAAAATACATTGAGCAAAAGGAAGATTTAAAGCTACGTGCCTTATCTGCCAACCTTAAGGCGTACAGGAAAAAATTTCAGACATGACAAAATAAAATAAAATAGAGATAAGAGAAAATTATGACTGTGTAAACTATTAATATTTGCCATTAACTGAAACTCCCATTTCTAAACATCTCTAGACAAACACAGAGTTACTTTCAAATACCAGTTATGAGTTACTTATGGATGTAAAAAAAAAACAAATTCCGTACACATGATTTATTATTTTTAAAAACACGCAGTGTACTTTCTCAAACATCACGCAAGTATTACAAAAAATATAATATTATTCTTATATACTAAAGATCTCAGCCATTTTCTTTTTAAAATATGGCTATCACATTTAGGAATGTGAATTACTTCTTAAAAGACAAAAAAAATAATAGCTTTATCAATACAGAGATCACTATGTTTTACAAGATTACGTTTTGATCACTGGGAAGAAGTAAGTTCTACCATCACATGTGTAAAAATTTCAAATTTCTTATGTTAAACATTACTTAATATAATAAATAGACTAGAATATGAGCAATAAAGTCTTGAAAATATGGCAGAGGATTGATGGCACAAATCATTTTATACAAAAGACATAAAAAGCAGTACAGTGTTGGCACTCGAGGGAAAATTACAATTATCACAGGCATTACTGACAATTTTATTATTGTGCTTATAAATCTTTTAAATGCAAATATATAAATTTCTGTTTTATCTTTATAGTAACTTTAAGTTTTAGGATAAATACTTCAATTTTTTTTTTTTAATTTGGTCCCCAAAATCTATTGAATCTATGATTCATTGATTTTAAATATTTCGCAGTATCACTTGTGATTTTAATAATATATTATACTTAAGACTAATTCTCTTGAGAGGTATAAAAGCGAGTATGAATCTTAATGACTAAGGTGCAAAATAATCTCCCTGCAGTTGTGACACTTTAAACATGTCATTAAAATGTATTTCGAAACATGGTGATTTACAAAAAGGCAGTTCACAAGCACTACACATAAAGCGAGTGTCACGTCGTTTGCCAATTCTCCAACAAAGTCTACAGGATCTTTGAGGGTATTTTTTTTTTCCATCTTCCTTTTGTGGAATGGTAACAAGTCGATGTTCCATAACATATCTTGGAATCTCTCCAGTCTTCAATGTATTAGTTGCTTTACCGTTAACTAAATTTTTTAAATCCATAAATAACGAGCTCAACCCGGTACAATCTGAAAGCACGATGGGCATTTTCAAAACAAATTTATACTAAGCAAACGAGAATCACGATAATGTTGAAAATGCCATCGTGTTTTCATAGCATGATGGGTTTGCAACAGAAAACAACAAATGCTAGAAAAATTAACTAATGATTGCATTTTCAACACAATCTTTATTCCTTTGAAATTAAAAAGAAGAAGCACGAGGAAGCACAACACTACTATTAAAAAAATGTTAATTGCAACATGGCTTTGCTTTATCAGTATCAGCTGTCTTTATATAGAGAATAAAGAGTAACACATTATATAATATATTATAAAGTAAGTTTAAAGTTGTCAGTTTAAATAACAAGTGAAATAAATTTTACTAAACTAATAAAAAAGGACATGCTTCTATAATAACAATCTAAGTACTTACTTTCTTGAGGAGATTGGTACTCCAGTGGTACTATTAAATTTTTTTTCAAATCCCTCGAGCTTTCATAACTTTTAGGAGTAGTGCAAACCGCTGGATCCGATACAATAATATCACTGTCATCGCATTCTGTTTTTAAATCTGTAACATGTTCTATTACTAATGGATTTTTGCCATCTGAAGATTCTTTATCCACAACTGGTTTTTCAACATTTGGATTTAAAGATGTTGTAATTTCTACAGGAGATTCTTCATAAATACTTTTGACATTATCAAAACTGTTTCTTTGCATTAAATTGTTATCCGATTTATTAGTAATTTTCTCACATATTTTAGGTCTCTTCTCTGAATTGAGTATATCGGAGTAATAATTTTTCTGTAGGAATTCTTCTGATTTTCTTTTTAAGCTACTCAGCCTTTGCAGTTTTTCAATAAATTGCCTTTGTTTTACTAAATCTATGTCATTGTTATCAGATATTTCATTAGCAGTGGAGTCAAACATGTCTGAGGTACAAGATTCTGTGTCACGACTATCATTTTGAGTTGGTATATTTTGTTTTGTTAATTCTTTATCTGCTTCAAATACATCCTCTTCAGTCTGTAAGTTACAAAAATAAATCTATTACAATATTAGAAATTTTAACCAATTATTAAAAAAAAAAATTTATAGTAGTAAGTTAATTAGAAAAATATTATTATGGTAATCTTAGCCACTACCAACCATTGATAGTAATACAACGGAACAATACATAATTTAAAAATGTTAATATTTTTAAAATCAGTTTAATGCTCTATAACAAGGATGAGCAACCTGCGGCCCGCGGGCCGCAAGCATCCCCGTAAACATGTTTAAGCGTCAAAATAGTGCCAAATTTCTCATTAAAACTTTCAAGTAAATTCGTTTTTCTATTCTTTTCTTGTTTATTTTTATCTTGCATTAAAATTTGTATATGAAATCCTTACTTTTTTTTTTTAATTTTTATTCTAATACTAGCTTCTGCGCGCGACTTCGTCCCCGTGGAATAGGATCAATGGGCATGACGACAGTATCAAAAATCGTCAATTTAATGATTTCAGGGGAACACTCATATTAAAAAAATTCAAAATACTGGTTTAGTTTTATGTAAAATAATAAGATTATTGTGATTTTCAATAAAATAAAACATTAATATACTGCAATCGGCCATTTTGAATGAAACACAAATTACAGCGCAGACGTCACAACATAACATAATACGTCAGGCGCGCTCCAAAGAGTAAAGTAAAAAGTAAGGCCCAAATTATTTTGTGACGTCAGAGCCGACGACATGACACCTGCAGCCGTTTTGCCGCTCTCATTGAAAACATATTAGAAAAATAGTTTTAATCTTCCTTAAACTTAAGTTTATTACCGAAATATAGGTATTTTCGTAAATAGTAAATGTGTAGCCACATTACGGAAGAGGTTTTGAAAATCTTTCGTCATGCCCATTCTGTCATACATGATTTGTGTGAAACTTTAACCGTTTACGCAGCGGAAGCTCTCAAAAGGAAAAAAACCGATTTTGATTCTTCCTTGGTGCAACACTCCTATTGGTCTTAGCGTGATGATATATAGCCTATAGCCTTCCTCGATAAATGGGCTATCTAACACTGATAGAATTTTTTAAATCGGACCAGTAGATCCTGAGATTAGCGCGTTCAAACAAACAAACTCCTCAGCTTTATTATATTAGTATAGATTTAATATAAAAAGTTTCGTAAATTATTAATATATGTTAATCTATGTGCGACCCACCAAAAAAATTAATATTAAAATGTTCCCATTGATAAAAAAGGTTGCTCACCCTTGCTCTACAACAATGTAAGGACTGAAGTCTTTTATTTTATTAGGAAAACAGTGACAAAAAGAAGTATAAATTTAGTAACAATAAATGTAATAAATAACATTTAGATGCTCTCACATGTGAATATTTAGGTTAAATTATATGATATACATAGCACATGATTATCTCTCACATGCACATCATCTCTCACATACACATAACCATGTGCAAAAGCAACAAAATAATAAATAAATAAATAAACGCTTCACAGTCAACGGCCCCCAGTAGGATTTTCACTTGGGTCAGGGGTCCGGAAACACACACAATACACAAGCACAAACACCCAGACCATGACAAACATATATATGGCCCATACAATTATTGTCTGTCATGAGCAGGGATCAAACCCGCGACCGCCAGAGCAACAGCCAGTGCTGTGACCGCTGCGCCAATGCGTCGTCGAAATATTATGGTTTTATTGAAATAAAATTATGGTCTATGTCTAACTATGTATAAAGTAAAAGTCACATAAATATCTAAAAAGCAGTATTAATTGTGATCTTCTATATGGTTGAGATACTTCCCCAGTTATGCTGATCCAAATTTTTAGCAAGATACTACTACCTCCTGTATCCTACCTCAATAAAGTCAGTCTACTTGCATGTCTTACTAGACTAAAAAAATTCTTTCTCATTTATTGCAATACAGAGCTTTAATTACTTCCGTATACAAATTATATCATATATTATAAGTTGTAAAAATATCATATGTACAACCCCTCACCTCTTTATTTGTTAAGCCCTTGATTTGCAACACTTCAGCAGTACCTATAAAGCTGGTGAGATCTTCTCTTTTGACGCTTACTTCTCCATGGTACATAAACTGCAATAAATCTCTCATTGCCTTGTGACTGACATCCCGCAACACAACTGTAAATATTTACAATATAAAATAGTAAAATCAGCAAATTTTAATAAATATAGATTTAAATCTCTTATTTGAGTGTACAATTATTGAGTACATACTAATTGGGTGCTGACACGGATTAATTTGAAACATTTTTTTGAAATAAGGCGAACATATCGATAATATAACTTTATGCGCTTGTAGCAAATGACCGTCAACTGCGATAGTTACATCCACAAATTCACCATTTCCTAGTAAGGCAGCAAAACCTTTACTTAAGTTTCCGTGGAAGTTGTTCCAAGACAATGAAAATTGTTGGTCCATTTTAGTCACTTAATAAACGCATCTGGGAAAAAATCTTTTTTTAATAAATAAATTAACGAGTTTTCTTCTAACTAGACTGTGAAAATGAGAATATTATTAATACACACTGTAATTATAGAAGCAACAATAACCAGCGATGTTTTCACCAATATTGAGAGCAAAATTTGACATTAGTAAGCGGCGCGTCGCATAGTGTTGTTCATACTTCATTCATTCATTGTAACTAGGGCTTGGAATACCGGTAAAAATTCGGTACCAGTACTTTGTCTCGGCAGACGTATCGTTATTTATGGAGTACCGGTACTTTAAATACCGGTACTTTGGAGCCATTTTACCATTAAATTTTTTACCGGTAAAAACTCGTTTAACGTTATTTTTACCGGTACCTATCTATACCGGTACCGTTAATTGCTACTGTTACCTTTATAGGTACCGGTAATTATTACGCTAATAGAATACTACCTACTTTTCTTTATTTTTTTATCTCACAGCGTTATAATCTAATGTCACGTGCTGTTGCCGCTCCTATCAGCCCCCCCCGCGCAGCTTCGAGTTGAACATTTTTTCTTTGCACGGAGCGGCAACGTCGTAGAGGTACCGATAAAAATATCGTTAATCGTGACGTCAGAGGTACTGGTACCAGTATCGTTAAAATTCTATTTACCGTTAAAAATTACCGTTAAAAATCGTTTCCGGTACCGAATTACCTTTAAAACTTTTACCGGTAAAACAGGTATCGGATAAATATAACGCTATTTACCGGTATTTTATAAAGGTAATTGGTACCGGTAACAAGCCCTGATTGTAACATCAAATCAAAAACACATGATCTAAATACCGGTGAATATATTACCGATCTTAAATTAAAGTAGAGTTAAAGAGGTTATAAAGAGGGTTAGGCTCTTAGGTTAAAGTAGAGTTAAAGAGGTTATAAAGAGGACTCTACTGACAAATTCAATAAGCATAAAACCAAATTATAAAAAATAGTTTCAAAAGAAGAATAGAACAATTATTATAACTGGCGCATTTCGTGTAAGATTAGGATACAAAATTAGTAAAAGCATTCTTTAACACAGAGCAGAAAACCAGTTATGTAGAAACGATACTTTCACAACACGATTCTAATATTCTATATTTCGGATAAACTTCCGAAAAGCTCTTACCGCCGATCGACCTGAAATTTGGTACCTATAAATACTACATAACGTATTTTGACCTCCTAATCACGAATATCATAACGAAAATTGGGGCAAACTAAAAAATAAATAAATAATAAATCGGCCAAGTGCGAGTCGGACTCGCGCACTAAGGGTTCCGTACCATTGACTAAACTAAAGGCTATATTTTATTGTTATTAAACAAAATACTTAATAAATAAGAAAAAGATTATACCATATGAAAATGGAAAATAAACTAGTCAAATACGCCATCTATCTATCGATCCATGCCGCTATTGGAAAGCTATAATATTAGTCTATCGACGACGTTTTCTTGGTTTCTAGATAGATGACGTTGGAATTAAGTAGCTTCACATTAAATATTTATTTTACTTTGTTTTTAGTATTTGTTGTTATAGCGGCAACAGAAAAACATACTTTGTGAAAATTTCAACTGTCTAGCTATCGCCGTTCTTGAGATACAGCCTGGTGACAGACGGACGGATGGACCGCGAAGTCTTAGTAATAGGGTACCGTTTTTACCCTTTGGGTACGGAATCCTAAAAACCACCAACCAGCGACTGACTTTGAACCAGCGACTGTACTGGATATGCCAGTATCACCCCGAATCCATTTAGCTAACTCGAGATGAGATCTAATTATACTTTTTTGTATTTTAATATTATCAGGTTAGCATATTTATTTATGGAATTGAGTAAAAAAAAATTGCATGCATACAAAGTGCATCCAAAGAAGTTTTACACACATACACATACACATTTCAGAAGTGAAACTTCTTTGGCAAACTAATTTAAAAAAAAAGAATTTAAAATTCAAAAAAATCTAATTGAACAAAGTGTGTGTGTGTCAGCGCTGACGCACGGCTGAAGTTTACTTCTTCAGATCGACTGTCTAAATAGGCACAAAAAAGGCTTACTAGTCTAAGAAAAAGATTAATACCATATCAAATGGTAAATAAACCAATCAAATAACGCCATCTATCGATCAATCGATGGCGTTATTAGAAAACGTCAGCATCTATCGGAGGATATGTCTGAGCTACGGAGGGCAGTCGCCCGCCTACCCAAGCGGAAGGCGCCGGGACCGGACGGAATCTCAATTGCCGCGTTGATGCAGCTGCCTACGGGATGCCTCGCAGCGCTCACGAGGACATTCAATGGGATACTCCAGACCGGACACTTCCCCGAGGCGTGGAAGACCGGGAAAATTATTATCATCCCCAAGCCGGGAAAGGATCGACGATACCCGCAGAACTATCGGCCGTTCACGCTACTCTCGCACATCGCCAAGCTGTTTGAGCGTCTACTGCTGCGGAGACTTGCGCCACACTTGCCCATGCGCGAGGAGCAGTTTGCCTTTCGCAGCAGTCATTCGACGACGCTCCAGCTGGCGAGGGTCATCGGACACTTGGCCAGTGAGTGGAATAACCGGCACTGCACGGTCGGGGTCTTTCTCGACATGGAGAAGGCCTTCGACCGTGTGTGGCACGCCGGCCTCCTGGCCAAGATTATTGACACGACAGCACCGCCTGCGTATGTGCGGGTGGTAGCGTCGTTCTTGGAAGGCTGAAAGTTCTACGTCTCGGTGGAAGGTGAGGACTCCCAACCTCGCCCCATCCGAGCTGGAGTACCCCAAGGCAGCTGTTTGTCGCCGCGGCTATACGCGGCGTACACGGACGACGTTCCTACGCTCCGAGGACACCTTCGAGAGGGGGAGGAGGACGTGCTGTTGGCCCTTTATGCGGACGACAGTGCGTTCTTCGCGTCGTCATACCACCAAATCGTCGCCACCAATAGGATGCAGTGTTTGCTGGACCTGCTACCGGAGTGGCTGGACAAGTGGAGAATGGCCGTCAATGTGGGGAAGACGGCCGCTCTACTGACCGGCGGCTCCAGGCCGCTACGCCAGCTTACACTACGAGGACAGGACGTAGAGTGGAAGGCCTCAGTTAGGTATCTGGGGTGCCACATCGACCGGAGGCTGCGCATGGTTCCCACCGTCAACCGGGCGGTGAACCAGGCAGCGGCGGCCCGGTCGATGCTCCGCTCCGTGTTCACGTCGAGATTGCCCCTCAGAACCAAGCTGATGGTCTACGGTGCCTACGTCCGCTCGCGCCTGACGTATGCGGCCCCGGCCTGGTACGCACTCTGCTCCGCGAGCCAGGCCAGAAGGCTACAGGTCCAGCAGAACCGCTGCTTGCGTCTGATAGTAGGAGCTCCGAGGTACGTCAGGAACGACGTAATACATAGAGACACCAGGACGCCCACCGTGGAGGAGTATGTCCGCAACCTAGCGCGCACTATGTTCGCTCGCGCGGACAAAGGTGCGTGCGTACACCTCCACGGAATTGCCCCGTTGCACGCAAGACCACCGGACGGGCGTCCACTACCTCGTGATCTCCTGCTGCCGACGCAGCAGATCACCAACGAAGGTGACAGTGGCGACGAGGAGGACGACGCAGGGGAGACTGCGTAATAAGCTAGACTGAAAAGAAACAGCCAACTCATATAATACTGGACTACAGGGTACAGCCCACTTTAAGTGGGTGTATCCTCGGCCCATCGGGGCGAAAACAAATGACCCGGCAGTGGATACTGCCAGAGAGGAAAGGCCCGGGTAAGCAGGCATAGCCTGGATGCCCGTACCCAGACAGGCCCTACGACCTGCCAGGAAGAATCACCACACGTCTATCGGAACCCAATAGAGTTCCGATAGACGACGACGTTTTCTTAGAACTTTATCTTTCCGATAGATGGCGTTAGGAGCAACTTAATATTCACGCCTCAAAAGTGAAAGGTGCGCAGAATGGGCTGCACAAAAAATGTAACGAGGTCATTCGTTCAATAGATTTTACTGCTCAAATTTTTTTTTCATACCGGGGGCCTTATATGGAAACCGATTCTTAAGGAGTAAACTCCAAAAACTAATTGAAAAAAAAGGTGTGTGCGCGATTCACACACGATAGAAGTGAAACTTCTGTGGCAAACTAATTAAAAAAAAACTAATTTAAAATTAGCGGCTTGCAGCGCGGCCCGGCCGCACTGTGGCCGTTTTGCGGCCGCAGCGCGGTTCGTCTTTCCCTTTTTTTGCCGTTGCATCCGGTTTGAAATCATAACGATTCTAAAGAAGTTTCACTTCAAAAACAAAAAAAAAAAAACAACGTCACTTGGTGTTCCTAGGCGGTACTTAATCCATCCAAGTACTGACCGTCTGACGTGCTTAAATTTTTACCCCTCATGCGCCTAAAGAAGTTTCACTTCAAAAAACAATTTTAACTTGTTCAAAATTTGACCTCAATCATTAATTTGGTTCTATTTTTCTGTCATATACTTCTCGCGACGGTTCTTACAAGATGACACATATTCGATCAATGTACAATCTTAGATATGTGAGTACATACAACTCTGCAAAGTTGTGTTGAAACTTAATTTAGCCAGACTGGTTTGCGGTCACTGTTGAAAAGTTTTAGCAAGCTCTATACTAATGGAAAACGAACAAAATCACTGGAAACTCAGTTAGAAATGTAGGTATTTGTAAGTCGTGCAACTCAAGCAATTTGTGCAATTTTACTGTCAGCGCCAGAGGCACCCAAGCCGGAAACTAGTGTAACCATTAGTGTGGTATATTCAACTAAACTTAACTTCTCACGAAAAATAAGTCAATTGTCTGTTTTGTAGCATTTTTTAACCTATTCAATTATGAACTTCTTACTTCGAGCTGCGCGCTTATAAGTAATGGTTCTATTTTACAACTATATTGGCGTAAAACACGTTTTTTTTTTTTAAATTATTTACTATATTGCGGAAATAAGCTTAATGCGACTTAACTCTAGCAATTGGCAATATTAGATGAATAAGTTATAAAGTGTTTGTTCGAACATAGCTAAGTTTTTTACAAATAACGTTTTCATATTGACATTACTAAAAATACATTTCACCATAAATACGTGATAAATACAAAACAGAGCAGAGACGGGCGAAGGTTAAACTACTTGGACGAATTAACAAGGGACTTCACGCGACTTTTATGTAAATTAAAGCTAGATCGCAGGGCGTTGTCAATCAGGGTAAACATTTTGGCTCGCAGATGTGTTCGTTGCTTGATTCCAGTTGAGATCCCGCTTTTTAAAGCTACTTACTGCACTTCTTTTTATACAAGCAGTCTGTGGGGCAGCTACATTCAGAGGTTGTATAAGGCCTTGCGTGTACGATACAACAACGCCTTCAGGGTATTGTCAGGGCTGCCTCGGTACTAGAGATTGCAAACCGGGCCCGGCCGGGCTGGGCCCCGGGCCCGGTGCCCTTTTAGACACCCACCGGGCCCGGCCATTCTTACCGAGCCCGGTCACCGGACCCGGTACGTAAACCGAGGCTATACAAGTTTGGTTGTTTACAGTTACAGTACACCTATCATATAAGATTTCGCTATTTAGTCAATTAGTAATAGTAACACTCACTAGTCTAAACTCTTAATAGCCAAAGTTTAAGAGAAACATACTTTACTTTTAGCAAAACAAGAATTACTAACCGACGTCCAAAGAGGAGGAGGTTCTCAATTTGATTGAATTTTTTTAAATGTATGTTAGATGATAGATCAGAACTTTTGACTTGGTGGACCGATTTCGATGAACTTTATTTTAACTGAAAGGTGTTGCGTGTCATGTGGTCCCATTTAAATTTAATTAAAATCTGACAAGTACTTAGAGTTATCTAATAATGCGTATTTACTTGACTACTTTTTCGTCGACCGTATATCGTATCGTTATATCGTATCTCGTATTAAACCGCATAACTTTTCACTGGGTTCATCTATTTTCATGATTCTTACTTTAATCGAAGGTCAATCAATACTTGTCATGTAGCCTTGTTTAAATTTGACCGAGATCTGATTACTACTTTTTGAGTAATCTTTGTTAGCGCGTATTTATTTGACTATTTTTTCGTCTTATTACGTTGTATTTCTTACTTGTCGATGTAATTTTTAAGTCGGTTTTTTTTGTTTGCGAGCACACACAATTATTTAAATATACCTACTATGTTTTCAAATAGACACTATAAGGAGTAAAGAGAAAAACCTGCTTATTTAATCTTATTAAAATGAACAATTACTAATACTAAGTATAGGTATTATTAATTACTAATACTAATGTTACTTTTCCGTCAATAAGTAAAAGTATCTAATAAATTCTGTATTAAGTGCGATTTTGAGACTTGAGTGAGGCTGATTATTGTGATAATTATTCATAAGCCAGTTTGAAATAAATATTAACCTTGAATCATTGTGTTTTTTCATTCATATAGAGAAAATTTTCATAAAATACTTAGGTTTCATCGCTAACACATAACTCGGCCGGGCCCGGCCGGGTTGGCTACGAATGCAACCGGGCCCGGCCGCGTTGAAAAACATACCGGGTTGCAATCTCTACTCGGTACTGTAGTGTCTCTAGTATGTTCGCACACGCAGGGGTCGACAGTACCTATATTCAATGTACGCTGTGGGTCGACAGTTTCCCGGCCATTCGAAGCAAAAAAGAAAGCTCAATCTAAAGATGAGTGCGACTAAAGGAGTTTCACTTCAATAATCTTTTAGACTTTTTATGATATACTTATTAGCTAATAACTTTCGTTTCGGACATAAAACAGAAATAAGGAAAAAATATATAACCAGAAAAGAGCGTGCTCTTCTTTTCTTCGAAATAAGCAATTTAATAAATAAATTAAAAATAATATTAGCTCCTCAAAGTCCGTCGCATAGGTAGTTTTGTTTTCAATGGCTAGAATCGCGAGGCACGTAGATAAGTTTCAATTATTTTCAGTTTGCTGAAGCTCAGAGTTTGCAGATGTTGTTGGTATAATGTGCAATAAATTCATAAAGCTATATATACTAACATTTGGAAACGCTTCTCGCAAGTCATGCTTTTACAGATGTTGTAACAGGTCGAAGGCACTTGAATTTTCTCGGTCTTTGAAAATTTACTAGATCTCATTAGATAGTAAATTTTAAAATATAATTTTTTTTTTTATAGATAACAAAAAGTTTAAATTTATTAAAGGATTATTATTTTCACAAATGATCACAAATCTATACTAATATAATAAAGCTGAAGAGTTTGTTTGTTTGATTGTTTGTTTGTTTGTTTGAACGCGCTAATCTCAGGATCTACTGGTCCGATTTGAAAAATTCTTTCAGTGTTAGATAGCCCATTTATCGAGGAAGGATATAGGCTATGTATCATCACGCTAAGACCAATAGGAGCGGAGTCCACGCCGACGAAGTCGCGCGCAGAAGCTAGTAATAAATAATAGTAAAAAAAACAAACTAAAAAACGCGCTTTTATAGATAAAACAAACTAAAAAAGAATAATCTTATCAAATTAGTGTATTGTCAACGGTCCTCGATATGTCTACTAAGTTAAAATTAAATCTGAACTTTTGAAGTGGGTCAAAATGAAATCCAAAGGAGTCGGTTACAAACATACAAACATTTAGGTGAAGGTAATTAAAAAAGCGTGTAAAAATGCTACTCATTTGTTAGTTTTGACAGGTTTTCTCAAACGCTGAAGGGAGGAGGTGCTACTATCAAGTTTTTGCCCCGGTTCGCAAAAATTGTAGATCCGGGGCTGGTTAATTTATGCAATCGATAGATAGATGTATAAATATCTTGCATACGTCCACAGGATACGTGCGTTAATCACGTGACGTTTTTTAGCAACTTTTCCATTCCCCCACGAAGATATGATGATGATGAGGTTTTAGACTAAAATACCGATAAATAGCGTGTGTTTTTTTGCAAAGTATATTGAAAGTTTAACTCGTAATATATCACACCCAGGTGATCCCACCAAACCAGCACGAGTTTTTATTCCGTGAATGTTCAGTTTTGCTGTCGATGTTGACTCGTGGTCAGGTAGGTAGGTTTTCTTCTTTTTGGATTCTCATAATGTACCTACTTTTCATGGCCTGTGACGATTCGATGTAAAAAACTTTTTTGTCCCTAACTAGCAGCATTTCACTCATGCGTAATCGGCGTTCAACGTCTCTCGGCTTTTATTTACATGGAACCAAATTATCTTGTTTATGAACCACTCCTAACGATTTTAAACGATATGACTCTGCTGACTCTTTGAGTGAGTTGCTTTTGTGTTTGAGACGAATCTTTATTCAATAATTCCTCCAATTTATAATTTCGCTTAGTCTGAAACTAATAATTTGTTTAGTTATGCATCTCGATCGAGATCCAAACACACATTAAAAGAATGTAAAAAGATGGTTAAACACAACAAAGGAAGGGTTCAAAAATCAAAATCAAAACCAAAAATATTTATTTCGTCATAAGGTGGTATTGTACACACTTAACGAAAGTCAAAATAAAAAAAAAAATAAATAAAAAAATCATTTACAAAAAAAAACAAAAACTAAACAATGCAATAGAAAGTTAAGGCAGCAAACAATCAAACAATAAAATAAAAAATAAAAATTTATATCTTAACATTAGGTACCTACATTACAAACTTACGTAATGTGCCCAGTGTTATAAGCAACCTTAACTTAGTCAAAATATTAAATTACTAATGTCTCGGTAGACATTACCTATCTACTTTATCCTCGGCTTTATTAAATATTACAATAAGTAAAGTCCCTAGTGTAGGCCGAGAGAAAAAAAGCCGGCGAAAAAAAAAACTCTCGGTACTCTTTTTAAAAATTCAAAGTGAGATACAAGATAAAAACGCAGTAGTGGACCATGAAATGATCAGGACAAACACGAGACAGCCAATCGTGCGTGCTATACCTCTCCTATACATTTGTATTGGTCATACAGATGTTTACCGTGGTCTGTCCAGACCACGGTAAACATCTGTATGTTGGTATGGTTGTATTATGGTTGTATGGTTGGTATGTATGGTGTTGTTTGTGTTCTCCGTGAGGACCCCGCGTTCCAACGGCTTGCACGCGCTTAGGCACATAGCTGACCATAGATTATACACTTTTAACTAGTAGCTGACCGCCAGTAGCTTGATAGAGCGCTCCGACAGCGCTTTCTCCACACCGACTTCGTTTTAAGCCGTGTGATCTCGCTAGGATCCCTTAGGATCGGTTTTTCGGACTTCCCAAGCCCTCATAACGTCCAGACAACGGCAAACATGTGTATGCCAGATGAGTATAAAAATTAAATGATATAATAATATGTTGGTTCACAAGTCAATAATAAGTATGTGTAGCATCATGCGTAGCATCATGCGTAGCATGATATCATCTCAGCGTTTAAGTTAATACATGTTTACCCACTGACCACTGTATCGTATCAGTTCCGTATAAAGTTATTAGGTATTGTTATTGAACCGTAAAAGTTTAGAAGGTAAACTAGAATTTTCTAAAAGTATAAATAGTCTAAGTATTTAATATGAAAATAATGGCAAAATGTAAAATGAAACTGTGCTCTTACCATCTTTTTTGTGGTTAATACCATAGAAATGTGTGTAATATTGATTTAAAATACTATACTATTTTAATATCTTGTAAAGTTCGTTCGTAAATACATAATTACATTAACTGCTATCAAACTCATATTTTAACAATATTTCAATTATTTACACCAATTGGGCTCGCTATATTTTATTACTGTTTTTAACCGACTTCAAAAAAGGAGGAGATTACTCAATTCGACCATATACATTTTTATTAAGTATATTTTTCAAATTATTCTTTAATATGTGGTATGGTATTTAAATGTCAAAGAAAAAAAACCCTGTAAAAAACGAAAACAAACTGGAAACATTTTTTTCTGTGAAGTAATAATGAGTTATTTGTACATTTTTACGAGTTAAGTCGCTTAAAAGGGTTTTGAATTAATATCCTACACGATGTTTTTTTCTAATTTACAAATTCCTCTCCACAACCCGAAAACCATTGTGTTAGCGTTTTTTTCTTTAATCTGTAAAATACAATTATGGTAAATTTTAACTCAGACTAAAGAAACTGTCTTGTTAGTAAAAAGTCTATTAAGAACATCAGATGTTTTTTTCCGATGTGTGTGATACACAGCATCGGAAATAGAGTGATTGGAAAATCGGAGGAGATTTTAAAAATGTTTTAGGTCTAAACAACGAAAAAAAAAATGATTTTACCAAATCAGTGACACATTAAGTGCGGATTTTCCGTTTTTTAATGCGTACACTTTTAGAACTGTCCGTCCCAGTAAGAGTACCAATTAATTAAGCTTTGTAAGAGCAAAGTCACCCTATTTTCTAAGATAGCCCAACCATGACAGCGCACTTTTAATTTTCTGGTGTCACGAGTTATAGCGATAAGGCCGTTCCCCTTTTCACCCCTGACGAAAGTATGCAATGAATGGCTTCTTATTAAAAGTGTAGAAAACTTTCATCATCAAGATAAAGTTTCTCATTGTATTGTTAATACCGTTATGAATGATGGAAGCTGTTAAGTTGTACGTATATATATTTTGTCTATGAATTAAAATACTTATTATGTATTTAGGAATTTTCAAAAACCTACAATTGCTGCTTAAGCAATTGTTTATTACATTTTCTAATGAGAAATTTTATGACTGTATTCAATATGTTTTATTTAATACTAGCTGACCCGGCGAACTTCGTACCGCCTAACAGTCGATTCTTTAATTTTTTTTTAATACTTATCCTTTCCGGAACCCCTCCACTAACACTTAAACTTTATGGTATGGTATTAAAGTTCAAATTGAGTTTTAAGTATTATTACGAATCTTTTGTATGGGAATATAGAAAATTGTTGTCTTTAGACTTTTTCAGGGAATTTTTTAAATTTTTCTCTCCGTTGAACCATCCTCGTACTTCAAGGAATATTATAAAAAAAGAATTAGCGAAATCGGTTCAGCCGCTCTCAAGATTTGCGCTTAGCAACACATTCAGCGATTCATTTTTATATACAGGGTGTATTTGGAACGCATTGAAAAACGAAGAGGTATGATAGTGTTGGCTTAACCTGACATGATACAAGTGAAAAAAAAGCGAAAAGAAATTATTATTATTTTTCCTGTTTTCATCATTTTTTTGGTATAGTCCGGTTTGGGAAAAATAATGAAACAGAAATTTGAAGATAATGCTTTAAAATAATCGTGTTTGGAACAAACTGTCAATGTAATGCAAACCGTTCATACGCGCCATCAGCTGACAGAGGTCAACGGCACGAGGTAAACGTACTCGCCGCCGCGCGCACGTTTAATTTTCGTTCCGCCGCCTCCCGCGCCCCGCCCGGCTTCACAATGTGTATGATACATTGCTGCCTCACATAATACATAAGTCCTAAAATGTTCTTAAAAAAACGTTTCTGGGATAAATGGTTATATGCATTATATAGTATATAAATAGTATATTACGTGGTTTAAATCTTACAAAGCGTTCCAAATACACCCAGTATATTATAGAGATTATAGAGATGTCGGCTCGAGACACTTTCCTATGTCAAAAACACGTTTCTACGATATTCTTCTACTTTATTTCATAAATTATATCAACGCGATATTACATTGTACAATTCGTGTTTATACCTATTTGTTACACCATATAACACCTATTTTCGTGATGCACGAAAATAGGTGAAATATGAGGCGAAATGTTCATAATTATATCGTTCGATTTTACGAAAAAGGAACGATGCTTCCATGTTTGGTGCGGTGTCTATCTGATTGTCGCGCTACATCCATTCTATTCTAGTGGTCAGACTAATAACATTGTTATTGTTTGAATATTAATGTTAGAATATTCTATTGTTTAAGTTATTGATTAAAGTGTTGTAAAATTAAACTGATTGTTTTGTATTGAAAATAGTTTTGTTATGAAACGAATTATCACGACGTAGGTACAGGACGAAAATGATTATTTTGAAAATAGTGTCGTCATATTGCTGTCGTCACTTTATTAAGAAGCCTACTCTAGAGAACCTTCTTAGTTAAATACAAGATGTAAAGTACATATAACGTATATATTATAATTTTTGGTGTATCGAATATTATATGTTCTGGGGTGGTATTGGGGCGATCTCGACGGGTCCGCCGCGGTCATTGGGGAGGCTGCCAGTGACAGGTAATCGATGTGGTTTGCTAGTTTATTTGGCTATCGGTACAGTTTTCGACATGTGTATCTGCTCGATATAATCGATAATGTTGTTAACTCGAGCATTAACTGTACATTTTTGGTTAAAGCAAGAACTGCTTTTAAAATATATATTATAATCTTGCAAAAGTCTGAAACGGATTTTGAGGTCGTCTAAAAATTTAAACCGATATCAGTGTAGTATGTGTGTTACTTCTAATGATAAAAGAAAACTTCTAGAACACTTTTAAAAATATAATAGAAAAAGTAAAGGATTTTTTATATTTGAAAATATAAGAAAATTAATGCCGAAAAATATAAAAACATGTTGGAAATATGCGTTGGAATGAAATCAAAGTTTTTAAATAATCGGAAAATTACATTTATAATACTAACAATAAGTAGACTAGTATATGTATTTAGGTACCTATAGGAAAATAAAATATAGCATTCGTTCTTAATAGAAGCCTTTGAATAAAATGTAGGGTAAACGTAGGGGATACAGTGTGTAGCTGCTAGTTTCCGTTAAAGCCGCTCTCATATTCATCAAATAGTTTTGTATTAGTTAAAGTTTCATCATACAACAGACCAATATGTTCCAAAACTTGCCAGAATACTGCAAATTACACGTAACTAGTCTACATCATTAAGTTGAATAATTATAACAGCATTGAGATATCTATTGCATTTCATGTTCTTGTTCTGTGCAGAAGTTCCAGTCGACCTATTTACGATACATTATGTACCTGGAACTTTGCATTCCATCTGATAGATTTAGTCGATAGTATGACAATCTTGAGACTATTGAGGAGAAACTTGCTTCTAAACACACGCCGAGTTAGACGAGACGACACTTATGACTATCAATTTAATTTTGTAATATTTTAAGTAATTATTTATTATCTGATTTTGAAAAATGATATATTAAAATCAATCGGTATTTATTAACTGAGGTAGGGCACATCAGGAAATTTTCTGTTCAAAATATAGAGCAGCCCTACTGGGGCAGTAACTCGACCTTACAGAAGATCACAGCGAAATAATACTGTTTTCAACTTTTCAAGCAGTTTTGTGTTCCTGTTGGTGAGTAAGGTGATCAGAGCTCCTGGGGGGAATTGATTGCAATGCTTCTGGTGGTGCAGGCATCTATAAGCTACGGTAATCGCTTACCAGCAAATGTATATATATAATCATACAATTATTGATATATAATTGCTCAAAATAATAAAATACATAGGTACTACATATATTATGCTTAAGTGAATGATTATACTTAAAAGTTAATAAATTAATAACTGTTTATGCGGCCAAAAATAATACAAAAGAACGAAGAAATTTAAAACAACCACATATTTTAATGAAGGTATCTGTGACCAGGGTATCAAAAAGTCAAAAATTTCGTCGTGAACTTATTAAATGTTAACCACAATAAGTCTTTAATTACGCGTAAGTATACCAAATTTCACGGTTCGCGACTAAATCCGACTCCCAACTCGGAAGTGTGAGACGTGCTTCCAAAGGTCTTGAAAGTTAGAGCGTGATTGGCTCCATTGTGAACTCTCAATAGTCCATCCCGGGATTTCTAACTGAAGCGGTTCAGCTTATTGGGTGTTCACTTTTACGCTTTTATCACGAATTTCATATGAAAACATGCAATTAATATATTTATTGGCAAGAGTTTAAAGTTCATTAGAATTTGATCTGAACGTATAATGTTTTACAATAGTGTACATATTTACAATTGGAATACAAAGGAGTAAGATAAAAAGAATTTTATTTACGGCAAAAATTTGACTACGCGAAGAAACGAAAGAAGTAGCGTCATCATTTTTAAGTTAAGAAGATATGATCTTTTCTTTTAATTAATCGAAAAGCTGTATTGAATGGGTTCAATTAAAGGGAGACCTTTATGAATAAATCTTCCGTCTTGGATTAAACTTTTACAGAAAGAACACGAAAATTAAAACCACTAGAATTGAGATTAAATTTTGCCAGCGTTCTATATTTTTGAACGTTAAATTTTTAGCTTTCTCAAAAACTTTAAGTCGGTTTCAAGTACCTAATTGTTGTTGACATAATGTTAATCAATTAAAGATACGGAGAGAATTAAATGTATACAAGTCAAAAATAATGTTTGTGAGTATTTAGTTAATCTTCTGAGATAACATCCATATAAATATAATAGTCCGAATGGTTGTAAAAAGTCAGTTTGGAAAAATTATCTCTCCAACCTATCTGTGTAACCTAAAAAAAAGTTTTTCTGCGAAATATTTTTACGGACACAAATAAAACACAAAAAAAATATTGAAAGGACAGTTCAATCAGTGTTCACTTGGTAATGTAGATTTTTTTTCAGTTTTGTCTACAATACCTATAATGTTTATGGCCATACCATTAGAATAGCAGTGAGAATGGGCTATTTACGTAGGATTTTCAAACCGGACGTTTCACCATCGTTATGGTACGGTTTTATTCCTCGCGTATGATGGCAATATTTGTAAAAGATGACTGACAATACTATGCTTTCAAACAAATGAAGGAAAAATATTTCTATTCACGCTGGTTTCATTGTTAATATGCACCTATTTTTTTAAAGCTTAATATGTACGTATGCTTTTTTGGTTCTTGATTAAAAAACGGTGAAAAACAACCATTAACTGCTATGGGGCTTTAATTTATTCAAAAACCTTCACACAAAAGTATGTTTATGTTTAAGATCTTCATTGGTTTTTAGGCTTTGGTATTTTGATTCAGCCTGTAATATCCCACTGCTGGGCATAGGCCTCTTTCCCCATGTAGGAGAAAGAACAAAGCTTAATCCACCACACTGCTCCAATGCGGGTTGGTGGATATACTCACTACTATAAGTATCGATTGCTATAAAGCAGTGGTCGGCAACCTTTTGGTAGGCAAGGGCCACGAGGTGGCCAAATAAACTAAAGGCGGGCCGCACTTATGATTTAAGCCCTAGACTCTACCTGATACTAGATACTACCCATACAACCTACAATATAATTGGTCATATCCCATAGAAAAAATGAAAATGCTATCAAATTTTTTAAAAAATATGGAATTTAATACGTAGGTATACATAATACTTACATTATACAGCACAACAGCATTTTTGTTGTATGGATTTTTTTATGGATCTGCATTTTCTACCCTAATTCTAAATTTGTACTCAGATTTTTCTAGCAGCTCTACGTTTTGAGATATGAAGGGTAGCTATTTTTGTCAAAAAAACATGGTTTCCCGTCATGTAACAATTTATTTAAACAACATTTTCTTTTATGTAACTTTCTTAAATAAGTTGGAGTTTTACTACTATTCTGGATAATCCGACAGCAGTCAGCCATCATACTTTCACTTCAATAGCCCTGGTAGCGCTCATCCATGAAGCGAATATCCTGATGAAAGCGTTCTCCCTGCTTCTCGCTTAAATGTCCAAGATGTACAGAAAATCGATCAAGGTGGCTATAAATGAAATGCATCTAAATGCTCATATTGTATCCAAGGTGCTGAACGTATAATGGTAACTGCTTGACGTGGTCAGGAAAGTCGACGGAATTCTTATTTCCCGAAAAGTTTTTACAAGCCAAAAAAACTAATTCCAGGTATTTTTTCAGCAGTTGTCATACTTTCAGTAAAATTTACATCGTTTATTAATTTTCTAATTTGTGGTCCTTCGAAAATTCCAGCTTTTAAATTCTCAGCACCCAATTTTGGAAACGATCTGGATATACAGTGGCGTGTAAAAGTTTTGGGCCACCCTGTTTTTACCATATAACTGACAAAATATTTTTTTCTTTCACTTGTTCTTTGTTCGAGTTGTTTGAGAGGACCATAATAAAGATTATAACGTTAATAATTATATAAAATATAATATTGTACAACGGCAAATGAAAAGTCATTTGTTGAAAGCAACAGTGTGCAAAAGTATTGGGCCGCCGCAATTCACGAATTTGCCGGACCTTACTGCACAAGATTCTTTGATATTTTTTTCTCATTGGTTTCTAAAAACGCTATACACAAGGAATATGGTAATAATTACTATTATTTCTGCCTCAATGCCGAAAATTTTTAACAATAAAACTTGAAATATGCAAACATTAAGCTCTGTGAAATTTTGTTCAAACCACGTTCAAACTTTATTCAGAAAAAAATTTCACACGTTTTACACACTATATTGGGTATCCAGTGCTTGTTGTTTGTTTCCAATGGCCGTTGATAGTACTCCATGTAAGCATTTTTAACGAAGTCTGACACATTTAAACAGAATTTTTTGAATGTATATTTGCCACAAATGTAACAAAATCTATTTGGATTGTTTACACAGGTCTTTCTAGACGCATGTAATGACATTGCAGATCAATCACGTTCATTTGTAAATGACTCGGTACTTCCTGAATATCACAGGAAAAAGGGTTTGCAAAAATCTTCTTTGCTTGAAACTTTTCAAACTCACCAAATCTGTCGCTGAATGAAAAATGTCACATCATATATCTGCCAGTTTCGTTTTAATTCTACGTGTTACGTGATCGCGGTTCGTTCATGCATTTATGTTGATATTTATAACTTATTTACAAAACATTCGCGGGCCGCAAGTAAGACCACCGCGGGCCGCATGCGGCCCGCGGGCCGCGCGTTGCCGACCGCTGCTATAAAGTATCAGGTGTACATGTTAAAAACCGGGACTAGTCCCGGTTACCATTTAAAAAAAACTACTATATAATACATATAATATAACATAGTTAATAAAACTACCTAGTACTAGTACTCGTAGGTTGTCTGGTAGAAATCGCTTACCTAGCGATAAGACCGCCTTTGTGCATAATATTATTTTCTAAGTTTTATTTTTTGTATACCTATGTATGTAAACTTGTATGCACAATAAAGTATATTTATCTTATCTTATATTTATCTCGTACTAGGTAGTTTTATTTCACTCAAGCATATTCAGGTTTCATTATTTATTATATTGATATTTCAAGGTTTTTAGTTTGATAGAACGTTGTGAAATCAAGGCCTTTATAAGGTTCCGTATTAGATCCAATTAACTTCGAACCTCGAATGTTCAGAAACCTCAAAACGTACGGCTCATCTTAAACTTTGTATGTAGTTACTTTATCTTATAACAGGCTTAGCTAAAGGGATGGAAATCGTGAATAACGTAGCGGGTAAAGTTACTTTGCAACTATAACTACTCATCCGTACTAATATTATAAAAATGAAAGATTTTATTTCTGTACTTTTGAGTGTCGACCGATTCTAATTTATTTTACTAGGAGAATACTACGTATGTATATATAATACAGCCTATATTTTAACAAGAGTAAAAGAAGCAACTAAAATCATGTAATCCACGCACGTATACACTTACGCATTCAGCCTGTAACATCCCACTGCTGGGCATAGTCCGCTTTCTCGATGCAGGAGAATGATTGGACCTTAATACACCACGCTGCTCCACTGCGGTTTGGCGGATGTGTTCCCGTTATGAGTAACGATCGCTATCAGGTAGGTATTTATGATAACAGCCGGGACTAGTCCTGGTTAACATTAAAAAACTACGAATATAGTATAATGAATAAAACGACCTAGTGATAGTACTAGCATCAGGTAGTTTTATTTCACTAAGGCATACAGCCGGGACCGACGGCTTAACGTGCTCTCCGAGGCACGGTAGGGTGACTCACAAGGACAGACATCCAAACCGGAAAGAAATATTTGTACAAATCAAATATTAATCCCGAGCGGGAATCGAACCCGCAAACCGTCGGTGTTTTAAGCGACTACTAGCACCACTACACTAGAGCGTTTGTCATCCACGAGGCGTACGCTAAAAGCTAGTTATAATGTGATCTTGATAATTCTTCGTTATTGTAATAAATAAATACACACATATGAATGTACTCAGTATTAATAGACAATCATTATAGAAAGTCACAACCACATGCTGCAGATAAATATAATGAAGCAAAAAAATCTAAAGGTTTAATTCTTGCAAATTCTGAAGTAAATGTCGCAGTACTTTCGCTTAGTACCACGGGGCACTTACAGGTGCTTACAACTCTGTCGTCGCCTCCTCGTCGTGGACTTCTCAGTAAGATAATACCTCTCCAGAAGGATTATTTCGTAAAACGATTTGGCTTATCGTTCACCTTGCTGTGTTGTTTGTGGTAGATTACAGGAATGACTTCACAAAATTTTAAAGTCGAAGAAATTGTTGTGTTAATTGCCACATTTTTTTTTCTATTACTAGTAGTCATCTTTTATTATATTTGTGTATAATAAAAGTAGAACTGTTTGTAATAACAAGACTAGACTATGGCCATTTCGTCTATACTTAAATGGAATAAAATTGTTATAAAAATTCTTATATCATTCTTAATTTAAAAAATTCATTATTCTATTACTAATGACTATTTGTCTTCATTTGAAGCCAGATAAATAAGCAGAGAGGATTTCTCTTAAGCTATATATTCCATGGCTGCGAGCGTCAGAATAAGAGCATGACAATGCATCGGCGTGGGATCGCTAATGCCTCTCGGGTAGCGGATTAGTTCGTGAAATGGTTGCGCTTAGCCTTTCAGCGTGAAAGCTGCCGGCGATCCGGTGGCACTCGACAATACAATCAAGGGCCTGCCAGCCTCCGATGAGACAGCTGTGCTGTTCATTATAAGCGTATTTAAGTTAACAACACTAAATAAATAGTAAACTTCATTCCACTACCAGCAGTAGTCTTAGTAGCAGTTGTTTTACAACACGTACGTACGTTTGCACGTGTTTCTCTATTAATATAAATATAATATAGTTAACGTTTTGTTGTAACCATTGTAGTAAAAATTATTTTGCAGTTAAAAGCCTATTTATTGAAGATGTTTATAGATATTAGAGAGTTTATAGATTAAACATTAAGTTATAACTCACAGGAAGCAAACAATAACCATAAATACTGGTTAAAGGGTACCAAAACTCAATGTGGCTGACGTGACATTAAAGTTAACGTAAGGCGTATTTACTTGTGTTCTAAAAATTCTTTTCAGTAATTGTACCTTTCTTTTTAAGCAAATCATTTTAGTAGGTATAATATATCTTAGTAACTATTTTTGAGGTATTTGGTGCTACAAGACGAGTAATTTCTGAGCCTAAGCGTATTTAAGTACATACATCATACATACCTACTCCCAGTATACATCCCAAGCAGGAAACCCCCAGAGTTTACAAAGGAGCCAGGCTTGGGCCGGTACTGGGAAACCTAGCTTCGGCGTACCTGTATTGGCCCATGCGTGGGCCAGGCTGCTTAACCCAGCCTCGGCCATGCCAATGATTATCCAAGCTTGGGCCAAGACTGGCTGACCCAGCCTTGGCCATGCCAATGATCACCCAACCTTGGACCAAGACTGGCTAACCCAGTCTTGGCCATGCCAATGATCACCCAACCTTGGATCAAGACTGGCTAACCCAGCCTTGGCCATTCATTAGAGATCCAAGCGTGGGCCAAGACTGGTTAACCCAGCGTCGGCCATTCATTGGAGGTCCAAGCGTGGGCCAAGACTGGTTAACTCAGTCTCGGCCATGCCAATGATTGCCAATCTTGAGCCAGGACTGACTAACCCAGCTTTGGCCATTCATTGGAGATCCAAGCGTTGGCCAATACTGGTTAACCCAGCCCCAGCCATGCCAATGATCACCCAACCTTGGACCAAGACTGGCTAACTCTGCCTTGGCCATTCATTGGAGATCCAAGCGTGGGCAAAGACTGGTTAACCCAGGGCCGGCCATTCATTGGAGATCCAAGCGTGGGCCAAGACTGGTTAACCCAGTCTCGGCCATGCCAATGATTATCCAACCTTGAGCCAGGACTGACTAACCCAGCCTTGGCCATTCATTTGAGATCCAAGCTTGGCCCAAGACTGGGTGACCCTGCCTTGGCCATTTAATGAAGATCCAGGGGTGGGCCAAGACTGGTTAACCCAGCCCTGGCCAATTCATTCAATTATTATTATTGTTCTAGTTTAGATATGATTACCTAGATGTCGCTATACAACTCAAGTTGTTTTTCTAAATCGCGCTGACCAGATTCTCTCGCGTATAATGACCTCCCTCGGATGCGTCGATAAATCGATACCAGTACTGGTTCTCGACATTTTGACTATTATCTAAGTGTAGTACTAGTACTAATATTTTACAACTTAATATGTGAAAGTTACCGCACTGCAGGACCACTCTGATCAGATTTTATCAGATTTTTGAAAAACGATGGGAAGTTAGGGGCTCGCTCCACTCCCGTCACGGGACCGGCATTGCAGTGCCTCCTTCGCAGTGTCCTTTTCATTATTAGTAAAATTTATACTAAATTAGTCCCAGTCCGGGCAACCAAGCCTGGCTTACAAGCTTGGCCCAGTCCCGGCAACCAAGCCTGGCCCAGTCCCGGCAAACAAGCTGGGCCCATCGTTATCATCCCAGACTTCTACCAAGACTGGGGCCAATCCTGGCTTACAAGCTTGGTCCAGAGTTATACATACTTGGGCCAAGACTGGGCCACGCTTAGCCCCGTGGTACTTTCCTGTATGGGATATAGAATATAGATAGTATAATACGTATTATAATTATTAACAATACCACACACGAATAAAATTACAATTTTCGTTTGTTAATTCGTAGGTTCGTAGGTTCTATTCAATAAAAATTAGAGAAAAAGAAATTGTACCTACCTACGTATTTAGTTAATTATACGTTAGTTTTTAGGGTTCCGTACCTCAAAAGGTAAAAACGGAACCCTTATAGGATCACTTTGTTGTCCGTCTGTCTGTCAAGACCCTTTTTCTCAGAAACGCGTGGAGGCATCAAGCTGAAATTTATATTAAATACTCAGATCGGCTGCCTCTTAAAGCTGTGAAAAAATGAAACTTCTAAGCCAAGGCAATCAAAAGATACAGCCGTTTATGCTGCAAATTTTCTCAAGGGAATCAAAACCTACAGGGTACTTCCCGTGAACTAAGAATCTTGAAATTTGGTACGAAGCAACGTCTTATAGCACAGATACAGGAAAAATTGCGAAAAGTGTAAATTTTTAGTTACTACATATAAAAAAAAATATTTTAATAATTTTACACTTAATACCACTTTTCTCATAAACGCGTAAAAGTATTAAATTGAAATTTATATCAAATACTCAAGTCTATAATACCTTTAAGCTGTAACAAAATCAAACTTCTATGTCAACGGTATCAAAAGAAAAACCAAGTTAAGCCGCATATTTTCATCGAAAATAGTCCCAAAGGAATCAAAACCTACAGGGTACTTCCCGTGAAGTCAGAATCTTGAAATTTGGTACGAAGCAACGTCTTATAGCACAGATACAGGAAAAATTGCGAAAAGTGTAAATTTTTAGTTACTACATATAAAAAAAATATTTTAATAATTTTACACTTAATACCACTTTTCTCATGAACGCGTAAAAGTATTAAATTAAAATTCATATCAAATACTCAGGTCTATAATACCTTTAAGCTGTAACAAAATCAAACTTCTATGTCAACGATATCAAAAGAAAAACCAATTTAAGCCGCATATTTTCATCGAAAATAGTCGCAAAGGAATCAAAACCTACAGGGTACTTCCCGTGAAGTCAGAATCTTGAAATTTGGTACAAAGCAACGTTTTATAGCACAAATACAGGAAAAATTGCGAAAAGTGTCAATTTTTAGTTACTACATATAAAAAAAAAAAATTTTAATAATTTTACACTTAATACCACTTTTCTCTTGAACGCGTAAAAGTATTAAATTGAAATTCATATCAAATACTCACGCCTATAATAACTTTAAGCTGTAACAAAATCAAACTTCTATGTCCACGATGTCAAAAGAAACAGCAATTTAAACCGCATATATTGAAACTAGCAAACAACTGACAAGGGAATAAAAATCTAAAGAATACTTCCCGTCGACCTAAAATCTTCAGGTATGAAGCAACGTCTTAAAATAGCACAGATACAGGAAAAATTACGAAAACCTTAAATGTATAGTTACATCGCAACCACAGAAATAGTATGTGTAATGTTGTTTATTTCTGCTTTGTTTTTCAATTATAAAACTTTGCAAAGTAATATTTATTTACTAACTCTTTTTGCACACCAATACACAAAAGAACAATACATAGAATTTATAACAATAAACTTGCATCAATTGCAACAGGCGGCCTTATCGCTAACACAGCGATCTCTTCCAGGCAACCTTTGGGCAGAGGACTTGCATATAAACTAGGGGAAGGGCGCAAAATTTTGTAAAAAAAGGAACAATATAAAATAAAAATCAGATATAAATAAATAACTATATAACAATAGATGCTATATTTAATGACACATATGTAGGTACATAAAAGTTTACTCATATGTATACACACATATATAAATACATACATACATACGTATATACACTATAAGCAAATTGATAGATTAAGACGAATGACATAACAACATAACGTAACTTCATGAAAAATAATAAATAATAAAATAAAGTTGCTTAACATAATTTAATATGATAAGTACATTTCCTAACAAGTTTTTCAAATGTAAAGATTGAGCGCGTTAGACAGTGGCAATAAGTTCCAAAGACGATAAGCTTCAATAGTGAAAGATTTAGAATAAAAGGAAGACGAATGTGAAGGTATCTTCAAAGTTAGGCTATCATTTAAGCGAAGAGGTACATATTATATATTTATCTTTAACGCCAGCGTTGATTCTAGACCAGAATGAAGAAAGTTCTTCAATATGTATTCGTAGCCGGCGACCATGCAAGTAACTATGAAACCAGTCAAACACCTTAGGAGATATGTTAAGAGAACCAAGTATAGCTAGTTGTAAGTCAAAATCAACAGTATTGAAATGATTAATGAAATCAAGTAATATTAAGACTGTAATGAGAATTCTAGACATTAAAAAATATATATGTTTAAACAATAGCAGACAATAATAAAAATAAATTTAGGAAAACATGTTTTATACAAACTTGAAAACAGGTACAAAGGTCAAAAAGGCTCGAATTAAATTACAAAATAAATGTTACATCATCTGTGGGACTATTTAAATAAATAAATAAATAATAAATAAATATCTACTATATATATAATATGGTTCAAATTTAATACTTAATAGTAATAAAGAATTTTTGAACCAGATTTCTAAATAGTGACTAAAAAATTTGTAAATAAATAACTTCGTTAAAAGAACTTTCCTACCAAGAGACAGGTCAAGGAAAAAAGGGAGACCAATTAAAAGGTGGAGAGATATCTTCAACCAGATAATTATGTGGACCGCTGTGTATAAAGAAAGCACGGGAAAGGGATACATGGAAATGTTTAGGAGAGGCCTACGCCGCAGAGGCGACTATTACTATTACCAATATTAATTAAGTGATGTTATAAACATGTAGACGAGTTAATTATACGAGTATAGAATAATTATATACATAGGTTAATATACATACATATGTTTAAACTAAGAATACTTACGCTAGTATTAATTGAAATTTTAATAGTAATAGAAATAAAGGCGATTTTTATTTTATTTATTTATTTTATTTTATATACATTAAAGGATTAATGAAAAGATAAAGATACCTTTGTCTTAAATTTATGCTCCTCCAACTTTCCATATTGTAATGTTACGGATTTCATTTAGCAGCAAAATACCATAACTTTTACTTATATAGCTGCAGGTTTGTACGGAACCCTCGGTGCGCGAGTCCGACTCGCACTTGACCGGTTTTTTTTAGTGTTAGTTTAATTTCAACCTAGATTGAAATTATAATATTGCTATGAATTCACGTGTTTTAGGTACTATCCTTTTTAAATATAACTTTTCTTTTCATGGAAAATTGTTCCATAATAAATCATTATCGACATGATTCAGTAACATTATCGAATACATACATGTACGTATTTTAATAATAAACCTACAGTATTTTTACTAGACGTCACATTCACAAATCCTGGCTACAATGTGTGCCCTTAATAGTAACTTACTTTATGCGCGCGGCGACTTGCAAAATATCTTCAACTCGCCAAGCTCATTTTTTGGTATTTTAAATATTATACTACTATACTATAGTCAATTCGACAAGTTAAAAAAAAAAACATACGTGTCGAATTGAGAACCTCCTCCTTTTTTGGAAGTCGGTTAAAAATGGTCGAAAATACAGATACTGTTCTTAAAATTATGTGTGATAGCTCACTGGATTCGGAATGACGCCTAGAAAATTGTTCTAAAAGCGTGTATTATATTTTAAGTACGTGCTTAGCGTGAACAAAAACTGGTGATTTTTCCAAAAAGTAGTCAGTATCTCTATTTTCGATCATTTTCAACTTGTCGACTAGACTATAGCTGTGCCCGCGACTTCGTCCGCCTTTAATAGTGACTTTGGACAGCATTTTTTGGATATATCTTTTGGTTTATTTTGGACATCAGAATAACTCTAATGTTTTGTCTCTAGTCGCAAACTTATTAAACATTCATATAAACCTCACAATACAATAATATATATACAAACTTTCATCCTCTATTGTTATTTTCACCTTTGAGGGTAAAACTTTTACAAACTTTGAATGTCATATTTATTTATATCGAATCAATAGCCTGAAAAATAAGTTTCAAGCTTCTAGCTATAAAAATGACGATACTTCCATACAACTTTTCATCCCCCCTTAGACCCTTTTTTTCTTATTAAAAACTAGCCTTGATGAGTAAAAATGAAATTTGGCAGAACAGCAGTTCATAGTTAGTAGTCGTCCGTTAAGAACGCATTTTGCGATAGGGTCGAACTAAAGAGGTCTAAGGGCTATCGCAAGTTTTTATGAAAGTCCTCCTTTATTTTTAAGTTCCTCTACTTTCTACACCAAATCCTTCACCGTACAAGCTGCTCGACTTTGGAAATCCTTGCCCTTGAAGATTAGATGTTCTCAATCCCTTCCTATTTTTAAGAAATCCGTTAAACAACACTTTCTTAAAATGAATGGGACTTAATCATGTATAATATATATGTATATATGCGTATGTATGTGTTTATGTATGTATATGTAAACAATTTATCTATATAATATGTATGTATGTCTATTTATTGAGTATAATAAAAAAGTAAAACATTATAGAAAGGTATAACATTTTAAAGTATAACATTAAACTGTGCACCTACACCTTCAATATATCATCTCCTTTACCCTAAGGTTGCCTGGAAGAGATTGCTTTTAAGCAATAAGGCTGCCTTTTGTACATTTTTATATTGATTACTGTTAATTTTGCTTCTTTATTTTGTTTCTTGTTTGGTCTACAATAAAGTGTAAATAAATAAATAAAGTCCTTGTTTTTGGGGTTTTAAAATTATAATTTGTTAGGGAGGTTAAATTATAATTTGGTAGGTAGTTAATAGTTAGTAGAGGTGTATTTTGTGACAGGGCCGCATTGAGGACGTCTAAGGGCAAGGTCTCTCGCAAGTTCTTTATGAAAGTCTTTTACTTTTGTGCTACAAACGCTACAAATGTATTTGTGATGGGGGTGAAATGAGCAGGAATTGAAATTTTGTACGACAAATGCGTCATTTTAAAGTTAGAAGCGTGAGACTTTACTTTTGGACTACTAATTAAAAATGAGTAAATACGTATTTCAGTATTTGTAGAAGTTCTACTCTTGAAGGGGGGAGAAAATGAAAGTTTGCCATTTTTGAAGTAAGAGCAGCGTGGTGGATTAAGCTCTGATCCTTCTCCTACATGGGGAATGTAGAGTAAGCGTTACCAAAACATGATAGTTTGTAAAGAAAACCCTTACCTGTTTCGATAAGGGTACGAAAATATTAGTGCGTAGGCGAATATTTTAGAACAGTTTGGAAAATTAACTGAGGTAGGGCACAGCAGGAAATTTCCCGCTCAAAATATGGAGCAGCCCGACTGGGGTAGTACCTCGACCTTACAGAAGACCACAGCTAAATAATACTGTTTTCAAGCAGTATTGTGTTCCTTTTGGTGAGTAAGGTGACCAGAGCTCCTGGGGGGGGGGGGGGTGGGGATAGGGTCGGCAACGCGCTTGCGATGTTTCTGGTGTTGCAGGCGTCTATAGGCTACGGTCTTACCATCAGGTGAGCCGAACGCTTGTTTGCCGACCTAGTTACATTAAAAAAAAATATCCAAAAGTGCATGCTTCCAAGCTGTACCTACCTATTTATAGTAGACTAGCTTCTGCGCGCGACTTCGTCGGCGTGGACTCCGCTCCTATTGGTCTTAGCGTGATGATACATAGCCTATAGCCTTCCTCGATAAATGGGCTATCTAACAGTGAAAGAATTTTTCAAATCGGCCCAGTAGAACCAGAGATTACCGCGTTCAAACAAACAAACAAACAAACAAACAAACAAACAAACAAACAAACAAACAACCAAACAAACAAACAAACTCTTCAGCTTTATATATTAGTATAGATAACTAATTATTTTTGAGTTTCCCATTCATAAAAATACAACTTATAAGTTATAACTTAGTTTTCGTATAGTTAACAACTGAGTTACTAGATCAAAGATAAATTAATAAAAAGTTTGAAAAATTGAAGAATTTTTCAGCCTTCATATTCAATAATCTTCGAAGTCGTCAAGTAGTTATTTTGCTATCATCACACTGTACGTACTGTCGTACACCGTACACCCAAAAAGTTGACGTCCGACATAATATTTATTTAATCGATTCTTTTTACTATAATAAGTAGTATTTGATATGTATTCTGTATAAATGTGTGTATTAAGGATATTAATGAATTATTATAAAAATATACACCAGCGAAATAAGTTATCATTATGATAACTTAACTTATGTGCAATACAAATAGAAAAAGTAAAAAAGTATTGTTTGATCGTACAAGTAAACTTTGCAGTGATTTTCAAGGTATTTTATTCTGTAGTTATTTTAAACTAATTATGAACCTTTATTATTATGTTATTGGAAAATATACGTCATAATATTTTATGGCTTATCGTCTTTTTGAATTTGAATATAAATTACTTTCGTATGTAGCGTGCGTGCAAATGGAAAACGTTATCACGGCGGGCGTAACGATTGCCGTGATCTCTCGTAAGCCGAGATTAGGCTGGATTTAAACTGTATACCGCTATATCCTGACCTATAAGTAATACACTCTATGTGGTATTATCAATTAACTTATAAGGATACAATGATATCAATTTATCTGTGAATTGCGGCTATTAAAATGTTACGTTGGTAACTTCAATTGTATTTATTGGTGTTGTTGTTATTAAATCAAAATTGATAAATACAAACATACATAAATAATACATTAATATTATAATATTTCTTCAAAAGTCTTGCTTACAGGCTTATGTTTTTTTTTATCAAAGTGACCTTAAGAAAGGGGTCTTTCATAACTTACCATAAAATATAATTATGTAGATGACAATTAAAATGTCTATATATTTTTAGAATATTCATTAAATACCTGTTAAGAGCATTGAAATACAAAGACAAGTAAAATTCTTAGAAATTATTTAGATTGTTAAACATTTATTTATACTTGTGCTTACGCTAAAATAGTTTGAAAATGTTTCGTTAGTATCAGTGGTTAACTTTCAGCCGAATATACGAAAACACATTTAAAAAAAGGCTTGCACAGTGCGCCCGAGGCGGGTCGCTTGGCGGAATATAATAATAGTCGTCAGGGCACCGAGAAATATCATCTCGGTACATTGTGGAGCCCAGGATGCTCATTAGATGACGCCTCAGGCCGCCTCCGCCCTACCTTTCTATACTAGACTTTATAAGCAGTCATCCAAATTAGTTTTATTATAACTTTCCCTGAATATTCCCACCTTGCTACTTAAACGCTGAGCGCGTGCTACTCAAAAAGTTTGTAGCTCAGCTTCACTGTAGTAATAAAATGAACAAAAATATTAATAAATAAAAATAATTTCATTAAAAAACTATTGTTTATTATTTTTATTTGTTACGAAAAATAATAATTTTTCTGTACAGGTGTCGGAAATCGTTTCAAAAAGTTTTCTGAATTATTCAAAGGATAATTATAAATATTTTCTTTAACAATCCTTCTTTTGAATGATATGGTTTAAAACTGTAATTTGAAATTATTTGATATTTTTTGAGAGGAAATCATTGAAAATATAATTTTTTTTTCATGTTCAAGCAGTCAGTAAGCACGTTAGCTTACGTATAATCCACCATGTTAGGGTCAGCTGACTTTATTTTTTCTTCAAGATATTAGGTAAACTATAATCCGACAAATTTTAAAGTGGGAGGAAATTACTAAAACGTTTTTACTCCATGCCTGGGAAGCTGCCACTGCCAGCCCAACCCACGGAGTCGCAGCTGACGGTCGCAAATATTCATAACTAGCCGACCTGTGCCCACTTCGTTGGGCGTTAAAAGATTTTTACAGTAATTTGATATGTTTCAAGTTTTTTAAATTTAACTATTACAGAATAATAACGAATTTTTAAATGAAGTATACTTTGGTAAACGTCATGAACATGGGCGTACCCAGGTTCTGGGCCAGGGGGGGGCAAATAAAATTTTATAAGCACCTAGTCAAATAAATAAGCATAAATTAAAATAGGTAATGTTTTATTTAAATTCTTTAATTATTTCTCTCTCTAATAATTAAAGAAATATAATGATAGGAAAAATAAATTACGGGCGATCTGAGGTCGGGAAGTGGTAGGGAGGGGGTATTTAAGTACCCTTAAAACGGTTTATCTCGATTTCCGGCTAAACGACAAGTTCATTGGCAAAGTTGTAGGTACTAAAAAGATCCACAACTTTTGTATTTATATTTTTTTACATAACCTCAAAATTCATGTGAAAAATTAAAAAAAAAGTTTTTGGTCTAAATCTCTTACAAAATTCTTTCTTTTTTTACAAAATTTGGTGATAACTTACCTTTATATGTTCCAAACACACTGTAATTTTTTTGATTTAAAATATTTATTTTTTCACCTTATTTTGACCTCAACATCGAAAAAGCATCCTCACTCAATCGAAAATTCTCACGTCAAAATATCAGGTTTTTAAAAAAAATTGGTGGCGTTTTTGTTCGTTGAAATCTCTACTTTCTGATGGTGTAAAAAATATACATTAGTATCGTAAATGTTTTCAGAAAATGCAAAGAAATGCTCAGAAAATGAAAAGAATATTTAATAAGACACACATATATTTTGACAAAGTTATAGAATCTTCTTTAAATTATATACGTAGATGCTTATTTATTGCTATTTTAAGATAACTTATGTACCTGAGTGACCTGCGGAAAATTTTTGACCATCAAAAGCTATTTCATAGAGAAGTTGAAAAGGGGCTAGGAGGGTCTGGGCCTTACTACCTGTTATTTCTTTGCATTTTCTGAGAATATTCACCGTATTAATGTGTATTTTTTACACCTTCAGAAAATAGAGACTTCAAAGAACAAAAAGCCAACCAACTTTAAAAAAAAAACTGATATTCTGACGTGAAAATTTTCGATTGAAAATGAGGGTACTTTTTCGATATTGAGGTCAAAATAAGGTGAAAAAATAAATATTTTAAATAAAAAAAAATTACAGTGTATTTGGGACGTAAAAAGGCAAGTTTTCACCAAATTTCGTAAAAAAATTCTCTAAAAGATAAAAATTAAAAACCAAAAACTTGATTTTTTAGTTTTTCACATGAATTTTGAGGTTATGCGAAAAAGTGTAGATATGTCGCAGGGATTAGACGTTATATTATAATTTCACTAGTGAAATTTTAATTACACTGATTATTGTCAATAACGACAGATTCGTATAATTGCACGGGCTTATTTCAGTGATATTGTAATTTCACTGGACCGCAAAAGTGATATTATAATAAATCTAGGTTTATTACGAGTTATGTTTGTACAGTCTAATATTGAAATTAGATAGGTTAGGGTTAATTTTTTTTGTTTCTGTGACAAAAATATGCCGATAAACAGTCTAACATTGAAATTAGATAGGTTAGGGTTATTTTTTTTTTGTTTCTGTGACAAGAATATGCCGATAAACAGTCTAATATTGAAATTAGATAGGTTAGGGTTATTTTTTTTTTTGTTTCTGTGACAAGAATATGCCGATAAACAGTCTAATATTGAAATTAGATAGGTTAGGGTTATTTTTTTTTGTTTCTGTGACAAGAATATGCCGATAAACAATCTAATATTGAAATATAATTTCACTGTATCGGTCTAGTGAAATTATAATGTCACTGAAACTAGCCCGTTAAATTGTAAGTAATGCAAACGATTGACAATAAATCAGTACAATTATAATGGCACTAGAGAAATTTCAATATCACGGCTTTTTTAATATCCCTGCAACACAGATACAAAAGTAGTAGACCTTTTTATTTGCTACAACTTTGCCATTGAACTTTTTTCCATAGGATTATAGTTTAGCCGGAAATCGAGTTAAACCGTTTTTTATCCTTTTTGTAGTTTAGCAGCTATAATTTTAATTATCTGAGCAAGGGGCAACAATGAAATAGTAAACGCTGTTGAATGATCTTTGCCGTACCTCTCCTCTAATGAAGATGATAACGAATCTAAATAGGGCACGTATAACGAGCGACGAAAATATTCGCTAAGGGAAGCAGCTGGTTGATTTGCCCTAAGTTGTTGACGGCTTGCTGTTCTAGGTAAACGCTGCTCAAGGTTCAAAGCCGTAGCAATTTCTTCAGCTGATTTTATTAAATCTCCACTCCCTTCTTCCGCAGAACGCCTGTGTTCTGCAACTGCAGTGGTTTGTGTATGTTCTGCACATCTTATTACGTCCAGCATTTTAGACTGTTATATGTTTGCGACTCGTGGTATCACAACAGTAGATAGTAGAGAGATATACAAAATTCACTTATTATACTGGATTGAAAATAAGAACTTTTATCGACAACAGTAGATAGTAGGGAGGTTAACGAAATCCAGGGGGGGCAGCTGCCCCTCCTTGCCCCCCCCTGCGTACGCCCATGGTCATGAACACAGTCGTTCGGCGCGCCGTCCGCAGTCCGCTGCTATTTTACATCAGGGCTGCCAGATGCAAAAAAAGTGTGATCGTACGCCAACTACAAAAAAATCGTATGCCAAGGAAGTTTTGAAATAAAAAGATCGTACAGCCTTTTAAGTACTAAGTTCTTATTATAAATTATCAAAATTCGTTTAGTTTTAGAAAATAAATACAATAAAACTATTTGTTAGATTAATACAAATTTTCTGTGGTCATATTTTTTACAAAAGAATTTTTTTGTTCGTTCCTTCCTATTAATTTGCTTGGCTAATAATGTGCCCTTTAAGTGTACCATTGGATAAACTGTTTGTAAGTTTTGTTTTGATTTAATTAACTTCGCTGAATGCTCGTTCATAATCTGCACTAGAATCGGGCAAACATAACAAATTTAAAGCAAATTGAGCCAGTGTTTTATAATTTTCAAATTGTTTTTTCATTACGCCCCAAAACTTATCGGTATTCATAGTTAAATAAATTTTATCCAAAATATTAGGTTTTTAACAAGTCGCAATTATTACCGAAGGAGATTTTCGTAACAATGCAAACAAATACAGCCTTTACATGGTTGTTTAAAGAGTATTTTATGGAGTTTCATGGAGTGTCATTGTTTGGAGTTTCATTATGAAATGTTTCCAGGTAATAGGTATATAAAAAATCGTACATTTTGCGTACGCTCTTGGTCTAGCGATCGTACATGAGTAAAAATGCTAAAAAATCGTATGAGTACGATCGTACATCTGGCAGCCCTGTTTTACATCGATGTTTATTTAGTTGGTACCTACAGTTCGTCAAGAGATGGCGCGATTCGTAACACCTACTATTATTTTCACTGAATTTTATGTTCAATTACAATAAAATATAGCCTATATCACTCCCGAATAGTGCAGCTTTCTGTGAGTGAAAGAATTTTCATGATCGGATCAGTATTTGCAAAGATTACCCCGTATATACAAACAATTCAAACAAAGTTATAAACTTTACCTCTTTATAATATTAGTATAGATATAAATTCCTAATGCATATTACGAAGTTTCGTTCGAGAAGAAATAATTAACTGAATTTGTACCTGGCTCGACGCGTTGTTGTTACTGGACGACGCGTTGGCGCAACGGTCACAGCACTGGTTTGTGGCTGGTGGCTGGGGGTTCGATCCCCACACATGAAAAACATTTGTATTGACCATATAGATGTTTGCCGTGGTCTGGGTGTTTGTGCAGTCCATGTGGGCCTCCCCACCATGCCTCGGAGAGCACGTTAAGCTGTCGGTCCCGGTTGTTGACTGTTGTCATCTGATAGCGATCGTTACTCATAGTAGGGAATTTTTCTGCCAACCCGCATTGAAGCAGCGTGGTGGATTAAGCTCTGATCCTTCTCCTACATGGGGAAAGAGGCCTATGCCCAGCAGTAAGATATTACAGGCTGAAGCTTAAAGTAATAAATTAGCAATGGTGTATTTTAACTGAATGTACAATTATATTTTTACAAATCTATATAAATATTTTTCTATGTTCCTTAAGGGCCACGGAAGGTTTTAAAACAAAAAAAATAAAAAATTACTGTTAACTATTGACAGAACGAAGTCTGTCCGTGCAGCTAGTCTCTATATATATAAAAATGAATCGCTGAATGTGTTGCTAAGCGCAAATCTCGAGAGTGGCTGAACCGATTTCGCTAATTATTTTTTTATTATGTTCCTTGAAGTACAAGGATGGTTCGAACGGAGAGAAAAATTTAAAAAAAAATCTGAAAAAGTCTAAAAACAACACTTTTCTATATTCCCATACAAAAGAAAAAGTTAAAAGTCAAAGTCAAATTGAACTTAAAAGTCAATTTGAACTTCAATACCATACCATAAAGTTTAAAAGTTAGTGGAGAGGTTCCTGTAAGGATAAGTATTTAAAAAAAGAATAAAAAAAAGAAAAGAATCGACTGTTAGGCGATACGAAGTTCGCCGGGTCAGCTAGTTATTAATAAATTAATTATGCAAACTGTCAAATCAAGGGTCAGATTATTTTGGTTGTTCGTTGAAGCATGCTCGTATGCGAGCCTCATACGCCATTACGAATAAAGGGAAGTACTTGACGAAACTTGAAGTTCCTTTCGAAAGTTGAACCGCAGATTAAAGTTTCCTCATGAGACATGAAACTTGACTTGAGTGTTGAGATTAAAATATTACATTGGCTAAAGAAACTCTATTCGTTATTCGACTGGCTTGGTTTCGTCATAGTTATATAAGAGAGATCGTTTAAGTTTGTTATTACACACCACACTCATTATATTTTTTAGTTTATTTGGTTGTTTTTCGTATGTTATTTGACTCACATTTGTAATTCGTAAAATAAGCAGTCTGAGGATTTTGGTTATAAAACAAAGTAGCCATAAAAATACAAACATTTTAGTTAAGCGTTGACTGGAAGAGATCTCCTTTAGAGATAAGTTCGCCCTTGCCAACTCCCCATATTATAATGACCATTGTGAAATTACTTAGTGCAATAAAGAATATAATATATTTTTCTTTACATAGATACAGATTTTTATTTATATAAATGCATTTGTGGCGTACCCACATATATATAAACTTTTAATTATATTTTTATGTCAAACCTCATATTGTTTTTTATTTTAATAAAAATAATTTTTTGATTCATGTTATTACCCGGGGCACAATAACTTTTTAGCGCCTCCCCATTCGAAAACCATATAATATGTCCAGTAACTTTTTGTTTTGCGGACCATTTTGCGCCCCTTTGTGAGTAGCGCCCAGGCTTAGAGTATACATGCCCAGGGCACGGTGCCCTCCTTGCCCCCCCCCCCCTTCGCTACACCACTGGATATCATGCTGTATAATGTATTTTCAATTAGCAGCTTATCGTCATTGATTGATGGTTATTCAGTGAAGGCTATAAGTTTACTTAATGGGTTTTACTGTATTCTCGGTCCCGCACAGCCCAAAACCATCGTCAAGGTCCTGCGTCAACCTGATGGCTGTCGATCGATGTTGCAATTACCAAGTGGGGCAACCATTCCAACACATTTGAACCTCAACAGCGGTGGATAACCTAATTTTCGATTAGATCACATAAAGATACGTCAAAAATAGCACTTTTCATCATCACATGAATAACCTTGAACTTTCATGTAAATCCCATTGTTAGCGATCATGTCTCGATGAGATAAATAATAATAAACGAAAAACCAGACAAAAGATTGTTTATAATTTTTCATACACATTAAAATTATGGCGTAATGTCTAAACCTATACAAACTTCACACTTGTATAATTGCTTACAAATTACTTACTATTTTAGGATGTTTGATGTTTTTGGATAAATTAATATTTAATCGGTACGTAGTTGAGGTAATATATGATAATAAATGCGAAAGTTTTTGAGGATTGAAGGAAGGATATTTGTCACACTTTCACGCAAAACTTACTGAAATGTAAGAAAACTGGGTACGTAGATATTTTTAGCCCGACATTAAAATGGGATCAGAAAACAGGCGGCTGAAACCGCGAGGCACTGCAAATCATTAATAAACATGGCTAGTTATTAACAAACTCCATACCAAAATTTGTGATTAAGCCCAAAAAGGGTGTAAACTTTCAGAGTTCATAATATGCAACAAGGCCTGAGCAAAGCAGACCGTATTGCTCTCGGGCCTCGTGTAATTGATTCGGCTGATACAGCGGTAGCGGTAGCTATTTTTCATACCCCTATATTATAAGGGGGGGGGGGGGAATTAGGGCGTCAATAACATATATGTCAAAACGTTTGTGGGGTCAGCTAGTATACTATAAGTTGTAAAATCATTCGTTACTTATCGTTGTTATATAGAGGTATATTTCGATTTTTTACCAAAATATAAATTACGAGGAACATGTACCTACGAGTATGTTCTATTTTAATTATACAAAGATATTTTTCCTTCGGCTCGTTTTTTTCTATCTAAATATACAATATAAAAGTCTATATTATTAAATGTGTCCATCTGTAATTGTTCAATTAATTCATCCTGTAACATACTACTGCTATTCAAAATACCTCTTTCTCCGTATAAAAAAATGCTCGGAGATTAATCTACTACACTGCTTCACTGTACTTTGGTGGATAATTTCCCTACAACGAATAAAGAGTTCTATGAGGTGTCTAATCAAACGTGACAGACAGCTTTAGGGGCTCTCCAATGCACCCCAGATCCGACCAGATCAGAAATAAAAATTTGTACAAAATACAAATGTCTACCCCGAGTGACAGTCGAACCCGTGGCCGACGCTGTTTTAGACGACTACACGCACCACTACACCAGAATTGTTGTCAACAGATCTTCAAGAAAAGAAATAGAAATACATTTTTAATTGAATATATATCTATCAATCCCCGAAATGTTTTCAAAATCATTTCGGGGATTGAAATATATTCAATTAAAAATGTATATAAATATCTTCTTCGCATTATAAATATCTTCTTCTTCTTCTTCTTAATGCCTTTCAATAGTGCCAAATGAGCACAGATGATTTCGCCAATGTCGCGTAGAATGGAGAATATACGAAGTAGATTGATCGGTGCGGTCGAGGTTACAACCTTCGTTAATTTATTTGAAAGGTATTTAATATACTTGTAGAGTACATATTAGACATCTTACAGTTTTATTATATTATAATTATTTACAGATAAAAAAATATAAACAATAAAAAAAATATATATAATAATTAATTGTTTCAGAATTTACAATTTATACATAAGCATTGTTTTAATAAAAGTCGCCTTAGTCATGCAGCTGATTCTGCTTCTAAAGTTAGGTTAATAAACTTTAGTTAACTTATTTGAACGTCCGATATTTGTTAAGCCTGCGACCGTTTTACTCAAGATAATTAATGTGTTTCTCGTGATACTCAAGTTATTTAGCAAACTTCTAATTTCTTGGATGGGTATAATTAATTTACTTTTTACATAAAAATATAATTTTGTAGCTTCAAATAAATATAATAAAAATTTAAGTCAAGCTTCCTTTAAAAATATAACGATTCAACAATTGCATTTGCTTGCAAAAGATAAAAACCGACGTCAATTTACAATTTTTGCGGTGTTATAAACGCGTGTATCGTGACTGATCTGGCTATTTATCCCTAGCTATTTTATATATATCTCTTTATATATTATATATGACTCTTTTGAGAAAATAGAGTGCCAAAAATAAACATTCTACTGACAACTACGTGAAACAAAGTCTTACTTCACATCGAGAGTCCAGTGAGAAACTTCACCTGACTAACCTATGGCCCCGAGTAAAGTAAGTAGCCCAGAAGATGACAAAAGCTGTAATTGTTCAGTAATGGGCCATTTAAGGTGACCGTGTCTATCGGCTATGTCTGAATTTGTTTGATGGAGATAGAATTTTGACATAAACTCCATACAATTGTGTCCTTTCGCTAGTAAACAAAACCAGATACAAAAAAGTGTGCTTTGTGCAAGTTGATTGTGAAACGGGTTTTTAAAGTAAGAAATTATAATTAAAAAAAATGATTTAATTTTATAATTATGTTGTCATTAATCATAAATATTAATTACTCTAATATTAATTATACTTACCTACATGATATTGTACTATTGGTTAAGCAATTTAATTTAGGCGTTATACATGTTAATTAGTACACAGACCTCAATCAATGTTAGGTTGATGCATTATTATTACATTTAAATTAATGGCATGAAATTCACTGTATAAATTTGGCATTTTTTAAACAAAATATATGATACGTACTATTTGAACTGGTTTCATTATTAGTTTAAATCACCAAATTTTTAAATAAAATGACTCATAGGAATGAATCGTGGAACTATCAATTATTATTTCTAGAGAATACTGCTGCACCGGTGTCAGTGATAATGTGTTCCAAGATAAATAGCCTTTGACCATAATGGCGTAGTAGAGTTTCCGATGTTCTTATATATATATGTGCAAACTGTTATACGTTCAAATTTATTTTGAATTTATAATTAGTTTAGTTTTTTTATTAATACTTGCCCAGAGAGAAAATTTGTTCTTTGCATTGTTAAAAATTAAATATTGAGTATAACAAATGATATTTGATATTGATGTTATTGATAATAATAATTTTTTGCTTTAATTAGACAGGAGAATGGTTTACAAGTTACAAGAAACAATTTTAGCGCAAAAATCAAAATCAATCTATACTTCAACAAAATACAGTTTAATTTACACTTTTAAATGTTAAATATTTTAATTTCGTGTCGCGTATTATTTAATTTCTTTTTATACTATTAAAACTGATAGGTAGGGATCCCTAGTACATATTTTTCACCTGATTACTATCAAGCAAATTTTCCGGGAGTAAATTTTTTTTCTTTTAGTTAGTTAATATTTATATAATTTGATGGTAATATTGTCCTACAAATTGCGTGGTACGTTATCCCGGTCCTACGCTCACTGCTGCTCTATCTCCTGCTAACTCTATTATCTACCACAATCCAGAGTTTTCGAAGAGGAACTTTTTGTTCGTCTCATCAAAATGAAGCTACTCCCGGAAAATTAGCTTGATAGTAATCAGGTGAAAAATATGTACTAGGGATCCCGTACTATGATATTAATTCTGAAAAAAAGTTGTTTAGAATGTTTTCATTGTAATGTTATTTCTGATTATGGTTCAGTGAAGGAGCTTATTAATTCTTATTTTAAATATTTAATATAGTTATACCGAATCGCGCATAAGATCGTAAGGCTGGATCAGTTCCAAGCCAGATCTGGAAAGTACGTACATATCAGGAGAATTTTGACTGATGTAAGTTTATGTCTTTTTTAGGGTTCCGTACCCAAAGGGTAAAAACGGAACCCTATTACTAAGACTTCGCTGTCCGTCCGTCCGTCCGTCTGTCATCAGGCTGTATCTCGAGAACGGCTATAGCTAGACAGTTGAAATTTTCACAGATTATGTATTTCTGTTGCCGCTATAACAACAAATACTAAAAATAAAATAAAATAAATATTTAAAGGGGGCTCCCATACAAAAACCGCAATTTTTTACCTATTTTTGCTCGATATTTATATAATACATATATTTAAATATATATTACCTAGTCAATGGTACGGAACCCTTCGTGCGCGAGTCCGACTCGCACTTGGCCGGTTTTTGAACTATTGTATTAGAAGTTTCATAATTTTTTTGTCGAAATACTAAGTTTTTTAATTTAAAGACGTAAACATGTAAAACTGTCGTGGTGCGAGTAAATTAATGAATAGCATTTTACTTTCAAGTCGTGAACAAATACGCCAAAGTATGAAAATAAAATACAAAGATCTCAGCGCTTACTTACCGTATTCAGCGCAGCTGTTTTTAAACATAGATGTACTCGTATTATACTAATTAACTTAAGAAGTTATAAGACTAAATGAAATTACAAACAAATGTATTCTCTGTATTATTTTAAATTTTGGTATCTACTATTTTATATAGAACCCGAGATAATTATGAGTATTAGACTTTTTACATGGCGGGATTATATTTATACTCGTAGGTAACAATGTTACTAAATTCGTTGAACTAAATATTAGGTCTCTTAATGAATTTTGCCATTTAAATAAAAACAGTTAAATTTCGTAGACAATAATAGTAAATTACAAAAGGTAATTTTAATATAAATGAAACTTATAAATATAAAATATTGTTTTATATATCAGAGCCAAACTATACTTATTATGTTATTTACTCTAAAATTGAATCTCAAATAACAGTTCCTATAAAGTAATATTTTTTTCTTATATTAGAATTTATATTATAATTTATTTGTCTGCGAGAAATAAGACTAAAACAATGTAATAAAAATCAAGTCTACAAATTACCAGCACTAGAACGTCTGCGAGTCATTTGAGGTAATGATATCGCATCCCCGGTCTCGTCTGCTATCTAATCCTTCGTACGAAACTCCGAATACAGAACGGAATCGCGATTAGTCGGGTTTGTTTAGTTTGATTGGAGCCCTTTAAGCCTGTATTACGGGGAGATAGCACGATTTCTTCGCGTCCGTGGTTGATAACTTCAGTTCTGCATGGGATCAGTTAATCTTTAAGCCGCAGATTCACATGATACGGATCTAAGGCTGATGTCTGTCTTGCTTAGGACGGAGAGGGTTAATGATTCGGAAATCATTCGGGTTAAATTCATTTGGGCTCAGATTGAAAGATAAGAGCTAATAGATTTGTTGCTGCCACTTTAGAATGAGTTTTATTTTGTATTTATACTATTTATTTATTACTATATATTTATACTATTTATTTATTATTATATATTTATACTATTTATTTGCTTTTATTTTAGAAGAGAATGCTGCAGTATTTCAAAGAACCATTTCTGTTGAACGTAAAAATAAAAATCTGTGTTTCAAAGAACTTTATCGTCTAGTTTCAGTAATACGCCGCAACAACAAGAAATTATTGCAATACTGTGTACACAGTATAAGCGCTCGTAACCATATAAGACTCAGATTTCCGGACCATTTATCTGTTCCCTCATCATAGTTCCGTTGCAGCCGGATGCAGCCGGTCAACGGTTAATTGATTATCCGGCAGTTAACCGGACAAAGCAACTACCATCAGAATGCCTTTCATCTTATGGCACTTGAGTCATTTATAAGGTTAACGATGTAAACGGCTGAGATAAATCATTTGTGTGTAGGCTTTGTATAGGCTGCTAAAACGTAAATACATTCATGTACATATAAATTTAAACCAAGTATATAACATCATTTATGTTTTCAAATCAATTTTCCGTTATTTTTGAGTTCAATTGAAGCGGATTTGTAAAAAAACGTTTCATGCTGGTCAAGGTCTATTCTATTATACCGGAAAAGTTCTTCAGCTAATGCCCCATGCTGTGGATTTTCAGGGTGCCAGATTCTTCTGCAAGAATAACGATCATTATCAGGTTCTAAGGTGTCAACCTGGTTTTGCATGAGGTAGAAAGGTACATAAAAACTAATATTAAAAATTTGAATATGATATTTAATTATATTTATTTTTATTTTAATTTATATATAGAGTGTTCCACCCCTAACTGCGTCTCTTCAAATGGGGGGATGTGACAGTGTTATAGATTACCTTCCACGTGAAAAAATTACCTAGAGCTTTTTAAATTTTCACTTTCTCTCAATACTTTGTTAGACTCGTTCCGCATGATACTTTTCGTGAGTGCGTAAGCACGGCTACAATGATGATCATAATATGAAAACTGATGCTTCTAAAGTGAATAGGCCACAGAAATATTTGACTTGAATTAAAATAAAACGGGTTTATTAAGTACATATATCATTAAAAAAATTAATTGTTACACTAAAAAGAAGGAATTACGTAAGAGCATGGTTTTCCAAAAGTGTACATTTAAATAACTCGGTCACAGAAACGCAATACGGTGCTATCAAACTCCGTTACAGTAGGCCCTCGACCGCGGAGCGTCTTGATAATTGACGGTCGGGAAATTACATGTCGGGCCGCAGACAGTTGTTGATGACGTCACGACACTTGATTATAAACGATTTATTTCACAAATGGGACGCATCTTCGACTGTCACCGATAAGAATATGCGTTATGAAACTACTAATAGGTTTCAGTACGCACCTCGTAGGCTTTTACAAAATTATATTCTGTTCATCCTTTTTCGCATCATTATTTTCGCAGTTTTGAATTATTATTAGATATATCGAGTTTCCTTTCCAAATAATCTTATACTATTAAACGAGCAATTCTTGTATATATATATATATATATATATATATATATATATATATATATATATATATAGAATTTGAATCTCGGAATCGGCTCCAACGATTTTCGTGAAATTCAGTATACAGGGGATTTCGGGGGCAAAAAATTGATCTAGCTAGGATTCATTAAAAAAAATGTCGTTTTATCCCTGTTTTTAGGCAATGAAAAAATATCATTAGAATACAAAGCTTAATTTCACTCATTCACAGCTGACAACATAGCTGTTACAGCGTAATTAGGAAATCGGCGGGTGTCAAATCGTGTTGACCCGAGTTCGAATCTCAGTCTCCAGGTTAATTTTTTTTCTTTTATTTTTTTATTTCACTCGTGATTTATTATTTAAATAAAATTAAAATATAAAAATACAGAGAAAAAAAAAAAGAAAAACAAAAAATAAAATGAAAACACCGAGCTAGGCTCGGTCACCCAGGTACTACGTTGTATTATATGTCTGAGTGGTAAAAGTTTTACGAATTGACATGTTTATCGTGAATTCCTAATGGTGATTTAAATGAAATAGAAGCAAAAAAAAGCTAACGATTTTTTTTTCTTTATTTTATTTAGGGACTTTTATACACAAGTACCTACATGTCAGTCCTATCGTAAACTTTTATATTCAAAATATCTTATTTAAAATATTGAACGGCATATTAAATACGCATGACAAAATACCTATAGGTATTATAAATATTTTTAAATCATATCAAAAATGTTCGATCCAGCGGGAATTAAACCCGCGCCTTCTGACGTGCCGTGTCAGCGCTCTGCCAACTGAGCTATTGATCCACACCTAGCTGGGTCGAAATTCCTGATATGAGGATTTTGGTTTTAAGCAAACCTTGGCAAAAAAAAAGTTTATAATTTCCTCATGTATCAAAAATAAAAAAATAAAACGGACCTATAGGTATATTATATATAATTTAAAAATTATATAAACATTTTTTATATATGTAATTACCTACATGTATTAACAGCAGTGACCTAATTAAGAACTTGTTCTAATTAATATTTATGTTTTAAGGCTTTGTGTTATCTACACGCTAGTGCCTTTACTACTATGTGAATTTAAAATCAACCAGAGTTTTTGCGATGGAACGTGACTGCAATGTGCATTATTTCTCATCCACGGTAAGCTACCACTTGGCATATTATTATCAAAATGAGTACAAAATACTTTTAAGTTACAACAAAGGTATAAATATATTTGCTAAGTTCTGGGATAACTCTGGTGCTGGTGGTGATGGGTAAGCTATGGGTTGTCTGGAAGAAATGGCTAATTAGCCATAAATCCGCCCATTGTACTTCACTGTTAGTACTTATCTTTAAGCTTTGTTTGTATATATTTGTGGTGTACAATAAAGTATAAAATAAAAAATAAAATAAATAAGTTTTATTGTATTCTTAAAATTCCCTAATACTTACTTTTTTTAAGAGACCGGTACGACGGAACGACGAACGGTACGGGGACGACAGATAGATAAATATATTTTTAGTGTGCACATAATTTTTACGTATCTATACATCGATTTTGAAAACCTTATTCATTATAGTTGCTTTTTTTCATTTGTTACTGAAATAAATACTAAATATTTTATTTTTTCTATAATATTGTACATGCTCTACATTCTACATTAGACAATTACATTAACAAAACTTGAATTTTTTGAAAGTCTTTTATAGTCTTTCATTATTAAAGTGGACTTAGAACGTGTGCTGTGTGCGGTTATTAATATGTCCCAACGATTGCTTTCATAGATTTCGTATGCAACGTTTAGTTTATATTTTCTGAATATATAATTTTGTTGTGGTACCTTTTTACTTTGGAGACCTCAGCAAATATATAGAAAGAACGGTCTGGATATGCAAATTTATACAAACAAAATGATATATTAATTTTTATCAGAGCTCCGCCAAGTTTATTTATTAAAAATAAAAAGCACAGAGTAAAATAAATAAATAAAGTTTTTTTTAAAACAACTTAAACAACCTTTTATTTTAGCCTTTATAAATATATATATTTTCGCTTTTTAAACCTGTTACTATCGCTTAGAAGCTATGTCGGTATCAAATTATCATTTTATTAACTGTCTAGCGCAGCCATTTCTCTTTTATTTATCTTACATTAAATCTTTTAGAGAAGAAATGTGTGATAGTTTATCGCTAATTCGCTTGGTTATTTAAAATAGCGATAGTTACAGATTTGTAAGTTATTGTTTCTATAGCAATTTCCAAGGAAAAATTTACAACCACATTTGAAGCCTTTATTTAGTAAATACTATATTTTTAGGTAAAAATTATATATTTTCTTTCTTAGATTTTTTACTTTTTGTTTGTCAGATGGCGTGTGCTTAGTAGTAGCACAGTGTAATAAAAACAACATCATTAGGCTGTGGTAGTAGTATCCGCTGTAAGGCTGCGTTTCCATCAGAGATTTGCGAGGATGCGTAACGAGGGATATGTTTTTGAAGAACCAATAGAATTGCTTCATTTATCTAGCCTCGCTTATCACAGCTCTGGTAGAAACGCTTAGCGGAGCAGGTTTTTTTTTTACGTACAAAACAAGCGAGATAGTGTGCGAGAAATGTCTTACGAGGGATGTGTTGCGAGGATTGTGTTGCGAGGAATGTGTTGACAACACAATATTCTCAGAACTGTATCGAGTGTTGCTGTCGCTTCTGGCGATGTTTAAATATTGAGCTTGTCGCCTCAAAATTATAATAAATATTTTATATTTTGATAAATAGTCTATTCCATCACACTTATTGAAATAATTTGTGTCAAATTTGCGAAACTCAAAACCTTATAGCGAAGAATTAAAAGTCAAACGCAAATTTATAGCGTTTAAAACTTTGTAACGACAAGTTTTTGACTAAACATGCCTATGCTTAAGATATTTAATACATAATGTACGAAACAAGAGTGTAACTACTGTTGTATCTGCCGTAAAAAATTTACGAGCCACGAAACTAGCACGACGCTTCTCCTTCTATTCGCATGTAAGCACGATTCTTGTAGAGTGGTAACCAACCAGATATTACCCATATATCTACTGAATGTTTACAGCTTCCACAATTTGTAACCAAAGATTTATGAATAATTATAATATAACCATTAAATAATCTGTGATTTTCAAGGTTTAAAATCTAATATATTAAGTCTTGCAACCTTTGCAACGTTAAGCTTTTATTTTGACTAATGCTAGAACTCATGCATAAGTTGCATAACAAACATGCTCTTGATGTAGTAGAGCTTATTGGATAACACTAGTATTTGGCATGGAGTTTAAATATTGATCAAACCGTCATGCTATAGGCGTTAATTCCGAATAGCCGGACACGAAAACGGAACATCGGAATTCAATAGTGACGCGAGTAATAAAACTGGTGGCCTGTTGACATCAACCGCAGTTGAGACTTCATTTCGGTTAGTGAATTTGTTGAGCAGTGGCCCGAAATAGGGGTTTATTGCGTCCACTTGTTTTATCTGGCCAGTCAAAGCTTTGTTAGCGCACCTTGAAATTAAATAAATGTATTAGATTTTGGCGATAGATCTTGATTGTTAAATCATTGTAGATTGCGTTGTAGCAATTTAACAAACTAAGTAAAAGCAGTTTAATTTATTTATGTAAGGCAGAGGATGTTATTAAATTTTTAATCACATTATCAGCATTCAAAAAATTTTATTCATACACTTTTTATAGTTGAACACAGCAACTAACTTAATCATTAAATGTTTTTCATATTTAATAACAGAGTAACAAACGATCTAGACTAACAAAGTCGCAAGTTCTAGCCATCGCTACACTTCGCACAAGTTAAATGTAGTGTAAACAAAGGTAGTTATAACTATACCGCGTGATACTAAATCTTCTGCTCCTCGTAACTTTTATCGCTTACTATCTCACACGTCGTGTTCGAAATGTATCGAGTAGATTTAGTGTCAGAGGTAACGAAACAGTGGGCTTACATGAAACTATTTAGGCATTGTCAAATTAGCTTGGTAAAGAACAACATTTTATAAAATTAACACTACTGTTCCTTCACACGCAGTGAGAGTAGTAGAATATGTAGTTTGTTTGTTTGTTTTGTTGTTGTTTTTTATATATGCATTGTTAAGAGTGCGCATAATGCAAAATTACCATCTTCTATTTGTTTTGACATGAAAAGTTCCAGACCAAATCTTAAAATAAAAATATATGACAAACTACGTGATATTTGCAAGGGTTGACCCATATCAAAAACATAAAATAAGGAAATTTCCTCGATAAAATATAATCACGAAGTAACCTCTAATTTTTATATTTTTTCTATTTATACTCGATATGGTTATGACCATTAAGACAAAAATTTGATAATTAATTACATTTAAATATGAGTAAAGGCTATGCCAAGGCATTTAATGTAATTACTTTTAGTTTCAGAATTATATACAAAATAACATATTTGTCGTTTTTTACATTCGTAATGCGCTCAAAACTATATCGTCTATCGCACTCTGACACGAGGCTTTGTGTATATTTTGTTTCAACGGGCGCGCGGGTGAAATCTGATTTTTTGCTCGCCTTATGCACGCTCTTAATTACATGCAGCTTCCCCACGTGTGTTTAACTTTGTTGATGGCTGATAAAGATGAAATAAATGATCGAAACGTCGCATGAATTTGCAATTAGTAATTTGGTTGGCACCCAATGTCCACTTTCCTGCGAAATTTAAGAATATTTTTGTTATATTTTTTCCTTTTCTAATGGGTTTCATTCTGTTTTTTTTTTACTTTTTACCATTTACGGCTTCGGCACTGATCTAATAAAAATATCACATGCTCAAACATATTAATAGTATATAATACTTTATCTTTGTTTACTGTATAGTGTATACATATACATTTCCATGAAATATAAAATTTAACACATAAATAGCTAAAAGTAAAGCTATTTTCATTACATACTTAGTGTCTGGAGTCAAGTTTTGTTCATTCACGCTATACTGCAAAGGCGCTTTTAACAGAGCGAAGTTGAGCTCAGAGCAAACATCGTCGTGAACTCTATTGACAACCTTTGAAAATATTGGGGTGAACATTTTAACGTTTATGCTTTTTACGTTAGTATTTTCGACATTAAACTTTGAATTAAATATTTTAATATATAAAAATAATAAGCATAGGACGTTTTCCACTACTTTTTTTAGTTTGTGATTGTGGATTTTTTCTCCATGTCTTGGAAAGTACGCACTGCAGACATTCCCCTCGTACTTAAATCAATTAATTATTGTTATCATTACTCATAGTACAGATTAATTCCAAAACCCTAATCTTTTATATGGAAAGGAGGTCTTCAACCAGCAAAGGGACGTTTTACAAGCTGGTTAATTTCGCTAAGTTTATTAGGCATGAGTCATGCTGCATATACAGATAAGACTAAGATAAGTTAAGAAGTTTGGATGTTTTATTATTACTTATTAATTAAAAGCTTATTATTTCTTCACTATCTTCATACTTTTTTATCCTGACAATTTTAAGCACTTTCGTGTTATAATTCCACTCAGTACACTCAAATATTTTGAAAGGAACCTCACACTTTCCGACATCTTTTTTAAATAAAATTTACGATGGAGGTTGTTGCTTCGTTTGGCAATAGGGTAATATTTCTAAAGCTACGAGTAGTTGCGCATCTGTCGGAAGAGGCTGGGGATTGGTACATAATATTGCAATCTCCGTTCGCAAACACTCGCTATGCGTTAGAAAGCAATACAGCGGAATCAGTCATTTTGACGATACGACACTTGAATACAGTTAAGAAGTGGTATATCGTAGATCATAAATAACTTCTTTTAAACTGGATTGTCAACTTCTTTTATATAATTTGAATTTTTAGTAACTTATGTTATCTGAGGTAGGGAAACAATGGAGCACCCCAACTGGGGTAGTACCTCGACTAATCTAATCGCTTACCATCCAGGTGAGCCGTACGCTTGTTTGCCGATCTAGTAACATAAAAAATATACAAATAGATGTAAGCAAATTTGTCTTCACCTATTTTCATTGATATATTGTACATCGTTATTAGTTTTATATCAATCAATACTTGATTTGAAACGACTTAAAAAAGGAAGTATTTAATTTATCCAACATTTAATCGTAGTCGTATCGTAAAGTTAAAGGCGGAATATTATTCGCGTCGGGCATTCGTGGTTGAACTTTGCAACGAACAACAATCCCCTCTTTCGTATTTAACCACTTGCGGTTACATCGTCTTGTTCGTATGCCGCATGCCCAATATTAGCTCGGTACGTTATTGTTGTTAATATTTGCTGCTTCGCGGTAAGCAGCTTTATATTTGAGCTCGGTGTTTATATTTTGCATACTGCGATTTAAAATTTTTAAGTTAAGCCCATATTTTAATGCACCGTTAGAAAATCTTACAATTATTTTAAATTTTTCTCTGTACTTGTTTGTTGTCTGTCTTTGTTGTTCTGTTTTTGTGTGTATCCTTACGGATTTATGAGTACATTTAAATTTACATTTAACACAGCTACATTTAAATTTACATTTAAATTTACATTTAAATGTAAATTTGCTATTTTAATGCTATACCGTAATATAATACGAGTACAAGTGAACAAAATAGTCCTTACTGACACGTGACTAAAAACGGAAATAAGTTATTGATTATTTTAAGTTATCAGATAGGATTATTCGAAAGCTATGCTTACTTAGTTTCATCATTGCTTAGTGACAGTAAAGTCACTTGTAATAAATATTAAAAAAAATATTACCTACTCATTAACAATATGTAAGTAGTGTAAACATTACTCAGCTGTATCTGAATTCCATAACAATCCAATGATTTGATTATTTGATAAGTAAATCATTCTGAAAGTTTAGATGTTAATATATTAGCGTAGCAAGTAAATTTAAAACTTTAGAACTTATTATTAACGTTATTAACGTGCTTGACAACGTATTTGTAAAAACAAGTTCAAACATTTGTAATTGTTCGATTGAAGAACAATTTTAAATATTTAGATGTTCGCTTAGACCATTTATAATATTAAAATAAATTTATTATTGTTTATTTACTTTTAATAAAAAATATGTTTATTAAAACAATTTGTAAAATGTGTTCTTTAAATTTTCCCTTTCACGCAATATAAATATTAAAGGTTCCATTTTTAATACTAATAAAAACCCTTTTTAAAATTTATGATCAAAACGAAACAAAGTTAAAGTCATTTTCACGGGAACACTTCCCTGTTTTGTTTGTTTAAATGATTAATAAAGACATAAAGACAAAGTTTTGGCAGCCGTTCTTTTATGACATGTCCTTATCTTCCAACGCGTGTGCTGTAGGATTCTGTTATTAAACCAAGATACTTCTGCATTCAGTTTATTAAGGGTTTTGTAATTTTATCCTTAATGCTGGTGGTATTAAAGAGCACATTCCTGTAAAACGTAACATTTTAATTGGTAATTTAACGTGGTAAATAGGTACTATTGTGGTGGCACACTTTGTGTAAACTGTCGCTGATATATCTCGAAAGTTATGCTGTGCAACGACGCATCTTGTTTTTGTTACGAAACGATAATAATATTTACAAGAAAATGCTGTGTTTTGTGATATATATAAATAATACGAAGGAAATAAAAACTTAACGTCGATTTCTGAATGAAATAAGCTTATTCGGACTTAAGTTTATTATTAAGTTAAAAGTTATCTACTATATTAGAAAAGATTTGTGATTAGGAGATTGAAAAAACCAATTGAGATATACCTATTACATATATTCTTATTATTTCGCCACATACTACATTTAAAGAATCAACGTAAGGTAGTAATTTGAAAAAGCTACGAAAGTAGTAATCAATACGAGTAAAATGACGGCTACAAAAAGCCTATAGTGATCCGCGCCTCGGACATGCCGAATTCCTTTTAATACATACATGTGTTCGGTCGGGAGTTTGAAATGTTTGTTTCAATTTCCTCTGTTGGACGATTGCAACCGTTTTCTATTTCATGAATTCTATTTACACAAAAGCTAATGCTTTGTTATGAACTGTACCTAATGTTTAATCACTGTTTCTAATTTGTAGTTGGTTCTAATTAAAACTTGTTTTTTTATTGGTACTTACATTTTTTTAAAATCAAATACGTGTTTTTTTGTTCTTATTTATAACTATTGTGACTTGATAAAACAATACTTCTTTAAGAAAAGCGATTAAGTTTTTTATGTAAATAAAAAAATATATATAATAGTTTCACATGTTATTCAAGTAAAAATAGAATAGAACAAAAACCTTGAAATGCTTTGCATGAAGAAAACTTCACTTTTAAACTTTTCTTATGCTTTACTTTTTTCTTAGATACGATTTCAAAGGAACAACTTGGTTCTCTGTTAACGTTATTTGTAATTTTATTAAACGTAGGAATTTTGTTTATGAAAATTTAGAGTATTTGTAATTTAGCGTTAATTTGTTAAGTAAACTAAGTATTGTACATTTACGCACGTATTGTTGCATTCCATTTCTAAAATTCATATTACAACAGTTTTCATTGTTAATATCTACTACACTTCTCGCTTTTATTTCAGTTACTTGTAGTTTAATTAGCTTCTTATAATAAAATGAAAATTAGAAAAAAAAAGATAAGTAATAAAGTAATAGGTGTTGAAATACGAATGATTAATTACAGATTTATGAGATGGGCCAGTGTGTATAGAACACGCAGATTTTAATAGATTTTAATTTGGCGTAGTATTGTTTAGTTTTCAGTCGGTGAATTTGTTTAAATTTCTTTTGCGTCCAACTTAAGTAGCCAATCTTAGGAAACATACAATATCTCCGAGAGTAAAAATGAAATATGTACCTACGAGCATCTTGTTTTTTTTTTTTTTAAATTAGATTTGTGAGTTGCCAGCAATGACAAAATTTACAGTACAGTACAAAGTTTATGAGTTTTCATAAATAACTGTTATCAGTTCACTCAGCGATACGTTCCATTTATTTCCCTTGCGGTGTTGAAACTCGGTCGTATCTTGTACTTCGCATTTCCATTACTGTTTACTCCCTCGCATTTGTATCTGTTAATCGATATCTGCATTCAATTGTAATGCCTTCAAATCTTAACACGGTACAATGTTCTGTTACAAATTCTGGGTATTCTGTCTAAGACAATTGAAATTGAAACCATTTAAATTTAGCATAGTTAGTTGCGATAGACATGCGTTCCGTTTTTTAAGAATACGTTTTGTTGCATTTTTATGTATGTCGGCGCAATTACAATATTTCGACAATAGCACTAATTCGGTTTAATGATATCCTTGTTTTATAATTAGTTCAAAAGCGGTTGATTGATCATTACAATGTAAAAAATATTACTTTTATTTAAAACTTTAAATTATAATTCACGTTTGATTTATTGAAATACTTAACGGGCACATGTATGTGCAATGAAGTGTATAAATACGACAGGACTCTTCACTTGGGGGTGCCACTACCGCACTAAACCCCCTGCGGGAGCTTTCAGCCGCTTTAATTGGAGGGTCCCGGATCTGCAGGCAACAGGATCCCTCCAGCGACAGGCTGGCCTCGGCGAAAAGGCCAGACTTCTCCTCCATTGCGACTGTCCGGCTCGCATTCAGTGTGCTGTAATCATTTGGGTTGGGCTTCAGCCACTGGACAGTGCAGACCCTTTGAGACATCAGTATGCTGTCAGTTTAATGAACGAAGCTTTGCAAACTATTTTGGATTTTCATTTCTAAGATGAGCATAAAAACAAGAAAACCTGAGTGACATCAGCTATGCTGGTGACAGGCTTTTTAGAAAATACTAATTCTGTTATTCCTGCGTTATACATTATGTTATATAGTTATGCCTTTACTACGTTGCTCCGCTGCGGGTTCGCAATTATAATATCTATTGTTATTAATATTAAACACAAAAACCTAATAAAATATATCAAATTGAAGAAAATACGTAAAACAATTATAAATTGCCGGCTATTTTTGTGTAATGAAACTGCATAAATTAGTTTACATTTGTAAGATAGTATTTGAGAGTAGATTGTTGTCGTACGTGGGCGAAGCGTTTCAACTATTTTCATTATGCGAGGTGCCCATTTATTTGTTCCGAGAGCTACACAGAGCTTATTTTGAAAAGCGTGGGATATTTACTTTTACATAAATGCTAAAGTTGAAAGATTTTTTATTTAGAATTATTTTGTTAAGCTTAACTACGTAAATTAGCCAATACTATAGAAGTGACTATTGCTATTAATAAAGAACTTTGAATTAACTGAAAGATACGAATAATTAATAAACTGGTGACAAAAAAGATAATTGACGTGTTTTCTTTTTAACAGGCCAGTTCTAACAGTAAAATACTTAAACTAGTACCATTTAAGTGGGCTGCAGTGTTGAATATTAAAGTTCATTGAGTGTTACATCCAAATAGAGGTAAAATTCTATTTGAAACATGACTTTTACGGTAAACGCTGTAACGTATTCATATGCTCGCAGTGTTGGCACGAAGAACTGAAAAGGTTTATTTAGTGGATTATAGTCTTTATTTACAGCTCAGTAAGAGCCGTAGATTTTCTTGATGTTGTTGTTCTACGTCGTATCGTATAACGCAGTCGGCGCGGAAGGCGCGTTAATGGGCCTTTAGCCGATACCTGTCAGATGACTGTCGCGCTCCTTAAAACGGATTTGAGTCACCGACGCAGATTCTCTTAAAAACTTTTGTACGAAATAAAGTAAAATTACGTTTTTTATTTCAAGGATATTATAGCTATTACAAAGGTGGTTATACTATACCAGTATTACCAGTTCGTAAATGGTTTACGTTTGTAACGTAACGTAATCGGCTATATTAATGTCACATTCGGCTATATTAGTATCACAATTATGGCTATATCAATATCTACAGAAACGAGATTTTATAAACTGAGTTAAACAATTATCAAAAACAAAATCTGTACTAATATAATAAAGCTGAAGAGTTTGTTTGTTTGTTTGTTTGTTTGTTTGAACGCGCTAATCTCAGGATCTACTGGTCCGATTAGAAAAATTCTTTCAGTGTTAGATAGCCCATTTATGGAGGAAGGCTATAGGCTATATATCATCACGTTAAGACCAATAGGAGCGTAGCACCAATGAAGAATGTTTCAAAATCGGTGTTTTTTTTCCTTTTATTCCACGGGGACGAAGTTGCGCGCAGAAGCTAGTATGTTATATAGTTACTTGTTACCATTTTTATGAACACGATTTCTTCGTTCACTAAAGTATGTTCAATTGTTCATATTTATAGGTTTTTTCCTACCTCTCTGTATTTAAAAAAAAAGATACTAAATTTCATTTTATGCAAAATGTCTGTAGGTACTAATTTTAAATTGGAAAAATACTTCAAAGTAAAATGAAATTATGAAATTAATAAAATACAAGTTAAAGATACAAAAGAATGTCTAATAATATAGAAGTTTTAAGCGAGTGAAAGAAATATCTGTTACACTTTTTGGAGAAACATTTCGTTTCGGTTTAAGCGAGTAGATATTTTAAGTATGTTACAATCCAAATCAGAGATTCAAAAGCAGATCAGAAAATTTCATCGGATGGAGTTACTCTGGACAAATAAGCAAAAAGGCATTACCATCCCAACTTTTTAGTTAGATTTCCACGGTCTGCGCCCGTTTACAGTTCAATGGAATTTTCAATCCTATTCCGCTGTAGAGCTACGTTGTATAAAAATTTGCCATTGGCTAGTTTTACAACATAGTTTAAATAAAACCCGCTTTTTATTTAATTGGAAACCACTAAAGTTCAAATGTTATTCATGGTCAACATTTAAAAGTCAAATTATATTATAAATTCCAAACTTCATATTTCATCATTATTATAACCTCTAAATTGAATTTATTTATTTTTTGTTCTATTTTAACGGCTCAATCGCTTAATCCATGATAATGAAATTTAATAGCAGAAATAAAAAAAAAACGATAAAGGTAAATTCGGTATTTGGTTATTGATTTTGAATTTTTTTGTGAATTTATGCTACACTGTAGAACTAAAGTGATAAAGTATCATGTACGTTAGATTAGATATTAATGCGCATTGAGCTGTGGTTACTATCGGGCGTAAGTTTTAGAGGCGTTCTTGTGCGTTAGTTGAAAAGGATACTAGCCAGCTGGATGGTTTCTATCAGCCGAAATCTTAAATGCCGAAACGGTGTATATTTTTTAGTTAGTTTCGATTATACCAAAAAAATTATAACAAAGTAATTATTCAAACGAAAACTTTTATCACTGAAAAACTATCTTTAGATTAAAAAATATTTTTTTTTATCTATACTAATATATAAAGCCGAAGAGTTTGTTTGTTTGTTTGTTTGTTTGAACGCGGTAATCTCTGGAACTACTGGGCCGATTTGATAAGTTCTTTCAGTGTTAGATAGCCCATTTATCGAGGAAGGCTATAGGCTGTGTATCATCACGCTAAGACCAATAGGAGCGGAGTCCACGCCGACGAAGTCGCGCGAAGAAGCTAGTAATAGTAGATATCGTGAATTCGTGATGAGTCAATGGGTGGAAATCTCTTTTATATATATAGATGATAACCAGCTGTAGACCGCGTCTGCGACAGTTCCTATGATATACTTTTAAATTAATAATTTTATTAATCAAAGGTATAAAACCAATTTGATGACCTCGTAAGGTCATCAAAATTTATTCATAACCAACTGATTTTTTCTTCTTTTAGTTAGTTAATATCTATATAATTTAATAGTAAGATAGTTATATACAAAAATTGTCCTACAAATTGCGTGGTACGTTATCCCGGTCCTACGCTCACTGCTGCTCTACCCCTGACTATCTCTGTTAGCTACCGCAATCGAGAGTTTTCGAAGAGGAACTTTTGTTCGCCTCATCAAAATGAAGCTACTCCCAAAAAATTAGCTTGATACTAATCAGGTGAAAAAAATGTACTAGGGATCCCTACCTAGAAGCATTATTGTTTCTAAATACTAAACAAATGTACGTTATTGTGCATTTTTATAATTTGAAATGTCAATCTTAACGTTGATAAACAACTCAAGATAGGTTGAGAGCAATATCTTTTACCTAACATTATTTGAGATATGTGTAAAAGAAATGGCTAATTAATAATTTCCCGCTCTTCACACAATTTATAATTGTCTCTAAACTATGTTTTAAAACGTATTTGTGATTCATTATAACACATAAATGAATATTCTACTATCACTAACGAAATGTACGAGTACAATGAGATAAATTATAAACAAAAATTTCATTGAACGCAAGAAGTTACAACTTTACAGTTTGTGTTCACACTGTGAGCGTGCCGTTGGTAATATCAGTAACTATTTCGTACAGAATCTGTATAAATTTCAAAACTACTACTTGTCTTCGCTTTAATAATTCGAACAGTACATGCAGCGTATTCGTATTCAAACAGCAATTCTAGCCCCAAAATACAAGTTGGTATCGCTCGAGGGCTCATCATCTTATTCGCGAGATGGTTAGAACTTCCAAAGTTGCTGGAACTTCTCCAACGACTGTTTGCTTTTTAGTAATATTCGACTTGACCTTTCTTGAGGATTGAATGGTCCCAACCTAGTATGCGTTTGTCATATTTGTATTGAAGTAACATGTCTCTTTGTTCATTTATTTGCATTTATTTTCCACATTTATATATTTTTTGTATGTGTGATGTGTATCTAGCCGAGATGGGCCTAGTGGAAAGAAATTAATGGTGTATTTGGTTAGATAAATCATAATGGGAAAATTTAAAATTCACAATTACCTACCTTTCCTTTGAAATATGGCTACTATAATATTAAAATTCAGAACTTCAAAAAAAAAATACACATAAGTTAAAATTTTCAATGATTAATTGTCGTGTGTAATTGTGATTTGTCACAGAATCCTAATTCTTTGATTTTTATTCTACCATTAATAATAACGTTAAAACGTCTTTTAGCAAACTGAATTTCACAATGTGGCAATGGTAATCGCGTTATGCTTTTTAACCAGCTTCAAAAAAGGAGAATGTTCTCAATTCGACTATTTTTTTAATTTTTAATGTAGGGTAAATCAGAACTTTTTACTTGGCGGACCATGTTGACCATGTTTGCCATGTGGTCCCATTTAAATATGATCGAGATGTAATTAAACTCATAAGAGTAAGAGATTTATTAATTTATTTTGAAGCACTCGGTTTTTATTTAAGTAATCAATTTACTTTAAAAGTGTAAAGAATTTTGTTTAGTATTGGGATACACACACAAGATTTTTCAGTATAATACAATGTAGTGTAATAAGCCCTTATTATTACATTACTACTAATGTAATGTGCAACATCTGTTCATTATTCGTTTGCGGTAGAGTTAGTTTTCAGTTTCAATGTTTTAAGTTTCCGACACCTTTTGTTGCGAAAAATATCTACGACGAAACTTCATCGTACGTGAAAAAATGTTTGTGGTTCCAACGAAGTTTATTGCTCATTTTGTTTTCCTTCGACGGATCAGATGTCCATTATTTCCAACAACCTAACTACACAATTTTTGCGACCAAGTAATTCGGCAGCTCAGCTCATTCCTGGCATTTTACTGGTCGGAATAAAACATTTCATCGTGGATAAATATACGATGGAATGAACTCTGACTTACTTAAAGAGTAAATATATCAAGAGTATTTTACTTTTTTATTTATAATAAATTTGTAAATACTTTAAATTAGTAGCAAACTCAATTTTGAGAACAATATTTCTAATTATACAAGCATCATGATTCTGTATTCTGCTTTCGGAATTAGGTCGTGTAATGTATCAAGTCCATTAATGTATTCTCAGTTGACGCTTTGTTTCCAAATGTCGTTGAATTAAATTGTGTATTGTCTCTTCCAGTCTAGTACGAGTGCGCAGTTCCGAGCCCACTCGGTGACGTTCCGAAGTGCGGAGCGATGTACCGCGCAACCGCTACTCTACGATAAAAAGACCTTCAATTCTGAATTTGAATAATATATAGCAACTCTTTAATTCCTTACACGAGCTACGGAGTAAGATGCGTTAAATGTGCTTTAAATGGATTCGAATAAAACACCCCATTTTGGTAATGTTTTGTGAAAAATTTTAGGCGGATTAATATTCCAATTTTGATAAACGTATATATAGTTATAGTAAACGTACCTATAGGAAGATAATCTTTACGAGATAAAATATTTTTGTTTACTTTGTATACTTGTTATAGAAAATAATGTAATAAAATGAGAAAAATTAAACAATTGTGGCTATACAACATGTATTTTTTGGGCATAAGTTCAGTTACTCAAATTATTTATCAGCGTGTACTCGCGACTTTGGACTTGGGTTTCTTCAGGTATCATTATAAAAATGTTAGAGCAGTTTGTAAAATCCACAATATGAAAAGTCAGATTGATAACAACTATAGAAATAAACAAATCGGTTCGGAATAATTCATAATACTCGTCACCTATAAGGACGGAAAAATTATAACCATTCTCATCACGATCACGATCACACACGATTCTTATCTCACCATTCTCATCTTAGTCACTATATCCTTAAATTTGATACCCACATTGAGAATATTGTACAAGAACATAACCCACCATTTCTTTTGGTGTGGCCATTTTGGATTTGAGCTGTATGTATCGTACTATATGTAATTATTTACTGTATTTTACAAGTTAAGACCTTAACCATTGATAGATATTCATTTTTGTGGATTGAACATTATTGTAATCTGCCACTTTTGATGGCGGCCATTTTGTATATAAATTGATTTTTGTGGTGTATTAATATTCTGCAATTTAAGCTCTTTAAAAAAACGACTTCAAATATATTAACAAGTAATACAACGTAGGTATACGAAAAAATAGTCAAGTATATACGCGTTATCAAAGATTACTTCAAAAGTAGACATCAGATCTGGATCAAATTTAAATGAGACCACATGACAAGCATTAGATTTCGATTAAAATAAAAATTATTCAAATCGGTACACCTCGACGAATCGTCAAGTAAATACGCATTATTTATATCTGTGTTTATATCTAATTCGAAAAGTACTTGTCAGATCTCATCTTTTAAATGGAACTACATGACACACACCACTTTTCGATTTAAAAAAAATCGAAATCGGTGCAGCCAGTTATCAGTTCTGAGGTAATATACATTAAAAAATACAATCAAATTGAGAACCTCCTCCTTTTTTGGACGTCAGTTAAAAAGTGGGTCAAATTCAGCTTGCAAGATTTGGCCTAAACATTCTTACAAACATTGCAAGGTAAATTAATGCTTTTAAAAAGTACAATCTTTGTTATTGCAACAGTCAAAAAGTAACTTTATCGAGACGTGTTCGTTTTAAAAAAATATTTGTTCGTTGCATTTTGCTTATGCAACGAACTTAACTTTATTATGTTATACCATATTATTTATGCATATTATTATATTTTTTAAATAGTATCAATCCATGATATACTAGAATGAACACAATAATATATATATATATAAATAAAAATATACAAAACTATATACTGGTAGTACCAGTAACAATCGTAATTATGTGTGTATATAATACTGACATTTCATCTATACATATAATAAAATGGTAGAAAAGTCAAAACTGTACATTGAATATTTTTTTAAAAGAATACTTGGGGTGTGATCTACAATCGATACCGAAGCCAGTTAACTATAAGTAAGTTTTTGCTATTTAGCAAACTTTTTTAGCCTGGAAATTACGGTCCGATATGGAAACTCAATAATACATCTTCCATATCGGACAATAAAACGAAGCCAAAGATATGAAAGGACATCATAAATAAAAGGCTTGGGTATAAAAGTATTCTTTATGAAGTGTCGCCGCAGTCGGCCGAGGCCACCGTCCGCCCGGCTGTCGTTGATACCTATTTGAAAGTCCTGTAATATTGGATATTGCTGCACGTATGGAATTGCGGCTATCGACAAATCGTATTTTATGTTACTAGTAAAATTCGTTCCATTTCGGTTTTTATTGTTTATCAGCGAATTGTAATTAATTTTAAGCAGCGTAAGGCTACGAGACCTAAACCAATGGTGGTGGCCAGTAATGGTAAACAATTTCCATCGGCTAGCGAATTTTACTTATAAGTTTTAACGTGTTTAAACTTATAACTTAAAACAGTAAATATTATTTCTCAATATTTACTACACGTTGATATCGTAGTTGTCATAGAATAACACTATGAAAAATATAAGAAAACGATCTTTATAGGTCGCCAACCGGCAGATGAGCAGCGTGGTGGACAATGTTCCGACCCCTCTCCTACATAAAAAAAGAGGCCTATGCCCAGCAGTGGAACGTTACAGGTAGTGAGCCATTAGACTTTATAAGTATGACTAAGTATAACTGTAAGTTTAAAAAATATTTTATCCTAATTATAAATATTTATACTTATTATAAATAATATTTATTATCGATAAGCTTATTGGAATATTAAGAACAACTCTAAGGGAGGGCGAACCCAAGCAACTGCAGAGGGTCGAAGTTGGAGGGAGAGTCTAATAAAATATGTAGATTTGATGACTTGTCACATTTTTTGCAACAAATCTGAGATTCAATGTTTTTAGTCGCTCTTACATAGTCTCTATTTCTTGTCATTAAGGATTTTAATTTTTTATTGGACTGTTACGTATAAATATTGCCAACACATTTTTCTTTCAATTATTACCTATTAAAATAAATTTGTATTTATGTAAGAGTATATGACGTAATAGTACGCTATATTATGTACAATATCGCTATCAGTACCCATGTCAAAGTCAAGCCCAATACAATGCAAAAGACGTTATAAGTTAGTATTTTTGATTGATATGAGCTTTGATAAAAATTCATGACTGAAATCTAGAATTTTATTTTCGTTTAGAGAAGGTCGCTACCGTGGTACCCTAGCTCTATTTACGCTTGTTTGAAATACTAAACAAACCTTTATACTAGTTTCATTTATGTTAAAGTGAAAATATTGTTCCAAATGGACATTATACTTACACAGAACATCTGTATGTACATCGCGTTGATGTTAGTGTCAAAACAATTGTTAATTAATCTATATAATAAAAATGAATGTTGCTAAGCCCATAACTCGAGAACGGCTCTACCGATTCGGCTATTTTTTTTGTATGGTCCTTGAAAATCCCAAGAAGGTTTTTATAATTAAAAAAAAAAGACAGAACGAAGTCTGTCCGGGCAGCTAGCTAATAATAAATAGACTAATAATTACTAATTATTATTATTTTCTAATGTGACGCAAATTTTTATGAAGCTTAATTGAACAAAGAATATTTTGATTTTGAATATGGCCTAGGCTTTAAAAATTATTATAATATATTTATCGTAATTGATATTTATGTTATTGCATGTATTCTTTCTTAACTAACTGTATATTCCACTGAAAAATAGGGAATCAAAATAAGAGCGTTCAAGCTTAAAAATGGTAATACATATTAATTTTTTTTTACTATATTAATAAATGTTTCGATATACCTATTTCCTAACATTTTTTTCGGAGATATTTAAAAAGAGTTTCTTTAAGTCTCTTAAGAAGTCTATATTCTTTAGAGATTATTATATCACATCCATATTTCTGTATTAAAACCTTTGGAACGAATCAATAGTTCAAACGCCGGCTAACGCTTACCCACTCTATCAGCGATTAGTTTTGGTCTAGTGGTCACTTGGCCTTTTCTAATCTCTCATATTGAACTATGTATATAATTATGCCATGTATATTGTATAAGTCATCACATTTCGAGGTACTTTGGTTATTTATACCACTTTACTTATTCTTTATAATCCTTACATATTTTGAACATTTTATTCGAAAAAAAATCGCAGTTTTATACATCGAGGGTGAATTTTTGCAAAATATTGGTAAAAGATATATATTCCAGTTTAACTTTCCTATACTTGCGTATTGTGGCACAGACCGACGAATCAAAATTCCGTTCTTTTTTCAAAAATTACAATTACTGAATCCTTGCTCTTGCATGTAGTTTCTTAAGTTGTTAGGCATTATTTAGTGCGGCATAAGTGCTGCAATCGAGTGTAGGTATGTCTCTTTATTAAGATTATAATCGGCCCGTGAGACCACCGCGAGTATAGGTGTTACTGTTTTGGGTAAGTTCCTTATTTATTATTTTAAAATATTGCTTAATGTAAAGTATTAATTTATTTTATTTTTATTTTTATTTATAAAAAATTATAATTTATTTTTATTATAATTTATTTTAGTAGTGTATTGTACTTAAAGAGTATAGATAATTAATAAGTAACATTGGATACATTCAGTCTGTATCATTCCACTGCTGGGTTTAGGCCTCTTTCTACACGTAGGAGAAGGATTTGAGCTTAATCCATCACGGTGCTCCACTGCGGGTTGGCGGATATGTTCCTATACTAACTTATTTTCAACTCCTCATATTTTTTTCATACCGGGAGCCTTATAGGAAAATCAATTTTTAAGGAGTAAACTCAAACACAAAATAAAGAAAATAATAGTTATTATTAATTAAAAATAATATCAAATAGAAAAAAATAGGAAAATGGGTATTCAAAATTAATCGTATAAAATATGTACCTAGCTACAGTTAATCGTGACAGCAAAATCTGTCGTCGGTTCACTAACAAAGAATCGGCCAGGTCCATTATGGTAATGAAAGTGACTCCCGTTTGTCTTAAAGTCGTAGCTCAATTTGCAAGGCGAGAGATAAACGCTGTTAAACTGTCGAAGTTCGTGACAAAGCCTGAATAATGCAGATTACACCAAGAAAAATACGGCCGCAGTCAAATCTACATATTTTATTGGTCCCCTTTTCCGAGTCCTTTATTTCTATCACCGCAAACGACCCGATGCCAACCTGCGTTTCATATAGCTTTTATTAATTTTTAATATAATGGATACGGCTTTCTTATTGACAATTACTAAAATGATGTGGGTTTAAATAAATATGTCGATTTTACTTTAAAAAAGTAAGTACATTGATTGTACTGAATATACATATATAAAATAGAATTATTTTAGGCGTTGGTAAAAATTTTATATTATTTTTTTTAAAGAGTAGCTACGGCGTTTTTTGGCGGATTTTCTCTGCAGAATTTAATTTCGAATTGGTGTTAGAGTCACTTTTCAGGATAATTAAAATTTTAATTTGTTAATTGACGATTTCAAGGTGCTTTTGAAGCCTATTTGAAGAAAGTTAGTTTTGATTTTAATTAAATGTAATAAAAGTACCATTTTAACGATCTTTATAAATTCAGCTATCTTCAGCAAGTTCTGTACAAAATTAAGTTAGTTGTTTCGTCTGTTTCCGCAATTACAATTTACAAACAGGTTAACATAACAATATGAATTTATATAAAGTTATTTCTTATCGAGCTTAGTATAAATAAAATTTGTGAATAATTTAATTCACTTATTCTAATAGACATTATAGGGATATTACAATAACTAGCATTATACATATTTCATCGCTTATAATGAAAGTAAAAATATATTTTTATTAACTGTTACAAAACGTATAAAACTGTTTGGTGTGGGTAACAGAATTAATTGAAATTCGGTTAATTGACTACGATGGCGGTTAATGCAATTGTATCCTGTACCCGAAAGGTTTCGGGTTTTCCATTTGATTATTTACATTTGATTCCGTACACTTGCGCTTATAGCCGACCCTGTTTACGTATTTTGTACCATTAGTTAAATTAACAGTTAAAAGAAAGGTTTTAAACTAGCTTTTGGTCGTGAATTCGTCAGCGGAGATTTGTTTTTAGTGCTTTTTATTGATAGTAGGATTCTTCCCAACGAGACTATTACCCGAATTTACATTACCTACTTATAGTAAGTACTGTTGCACTAAACTCTGTTATGTTTAGATTAATAACTAGAGTCAAAAACTAAGAAAATCTTTCATTTTTAAGTAGTCAACATTCAAGACGCTGAATATAGTATTCAGTTAGTGACTTCTACTGTTGCTGTTATTCTAATGTTGTATTGTGTATATTTTTAATATCTCTCAATTACAAACATGAGGTCCTTAAATTTTAATGCAAGCGTAGACGCACAGTTATCACTTATTTTTGGAGTTTACTCCTTAAGAATCGATTTTCATATAAGGCCCCCGGTATGAAAAAATATGAGGGGTAAAATCTATTCAACGAATGAGCTCGTTACCGTGGTCTACCGGGTCTCTCCACTGTGCCTCGGAGAGCACGTTAAGCCGTCGGTCCCGGTTGTTATCATGTACACCTGATAGCGATCGTTACTCATAGTAGGAAATATATCCGTCAACCCGCATTTGAGCAGCGTGGTGGATTAAGCTCTGATCCTTCTCTTACACGGGGAAAGAGGCCAATGCCCAACTGTGGGATATTGGGAAGCGAAATAGAAAAAATTGACATTGACAACTATTGACATTTAACTTTACTTTGATGAAGGTCGTGAGTTCGACCTCATTTGGCTGAACGGCCTCCTATTTAATCGTTGGACTAACTTGTCGCATTGATGTTAATCTAATATCAGACAAAAACGATAATAAACGGTCCATTTACCGCTACTCGCATAGGTTTTGTCATTTGATTTGCAGGTTTTCCTCAGTCAATTTGTCTCTCAATCAGGAAAAAAATAAGACACAAATAACGAATTACCTCTCTCTTAAGGTAAAATATTTTGACGTACTTGTCTAAGAAACTTTTACTAAACAGGAAAAATGTATAAAGCTTTAAACGTAATTAATTATTTACTAATAAATTTCTTTTTTTAAATTTCGCTCCTATAAAAAATAAAAAAAGTATATTGATGTTTATAATTTGATGTTCTTAATTTATAAATATTAGAAATACGAAAGTTTAACAAATTATTAGGATGCTAAATAAAAGCACAGCACAGAACTAGCAGGCCACAAGTTTGAAGAAAATTACTTTTTACTATGAAATTCAAGAAAGAATTCCAAAAGTTTTGTATATCCTTTGTCATGTAGTACAAAATTGTTTGACCAATCCATAGAGTATTATTGTATTATAATGTTCAATATAATAAAGGTTCTTTTCTTTGGGTAACTAACTTTATATTCGGTAAGAAACGTCTTGACCGTAAACGCAAAACAGTTCAAAGACTTTCGTCCAATTCATGTATTTTCTTTACATTCTTTTCATCTTTTTAATACGATTTAATAGAAATATTCATAACATTATAAAACGTATCAAAGGGATTCTTTTTGCAGGTTTTTGGCGGTATCATTCTCTAGCGCGCCCTTTATGTCCATACTTTTTCTTTATCTCCAAAATCTCTTCTCAAAGGGCCTGAAATGCTCAGAGGCATTTATTTATCAGATTATTTTCTTTTTCAGAACAGTCAGATGGAGCTTGTCATTAAGAGTGGAAAATATGCGCTATATTTATGTTGTAAGCAATTTTAAGGAAATACGAAATACATTTTATTTTCATTAATATTTCCTCGTCACTTTTAGGGAAATAAATAATAAGGATAATTAGTATAATAATGTCGCAATTCCATTTTTTCGCCAAGTAATTAAATATAAATAACCTATTTAGTCTGTTTGAAAATATTTTTGAAAGTTATAAATAGCATCTATATCTATACAAATAAATAAAATTGGAGCATCTGTTTGTAATATTCAAATAACCGCTTTTTACTAAACGCGAATGTATATGGTACTGTAAATGCACCAATTATAGTTAATCCTAAGATTTAAGAGTTAAACCTAAGATTTACCAACTCTTAATGGTAAAAGCCCGAACGGTTTTGCGACTCGCACTTTTACCACCATTCACTTAGTAATTATTAGGATTTACATTAAAGGCACGGTAAATGTTGAAAAAGACATTTTGTAACGTGTCTTTATTTATTTATTTATTTTTTGTAACGAAATAATGCCGATAAACGGTCTAATTTTGGAGTTAGATAGGTTAGGGTTTTTTTTTTGTAACGAATTATGCCGATAAACGGTCTACGGGTCTTAATCTAAAGACTTACCAATTTAAGTTTTGGACTGAAATAAATGAATAAGAATTAATCTTTGTTTTATTCCTAAAACCATCTTTTACTAGCTGTCAGTGGTAAAACCTAGCGTGTACTAAATTCTAATAGTAAAAGCCCGAAAAAAATGTCTCATTTTCATAAATCCTTACATTTACCAACTCATATCGGTAAATCCTAAGACTTACTCTTAAATCTTAGGATTTACCGTAGTTCGAGCTTTTACAGTAACATACAGGGTGTCCCAAAAATCAACGTCAAGCCGAAAACTGGAGATAGGGTAAGCAGTGACAGTTACCAGAAAAATAAAAAAAAATTAAGTCCTGTACTTTTCATGTTATAAGCCTTCAAACAAAAATCGCAAAAACTGACACCCTGTGATGAACTTTCAAGTACTGCGACTATAATACTTTATTTTTCTTAGTTTTTTTTAGAATTGTAATCCTGAATAGTTTTTTTTTGTAAATTACAAACTAAAATTTAATCACAACTGAGTCCATTTTAAATAAAATGTAACTTTTATGCTCTATCATGCACTCAAAATTATTACGTTATCCAACTTTAACTGACTGTACTGAAAAAAGAATGTTCTACGCTATTAATGGCAAGTTATTTAAAAAGTTGGCGCATTTAGTCTAGAATCCAAAATGGTATTTCAGGATTACAATTCTAAAAAAAAAAAACGAAGAAAAATAAAGTATTATAGTCGCAGTACTTGAAAGTTCATCACAGGATGTCAGTTTTTGCGATTTTTGTTTGAAGGCTTATAACATGAAAAGTGCAGGACTTAATTTTTTTTTCTCGTAACTGTCACTGCTTACCCTATCTCCAGTTTTCGGCTTGACGTTGATTTTTGGGACATCCTGTATGTTACTGTAAAAGCTCGAACTACGGTAAATCCTAAGATTTAAGAGTAAGTCTTAGGATTTACCGATATGAGTTGGTAAAACAAAACAAACAAACAAACAACCAAACAAACAAACTCTTCAGCTTTATATTAGTATAGATTTTCAATTTATTGACTGTTGTTATAGCTATAACATACTTGAAATTTTTAACAAATTAATTATTAAAAAACATTTAATATTATAGCATATTATTATTATTAATTTTTATTATACATTAGAAAAAGATCAAGATGGTTTTTTGGTTGTCACACTATACCAAACCAAATTTACCTAAACTTGTAGAGCGAAATCGCTTACTTTAAATTTCTTTATTTAATATTCGAAACCGAAAGACGCGAGTGATGGTATGATTCTGCTTTTTTCAGGATAAAATGTATATTCTATAAATTGCCCGAGGATGTAAAGCCGTCGATTTTCATTAAAATACATACCATGAACTTCGCTCTATGGGTAGTCAATGACGCTTAAAAAAATATATTTTTTTACATTCTGTTTCGGCATTGGTATCGAATATCCATAAAAGCAGTCTTCATCATCAAGTACTACATAAGTTTCATGCATGTTTTTTTTATACAACTAGGTCGGGAATCAAGCGTACGACTCACCTGATGGAAAGCGATTACCGTAGCTTATATTAACCTGCAACATCACAACAAGCGCGTCGCTGACCGTAGTGTCAGAGCTCCTGGGAGGATTGGGGCTACCTTGGTCGCCTTAATCATCACAGGAACACAACACTGCTTAAAAGCAGTATTATTTAGCTGTAATTTTGTGCAGGATATTTCCTGCTGTGTCCTACCTCACTTATGTACCCTAACCTCAGTTTATGCCCTACCTCAGTTAATTATGTTGTACGTAGTATATAACTAGCTTTTAAAGTGGCTTTGCCCGTGAAGGTCTAGATTTTAAAATAAAAGCGAAGAGTGTTTAGATCTATCCAGAGAGAATAAACCATAAGGTTATAAGAGTTTCAGTTTAAAAATAATTACTCAATTTGTTAAGTTAAAAATACGACGACGATCACGATTCAGCCTGTAATATCCTACTGTTGGGCATAGGCCTCTTTCCCATGTAGGGGAAAGGATCGGAGCTTAATCAACCACGCTGCTCCAATGTGGGTTGGCGGATATATTTCCTACTATGAGTAACGATCGCTATCAGGTGTACATGATAACAACCGGAACCGACGGCTTAACGTGCTCTCCGAGGGACGGTGGGGAGACCCACAAGGACTGCACAAACACCCAGACCACAGCAAACATCTGTATGGCCAATACAAATGTTGTCGTGTGCGGGGATCGAATCCGCAACCGCCCGCGCAACAGCCAATCGCAATCCAGTGCTGTGACCGCTGCTCCAACGCGACGTCAGTTAAGTTAAAAATACACACACAGTTAATAACGATCACGATCACGATCACGATTCAGCCTGTAATAACCCACTGTTGGGCATAGGCCTCTTCTCAATGTAGGAGAAGGATCGGAGCTTAATCCACCACGCTGCTCCAATGCGGGTTGGCGGATATATTCCCTACTATGAGTAACGATCGCTATCAGGTGTATATGATAACAACCGGGACCGACGGCTTAACGTGCTCTCCGAGGCACGGTGGGGAGACCCACAAAGACTACACAAACACCCAGACCACGGCAAACATCTGTATGGCCAATACAAATGCTGTCGTGTGCGGGAATCGAACCCGCAACCGCCCGCGCAACAGCCATTCGCAATCCAGCGCTGTAACCGCTGCGCCAACGCGGCGTCGTTAATAACACACAAAAAAAAAATCAGTGAACTAGGAGCGAGTCAAATTTCAAAAATCCGTAGCTTAGTCAATTTTTCAGATATTTTCTCGGTTCTTGCTGTTATTTAATTTAATATAATTTTTTCTTAAATTAATTTCGTGTTAATTAATTTATTACTTTGTTTTTGATTATTGCTTGGTTTGACTAAGTTTTGCTCAAATTGATATAATTATTTTGACTGTGCTTAGTTTAGTTTAATTTGAGTTTCGTTGATGAATTTGTATAAATTAAATTTAGTCAAACACTAGAATGATTTAATTTCTGCACTTCAATCTTAATATTATTTTATTCTCATTGTATTATTATTTTACACTTCAAAAATTAATTATAATTTGGCAATATTATGCTTTATTTTCTTCGGAGTATTTTCTGTTGTTTAGTCAAGCTTTCTCATATGTGAACTTTGTTATATTTAATAGAATAACTTTGCATATCTGTCATGTTGTATATTGAGCAATTTAGTTTATTAACTAAATAAAATTGATAGGTATCATAAAAGTAACTATTGCTAACAAACCGCTCACAGCACTGACTTCTGACTTATGGCTGTTGCGCTGGTGGTTGCAGAGGTTCGATCACCGCACATGCCAAACATTTGTATTTGCTATACAGATGTTTACTGGGTCTGGGCGATTGTGGTTGTTTATAGTGTGTGTTTAAGGTCACCTGACACAGGAGAAAATCCTACTAGGGGTCGTTGAGTGTGAAGCGTTTTTTTATTATTATATACAAATAAATACATATTATATCTAGATTCTGGGTGAGAATCGAACCCACGACCCCCGGAGTAAAAACCAGGATTACTAGACTAGGCTAAGGCTAGATATTTTTTTCACTAGGTACTATACATTACTTGGATATAAAAATTAAAAAAATCCATAAAGTGCACGCCACTTCGATTTTTCAAATTTTGATATTAAACAAATAAATACGTAAAAACGTTTATAGTGTACCTACATTTTTAGAAGCTCTGGAACTACTTACCACACGGCATCAACACTACTTGGAAGCAGGAAATTTTTCGTTGTGTCTTCTGTATCTGTAAGGTCGAGAGTACTTCATTCTCAAACAAATAACAATAAATTCTTGTATGAAATTTTTAATTAGTTTTGTTTCCAATGTTCTTATCCCGATTAAGTTTTTTATTACAAATTGTGGCGCTATACTCAGTTTTAAGTTAAGTAAATGAGAAAACAGAATGAATTTCTTTTATACCTTTATACTGAATAGCATGCAATAATGTTAGGAGTTTATTTGTTTTTTTGTTCGAACGCACTAATCTCAGACCCTACGAACCCGATTTAATAAAATTCTTTTGTGTTGGAAGGCTTGTTTATGAAGAGTCTTATGTGTTATATTTAGTACAAAAAAAGTAATACAACAAGTTGTAGTTAATAACAGTAGCTGATGTAAATAAAAACAGGAATTAAATAAAAGATTTAACGTTCAAAATATACTAAACTGAATTGAGGTGAATCAGCCTATAAATGTTCCAATGCTGTGCGATGGCCGATTTTCCATATTGGACAAGGGTTGGAGCTTTATCCGCTACTCTATTCGATTAAAGGTGGTTGGATATTAAAAAAAACTACATGCGAATCCACTTATTAAGATTATTTGTAAATTGCCTTGTAACAATTTCATGTGAAATAAAGTTATTTTATTATTAACTATTTATTATTATAAGTTCTCTGCAATTAGTTATTCGCTATCTGGTATCTATGAAAGCAGCCAGGACCGGACGGCCTTACGTGCTCACCAAAGCACGGTGGGAAGACCCACATGAATGCACTTAAATCAGACACTAATATTTGTACTGTATTGGTAATATCTGCTGGAAGTGGGAATAAAGCTGTAACTGCAGACGCCAAAACGTACTTCGATAGTAAATATTTTAGAGAATAGGTTCTTATAAATGATATAGGCATCAAAATAGGCGCATTTTTACGTTTATTGTGTTTGCCAGTGCTAGATTTCGGTATTGAAATATTAATAAAAATAAATAGAAAAGGAGAATAAAATAAAAGAGGGTAAATGATTCATTCAAATATTATTATGAAGTTTGTTTTAATTATTAACTGTTTACTAAGTATTTACTTATTAAATTAATGAATTTACAGTAAAGAAATGTGAAGCTACCACTGCACCGATTCGGAATGTAGACTCTGGCTCTGAAGTATATATAAGTTATAATATATACATATATATACATATATGTATATATATGTATACTATATACTACTATAAGTTACATTCATTGTCAATTACATAATTTTATACTGAGTAAATGATTTTGGTCTATCACTACAACTATAAATGTATGTTACATTTACTTAACAATTAAAATTGTTTAAATACAACAACAATAGTCAATGCAACCTTCCTTCCAATGTCAGTTTTAAATATCTCAAATACTAGGTTGCTCAAAACCTTTATAAGTACATATTTAAAATATTAATTGTATTAACATATACATATATAATCAATCACTTTTACACGTTTAGGTACGACAAATTAACTGAATGGCCGACTGATACAATAAAAGTTCATCCTTTCCTACTGTAAAAATATTTAATTGTCAATCACCTTATCACTCTTGATATATGTATATCAGTAAAAGTAAAAGATAGACAATTAATTTCTGAGTTCTTTGTAAATATCTTTTCTTTATTTAAGGACAATGATACGAAACCTGATCGGCAAAGTTGCCTCACTGCGAATTTGCAGATACCAAATATGATCTATATTCTGAATTCGTGGTAGTTTTAAAAAGAAGTGTTGTCACAGACTTGTTAAGTGATAATTTGAAAGTACTTTTAAAAGCCTACTCCAACAAAGTATATTTTAAGATGGACGAAGAACTTCTGAAACATGCAGACCTCGCGATGTTTTCCTACACCGCCTGACACGAGACGAATTTTAAGTACGAAAACACTTGACAACTTCATTTATGTTGTTCACGTACTCTGTCTACTGGACAATCTTAGTCCTAATATTATAAACTTAGAAATCGGATTGTAAGTTCGTTTGCCTTTAAAGGTTCAGCAATATGTCTAATCGTCCGATTGAAGTGCACGTAGCTTAGGCACCTAAAAGCTTTAAGTGCTTATAGCGATGAATCTTTACCAGGGAAACCGCGCCCCGGTCGCTTTTTTACTCGGATAAATAAAAGAAATCATTATTGCGAATGCTCGGTCGGAGTGCATTGTAGGGGTATTTGTTTCATTCTAAGCCCATTGAGTGGGTCCTAAATGAAGGAATGTTTAAACGACATAAGACGGATTACTTTATTGTTTTATTTTTTATATTTTTTAGGGTGGTATTTAACTGCAAATCAAAAAAATGTTCATTTCGCACTAAAAAGACAATCCCTATAATACATATAAATATTAAGATCTTAGCAACAATTTATGTTCGTGGCTTAGGAACAATTTTTTATATTAAAATGATTTATATTAAAATCAAAAGAAAGGTTCTATTTTTTTAGATACTGCAGTTTATATAAGTGGATCAGCATTTTACTTAAAAAATAACTAAATATTATTAAATTACTATGAAAAAAAATTAATTAAAATTAATTAAATTAAAAGTAGCTATGACCACTTTTCGATAGGCAAGTTATCATAGGCATATCTCTATATATATATATAAAAATGAATCGCTTAATGTGTTGCTAAGCTCAAATCTCGAGAGCAGCTGAACCGATTTCGCTAATTCTTTTTTTATAATATTTCTTGAAGTACGAGGATGGTTGTTATGGAGAGAATAAAAAAAATTCCCTGAAAAAGTCTAAAAACAACACTTTTCTATATTCCCATACAAAAGATTCGTAATAATACTTAAAAGTCAATTTGAACTTTAATACCATACCATAAAATTTAAGTGTTAGAGGGGTTCCGTGAAGGTAAGTATTAAAAAAATTAATAAAAATGAATACGAATATTAAACTTCGTACCGTGTTAGGCGGTACGAAGTTCGCCGGGTCAGCTAGTTTGTTTATAAATATTTTTGATATAAAATATGTCTCATCGAGTTATCAAATCGGTGAAGGTCGATGTTCCACGTCTCCTCTACTAGAAGGTATAAAGAAGATAAAATCCATCCAATAGACTATAATATGTAAAAATAATATTTAAACGAATTGACGACTATACGTAGCGAAAAAAGCAGTGATAAAAGCTAAAAAATATATAACAAAGAAATCAACCCAAAAGTTTTGTTCTATCAGTCGATACACGAACATCCAAAATAATTAAATGTCAAAATTACACATTGTTTTTATGTAAATCTTTGGAGGTAAATAGTAGTTTATGCAACTGTCATATAATGAAGGGTATTAAAACACGAGTGTGAGTTTATGAAACGAGCGCAGCGAGTTTCATAATAGTAACGAGTGTTTTAATACCCGTGTTATATGCAGTTGCATACACTACTTTATCTTCACTAATGCAATTAATCAAACAACAAGAGTAAAAGCTGACAATAGTTTATTTATAATAATTGTTCAAATTTTGGATGGTACAATTTTGAAAGTTAATGTTAATTTTATTGATCCAATATATAATATAATATCCGGAGGCGTAGGTACAAATATCATCGTCGCTATCCATTTTTAACTTTTAATTTATTAAATTAAATTCACGCGTACGTGTATTGTCACAGTGATTTTGCCGCCATTAAAATGTAACCAATCAACCGCGCCGCGCGCTCGCTGGAGGCGGCGCTGGCGGGCGCGCGGCGCGCGTGCACGTGCAGGCGCTGGCCGCAGCGCGCGCCCGCCGCCTTGGACGCGATGTTATAATGAGATTTTACGATATCGATGTGGATATTATACCATCATGTGAAATTGCTTAAATTGAGTGTTTTGTTGTCTGTGCTATAACAGTAGCAATTATAAGTCAAGTATTGGAAACATAAGTAGAATGTTACAACATTAGTGTAGATAAATGTATATTATCAACGTAAAAGTGGTTTTTGGTTGACATATGCAAATTTTACTGCCAATTCAGCCTGTAACATCCCACTGCTGGGCATAGACCTCTTTCTCCATGTACGAGAAGGATCGGAATTTAATCCACCACGCTGCTCCACTGTGGGTTGGCAGATGTATTCTCTACTATGAGTAACGATTGCTATCAGGTGTATATGATAACTACCGGAACCGATAGCTTAAAGTGCTAGTTGGGAAAACCGACAAGGACAGACACCTAGACCGGAAATAAATATTTGCACATGTACAAATATCCATTCCAAGCGGACATCGAACCCGAAATCGTCGCTGTTTGAGCGCATATACGGTACACGCACCACTACATAACACCAGAGCGATAAAAAATGTTGGTAATAAAAATGAAAAAAAAAAATTAAAATGTTTTTTTAATCTTCCGTGTTTTAGGTACTGTTGATGTTTAATAGGGCATTATAATGAACTAGCTGTGCCCCGCGGTTTCACATGCGTTAATTTGAAAAAAAGTAGCCTATAGTCTTCCTCGTTAAACGGGCTGTCTAAGACTGAAAGAATTTTCAAATCGGAGCAGTAGTTTCTGTGATTAGCGTGTTCAAATAAACAAACAAACAAACTCTTTAGCTTTTTTTTTTAATAATTAGATAGGCTTGCGTTTAACCACTATTACACCTGATCTTAAGCGAGAATGCGGTCTAGGATGGAGCACGCTTGCCTAGAAGTAGCCTATTCACTCGCGTCTTGAAGATCCCCAGATTGTAGCTTTCCGGAAACACAGATGCCGGCAGAGAGTTCCACTCCTTGGCCGTACGCATCAAGAATGTACTAGCGAATCGCTTAGTGCGTATAGTGGGAATGTCGACGATATAAGGGTGGCGTAACGCCGACTGTCTGGTCGTACGGAGATGGAAGGGGCAGGAGGGAATCAGGTCGTGGAGTTCCTGCGCACACTCTCCGAAGTGTATCCGATAAAAAACCGATAGGCCGGCCACCCTATGCCGATGCTTCAAGCTTTGCAGCCTTGCGGCGACCAGGGTATCATCACCGTTGAGTCTCTTGGCTCGCCTCTCGATTGACTCCAGAAGCTTGAGTTGGTACTTGGCCCAGCCATCCCAAAGATGAGAGCAGTACTCCATACATGAGCGAACTTGAGCTTGGTATCTTTAGCTTTTTAATATAAATCGATCTTAATTTAAGTACTATAATCGACTTAACTATGCTTACTACTTTATATTTATAATTATTTATTCTATGTATAAAAACATTCCTCTTTATAGTGCTAGTATAGACAAAAATAAAGTGTCCCGAAAAATTTTATATTAAAATTTTGCAAGTTTTACTATATCGGTTTTCTGCTCAATGTTCGCTAAAGAGCGGTCTTGGATTTAGGTGATATTAGCCCTGCTATAAATAAGGTCTAACATGTTTAAAAGGATTACATTTAACTTATATATTGCCTTGATGAAGGTATACAGCGATTAAGGGTGGGTTTACTTTATTTATCTTTTTATTAATCCTATTGCAATATATATGTATCCATTCCTTTTATAGGGTTCGTACAGAATTGATACGATCATTTATGTCAAATGTAAATTAATTTTATTTCGAGATTGACCCAAAATAGATATTTGGTTATATTTTACAAACAAGTTCTATTATTATTTTAGGGTGCCGAAACCAGTGCTTTTAAAACCCTTTTTTGACTAAGATTTCGCTGTCTGTCCGTCCGACTTGTCGTTCATCAGCCATAGCAATTTAAATTTTAAATTTACTTTTAGAAACAACAAAATAAAGTTAAAAATAAATTTTTGACTACATATTTATATGCACGTAGTTTTTTTAGTTCAACCTTATTATTAGGATTACTAGAATGTAGCTTTTGCGATGGTGTCCGATAAAAATGTTATTAAAATTTAATTAGCAAGGACTGTGGAGGCTGCTTTTAATATAAAAAAAAACACGAAATTGATTTTTTTTGAGATATGGTGGAGAAAATAAAATAGATTTTATGCCATCTAGGATAACCAAAATAGTACAGAAAACGTTCTATTTATATAACTTGTGAACCTATATTCATAACTAGCCGACTCGTGACCCCTTTTTTGGGCGTTAATTATTTTTGTGATGCAAATATGTAGTCAAGTTTTTATCTCGCTACCGCATTTCTCCGACTTGATTTACATATGTATACTATTATTTTTCGCTGAATTTTTTGTTCAATAACAATAAAACATAGCCTATGTCACTCCTAAATAGTGTAGCTTACTTTTTCTTTTTCTAGTGAAAGAATTTTCATGACCAGATCAGTATTTGGGAAGATTACCCCCTACAAAAAAAATAAAGTTAGAAACTTTACCTCTTTATAATATTAGTATAGATTGAAAAAATTCAAAATGTATACATCTACAATCAAAAATTCAAAATATTAAATTAAGAATTCGTCCACAAATCTGACGCTATCCGGCTTGGCAGATATCGCCGATTAACCGTATTCATAGCGTTTACGTTTTGACGTCGCGTCAGATGCAACAGGAGCACGATTGGGAAGAGGGACGCATGCGCAGCGTGTGCCGGGGTGCGGGCAGCGAGCGGGAGGCGTGCAGACTCCACGCTCGTTGGTAATGAATCGCCGGTACCCGCGGGTCGCGCTGCGTCCTTACGTTAGCGCTGCTAAAAGTTGAGCGTTACGTTGTGTTGCGTCGCTCAGCCGCGCCATCTCCCGACCGCGGGTGTTGAAGGCGACTTCAAAATAAAGGTAAGAAAGTGTTTTTCTTTATGCATACAACTTACATTTCAGCAACTTTAAAAAGTTGTGTTGTTTGTAAATACTACTACTAAATTCAAAATTTAAGGTGCTTTTTTCTCGTTCAAGTTTTCGTTTGTTATTTAATTGTGTACCAATGTAATATCAGTAAAGTTCATTGTACTAAACTGATACATAGATTATTTTGTTTACATTAATTGGCAATTTTAATTTGTCAAAAGAAATTACGGATTTCAATCGAAATGCTATTTAATTGTACTTATAAGAAACAAAGAATAGTTATCTACTACATAATTTTTAAGATTTTCATTATTCTGATACGAGTAAAAAGGAGCGTTCGAATGATCGTTATTGTCACAATTTCGTGTACTGCGTTTATTGTTCGTGATTACAATGGAACTGTTAATGTTTTGGTTGAGATGAATGAAGTGTCGATGAGCAACAAAAACTGCCACTCAGCCGTATCGCGAACATTTTGCCTATATTGAATAAGAGACAAGTAATAATACTTTTATATTTAGGAACGTTTTTAATAAAAACTTTTTATTGTTGTGTATTTTGACATTATCATTTTGATTGTAGGGTTGTTTTTTTGTCCTTACTTTTCTTATTTCTTATCACAGTGACTGATGATATGATGACTGACTGATATCTAGGATAAATAAATTCTTATTTTTAATTACTGTTTATTTGACGTTTTACTTACGGTTACAAATTAATTCAAACTACGATCACGATCACGATTCAGCCTGTAATATTCCACTGTTGGGCATAGGCCTCTTCCCCTGTAGGAGAAGGATCGAAGCTTAATCCACCACGCTGTTCCAATGCGGGTTGGCGGATATATTCCCTACTATGAGTAACGATAGCTGTCATGTGTACATGATAACAACCGGGACCGACGGCTTAACGTGCTCTCCGAGGCACGGTGGGGACACGCACAAGGACTGCACAAACACCCAGACCACGGCAAACATCTGTATGGCCAATACAATTGTTGTCGTGTGCGGGGATCGAACCCGCAACCGCATTCAAACTATTTAACCACTAATTTAAGATGTATATTACACTAACCTAACGTTTCGTTATTACATAAGGTATTAAAAGTTTAACGTTGGGATTAATATTAATTGGGATTGAAATAGTCTTGAAATAATACGAAGGTGTCACAATATATCTAATTACGATTTCCTAATAATCTAAATACACTCATACACTTCATAATATGATTCAATTTAGAAAAGCTGTTTCAGTATGAATTAAATTGTTTTGTTTATTATATTTGGATTAATCAATAATTCTTATTATTTCAATTCCAATAGAAGTAGATTAAATATTTAATTTAAACTGTATAACTTAGTGGTGTACATATGTCACATCTCCAATAAACAACATAAAGAAACAATAAAACTAGGTAGTTGCAAATTACGTGTTGTAATATAATTATAAAGTCCACAAGACGTAATAAACATAATATGTGTGATGGTTTCCCGGAAAATGTAGATATTTCTCATATTGAATGTAACTATGGGTTAATTGTTGAACAGTCGTAGACACAACAGAGCGGTCAGATGGAGCTGACAACGATATTTATTAATGAAATCAATTGTATACATTTCCTCCTTTTGTCACTTTCAATGCCAAGCTTACTGGTGTAAGATTTTGATAACGATTTAATTTAATATTGGTATATCAGTGTGAAAAATACAAAATAAATATTTTGATAGGGAAATAGAAAATTTAATAGCTGTTAGGGTACAGATTATTAGATAATTTTATTTCTTAATGTCTTAAAATTTATATTACATCTATACAAATAAAAATGAAACACTAAATGTGTTGCTAAGCACAAAACTTGAGACCAGTTGGAATCTTACTTAAAAGAAAGCGATTAATTTAAAGATAATAATATAAGGTCTTTACATATGAAATTGGCGTTTTGTCGTACTGGCTACTTTGATCTCAAATATTTCCTCTTTGGTTAAGAATTCCAAATTCAAATTTATACAGCTATTTACTCTTGCACTTGCGTTTCAAAAACCGATTACGGCAGATGTCTATTGTCAGCAACTGCAAACAATGATGGAAAAACTAGCGGCTAAACAACCGAGGCTAGTCAATCGCTCTAGGCCACTGCTGCTTCAGGACAACGCTAGACCAAACACTGCACAACAGACGGCGACCAAATTAGAGGAGCTTCAATTGGAATGTCTAAGACATCCACCGTACTCCCCGGCCCTTGCACCAAAAGATTACCATTTTTTTCGAAATTTGGATAAATTCTTGCAAGAGAAAAAATTGTACTCCGATGGGGCAGTCCAAACCGCTTTCAAACATTTTATTGATTCCCGTCTGACGGTCTGAATGGTCTTTTTTGGTAAGGGTGAATGGTGATACCCTGATGAACTACCTATATAATGGCAAAATTGCATAGATAGCAACGGTACATCACGCTTCAGCCTGTAATATCCCATTGCTGGGCATAGGCCTCTTTCCTCATGTAGGAGAAAGATCAAAGCTTAATTTACCACGCTGCTTCAATGCGGGTTGACACCGCGTTGACGTAACTGTCACAGCACTGGATTGTGGCTGTTGCACTGGCGGTTGCGGTTTCGATCCATGACAAACATTTTTATTGGCCATACAGATATTTGGGATGGTCTGGGTGTTTGCGCAGTCCTTGTGGGTCTCCCCACCGTGCCTCAGAGAGTACGTTAAGCCGTCGGTCCCGGTTGTTATCATATACACCTGATAGCGATCGTTACTCATGGTAGTAATGGTACATACTTTGCTTAATTAATAATAATAATAATAATAAGAATAATAACCCCCCCAAGGGACCACCTTGCCGTGGTGGGGGGGCTTAAGGAAGGCTTGAACAAATTGTCATTAACATCTTGACCATACCCTACCTCGTTAAGGTAGAAGGCAAAAATACCTTACAAAGTCACCAACACCTAGACACACCTTTCCGACCAACGGTCCCGACAACCCATTCAATATGGAGACGCGCTCAATGAAAAGACGTATAGGACCGCTTCCCGGGGGTGATCGCCGGGGCACACCTGGAGCTGGCGCTGGGTGTCTCAGCATGCGAACCGTCAGCGGTGAGGAGCTGAACAGGCGGGCTCCCACCGGTTCATCCGAAAATGCTACAGCCGATACTGACAGATTGACTGACAGGACAACTCCAACGGAACCCTATAGTCCAAGTACCATCTCATATACACCATCCATTCCCTCCTCACCCCTTTCAAACAGAGATTCACTCACACCGACTTTGGATGTTGCGCGGGAGGCAAATGCCTTTTTACCCACGTCCACCAAGGCCGGTAAACCGAGAGTGCGCATGAAATGGAGTAAAGAAGTAAACCTATTTATCATGCGCACATATTACTACATTACTAAATTAGAGACCGATCTAACCACCTACAGAAAACAATTGCATGAACTTTTTTTACGAAAATATCCGGAATTAAACGTCACAGAACAGAGAATCGCAGATCAAAGAAGAGCAATAGTTAAAAACAACCTTTTAAATCAGGAAACTTTAAATATAATTAAAGAAGAAATAAAGTCAAAACTAGAAACAGAAAATGAAAATCACATCCATATTAACAGTAGTGTATCAACAAACGATGTTATTCAATGTTCCTCTACTCAACCAAAACCCGACGCACGACACACTACGCCATCAAACACATTCACATACAATACTCAGTCACTATGCACATTCTCTAATAATACTCAGACATCACATATGTCAACACAGACTGAATTTGTTACTATAATGATAGATAGCGACATTGATACGGTATTAGACCATAACATAAGTACGAACACTCAAATAGAAGAAATTTGTGATAAATTCAAAACAGCATTAACACAATATTCAGGAATGGATCCAATAGTCCGACCGAAATTACCTAAACTTAGATACAGTTCTTACTTATTTCAACTAGTCCATATGTTTAATCGTGATATCCTGCACCGATTTATTTCAGACGACACAAAACTAACCGACATACATACGATAGTGTATTGCGTAGCTTTAGTTATCTCCGAAGAACTTAACTATAAGGTCACAGAATATATTAGAAGCACAAAGCCCAAAGAAAGTAATAAGCCACCATGGCAAATAAGGTTAGAAAAGGATATAGAAAAACTCAGAGCAGACTGTGGACGACTCACACAGTACATCAATAACAATAGATCCCATAAAATCATTAAGCATGTTAAAGCAATATTTGAAACAAGAAACACACACACTAAACACGAAAATAGCAATACAAAACCGGAAGAGTTTTTAGACACTTTAAAACAAAAATTAGCACTCAAAGTTCATAGACTTAAAAGATACAAAAAGGCACAGCAAAGAAAAAACGATAACATAATGTTTAGCACAAATGAAAAAACTTTCTACAGAAACTTACACAAACCAAAAATAGATACAGATACAGTAAACAATCCTATTATGCCCACACAAAAACAACTAGAAACTTTTTGGTCAGACATCTGGGAACAACAGGTACATCACAATGATAAAGCTGATTGGATAATGGAAGAAGAAAATAAATGGAATGCAATTGAAGAAATGGAATTCACAGAAATAACTGAGACAGACATAAGTAACATTACTGCCAGATTGCATAACTGGAAATCACCAGGAATAGACAAAATTCATAACTTTTGGTACAAAAAATTATTTTCTTTACATAAGATCATGGCTAAAAATTTTACAGATATTATTATTGGTAAACAGAAAATCCCTGATTTCATTGCTACTGGAATAACCTATATGCTCCCTAAATTACAGATTTCTCCACAACCTTCACAATACAGACCAATTACATGCCTACCAACTATATATAAAATTTTAACATCAGTTATAACAACAAAAATCAATAAACATGTTGAACAATATAATATAATAGCGGAAGAACAAAAAGGATGCAGGCGAGGCCACATGGGATGTAAGGAACAGTTAATAATTGATTCTACTATTAACAAACATGCAACTTCAAAAAATAGAAACCTACATTGCACATATATAGATTATAAAAAAGCTTTCGATAGTATCCCTCATTCTTGGTTGATTAAAATATTACAAATATACAAAATAAACTCCAAAATAATAAACTTCTTACGCGATATCATGTCTAAATGGAAAACCACACTTCATTTGACTGCGAATCGAACCAATATTACAACCAGAGAAATAGTCATTAGAAAGGGCATCTATCAAGGCGATTCCTTGAGTCCTCTGTGGTTTTGCCTCGCTTTAAACCCCTTGTCACATTTGCTACGCGGCTGTCGGGCCGGATATTGCCTCAAATATGATATACAAAATACAATAGTCTCTCATCTCATATATATGGATGATATTAAATTATATGGAAAGACAGAAATGGAAATGAAAAAATTAATAGATACTACAGCAAAATTTAGCAAAGATATTAATATGGAATTTGGTTTGGATAAATGTAAAACACTTCACATAAAACGAGGCAAGATATGGCCGGGCCATTATACAGTTAATGATACCGATATAATTACAGCCTTGGAACCCAGCGAATTTTATAAATACTTAGGATATAAGCAACTTAGAGGATTAGATCACACAGAAATCAAAAACACTTTAACTATAGAATTTAAAAAACGAATTAATGCTCTTTGTAAAACTCAATTAACAGGCAAACATCTCATTAAGTCCTTAAATACATATGCTATCCCAATTCTTACATACTCATTTGGTATAATAAAATGGACGAAAACAGACATAGAACAAATAGAACGGACAATTCGCACCACACTCACTAAGCATAATAATCTACACCCAAAATCTGCAATAGAAAGACTTACTATCAAAAGAGAATATGGAGGTAGAGGCCTAATTGATTTGAATCATCTCTGTCAAAAACAAGTCGGCAATTTAAAAGCCTTTTTCCATTTAAAATCACAGACCAGCGAAATACATAAAGCCATAGTTCAAAATGATCTTAACTATACTCCACTAAATTTACACGAAGACATAACCTCTCAAAATACCCAAAGTAGCGATCCTCAAATTCAAAAACTAGATAGCTGGAAGCGAAAAGTATTACACGGCCGGCATCCTCACGATCTAGAACAACCCCACATAAACACTGCCGCCTCAAACAAATGGCTTAAAATAGGAAACTTATTCCCAGAGACTGAAGGATTTATAATAGCGATACAGGACCAAATAGTCAATACCAAAAATTACAGAAAATTCATAATCAAAGACCCCTCAATATCAAACGATAAATGCCGCAAATGCCACGTTCAACCAGAGACCATCCAACACATTACCGGAGCTTGTACAACACTCACACAAACAGATTACACGCATAGACATAATCAAGTAGTCAACATCATTCACCAAAAGTTAGCACTCAAACACAAACTCATACAAAACACGAACACACCTTATTACAAGTATAAACCACAAACAGTTTTAGAAAACGATACACATAAACTTTATTTTGATCGAGCAATACTTACAGACAGAACCATTCACTGCAATAGACCGGATATAACACTCCTAGATAAATTAAATAAAATAACCTACCTAATAGATATTGCTGTTCCCAACACCCATAACCTACAAAAAACAATTTCTGAGAAAATCAATAAATATACTGAACTGAAAGATGAAGTAGCTAGAATCTGGAACCAAAATAAAGTTTACATAATTCCAATAGTCCTTTCCACAACAGGTGTTATACCAAACCATCTACTACATAGTCTCAAAGCACTAAAATTAAATGAAAATCTTTACATCACCTTACAAAAAGCCGCCATTTTAAATACATGCCGAATTGTAAGAAAGTTCTTGCAAATTGATGAAAACGAAATTCCACACAACGCATCTTAAATTTTATCACACCACACGCTGCATTTACTTGGTTTTTGACCCGTAAATGCAGACAAACCAGCCAAAGGCTGAGAAAAATTATCAGATAAAAGAATAATAATACTTTTTTATTTGCAACATCCACACAAATCAATATTACATGTACACTAAACTAAACAATTATACACAATAATTAAATATATTATGTATAAATAAATCGACTTTATGTTCCGACCATACAAAACGCCAATTACGAATTTAAGGACCTAATATATAGAAATAATGGTTTTCCTGTCTTCCTCTAGAAAAGTAAATGTAATGTGAGTGAACGGCCTTAAAGCACCATACTCATTGACCTACTCGTAAGCATATTACTCAATCAATATTAAAATCAATATTTTCTGTAATTAAAAATAAACTTTATAGTTATAGTTTAACCTTAAATAGGAGTTTTGAATTTTTTCGTAGGAGCTAATTACTGGTTTTTTCTACCATAATAATTTTGTAACAAAAACCGACTTCAATTACATCATATATCATCGTAGGTAGACGAAAAAATAATCAAGTAAATACGAATTTTTAGAGATAACTCAAAAGTACTCGTCAGATCTCAATTAAATGGAACCACATCAATTAAAAAAAAAAAACATCGAAATCGGTTCACGCAGTAAAAACTTAGGAGGTGACACACATTTAAAAATACAATCAAATCGAGAATCTGCTACTTCTTTGAAGTCGGTTAGAAATAAAATAATACTACAGTAGGTATCGTCGACTTATATGGAATTGAAAACTTTATTCTATCGCTAGCAACGTTTTGGTAATGTAAATAATGGTAAGGAACCTTAAAAATGTGAACTATAATGTGTAGAGGGAGCCACTTATTACAAGGTAGTCCAATGGATGACCGGCTTTTCTCAAGACATTAACAAGGTGCATGATAAAATTGATAAATTTCCTCGTCCTCGCGTGTGGATGACATTGGTGGTTACATTCATTTTTGCTACTGCGTAGTGCGTATCTTTTGAGTTGCAGCATTTTTCTACGAGTCTAATTTTTGTATAGAAGTATAAAATAAAGGCATGAGCTAGACTGAAATGGATAAAAAAGCCAATTTATCATTTAATACATAAAGATACTTCATACAATGTTTTAAAATATTTTAACAATGAGTATTTGAATAAATTATTTTAATAGACTATTAAAATAAGTGTCAATTTTTCTCAATCGCGAGTATTAGTTTGCATGTCTCACTTCAATGCATTGCATCGCATGAACGGACAGCCGTTACGCTAAATAAAAGGGCCCCGTAAATATAATTGTAAAAATTTTGTTTGACATACGCGTTTGTCAAATTTTTTGAACGTGTGCGAGCTTGTTTGATGTGTTTTTTTGATGAAACATGAAGTTTGACAAACAATTTGATCGTGTCCAGGGCCCTTTAGGCAGAGTAACTGTTTCCATGCGTATCGATATCATAAGCATTGTCAATCAGTAGACGATTAACACTTGTTTTCCACGTAATAATATCAATAACAAATCAGTAAACATTAAACATTGTATGGTTTTCTATTCTTAAACACGTCAAATGTAGTCTGGTTGACGCAATGTATACACCTCTGGCTGTTGCGCTAGCTGTCGCCCTCATGATTAGAAATATTTGTATTAAATCATACACATGTTTGTTTTGGTCTAGGGATTCGTGTCTCTGAGTTTTATTTTTTCAGATCCCTACAAGAAAATTTTCTTACTACTGTTTTTTGTAAGGTATTAAAATCATTTTTTTCGTCACTTGCCAAATTCTATCTAAGACAAAAAGTTACTTGTCCACGTGCTACGAAACTTCCTGAGTGAGGTAGTTGCGTCATCGCCTAGTTTTATATACCAGTGTCACCTAATTTCATAAAATAGGTTTACACCTTTGAGTTAGTAACAGTACTACAGTTACAGTACACCTTTGTTAACAACAAAGGTCTTAGTTTTCCGATGTCATCTGTCCGAAGTACAGCTATGGAAGTCTAGATTTATTAACTGTCTCAACTACGTACAATAAAATAAACATGGATATCCACGTGATCGATATGGCATAATTCAAAAATTTTAAAAAGTTTCATACATGAATATCACCGAAGTTTTGAGGGATTAGAGCGCTTCTGATAAAATTTTTGAAGAATCTGCTGTTAAAATGGTAGCGCCTAGAATTAAATTCTTCTCTTAATCTAATTCTAAAGAGAAAGCAGTATAAAATAAACTATGCTATTTCTCTTATACACTTTATTTTGTTTGTGTTTATACTATGTTCACGGACCATAAATATATTTACCCAAATATTTTTTAATTTGGCCTACATCTCATTATAACCTCAAAAAGGTAGCTGGGCATTTAAACATTCCTTACATGCCTGTGAAATGCGTTATTATATAAAATGTAGCCGGGAGTACCTACTCCAAAAATAAGTTACAAAAATGCTTATATTAGTAAATTGGAAAAATGATACGACAATATTGATTAAATATAGATAAAAACAGACAATAGAGAAGTATTTGATGAAAAAATGTAAAATAAAACAAAAAGAAAAGATAACTTGTATTAAATGAATGAATGAATCACACTGCGGAGTAAAAGTATCTTTGGTACAGGGAGAGAGGGCTAGCGCTTCGCCACGTTGCGCGTTCTACCACTGTGCATAGGTATATAAAATAAATATCTTATAATGCCCGGCTGATACACCTAAATACTTTTTTAATGATAAATATATATATACATAGAAATATAACATATATATAAATACAAATATTACACCCAGACTCAGACGGGAATCGAACCCGCAACCCGCGGAGCAGAAAGTATGGCCACTACAAACTGCGCCATCGAGCTAGTCAAAATATATTTTAAACCAAAAGTTACGATTGCTATCAAGTGTCTATGATAAAATAGTGGAGGCCAAGGCTTGATGTGCCCTACGAGGCACGATAATGGAGGGACGGAAAAGGTCATGCATTGAGACTAGAAAAAAATATTTGTGCAAATACGAAAATCTGCCGCGAGCTTCAACCTGCAGGTTTCAAACCTGAGGGTTCAAACCTGCGACAGCTACTAACACCGACAACTAGTCGTACCACTTTATCAGAACTTTTATGTAAAAATAACAACAAAAGTACATAAAGAAGATGAAGAATGACAAGCTTACGAAAAACCCAAAAAAAATTTTTTTACCTTAAATTAAATTATTATCTAAAAAAACATTTTTTTTACAATTTTGGTCTGTCTGTCTGTCTGTCTGTTTGTTCCGGCTAATCTCTGAAACGACTGGACCGATTTTGACGGGACTTTCACTGGCAGATAAGTGATGTAATAAGGTGTAACTTAGGCTACTTTTATTTTAGTTTTTTTTTGTAATTGCGAACTGAACAATAACTTTTTTGTTAAAGTCCACGCGGACGAAGTCACGGGCACAGCAGCTAGTTGTCGAATAAATTTTATAAAACAAACATAATCATATTCGTCTTCAAATTCACTTATAAATAACAATTAATTATGCTACAGTTCTTTCCTATTATTTTGTTTTATATTAACGGAAGTCTGATTGCAAAAAATCTTATCAAAAATATGCATATTAACAAATAAAATGAATTTATACCCGACAAACTTACATTTCTAGACTATTTTTCTAATTTAAAAGCATAGCCAAGTAATTACTATCGGCTAAGACTTGTTTTATTTATATTCAGATAGCCTTTTAACAGTATGATAGATAGTACCTTTTAAAGAGAGAGGTGAGATGGTATTGATTAAAACCTTCATTTTAAATTGCGATTAGTAATTAAGATTTATTCAAAAGAGACTTATTTACATTTTGATTTTAAATTGCTTTGCATTAAGTTAACTGAGATTTCTAAAGGGTACGAACTTGTTTTAAGCTGTAGTTAGTAAAAACTGATTTTACAAAATAAATACTATAAAAAATAATAAATACAATTAGCTCTCGTGAACCCACAAAGCGAGCAGCGCACATGAATATGCGAACAACTGAAATTAATATCGCCAACTTTCATATTCGTTGGAGGTTTTTATTGAGGCGAATGTAAAATTTATTTGAATAATTTTATCATGTGTGACTTTGTGCCTTGTGTTATAAAACCTCCATTTATATCACCATCAGACGTCTGACGTTTAACTGTATTTAAATATATTCAAGCAATTGGTATGTTTATGTATTTTAAAGTAAATTTTTAAATATATACATATATATCCTCTACTCTACAAAATGCAAAAGAATAAAAGCAAGAATAAAAAAACCAGGCAGAAATAAAGAAACCTTGTTGTTCTTATTAAGAAATAAATTAATCTTTAAACAAATATTTATGTTCATTTCAATAATTATTCAGACAATTAATCAGACATAGAACAGAATCCAGTTTGTAAATTTACATTTACATTAAATTACTTTATCATGCGTTCATGAGAAGATAATTATTATCATTAAATTAATATAACCTGCTATATCAAGCTTTTTATACGTTGCTTTATTATTATTAAGGCTAACATTACAACAATGGCTGAGGGGCTATTTTGTGGCGTCACATTTCTGTATAGACAGCTTGTCCTTTTGTTATGTATAAGAAAGAGTTATTAGTATTATTTTAATTTTTCTTTTGCTTTAGTTTGCTAGCGATTGTTTCGTAGTTGATTGTGTAAAATTATCAGACCATAAATTCTTGTCTTCTATTTTTTTCTTTTAAAGATAATAATTTTATTAAATCTGTCATTAATTAAATTAAGTTGTCTATTCATAACTATTGTAGACTAAAATGAATTCTATAAATGTCATGTAGTGTATAAAATACAAATAATATTAGCTATACGAAGAAATATTTGACTAAAGGAAGTGGCTCTGAAACTTTTAAATCAAGTTACAGACGTCCTTATATTCCAGTGGAGTATGTACAGCATTGGTTACAAAGCCTGAAATCTGGCTCATCAAAGTTTGTGCAAGTTTGTAGTTCAGCTAAGTAATTTGTTTTGAACGGTCCGGTTTTTTAACTCTAATAACGCCTCTCTTACTTAAATAGCGGGCGTTTTTATATTTTAAAGCTTAAAAATATAACATTTTTATTTCTCTTTGAAATAGTGTTTTGGAGTTTTTTTATCACACGAAACGTGATGGGGCAATAAATAAAATTATGAATAAAGATATCACGATTCAGCCTGTAATATCCGACTGTTGGGCATAGGCCTCTTCCCCATGTAGGAGAAGGAATAATAAAGATATCATTAATATGAAAATCTTTGCTACGAGCGGGAATCAAAACCAAAACCGCGACCGCAAGCTAAATAGTCGGTGCTATGACCTATGACCTATACTTGGTGCTATATCACGTAAGAACTACTAAATAGATTGTAATAAAACTTTTTACCTATATGGCAGAAAATCCAGAATAATTATATGCCATTTTTATCTCAATATTCCCATGAAATCGGAAACTACGCAAGAACAACTGCGAGACGCAGCTACTCTAATAATTATAAATGACATAAAATTGTGTTTGCTAGCAAACGAAAAGAAAACTGAGTTTTATTTACGATTTACGATAAGTAATACGAGTAAAATGTAGGTTTTTGAAAAAGCAGTCATGGCCCAGTCGAATTAGTATTTTAGATTTACAAAAATTGGAAGCAGCAATTTTCCTTCGGAACTCGTTGGAGGGGGTCACTGGTAGTCTAAATTCAAAAAGTAGGGGTACCAGACTTGTTGCTTCATCCGCCATCTTGATTTAAAGGGCTATTTTTTGTCTCTTGAATAACTCGTTTATTTTCAATTTTACATGAAAAATAGTTATAACAAAAGTTGTTTAAAATTAAATTTCCTACAATTTTGGTCCCTAGAATTTTTTTCGTAGGATCGATATTTTTCGATTATCGGTATCGATATCGGTATCCTGCTCAAATGTGAAGCCGCCCGTCTCGGTAAGTACCTTCACCTTACAAAAGATCACAGCTCAGAGCAAGAAAGTCAGAGCTTTTTGGGAATAATCGAGGGGAGGGTTACCAAAGGGTTTGCGATGTTTTTGGTGTTGCAAGCGTCTATAAGCTATGATAATCGCTTACCATCAGGTGACCCGTATGCTTGTTTGCCGACCTAGTGTAAAAAAAGGATTACAAAGAGGAAGGAGGGAAAAGAAAAAAAAGAACAAGAAAAACTGTCGAAACGTTTAGCACAATTTGATACATTGACTTCTATGGTTATATCATATGTTTCGTCATGAGAGTCGTTCATCTCTAGAAACCAAATAAGAGGAACGTCTGGTTTTTAATGAAGATATTATTATTTATTACGAAGGGAAATTTGTAAATGACTATTTTTATCTTCAATCCGGTTTGTGAAGATAAAGGCCGAGCTGATAAAACAGTATTTAGGTATTATTAATTCAAAGACTTACTCTCGACTTTAATAAAGTAAACAACATTTTTCTTGAAGATTATGTATGTATAGTAAATTTTTTTCTGTTTATTTTTTTTTGTATTTACATAAAAACGTGAAAATTAATAAAACTAAATTGTTTGGTACACTCAAAAACGTATTCTTAGTAGAAATCGGGTATTATGCAATAATATAAGCCCGTAAAACGAATTCACGATGAGAACGTTTTTTAAAGGATGCTGATATGTGACGCGCGTGGCACGCGACTATCAAGAGGCGCATTTGTTTCGGGGATCACATGTACCACGTTGTAGTTTCGTATTCGTTAACACGCGTATAAAAAGAACGATATTGAGCAATGAAATGTCGTCATTACTATATTAAAACGACATTTATATGATTTATTTATTATGCTTTTTATATGATTCAATAAAATGTTTATTATAAATGATGAATTGAATTAAAATTGGTAGTAAATACAATATGCGTATCAGACGCATGCAGAATTTTGGAATTGTCTCAACAAAAGTTTTTAGTAAACAAATAAATTATTAGATAAAGCGTATTATTCGGTGCAGGATTATTTAGTTAGATGGGTGGACTTAGTGAAGCTGTATTTAATGCAAGATATTACAAATTTTGTACTAAAACACAGTTTATATATGTATTAGAGTAACTGCGAAGTTTCTTGCCGATTCTTCTCTGCAGAATCTACATTCCGAATCGGTGGTAGCTTTACTTTTAAAAACTAATTAATCACTATAAAATTTAATTTTTGTAAAATGACGATTCGAATGTGCTCTTGGGGCCTATTTGAATAAAGTTATTTTTGATTTTGATTTTTGATTTTGAGTCCACCTCAAAATCAAAAATCAAAATCAAAAATCATTCGCGTGATTTATTTGTTACGTTGTTACATTCCTGCATGCTAATTTTGTTTCTTTAAAATAAAGTCGGAGATTTAGTGTTTTTTTTAAATCTGCTAATCTATATATATAAAAGAGTAACCCACCCATTGACTCATCACGATATCTCTGGAACCATAAGGCGTAGAGACTTGAATTTTGGTACGAATATTCCTTTCAATAAGTAGAGGTCAGCTAAGAACGGATTTTACGAAATTCCACCCCTAAGGGGGTTAAACGGGGGTTGGAAGTTTGTATGAAAGTCCTATGTTTTTGAAGTAAGAGACTTGAAATTCAAAGTGTATGCTCTATAGATGGTGTTGAGGTGTACTAATAATGTATTTTGAGAAATAAACCCCCTTTTGGGGTTAAAACAGGGTATGATAGTTTGTATGAGAGTCCAATGAAAAATACACCTACAAACTTGAAATTAGGCAGGTAAGTTCCTTATAGGGATTAGACATCCGCTAAGAACGGGTTTCACGAAATTCTATACCTAAGGGGGTTAAACGGGGGTTGGAAGTGTGTATCAAAGTCCTATGTTTTTGAAGTAAGAGACTTGCAATTCAAAATGTATGCTCTATAGATGGTGTTGAGGTGTACTAATAATGTATTTTGAGAAATCAACCCCCTTTTGGGTTTAAAATAGGGGATGATAGTTTGTATGAAAGTCGAATGAAAAATACACCTACAAACTTGAAATTAGGCAGGTAGGTTCCTTATAGGGATTAGACATCCGCTAAGAACGGGTTTTACGAAATTCTATACCTAAGGGGGTTAAACGGGGGTTGGAAGTGTGTATTAAAGTCCTATGTTTTTGAAGTAAGAGACTTGCAATTCAAAATGTATGCTCTATAGATGGTGTTGAGGTGTACTAATAACGTATTTTGAGAAATCAACCCCCTTTTGGGGTTAAAACTGGGGTTGGCAGGGGGTAGTAGGTTTAAGGCGTAGAGACTTGAAATTTAGTAGAAACATTCCTTTCGCCGGGTAGAGGTCAGCTAAGAACGGGTTTTACGATATTCCACCCCTAAGGGGGCTAAGCGGGGGTTGGAAGTTTGTATGAAAGTCCTATGTTTTTGAAGTAAGAGACTTGAAATTCAAAATGTATGCTCTATAGATGGTGTTGAGGTGTACTATTAATGTATTTTGAGAAATCAACCCCCTTTTGGGGTTAAAACTGGGGTTGGCAGGGGGTAGTAGGTTTAAGGCGTAGACTTGAAATTTAGTAGAAACATTCCTTTCGCCGAATAGAGGTCAGCTAAGAACGGATTCTACGAAATTTTACCCACAAGAGGGGGTTGCGCGGTCTTCAACAATGGAAAATTGAACCATAAGGGTTAGAGACTTGAAATTTGGTAGAAATATTCCTTTCGCCGAGTAGAGGTCAGCTAAGAAAGGAATTACGAAATTCCAACCACAAGAGGGGGTTGCGGGGGCGTTAAGAATGGTAAATTGAACCATAAGGCGTAGAGACTTGAAATTTGGTAGAAATATTCATTTCACCGACTGGAGGTCAGCTAAGAACAGAATTACGAAATTCCACCCACAAGAGGGGGTTGCGGCGGTGTTAACAATGGAAAATTGAACTATAAGGCGTAGAGACTTGAAATTTAGTGGAAATATTCCTTTCGCCGAGTAGAGGTCAGCTAAGTACGGATTCTACGAAATTCCACCCACAAGAGGGAGTTGCGGGGGCGTTAAAAATTGAAAATTCCCGTTTTTAAACTATAGCTCCTATCGACTCCAAATTTGGTAGGAATCTCCTCTATGTGATGTAGAAATGACCAATGAGCGGATTTTATGGTAACTCATCCCCAATAAGGACTGCCGGGGTGGGCGTTAACAATGAAAATTTTAGATTTCTGAGGCTAATAGTAGATAACGCTTATTGAAATAATAAAGTTTGCAGATGTGGGTTGTAATATTTTGTTATCACTTATAGCTATAAAATATCACTACACACACTACATAGTATAAAACAAAGTCTGTTCCCGCTGTCACTCTGTCCCTATGCATGCTTAGATATTCAAAACTACCCAATGGATTTTGATGTAGATTTTTTTAATCCATAGAGTGATTCAAGAGGAATGTTTACATGTATTATACATGCATAATATAGTAAATAAATACTGGTAATTTTAGAGGTTTCTAATGTGATGTCATAAATAGACACATTTTTTTGCACTTTCATTGCAAACGCTGGCTGAACCGAGATAGATCAAAACAATGTACTACAGTATTGTATAACTTAAAAAGGTCTATAAAAAGTCCACGATGGTATAAGTCTATCTCTTAGGGGTAACCCACAATGACCAATTTTTATGCTTTACCTACTTTTTACGAGAAATAATGGCTTATTTACGAAGCGATTTTAAGCAATACAGCATAAATCCTTATGCAATTACTTAATTATTAAAGTGCCATAAATACATTGTGCATTTATTATAAATCAATATGGACCTGTACAGCAAATGTTTTCGAAGATATCACAGATTTAAAATGCAAGGACATGACGGTTGCAGTGATACCGACCGGGAGCTGCGGCCGGCGCGATAATTTTTTCGAAATTGTATGTTCATACTTTATAATTTTTAACCTCATTTATAGTACGTTTATTAGGTTTTTTTATTAGGTTGGATAAGGATTATATATAATGTACGTACGTTATATATAATGTACGTAACATACTTTATCAAGTCAAGAATAACCTCTAAAGAAAACATGTTTGTATTGTCTAATGACAAAAAAGCTGTGAACGTTATATATAAAGACATTCTGTAGTATATTTAGTATCGGCATTTCACCCGTGCGAAGCCGGGGCGGGTCGCTAGTATTATATAAAAAGCTAGTAAGGATTATTGGGCGTTTCGTTATCATATGATCTTACACTTGGGTTAATCTTATGTGTGTGACAGAGATAACTGAAATATTAATGTACAAAACGTTACGTTAATTTACAGTTTATTTTTTTAGTATGCAATCTATTTGTTGGATTTATTTATTAAAACTGAATTGATGGAAGTGTGTAAAATGCGAATATAAAGGATTTTCGGTTACTTATAAGCGAATTTATAATATCTCAATAAACACGTAAAGTTATCTGTCCTAGTTGATGTCGTTCTCACCCTGTATTGATCGCTATATCTTTTATTCTAATCTAAATAGCTAGGTTCTCAAGGATAATAAAAATGAGAGGGTAATCCTTCTGTGTAAATTCAGTAACCTGTCAGGTCCAAGTTAGAATAATAAGTAGCCCATGGGAAAAACCGAGAAAATTCTAGAAATAATAAGATTTAATATGGTAATATAGAGAGTGAAAAGAAGCCAAACTAAAGGATTTCTTACCATGAAATTTCTATAAAAAGGAAATGGGTTGGACATATTGCGAGATTACATCATGGATGATGGATAAAAAAGTTACAATATATTGCAAATCAGATGAAATAAGGAGATTTGTTCGCCTAATTCAAGGTTATTGCATAAAATAGTTTGAATAACTATGTACTCAAAATGATATTTATTGTCAAATAATAATAACTAGTGGTCGTCGAGGTCGAAATTCGACCATAATTAAAAAATTTAATTCAAGAAAACCAAATAATTATGAAAATAAAAAAACTTTTTAAAATTTTCAACTTTACTACAGACTGATAATAATCAACAAATAGTAATATGCGTGTGTGAGTGCTGTAGTGTGTGTAATGCTTTTTTTTATTAATTTAATGTAGGTAAATTTTATGTATAATTTTATGACAATATTATCATTCCGCACTCCTTCTCTATTTAAACTATAAGTGTGCGAAATTAGTAAGTAAGCATTTAAAAATGGTAAAAAGTGAAAAAATTATAGTAGGATGAAACCCATTGCAAAAGGAAGAGAATACAACGAAAATGATAGGAAAAATAAATTACGGGCGATCTGATGTCGGAAAGTGGTAGCGGTTTAAGGTTAAAAAACAGTTTATCTCAATTTCCGGGTAAATTACAAGTCCTATTGAAAAAACGTCAATGACAAAGTTGTAGGCAGTAAAAAGGTCTACAACTTTTGTAACTACATTTTTTTCGCATAATCTCAAAGTTCATGTGAAAAATTCAAAAAACCAAGTTTTTGGTTTTTTATTTTTATCTTTTACAAAAAAATTTTAAATTTGGTGAAAACTTACCTTTTTACAATCTTTTATTTACCTATCAATGTATGTATCTAATGTGTTACTTATAAAATCATTACACATAATCTATGTGATATAAATATTCCAATTTAATTTATTATATTTCAAACACACTGTAATTTTTTTGATTTAAAATATTTATTTTTTTATCACCTTATTTTGATCTCAATATCGAAAAAGCACCCTCATTTTCAATCGAAAATTTTCACGTCAAAATATCAGCTTTTTAGTCAAAAGCTATTTCATAGAGAAGTGGGGAAAGGGCTACGAGGGTCTGGGTCTTACTACTACCTGTTATTTCTTTGCATTTTCTGAGAACATTTACCATTTTTTGATGGGCTAGTTTCAAAGGCCAAAAGCACAAACACGTACACGCACGCACACAACGTTGGAAAAATGATTAATTTGTATTACAAGAGTTTATTCCTTAAACAATCAATTTATTATTTCAGTAATTGGGGAAAAACAAAGACTTTTTAATTTAAATTACTCGAAGCTTTGATAAAATATTTTCCATCTTAATTGACTCTGAATAAGTTAAAAATTAAGTAGTGCTACCATTTTTATGTTGTTTTCTTTTTATTTGATACTCCTCTAACTCTAAGCAACAAATAACAAAAAATATTTTTTTGTTTCCACTTTATATTAAATTGTATTAGTATTATACTTTAAGAGTGTGCATAAGGCGAGCAAAAAATCAGATTTCACCCGCGCGCCCGATGAAACAAAATATACACAAAGCCTCGTGTCAGAGTGCGATAGACGATATAGTTTTGAGCGCATTACGAATGTAAAAAACGACAAATATGTTATTTTGTATATAATTCCGAAACTAAAAGTAATTACATTAAATGCCTTGGCATAGCCTTTACTCATATTTAAATGTAATTAATTATCAAATTTTTGTCTTAATGGTCATAACCATATCGAGTATAAATAGAAAAAATATAAAAATTAGAGGTTACTTCGTGATTATATTTTATCGAGGAAATTTCCTTATTTTATGTTTTTGATATGGGTCAACCCTTGCAAATATCACGTAGTTTGTCATATATTTTTATTTTAAGATTTGGTCTGGAACTTTTCATGTCAAAACAAATAGAAGATGGTAATTTTTGCATTATGCGCACTCTTAAGAATGTAGAGTTAAATAAATATAATGTTGTATTAAAATACTCTGATCTGTGTATTCTTTCTTTTATTCATAAAATCTACATGGCTTAATCTTAAAATCCGGTCTGAAAGCAGAACTATGGCATTTGCCTGGAATGTTTCGGATGTTAAGCTCGCTCGGCCTACGTGTTAAAACTGTGTAGGCAAGCTCAAAGCATATTTGTAAATGTTTCATCGCTGTGAATGTAGTAGTTTCTCGTCAAAAGTACATTGTTAAATTTACATAAAAATTGACGTTAAGACTGAAAGTATTTAGAAAACTTATGAGCTTAATTTTTTTTTCATATCGTTGTTTTAACAAAACTGATGTAATACTTTTTATAATTTATTTTAATGTTTAATTATCATTCAAAAGTATAAAAAGAATATTGTTGTAAGAACATTGAACGAATTGCATATAATTTTGATATAGATTTATAGACAAACAATTATATAAAACAAAAATTTTAATAGTTTAATGCATAGTAGTTACCAATTTTATATCCATTATTTTATTTGGGGAAGCTTACAAAATTTCATAAATTTTAAGCGAAGTTGTGAAAACGAAGACTTTATTTGGAGGAATTACTCGAAGTAGGGAGGCGTAGCTCGTCTGCTGGAGGGGGCTCTTATTGGAGCATGTATTGGAAAATGTCTATGTTATTATTTACGCGACGAGGAAAACCCGAGTCGCTAATACCCGTCGCTTTGTATACTTATTGAAATTTTATTACTAAATACCGTCTTCACTCGAACCCGAAAGGAATTCGGCTAATATACTGTTTATTGTTTTTAATCCATTTCAAAAATAATATGTTTATCGATTTTCATCGTCGATATCAGAGCATTCTTTTAAATGTAATAATTTTAAAAATGAATTTATTTCCGGACGGATATGAATTTGAGTTTATTATTGTCGTAGAAACATTTTGTAGCGATTCACGTTCTATGAGAATAGTAAACATATACTTTCAATATTACTTTTGCTGGTTACAGCGAATAGCTTAATAAATAAAGCTAAGTCATATTGTATGTCTATCATGAACTATACATAGCTTCTAGATTATTATTAATCAAAAATTTACAGTCATTCGTGTCCGAGAAAATATTTATATGTTCCTATGATTACCATGTTTTTTATATCATAATATCCCACTGCTGGGCATAGGCCTCTTTCCCCATATGGGAGAAGGATCAGAGCTTAATCCACCATGCTGCTCTACTGTGAGTAATGACCGCTATCAGGTGTACTCATGTACAACAACCAGGACCGACGGCTTAACGTGCTCTCCGTGGTACGGTGGGGATACCCACAAGGACTGCACAAACACCCAGACCACGACAAATATATGTATGGACAATACAAATGTTTGTCCTGTGCGGGGATCGAAACATCGAACCCACAACCGCCAGCGCAACAGCCACAAACCAGTGCTGTGACCGTTGAGCCAAAGCGTCGTATTATATTCAACATTGTTTTATTGTTATGTATTCATGAAATAATTTATATATAAGAATGATTTAATTTTCTCTACAGTAAATTTTAGAAGTATTCAATATGAAGAACAGAGGCGTTGACCTAACCTCAAACAATTACCCATCTCACTCTGTCAATATCGGAAATGTGCAAGGGACATACTCAGTAGTAAAAAAAAACAGACTATAATACCCAATACATTTTATAAGAATATAAATCGAGCCATATACGTAAAAGAATGTGGATGTCAAGAAGATTTCTTTTAGGAGAAACGATTAGAATGTATTTTTGTTGGCGGGATAATTTCGCTTGGTACAATCAATATAATATATCTATACTAATATTATAAAGAGGTAAGGTTTATAACTTTGTTTGTATATCGGGGGTAATCTTCGCAAATACTGATCCGATCATGAAAATTCTTTCACTAACAAAAAGCTACACTAGTCAGGAGTGACATAGGCTATATTTTATTGTAATTGTACAAAAAATTCAGTAAATAAGAAAAATATTATCAAAATCACAAAGAAACTATGGCCATCTGTCGCTATTTTTTAGTCCTTTTATTTTATTTACTCTTATTTTAACCTATCGACGACGAAGTTTTTTCGCTTTTTGATAGATGGCGTTGGAGCAACATTTTATTTATAAAGTATGTTATTTGGTTCTGTAATTTAAAATAATAAATACACGATAATAATTATTACGATTTTATACGTCAAATTCTAAACAATGAACCTAATAAAACAGTACTAAGAACTACACAACATAATTGCATCACAAAGATAATTAACGCCCAACGAAGTGGGCGCGGGTCGGCTAGTGTGATATAAAGAAAACATATACTTAATTATGTTATAACCATTTATATTTTTCATATAATCCATATCTCATATTTTCTTTATCGTAGAAATATTTTTGTTTCGATTTCATAGATTTTTATAAAAAAAATAGTTACAATAACGCTGCTTTTCTATTTTTATAATAAAACTGTAATAACCGGTCCAATTCTGTTCATAATATACATATTTATAGCATATTGTTATTCATATATGTATTTATATGAATAATATTTTATATTATTATCTAGACTTCCATCGCTACCGGTTTTCCACCTGTTTTAGAATTGTATGTTCATCTTCCCTAGAGCTACAACTTCATCCTACTATAAAGCTATCAAAAATTTGACTTTTGTAACTTATTTTTCTGTGAAGCTACAACTTAAAATAGCTTCTTGGAGCTAGTTGGAGATCGGGACGTTTGTAAGATTATAGAATTTGTCTGTGACTTAGATGTTACCAGTTTGCCGCTGGATGTGACTAACCTTGCCACATCACGTCTGTCTAATAAGTGAAAGTCTTTTGATTCCAGATTTTGTTTGAGCTTTAGAAGTCACGTTTTATTAGCTTGGAAAGCTTTTTATTTAGATACACTGTTGATTTTGACTTCTATACTGCATTAGCTGCAAAGAGATTATAAATATTATTATCTGACTGGGTGTCACTCCACCCGCTTAATATATAATAGATCTATATGATATAATAAATGCTCACTAGTCGTCGCCCAGTGGTCGAAATTCGATCATAATTAAAAGTTTAAATTAAAAAATAAATAAATAGTAATGAAAATAAAGAACCTTTTAAAAAAAATTTCAATTGGACTACATACTTTGACAATCAACGAAAGACTATAATATGCGTGTGTTTGTGTGTCAAACACATGGTATAAATAGGTGGTGGTAAAGTTTTTTTTATTAATTTAATATATTTTTATGCACAATAAAAAAAAATTAGCATTCTGCACTCCTTTTCTATACAAACTATAAGTGTACAAAATTTTATACTCTTGCGTCCGCGCAATTTTCGTAAAAAGGGGTACAAAGTTTTTGCTTCACGTATTAATTATAATAGGTAGGGATCCCTAGTACATTTTTTTGACCTGATCAGTATCAAGCTAATTTTTTGGGAGTGGCTACATTTTGATGAGGCGAACAAAAAATTCCTCTTCGAAAACTCTCGATTGTGGTAGCTAACAGAGATAGCAGGAGGTAGAGCAGCAGTGAGCGTAGGACCGGGATAACGTACCACGCAATTTGGAGGACAATATTACCATCAAATTATATAGATATTAACTAACTAAAAGCAAAAAAAATCAGAAAAAAAAAATAATTTTTGGTGACCTTACGAGGTCATCAACTTGATGACCTCGTAAGGTCATCAAAAATTATTACTAACCGCTGATTTTTTTTTCTTTTAGTTAGTGATTATCTATATAATTTAAAAGTAATAATGTCCTCCAAATTGCGTTGTATGTTATCCCGGTCCTACGCTCACTGCTGCTCTACCTCCTGCTATCTCTGTTAGCTACCACAATCGAGAGTTTTCGAAGAGGAATTTTTTGTTCGCCTCATCAAAATGTAGCCACTGCCAAAAAATTAGCTTGATACTGATCAGGTCAAAAAAATGTACTAGGGATCCCTACCTATAATATAGATATAAATAACATAATAAATTTACTTATTTAATTTTATTATTATTCTGAATATTTTATATGTTTTGTTCGAGTAAGATACTAAGAATTTTGTCCCTTGTTCCTGGAGAGTTTCTATGATTTTCTCACGCTTCTCATTAACGTCGAAGTTTGCTCGATGATTTACTAATCGATTCTCCAGTACTAACTCAAAAGTTTCAAATTTAACATACGCTTGAAGTAAGTTTGGTTTGAATGTTGACTTTGAAATCTAACACAATTGGTTGTAGTAAATTATTAGATAGTACAAGCCACTGATCACAGTTAATACTGGACATAGTGATTATGGAGACATTTTAGAATCGTATTGAATACGTTTTTATTAATTACTAGCTTCTGCGCGTGACTTCGTCCCCGTGGAATAGGACCAATTCTGTCATACATGATTTGTGCGAAACTAACCGTTTACGCCGCGGAAGCTCTCAAAAGGAAAAAAACCCCGATTTTGAAACATTCTTCATTGGTGCTATGCTCCTATTGGTCTTAGCGTGATGATATATAGCCTATAGCCTTCCTCGATAAATGAGCTATCTAACACTGAAAGAATTTTTCAAATCGGACCGGTAGATCCTGAGATTAGCGCGTTCAAACAAACAAACAAACAATCAAACAAACAAACTCTTCAGCTTTATTATATTAGTATAGATTATGACTATTAGTGGTTTGCCGTTGCTGCCATGTTTGCTTATATTCATAGGTTTACTTAGTGAAGTTGTGTTTTAAATGAGTAATATGATTTTTACACCTAAATGTCTGCCTCATACTTTCATACCTCATACCCTCATCCCGACGGGTGGGTCTCGATATGAACTTGGACAAAACGAAAGTTATGTTTAACAACCAAGTCATACCGAGACCGGTGTCGGTCGAACGCATCCTTCTCGAAGTTGTTCAAAATTTTCTTTACCTAGACCATACCATCCGACTAGGCCGCAACAACTTCAAGAAGGAGGCCAATAGGAGAATTCGGTTGGGCCTGGCGGCATTTGGAAGGCTTAGTCGAGTCTTCACTTCGAAGATTCCGCCATTCTTGAAGACAAAAGTCTTCGAGCAATGTATCGTGCCTGTGTTAACATACGGAGCTGAGACTTGGACACTGACGAAGGGACAGGTCCACATTATGAAAGTCGCTCAACGGGAAATGGAATGGGCTATGATACCACCACTGACACGATCTCATGTGTTTTGCCCATAGTCACCACGCTGGGCAGGCGGGTTGGTGACCGCAGGGCTGGCTTTGTCGCACCGAAGACGCGTACGTAAAAAATAGTACAAATAAAAGAATATTAGATTAAATTGTTTACTTGAAATAAATAACATCGTTTTTATACTTTTATGATATAGGTTCTTTGGCGCAGTTGGTAGTGCCACTGCTTTTCACTCCATGGTTGTGGGTGCGATTTTCATCCCGTGTCTACCATTACGAGTAATAATTTAGTTACAGATATACAGATATATTATGTATATAAGTCAGTCGTTATTTAAAATAATACTTAAGATTGCAAACCCTAAAAATAGACGACCGTAAGTATATTAAGATTGTTTATTTTTTACAAGTTTAAATAAATATTGGATTACTTAAACTCAAATCTCACGTATTTATAGTAAATATAAAAATGCAATTTCAACTTTTATTGAACTTATTATTGATTTAAAATGTCATTTTATTTTTATCACAGTATCTAATATACATTACGATTGGCGTTGTGTCTATTGTTTAGGTTGTTTAAAAGGAGCTATTGTGGCCGTCTAGACGAATCCTTATACAAATGTATCCTATAGCCTCGTAGCAGACTTATTAAGCTTAAACGTTTTTATATTAAATGTTTATTAAAATTATGAATACACTCATTTTTAGCATATCTATTTCACTCAATCCTATGTTTACGAAACTTTTGACGCACAAGTTATTATTAAAGGTATAAGTTTTGCAATAAACTGTAGTTTATAATGTCTAACTGTAGTTGTATTTAATATAAGCTTTAGTAGAAACTCGAATCGATGGTTTTGTCCGGCGGTAAAAGCTCATAATGAATGATGTCCTTCCAATCCCACTATACATTCAACGTTACCTTATTGCATGTCTACCCGGGATTCACAATAGTCTATGCAGCTTGACCGACCTTTGACCACGATCTCTTCCGTACATTCTAATCCTAGATGATCCACTTTTCGTCACCAGTAATCAATCTCTCCAAAAATTGTTCGATTTAATTACGTCTTAAGAGAGAATCGCAAATGAGTACACGGTCCATTAAGTTTCTTTCAACGAGTTCATGTTGCACCTACATATCGAGCTTTTTTACGTAGCCAGCCTTTTTCAAATAGGAAGAAACTGTTTTATGCTCAATTCTCAGATCTTTAGCTATAACGTAACTACTCAAAGTCGATCTAGCTTCATTTTTTCAAAAATGTTCTCATGTGTATCCATAACTGGGCGATCAGAGCGAAATGTATCTTTGACATCAAAATTTCCTGACTGAAAACGCTTAAACTCGTGCTACTCTTAAGGGCCCCGTAAACGATCAAATAATTTGTCAATTTTTTGTTGGACAAGCGTGTTTGTCAAATTTTTTGAACGTGTGCGAGCTTGTTTGATGTGTTTGTTATATGAAAACATAAAGTTTGACAAACAAATTTGATAAATTATTTGACAAATTATTTGATCGTTTACCCTTTACTGACACTGCATTAGGCCCATAAACGTCACAAATTTTTTACGGTTTCAGTAGCATTTTTCCCTTTTTAATGTAAAATTTTGAAATGTACCGAATTGGCGGACAGAAAAACGAATGAAATGTGGCGGGAAACTGTTTTATAATTTCACTTTTAAAATGTCACCTTTTCATGGTATCAAAAGCAAGTTAGTTAAAAACTATAAAAACCAAAAAGATTTTATTGCAACTTTTTACTAAGAACACGAAAAGACTTTATCCCCGACCTATTAAATATATAATATATGCATAATAGTAAAAATAAAGTACATAGCATGTATCACGGGAAGTTTATATCTGGAAAATGGGAATCAGTATATAAACGCGGTATGTGTATGAAATTCTCAGTAATCATTGGAAAAGTTTTGATGAAAATCGGCACGCTATGATCCGGATTAGGTTTAGTTACACATCCCGGAAATTAAGTTACAATGTTATTCCGAAAATGAACTTATAATCCTTTTATAAAGTGAGAAAAATTATACTTTTATATTTAAGTAATAGCAAATAGGAGAGATCCTCTTATTAGATAGAGATAATATTTTTATTGGTTTGGTAATCGATGATTGTTTGTATTTTTCAATATTCAATATTTTTTCCTATCATTCCTAAACATGCAAGTGACAGGTTTCTAGCTCTTTATAAAACTTCTAAAAAGGGATTCAGCACTTAATTGAATGAGAATTTAAGGGAATTGTTGGTTAACGAGCGAAGTTTGCGCCGCAATGAATGTAATTAATTGAGAACTTTTTTAACTTTGTCACAGTTTGTTATAGGTAGTTGTAGAATTTTGAAGCTTATTTTTAAACGTACTTAGGAATTAATTTTTTTTTACCTTAAAGTGAAATATTTTTCTTTCAAAATTAAATATAATTTTATTTAAAAAGAAAAAAAGAATGCGTAAGAAGATTAAAAGCTTATTTCTTTTTTTTTGCTTACACAAAGGTCTCAATTTCATATTATGCAAAAAATTTATAAGTCGAAGTTTGTTTAAGTATTTAAAAAAATTATATATTGAAATGCTTAGGAGTTATGAGTAGATGTTTTACATTATACGTATGTACTGTTGTTATTACAAAAATATTTAATTAATTTAAATGGACGTTTTAATACTTAGACGTTATTCGAGTTCATATTACGAGATAGAATACACCGTACTTTCATACAGAAATTCTGTCTGGCCCCTTGAAAAAAAAATAAAAAAAAAATTAAAGTCAAAATGTGTAGGTACATATTTATTTATTATACTCTTCTGTGTTTTATTAACTCTTCTGTGAACATTGTATAGTCCTTTGTTCGTTCATTTTGAAGTTAGAGACATCATAACCCTTAAATTAGGCTTAAATAACGTGTAACCCTGAACGGACCGAACCACTTATATGTACGTGGAGGTCATACACATTTGACGCCGCGTCGGCGCAGCGGTCACAGGACTGGTTTGTGTATGGCTGTTGCGCTGGCGGTTGCGGGTTCGATCCCCGTACACGACAACATTTGTATTTGCCATACAGATGTTTGTCTTGGTCTGAGTGTTTGTGCAGTTCTTGTGGGGCCCCACACCATGCCTCGGTGAGCACTTTAAGCCGTCGGTCCTGGTTGTTATCATGTACACCTGATAGCGATCGTTTCATAGTAGGAATATATCCGCCAACCCGCATTGGAGCAGCGTGGTGGATTAAGCTCTGATCCCTCTCCTACATGGGGAAAGAGGCCTATGCCCAACATTGGGATATTACAGGCTGAAGCGTAACACATTTTAAAAATTTAAAGAAAGGATTGGGAATTTTGAACAAAATCGCGGGTACTGATAGTTAATAAATATACGACTACAGAAATTTCGATTTTATTGATGCGGCTGCTAATATAACGTCTTTAATCTCAATGGTCGTCATTATGCGGACAATTTAACTTTTTAATTACGAATTAAGAAACTGAAGAGTGGAAGGATGGATACGGAGGACCCATTAATTGTACGGAGAGGTAGCTATTACTGTCGTTCGAGTACCTTTCTATTGTAGGTATACTTCTTTTGTACTATCTTTAAAAAACGTCGACCACGATTTTTACAAATCATCATTAATTTTCAACAATATAAATTGTAGTAAACCATATCCATCCTAAAAGAACTACTTTATTGAGAAAAGAATTTGCTTAAATTTTATTTCATTTTTTTTGGAGCCAAATTAAGTGTCACATTTTTCTTTACTATTACGTTACTTTGGCCTTTTGCCAGGATGGGATTTATGTTCCAATCTTCATTTCATTTGATATTTTTTAATTTCCGGGTTTGGGTTCCACACTAAAAGTCACCGACGTTCGATCAGTCAATATTAATACTTGTACCTATTAAGTTTCACAGTTAAACTGTATTTTAGACCATAATTCACATAGGTACATAAACAGGAAATTTACCTAGAAAAAACTAACAAAAGTAGAATCGTGAAGTCGGGGAAGCATTCTTTAGCTCCCTCACTTTATTTATTCGCATTCTCTTTGAGATTACCATACGTAGCGTACTATTTCCGGGATCAAAGTGATCCAAGCAAATAAACAAAGTGAAATTCAATTGAAATATAAATGTTGTGTGAATTTGTTTATCGCGACCTGACAGTAATAGAATCAAAATAATATAGTTATGAGGGAATCGCTAAGAGTTTATTTAATAGTGGTTCTATTCTGGTAAAATAATAATTCTTGTTTGAACATATACAATGTTAATATCACAATGGAACGCGGAGTTAGAGCTGGTTAGGCTCGTATCAGTGTGTGGCACTCGTGAGATAACTGGATGCCCCGTCTTTGTATACAAATGTAAAATAATTAAGCGACGAAGTGTCTTGAATGAGATTCGGTCCCCGGGATTAAGGGTTTATACGTTAATACCTATACTACGACAAAATAAAGCGATTCAGTTAAGAAGGTATACGCAGACATAATATTCCTTTTTCGATAAGAAATATGAATAAAAAAATAAAATCTTTTGATCGAACTTGTTTAATTTTTACAGAACTGCTTTATCTTATTTTATTTCTATTGTTATGCTCTTACTCACAATTTTTGCGTGGATTTTTTTTCGTACATATTCGTATTTCAAGAGAAATTAAATTGTTCCGAACTTTGTTGGACACTTTGTCGAATGAGTGCCGAATCGAGTGACAATACGAATCAGAATTTATAAAAAGTTTTAAATTGAATTACATATCGGTTAACGGAAAACGTTCTTCGCATAAAGCAACCGCAAAGTAAACACCATTCAATTTTATTAGAAAGAACGAGCTGGCTCTGAAAATCCCCGGGAGGCTATCTCGTAAATCTCTATTTGTCGCAACTAAAACAGGTCACGGCGGAAGACTATTACGTTCCCTAAATGCTGCCGAACTCCCTGTAGAGCGCTCTAATCCACTTCGAACGGGCTGGTGTCAAACGCAGGTCCGGGTTGTTTGTATTGTTTATTGTCGCGATGCCGCACGCCAAAGACGCCGTCGACGCCACGAGAGCATGTTTCAATTGATGGACCCGAACGACACCCACTGTAAACTATTATATTCCTGTGCAAACGATATTCATCCGTACCTACTTTATATCTTCGTTAACATAAATCACGAAGTCAAATACTGCGATGTACCTGGCACTTAATATATTGTTATATACCTATATAATCTAAATATGGTGTTAAATGATTAATGATTATGGTTAGGATGATGGAAAATTATTAAAAATTAGCATTGTGAGTGTGGCCTTTTAGTAGTTAAATATCGATTTTATTAGCATCTATCTTAAAATTGTTAAAAACAGCACTGTAACCATTAGATTTTATTGCAACAGAAGGAAACTTATTTATTAAAAAAACAGGTTAATCAAATGATTTTATAACAATGTCAACACAATAAATAATTGTGTTTGCTCGCAAACGAAAAAAAAAAACCGACCTCAGCTTTTTTTCGACTTTTAGCGTGTTTTATAAAATATTTGAAAGAAAACGGCTTTGTTTGACAGGTTGTTCAAGAAGTCTTAATATTTGAAAATTTATTTGACAATAACCTTGAAAATTTAGTATTGTCCAAGTACCTACTTACATATTACGTTCTATCAATTCAACGCAATCGACGATTAGATTTCTTTACTCTGTTATTTAACGAAAAATTTTGATGAGCGAGTTTGCCAAAATAATGATCGTTTGCCAGTATATTTACTACATTAATTGGCTAATTTTCTAATACTTAGCTCTTTAACTGAAGTGAGTCCTTAAAATAATAAAAAGTTTCAACATTATATTAAAAATATATGCAGTAATTTTTTTTATTAAATTCCTATTAACAAACTATGTAACCGTATATGTTATTAATTGTTGAATACAAATGATACACAATATTACGCTTTAATATTAATTAAGCAACTTACCGAGTCGAACATTCATCGTTCAGGAGATCAGTGTTTGTTGTACATGAATAAAAGTACAGAAGAGCTGCAATGGAACAAAACACTTAAAACAATATACCGTCAGAGCGGCAATCATTTCTGTTTTATCTCAGTTTGCTCACGCTGCGCCGCGGAAACTGGCGTAATAAAAAACTACCATACGTACAGAGACATATGTAAGTATACGTAACACGTCATATGTGTTATGTTTGTGGTCAGATACGTGTGACAGGGAGACAAAAAACATTTCAGAACTAGGTACCTCTGAAGTATAAAATAATACTGAATCTATTTTATAAGGATTAGGCAATAATATTTCTACGATAAAATTCTAACTGTGATAATTTAATTAAACTTTCTCTCTACGAATACACTTTTAAGATGTAACGAAATTATTTCTCTTTTTTCGATTTTGAATAAATCGGTCACTAGGCTGCGATTTTAAAATAGAGTAGGTACGCTAAATTTTACCGTGACTTTTTTGTAAAGGAATTTTAAATAAAATTTAAAATTTAGATCCATGTTGTTTGCCGTAATTAATTAATAGTACTGAATGGGAACTATCTGTAAGGGTCTAATGGACAATGTCTTCTTTTTAACCGACTTCCAAAAAAGGACGAGGTTCTCATTTCGATTGTATTTTATTTAATGTATGTTACCTCAGAGCTTTTGACTGGGTGGATCGCAAAGGTGTTGCGTGTCATGTGGTCCCATTTAATTTTAATTGAGATCTGACAAGTATTTTTTGAGTTATATCTAATAATGTGTATTTACTTGACTATTTTTTCGTCTACTTACGTTGTATTTATTACTTGTCGATGTAACTGAAGTCTGAAGATTTACTTGCTTGGTCACCCAGGTACTAATTATTTAGCTAGGCTAAGTAACTACTACCTAGTACTAAGTAAGTTAAAGAAATGCAAAAAATAAATTTTGCAATATAGTCGAATGTGCACTGTTTCAAATTAAGATATATACTAAACGAGTTGGTTGTAGACCAGAAGAAAACTTTGAAAGAAAGAAATCATTGTTCTAACAATAGTTGTAAAATGAAGAGCGAGTATTTGGCTTGCAAAAGTGCACCGAGATTGCTTCTTAACAAAAAGTTCGTTTTATTGTTTCAGATCTAACAAAGAAGAGGAATTGCAATGATATGACAATAACAAACTTTTCATTAATATAGTCGAAGAAAATAACAAATTTACTATGTAAGACGAAACCAAGACAATAATGTATTAACATTTTAAAGTGACGCGTGAAATTGGAATTCGGAGTATCAAATGTCTGTTAACATAATGACTACGGAAACTCGAAGGCGACCGAGGGTTGCTATGGAAACTGGAGGACTACCGTTGGTATCCACGTTTGCACTACTCACTATAGTTGCAGGTAAGTTTAATTATCATTTAAGAAAAAATGTTAGGTTAGGTTAGGAAACTGAGCGATGAAGCCGCGTTACAAATGTAATTGTTGATTTTCTATACATTATAAAGGCTACTAAGAAAACACAAAAAGTTTTAAGAGCACAGACACGAGCATAATATTATGAAGTTTTGTTGTTTAAAGAAAGTAAAATCTTTAAAATGGAGAAGAAGAATTACAATATAAGAGTGGCATTAGAACTTAGAACCTCTTTCTGTTTATGAAAGTCTATATATGGACACTTTTGGATAACCTGTAGGGACTGAATAGTTTGATATACTCGTACTTTCAATATGAATTTAATAATAGGAACTAAGTATGGACCTACATGAGAAAGAGCTGAACTAGAAATCCAAATTTTTAATATTTCATTGAAATTTTTGACTTGGAGGTGACTAGTTACATTTAAAAAAAAACCTGATCATTTACTGCGATTGTTCATGACTCGTTAGTGAGTGAGATACAACGGTAACTACGAGTGAGAAACTACGAAACAAAAATACATAATGCATAGGAAATAATTTTTGATTACCCTTTACTATACCTACTACCAAATATAATGCAAGATATTTTGCTTCCAAGGCCATATATGAGTAAGGGTAATCTTTTTTTTTTTAATTACGGCATAATGTCATATTATCGTAAAATCACTTAAATGAAATTTTCCTTACGCACGAGATAAGAAATGTTACGAAACACAAGGGAGGTAGAGTAGGAAACTGGGCAGATATTGGTGAAAATGAAATTTAATGTGAAATTTTATTAATTGAAAGCATTCAATGTATTAATATTAGTGTTATCACAAATTAAACAATTTGTGAAAATGAATGTTTGTTACTCAGCCATTACGCCAGAAAACTGATTGCGTTGAATTTTGGTATGTACTATGTAGCCATCTGGAGATTCAAAATGACACAGGAATTTTGTACGTTGTTATAAATCTATGGAATCCTAAAATAAATGAAATCAATAGCTAAAGATTTCAGAACATTTACAATTTTAACGGCGTGTAAAAGTGAATTTCCCAAAAATTAAAAAATGCACGAATTGCAACTTTGGTGTTTCTGTTTCAATCATTAATACTATATGCTGCGTTTAAATTATTATTTTTTGAATAGAGAACACTCAAACTCTTTTTTACTTAACACAAATGTATGTGCATGAGTTTAAATTTATTGGTGCATTCAATGACATTCAATGGCACGGCCTTATATCGTTTCATAAGAAGTAAACTCCAGTAATATAGAAGTTGCCAGTATTGTGCACTTTAAGATACATTTCGCCGACAGGCTTTGAAATACTAAGTAGATGTAACTAAACGCGTTCCTTACTAATAGCCGGCCCGATGAAAAGCTTAATATCCCGTCCGGTACGTCTTTACGCCTCTTTGAAAACATTAATTTTCTCTTCCAAACGCTGAATAAATTAATGTGGGTGTTTGTAAATCACGTTCCATTCACTATTTTACGAAAATTTTCGATGCCCACTAAGATATTTTATTCAACATTGGTAACATTTTCGATAGCGTGATAAAGTTGTGTTTAGTTTTTATTTATAAAACGACTTACTTCTCGATATTTTTTTTTAATATTTAAAATTGAAATAATTTATGTTACAAGTCATATTTTTTTTCAATTGACCTTAACTTAATAAAAAACCATTTATTACCACCATTAGTTAAATACCATTGTTACAATAGTCAATCGGTCCATAGCGGAATGTTCTTTTCCTGTTAGCTGGAAAACAGCTATTGTCAAGCCCATTCCAAAAGTAAACAACCCTACCTCTATACAGGATCTGCGACCGATTAGCCTACTGTCCTGCGTGTCTAAGGTGTTGGAGAGAATTATTGTCTGTGATCAACTCACCAGTTTTATTGAGGGTAACTATATCCTACCCTCATTACAATCGGGTTTCCGCAGGGGCCATGGTACATCAACTGCCCTGTCTGACATTGTGGATAATCTGCTTGCTGCTCAGGACCAAGGAATGGTCAGTCTACTTATACTTCTTGATTTTTCCCGTGCCTTTGACTCGATAAACACTTCACTACTGCTGTCTAAGTTAACCTATTATGGTATTGACCATAAAGCGGTAAAATGGTTCCACAGTTATCTACGAGACAGGCAGCAGTATGTAGAAATAGTCGCAGAGGATGGGTCTAGGCACCGCTCAGCAACCCAGCCTATAAACCGTGGAGTCCCTCAGGGGTCCATTCTGGGTCCAATCCTATACGCGTTATACAGTGCGGACATAGTAAAAAATATCTCCTCTTGCAAGTATCATTTATATGCAGACGACCTGCAACTATACTACTCTTTCCTGCCGTCTGATTGCAGTGCAGCGGTTGATAAGGTTAACAATGACTTAAAGATGATTACAGGTTGGTGTAAGTCCAATTGTCTGGTCCTTAACCCCAATAAGTCAAAGCTGCTCGTGATTGGCTCAAGGAAAAAGGTTGCCTTATACAATGATGTACCTTTAAACATAATGATTGAGGGGGTCAGAATAGAGCGTGTCGACAGTGCTAAAAGTTTGGGCCTTACCCTCGATAGCAGCATGCGTTTCGAGAGCTACATCGCAAAGTGTGTACAGAACTGTTTTTACCGACTGAGGCTACTATATAACATAAGATCATACATAAGTGAGAGTTTAAGAATAACCCTATGTGAGTCACTCGTCCTATCAAAATTAAATTACTGCGATACAGTATATGGGCCGTGCTTACTTGCTAGAACATCAAAGCTTATACAGCGAGTACAAAATGCTTGTGCAAGATACTGTTTTGGTGTGCCGCCTCGAACGCATATCACGCCAGTCTTCAATGATAAAAACATCCTTAAAATGGAATCTCGCCGAAAAATGCATTTAGCTTCATTAATGTTCGACATCTTGAGCACTGGTGTTCCGAAATACCTGCTCGGCAAGTTAACGTGGGCTAAAGAACACAAAAGGTACCCACAGCGTGTGTGCACTCATACATTTGTGACGCCGATGCACCGAACCGTGGCCTTCCGCGGATCTTTCAGGTTTGCGGCCTCCCGGTGCTGGAACGATCTGCCACCCCCATTACGTAAACTGAAAACCAGAGGCACTTTTAAACGTTATATGAAAATTTTACTTTTGAATATACAAAAAAATAATCCCTGACGTACGTTCTGGTATATACGACATGCCGGGGCGTTCTCTGTACAGCTACCGGGAGTGGATCGTACTTCCTGACGGATCCATAGCATGGCCGAAAATAGTAGTTTATTTTTTTTTAACTATTTATTTATTTAGACATGTTGCTTTAAGTTTACATTCTATTTTATTTTATTTTATTTTATTTTTCTCTTTTTTCATTTTTTTTCCTCTCCCCTTTATGCATTTTTATTTACGTATATATTTATTTGTTTTTTATTATTTACTTATTTTTTCTTGTCATCTCGTACACTCACCTATACACAAATATTAAGTATCTGTTAGGACTTCTTACTTTGCTGTGTAAAGATAGCTATTATAGCCTGATTATATTGTTATTTTTTTTTCTCACTGTTAACGTCTTCTAGTCTAGTCTAGGTTCTGCCAGAAAAACAGCGTTTTTGGCAACAAATACTTGCTGTCAAAAACAATGCTGAGGCAGAAGCCTAGTTAGCCTTTCCTTTCTTTTGCTTTTTTTTGTTGTTTTGTTTGTTACCTATATTTTTGTTTATTGTACTCTTCTATGTTTCTATTATTTTTATACAATTTTTTTTTTCTCTTACCTACTTAATTTTTAATAATTGTTGTTATGAATTGTAAACAAAAAGGCTAATAAAAAAGTTTTCTTTCTTTCTTTCTTTCTTTCTTTAATATATCTAATTAATTATTAATTTTACTAGCCAAGGATGATAATCACAAGAGTGGCATCACCCAGGTCACTTGCCTCAGTAGTACGCTAGTAAAAACTAACTAAGGCTAAACGTGTTTACATGATCGTGCGAATAGTTGCAATTTTATGATCGTCTACACGAACGGACCGTTGCTGTAAAGTAATACCGCAGATTCTCTCACGTAGATTCTCGCACGCTTGACGTTAGTAACCCGCACAAACGTTGCCTTGGCGGATTCCAAGTTTAATTGAAAACACTTTAAGCAAACGTTTTCTTTTAATTGTCTAAGGCTTTCGACTCATTCCTGCACCTTGCCCCTCGGATTCCACATTGTTTCATTATCGCAATGAAAATTGAAACGGTTGCAGCACGCAAATAATTTAGCCTGTAACTGATGGATAAATTAAAAACCGCACCGAATTAAGGCTAATCATTGGATAAATTGTATGGAAATTAGTAAACGAATGCATTGCGGATTTAATGCAATTGTATCAGAATGTAATTATAGGCGTCGATGGGCGTGAAATACTGAATAATTGGAAAACGTAATCGGATACTGTAGTAACCAAATACGAAATGAGTACAATGACATATTTTGATTAAAACTCGTTCGACCCCATGTTTCGAATAAGTGCGATATTAGATACGAAATAGCCATATATTAAATGTAAATATTACTGTCTATGTTAAAGATATTGCTCGATTATTCTCTCACACTACGCAGATCTGACATTGTCAAATACTCGGTTTCATATAGCAATAAAATACGTGTAATATAATACCTACAATAGCGTGCGTACCATACAATAGTTGATATAAAATCCTTTGATATTGTAACAAAATCGAAAAGAAAAACGTTTTTTATTAACCGACTTCCAAAAAAGGAGGAGGTTCTCAATTCGACTGTATTTTTTTAAATGTATGTTAGCTTAGAACTTTTGACTGGGTTTGATTTCAATCAATTTAGTTATACCTAATTGAAAAATGTTGCGTGTCATGTGGTGTCATTTAAATTTAATTGAGATTTGACTAGTACTTTTAGAGTTATATTTAATAATGCGTATTTACTAAACTACTTTTTCGTCGACGTACGTTGTATTATACCGCATAACTTTTTACTCGGTTTACCGATTTTGATGATTCTTACTTTAATCGAAAGCTAATACTTGTCATGTAGTCTTGTTTACATAAGATCGAGATCTGATTAGAACTTTTTGAGTAATCTTTAATAGCGCGTATTTACTGGACTATTTCTTCGTCTTATTACGGTGTATTTCTTGTCGATGTAATTGAAGTCGGTTATTTTTCCTTTGGGAGCAAACACAATTATTTCATTAGGTTGTTTTATTAGTATTTCGCAGAAGAAAATCTGAATGTAAACTTTTTAGTAATTATTTGCTTTGAATTATATAAATGGTATTTATGGTAGGTAGGAATGAATCAATGATTGATTGATGATTGATTGAGGTAATGGTATTTTAAAATGCTGATATTATTCTTTTTCGGTCTCTTCTGACAGACAATATAATGGAACTAAAATAATATTTTAATCCTTAATCCTTGTCTCACTTGTCTGTATAAGCTTTATGTAGCTCCTGGTCGTAGATCAAGATAAACGGGGTCGTGGCTCGTTAAACTTAGCGGCCAGCCATTGCCTAGAGTTATTAATTCTCAGTCGATGATAAAAACTTTGTTCGACCGTGTGAAATGTTACGATATTCTATTTGATTAATCATTATGTAAGGTTATATTTGTTTGATTACCATTCTATGGATACTAAAACCTTCCTATAGAATGAGAACGAACAATAAGTTATGACTAGCATATGATGTGAATTTACTGTTATGTATGTTATGAAATTGATTAAAATAATTTACGTTAGAATCTAATTTTTAAAATAAGCACTATATACGTATATTAATTATTCAATCCTTCAAAGTTCTGTTTATCATGTTCTATTCAACTTGGTCATTTTGATTTCGTTCTTGGAATTAAAACTAAGGGGTCATAAAACTATCACTTTGTATAATATAGACAAACAGGCGAATGAAATTTTAATCTTAGTGTTCAGAATCTATATATTAAAAAAATATATATATTATAAAAATATAAATATATATATATTAAAAAAAATATTAAAAAAATCATTCAACAATTACGGTTCTCTTGTAACTTTATTACAATGAGAGTGTAATTATTTATAAGAGAATAACTAAAATTTTAAGTATTTATTATATAGAAATATCTACTATATAATTTACTTGTTAAAAAAGCAAAAATAAAAGTTATTAAAGTGTTTTCAGTACCAGTGTAAAGATAAAAGCAGGCTTCAGACCGGGTTATTAATTTTCATTTGCTACACTTGGTCTAACGCGTGCAGCGGCTCGCATAAAGCCTGTCTTTACCGAAACATTTAAGCTGTTTTGTTCCATTATCTTCATATGCCGACATTAGGAATAAGTAGAGCTTACAAAATATGTAGTTTAACTTAAAACTGAGTAAACTCAATAGTTTAATGGAAACCTGTAGACATTGATTATTTTAAGCACGTCTGTTTATGTTATTGTTATTGTATTATTGTTATTGTATTGAGCTGGTTCAGTTGTAATAGTAAAGTAACTTTTATAATATTTAAATCTATATTATTTAAGATTGAAAGAAATAGTTGTATTATTCTTTGTAGAAAACTCTAATATGAAAGTTAATAATGATAAAAACCCTATATAGAAATATTGTATACTCGTATATTCTTCGTACCATTGTGGTTGCTATTAAGCAAACGATATACCTGGTGGTAAGCGTTTACCATAGCCTATGAACGTCCTCAATACCTGTTACGTCACAAGCATGATGACGACCTTAATGTGAAAATGGAAACACACATCCATGTATTATAGAAAGTAACAAATTGATGCAAATTTGAGCTCAGAACGATTGTCAGGTACGCTATTAGGAATGTGCAATTACTCAATAAAAACAGGATTAATAATAATAGGTCGAGGAAAAAGTCATTTTCGTATATTCTAGTAAAAAGTTGCAAATGGTAAAAAAACTTTGGTTGTAATGTTTGTAACTGACTGTTTTTAATACTATAAAAAGTGTTCAAAATTCACGAGACCATAGAGACAATGACGTTTGTTGCACATTGTTTGGCAATATGTGATAACAAATCGAATAAGTCAATACATGATTTAGGTCAATTAAATTATAACTCCATTGAATGAGAAACTACTACATTTCATGTTGTATACTAACAAGTGATTTTGTGCATATTGAGTTCAATTCTATTATCAAGTTTAAAGTATTGTTTAATATCTAAATATAATCTTTGCCTATTTTTTTGTATGTTTAATATTTAAGTTTTTTACTATGCATCTTATTAAGCGACGTTAACATTTTATACTGGTTATTATTTTGCAACTGATTGTACAAACGAGTACATTTGGTATTTAACACATGCAACTATGTATTACAGTATGCGTACAATTTTAGAAAGGCAAAAATCTTATCTATCTAGTATGCAGGGGATGTGGGGGCGATAAATCGATCTAACTAGGATTCTGTTTTCAGGCAATGAAAAAATGGGTACAATATCATTAGAATAAAAAGGTAAATTTCGCTAATTAAGCTCAGGTGGGAAATCGGCCGGTTACGAATCGAGTAGACCTGGGTTCAAATCCTCATGTCTACAGATCGATTATTTTTTTCCTTTTTTTTTCTATTTGCTCTCGTGATTTTTTATTTAAATAACGAGTTTATATTTTTTATTATTATGTCGGTAAGATCGAAAAATATTATTCATATTTTATCAATATGTAATTCGTATTTGAATATGAATTCCAAAAAACATGATTTACTAAAAATACCGAGCTAAGCTCGGTCACCCCAGGTACTACCTATTTATCTGTGGTCAGTTTTTTCCGAGCGTCCTTTAATTATTTTTCGTATGTATTTCATTTTTATTTCACTTGTTCATTTGTTGTATATTTAAGTAGCTTGATATATTTTCCTCAGTTTACACTTAAAACATGTCAGTTCTTTTTGACAGTTACGAAAGCCATGAATCTAATACAAAATGTGTATTGAAAAATTGTTTTTCTCTTATTTATTTTTTCGTCAATTGTCTAATGTTTATATATATGTAATATATTACAGTTATTTAGCTATTTACTGTACGTTGTTATTTCTTGCACTGTGTCGACCTACGTTGTATTATACCGCATAACTTTTTACTCGGTGTACCGATTTTGATGATTCTTACTTTAATCGAAAGCTAATACTTGACATGTAGTCTTGTTTAAATTAGATCGAGATGTGATTACAACTTTTTGAGTAATCTCTAGTAGCGCGTATTTACTTGACTATTTTTTCGTCTATAACGTTGTATTACTTGTCGATGTAATTGAAGTCGGTTTTTTTTCGTTTGCGGGCAAACACAATTATGTATAAATTGATTGTGAAATTTTTTCCAGAAACTTAAAAGGAAATAAAAGTTTTGATCTATTTATTAAAATTACACTGTAAGCACTCAAAAAATATAAGTTTCAATGTTTCTTCTATTTTTTTTTAAATTTATACCATTTTCGAAAGCTTCGGTTCTATTAGTATTATATTTTTAAATTAGCACACTGTAACTGAATTAATATTTTTTTTTGCTAATTAAACCAATTTTTTAAATTATAATGTAATTTTTATCTCATTACATCCACAATCGTAAATCTCAAACCAGCTCTGAAATCTAAATTAAATCACATTTCAGCCTTTTTGAGTCGGCTGATTATGAAACAGAGCTCATCATCTTAATGTATTGTTAAAAATAACAGGGTTTTATTGTTTGTGGTATGAACAAAAGGTGAGAATCATTCGGTCGGTTAAGGGATTAATAGATGCGGGTAGGATAATGATTTCGAATCGGATGCATTTTGATTTCGCAATAATTTCATACGAACAGTTCGAACTGTAATTAAAATGGATAATATGCATCGCTTTAATATGTTAATGATTTCATAATTCATTTTACAGTGATATTCCATTTATATCATTCATCATTTATTCGGATTTGTTTCGATGGTTTTTTTATTTCTACTTTTGTGTAGCATTCGAGGAAATGCTAGAATACCGTTAAACGTTCAAAATAAAACTTTGTTTAGTTATTATAATATAATTTTACTAGTTTAATTCTCTCACTTTAATGTACTACATAATTATATGAAAGAATAGTTAAATTAAAAAAATATACTAATAAGTAGGACAAATAATGAATATATGAAGTAGATTTTTAATTTTTTTGTCCACTATGTTCACACGTGTTAGAGTGCGCAAAATTGGGTCTTATCTTGTCCTTATACAACGTTAATACTGGTGGTTTGCGAGTTCGATTCTCGTTCGGGAAGGATATTTGTATTTGTACAAATATTTCTTTCAGGTTTGATGTCTATCTTTGTGGGTCTTCCCACCATGCCTCGGAGTGCAAGTTAAGCTATCGGTTCCGGTTGTTATCATGTACACCCGATAGCAATCGTTACTCATAGTAGAGAATAATACATCAACCTGCAGTGGAGCAGTGTGGTGGATTAAGCTCCGAACCTTCTCCTACGTGGAGAGGGAGGTCTATGCTCAGCAGTGGGTTGTTACAGGGTGAATCAAATCAATTTTGTTCTTTTACACTAGTATATATTAAGAGGTCGCCATAGCGGTCCATTACTACATCCAATGCTTATTTCGTCAGATATAATTCACTGCGTAGCTATATATGAGTTTGACTACATTTGGAAAACTAAAAGTTAAGATTCACTAAAATATACCGCTCATTAAATTAGTTCCTAGAATAGCGAAGACGCATATAGATAGATTTATATCGGCTACCATGCAATAATGCCTTTCGGAGATAGATTTAGTCTAGCAAAATATTTTTTACTAGCTTCTGCGCGCGACTTCGTCGGCGTGGACTCCGCTCCTATTGGTCTTAGCGTGATGACACATAGCCTATAGCTTTCCTCGACAAATGGGCTATCTATTAACACTGAAATAATTTTTCAAAACGGCCCAGTAGTTCCAGAGATTACCGCGTTCAAACAAACAATCAAACAAACAACCAAACAAACAAACTCTTCAGCTTTATATATTAGTATAGATTTTACATATACATTTTTTGGTCTATGTTTTTTCTTTTTTTCTAGATGTTTCTTAAAAATAGTAAAGACTTACAAGTGCAGATTAAAAACAGTTGTGCTATGCATAAACTTTTTAAGAATACGATTATCGCACTCGCACTGTTTGACGTTTAAGTTAAATATTCCAGTATCTTTCCCACTCCAAATTCAATAATGTTGCACACGTTAAAGATGAGTAGGTATTAGGTCCTATGCAAACCACGATTTTCTAAACGCGCCGTCGACGCGCGTTTGTAGCGATACAGACGCGATACACACGCGAGTCAGACGGAGCCTGTAGACCTTTGCACACCGGTATAAATTCAAAAACGCCTTTGAATTGCGCGTGTGTATCGATACAGACGCGATGCAAACGCGCGTGGTAGCGATACAGACGCGATGCAAACGCATACGCCAGTAAATAAAGCCGTTTTTTTGGTCAACCTCGCACTAAATTTCCGATAAAAAAAATCCAAAGTTTTATTGGTTAAAAAACGTGGTTTGCATAGGCCCATGCTGTGTATGTAAAGAATATGTTATTTACAAGTTCTCCAAATACGCGGATATTATATATATATAATATATTCTATAAATATTCCTCTAATACGCGGCAACCCACTATAATATAGACGTTGGCGCAGTTTTCTTTAATATGCAGCAAAACAAGTTCTACGATTCTGTGATGAAATAGCTTATTACTTTGATTACCGTTGGAAGATTTGATTTGATTGATTTGATAAAAAAGTATATTGAGACTATACTTTATTTATAGTTTGCGAAAAGGTACAATATACATAACTCACTCTAAGGTAGGTACCTACATCAATCAATAAAAAAATGCGTGCGTACAAAGTACATATTCATGTCAGAAGTGAAACTTCTTTGGTAAACTAATTGAAAACACTAACGAATTTTAAATACAAAAAAAATTAAAAAAAAAAGCCAACGTCACGCGGTGTTCCCAGGTCACCCATCCACGTACTGACCGTCTCTGACGCTGCCGCGTTACCGGTCGCTGAAATTTTACCCCCCATGCGCGTAAAGAAGTTTCACTTCAAAAAAATACATCTAAATACTAGATACCTACATTACAAACTAAGGTAATATACCTAGTGTTATCCAGCATCCTTAACTTAGTCACAATATTTAATTAACTCAGAATGTCTCGGTAGACATTACCTTTCTACTATATTCTCGGCTTTATAAAATAATTTATTAAGTTTGGTACTCGCCAATGTTTGGCAACACAAGATATTTTCAAAATACATATCTTGTAGGTCCGCTGACTCGACTTTATTTTGCTACAACCTTTGTAATTAAACTAAAAATAAAAGACTAATTTTATTTAATTTGCCTTAATTAATACGAAACTATTTAGAATGTGATTTTTTTCTGAAGAATTTTATCTTTCTGGCAAATTAATTTGGTAATGAAAATATTAAAAAAAAAATTAAACGTTATTAAAAATCAACGAATCAATAATAAATATATATTTACTATTTTGAAATATATCTTTGCTTTGGTACATTCACTACAGGGCATTGGTCTTCTTAATGTTTGCATCAAACATTCCGTTTGTACATAATCCTCAGTTCAGCAGACTGGAGGACGTCCAACACTGCGTTTTTATTTTATTTTTATCAATTTAGCCAGGTTATGTCGGTTACTTTCGTTTCATCTTTGAGACACACTCCAAGCTTAACCTCGTCCATAGCACGTTGAGTAACTTTGAACTTGTGGATTACTCCTATCGTTAGTGTCCACGTCTCGGTGCCATACGTCATACACAAACAGGACGCATTGTTCGAAGAATTTTCACTTAAAGCATTACGGAATCTTCCCAGTGAAGACTTAGTGAGAACTAATGTATTAATATGCATATATTATGTACTAAATCGTTAAGATTTTGATTTGCTCACGTCAAATTTTTTCTTTAGGGCACAGCAGAAAATATCCTACTCCAAATCTGGAAAGTACTGCTCTCAAGTAGTATTGTGTTCCTGTGGTGAACATGGTAGCCGGATATCCCTGGGGGCTTGCCATGCTTTTGTTGTTTCAAGCGTCTATAGGCTTCGGTAACCGCTTACCATCATGTGCGCCGTATGCTTGTTTGCTGCCCTGATCAAATGAAAAAATAAAAACGTATATTGCTTTAGTCTATTGCAGTCAACTACTATACATAGATTTTCCCAAGTTTTATATATTTATATGTATACCATTTAAACTGTTTCGCAAAGAATGTAGGTATTTATTTAATTACTATAATAACTCTACTTTGAAAAAACTTAGACATAAACTTATATATCATTCTATAATTCATTCAGGCTTAGAATTGAGGCCGGTAAAAAGTATAAAAAGTGAAATCCGAGCGCATTAGTCGAATTGAACGAAAATATTCAGAGTTCCGAAACCCGCACGAAGCCATTAATCGTTTTGATGTCGCAGTATGGGACATTTAGTGTGACCCTTTTTAAGCGAACCCATCCCTAATCACCGAAGACCGAATGCCGAAAACCAAATCACGGGTGTCCGTACAACGGTCGGTCGAATCCAAATGGCAGATACTAATTGCCGTCTGTTCATAGTGAAGAACTTTACGAATAGGGATACATAATTTACACGTTGCGAAAAAAGCAAATCATGCCATCGATACGCACGGAAAGACAGCCATTGATGCTGTAAATGTGTCTAGTGAAAATGATTGATGAAAGTTTGCATACAAATTAAATATCATTTCGGTATCTGATGTGCTGTAAAAGGTTACGTTGTTACTAATTTAGGTTCTTTTGTGCTGTTATATCTCATATAAACCTTTTATGTATTTTTAATAGAGGGATCTCAAAATATTTAAAATATTTATAAATAACCATTAAAATATTTAAAGAAAAAAAACTTAGGTGATCCATCAGGTTGAGCCCTAGGCCACTGATATTTAAGTCTCTAGGTTTTTTTGTACGACTAAGGTGATAAGCATGTGACAAACGTTTACTACAGCGTATGAACGCCTGTAACACTAGAAGGATCCCACGCGAGTTGTCGACCCTACCCCTGACCTCCTAATGAGCTATGGGCACCTTACTCACAACAGGAACACAGCACTATTTGAGAGTAGTACTATTTTGCTGTGATCTTCTGTAAACTTGAGATACTTCTCCTGATGAGCTGCTCTAGATTTTGAGCAGGAACATTTCCTGTTGTGCCCTATATAAATAAAAGAGACAAGTATAAGATAATTTTTAAGCAATAGGACCTATTATATTGAAATCTAGCCAACATTCAAGCGAGAATTTTTTAATGTCTTAGTTATTATTGTTGAGTTTTTATTTCACAGCTGTGCCTGCGACTTCATCCGCATTTTAGGTATTTACATGTTCAACGTGATTCTTTAAATTGGAATGCATTTTTTATTTATGAACCGATTGACATGACATAAACAGTAAATGTTAAGCAAAGCTATATATTATTGAAAACCACATCTAAATCGAATAAGCCGTTTCTGAGATTAGCGTGCATAAATACAGACAAACAGACGAAATTGTAAAAATAATTGTTTTGGGTGCTATTTGCGTTGATAAAGGTCCCAATAATATTTTTTCTCATTTAAGATATATGTTGTCATGTACCTACATGTACAGACAGTGATCCGTTGCATTTTGATTATTTCATTTCATTTATTTATTTACATATAATAATATTGTAAACATTACAGATCTAGTAATCTAATGCGTTTACATGTATTTTATGTATTTATGTCAGCTAGTAAATACATATATTATATGTATTTACTAGCTGACCCCGCAAAGGTTGTTTTGCCATATATGTTATTAACCCCCGCAACCCCCTCTTGTGGGTGGAATTTCGTACAATCCGTTCTTAGCTGACCTATACTCGGCGAAAGGAATATTCCTACCAAACAAGTCTCTACGCCTTATGGTTCCGGAGATATCGTGATAAGTCAATGGGTGGAAATCTCTTTTTTTATACATATAGATGTCAGTGATCTCGTAAGTAAATAAAGGCTGATTTATAATTATTATTCGCTATGTTCACTAATATATATTTTATTTTTGTTCCGAGTTTCTACGATTAGCAAAAATATTTGTGTATTCACGGATTAACTGAAGGCTTTCTTAATTGTGTTTCTGTTATTTTACTCGAAATCAAGTGTATTTTTACCTACTAAACTCTTAAGAATCAATATTATTGATGAGTAGAACTTAGGTATACCTAGAATAATTGTGTTTACTCGCAAACGAAAACAAACCGACTTCAATTACATCGACAAGTAATACAGCGTAATAAGACGAAAAAATAGTCAAGCTAATACGCGCTATTAAAGATTACTCAAAAAGCTGTAATCAGATTTCAATCGAATTTAAACAAGACTACATGACAAGTATTAGGTTTTGATTAAAGTATGATTCTTCAAGTTATGCGGTATAATACAACGTAGATCGACGAAAAAGTAGTCAAGTAAATACGCATTATTAGATATAACTCTAAAAGTACTTGTCAGATCTCAATTAAATTTAAATGGGACCACATGACACGCAACATCTTTCAATTAAAACAAAATTGATCGAAATCGGTCCACCCAGTCAACATTTCTGAGCTAACATACATTAAAAAAAAAATACAGTCGAATTTAGAACCTCCTCCTCTTTTGGAAGTCGGTTAAAAAATGACCAAACCAAGTAAGTCGAATTTTGAAGACAAGTCTAAAATACTGCTTTATTTTATCAAAATCCTCACTGAATAAAAAAAGAAATTCTTCGATTGATGCGTGTTGTCTACCTATGCGATGATCTATAGTTTTGGAACACAGTCTCTAATCTTTTAATGGTGTCTAAAATAAGAGTATCCTTTGTTTGTCTTGTCTTTGCACTAAGAAATGAGGAAATCCGTTGAAGAATCGTTGGAACTAATATACGTACGTCGCACTACGCGTTGCCTGGGGTATCATTGATTTCAATACAAAATTTTTAATACTATGTCATGGTCATTAATAGCTTTAAGATACCTTGATATGAATTGAACTGTATTAGCCTGTAACATCTCACTGCTGGGAAAGCCCTTTTCTTTAATATAGGATATTGGATAGTTAGTTATTATAACCATCTTTATCAAGTGTTTATGATAACAAACGGTACCGAGAGTTTCACGTAAATTATGGGGAAAGATGGAAATACCCACAACACTTAAACCCGTACCAGAGAAATACCAGAATGGTTGTCTAAATTTATTAAAGTTTTAATAAATTCGTATATAATTAAGTTGAAATAAAATCGAAAAAAAATTTTCAATTTGCAATAATAAAATATTAAGACTGTTAAAAAATAAAACGATATAAATGTTATTGTCTGCTCTAATGAGGCGGATATTTTAATTCATATTTGCTTACCAATAGCTATGTGTTGAGTTGATAATTTTGCATTAATTCAGATAGATAAAAAATGTTATTATCAATATATTTAATCACTAGCAGTAGTTTATTAGGTCACTTTTCAGTAAATTATACTAGTGACTCAATATCAGTACATAGTATTATAATATTTCAGTAAATTAATTGGAATATTGCCTTTGAAAATTAATTGCTGATTTTGATGTAAAGTAAACGTTGTTTTTATTCGCTGTCATTATAAGCTTTCTGTTTACATGTTACACGCTTATAAACTAGGAAATGTTTTCAGTTTTTTTCATGTAACTAGTTTGATGGTTTTAATTTAAACGTATGAATGGCCGACCGAACTTATAAACGTATTTATTAACATCATATTTTGTGTTCAAATCATTGAACATGAAAATAAATTAGAAACTCTTATTGCATTAAACTCTTTGGAATGTAAGGATTTAACTAATGTTTTGACACTAAGTCAAAAAATAAATACTGAGTAAATAAACAAATACTGAGGTAAAGTTAGCAATTTTCTCCTGTTTTTGCTAGTCTGACCTGATTTAAATTTATTTGAAAAGCCAATTCAACCTGTATTCCTTTTGTTTGAATTTGGCTACGTGGAAAATAAAGCTGATTCATTCATTTGATAATTGTTCTGCGCGGGACGCGCGTACAACTGAAATCTTTCTGCAAAAAGGACCTTTTAATTTTTCATTACGCTACGTTTTAATTGTGCAGATGATGTAATTTGACATACCTAGTTTAAAGTAATATTTTCATAATTTAAATATTTGATAAGATGTATGAGGTTAATGTATATTACTTAATGTTAGCATTTACAGTCTATTTTATATTATAAATGTGGACGTGTATGTGAACGTATAATATACATCTATGTAAGTACTTAAATATAAGTAGCTGGGTGACCGAGCTTAGCTCGGTATTTTTAGTTTTAGTTTTTTTTTTCTCGGTACTTATATATTTTATTTTTATTTAAATAAAATAAAATCACGAGTGCAATTAGAAAAAAAGGAAAACGATAATCGATTGGAGACGTATTTGAACTATGGTCTTCTCGATTGTTCCGAGCGGCCGATTTCCAACCTGAGCTATTACAAATTTTTCGAAATTTACCTTCGTATTCCAATGATATTGTAGCCATTTTTTCATTGCCTAAAAACAGGGATAAAAGAACATTTTCTAAAAATGAATGCTAGCTAGATCAATTTATTTCCCCCGAAATCCCCTGCATACTAAATTTCATGAAAATCGTTGGAGCCGTTTCCGAGATTCAGATTATATACTATATATACAAGAATTGCTCGTTTAATAGTATTAGATAAAATCATTTATGGCGTGATGGGCGTTGGAAGTGGAGAAAACTAATGAAACGTCACCGGACCTCCACTTATATTGCAATTGTTAAATTTGTCTCAAAAGTTTTCAAGGAGCGAAATGAACTTAATTCTGACCTTTTCTACGACAAAATATTCACCTAGTAACACTTTAGCACCTAGTTAACTATATTGTAGGCTTTTAAAATATAGTTGACCAGGTACTAAAGTGTTTGTTTAACAGCAAATTGTTGATAGTAATATTAGATTCGACTTATTTATTCATTAACAAATGAAACACGCGACTTATCTAATAGGTATCCCCTAACGTCCGTAATTAAACGGTTGGAGTTCAACTATTTAATAATTTATATTAAAACATAAACATAAATACGAAAGAGATAAGCGTTGGAAATAGGGCCAAATAGAGCTAATATTAAAACGTTAATCCATTTAATTTGAATATTAATTCAATTAAATGGATTAACTTATGACTTCGTTTCAAACTACAACACCAACAAAACGTTAAAACAGGCAGTACATAGGTTGAGTTGCAGATCTTATAATGTTTATAAGTCTTTCTTTCTAATAGAACTACTTAAATTTTAAAAACTTTAATTATAGTTTACATGCAGAACTACAATAAAATTACATACGCGATAATGTCTGTATACCAAACATTTTTTAATTACAAATACTTCGGTTATTTGTATGTATGTACGTATACAATTACTTTGGAAGTTATACTTCGTAACTCTCAAAAGAATAGAGTTTTATTTTTTTAAGATAAACTTCGCTTTGTTACGCTATGAACAGTGGACGGCAAGCTATAGCCAAGTTTATTGCAAGCGCAGCTCTGATATTAAAGTGATAACTTAACGTTTGTATTGCAGGTCAGCTGCAAGGGTCAGGCTATAGCGAGGTGAACCCGGAATTTCTCTCTCCGTTGGAAAATATTACCGTCGCACAAGGGCGTGACGTTCATTTTACATGCACCGTCAACCATCTGGGCGGGTATAAAGTACGTATTTTCGCTTAAAATATTAGAATATCTGTAAAGTAGCAACTTTTCTTACTTTAGTTGTAAGTGTTTGAAAGTTTTGAATTATTCCCCATGGTTATCATACTTAATCTGTAATTGGAATGAAAGGTGGACCTACGAAGTATTTATTTATCAATGGGTTTACCTATCAAATTAGTGACTTTTTAAGGTAGCCGATACCTATATGTAGTTAGTATTTATGAATCTAAAATGTTTTATCTTACACATTTTTGTAGGTGGCCTGGATTAAATCTGACACGAAAACAATTATAGCAATACAAACAAATATGGTGACTCTCAATCCTCGGCTGTCAGTCACACACAACGGTCACAACACGTGGAAGTTGTACATAAGCAATGTGGAACCCAAGGACTCTGGCACTTACATGTGTCAGATCAACACCGACCCCATGAAAAGTCAGGTAAATTCTTACGCATGCTTATTGAGACAAAATAATTTAAAAGAAATAAGTATTATTAAAATTAACGCCTTTTGTTAATCTTCGATAGTAGTATAAGTTATCTATATACATATAATAAAATGGTAGAAAAGTCAAAACTGTACATTGAATATTTTTTTAAAAGAATACTTGGGGTGTGATCTACAATCGATACCGAAGCCAAAAATATAGTTTTTAGAATTTTTGTCTGTTTGTCTGTTTGTCTATATGTATGTCCAGGATAAACTCAAAAAGTACTGCATGGATTTACTTCAAATTTGGCACGAATATTGTTAAGAAGTCGGGTCAGAACATAGGCTATATATTATCACGCTATCACCTACGGGGAACGAGCAGTGAACCTTTATTTCTTCAAATGTATGTCCGGGATAAACTCAAAAAGTACTGCATGGATTTACTTCAAATTTGGCACGAATATTATTAAGAAGTCGGGTCAGAACATAGGCTACATATTATCACGCTATCACCTACGGGGAACGAGCAGTGAACGCACGCAGACGACGTCGCGGGCAGCAGCTAGTATAGTATATAGTTAAACATAGGTACGACTATTAAAACTTGCTGCAAGTATATTATTAAGTTTTACCTCAGAAATTTTGACTGGGTGGACTGATTTTGATAATTTTTTGTTTACTCAATAGGTGGTGAGGGTCATGTGGTCCAATTTAAATTTAATTGATATACAATTAGAACTTTTCGAGTTATATCTAATAATTCATTTTACATCATTATTTTTTCGTCGACCTAATTTGTACCATACCGCATAACGTTTCACTGAGTATACCGATTTTGATTATTCTTGTTTTATTCTAAAACTGATACTTGTTTTGTCATCTTATTAAAATTTGATCGTGATCTGATTACTAATTTTTGAGTAATCTTTGTTAACACTTTTGTATTTATTTGACTATTTTGTTCGTCTAATTACGTTGTATTAGGTACTTGTCGATGTAAGTGAAGTCGGTTTTTTTTTGTTTGTGAGCAAACACAATTATTATAAAAATATTTATAGTGATTCTTCTTTTTGAAATTTACATGAAGGCTAGCATAAGGTGATTCTTGTTGCGAGTGTTTTTAAATTTAATTATTTTGCAGTAAGCTACACGCTTTTAGGAATATGGGATAGTAATTTTAGAATTTCCCTTGGGTAAGTCAAGCTCACGAGCACTTAGTTAATTACTTATAGCTTGGTCAGCGTTCAGCAGGCAGATGTCATTGTTTATCTTTAAATTTCAGGCCATGACTATTGGGAATAGATGATAATAAATAATATCAATAGAGTTTATCGAGCGTAGCATACCTCGGACAAACGTTAGAGATATTTGCCGGTAGTATTGCCAATAGACGATTACGTATTTCTCTATTTTGTTGAAATTTTTAGTGTTCATTGACTAGTTTCATATTATACCTTATTGCAGTAAACTTTCTTGCAACGAATCTTTAATCGAGTCTTCAGTCCATTATGTTCCTGTTCAGACGTCACTACATTTTTATGTCGATTAGTAGTTTGTATCACAAAAAAACCAAATTTAATTCTGGTTAAGATTACAATATTTTAACTATTTTTTAAAGTTCTTGTCGCATCTCAACTAAGTATCGCATGAAAACGTTTAGGCTAATCTATTTTTTTAAATATTTAGCAATCTGAATGAAGAGATACATGGCAAAAAAATAACTGCAGCTAAGTTGCAATGGGTAGGATGAAATCAAAATTAAAAACAATTTTATTCAAAGAGGCACCAAAAGCAGTTTCGAATCATCATTTTACAAATTAAAACGTTAAAGTGATTATTAGTCTTTGAAAGTAAAGCTACCACCGATTCGGAATGTAGATTCTGCAGAGAAGAATCGGCAAGAAACTCCACAGTTACTCTTTTAAAAATAATATAGAAACTGTGTTTTAGTACACAATTATTTATTAATATCTTGCATGAAATACAGCGTCACTAAGTCCACAGATGTTTTTCAACTATGTTATCCTGCACCGAATAATACGCTTTATCTATTAATTTCTGTTTAATCTTTTAAATAAAAACTTTGAATTCATGTTGAGATAGTTGCAGAATTGTTTGTGGGATTTTATTGCGCAGTCGGAATCTTGGGAGTTCAATTTTGTTATTCCTTCTCGTGTTTACACTGCGACTTTTACTATTTATATAAATATTCTTGTGAATATATATAATATTGTTATAAATATATTGCGATACAATTCTTAATATGTGTACGTTATGAAAAACATCCCGTAGAAAGACTCGAGCTCCAAGATCGTAAATACCGCGAATAGCCCTTTTTTGCAAAATAAATACAGACTCAATATCTATACAATTACCTAACAGACTGTAAGACATAACACTATGAAAACGGATAAAATATATACTAAACGTACTGCACGACGTGCAACGTCAGTCAGTTGTCGTACTTTTCTAATTGCGAATGCTGCGAAGCTGAATCTACCACATACCGGGAACTCCATTGAAGGTTTGAGTCTAAATTTGTCCCTAAAAAAACTGTTGCATGTGACAATCAAAGTTCTCAAGAGCCAATAGTCATTTTTAACTCAAGTTTAAAGTTAGGTATAGGCGTCCTATAGGTAGGCCCATATCTAGCAGTAAAAGATTATATTTGATGGAATGAAAACAACAACTGCTTTTTTAAACTTAAAAGGACTAATTCGTTCGAAATTGTTTTAATAATTAGGTAAGATAGTAAGAGCGATAAAAGAAAGTTAAATTATGGGTCAGAAGTACTCAGAAGTGCTTTTGCATTTTAGAAAAATATTTTTAATAACAGCCATGTGTGTCACTGTTACATAGTCTTTTCTGAAACGTTCGGTTTGCGATATTCGTTTTTAGTACAATATAATCAGAAATTTAAATTGTACACGATTTTTTTTCTGAGTTTATGTATTCGATTCCCGTAAAAGAGTCACAAATAAAAAATATCACTTTTCACTCGGATTTTAAATAAATGTTTTTTATTTGAATGAATTTGTCTGGTATCGACTGTACTAGTTCGTACAATATGTGCACATCGCTAGTAAAGAGAGACGTTTGGTTTTCGTTGATACATTTTTTTTTGTTTAGCTTATTTAAAAATATGTTTTTAATGCTACTTTTTATTAAAATTTTTGAATTCTTATATTTCAGAAAACCATATTTAGAAACCTTCGTTTCAAAATGTCTTAGCTATCTTAGGGACTCACACGATTATCAAAACTTCTTGAGTGCTTTTTCAAATTTTAACGCAGTTAAGTAAAATAAAGAAAAAAAAATTATCCAAGCTCATATCTCTCTACAAGCTCTCTCTCTACATCATCTCTATTACAAGCTACCTACAGTTCGGACTTCAATGTTATTCACTTTAAATTATTAGTAATTCAATTTATAATAATCATATTCCGATCATCAAACTCCAAAGCCGTACTGTAGCTAATATTAAAATTTATGCAAACCATTTCAATCGACAGCTTGCTTTTGAGTGCCGAAACTCGATTAAATCGCATTACAAACGATTCTCGTTGACTTTTAATTATCACTGAATCGATTTATATTAATTTATGAAATAATAAGGATTTCATTTTGTGTTTTGTACGGTACGAGTAATAAAAATGTATACTATAATGATACTTTGAAATGTTTTATAAATAATACGTACACATCGTATAAATTTTTGGCATGTGTAGGTACACTAGTTACATATATTATTTTACCTTTTATTCCTTACTAGCTGACCCGGCGAACTTTGTACCACCTGTCGATTCTTTAACTTTTCATTTTTTTTAATACACTTTCTTTCTCAGAACCCCTCCACTAACACTTAAACTTTATGGTATGGTATTAAAGTTCAAATTGACTTTTAAGTATTATTACGAATCTTTTGTATGGGAATATAGAAAAGTGTTGTTTTTAGATTTTTTCAGGGAATTTTTCAAATTTTGCTCTCCGTAAGAACAATCCTCGAACAATCCTCGTACGCTAGCAACACATTCAGCGATTCATTTTTATATATATAGAGATTATTAGAAAACCAATTTTAGTGACTTTACAAATACGAAAATAGCTGCTTGTTGACATAAAATAACAACTAATTTGGGGAATCACTACATATTATAAAACAAAGTCGCTTCCCGCTGTCTGTCTGTCTGTCTGTATATATGCTTAAATTTTTAAAACTACGCAACGGATTTTGATGCGGTTTTCTTTAGTAGATAGAGTGATTCAAGAGGAAGGTTTTTATGTATAATACATGCATAATATAGTAGAGAAACACTGATAGGTTTAGCAACCGTGCGAAGCTGGGGCGGGTCGCTAGTAAAAATATAGATCAACTTTCTGTTTTTAAAATTTAAATTGCTTCATCTTATATATGTTACAAATTTATTTACTTAAGTTTTAGGAACGAAATTCCTTATGGGGCATTGTGGAGGGGTACCCTAGCCGGCAAAAAACGTCCGTACCTAACGTTAAAAAAAGCGTAATATTTTTATGTATAATATTTATGTACATGTTTCATTTATTTATTTGACTGACTGAAGAACGGGCCATTTTCCGCAACTCGACGTCTTTGTGCGCCTATTTTGCGAGACTATTTATTTATTTATTACTGCTTTATTGCACAATGCATTAAAGAATTGTACAAAAGGCTGACTTTATGCTATAATTGTGTTTGCTTGCAAACGAAAAAAACCGACTTCAATTACATCGACAAGTAATACAACGTAATAAGGCCAAAAAACAGTCAAGTAAATACGCGTTATCAAAGATTACTCAAAAAGTAGTAATCAGATCTCGATCAAATTTAAACAAGACTACATGACAAGTCACAAGCTTTTGATTAAAGTAAGAATCATCAAAATCGATAAACTCAGTGAAAAGCTATGCGGTTTAATAGAACGTAGGTCGACGAAAAAGTAGTCGAGTAAAAACGCATTAATAGATATAACTGTAAAAGTACTTGTCAGATCTCAATTAAAATTAAATGGGACCACATGACACGCAACACCTATATATTTATTATAAATTAATTAGTTAAAATAAATAAATAATAAAACGGTTGTTTACTAATCATTGTATACGAAAGACAGTTTGAGTGATTTTTACATTTAGGACAGAAAGGGCTTACAACGCCCCGAAACAGTTTTGCAATTCCTCAAATTGTGTCGGTGGACAAAATTGACATTTATTAAGTCATTTACCTCTGTGGATGTGTTGACAGTACTAGTGACGGGGCGTAGAATGTTGTCAAGGAATGCAAGCGTTCGTAAAGGGAGGAATGTGGCCACGACATCTTCATGCGAAACAAACTTCCAAATGTTCACTGCTTTTGTAATGCTTTCGTTTGCACTTTGTGTGGGATGTGTTTGTTTTAGCAAGTATCTTTAAATCGTGAAACATATTCCCTTTTTTACTAGAAAAAGTAAGCTGTACAACCTTTTTAAATTTATTTTTACTGGTTAGAGTTAATGTATTGTATGTAAGTACGATAAGTATAGGAGTAGGTCATTAAGTCACAAACGATATTCTTAATTAGGTAACAACAAGAGTAATCTCTTATTTACCGACCAATCAATTTCCTTCGAGTCCTTTCCATTTTGCGTGTCATTGGTGAAATCATTTGTGATATCTTGGCACTAGTGAAAGCTACTGAATCCTACATAATATTCGTAATAATAAGTAACAACAAGTAATTTTACATCGTCAGAATCAGAAAGGTATATCATACAGCTTATAAATAGAATTTTAAAGAATATTTTGTTCTGTTGATACGAAATTGTTAACGCATTCGTTTAATCGAATTTCCCAAAATCGCGTTATGAGAAAGAATTCTCAGCAAGTATACATGTATTGTAGGCGTTTGATATTCCTGATCGTTCTTTTTATATTGTATAAATGCATTCATTTGCAACTATTTCACATACTAATATTGTCGTTCCAAGCTTATATTCAAATAAGCCTTGCTATACTTACTATTCAAAGTACGCTACTCCGAGCAAAAATTCTTTGCTCTAGTCCTTTAAAGCTACCTTTTTATTTGTGTGAATATAGACCGTTTTTTATTTAAAATACGCTTTCGTATCTATGCATCATAATGTATACGTATTGACTGAGGCCCGAGAGATATATTGCTCTCTCTCGCTCGCACGGTATTTGCTTAGGTTCCGTACAACAACGCAACATAAAAAGGTTATTTTATATTTGCACGGTGTAACATTTGTTAAGTGTAAAAGCAAATTTGAGGGCGAGCCCGCACAATTACACAAACATTTTCAGAGTAAGAAGATGTTAGATGAAACATTTAAGTATGCGAGCATTGTTTTTCTTTTTTTTTCAAACTTTTCTATTTGCTAACTTTACATGAGAGCGCGAGCGGTCAAGACTTTTTAAGTGAAAGAGCACAATTAACATTCCTTCCACACAAGTGGAAATTGTTTACAAAAAAATTCTCTTTTGCAAGTAAGCGAACCAAATAAAAAAGCTTCTGTGTTAACTTTGTTTTCCTTTACTTTTTTATTTCATTGGCAGATAAACAGAGAAGAAGAAAATTGTATACGTATGTAAAATACAAAATATACAAAGAATGTACTGTTCACTAAATATTAAACGTTGTTATAATATAAGCTAATTTATGTTAGTATAATAAAAAATATGACTATTTTTATTATCTCAAATGGATTTATTGTTAAAAATGAGTTCCATAACATTCGCTTGACAAGTGAGTGTGGTGATTGAAGATATAAAATAGAAGCGAGTGACGATGATTGCTCCGTTAGACTTAAACCTATTTTTTCTGTTTCTTAAAAAATCACCATATATTTAAGATAAACCAACTTATTATAACAGACATTTTTTTTTTAAATCCTGTATGTGTTATGTAGTAAATAAAAATATATCTATATTATAATGTTATCCTGTATTTATGTTCCTTTATCTGGCTTATATACGATATAAAGAGGTTTATATTGCTAAAGGCTGGCTAGATTCACAAAGAAGTCATGTTTTAGCAGCCGGGGCAATCAAATAAATATTGACCTACTAATTGTTTCTGTGGCATCGATGGCGAACCCTGTTGACAGAACTGTGATAGATGACCTTTCCCCAACCCTTTTCTCATTTCATTGAACCGTTGGTACGCATTGTTCAAATGTCGATATATCAAATTTTTTACTTTAAAAATTTCGTCATACTTTATTTAGAATTAAAGGGTTGTGCAAATATGCTCACGATATTCAAAAACGAAATGTCATCAATAAAGGCAAATATTAGGCATATATTTCCAAAGGCTGATCCTCTATCCTTCCTGATTTTATTCTTCTATCGTTTTTATTGTAATAATTAAACATAACGATTCAGCCTGTAATATCCCACTGTTGGGCATAGGCCTCTTCCCCATGTAGGAGAAGGATCGGAGCTTAATCCACCACGCTGGTCCAATGCGGGTTGGCGGATATATTCCCTACTATGAGTAACGATCGCTATCAGGTGCACATGATAACAACCGGGACCGACGGCTTAACGTGCTCTCCGAGGCACGGTGGGGAGACCCACAAGGACTATACAAACACCCAGACCACGCCGCGTGAACGCGTGATTGCGATTGGCTGTTGCGCGGGCGGTTGCGGGTTCGATTCCCGCACACGACAATATTTGTATTAAACATAACTTAGGTACTAAATAAATTGAAATTTAGACGACAAATTTTTTTTAAAATCAAATTTAAGGGCTTTGTCGCAAGAGCGATTATGTCGCCCTGGTTAGGAGACTTAGATTAATTATTACATATACATAACTAAGTTCTCTTATCCACTAACTTATATAACATTCGGGCCAAGTCTGAGAGTGGGTCAGCCAGAAGACTATTACATCTTCCCAACTAATTAATAAAAGAATATCTATCTCTGATATCCTTGTTCCGGGCACATTCCATCAATATGTGGTAGAAGTCATCAACAACATTACAGACGGGGCAATTCGGAGATGTAATTTTCCGCATTAGAAATGAGAATTTATTGCATGGAATGGGTCCAGAACGAAGCCTCCGTGCTGTTACAGTTTCTGTTCTACTTAAACATGATTTTTCTATCCACGGGGGTCGTGCAGGGTATGGTTGGATCGTGTGATACCATATACCTTTCTCCTTAGATCTTTGGTTAAAATATTCTTTAAATAGGTCATCACATTGAATTCTAAGCGTATATATAATAAATTTAATACTTTTACTATTATTTAATTTCTTTGTTATTTTTAAAGATAGAATGGTGTCAATAAGAAATGAATTAATCTTACATTGACTAAAATGACTATTACATAGGTACACTTTAAGGGATATAAGTATTTTTAGTAAAAAAGTTATCATACAGCTTTCCTTTTGTGTTACAGTTTTGCGTACTTCTGATATGAGAATATGATTGTTAGATTTAATTGCAAATTACCAAGTTCTTTGAACCCAAATTACATTTTATGAGTATATTGGAAAATTTAATTCTTTATTAGTAGTAGTATTAGTTCGTATTTGAAAATACTTCTTGAAGTATCAAGGCCTGCTTATCTTTAAGAGATTTCTTCAATTTATCCAATTATCAGACAGCGATTTTTTAATTTATTATATTTTACTTTTATGTCATTTATATTTACATACGTGAAGCAAAAACGTGAACCAAAAATTTTATATCCATTTTTAGTTTTTACGTAAATTGCGCGGACGGATTAGTATGAAATTTCGCATACTTATGGTTTATGAAGAGAAGGAATTCAGAATGCTAATATTTTTTGAAATTATGCTTAAAAATACGCTAAAATAATTAAAAAAAAAAACATTACACAATCTACCATATTTACCGTATTTGACACACACGCATATATGTACCTACATAATTATATAGGTACTCTTTTGTTCATTATTATAGAAGTGACTTTGACAAGAGAACCATAATAACAAATTCAAACTTTAAATTAATCATGGTCGAATTTTGACCACTGGGCGAGCAGTAGTGTTAATATTCTTATATATCTTCTATTATATTATTATTATATATATAAAAGAGATTTCCACCCATTGACTCATCACGATATCTCTGGAACCATAAGGCGTAGAAACTTGAAATTTGGTAGAAATATTCCTTTCGCCGAATAGAGGTCAGCTAAGAACAGATTTTACAAAATTCCACCCACAAGAGAGGGGGGCGTGGGTTAATATCATATATGGCAAAACAACGTTTGCGGGGTCAGCTAGTAGATAGATATGTGAACTTCGAAAGAACTTTAAATTCTTTTGAAGTACCAATAGTCACCGGTATGTATTGTAATGAAGTCAATACAGAGAAATCTTATATATAAAATTCTCTAAGTTATAAGGGAGGGGGGATTAAGAGGGTTAATAACATATTATATGGCAAAACAACGTTTGCGGGGTCAGCTAGTATAATATTATAAACGTTTTATTAATGAAAAAATAATATTTCTCCGAAAGAATTTTATATTGTATTATACTAAAATGTTCATATAACCGTACTTGAAACCAAATTTTTCTTTAATTGACTATTAATTAAATTGTGAAGTATATTAATTTACTACATGTTTTTAATTAAAATGTTCATACTATCGTATCGTTACATACAGAACTATCAAATAGTTTAATTATTACGATAGTATACGTAACAAACAAAACTATTAAATAGTTTAATAACATTATTACGTACACTATCGTAATAATTAAACTATTTCATAGTTTTGTGAAACTCCATGTTATTTAATAATTTTAACATCGTAATTTTAACTGACGTAAAAAAAATCAAAACATTAAGGTTTCTTTTTATATATTGTCTTGTCTCTGACGTTGTGCAAAAATTTGATTTGAAACGATATTTGAATAATATTAAATTCATATGAATGTCTCGGTATCCATTTAAAAATCAAACAATGTTTTCGGCAAGTCACAAAAGCATTACTTCCAAAAACTGTAAATCAATACAACTGAATTTATAAGTATATCGAGACTGTATTGACTCGGAGGCTATTTCATTTAGAACGCCGTGGAATTTTATGTAAGCAGTTACTTACGTTTATAGAAGAACGTTCGCGGGAGCACGTCTGTATACTGTAGGGATGTGTTTAAATAAGCCTTTAGCGGGCTGTTAGCGCTGAAGGGTATTTTCAATATGGGTAATTTCGCCTGGAACACAAATACTTTAGCAGCTTTATTGCATACTCGAGGATTAACCCGGCATGAGCGTTGAAAAACGGGTAGAGCTCTGGTTACGTATAAAACTCTACCATTTTATCTTAATTACTTCGAAATCTTCGTGTGAGAAAATCCCTACCCTTATGGTGTCCATCGTCGCGTAACTTTATGTTGGGATTACTTTTATGACCGGGATTAAAGTCCATTTGCGAATGTTTACTACCGAAATCGGAGCCCATCTGGGCGATAGATGCTCAATTTAATATGATTAAGATTTATTTTATTTCTCATTGTTAAGTAGATTCTTTAAAAAAATGAATTAGCTACATAATTGAAAACAAAACTCGTTAGTGTTTCTGTTGACATGAAAATGTATAGGTAAATTGCCTAAGCATTTTATTGTTAAAAATCAAAAATAAAATTTTACTAATACTATTTTAATACAAGACCAAACCTCTAAGTTAATTCAGAGAAAGCTATGCTGAGCTTGCCTACAGCAAATTAATTTATCCACAAAGTGAACCGTACCTTTATCAGAATAGCTCCGACCTGCGAGGAATCCCCTTTAAAGATCCTCGATCTTGGCACCGTAAACACATTCTTCGACACATAGTTGCTATGTTGTCACAACTAACGCCGTACTAAGTATTTAGTTGCAACCCGAGGAATTTATCAGACTTAGGAATCTGCCTTGTGAAATGTAGACTCCAAACCGCGGTTATTACACAGTTATTTGGCCTTAATATAATAACACAAAGCCGAACAATGCGGGCAAAATTCACCACTCCTAAAATGTGAGAGCTTAGCTTCCTATATGGGATTTACGATGTTCAGAAGATTATCGTTAAGCCTGTACTGAATTATCTTATAATTTACTTTGTCGCCCGTTAAAGCAACTCGATTTTAATATAATGATATCATTAGAACTATACCTTAGGAAATTGATTTAAGGTCGTGTTTATCCAGAGAACACAGTTGCATAAAATATGAATTCTTTAACATTTGATGACATACGAATTGTTGTCCTTAGACTGAAATTAACATCACCTAAACTTCTATCAGACACATATAACGATGCTAAATGGGAAATATCATAAGACTTTCTAACGGGACGAAATACTAAATATTGAAGGGACGAAGAATCAACAAGTGAATTATTTCTTCGCCGAAAAATCGAGAAGCATTAGTCAGCATTCCTTTGTTATGCCACAGGTGCGCTTCGTAACGTGTTTCCTTTTTCATAAGGGTAAGCCACTTTTGAATACAGTATGTGACGACAAAACGGGTCCGCTGGAAGCCTTTATGTAAAACCCCCATCCCCGTCCATGTGTGAATCTGAAGTGTATATATATTCTAATTTACTAGGCATAAATATTTTATCTAATATATAAAAATCCGTCCATAACGTGTTTGAGATTGCACTCTAGAGAAATGTATCGACAAATTTTTGTTAAATTTTTTGGGCATATTTTGTAGGCTTGAAAATAGGTCGTGAAGTAACATTTCATACTGCTATCTATTAAAGCTTTACACGCTTAAATTTAGTTAGAAACGGACAACGTTTTGTCGTGTCATAACGTAATAAATAAAATATTTAAAAATGTATATTTAGAAATAAACCTCAGCCTACGACTTAAAACGTGTAGGAGTTAGATAAAGATATATTTTTATTTTTTTTTACCTGATTAGTATCAAGCTAATGTTTCGGGAATAGCTTCATTTTGATGAGACGAACAAAAAATTCCTCTACGAAAACTCTCGATTGTGGTAGGTAATAGAGTTAGCAGGAGATAGAGCAGCAGTGACCGCAGGACCAGCATAATAACGTGCCACGCAATTTGTAGGACAATATTACTATTAAATTATATAAATATTAACTAACTAAAAAAAAAATCAAAAAAATAAATAAATTTTTGATGACCTTACGAGGTCATCAAATTGATGACCTCGTAAGGTCATCAAAATTATTACTAACCAGCTGGTTTTTTTTTCTACAGAGAAGTATCTGCATGAAACTACGCAAGAAAACTACTAAACTATTTAAAACCTTGTGACTAATTTAGTTAAAACTTTTTATCGATTAAAAAAACCGAGCGCGTCCCGATTTTGATTATCGTGATCAAGTGATTTAAGCGCTTCGAATCATCTTTTTTAATGCGCACGGCCAAGGAGTGGAATTCCCTGCCGGCCGCTGTATTTCCGAGTACATATAACCCGAATATATATATGCTTCTTCTGGGCGAGCTCGCTCCATCTTCGACCCCGTCTCTGCTCTAAAGCTAGACTGGGGTTAAGAGTAAACCCATAATATCATTAAAAAAAATCATATTTGTACTGGTTGCTTGCTGGTGGTTGAGTGGTCCTATTTAAATTTGAGCAAGATCTGACGAGTAGTGTTTGAGTTATCTTTCACAATGCGTATTTTTGCAATAGTTGGCGATGTGAACTGAAGTCGGTATTTCGTTTGAGAACAAACACAAATATTTTATTTTATGGTGTTTTACCGGCCAATTGTATTCTAATCTTTATTATTTTTACGCTAACCAGTAAATCATTCATTCGTGTATTTGACTATTTTGACGGTAGACAAACTGTTTGATTGAACGGCTAATTATTATTTCTTAGATAATAAGATTGTGTATCGACATTATGTATGCTAACTTTTGTGAATTTAAAACGTAAAGTAGTAATACAAAAAATGTACTAGCGCACTAGACTTTCATGTAGTGTTGGTTGTCAGCTTAATATATGAAATTAAATAAAGAAATGACACTAAAAAGGCTAAAAGTTTGCGCTTTTAATTACTTCAGTACCTGGTTGACCGAGCCTAGCTCGGTATATCTTTTTTTTTTGTTTGTTTTTTTCTCGGTATTTTTATATTTTACTTTTATTTAAATAAAAAAATAGGAATCAAATTAGAAAAAAAAAGAAAAAATAATAGATTGGAGATGGATTTGAACCATGGTCTCATCGGTTGATTCAGCGACCGATGTTCCACCGAGCCATTAAAACTTACTTGTCATTTGCGAAATTAACTTTCCTATTCTAACAATATTTTAGCCATGTTTTTCATTGCCTAAAAACAGGGGTAAAACGACATTTTTTTTAAATGAATCCTAGCTAGATCAATTTTTCGCCCCCGAAATACCCTGCATACTAAATTTCACGAAAATCGTTGGAGCCTATTCCGAGATTCAGAAAATATATATATATACAAGAATTGCTCGTTTAATAGTATAAGATACATTTGGATATTATTGTCAATTTTACTTTGTTGAAATATTTTTAATAAAGTATTTACATATATTATCCGTGACTAGGGGAGTAAAAAGATATTTTTTTTAATTATAAAAGAGCGCGATCTTATATTGTCAGATTCGACGCATCCCGATTTTCGTTAAAGTGAATGTAGCTGAAAACGTAATTACTTTGTGGTCTTCCGAATATAAATAGGTCGATGAAGGCAAAAAACGTAATAAACAGTCGGAGGTCGTCCATCATAGCATATGTCAGCTGCTCACTCGCAAATAATAGGTGTGACGTAACGCTACTAAGCATATTATAGAGAAAATGCACTCTATTTCCTTTGTCAATATGGTTCTCTACATTGTGCCCGCTAAGCGCGGCCGCTGCTTTTGACTAAAATTGGCGCTAGTTTATTCTGCCAGATGGCCTGTTGATATTAATAGACAGTTTAGATAACGTTCAGAAGTTTAATAAAGTAATTTATTCACATTACCATTAACTCTGAAATGCGCTTTGATTATTCATATATTATATTGAATAAAAAATAAAAAATAAAAAAATAAAAATAAAAATAGAGAAAATGCACTCTATTTCCTTTGTCAATATGGTTCTCTACATTGTGCCCGCTAAGCGCGGCCGCTGCTTTTGACTAAAATTGGCGCTAGTTTATTCTGCCAGATGGCCTGTTGATATTAATAGACAGTTTAGATAACGTTCAGAAGTTTAATAAAGTAATTTATTCACATTACCATTAACTCTGAAATGCGCTTTGATTATTCGAGTTATTTGAACGTGTGAATTTATTCTGCTTATTACGCAATTTGCTGAATAAATAATTTAAAACTAATTGTTTGTTCTCAAACGAAAAAAAAATCTAGATCGACTAGGAATAAAATTAGAACCGAAAATAAGAACATGTATATGAACTGTTAATAACTAGGTCATAAAAATAATATTATTTTGTTATTAAAGGATTTATTCACTAAAAGTTTTAGCAAAATAATCCACTGCATATTTATTGAATGGTTAGTGTTACGGTCACAGGTCAATTTTCTAATCGAACTAACACAGTCAACAAATAGCTTATTGCTGGACAAAAAACCATCTCTCTTTTATGGGAGCTACAGCGCCATGCTACGGTATTGTAGGCTTTCGAATATTTTCTCTACCACTAATAACAATTCGAAACTATCGTTATCACTTATCAGTTGCTTATGATAGCAATCAAGACCGTCAGTTTTACGTGTTTTATTTGTTTCAATATAAAATTTACTGAAGGTATTAGAAAATTGCATTATAGATAGTTGCATTATAGTTTTATGTGTTATATAATAAGAACATTCTTTAATATAAATGTTACAGTTTGTACTATACAAACTTCTTTTGTTTCACACTCTCGAAGTCTACCACGATACAAACTTCTTTTGTTTCACACTCTTGAAGTCTACCACGTTAACATGTTTTGTTAAAATGCAACTTTGCTACGCTGTTCTGGATGTAAATCTCAAATACACTCGCTTCGCAGACTCCCAACATTTGCATAATTCATGTGACTCAAGCTGTCTCGGGATATAAAAATTTACACTGCAGTGGAAACGAACGCCAGTTATCATGTTTTCCGTCGGCGAAGTTAAACACCGCGTAAAGTGTTATGTCAGTTAGAGCACAGATAGCTTTAATAGAATTTTTGGCATGACTTTTTTTCTATAGAATTACTGCTACCATATTTTTGTGATTATTAATTTTTTATTTGATTGTCACAAAAATTAGATATATTTAAAAAAATAGACATGACTAAATGAAAGTCAATTTCAAAATATAATATAACTGAACTGGTACGCAATTTTTTCGTATTGTTCTATTCTTACATTATATATTATAGTCCAGGATCCCTAGTACATTTTTTTCACTTGATTACTATCAAGATAATTTACCGGGAGTAGCTTCATTTTGATGAGACGAACAAAAATTTCCTCTACGAAAACTCTCGATTGTGGTAGGTAATAGAGTTAGCAGGGGATGGAGCAGAAAAAAAAAATCAATTTATGATGACCTTACGAGGTTACCAAAAATTAATACTAATCAGCTGTTTTTTTTTCTTTTAGTTAGTTAATATTTACCTATATCATTTAATAGTAATATTGTCCCACAAATTGCGTGGTACGTTATCCCGGTCCTACGCTCACTTCATAGTATTTTTACGTCTACGCATATAGTGTTGTGCATAATTATCATTACTTTATAACAAACAAAAAAGTTTTTCATTGCTCATACTATACACAATTTGTTTAAAGTATGAAATTTTTTTCGATCCGGCGGGGTTTGAACCCGCGCCTCCGACATACCGTGTCAGCGCTCTGCTAATTGAGCTATGGATCCACACCACGCTGAGTCGAAATTCTTGATATGATTTTTGATTTGGTTTTAAGCAGACCTTGGCGCCGTCTATAGCGAGTCCTTTACAGCTCCCGACTACTCAAAGTTTCATATTACAATGAATTCTTTGACAAGAGACAATACCATGCTGAAATTATAAACATTTTAAACCATATCAACATTTTTTGATCCAGCGGGGTTTGAACCCGTGCCTCCGACATCGACATACCGGATATATAAAGTACAAAATTTCATACTCCTCGGTCCGCGCAATTTTTATAAAAAGGGGTACAAAGTTTTTGCTTCACGTATTAATATATAATTATAGACGATAATATGCACCAGCCTGCAGTTGAGCAGCGTGGTGGATTAAGCTCCGATCCTTCTCTAACATGAAGAAAGAGGCCTATGTCTAGCTGCTGTAGTTACGATGTTACAGTTTACACTAAAATATATACCCATACCATAACATTAGTAATACGATAAACAATATGTACCAAAGCGATATTATCGCTGAAAGAATGATTTATAAAATAATCTATACTAATATAATAAAGCTGAAGAGTTTGTTTGTTTGATTGTTTGTTTGTTTGTTTGAACGCGCTAATCTCAGGATCTACTGGTCCGATTTGAAAAATTCTTTCAGTGTTAGATAGCCCATTTATCGAGGAAGGCTATAGGCTATATATCATCACGCTAAGACCAAAAGGAGCGGAGTCCACGCCGACGAAGTCGCGCGCAGAAGCTAGTATATATTATATTCGTAGTAGAAGCAGTGAAAAATATACAAAAATTATATTATATGTAGAATAGGTTTACAACATACTGTTTCGCATTTGAAAATGTGAACAGGAAGTACAAAAGTTGTCTTGAAGCACAGCGAACTGTATACTCTTAATTATAAAAACAGCCTTGCGCAGTCAGACATTAATAGCCGTTATTTTTTACTCTAAGACCCGTCCACTATCTGAATACAAAAACGAGAGTATAATTAAAATTAGAAAGAAAGACTTAGAAATAAAACTAACTATCGCTACTTTATTCACGAGTTTTTTAAATACATGGCGTTTAGTAATGTTATTCTTTTTTAAATATAAAATAAGCCATATATAATAATATATATATATATATATATATATATATATATATATATATATATATATATATATATATATATATATATATATATATAAGTACATAAATATATAATAACCATAAAACTTTTATATGAAAACTCGTTATTTAATAATTTAAAACGTCTCTCGTTGAACTCGTGTCTACAACTTTTTGCTTTTAAAGCGGCTTGTTAAGGAAAAAGAAACTTGTTGTATATTAAAATAAAAATAAATGGCGAGTAAATGTTGCTTAAATTTAGAGTAGCTGCTAAGTTGTGAACGAAGAGTTGGGTATAAAATGTAGCTGAAATATAACTTTTGCATATTTCAGAAAGGAATGTGACCCATTCAGTCGTGCTCGCTTGCGCTGCTCTCGTAAGGAATTTTGTCAAAGTACGTCCAGTGACAAATATTCTGTGATTTTCTACGAGACGACAAAACGTAAACGATCCTATTGTGTTATAATAATAAATTTAAAATGTTTTATTTGTATAATTATATTTATCCGAACGAATATTATACAAGTATTTATTGCTTTCACGGCCAGTCTTTGCCATGCTATATATCACTTCAAAAAGTGTATTTTAAAGCTAAAAAAAGTGTATTTCATAACTTTCAATACAGAGGTAATACTTACTTCTCTATTGTAACATCGTTAAATAAACAAACCCTTAATATAATTGTAAAAATTGTTTCTAGTTCAAAATGTTTGTAAATTATTGTAGAAATTCTAACGTTTGCTAAAATCTTTTATGATAAAAGGCTACTCGTTTAAGAAGTAGTTTGGCATTGTTTGAACCTTCTTTTTTATGGTGACGTACGTTCTATTATCGAAGGTTCGATTCCCATTTGTAGAGTATATTTATATTTGTGAAAACAATACGATAAAACGTTAAATATTCCATAAGGTTTTCTATCCTTTATTAATCTTTTAATCGACTTCCAAAAATGAGATGGTTCTCAATTCGACTATAATTTTTTTTTGTGGTACCTCATAACTTTTTACCCGACTGCTAAGGAAGGGTTATGTTTTTCGCGCGTATCTTGTATGTATGTATGTATGTATGTATGTAATATTCTTAATTACCTCATTTCTCTAGAACCGCTGAACGGATTTGCATAATTGAGATATCGTTAGATTTGTCTTAGCAGCCCAAGTGTTCTTAGATAGGTGACATTAAAAAAAAAAACAAACATGGCGGCTGTGCGAAGCCATTGTAGTTAATGAAGAAATAAATTTTTTTTAGAATACTATAGTATGGGTATCAAATTAAAGGGCCTAATACAAGGATTTCAAAAATGTATATTATGGTTATTATTACTGTAATAATAATAAAGAAATACAATAAGAAAGTTTAAAAAATGTTGACTTTGCTCTTTCCGTTTTTTACGCAGGCGGGTTTTTTGTTTTCTTTTAATTATATTACTTGTTACTGGGTGTCAGTACACCCTGTAAAAAGTTATGAGGTAGGTACCACATATTTTGGTAATTCTGCTTTTATTCGAAAGCTAGTGCTTGTTGTATGGTCTGATTTAAATTAGAGGAAGATTTGGCTATATAGTAGTTTTTGAGTTATCTCTAATAAAGCCTATTTAATAAGCTTTTTTTTCGACTACCTACAATAATAATGTTCTACTTTACTGTTTTATAACTTGTCGATGTAAATTGAAGTCGTATTTTTCTTACTACATAATAAACACAGTTATTTCCAAAAAAATCTTTATGAAAGAATACAGATACCATATATTATGTTTTTAGTAATAGATAAGCACTTAAGCGATATGTAAATAAGTACCATTACATTTGAGTTAAACCCGTTTGTCCTTTTCAACCTGTTTTCTCGACGATACGCTTACAGTTAGTGAAAATAGAAAAGTATTAAAAGATTTCCTTATGTTATTTCAAACATTGTATGGAGTAAATTCGATTTGGTTGACGAAATTCGATCACGTCGAAAGCGGAGGAAAATATATTGAGGAACAAAACTAGCCGATACAGTTATTTCTTTACAGCTAGCGAGTGACACTATATTTTTGCATTGTAGTCCCTATTTTATAAGTAATAAGAACTAAGCGAACATCGCTTTAGATCCTCGTAAGCTTGAGTACCTGGTCTTGATAAATCTTTAAAGCGCGCCGTCACTCCAACCTTCATTGGAATTTTGTCAAAGTCGCTTCAGTGCGTGCTCGGCAAAGGTACGATACGTCTTCATGTAAAATTGTGGTTTAAGGTTACAACCTACGGTATTGCTAGTATAATATTGGTATTACATTTATAGGGTAGCGATAGCATTATGCAATACACATTACTGAAATAAATTATATGTTATTGTGTTGCTGTTGCTGTTGGTTGTGACTATTTTTCACTTCAGAGTCAGAGGTTCAATTCTCAGTCCTGATTTGGGTGTAATATTTTATATATATATTTTGAATTTATTAAAAAAGATATTACAAAGTTGTATATCTGTCGGCTCGTACCTAAAACATAGGCATTAATTTGTCTGAAGTGGGGTGAGTATTTGTATTTTTACAAATATCTCTTTCCGGTTTGGATGTCTGTGGTATTTTGTCGTGGGTGGGTGTCACTGTTCTTGTGGGTCTCACCACCGTGCTTCAGAGAGTAAGTTAAGCTATCGGTCACAGTTGTATGCCCAACAGGAGGATGTAACGGACTGAATTGTAAATCCTTTTTTTTGACCTAGGGGAAATCCCTTATCTCGGGGGATACCCACGACCCGGAGTAGCCGTGGGTTATGTCCGACTCCCACGGACCAAAACCCCTGGGGTGTTCCTTCGACACGCCTGGGCGGGGATAATCACGGGGACGCAGTTGTAATTGTAAATTCTGGAGGAACATATAAGTTTCTCATTTACATTTATAAGTTACATTTTTTTATTGAGCTTTGTAACATACTCCAAATTTTCATCTGCAGTACATTAGTTATAAAAACTCAATGTATATATTCACTAATAACAATATTATAATATTGTATACAACGTACACATTCTAATGCAAAACCTTATTGTTAAAGTTTCAATTTAACCCAATTTCCACCGTAAACCGTTCGCCGTAACTGTCTGTGTAGGAATGACTTTGTAACTCAATATCAAATAGCTTAATATAATCTATAATAATCTCGCTCTAGTTATAGCAACATAATGCCAGACAGAAACTAGTTTCGAAAGCATTGCTTGTTTCATCTCTGGAGACAGTATAACGCGATAACTTAGCTTCTTGTTTTCCCACGCGACACTATTGACCTTATTTTCATTAGCTTTATTATGATCATAGAAAGAATTTGTAGCGGAGACAATGATGGTTCTGTTATTTTTTCTACAGAATTTTTGTTATCCACGTATAAAAATGTTGTATTGAGTTCAGATTGTGTTTTTCCTTGCTCAAAATTGATATTGATTAATACATAGATTGATAAATATGTAAAAAATATATACAGGTATATATGTAATATCTAATATACCAATTATTTCCTTCACAAGTATTAATCAAGCAACGGATAAATATCATATAGTAGAAGAATGAACAAGTAATAGTATATGCCATGTTCTTACGGCTATTGTTCTAACGTCACTTTATTTACGGCATATTATAAACAAAGGGATTTTGACTGGTTACTTTGATACGTAATATAATATTGTAAGATTTTCTTTGTTCAGTATATCATAGTTAATTTTAAGTAATTTTATTTTTATTTTTGTTGTATCAGTGTAGTTTAAATGATTTTTTAGCGTTTCAAAATTAAAAGGTACTTTATCCAAATTGTATAAATCAAAATTATATTTGTCCTGATCAATTAATCTATATATTAATACGTGAAGCAAAAACTTTGTACCCCTTTTTACAAAAATTGCGCGGACGGAGGAGTATGAAATTTCGCACACTTATATAGGTACATAGTTTATATAAAGAAGGAGTGCAGAATAGTGATATTTTTTTTAACTATGCATACAAAATACCTTAAAGAAATAAGAAAATATTACACACACTATCATGTATTTGACACACACACATATATAGGTACTCTTTTGTTGATTATTATAAAAGTATATTCCTAGGTTTTGACAAAAGAACCTTAATAATGTTCAAATTTACACTATAATTTAAATTAATTATGGTTGAATTTTGACCACAGGCCGACCACTAGCTATAGTTAAAAGAGAAGCTCCCGCCGATTCGTAATATAGACTCTGCAGAGAAGGATCGACAAAAATCTCCGCAGTTGCTCTTTAAAAAAACAGTGTTTTATTATAAGAGCGACATCATTACAAAGTAGGTATAAAACAAAGTCGCTTACCGCTATCTGTATACTTAGATCAGTTATATCTTTAAAAATACGCAACGAATGTGAAGTAATTGAAGACGTGTACCATGTTCTGATCGAATGTATTCGCGTTGAGTCGGAGAGGTGGGATTTTTTGGTTAAATATAATATTAACTTGTTCGATTTGGGTTTGTGTAATGTGATTTTGAGCAATTCGTTGTCAGCGGAGGCTGTAATTATGTATAACTTGTACAAACTAGTAGTTAAGCGTAGATAAAATTAATAAAAGGCCCCATGAGGGTGGTACATTCAGTGTATGAATAAACCCTCTATAAATAAATAAAGATTAAAAAAAAAACGCAACGAATTTTGTTGCGGTTTTCTTCAGTAAATAGAGTGATTTCAGAGGAAGGTTTATATGTATAATGTATGCATAATATAGTAGAGAAACACTGATAGTTTAGACATAAAATATAATAGATAGCAACCGTGCGAAGCCGGGGTGGGTCGCTAGTACTTTAATATAATAATTAAAAGTTTATTGCAAAAAAATTTTTTCGTTACACTAATTATACAAAAAAATATAGGCTATAAAATATCTCGCTACGACTTATAAGAGTGGAAAAGTAACTTATAGCTCGGTTAAAACTCTGCTGCTGACTTGTATTTTTTGTTTTTTCTTAACATTGTTCATCGTACGGTTGTTCTAGACGGGTCAGCTCTCAGTCGTGATCCCGCCGGACATCGCAGACGACGATGGGTCTGAAGCAGGGGCGCCGGAAGGTGGTTCCGTAGAGCTTCGATGTACAGCCACTGGAGTACCAGAACCAACAATCTCGTGGAAGCGTACTGGAAGAAGAAATATTGTCTTCCGTGATGACAATGGAAAAGAAGTTAAAGGTGAATAATACCTACATTTTATATTAGTAACTTCTGTTTAATAATATTTCGAAACAGAAAAAAATATCGCAATGATCACACAGGTCTGATTTAAAAAGTTTTTTGGGGAATTGTATATGAATTATGTAAAAGTTGTCTGAAATCTTTATTGTAAATATAATCTTTTTGTAATGTGTCACGTCAAAAATTTTTTATTGGCGTATTTGGAAATCAATTTTCCACACATAGTTTACCTATGTCAAATAACTTTATAGAGTATAATTTATTAGCATTTTATATATTTAATAGCAAAAGGGGTAAGCCACATCACTGGGCATCGATTTATGGGGTTTTGGGGGGAGGGGGGGGGGGGGGGGGGGGTTATCCTCTGGTACCACTCCCACACCCAGCAACCTCATGGTTATGGAGATATCACGGTTAAAGTTTCGAGGTTAGGATTGCTTGAAGACTTATCGAATAATGTTGTTTATAGATTTTAGTTCCGGCGCTGCGGGAAGTGCAGTTATGCTCCGTCTCGCAGCTTTAGAAAACACTTTTACACATTATATTATACGTATTTACGTAAAAATTATCTCTCGACTGCAAGAGTAATACACGATATGAACTGACATAGATAGGATAGGGATCCTAGCCTATAACTAACACTTACAAGTACATAATATAATAAATTTAATCTGCTTACCTGAAGCTACGAGGTACTCTACGGATACATATTATGTATGGTATAAATTCACATGTAGTCGTTAGAAGTTACTTTCTAAGTTATAAGTCAGTAATTTTAGTTTTCACACATATTTAAACAACCACACATGATCAATATAGTGTTCGAAAATACCTATTAAATATCCTCAACTCGTTTTTCTGAATGTATCACTTACCTGTTGGAATCGAACGTGACAATAATGAAAAAGTGAAAAACGGGCATTCATCAATTTTCTCCTCATCTTATGTCTAATCTATCAATCATAAATTCATATTAAAAGTAGAAATAAAGAATGTCAATTTCAATTCAATTCATATCGCGGTATTCTATTAAGTGATAAAAAAAGAAACAAGAGTAATTTTGCATTCAAAGGATGCTTGGAGCGGGCGCAGGTGCTCTTGCGGTTAAAACATTGGAGTTTTATAGGATTTATTAAGATATCGAGTTATTATATTGGAAAGAACGCTCAAAATGTAAAATTAACCTTGAGATAGGTTTGAATAATGTCAAAGTAAAATTAATGTATCGCTCGCTATGTGGCATATAACGAAGGGGCAATTTCGTGTGTGGCGTGGAATTTACGTATTTCACCCGTCTCTTGTTATATTGAATTTATTTGCCACTTTTTTAATTTAAGGGATCAAGTTTCCCTTGACGTTTTGATTGGTATTCATTTCCTTGAAAAAGAACGTTCTCAAAGAACTCAATTACAGTTTAAACAAAGTGATGTAACAATCGGGGTTTCGGTCAGGAAATTAAATGGACGGCTAAGTGAAAATCAGCCTGACGAAGTTGTTATCTTTTATAGTTGCGACGGCATTCCCCGGTGAGAATAAGAGGTGAAGAGACAAGAGTTTGATGTGATTACCGGGATGGTTATATGAGCATATACACGAGTCGTTGTTTTAATAGCTTTCTTTTTTGCACTCTAATCTACGCTTTAGTGCCTGAATTTAAGGTACAAATTGGGTTGAGGATAGCGGGTGTATTTAAAACCTTTTCAGGCGGCTGTTTAACGAATTTGACCTGTTTTATTTAAGCCATTAAGCGTAAATAAAAGACTTGCGGTCGTGGGTAAACAGAGGGTGAATGTAATAGTTACGGAGTGGAGGGATGTTGCCTTAGTATTAATTGGACATGTTATACACGCATCAACAAATAAGGATTGCTATTACGATTGTTGGTTTTCACTTATGTTTAACAATAAACATCTTATTTGTTTATCCTGTCAAAAGTTACTCATATGGAAGGTTTATTTTGTTTGAAATATATTTCAAAGTACCATGCATATCAGATACACGGTTCGGTGTATAATTAATCAAACGGAGAAGCGTGTATGATTAGTTAATTACAATTAGTTATCTCTCGACGTGGACGCGACGATGTTGGATGGTTGACAGCTTTAAGTTGATTAACTTAGTTATTAGAAAACGTCACGAACCGATTACATTTTTAATGGATAAAATGAAATTTATTTTGGATTTCAGTCCAGCAATCTTTTTTAATTTTCGCTGAAGCCGTTATTGTTTCATTTTTTGTTTTACTCACTTTTTACTTTGTTTTACTTACTGTCTCAATGAGTCCTCTTGACACTTGGAGTTTTGCACTATTGTTTGTATGATGATTTTTTGATAATTTTTAAATAGCTTCTGGAAAATGTGTCTTCAAATATTTTCTTAATACAATAGTAAAGGATACAAACGAAATCTCTACTAAAATAATTCGTTAACAAACTAAACGGAAACAGTCTTCAATATGTCTGATTGTTCAGCAATATCGTCTACGAGAGAAGGTTTGGAGCAAAATCTTCACCTCAGGCTTTTGAGTAACTTTCCTACAAAGAATAACGAACATTATGTCATAAAACGGTCGTTATTCACTGAAACCCGACTGAAACTCTTACAATTTCTTAATTAATTTATATTGAATAGATTTACGGTACAATAAGTTAAAGTCAAATAAAACTATTTTCTCAAGAAAACATTTCGTTTCAGTAAAATCGGAAAACAATTAACTCGAGTGAAATAATGACGGTAAATTGTTAAATCGTGGGTGGGCGAATCGAGTAACAAGTTGCCAACGACGTGTAGCGTTCCAACTTTATAACCCGTTAATAAAACACAATTTCATGCAGGGGCCTCTGATATTATACGTTTACGTCACATACTCACATACACTTGTAATTCTTATTGTTTTATTTATAAAGGCTATATTAGTACAAAAATATTTATCCATAAACTTTTGCCCACCGTACGTAACGCAGTATTTTATGTCTGCGCCCGAGATTTAGGATCGAGGTCGTATGCCATAATAAAGTTATAAATTGTTTCCATTTAAATTTAATTTGACAGCTAACGCTAAACGGTGAATAGCTCGGGTAATGTTTTGATTAAAGTACGTCAGATTAGCGCTGCTTAATTAAGAGGAATTTAGTAAATTACTGAAATTTATATCAAAATTCGCATATACATAGTTGACTTGTGTCAGTTTTGATTGCACTAAATCGGGCTTAAAACTTATTCAAACGTCAATGAAAGGTTTTATTTTGTATATATTATGTATGTATGTTGTAATATTTCGTTTCTAAATGATATTTGAATAGAAATCTGGAAAATTATACTATCTTAAGTAGTGGTGTGTTCTTGTGGTGAGTAAGGAGCCAGAGCTCCAGGGGAGGCTTGGGGGTGGAATTAGCATCGCGCTCGCCATGCTTCTGGCGTTACAGACGTCTTTGGGCTACGGTAACAGCTTATAAAAATATATCTATACTAATATTATAAAGAAGTAAAGTTTCTAACTTTGTTTGTTTGTAGGGGGTAATCTTCGCAAATACTGATCTGATCATGAAAATTCAATCACTAACATAAAGCTACACTATTCCGGAGTGACATAGGCTATACATATATTATTGTTACTAGGTAAACAAAAAATTCAGTGAAAAATAATAGTATATGTAAATCAAGTCGAAGATGTGCGAGCGAGATAAAAACTTTATTATATATTTGCATCACAAAAATAATTAACGCTCAACGAAGTGGGCACGGGTCGGCTAGCTCTATATTAACTTAAAAAATGTTTCCCGTACTACAGCTACATTTTTATTATGGACTAGTTCTAACTTGCAGTGGTTTCCGAAAATTGTTTGTAAATATTATAAAATCCTGTTAACTAGGTATACCTACTTGATTTTGAAAGCAGCTTTTAAACTATCGTTTTAAAATAGATAAGGTTGTTCATGCTCGGTGATAAAGTATATAATTGTTTTAAGAGCGGTGTACCGTCCAGTGTAAAGGCTAACATAATTGAATTATTCTTTGATTTTAGTTTACGTAATGCTAGCCTGCTAACGGTTTTTATTGAGTTATATACAAGTACATATTTTTTTTACATTCATAATTAGCTGGTAACCAATTTTTTCGTATTGTTCTATTCTTATGGTCTAAGATCCGGGATTAGACAAAATATTCCCCCATCTGTTAATTAGATGAAACAATTTTTTATAGGCTGATTTCAATATTGTGAATTTATAAAAACAACCTCTGCCACCATAAGCCTGCTGCAGTTTTTTTTTAAAATCTTTTACCTCTCATGTTAATTACTTACATATTTATTATGTATGTATTGTATGTAATATTGTATGTAATATACATATATATGACTATGTACTGTTTGGTACGTAAATGTTTATTATCGTTATATATTATTTATATTTTATACCAAAATACTCTAATTATACCCAATAGTTGTCTGAAAGAGATCGCTCTTTCGGCGATAAGACCGTCTTTGTACATCTTTCATTTTATGTTTTTTTAAATGAAATATATATATGTATACCTGTACTTATATATTTTTATATAAATTGTGGTAGATACATGTGCTACATATTACACTCGGCTCTTTAGATAATAGGGATTTTTAATCAGGACTATTTTCAATGAAAGTTGAATGACAGAATTATTCATAAAAAATATGTTTACAATTTCCTCTAACATTGAAACATTAACAAAGGGAAAGTGATTAGAATCATGGTTAGGTCAAGTAACTAAGTTCATCTACCTACTACGTAATAGCCAGGGTATCGGGTATCAAAAGGCTCGTTTAAGTAAATTACTCTGGAGTAGTTTACATCTGGCGTACATTGGTTTGGCAACGCCACACCGTTGTTGGCGCTTTGCGCTAACGCGGTTTTTCCTTTATAGCACGGTTATAAATGCATAAATTATGAACTATTCGGTAGATTGTGTGTAAAAATTACAACGAAAAATTATACAAAAGATAAATTATGTGAGTGTGAATTTATGTATGTCTTTGTGAGCTTCGAGAAAATATTTACCTTTTATTACAACACTAGCTTTTATCGCGACTTTGCCCACAACGGGCTAGATTTTAATAGCGAAAAGTACCTAGATCTATCTAAACCACAACATTTTTAAAGTTTCAGTTTGAAAGTACTATAGTTCCAAAAAAAAAAAATAACATAATATGGGAAAAATTAAAAACGCATTACGGTGGGCAAAATTGTGTTTTATTGGTAAAGGTGTTTAAGAGATACTCTTTTTTATATACCTACTTACCTTTATCAAAGTACATGACAATTTAGTAGTCGTTTATATCCAAATAGAATGTTATAACAAGAATCTTTGTTATTCACATTAACTTTTTTTAATTTCGCACACACATTTAGTAATGTGTCAATGTAGGTACCTGTAGTTAACATATTTGTATCCAACAAAACTAACAGCAATATGCAAATGAAACAAAAACTTTCGTAACGAATAAAATTCAAGTAATTTTTAAAAGTACTAAAACATACTACTAATATAACAAAACTAGCTTCTGCGCGCGACTTCGTCGGCGTGGACTCCGCTCCTATTGGTCTTAGCGTGATGATATATAGCCTATAGCCTTCCTTGATAAATGGGCTATCTAACACTGAAAGAATTTTTCAAATCGGACCAGTAGATCCTGAGATTAGCGCGTTCAAACAAACAAACAAACAAACAAACAAACAAACAATCAAACAAACTCTTCAGCTTTATTATATTAGTAGTATTAGTATAGATATATAATTAAGGTTAATATAAATATAAGTGCAAAAGATTGAAAAACTTACCTTTAAATCTACCTCGTAACTAAAATGTATATTTTTTGATCCAGTGGTATTCAAAACTATAATATGTGTGTAGTAGTCATGTCTTTGTATGTTATATGGCATATATTTGAGCTTGAGCTTGGCTTTGTATGTAGGTATATGGCATATATTTGAGGCGCACTTACAGGGAAATATTATTCATTAAAAATATGTAAATGTTAAAATAATGTCTTACGGCGTGGCATAGTTAAGAATCCTTTAGGGATCAAGTGAATTGAAACAGCCTGCAAAATAGTGCCCAGCAAGGCCTCAACTCAACAACACAGGATAAAGGACTTTTTGGTACACAGAATGAATAAGATGTAATTCGATGTAGATGTAATCTTCATCCACCAACCCGCATTGGAGCAGCGTGGTGGATTAAGCTCCGATCTTTCTCCTACATGGGGAAGAGGCCTATGCCCAACAGTGGGATATAACAAGCTGAATTGTGTATATCTTCATATTTCGAAGGTAGGCAATAAAAGTAATTTTGCTTTATTCAAAAAATGAAATTTTAAAAGAATTTTCATTTTAAGTTATACATTTTTTGATATTAATCGTGCAACGTATTTACAAGTAATAAATAATAGTATCAGGTGTTTATGATGATTGTGTAACTCAATTTTGGTTGAAGAATTTATTTAGCGTTAATTTATCTCAATTAGATTGCTAATTTACATTTGCATATGACTCGAAATTAAAGTTTAATTATATGTTTTGACCCATGTAATGTTATGATGTGCATAGAAGTGAATAATATGCCATATATTTTTTATTTTATTGCATCAATATGTACCTAATTGCAAATATCATTTTGTTTGTGTCACTTAGGTACTAGCTTTGATAACAAAGAAATATTGTTTTTTTGGAAGTAACCTTTAACTTATAAATTGTTTTAATAAGAAACTTAAGATTAACTCAACTAACTAGTTAATCAGTATATTAGTTCAAACATTTGAAAATAATTATAATGTAGAACAAGTTAGTGATTTAGATAGTACAATTACAGCACAGATTTATGGCAGATGATGGCGCTGGAGGTTGCGGGTTCGATCACCGCATCCGTATGCGGTGATCGGTGACACATTTGTATTCGCCATACAGATGATTCCCATTGTCTGGGCTTTTGTGTGTTTCCGAACCCTCGACGCAGGAGTAAGTCCTAGTTGTGGTTGTTGAGTGTGAGGCGTTAAAGATATAACTATATGCGAAAGAACTGCAAATATTAAAAGAAAGATACACTTAACACAAACATAATACAAATATATATATTACAAAAGACTCGAGGTGGGAATCGAACCCACAACCTAGGAGCGGAGATCACTATCACTGCCAACTGCGCCAACGTTGTCGTTGGCTAGTCGAACGATGAATACTTATATTTCTTGTCTGCAAGCAAGATAGATCGCCAATAATATTCAATTACACTGTTATATATAAATAAGCCCACAATTTAGCTTGTTTATCGAAAACTATTTCGCTTAATCAGCCTTCCAATAAATAACTCTTTACGACAGTACAAATAATAACTATTAGGGACCATTCACATAATAGTGCCAGTGTAGGTAATATCACAGACTGTTTTCGGTTTAGTCTCGGTCTCTCGATCTTGTAAACTACTCTTAATATATGAAATATTATGAACAATTTCGATACACTTACGACGTTATAAGGCCATCATGATCTAATTGAGAGTAAATGGTGGTATTGTGGATAGTTTTTGTATGTTTTAAAAGTATCATAGGTGATAAAAAATTTAATTTCCTATACCATACAGCCAGCATTCCTAGAATTCACTGACACGAATTCGTAGAATTTTGACTAAATAACATCGATGTTCTCGATTTTACATTACTACTACGGATAATTAAATATTATAAAAAATGAAATAACGCTAGACCTAATGCAAGATGATAAAAAAAATAAAGCTAAAGCTTTCCTATAAAGTCGTGCTTACCTAGAACAACTTTACCTTAAGTTTAAAACGTTATAGCATTTTTAGTTTAAATGGATCATGCTATTGTTTACTTGATAAAAAAAAAGGATTTTTTAATAATATTTATTTTGTCCAGTACTGCAATACATGGGATCAACGCTCGCACTGAAAGATCTCAAACGGACAGACATGGGCACGTACTTGTGCATCGCTGCTAATGGAATACCTCCGATTAAGAGTCGGCGTTACGAGGTGTTTGTTTATTGTAAGTATCGGTAAATGATTTTATATATTTTATCCATTACTATAATTTTATATGTTTGGGTTTTAATAATAATAATTATAATAATAGTAAAGCTTTATTTAATTCCATGCAAAATTATTAGATTTCATTAGATTAGTGATCGATATTAAAAAAACATGCTATTTCAATTATAAATTAAATAAATTAAACAAGTTTAACAAATGAAATAAAATTAAAATGAAACATATTATATGAATTAAATTAAAACAAAATGAATATAAATTAATCAATTTAAACAAAATTAAATTAACAAATTAAACAAAATTAAACATAATAAACAAAATTATTTTATATATTTTTAAAATTTAATTTTGTGTTTTAATTAGACTGAGATAAATAGTGAAATTAGTAATATTATGTTCAATTTGTTTTGTACGTATATGCCAGTTTTATATTTAATAACTGATGAATATAAATAATGAAAAAGAACATTATGATAATGCGTTCACTTTCCTTTATATTATTCACCGACTGGTAACATTGCCTTTTTAGTTAAAGTTTAGATATAGGTACATGTTTTTATCTTTAGTTAGCACGTAATATTATATAAGAACATTATCTTAATGTGTAATATTCGCATTAATCGCACATATATGACACAGTTATTTAATAACTATTCACGTCTTTGTACATAGTTGAACCGATAGTTCGGGCAGCCAGCCTTGTTCTGTGGCGCGCCGTGGATATGCAAGTTACTCTGCAGTGCTATGTGGAAGCTTCGTCGAAGTCGCTCACTATGTGGCACCGAGGAAAATCACACGCAGGTATTTGTTTTAGTTCTGTTTACTTAACAATTAATTATAGATTTTAACTTGCTCAATATACTTATTATATACTAGCCGACCCGTGCCCACTTCGTTGGGCGTTATAATCCATTTCACATAAGAAGGGTACGGTGAAATTTGATATGTTCCAATACACTCTCACTATTTTCAGCAAATCAGATAAATATAAATGTTTTAAAATCACCAATTAATTTCTAAGGCAAATAATAATGCTTGATTAGATTGAATTGTTGACACGGCACGTCAGAGGGCGCAGGTTCAAATCCTGCTGGGTCGAAAATTTTGATAATTTTTATCTTTTTCCTTTTATCTTGTCACTCCTGAATAGTGTAGCTTTCTGTTAGCGAAATAATTTTCATGATCGGATCAGTATTTGCGAAGATTACCCCGTATATACAAACAAAGTTATAAACTTTACCTCTTTATAATATTATAAGTATAAGTATAAGTATAGATGTATTTAAAATATTATTTTATGTCTATTTGGGTTAAACGTACATAATACGAAAAAAAAATATTTTAAATAAAATTACATGCTTAAGTATTAATTTTTTATAGTTTTTGTTTAAATTAAAAAAAAAAACAAAAGCACAAAAAAATTTGTGTAAATTTTACACTTTATACTCTTTATTGTATAAAAAAGAAAAAAAACCCTCGACCATTTAAATTCATTCACTGTAACAAAAGTCTGAGGTCAAAACCCCCAGACACTCCACTAATTATGTTGTATCAAAATCATAACTTTTGAATGAAATTTGTGATGAAATGAAAATATTTATTTTGCTATAGGCTAAATAAATATTTTCACGAAACTTACTAAGCGTAAATTCGTAAGTATATACACAATTACCGAAAATAAAAAAAATTACATTTAAAAAAATAAAAGAGCCATGGTAGCAAATTAATCACTAATAATTTTAAAATTTGCTACAATTTAACACTAGGTACGTAACAAATTACCAGTACCCAGTGAACTATGGATTAATCTTAAATCAGTATTCATTATTTTGCTCTAGTGTCTCGGTAGATATCGATGTTCTATTATAACATTGGTGTTATATTATGACATCGGTTTTATTAAATATTACAACCAATTACTTAACCCAATGTCCCTAGTGTTGGCTCATAGAAAAAAAGTGTGTGTGTATTTATGTACGCACGTAAGAAGTTATACTTCATCGACTAGCTAACTTCACGTTGCTAACTTTTTCCTCGTTGACAAGCTAGCTTCAGGGTATCGGTTTTTGTAACGGTGTGCGCGTGCATCGTAAAAATTTACTCTTATCAGTTTTCCCTATCGCGCCAAAAGAAATATAACTTCAAAAACAAAGAAATTTGAATAGGTCAATGTATTCGAGACTAGCTTTGGTTCGCAATACAGTGAGCATATAAGGGGTCTTCCATTAATCATTTGATGTTTTTAGCAACTTTGTAATCCCCTGGCCCCCCTTAATGATATATGGTGATGTTTTAGACTACCCCCCCCCCCCCACAATTAAAACCACGCGTATTTTTTTCGTAAAGTAAATTGTAATTTTCAGAATATAACCTTTAAATAAAGGTACAATCTGATTAAGTTTTGAAACTTAAGCATATTAATAATAATAATACAAATTTATAGCAAGCATTAAGGTTACTTGTTGGTTGTTTTTTTTTTGTTTAGATATCACGCGCTCAACGAAAATAAATAGACGTGATATTTCAATATAGCTCTCCCCCCACCTCGTGATATTTCGTGATTTTTTTCCAACCTTCTCCCCCCTTTCGAGCCTCACGTGATTAATGGAAGACCCCTAATTTGAAATTAGGTGCTTGCTAATAGTATAGCTAGATAAAGCAGATGTAGCATATACATCATGTATTATATAAAGCTAAAAGCTTAAAATTTTATAAATACTTAGCTTCGTGTCACTATATAATATTAATACCTCTAATAGTTAGATTAATAACTCGACTATCATATAAAGTAATATGAAACATATTTCATAATTTAATTTACTCCAAATAACAATTAACCCATAAATTCGTGAGTATATATTTTGAGACAAAAACAATTACTTCCGTATTTCTATAACAACTCTTGCTATAAAACGTAATTTGTGACATATTAAGTAAATAATATAATAAAATAAGAACAGTGATAATGTAGCATATGTATATAAGTGTAAAAATGTGATTGATATGATATAATATGTATTTCGTAGGTGCCAAGTTGCTGAACAGCTCGGACTACATAATATCCGAGGACCCTCTGAACGAGTACGCGATGCGCATGAACTTGACGATAAACCGCCTCAAGAAAAATGACTTCGGGGAGTACACTTGCTCCGCGGCAAATGCATACGGGAGAGCTAATGCCACCATCTTACTAAAAGGTTTGTCGAAATTTATATTCCAAGCGTGTAGTTCATTTTATAAAATGTTATCTGTTTGTCATTTTGATAACTGATATAATATTTATTCTCCAGAAATTTGTAATTTTTTAGAACTTTATTAAAATTATCTTGTTTCCATTTTCAACAGAAACGCCACGAAAGACTACCACGACCACAACAACGACTACGACCACGACTACAACAACAACAGAGCGACCGACAACAACACTCGCGACAACAACGAGAGCGCCGAAGAGACATTTCAAGAAGCAGCAAGACTGGAATCAGAACGCTCTCGATGTTGAATCACACGGAGTCAACGCGTACAATATTTACAATTTAAACCCATATGGACACACAAATACTACCCGTAACGAATATGCTCAAAGAACTGAAAAGCAGAAAGTACGGCCGTCGGGACCGCCTCCACACTACGTCGTTTACAACAAAGGAACTCCCGATAACATTTACAACAATCACGCTGTTGTTGTTATCACGGTCATGACTGTGCTCATTGTGTGAACGAAAAATAATTTTTATATATATATTTAGTATTAGGTGATAAAAAATGGCTGTTAAATTTTTAGATTGTAATGTAACGGGGGTTGTTGTAAGCGATGTAATTTGTACTACCCAATGTTGACATTGTTATGTAAATTGTAATTGAGATCAGTCGTTAATATTAAGTAGTTAGTAAAGGCTTTAAAGTAAGTGTAAATTTTAATAAAAAATAGGATGGCTACACACTGACTCAAATATACGTTAGATTTTTATTATCATCATTTCATAAATATCAAAATTGTCATATCAATACTACTGTATCGTATTTGTCTTCAATGAATATTTAAATATTAATATGCATTTGGGATGACAGTATAAGAAAAAAAAAATGTTACGGAAATGTTTGTGTAATAAAAAGAATTAAAAAAAAAAACGTGAGAGATAATTAAGGTTAAAGCCTTTTGACTTACGATTACACTTAATAATATGCATATAAAAATTATTCTTTAAAAATAAATATAAGAGTAGCATATTTTTTACGTGACAAAACGATTGTAAAGACAATAACAGAGACCAACTTTATCGAGGGCAAAGTATATTTGTGTAAAATATATAAATGTTAGTAAAAATCAGTACATAATATTTAACACCCGGTTACTAATACTTGACGGTTTATTGTTTAGTAACAACGAAGTTTTCATTAAAATTTGTAATGATCATTGATTTGAATGCAAACCTTTTTAACTTCATAATATTATACATATGTGTGTATGAGTACAAAATAATCTTTTAGACTGATTTTTATGTTATAATAAAATACATATTCATTAATCTTAAAGCTAATACAATCTTTTAGATTAATAAAATTCGGATATGAAACCCAATAAATTTGTCTTCCGTATAGCTATAAATTTACTTCGGCTTATGTATTAAATAGTCGTGAAAATAAGCCTACGAAGTTTCTTTTGAACTTCACAAGTTTTAGGTATTAATTAATACGTAAGCGAGGAGAAAGAATTTACTGTAGATTTAGAAAAATAATAATTTTCACTACAAATACTTTTTCTAATATTACGTTTATTTTTATATTTGAATAAACTGATTTTACGATATTTATACTTTTTCATATACACATTAATAGGCTAAAGCTATTTTAACGCTTAAATGGTTTTATTTCTTAAGTTTATCGAAGTGCTAAGAAACGTTATAACTATATATTTTGCATGTTTTTACTGCAATATGTTTATTTCGTATACTGTTATTAGTGTTATTAAGGCCTACTTAAATATTTCGTTATGTTATTTTGTAATAATGTAAAAGAATATTACTCATGGAGAGACATGGTGTATTCCTTAAGCAAGTAGAGTCTTAATTGTCATAGACTTACAGGTGTTAATTTATTGCATTTTTATATTACTTTAATATAATATAACTGTAGCATATAACAAATGTATTAATGGACTTCTAAAGTCAAATTTAATGTATTAGCTTCAAATGAGCTGACAATAACTATGTATACTCGTAATGTTACTGTAATTTTCGATTTTTTTTTACATATAACATTATTTTATTCCTGTATCTCATAATACTTAACGAAACTAATATTCTATTACCTTTTATTATAGAATATTATAAGAATACAGTAAATATTGATAATAATATATAAAATAACGACAATAATATCCGACAATCTTAGATGTAACATGTAAATATTGAAATATCAAGTTGATACAATATTAGCATGAACGTAACTATTTATGAATGTTAAATTTAAGATGTTAATATCATTTTATGATATTTTAAAAATAAAAATACATATATTCTATTTGGTAGTTTTAATTATTATATATTGAATTATAATTGGCACATATCAATAATTGTGACACTCAGTGTAAAAAAAAGTTTTTTAACAGACTTCTTGTTACTTTACGATTTTTTTTAAGTAATAAGAGAATTGGATTTTAAAAGAAAAGTAAACTTAGTGTAATTATAGGAGCGTTTTGTATATTATGTTAGCAGAAAATTGTTAATCTATATCGTTAAGAGGAAATAAGGATAAGAAGGCCCAAAAAGAGCTTGAATGGCCACACGTGATAATGTTACTTAGTTGTAAATTAAGATTACCATAGTGTTATGGGACCGTGCTGTAAACACTGAAGCAAATATTTATATTTCAGAACTATTTGGGTTCGACGCCTTCCTTTTGGCTTCAACAAAGTTTGGTCCCCAAAAATAGTTTTTGATTTGCCAAAAGCAGTGAGCAGTTCTTTATGTATATATATAAAATATATAAACTTTTAATACAATTTTTCACAAAAATTTTATGGAAAGTAATTTTCAATATCATTATAGTCCTACGGATCCCATAAATCCGTCATTTACTAAATTTAAAGCATATACGAAAGCATAATTAATAAATAGGGCTAATTACACTGAACTTAATCTGTGTGTAAGCGTTCTACTACTAGACATTTTTTTCATATAGGAAGATTTCCGGACAAACTTCCTACTTTAAAAAATTTCTACCTTTATTAGTCATCCAATGATTGCTATCTGGTGTCTATAATGACAACCGGGGGCCGACGGCTTAACTTGCTCTTCAAGGCACTGTAGTGAGACCCACAAGAAAAAACATCCTTATCAGAAACAAATACTTGTACAAATACAAATAGTCTATTCGTAACACTACACCATAACGGTTGCCATTATTCTGTTAAAGATATTTTTTGTGAAAACAGGCGTGGTTCGATTTTGCATTTGATTTTGCGAAATCTGGCGTAACCGCTAATTTAATAACTCGGCATTTATTAATGGTCAATGGTTTTGTGGCAATATCTAGCTTTTAATGTTATTCATTAGGTGTAATATGTGGTGTTTCTAGCAATCGCTTCACACAGTATATGATATCTGGATCGAAGTAGATTATTTATTACTTGTTTTTTACATTACAAAGAAAAAAAGGAGGAGGTTCTCAATTCGATTGTATTTTTTTAATGTATGCTACTTCAGAACTTTTGACTGGGTGGACCGATTTCGATAATTTTTTCTTCAATCGAAAGGTGGTGTGTGTCATTTGGTCCCGTTTAAATTTATTTGAGATCTAACAAGTAGGTACTTTTTGAGTTATATCTAATAATGCGTTTTTACTTGACTATTTTTTCGTCGACGTACGTTGTATTATAACCGCATAACTTTTTACTGGGTATAGTTTGTTGTTTGTTGGGTAGGTATAGTTGGGTATGGTTTTTTCGTTTGCGAGCAAACACAATTATTGTCTAAACAAATCATTTTTAAACGATCACTAAATTGATTTCAATTGTTCTTTCAACATTAAATTTTTAATAAGAACTAACGAGGTGAACTGAATTCACATTCAATTCAATTGTCACGCTATGACTTATACTCGTAGTAGGTAAGTAGTAAGGTTGTCATTGCATCTTAAACCACGAGATACATTTTGTTTAATTGTACTGTACTTAATACGTATTTCAATAATTTTGAGGTCAATTTTACATAACTTTGAAGATTCATTTATTTATTTTTTAACAAAAATTTATATACCTGTCGGCAAAAAAAAAATCCTATACACTGAAATATTAGGGCATAATAATCAGCTTTGTTACTGAAAAATACATCACTTCGGTAACTCATAAATATATGATTACGCCATTGTCAGTGAGCACGTTTTACTCGAGTATATCACTTATGTAACTCAGCAGATTTATTTGAAAGTAATTTTCAGTGAGCATCTGGCGTTGCGGTATGAGAGATTCGGCTGATCAATATTCGGGAAGTCGCTTCGAAGAACTGTGAAATATGTCAGTCTCTTACTCAATCCGAGGATATGTAAAACGAATTGCATTTTTTAGTATCCGCTACCTTATAGGGTGGAATTGTTACGAGTTTCATACATACACATACATTTATATTTAAAGTACATATAGGTACATATATTTTCATAGTATCATTAATTTATTTTTTCTATGTTTTTTTTTTTTAAGCTGTAAGTATCGAAATGCATACACATACATTTATATTTAAAGTACATATAGGTACATATATTTTCATAGTATCATTAATTTATTTTTTCTATGTTTTTTTTTTTTTAAGCTGTAAGTATCGAAATGCATACACATACATTTATATTTAAAGTACATATAGGTACATATATTTTCATAGTATCATTAATTTATTTTTTCTGTTTTTTTTTTAAGCTGTAAGTATCGAAATGCATACACATACATTTATATTTAAAGTACATATAGGTACATATATTTTCATAGTATCATTAATTTATTTTTTCTATGTTTTTTTTTTTAAGCTGTAAGTATCGAAATGCATACACATACATTTATATTTAAAGTACATATAGGTACATATATTTTCATAGTATCATTAATTTATTTTTTCTATGTTTTTTTTTTAAGCTGTAAGTATCGAAATGCATACACATACATTTATATTTAAAGTACATATAGGTACATATATTTTCATAGTATCATTAATTTATTTTTTCTATGTTTTTTTTTTTTAAGCTGTAAGTATCGAAATGCATACACATACATTTATATTTAAAGTACATATAGGTACATATATTTTCATAGTATCATTAATTTATTTTTTCTATGTTTTTTTTTTTTTTAAGCTGTAAGTATCGAAATGCATACACATACATTTATATTTAAAGTACATATAGGTACATATATTTTCATAGTATCATTAATTTATTTTTTCTATGTTTTTTTTTTTTAAGCTGTAAGTATCGAAATGCATACACATACATTTATATTTAAAGTACATATAGGTACATATATTTTCATAGTATCATTAATTTATTTTTTCTATGTTTTTTTTTAAGCTGTAAGTATCGAAATGCTATTATAGTTACACAAATATTGTTTTAGCATGTATCAGACACCTGTGTTGTACGATCTGCAAAATAAGGAGAAAAAATAATTCGGAGCTTCTTTAGTCCATTATTACTAATAAGCCGATCCTTATTATTGTACTTTTCTTGTATTTTTCTCGTAATGCTTTTTTTTAAATATATGTATGATATAAAGGTGGCAAACAAGTCCGCTTGACGGTAACCACGGATACCGTAATCTATAGAGAACTGCAACACCAGGAGCATTACAAGCGTATTGCCAACATCTTCGACTCTCCCCCGGAGCGCAATGGCGGATCCAGGGGGTGGGGGTCATGGGGTCATGGCCCCTCCTTGGGCTGGGTCCAGGACCTAGGTGGACCACTAATTAAAATTTGTAAACAAGATTTTTGTCACAATACAGATACATATTTTTAAGTACAGTACTTACATACATTAATAAAATACCTACTTTTTACCTGTATCTATCATTATCAAAATTAAATTATAGCTTCTTGTGGCTTGACCACGACTATGTGACGCCCCCTCTGGCGCCGAAGCTGGATCCGCCCTTGCCGGAGTACTCGCTACATTACTCACCACAGGAATTCAGCGATACTTGAGAGCAGTGTTATAATTATCTGTGATATTCTGTAAGATTGAGGTACTTTCCCGTTCGACCTGCTCTACATTTTGAGCAGAATATTTGCTGCTCTGCAGAAGCAAAGGCTTCTGCTTGCCTTTTTAGCCTGATTTTGAGCAGGATATTTGTTACGTAGACATTTTAGCGTCTTATTTTGAAATCTTACTTTGATATCTTCGCCTAATACATGGAGCTTAGCCGGGTTGGTTTTACAGGTAATAATTGAGCAGAAAGTTATGAAATTGACGTAAGTATACGATACGAAAGTAAAAGATAGAGTGTCGAGAGTAAAATGAACGTAATCACCTGTAAAGGATATTTTCTGATGTTTTAACATTGCCTTTAATTTTTGCGTGAGCCGAATAATATGGGTTAAATGAATATTAATTTTCAGTCTGCGGAATATAACCTTTTACAATAAATTTTGTCATTAAAATATTTGTATTAAATTATTGATGTGAATGCTCTTTTGTCTCATTTAATATATACCTAATTATATGTACAAAATATTCAATAGAGAAATTATTATATTATTATTATTATTACTTTATGCGTATATTGTTCAGAAACAAATACAACAGTTGCTGTTGGCTGCTAGGTGTGGAAAATCACTAAGCCCAATTAACACATTTGTTATTTATTATCTATACTTCTCTTTTAATAGAGTTCTAGTCGGGAAGTTAATGGAACGGGGGTAATGGAAGTATTATTTCATCAGTATAGCAGGTTAAAGCTATAATGTAGAAAAGTTTATTCTGTGAAAGATTGCAAACGCCAAACGTAGAAACTGAAGATCATGTTTAAAAATGCGAAGTGTTGTGTGATTCTACTCGTAATAGTAATAGTTTTTTATGGTACAATACTATCGTTTATTGTGATTTTGTACTTGAAAGTCTAGGTTTCAGTAGTTTAGATATTTTTTCTGAAATTAATAACCACAAAGCCTTCAAACAATTTTTCTATGTTTACATAATTACTGAAAATTACATTATACGCTTTAGACATAGGTGAACAATTTTATATGGTTGTATTGCTTTTTCGCAAGTGAAGAATACCAAATATATAAGAATACTAATGCTATTATTATAACTAATATATATTATATATGCTATGTGTCTTATAGCATACCTATATATTTATTATGTACCTATTAGTTATCTCTGATAACGCGTATTTACTTAATTTTTTACATTACGATATAATTGAAGTCGGTTTTTTTTGTTCGCGTGTTCGCAATTACAATTATTAAACTTCGAAAACAGGCAAACAAGGGGGGATTTCAATTTGACTATTTTTTAATGTGTTTTACCTTTTTAATACAACTTTTTACTGGGTGTACCGATTATGATGTTTTTTTAAATTAAATTTGGTGCTTATGCATGTGTTCTAGATCTTATCTGAGATTATTTTCCTACACGGGGAAAGAGGTCTATGCCCAGCAGTGGGATATTACAGGTTGAAGCGTAATAGGAGATGCCACAAGGTGTTGGTTGTTGAAATTTAAAGTAATAAATAAAACGTTTTTTTGTTTGTTTTGACGTTAAAGGTAATTGAAATTTTCGATACTATGCAAAATATGTTGCCGATATTTAAAAATCTCTTTAAATGTTGTTTTCACAAAGCTCTTAACAATTCTAGCCCCATCATCATTTACGAACGCTAAAGTAAATAAAGTTGGTTTTTTGATACTCATATAAAAGTATAAAACGAATTGCATACCGGTTGAACGAGGGGTAAATAGGAGAAAGCAATATTTTCTAAACGAGTATTAAAAATTCACTACATGTGTAAATAAATGAAACTAACGAAAACGTATTAAATATTTAAACGATACGCTGTCGGCCTGAATTTTCATAAAGAAGAGAATTTCATTTAAATTGCATAAAGTCATTTTGACATTATATTTTCTTTAGCTATATACAGAATTTCCCAAAATTCAACGATAAGCTGACACCTGCACCGGAGGATAGACCTACCCGTGGCTAATTGGGTAAACCAAAGAAAAAAAGAAATCCTTCAAAAATTTAGACCTCTTATAATCATTTTCACTTCCATGTCCACAAATTTTTAAATATTCCAGTTTTTTTCTTTTTCTAGACAACCTGAATAACATTGCTATTTACCACAATCCTTAAAAAAACCAGAATGCCACTAGTTTTTTCATAAAAATTTGTCAAATTTATTTTATTCCCTTAATTTTTTTAAGATTTTTACTTTCACTAAACTTTAACTCATCGTGGTGTAAAAAAAAAAACTATGAACACTACTATGGCATGTTTTCAAAAATTGGCGCAACTAACCGAAATTCCAAAATGGTATAATACTCTAGGAAAACTAGTCATAAAAAAAATAATATGCGTACTAATTCAAATCAAGAACCAAATTAAATAAATTGTAGTTTACAGTACTTAATCACTTTTAGTACATGCCCAAAACGGGTTCTAGTAACAATTTTGTGGACTTTGAATGGGGTATATATTTAAAAATTTGTGGTCATGGCAGTGAAAATGATCATAAGAGGTCTAAATTTTTGAAGAATTTCGTTTTTTTCTTCTAACTTAGAAAAAATGAATATATATTTTTTTTCTATTGTTTTCCCAAGTAGTCATGGGTAGGGCTATCCTCGGGTGTCGGCTTATCGTTGAATTTTGGGACAGTGCACAGTAAAATTTATTATTAATATAGAAAGAAACCGTTCAATTTTTTAATCAAATATAATTATAATTAAATTTATCTTATTTATGTTTTCTGTAAAACCATGTAGTTGGAGTAGAAACCAAATCCACCAACCAACCTTGGAATAGAAAGAAGCGTCGCTGCAAACATCGCTAACGGGTTAGTCTAAATACCCGCTTTATTTTATACCAGCTTCTGCGCGCGACTTCGTCGGCGTGGACTCCGCTCCTATTGGTCTTAGCATGATGATACATAGCCTATAGCCTTCCTCGATAAACGGGCTATCTAACACTGAAAGAATGTTTCAAATCGGCCCAGTAGTTCCAGAGATTACTGCGTTCAAACAAACAAACAAACAAACAAACAAACAACTAAACAAACAAAATCTTCAGCTTTATATATTAGTATAGATTTTTGGTTAAAATAAAGGGTTGATTAATCGAGTTGAATGAACTCTTATCGTATTATCTTTAACAAGACTCCGCGGCAACCTTAACGTGCTATAAGAGATTCTATGTTCACGAGGCTATGAAAATTTATTGCACTTCCTATTAACTCAAGCGAAGCGAAAGAGATTTTAAAACTTAGAGCGTCTTGACTATCGCAATTTTAAAAGTATCAAAAACGTTTAATTTGTGTTTCATGGAAAGTTTGAAGTTAATAGTCATGTAGTTGTATTTCCTTTAAGATCAGTTTTCTTAATAAAAACTTACTTATCTATCTATACTAATATTATAAAGAGGTAAAGTTTATAACTTTGTTTGTATATACGGGGTAATCTTCGCAAATACTGATCCGATCATGAAAATTCTTTCGCTAACAGAAAGCTACACTATTCAGGAGTGACAAGATAAAAGGAAAAAGATAAAAATATATAAAGATTTTAAATCAGCAGGATTTGAACCTGCGCCCTCTGACGTACCGTGTCAACAATTCAATCTAATTAAGCATTATTATTTGCCTTAGAAATTAATTGGTGATTTTAAAACATTTATATTTATCTGATTTGCTGAAAATAGTGAGAGTGTATTGGAACATATCAAATTTCACCGTACCCTTATTATGTGAAATGGATTATAACGCCCAACGAAGTGGGCACGGGTCGGCTAGTTTTCTATAAATTTATAATAAGTGTATTAGGATTGATTACTTCCGGATTTATAAATTTCTAAAATAAAATATCTAAAATATGGAAAGCTATTTAACTAGCCTTGAATCAAAAGATCTTAGTTTAGCAGATAATATGATCGTATCTCACGCAGTTGATGACATAAAATAAATAAATTTAAAGGAAAAAAACCTTTTTAAAAAACAAGCTTTTATTTGAATGCGCTAAAACGTCACTTTATTCGAATTATTCTTAGCAAGCCCTTTTATTTGATACCCATATTGTAGAATTGCATTAAGAATAACTAGTTCGATATCTTGGATATGCCGCGCCATGTTGGATTTAGAATGACGTCATAAAATTAACCATGTATTGTCATCCAAATTGAACTTGTATACAAAATTCAGCTCAGTTGCAGCAGGTTGAAGATATCTGCTTCAAAATTGAGTTGCAAGATTTCACCCGAACAAACATACATTTCAAGTTAAGTAAAAAAAAGTTGTAATAAGTGGTGGCTTTTAAACCATGTGTAAGCTTAGAACTTCTTTTTTTCTATATACCTTGGTCGCCAAACAAGCGTACGGCTCACCTGATTGTAAGCGATTACCGTAATTTATAGAATAATTTTCTTTTGACGACTTCAATTATAAGTGTTCAGAGTATTTTATTTACTCGTATCATATAATAAATAATTTCTTTAGGCACAGCACATTTTTTTGTGGAAGTAATTGTTTTTTTTTAAGTTTATAAAAATAGAAAATAAATTGAAATCGATTTCAATAATTTTAATGTCCAAACAAAACACTTTCAAAGTTAGGTAAAACAAGGATTAGAGATTAGTTATCCAAAAACAGGGAGAGCACCGAGATTGGCGTTAATGTTGCCTTTAACGTCAGCCAATTTCGAACAAAGTTTTGCCATTATTATTTATTTGTTAAGGTGTGTATAAATTGGTTAAGATTTACTAATGTATATAAACAAGAAAAATAAATAACTTGATTATGAATTAAATCAATTAGGATTTAATTTCTTTATACTTTTTAAAACTATCGTGACAATCATATCAAAATCAATTGCTGTCCGTTAGTCTCGCTAAAACTCGAGAATGGCTAGACCGATTTGGCTGATTTTAATCTTGAAATATTTGTGTAAGTTCAGGGAAGGTTTAAACGATGAGAAACATAAATAACAAGTAGCGGAAAATAGTAAAAGCGGCAATTTAATTTTCCAATACAAAATGTTCCTAGCGGGGAAATTTAATGTCTTTTGTCAAAAACGTTGTTAATTGGTTGTCAAATATTTATAGGTGCGTTCAGAAAGAGTTTTGTGTATATTTTTCACAAATATATGTAGGTGATACGAAGTTCACCGGGCCATCTAGTATCATATAACTAATTGTGTAATGATATTATAATGTTGATAGTTAAAGTTATAAAAAAAAGTTTCTTTTATTGTTTTTAGCGCATTACGATATAAGCTTGTTTTTTGAAGTGAAACTTCTTAAGGCGCATGAGGGGTAAAATTTGTGCGACCGGTAACGCGGCAGCGTCATGACGGTCAGTACTTGGATGGGTCAGTACAGGCGGTTGCCTGGAAACACCGCGTGACGTTGCCTTTTTGTTTTTGTTTTTTTTTTTTTCAATTAGTTTTTTTTTGTATTTTCAATTAATAATAATTAATGTAATAATAATAATAGCTGTTCTTAACAGTAAATAATATTCATGTAAATTGTTTTCAGGTTGTATAATATAAAAAATACTTAAAGTGACATCTAGTGTAAGAAATAAGAATCGCGTGGTTGGGTTTGTTTCAAAGGACTAGACTGCGAAGACTGTTTCTGTGCAATAGATAGTGCTATTCGGCGCTTTTTGTGATTTTTAATTGGCTCATTGTTTTATTTAATTCGTCATTTTAATTAGTTTTTTTTTATTAGTTTGCCAAACCTCTGGGGTGTTCCTTCACTCGCCTGGGGCGGGATTACGGTGACGCAAGGCGCTTCCGCGATCCCGCCGACGGGCGTTGCCCAAATAGGGCCCATCACCATAAGCGATTTTTTGAATTTTCACTTGATGGACCAATTTTGATTATTTGTTTTTTAATTTAAAACTTATGCTTGTCATGTGGTCCCATTTACATTTGATCAATTACTTTTTCAGTTATCTACACTAATATTATAAAGCTGTAAAAGTTTGTTTGTTTGTTTAAACGCGGTAATCTCAGGAACAACTGGTTCTTATTTTGTGTTGGATACCCCTTTTACTTTTAAGACTTTTTTACCTGAAATTAACGTGTGTGTAATCGCGGGGCACAACTAGTCTTGACTCACACACACACACACAAGAAGTCTAACTTGAAAATATTTTCTTTTACCAACGTAGCTAAACGTAGGTATTACATGTCGATGTAATTGAAGTCTATTTCTTTTTCGTTGGCAAGCAAGTACTTAGTACCTATTTACAAACGAAATTGCATATTGTTTATTTATTTTATTTATTTTAAGTTATCGACCAAATAAATAGAAGTTATTAATAAAATTAGAGATGTTTAAAGTAATACAAATATTATGTTACGTGTATATTACATGTGTATAAATTATTATGTTAAAATGTATATTAGTCTAAATAAACTTTAGATTCATTTTTCTCCACTTGAAATCCTGCGTCTCACAAAGTTTGAGAATCCTGCATGCCTACTCTAACTAACAAATAAAGTGCAATAGTTTTGTTATTTTATTACATATTCTAGTTAATTGCTTGTTACAACTTTCCGCGCGAGACCGTTGTAACTAATATAAACTACTAATAATCAAAGTTGCACCAACCAGCAGCAGCTTTAGTGTTATTAGCTTTATTATAAATTTACCACTGCCTTGATGGAAACAATACGAATAGAACTAAACATTGTTTTCATATTAATCGACTGATATTACAAAACTTTACTCAAAAATTTTCAATTTTCAGCACATAATTTAACGAATTCAATGTTTAAAAATATACAAAACTTAATTGTTAGCTCAACCAACCAAGCACGATTTATGCGTGACGAATTTTAAAGATAAAAACAGTCGAAAAACTTAATAATATTTGAAGTTTATCCCTCACTCAAATTCAAAAAAAAGCTGCAAAGCAGCCTCTAAAAGCTGCATATTCTGTATAAGCTATAAGCTGCACCGTTTTACAATTCCGTATATTGTCTATTGTAACTAATAATAAGACGTCACGAGCGACAAAGACTCGACGATATCTCAAAGAGCAAGCGCATTATCAAATAGACACTTAGCTCGGTAACGTACTACGACGTGAAATATAACATTTTACCTCTATTATATTGCATTGCTCTAGCAATATGAAAATTTATAGCTGTACGGCTTTGTGAATATGTGCTTAACATAGAAAAATGACTAGAGTATTTACTGATAATTTATAGTGTAACAAGAATGTGTGTTAGATTAAGAAGAAGCTTTTCCGTAATATTTTCATTTTAAGGATATTTTTTTCACACTTCGATAAATATATTTTTATTTAAAGTTTTTTTTTTTTATATTTATACACGAGTATTTGTTATTATTAATTAAAATTAAACAAGGGGTTTGTAAATTTTTTCGTTTTTTTTGATATATTATATTATTTCAGTATTAAATAAATAGTAAAGGTAATATTCCCAGTAAGCGTACAGGTAAAGTACATCGGTGAATTCAACGTTAGTTAACTATAATGGATAGAATGCATTGCATAAGAGAATACTATTTACATAATTCAATAAGCTACGCCCCTAGAACTCCATCTATCTGAAAATATATCATAATAATTAATCAATATTATAAAGAAATACAGAAAAATTAAAAAGAATTTGGTACAAAATACTTTAAGGACTATGAAAATTACGAAACAACTAACGAAAATGTTTCTCAATATGGTGTCTTCTAACTTTATCACAACTTTGAGAAAACTTTATTATCGAGTTCAGTGAGATTATTATATGTGTTCGATGAGCTCGTAGATTGATTGTAGAATGTAGACTTTGAAGATAATTGTACTTGTTGGAGATGCGGAGATAAAATAAAATAGTCAAGATTGAAACTGTGTATTAGCAAATTTCACAAAGGTTTTGGTTACAAGTTATTGCTGTATGCTGTGCACGACGATAGGACGAATGAAAAGAAGGGTCCGTAATACCACACTCGCGGCTTTTATAATAATCGACGTCACTTTTGAATGTTGGTACACTTCACGACACGGATACGAGTATTTTGAGTTTAATGTTCACTCCACACGTTGTGTCACAAAATTGTTCATAGATAAGATGATTGCGCCTTAACATACTCCCCCCGTTGAAGAATCCAACTTCTTCAACTCTATGTCTTCATCGTTGAGTAGGGGGCAGAGACGAACCAGAGGACGGCGATAGCTTCCCGTCTGGCCCTGGCTGCAGCTTGGTTTGGCGTTTGGTGCTCCAACACAACGGAGGCAGCGAGCCTTCGCTTAGAAGCACCAAGTCTCCAACCCTTAGTCTTGATTTGTCTGTCTTCCATTTCGTGTGTATTTGCAGCTCGAGATGTCCTCCTTTGACACCTCAGCTGGAATTGTTGTGAGGCGTGCGTGACGCCTGGTTCCTTTTCGTTCACCGGAGCACGGACCAGCAGTGCATGTAGTGGTCTTCCGATTGAGAAGTGCCCTGGGAAGAGGAAAAGGAAATTGTCAAAGGATGTGGATAATGGGCACAAGGGAAGATATTATGAAAATAGCTTCCACTTGTGCAAATAAAGTTAGAATTTCTTCGAAGTATGAATTTGTTTAATTATAGCAAAATAAAAATGTTTTAATGTTTCTAATTGTTTTTTTAAAAAAAATGAATTTAATATTGTGCCGATTTAACACCGGCCTCCCATATGCCGCCGAAGTGAGGAGCGTAAGACAAGAGTGAAAAAATGAACGAATACTTGTTGAGCTGAAAACTCAGTTTATGTGATGTTTGTATAATAATGAATTTATTGAGCCCCTTGCCGCTCCTACTAAATTGCAATAAAATTGTTAATAAAGATTATAGATAGCGATGTGAATTTGTATTGTTTATAGAATAAATTAAAAAAACCGTTCGACCTTGTATATAGGTTAGGCTATCTATAATTTCTATGACGATTATTGTAGCGGTGACTATTGGTAAATACTATGCTATTGAAACCTGTGTATATTTCACCGAGACTATCAGCTGACTCGGGCAATGGTAGTCCCACATTAAACCTTCGGGGAGGGAATCGCGATGTATTAGACTGACAACGCTTACAAGTTAATTTTGTTTGAATACATCTTTGAGGGAATTTTCTTGGATTTCGAAATTTTGTTGAAAAATTGTCAAATTTGTTATTGTTTTTGAAATTGTTATTAATTGAATAATTGCAAAGTACTTGTTTAGTTTGATATGGTATAGGACCACCAATTAACCAACCGAAACTAGAATATTGTAAAATAGGCTTGTTTGCACCTAAATAAATGCGATTTTTTTTGATAAGTCGCCAGAATAAATCGGCTCCTATTAATAGGTCAACAGGAGCTGGCTGATTAAAATCGGGGTCAGCTAAATGCAAATGCGTTGGTATATTTAAATTTTGTATATTTATAGGTGCCTTAGGCAGATCTCCTGTCAGCCTGTCAAGCACAAGACAATTTAATTTAGTCTTATAATTGTTATATATAGATTGTAATTGGATCACACAGCTTTCTTTAATTTTATTGTCTGAGTGACCGATACCAACTGCTTTAATAGAGACTGGATTTGAATTTATTGCGAGTTTTTCTTGAAGAGATTTTGTAATGAATGATGACTGACTGCCTGAATCCAATAAGGCCCGTACTTTAAGAGGCTCTCTTGTTACTGGATTCAAAATGTATACTTGGGCAGTAGACAGTATGACTTGACTTGAATTCTTGTTTGAAAAGTTCACTAAAGTCTCAGAGACATCACCGGAGGCATTGTTGACCTCGGGTGTGTCATCTGGATGCAATAAAGTATTGTGTGGTTTTTCACATATCTTGCAGGGCCCTAACCTACATTCGTTTAAAGAGTGACCCCGCCTTAAACAGTTAATGCATAATTTATGTTTTGAAATATCGATTAATTTATCTTTTCTAGACTTAGACTTGAATATTTGGCAATCATAAATCCGGTGATTTTGATTGCAGATAATACACTTAAATGAACTACTATTATCGTTTTGATTCGAAGTAAAATATGATTTTGAAATTAATCGATCATGCTGATTATGATGATGACTGACAGGCTTTGAATGTTGGAATCTACTATTGTTATTTGTTGAAATGTTACTAGAACCTTGGTCAGCTTTATTGTGACGCGTACATTCCAGAATGTAAGCACGGTCAATTAAAAATTTATTGAATTCAGTTAAAGTAGGAATTTCACCTAAACTATTGCGTTGCTCTTCCCACTTAACAAGTGTCTGCGTATCGAGCTTAGATGAAACTAGATGTATAATTAAAGTATCCCAGTGATCAGTAGGTTGACCTAGGTTAGCTAAAGCACGTAAATTTTTTGAAACATGATCGACTAAAGAACGTAATGAAGTGTCCGATTCACGATTTATTTTCTCAATATTGAATAATGATTTGATGTGATAATTTATAAGTAACCTTTTATTATTGTAACGATCATAAAGTAATTGATAAGCGCTATTATAGTTGGCTGCGGAAACCTCAATATTTGAAATTACACGAGCTGCATCGCCTTCTAAATAAGAAACTAAATAATGAAACTTTTGAATTAATGGAATGCGCGTATTGTTATGAACTAAATTATTAAAAGTATCACGGAACTCTAACCAGCGAAAGAACGAACCGTCAAACTTAGCAATTTGTATTTGCGGCAAGGTTATACAATTTTCATTATTGTGATCGCGACCACATTGAGCATCTTGGAACAAGGATTCACGACGTTTCTTGTCCTGTTCAAAGTTCTTTAACTCATTTTGTTCTTCAATGATACTTTTTGCCATAGCCGTGCACATAATAAAGTCTTGCTCAATGCGTTCACGTTCATCGAGCTCATCATCTAGGTTGTCAGCATTTGCTAGTTCAATTTGAGTTTGCAGCTCGTCATATTTAGTAGACAGATTCTCAAAGCGACTGATCTTTAGTGAAAGCTCAGCCACCTCGATACCCGTCAGTTGAGGTTGCTTTGTAATATTGTCTAAATAATTTTTAAATTTAGTAATTTGTCCCTTTATAGAACTGCGCTTTACTATCAAAACTTTTAAACTGGATTCTTTGTACATAGTTGCTGAAGGTTCGGACATTGTAAAAAAATATAGAAAGTATAAACTTTATGTAATTATAGTAATATAGTAATAGTAGAAAAAATTAAAAAAATAGAAAACTGTATGAACTAGGATATTACTAAATTTAAAAATAGAAAAAACTGTATTAATTAGAATAGTACTAAAGTTGTTTGAATATAAATGTAAACTAGAATTATAATATTGCTAAATAGAAAAGCTGTATTATTATTGGAATAGTACTAAAGTTATTTGAATATAAATGTAAACTAGAATTATGTAAACTACAATTGAATTTAAGTTAATTAATTACAAGAAACCTCAACAGCAAAATAAAATGAAATGAAATGATGTATTGTCTTATCTGACGCTGGCTCCCAATCGACGACACACCGGAGGCCGACTCGTGTCACGACAAAATGGCCGACACGATGCACGCGGCGCGCTCCAGCAACGCTGAAATTGGTCGGCGAAAATAGTCTTAGCACCGCAAAATAAATGGGATTGAGGCTGGCGTCGCGTTAGAATTGAATTAATTTTGAAATGAATTGAATTAATTTTAACTTAATGTAATTTAATGTATTTTAGGTAAAAAAAAAATAAAAAATTTGATGCTGTTGACTCTAAATCTAATATAATAAACGTTAAGTTAAGTTTGTTGCAAAGAAATTTGAAGTTAAATGGAATTAAATTGAATGAATGTTTGTATAAATATTTGTATTAGGCGTGATAACGCATTTGTATTGAGAAAAAATATATAATAAAGAAGTACAAAATCTTATGCGGATAAACTAATACTATAAAACATTAAATTTAATTTAAGTAAATTTGGAATAAAAATTAAATGCAAGTAAATTGAAAACTACTGTTATAAAATTATTAAATTTAATGTTTTAATGAAAGAAATTGAAAAATAGGTTATTGTGACATATTATTTGTATTGCATTAAGCAAGGAAATTTAGAACAAAGTTAAATAAACTGAAGCTAATGTTATAAAATATTATGCAATGTATTATGTATTGAAATAATTTTAGAATAAATGACACGTGGTTAAATAGAAAAATGTTATTATGAAATATTAAATGTGATATATGTATTATGTATTATGAAAATAAATTTAGAGGTTAAATTGAAAAATATTAATGCTATAAATGAAGAAATTCGAACAAGAAAATTTTGCTTAATGTAATACGGAAATTAAAAGTTGAACCGAAAATCTTTGTGAAATTTGCAATAGCGGAATGCTAATTTTGAAATAAAAATGGATTTAGGAAAAAAATGAATATCGATGTATGAGATTATGATGGATTGAAATTTAGAATTGAATCATGATTATTGTGAATAGGGAAAAAATTTGAAAATGGATTGGATTATTGGATTAATAAGGCATGGCAAGGGTTGATTATAGGGCACTTATCTCGTGTTTTGCGCTGCGAGGTGAAGCTCCTGGGTCTTCACTGCCCGGCGTGGTTGAGATGGCCGCCATGTCCTCGGTTTTGTTGTTCATTCTTGTTTTGTTTCTGTTCCGGGCGCCAATTTATGTTCGATGAGCTCGTAGATTGATTGTAGAATGTAGACTTTGAAGATAATTGTACTTGTTGGAGATGCGGAGATAAAATAAAATAGTCAAGATTGAAACTGTGTATTAGCAAATTTCACAAAGGTTTTGGTTACAAGTTATTGCTGTATGCTGTGCACGACGATAGGACGAATGAAAAGAAGGGTCCGTAATACCACACTCGCGGCTTTTATAATAATCGACGTCACTTTTGAATGTTGGTACACTTCACGACACGGATACGAGTATTTTGAGTTTAATGTTCACTCCACACGTTGTGTCACAAAATTGTTCATAGATAAGATGATTGCGCCTTAACAATATGAATTTAAATGAAGCAAAATATAATGCACTTTGTTATTTTTTTTTAATAGAGCGTTATTTTGAAACTTCATATATTTTAATTATTAGGAAGAATAATGTTTTAAATGTAAAGTGTGTAATATTTATTTTAATACGTGTTAGTAAGAATTTAAGAAAGTAAGTGACGTTGCTCTGGCATAGTGGTGCGTGCACCGTGTAGGCTCACACACCGGCGATTACGGGATCGATTCCCGCTCGGAATGGATATTTGTATTCACAATATTTATTTCCTGTCTGGTTATCTGTCCTTGTGGGTCTCCACACAGTGCCTTGGAGAGCACGTTAAGCAGCCGCTTCCACTTGTTATCGTAGACACGTGATAATAATCGTCACTTATAAAGTAGTTAATATATCCGCTAACCGGCAGTGGAGCAGCTCGGCGGGTTAAGCTCCGACCCTTCTCCTACGTGGAGAAAGAGTATAAAAAATCGCTATAACAGTCGGCTGTTACCTATCCGCCAACCCGCATTGGAGCAGCGTGGTGGATTAAGCTCTGATCCTTTTCCTACATGGGGAAAGAGGCCTATGTCCAGCAGTGGGATATTACAGGCTGAAACATAAGTCGGCTGTTATTGATAACACAAGCATTAAGTTGCTTACCATAGGAATAGACGAGCGTGTGTGTATGGTATAAGATATTTATTATTCATTTTTAAATTTACAACTTTGAAGAAAAACGTTACACGTATTTTATTTTATATAACGGTTTAATAAAACTTAAATAAAATTTAGAGCTGTTAAATTAATTTTAATATGTTATTGATATTACAAAAAATAGTGCAAACGATTGTTAGATATGTGTAAAACAATTAAAAAATAGATTTTAGGGATAAATGAATACTTTATATTCACAAATGTTATAATCGTAACAGCAATTTGAATTGTGTAATGATTCTACATCTCATTTCCTAACCATCCTTACTTTTAAACGAACAAATATTTACCGAGAAATAATTCTGAATTCTTTGAAATTTAATTTAATCTCACTCAAATAACGGTTTTGAAGAAAATAACATGTGAAATGGTAGCAGGCGTTAGATAACGGAGATTAGAATGTAAGCCGGTCTTCTGATAACACTTCCCAAGCAAAGGTCTGTGTCTCGTATGTTTCACTTTGATAAGGATTTGTTAAATACGACGCGATTTCATTAACAAAAATGGAAAATATATATATTTTTTAATTTTCATAAAAATAATAAACGTTTTTTAATTGCTTCATAACAATTTATCTATAACTATGTTAAGACTTAAACAATTCCAATACTGTATATAGCGACATTTTAATAACTATATACCTAAGATTGTTTGGAAGGCATTCCATAATCGATACTAAACTCGAAAATGTAGAATTTATCGTTTTTGTCTCTCTGTCTGTAATCTTGTCCGCGCATCACGCCAAAACTACTAAATGAAATCAGCATTATATGGGTTCATCGTTAAGATAGGACATTAGTTACTTTTTATTCAAAACATTATCCTTGAGAAATGGAAAGAAAGTCAAAATGTGTACTTTATTGTAATTTATTAGGGTGTAATGGAACCATTCAATTTTTGTTATAAAAAAAGTGTTTCGAAGATTATCCTGTGAATATTTCTAGGTCTATGGTGTATTAGTAATATAATACAGCACATAAGAAAGGAAATCCGGAATGTATAAAAACTTTTGAACGTACGGATCATTTTAAGCTGTCGTCTATATTTTATGTTAGTATAAAAAAAATACTGGGTAGGTAGTATCTAATATTTTCCCTTTAATATATGTTAAATAAATTATAAGAGAAAAATTATTTATAGGCCTATTAACATATATGTATACACAAAACAACGAATAACAAATTCAAAAATCATATCAAAAGAACTTGGCTCGAATGAAGTTCGGTTTTAGTATGAATTTCAAATTTATATCAAAACAAAAACGAGCCCCGTGGGAGTTCCTTTTGTGAAATTGCAAAATAAGGTATCTTTAAAATTCTTAGGTTCATTTTACATTAAAGTAAATGTTGAAAATGTTACGCTGAACCTTTTAGTCGTCAATTTTGAAACTCGAGTGAAAGTTACTAAGAGTTCAAAATTCGCTCTTTTGTTTCAAATATTAAAATACTAAAATGTAGTTCATTAACATAATTATAATGCAATTAAAATTAGGTCTGTAATACTTACGCAAAAATAACACACTAAAATTAAATATTCAAAATAAGCCCAACGTTTAGCTTAATATTTGTTTTAATAGAGTATTCAACATTGTTTATAATAGACTGTTGGTTGTATGAATCACTGGGTTCTTCTCAGGCGAGTCTTTGTATTCAGTTTGGCGGATGACGATAACCTTAATGTAAGCGCCGTCACGGCTGGTGGTCCCAAGAAGGATCGCCTTTGTCGTGGTCCCTTCCGTACGCCCCATTCTTTTCTTTTTATACCGTTTCTCACTTGAGTAATTCGTGGACAATAAACATTTATTGTTCTCGTCTATTTGACAAACGATGAAGAAATATCGAATGAATGCGTACATATTTAAGGTAGTTTCACTTATCATATAGGCGTGATTACACACGTTCGGTGTACGCAAACTCACGAAGCTAAAGCTAGTCATAAAAGGAAAAAAAATCAGTCACCTTTAAAAGTCCGATACGAATTTACTAAATGTTTTAAAAGCCGAGAAATTCTCAACGGAAAACATTCGTATTCGTTTTTGTAGGTTACATTTTTGTACACAGAGAAGATTTTACGACGTCCCCGTTCAATAATAATTAACTTTAAGGGTCGTTTGTCTTAACTTAGATTTAATACAAACGAATACTCTAACGAGTTACGAGTTTTTCTACGTTCAATTGATTCGATTTCACTGTAGCTTCTTGTTTTATACCGTGTTCACATTAAAATTGTTACGATAAATAAAATTAATTAAATTATATTATATATATAACGTATATTAAATAAATTATAGTATTATTCATTTTGATGGTGTATGTCACTAGTTATATCGTCATGACGTGCCTTTATTTTTTATTTAGTGATGCAGTTAGTATATTATGAATAATTCCGCTGTATAATGTCGTTGCGTTGAAAGCGTCGTGTTGATAAAGCATGCAGAGATTTTAGAAGTAACGAGTACAAAGGAAGGACTTGCATTTTGTATTCAGTTTGGCAGGCAACGATAACTTTAATCGGAGAAAAGTGTCACCTTAAGTGGCTTTATGGAAAGACCCTTTGTCTGGAGTAGGGTACTCTGAGGTCTTATTTTTTCATCCGGATTTCGCTATTGTCACGGAGTAATGTAAAATTTCGCTACTCAATAGAGCTTTTTGTAGAATTTCATTGAACCTAGACTTAGTCGAAAACCGACTTCGCTTGATGGATTGTGATTGAGAGGCTCGTAGATCATATTGCACGTACGTACTTGGTCATTTAGTTTTACGATTGATCGCCTCGCTGGATACGAAGATTGAAAAACTTTTTCGTGTAGTATCTGCAATAACATTTAATTAAAATACATATTAGATATTCTTAGCTATACTAGCTTGTCCGGCAGAGGTTGTTCTGTCTTGCGAATTGTGAAACATGTGCAGTTTAAAATCGATACATTTTATGAAATACTAGCTATATCCTGCACACGTTGCTATGCTTTTTTTTTAAGTGAAACTTCTTTAGTCGCATGAGGGGTAAAATTTGAGCGACTGGTAACGCAGCAGCGTGTTTTTTTGTATTTTAAATTAGGCTTTGAAATACACAGGCCGAAGACGGGCAGCAGCGTCTTCGGGTGTGACAAAGCCAGCCCTGCGATCACCAACCCGTCTGTCCAGCGTGGTGACTATGGACAAAACATACGAGTTCACGCCATTTTTGGCGCGAACTTGGGGAGGCCTTTGTTCAGCACCAGCAGTGGACTGCGATAGGCTGAAGACTGAAGTGTGTGAAGTGAATAAAATCGATAATGTCGTTCTCAAGTACAATACAAGTTTATTACAATGTCATGTATTTGTATATAATTTATCACTTCTGAGAAACTTAAAAAAATTGTATGAATGAATATTTGTAACATATTTCACGCCATAACACAGATTACGCTAAAATTAGGTATGAACTTATGATCATAATTCATATCTAATTTTACTGAACTATCTGAACATCCAAAATGACACACAGACTAGCTTTGTACCTCGAATATTCTAGGGATCAGAAGTTACGCGGGTATTACGTATATACCAATGATATAAATGTATGGAATTCTAAATTAAACGAGATCATTAGTTTGAGCTAAAAGTGTCATAAGTTTTAGGATTCTCGTGGCGTGCAAACGTGAAGTACTACTAATAGTAAATGCATGAAACCCAGCTTGAAACTGGCGTTTCCATTTTAACCATAAATAAAACGTATATTTATATTTTTTATGATTTATTAATATAAACTAGTAGTCCACTCCGGCTTTGTATGTATAGTATGTTATAATGATCTCAGCGACAGCGAGATATTCGGTGTATGAGAGTTATCAAGCGAGTCCCGTCTTTCCCTTGCTTGCTTATTTGATATCAAGCCCACGATTGAATTAACGAAAACATTTCGTACGCCTTTTTTCATTCTTGATATCTTTTGAAATCTTCTTTTAAATTACATGATATAAAGGAGTATCGTAATGTACCTACAGTAAATGCTTAAGATAACCAGAAGTAATTTGATTGATAAGGATTAATACTGTATACGTCTAGATGGTTTTTGAATTCGATTCGATTTCGATTTTTCGACTACACTGTACCTGAGTATTTTTTTCACAAGTTAGAATGAGTATAGTGAGTTATCAAAATCAAATCAAAATCAAAAATATTTATTTCGTCATAAGGTGGTATTGTACACACTTAACGAAAGTCAAAAAATAAAAAATAAATAAATCATTTACAAAAAAAAAAAAAACTAAACAATGCAATAGAAAGTTAAGGCAGCAAACAATTAAACAATAAAATAAAAAATAAGAATTTATATCTTAACATTAGGTACATTACAAACTTGCGTAATGTGCCCAGTGTTATAAGCAACCTTAACTTAGTCAAAATATTAAATTACTAATATCTCGGTAGTCATTACCTATCTACTTTATCCTCGGCTTTATTAAATATTACAATAAGTAAAGTCCCTAGTGTAGGCCGAGAGAAAAAAAGCCGGCGGAAAAAAAACTCTCGGTACTCTTTTAAAAAATTCATAGTGAGATACAAGATAAAAAAGCAGTAGTGGACCATGAAATGATCAGGACAAACACGAGACAGCCAATCGTGCGTGCCGAGACCATCCCATGCCACCTGCTCACAATGTTTGTAACTATCTAATATTACAAGGCGGGTCATAGACATAGCCTGGTCGAGCTTTATTCAATCCCATGCCTTTTCATCATTAAGGTATTCATTAATTGTATAATAGGCCTTATTGCATAATGCTCGCTTTATAATTTTTTTAAACTTCAGTAAAGGCAGAGATTGAAGCGCAGCCGGAATCTTATTATATATTAAGATAGACATTCCTATAAAGGAACTACTTTTCTTTTTGAGCCGGCATTTAGGAAAAATTAATTTGTGATCGTTCCTGAGCTTTACATCATTTGAGGCATTTCGATCACTACGACTAACAAACAAATGCCTATTCTTCCGTATGTAAATTATATTTTCATAAATATACTGCGATATCCTTAAAAGATAGACATTACCGTAGACTTTTTGTAGAACTATAAAAAGGAGTAGTTATTCTACCATACATTTATTTTGTTAATTTCAAAGGTTTCAGCCAGCGTTTTAATGAAGGTTCCCAGGCGGCTTGATTTGTTCCGCCTTTTTAGCAATAATCGTCATATCTCACTCAATTTACACATAACCTTTTTCAATTATATGTACACCTAAACCTTTCCTCATGAATCATTCTACCTATCGGTGAAAATCGTATGAAAATTCGTTGTGTAATCGATTTCAAAAATATTTAAAGATAAACAACATTGGTGTTGAAACGATGTCGCGTTCCGAAAGTTGCAGTACGTGACAAATATTCTAGTTTCTGAGGATTGAAAACTACAATATAGACTCCTGCGACGTGACGTGAATCCGTTTATAAAATCAACGTTTATACACTTCTCGTGCTTACATATGGGACGTTTGAAGACTGATGGTCGAGCTTAGAATAGAAAATTTATTCGTGATCATGATTTTTAAATCATTAACATTATAATTTGTCTGTGTATACGTTACCTTAAAAATAATCCTATATAGTTGTAACAATTTATCATGTCAAACTTTGGAAGATTAAATAATATTGTAACAGGCGAAATTATATCTGTGTCTTATGACAAGTGATAAAAGTCGAAAATCATTATTTTAATGAAGAGCAAAAAGAAGACTAAGTTGAGTTTATCAACTGGTATTTAAGTTTTGTAGAGGAAAACATTCTCCGTCAATGTGTAGGTACTTTAGTTTTTTGTAGTAATAATGTAATTTTAAATGTTATTTACAAGAAAAACTTTTGATTCGTACGTTTTTCACATTTGTTAAGTCCTAAAATTATGTTATAAAACTAACGATCCTTGTACAGTTAAATTACCTTAAAGACGCATAACATGTTTTTATGTAAACTGTAGAATGATGATCCCAGTGCACTGCTCCTCAAACAAAAGATATGATATATATTATTTGATATTATTTTTTGTTTTCACTCAAATAATTATAAAAAAGATGTTAAAATTCAGGTCAATTACGTGAATGTCTATTCAGGACAGTTTTACTCAGTTTACGAAAGTTTTAGGTTTATATAGATATAACTTTAGTTACGTCACGTCGTAACTACGAAAAATGAATGTAAAATTAAATAAAAATACATTTAAGACACAAAATAGGATATACATATTATATGTTAACAGTTCTATACACATAAAATATTGTAAAAAGATCTAGTAATCAAACCTTTATAGTATTGCTTTTTAGTGAGATTGTTATTTTTATATGATAAAAAATAAGTGAACATATATGTTATTAATAATTCATTAAATTGCATTTAAATCACAAAGCACGAAAAATAGTGTTGAATTACCTAAGTGATTGATTACTGGAAAAGGGGTACTGAAGACTGTGAGACTGTACAAATATCGATATTCAGGAATTTTTTCACACATTTATATCACTATGTACAAAAATTATTTCCGTATCTATAGTAGATAGATAATAAAAATAAAGGCTGATAATGACCATGGTCATATAACAAATATGGTTTAACTCGACTTATATCACTTATCATACAGGAGGCACATTTATTATTTTTTACTTATTTATCATTTGTACAAAGAAGATATAGAGTAGTTAGTAGTTATATAATAATAGCAACTAAAAACCACCAAGGTTTGAGTCTGTGATATCAAGAGTTTATTTACACACGCAAAAGTTGCAAAGTTGTTTATACCAAAATTAAGTTATTTTATAAAAGTTAATAACTATTATTAGATTATACTTATGTGAATACGTATTAATGTTTTTATTATAATTAAAAATTAATGATAACGCTTTATTTTTCAGTTTATATTTAAAAGCGTCAGAAATAAAACTTAGTAATGGTTCAATTAAAATTTATTCGCTAAGTATTCCTAAGTAATATAAATCTTAAATAGACGTAAGAAATTGGAAGTGTATTTTTAGCTGGAAAAGTTATACAAGTTGACAATTCTTTTGGAGATACCTATTTCGCGTAAATTATACGTATCTAATACAATTATTATGAATAGTTTTTCGCAATTTAGTACATCTTTTTATGAACGATGTGGCATTAAAATGTAATCATGATAGACTTACAATAGTTTGTGGTGGTATTTGTTTAAAAGGTGATATGAAGAGTTTTAACAGTAATTTTTTTAATAGCCATAACCGTTTCGAAATAGATCTCAACAACGACAAACAATATAGGTACCTATCAACAGGATTGTACTTGAATAACTTTAAGAGAGTGTCTTATTTCTCTTTACTTTTCTGATTTAAGCAAATGGCACAAAAATTAAGAGTTAGCTGAAATGCTATTTACGTTAATCAGTTATCCATTTTCACATAATGAAAACGACGTGATCTTAGATTTCGTCCTTTGATACTTAAAGTATTATTTATCATATTATCCTAAAACCTGATCATAGGTATAACTCGATCTAATTTAGCCACTAGATTCCTCCTGTAATGCAATGCTATCTAATATTCACTATTATCAGCATTAACGTGATTAGCCCGCTTAGTCAGCCGTGACTAATCGAATACTTGTTCAATGAATGCATTCGATTCCATAATAAGTTCGCCTTTGGGTTCTTAGAAATTAATTCTTTTTTTACTTACTATCCTATTTACTTCTTTAATAATTGTATTTAATCATTAATCCATTAGGCATCAGGCTAAATGTGATAACATAAAATTGTAAAAGATATCGACAAATCAATGTTAACGACGTTACAAGTTTCGTAAGCATGATGTAATAAAATAAATTCACATTCAAATGAATTAAAAAAAAAAAAACATTAATTACACAGTAAAATAAATAACATATCGGCAAATGAGTTCAAAATGATTTTTCACTCCGTAAATGTTCCAGTGATGCGCGGACCGCCAAACACAGAAAACCTTTGAAAAAAATGTAAGCTGATTTACCGTGGCCAGGGGCCCGTGCCCACTCGGCCGGCAAATAAAGGCCACCAGACAAATGCTCTCAAATTGACTCGACGTTTTTCACAGTATTCCATATTTTTTATGTAAGGAACGGTCTATTTGATGAGAAACTAGTACGTGCCCCGTATTATTAGCTTGAACTTTTCAAAGGCTTAGGATAGTTCTTTGCATGTAAAGCTCTCTACGCTTCTCTTTGTACTTCCAAGTATTCAGAATTCGTAAAGGCTAGCGTTTATTCATGAGCGAATATAATGAGGTGCAAGTTTCATATGAATCTTAATAATTAATCCAAACGGCTTCGTCGGTTTTATGGTTTAAAGATAAGTATATTTACTACGTTTTATTAATAGCACTTGCTATTTTTATTATGTATTCATAAAGGAAATCTGTATATTACGTTAATAATCAGCGTAGTTAATAAAATTATAATTTAGTTGATTTTAACTTAATTTATCGTACAATATTTTGAACACGCGTATTCATAATTGAAATAAAGAAAGGGATAATCAAAAAAGGTCGACACAAAAACCTCTTCATTACAGAGCTTGGAGGCATTAAGATGCTACAACGAGCAAATAAAGCTAAGATTACAAGTTAACCTCATGTTAGTCGGAAGCCCCAATGATAAAGCATCTCAGGAAAATCGAGCCCGAGGAGGGTAGACTAATCCCTCTTTAGCAAAAACGTTTCGTTCCAAAAAGTGATGGGTGGATCGCAAGGGAAAGGATCTTCATTATCCAAGCGTGTTTGCAGTTAAGCTAAAGGACCATAAGATTACTTACTGCCTAATAGAAGTTAAAAAACAGAACATATACTCCGTGGCCTCTGACATGCGAACCGCTTACTCACATTGCAACAAAAAAGGTTAGGGAGCCGACCGGATTATTTATGTATTTAAGTATGTAAAAGGACTCATAAGACCCTTTCACATTTAAGTAATTTTTTTTTATTCGATAAGCGAATCGTCTATCGGTCTTTGTCTAGAATATTAGATTTAGGCTATGTCTAATTTTTTGTCTAGAAAGTATTGTATCTTATCTTGATGTAAAGGAAGATGAGGGAGACAGCAATGTTGCATGTTATAAATTACCATCTATTCCCTGATTCTTGATTTTATGTCACACAATCATCGAATGAATGTCACAATTTTTTACAATAATATTAGTTATAAATATGCCCCTTATCTTATTTTACTTTCACGTGAAATAGTTAAAAAAATCGTTGTCTCTCGCATGTACTGTATTCTAGACGAAATTACAAATTGTATATTTTCTATGAACATTTTTTATTTTATTTTAAAGTCTACCATTTAATTTTTATGGACCATTAAATCATAATGTTATCTAGAAAAATATGTGTTGTTTGTCAAAAAGATTCTACTTACGAAATTTTATGTAGGTATAACAATTTTTCATAGCGGAGGCTTGTCATTATAAATCAGTCAGACAGTCAGTGTTTAACTCTCAGGAAATATTATCTATTGTACAAATAAATAAAATTGGAGTGTCTGTTTGTAATATCAACAATATAAATAACCCTTTTTGCTAAATGCATATGGATGTATACACAGTACATATACTAAAATAACATTTTTTACAATTTTTGTCTGTCTGTCTGTTTGTTCCGGTTAATCTCTGAAACGGCTGGACCGATTTTGGCGGGATTTTCACTGATAGCTGATGTAATAAGGAATAACTTAGGCTACTTTTATTTTAGAAATTTATTTAGATATTTTATAATTCTGCGAACTGAACAATAACTTTTTTGTTAAGTTCCACGCGGACGAAGTCGCGGGCACAGCTAGTGTTAAAATATAAATGAACGTTTTATTGATTTATTGCATTATCATTGAGATACATTAATGTATATTTAATTATCTGGTAATGTTAATATTTCATTTATTTACAACAGTAGATATCTATCAGTCCTCAATAAATAAAATCTGATTCAATTATAGATTAGTGATATATTTCTATACTAAAAATACGTAATTTGGAATGTATAAAATAAAGTGGCTTTAAGCGGCTGTTATGATATAATGATCCGTCGAATTTATTGGCAGGACCTGAGTGAAATCATATGTAAATGATTAATGAATTTAACGACCAGCCACAAGGCTCAGCATTAAAACTGATTTAATATCATTTATCAGATTATTTATTTATTTATTTAAGGATCACCAGTAGATACAACACTAAATACATGTATACAGGTATCTACAATTTATAATCCATAAGTTACAGTACGTACCTATCGGTAAGTAGGGATTATATTTAAATAGTAGTAACCATATTTTTTTATTGATGGTTACATTTTATTTTCATTACCTTTATGTTTCAGCATTAAGGCGAGGTATTTCAGATATTCCTGCAAAACACGTTTATATGAATTCATTTTTGAAATAGTAAACAGTGAAATTGTAATCTGATAAATTTAATTGGTATTGTTGAGGGTATATTCTAGTTCAAGCCTTTGTTGGAAACATGATTTGATAAATTTGGCTCGATAGAATAAATTCACAAAGTTACCTCTTTTCGGGTCATTTTATTTACTATGATTGGGTTTTATTCTTAAAATAACTGATTTGATATTATAAATAAATTACCAAAATAAAGTTCATATATAACTGGAATAATTTGATCGAGTGTTTTTTTTTAAATTACATAATTTTTTTTAAATCGATTATTCAAGTGATTTTCGAACCGCTTTTTAGCTCTCGCGGCAGACGGGCGAAGAAAATCAGTCGCCTCTCGGCCGTCGGACGAGGAGGCTATGTCGCTCACTGCGACGTGGCCGAATTTATTGTTTATAGAATTGACCCTAAAATTTTCAATTAAAAGATATTGTAAATAGTACAAATATAAATACTACGTAGAAACTAAGTTCGTAAATATATATTTAAAGTAGTTTGTAATTTGTTTTGTTTTGAAGTTGTCAAAGAGTAAGCCCGATTATGCATAAACATAAAAACAAAAGTAAATTAAGCGTGGCCGAGATAATATCTCTTGCTAAGATAATAATACACATCCTAAATATTTCAATTACTAAAGTAATACTTACGTAGGCGAGGTGAATCACTTATTTCAAAATAATCATGAAATAAAATAATAAATAAAAGATGTAGGTAAATCGTACATGATTTATATAAATAAATAAAATAGTATAATGAAAATATAATCTAATAAAAAATATAATAAAATAGTATATTAAAAAATAAAAATATTCTCAGAGGGCGAATACAATAACAACGCAGCGACACATCTGTTTTCTTGCGTAATCTTCATCAGTTCCTTCCAATGTGTGGATGTTTTATAGTAGTAATTACGTACGCATGTTGATAGATGGTGGCGCCATCTAGTTCTTGCCTAAAAACGAAATCGCCACGGTTATTGAGCGATGAGAGCCCCTTAAATTTGGCATCAGAAAAGCGATCAGAGATTTTCTGTAATAAGAATATACCAGTCCACTGATTTTAATCGTACTAGTAGCAGTTGCTTGAACGTCGGCACTTGCGGGTTTGATATACTTTATTTTTTTATTTTTGAATAAAATTATTTTTAATAAAAAAAAATTGCAGTTGCTTGAACGTCGGCACTTACGGTTTTGATATAGGTACGCTTGAGATCAATATTTGTTTTTGACCATTGTGGGTCTTTCCACTGTGCATTGAACAATACGTGAAGCTATTCCTATAAGTCCTGCTTATTTATATCATAAACACCTGATAGCGGTCATTAGCCGTTGTAAAGTGAGGCCGCAGTGAAGCAGCATGCTGGATTAAGTTCCAGCATGTCATCTATGTGGAGAATAGACATTTATCCGGCAATAGGAGGCTTACAAGGTAATAATAGTATAAATGTTTATAGTAACTGCTAGTTCTATTATCTAAAACGTGAAAATCTTATAATATTTATTTTTGGTGTAATAATTTATAAATTTATTTTATTAAAATAAGTATTTTAAGTATATATCCTAAGACAGTTTAATTATGAGCTGTAGTTGTTTTTATTTTGTTTTATAAACATTAGCATATATTCATTACGTTCGAGAAAGTGGTTATGTGATGAAATCATTGTTATTGAATATTCCCGCAATCAACTGATAAATGTTTTTCATACTATCGCGCCATAAAAAGATTCAGGGCAATACCTTCTGCGCGTTTACCTTTGAAAATTTATATTTCCCGCGAGACCGAGCGAGACCGACCCCAATGGTACACAATGGGCCATCGAATTATCATATCGTTATAGGCAAAAGAAATGGCCAATATTGATTCATTTTTTATCTACATATTATTTATGTACGACATATGCATATAATGAGTATAGGAAGAGTCTATGCACAGCAATGCATCAACAGATGTCACATTCACGGATTGTCGGTAGACGAGGTTAGAAGAGAAATCGGTAATTTTGTTTTTCTATGTATGTTTATTACACATATAAATGTACGAGAAATACGGGAAATATTTCCAAAAATAATTTTTGATAAAATGTGTGTTTTATCAGAAAATCGTTTAATTTCCTTATAAATAAAACCAATATAAATACATCGTTTTCATAAAATTTATCGTCTCGACAAATAAATTTTCCAATATTTCAATCATTAATGTATTATAAATGTATGTTTATATAGGCTCGGTGTATTGGACGAGGCAATTTCGTTTATGTTTTTTGCACCACCTTTTAGACAACATTCCCAACGGTAAGCATGGACTTTTTTGTAAACTTTAGTTAAATATGAGGTATCGTCAATTTATACTAAAACTCCTGTAATAGGCATCACATTGAAATCGATATTGGAAATTTAAACTATAAAAATTAATCCATTTATTATACGCATTTGCCCTTGAAGATCAACGACAATAAAATAAATAAAGATCTACAAATTAATAACGAGAATGTTTTGAACGAAAAAGTTGTATTCGTGGTGAAATCGGTTTAAAATTACAAGCTAATACAATTAAATTTTTTATATCATTATTATAGATGATATTAGATGGATCAAATATGGTATTCTTTTCAAATACGTTTTACTTTTTATCAAATAATATTATTAACTAAGCTAACTGCGAAATGTTTGCATTTTTTTTAAATCTTATTTATAGGGTGAAACATATATGTTATACATTAATGTACATATAATTAATTCTGTTCGTTTCGTAGTCAGATTCTCCTAATTTAGATAATAGCTTATTTCACATTGTTAAAAATTATTTGATTTGTGACTCTTTTCTATTATGAAATACTATCATAAATATCAACGCCGCGTTGGCGCAGTGGTCACAGCACTAGATTGCGATTGGCTGTTGCGCGGGCGATTGCGGGTTCGATCCCCGCACACGACAACATTTGTATTGGCCATACAGATGTTTGCCGTGGTTTGGGTGTTTGTGCAGTCCTTGTGGGTCTCCGATAGGTAAGTTCCGCTGTAAACAATAATAGTATACTGATTGACTGTGCAGATAGCAGATATCTTTTATGTTGAACATTTGATACTTTAACAGTTTATATCGACATAAATAAACTTGCAGATTTTCAAGTTTTGTAATCGAATTAATAATTTTGCTAAATTTTTTAGTCCTTTGCAAATCACTAGCATCGAAATAGTACAATGGTTGTAAAAATGTTATATTGTTTTTTTAACACGCTTTTATTAGCTTGACATGTATGTATGTATGTATGTAAAGGAATCTTTGAACTTCATTTTCACCTACTTCTAGGTGTCTGATTAACTTGGAAATTTGCGCAGGGGTCAAGGGCCGATGACAATACAATATAACAAGCTTTTTTTAAATTGTCGTCTTGACACTAAAAATTCAGAAAATAAATCATAGTTTAAAAAAACTAAAAAATACGCTTTAATAGCAATCGAACTAAAAAGTAGAAAATAATTAAGAGAAAAAGCGTGGGGTGTTTAGTAACTAATAAAATGATCCTCAAATTCGATACCAAGCACCCTACGCTTTTTTTTTTTCTTTTTTTAGTTCGATTGCTATTAAAGCTGTTTTTTTTTGTTTTTTTTTTTAAAACTATAATTTATTATATTGTACTTCAATTTACTGATATTTAAAATGTAAAAAAATTTATTTTTATTTAAATTTTATATCTATATAATTACCCTAATCTTTGAAATTATAGACAAATTGACAAGGAGATAGAGTGATTGATAGTCTATGCGGATTTAATGTTATTGATTTGAAAACTTAAGAAATCCACTTAAACACAACTTTCGAATTGCTCCATTTACATAATATTGTCGTTGATATATTCTTGACACAGCTTACTTACGGTTTCGTTTGTAAGAATTCCCTCTGTACTTTTAAACTAAGTTTGTTACTTCTTGAAACGACACTATATTTGAATAAGAAAAGTTTAACCATTGTGACAGCTTGTAAGAGTATTTCCAGTAACAAATGTAGCTTTAGAAAGTTGTTATGTATATCAAATAAGAATAGATATTAAATATTATGTGTAGCTGTAGGTACCTACTATTTACTTTCTACATAAAATATAAATTTTCTTTTCAGATTCTACCAAAAATAACAGTTTGAAAAATGTTTGAAATTTAATGATTGATTATATTGACAACGCGCTAGCGCCACGCTTACAGGGCTGGTTTGTGCTGTCGCGCTGGCGGTCGCGGGTTCGACACCGAATAAGGTATTAGCCATACCGATTTTTGCCATGATCTGAACGTCTGTGCGTGTATATTGTATGTGTTTCTGGACCCCGACGCAGGATTAAATCCTAGTGGGGAATTTATATAAAAAACAAATATATTTTTTTTAATTATAATTATATCGAAAATATTATTTGGGATGACAAAAAAATTGTGAGAATTTGAGGCCTTGATATTAATATATAAGAGGTCTACAATTTCAATTTTTTTTTTTTTTTCTGTAGTTGAAATCGGATATTTAACAGAATATCGACCTAAAGTTTCAATAAGTGTAGTATTTACTTTACTCATTTAATACTTTATGTTGCATTACTCTGATAAAACGAAGAGTCACTGCTACTTTTTTAGAAAAAAAAAAAAATATAAAACATTACAACGTCAATAGGTACGGTCGATAAATCTACAATGTGCCGTTAGAATGAATAAAACTACGCAGTCATTAGCCTGCGGACAAAAAAGGGTAAAGCAATTGTCTTTGACGGTCTGGAAAAAGGGATCTATTACCTAATGACCCTGTCAATCGGTCATCAATCCTCATAGCCTTAGACCTAATAAAGATCTAAATGTTATTAAGTATCCTTTATATTATACTGTAGTTCAGGTTTATTTGTAAAACATACAATTATTTATATTTCACCAACCCGCAGTGGAGCAGCGTGGCGGTTTAAGCTCTTACATGGAGAAAGAGGCCTATGCCCAGCTGTGGGTTGCCACAGGCTGAATCGTCATACAAGATAAATATAGGTATATAATTTGATCGATGTATTTCGTAGTTTTGAATGATTTATCTGTTTGAAAATTTCAAATAAAATGTTGATAAATCAGTAATATTAAAATTTTAATGAAATGTTTTTGTTAAAAATATGGTAATGGAACTTAGATATTTTCTAGCAACTAAGGTTTGTTGGCATTTTAATTTGAGTAACCACAGCATTTATGTGGAAATTTTGCCAAGAAAAAACGAAGACAAGTCTTCTTTTCTAGTTTTCCTGAATAGTAAAAGGGAGTGGTTAATGGACGATATTACGTTGAACTGTACGACCAACTTGCTCAACTCTTCAGCTTACAACTTCAAATGAGAAAATAATTTTTCATTAACGCTCTGCTGCGTTTTAAAGTACTGCCAGTAGAATTAAAATCAATTACTTCCGTTAGAATACTGCAAACTTTCCGGAATTTCTTCGATACTGATTTCGTTAAGAGTTTCTAAGAACTGAATTAATTGTATCTTGATTGCTATAGAAATTAACAATGTTAGAATTTGTAGTATCTTCAAGTCACCATTTTCATTAAAACTGCTTTTATTATACCAGTTTTCTTAAATATTGTTAGTAAACTTACCGTTTTGTTTATAATTTGCTGTCTCAAAACCTGTTTGATATAATATATTGATGTTCTGTAGATCTTCATAGAGCTGAAAAATTAATGCTTGCAGTGGAAACTGGTCATCTATACAGTAGGTTTTGGTCAAAATTCGGCTATTTTCAGAAGGTAATTCTCCTAGCACACTTTTTGTTCTTGTAGGATCAAGCGCATGATCGCAGTTAGTCTACAACTGACGCTACACTAATCATCTTTACCGTCGTAATCACAGCCCGTGAAGCCCGCCGAAGCCCGTGAAGCCCGCCGAAGCCCGTGAAATAACCTCCGTCTTGGTTCATTGTATACGTACATTTCTACGACACGACGCCGTGTCGTAGAAAGTCACGACGTCGTGTCTTGGACATGGGGCCGGGCCCTTACTTGAACGTATAAATGTGTTAGAGTGTGTGTGTGTGTGTGTGTGTGTGAGTACACATAAGATAACGAATCCAACGAGCTGAGCGACGCGTGGGAAAACTAAGTGGAAATACGAAAATGATCTTGAGGCTCAGGAGTGGAGCAGTAACCGCGCAGTAAGGATCGTCAATCCGGCAAGTGACTGAAATATTGAACGACAGCTTTAATTTGAGATTTATGCTCAATTGAGTGAACTCTATAAAGATTTTTTTTTTAAATTACGCCAAAAAATATTTCATGTAAGAACTATTGATACTTGTATGAAGCCACACCGTAATATGGTAGGTTTGATTTACATAGCGTCGGAGCGATTCCATATTTTCAATTGGTATATTTATTGGATCGTATATGAGCAAATTACGAATAAATTCTTTATAAACTCTATCAAAACTCTATAGCTAGTATAAAAAGCCCCACAAGAAGAGGATACTGAAAATATAATCTATATAAACAAAAATGAATCGCTAAAAGTGTTGCTAGGCGTAATACTCGAGAACGGTTTACTTTTAGGTATTTTTATTATATACTGATACTTCATACAACGTTCTTATGAAATGAAATTTTAAGAATTGCTTAGTACATTAATTGCTCTATTCGTTAAAAATAATTTGAGAAATGTTGTTTTGTCTCTGTACATACCCCGTACATCCGAATACGAATACACATTATGGTCTAAGATCCGAGAAGGTAAATCTTCCCTCATCTGCTAATTAGATGAAACAATTTTTTATAGGCTTATTTCAATATTGTGAATTTATAAAAACAACCTCTGCCATCATAAGCCTGCTGCAATTTTTTTTATCTTTTCCCTCTCATGTTAATTACATGCATTAAGCTAAAACCGTTAATATTTTACATTATATACCTGACTGTAGTAGGCAGCCATCTCTATGATTGCTACACTTACCTGCAGCCAGGTCAGTAACCTCAGTCAGCAGTAACCTGGCTGCAGGTAAGTATAGCAATCATAGAGATGGGTGCCTACTATAGTCAGGTATATAATGTAAAATATTGACGGTTTTAGCTTACTACATGTAATTAACATGAAAGGGAAAAGATTTTTTAGAAGAAAAAAAAATTTAAGTATTATTATTTGCAGCAGGCTTATGGTGGCAGAGGTTGTTTTTATAAATTCACAATATTGAAATCAGCCTATAAAAATTATTTCATCTAATTAACAGATGAGGGAAGATTTTGTTATATTCCGGATCTTAGACCATTACTAATTTGTGTGACAGTGAACTTGATCTCGTCTGTCGTCCTCGCGAATTTCTTTATTTTTTAATATAATAATGCAGAGTGATTTACAACAAAATTTAAATAGTAAAATGTATCTTGATAAGTATCAAAATGACATTGATTTAACGTCTTGATATACATGTACATACATAATTATGCACAGTTTTTATATGTGCTTGAATAATATATGTATTATTCTTGACGCAGCCCTACAAATAAAATGTGTGTATACGATACTGAAGAACTGTAATATGTTTTCAATACGTTGTTATGAATTTATTAATTTGTAATGCAGTAACGAGAAACAATTTAAAAGTACCTAACTGTAGTATTTGTTATTTGCGAATTCATTAGAATAAATTTATATTTATAATTTATTGTTTTCTCAACACTACGTTTTGAATCGTGTTATAAAAGACAGCAATGTCAGAACTAAGGCCTTACCTTCCGCGTTTTTATGTGTTTAACCAATTTTAAAATAGAGGAAATGGAGGGGATAATTAAGTGGTCGGAACTATATACATTTTACACACAAACCATTCGATGAATCGATAGATCGGCAAATTAAAATCTATCTTTATTACCAGGTCTAAGTAACAAATTAACAATAAGATTTTCAATGTTAATTTTCTGAAAAGTTTTTCAAAATAACGCAAACATAATTATATTTTCTAAGTAAATGTAGTGTATATATTCTCTTACTATGTTATCAATTATCTTATTTCGTGTTGAGTCTGGCAATTTTTATGTTTCATAAAATTTATATAATGCTTCTTAAGATAGCAAAAAATTTTAATTTTAAGTGTTTTGCTGTGAAAATTTTATGTAAGTTTGTTATCTGAAGTAATTAACTCGGTAACTTTTCGTAATTTGTATATGCTATGATGTTATAATGTAAAATCAAATATTATATATTTTATGAGTAACGATAAGAACGTATTTGGTATATGAGTAGAAGTGCCTTATCTTTTATTTATTGACTAGCTTTACCCGTGTCTTCGTTTGCGTGAAAGTTTGTATCTGGACATTCATTATTTTTTAACAACGTGATCCTGATACCATGGAAATATTGGGACAAAAATTATATGTTGCCATGTGACCTCCTTTATCTTATTTTAGTTGTTTTTGCTGGCAAAAATTGTCGTAGGTACTGGTGCGCGGTAAATGAAAGTATTCTCGTGTAAATCCGGATTCCACTGGAATCCCTGGATAAAAGTAGCCTATATGTTGTTTGGTCTACATTATCTTCTATCCTTCAGTGAAATGCCCAAAAAAATCGGTTCACCAGTTCTGGAGATTAGAGCGTACCAACAGAAAGACAGGTAAATTTTTTAAAATTGTTTGTTTGTAATAATTGGTTAATAATATATTGTTTGTTATCGTGTAAATAACTATCTTCACTTTAAAAAAAACACAGTTATTTTGAAATCACAGACAGACAATATATTATATTTATATTATATAGATTAATATTAAATCCCTATAAAAGAATATGGATAAAAACAACGGGATATACAATCCAATTTTGGACACGTGTATGTCCGTTATACATACAAATTAATATGATTACCTATATCGACTACAAAAAATGTGACATATTTCAATTTCCATTTTACAGTTTACCTTCTTTATGAATTTTATATAGAAATAATAATTAAAAACAACATATACAAATAATAATGTTTATTTAATTTAGATAAATAAACAGTTCAAACAATTATTTGCCAAAACGGTTTTCTGATACTGATGAATTGATTGAGAGACCCCCAGATGAGTCAAATGTAAATGATTAATGAATTTTATCAACGGTGCTCAGAAAAATTCAATATGAAACAGAAGTGTTTACATATAAATGTAAATAGAAGTATGTATTCATTTGAACCAAATATTCAAATGTAATTGTTATTCTTTGTTGTTTCTTTATAATTTATTAGCTTTTGGCAGTGACTTAGTTCGTTTCTTCGTTACAAATTTTCTTGTTATCTCATATGTTATGATATCAAAAGGAATACAGTTTTTATATTTAAATAAATGTTCTTTACTGCATTGAAAGAAAATATATCATGAAAAAACTTTAGGTTTCAAAAGTAATTATATGACTTGCTTACTCACAAACTTGCGGAACAGCTGCAGCTCGGCAGCTCGGCAGCTTGGCTCTATTTTTTCCACTTTAAAGAGAAGTGACATTTCCCAGATTAGGAAAGGTACCCATAAATTTATACTTTATTCCACTATTAGGATCGTGCAATTTTGTTAATAATGACATAAGTTTTAGAAAAGCCATAAATATGAACACTATAAAACAAATGTGATAAAATAAATGAATGCTTTTACTAAATATATATATTTTTTAATAGTTTGTTTATTTAACTGCTTTAGTGAGGCCGCACACCTCCGCCACACGCTACTCTCAAGTTCTCAACATACATTTACTGCGCCACAATTACTGCGATACAATTTAAGCGGTGACAAATGTGTCGTGTGTGCGCACATCGGAAGCACAATTGTAGCGTGGCAATACAACAGAATGTCGACATCATCATTTGATGACATTTGATGTGGCGATTAATGAGAAAAAAAAGACGTTATTGGGTTCACCCTTTTAATCAAAATTGTAGTTTACGGAAATTTCAAAATTGCGCAAGAATTACGATCCGAAGAAGAAAAGTTCATAGAATGAATAATTATGAAAACACATACCAATTATTATTAAATTTAGTTCAATCAAATCAAATTGTTCAATGAATTATAAATTGTTCAATTAATCAGTTCAATAAATTTATTCAAACAGGATTTTTTTCAATCTCTGCAATAAATTCAGCATAAAATTCAACATTCTTTCATTTTCGCGCGTTTTTATTCTATGTTCGCGCCACAAAAACGAACGTGTTCGATCTTGAATTCGTGTGGCGCGGCAGACATCTTGCCACAAACCGCACCTACTACATATGTGTCCTTGATGTGCGGGTTTACATACAAATATAGGGGGGCGATTAATGTGTCGCGTTTCAAATGTGGCGCTACAATTATCGTAATACAAATGTAGCTTTGGTGTGCGGCCTCACTAACAGAACTGAAAGTCTTATTTTATTGAGCAATTATAATTTTCTCCTTGTATTGAAAATAATTAAATTACACATAATACATAAATGTACGTAATTAAGTTCTTCTTATAAATACCAAAATAGACATTCAGAATTTATTTTCATGTACGTCGAAAACACGCACTCGCTATAAAATTCACTGAGGTTTAATAATAATACATAAAATATCCTAAAATATTTCTACGAAATTTTTTATATCTTAGAATTCCCTTAGAAAAGAGGACATGCAGAGAAGCAGCTTCTTCTTTTAAAGTTGATTATGATGAGTTTAATACTTAAACAATTAGTGATACCAGACTTGATTTGAAACCATGAAAGTCTCTTATTGATTCACTTTGTCTATCCCCTGGGCTATTTCAGTTCTAAATTTGTCTATAAGTTCAATTAAAATTTAACCAGCTCAGGATTAAATTAAGTTAGATTGTCTTTTAAGCCGATTGATAAAAGTTAAGATTAAATATATTATTTAATATAATTAGATAAATTATTTATTTATCTATACTAATATATAAAGCTGAAGAGTTTGTTTGATTGTTTGTTTGTTTGTTTGTTTGTTTGTTTGTTTGTTTGAACGCGGTAATCTCTGGTTCTACTGGGCCGATTTGAAAAATTCTTTCAGTGTTAGAAAGCCCATTTATCGAGGAAGGCTATAGGCTATGTATCATCACGCTAAGACCAATAGGAGCGGAGTCCACGCCGACGAAGTCGCGCGCAGAACCTAGTTTATTTATATTCCCTACTATGAGTAACGATCGCTATCACGTGTACATGATAACAACCGGGACCGACGGCTTAATGTGCTCTTCGAAGCACGGTGACCTACAAGGACTAAACATACACCCAGACCACGGCAAACATCTGTATGGCCAATACAAATGTTTGTGATGTGTGGGGATCGATCCCGCAACTGCCAGCGCAACAGCCACCAAACCAGTGCACAGTGCTGTGACCGTTGCGCCAACGCGTCGTCATAGAAGATAGAAGTAATTGAATATTTATTAAATTTATGACACATGTAAAATGACGTTTAAATATTAAAGAAAAATTTAATAAATTCTCGTCCCATTCATATGATTTAGTGAAACGGTTATGAAATGAAAACGTAAAAATCTTCTGTAAGCTATATGAAAAATATCGTACACAGCTATTGAATAAAGTGAAAATAATTAAAAAAAATATTACTTAGTTGAGTCATTCCATGTCAAACCAACAAGGCACTCAACCTGACCCTTTCAGATTTGGCTGAAACTTTGTTTATTTATACTCTCTGACATCCTGAACTCAAATATAGTTTTCAAAAAATTTAATCCCTGATAGTTTTTTAGATATAAATTTTTTAAAATCACAAAATCCGCGTTTTTTGACGTGCACTAAAATCTAAAATCTGCAATAACTTTGGTTCTATTAGAGATAGAGAGCTGAATGATAGCTCATTTTAAAGAGGGTTTAATGGGATTTAATGTGATACCCAATATGAACACATTAATGTACAAAATATTTTTTGAGTAAAACTCAAAAATCGTTTTTGAAAAATCATTGTGTTGGTGTTTTTTAATTTTTTTCAAATTTATATATGTTTTTATGTATAATTTTGTGAGTACACCATAAAAATTTCAGAGTGGGACCATGATGGGATCGGGAGATAAGTTAAAAATACATCACTGAAGTATCACAATTTTTTTTATTTCAATTTAATGTTGAATAATTTAAGTTATGCAGGCCTAATTCTTATGATTTAAATATAAAAATAATGTGTTTTAAATATATTACACATTATATTTATTGAAAAGTCATACAACGTAGGTAGATGAAAAAATATTCAAGTAATTACGCGTTATCAACGATTACTCAAAAAGTTGTAATCAGATCTCGATGATTTTTAAATGTGACCACATGATAAACATAAACTTTCGATTAAATCAAAAATCATCAAAATCGGTACACACAGTAAAATCTTATACGGTATAATACAACGCAGGTCGACGAAAAAATAGTCAAGTAAAAACGTATTGTTAGATATAACTCGAAAAGTACTTCTTAGATCTCAAATAAATTTAAATGGGACCAAATGACACGCTCCACCTTTCTATTAAAATATTTGTTATCGAAATCGGTTCACCCAGTCAAGTTCTGAAGTAACATACATTAAAAAAAAATACAATCGAATTGAGAACCTCCTCCTTTTTTGGAAGTCGGTTAAAAATAAAGAAATATCTTTGTATTTCATTTCCAAAGTTTTGTTTCATATAGCCTATGTATCAGAACCAGGCTATTAGCACAGAAAATTTTGTGAAAGGTACTTCAGTGATGTATTTTTAATATATCTCCCGATCCCATCATGGTCCCACTCTGAAATTTTTATGGTGTACTCACAATATTATACATAAAAACATATATAAATTTGAAAAAAATTAAAAAAACACCAACACAAAGATTTTTCAAAAACGATTTTTGAGTTTTACTCAAAAAATATTTTGTACATTAATGTGTTCAAGTTGGGTATCACATTGAATCCCATTAAACCCTCTTTAAAATGAGCTATCATTCAGCTCTCTATCTCTAATAGAACCAAAGTTATTGCAGATTTTAGATTTTAATGCACGTCAAAAAACGCGGATTTTGTGATTTTAAAAAATTTATAACTAAAAAACTATCATGGATTAAATTTTTTGAAAACTATATTTGAGTTCAGGGTGTCAGAGAGTATAAATAAACAAAGTTTCAGCCAAATCTGAAAGGGTCATGTTGAAAACATTTTTTTATTGGTTGGTTTGACGTGGAATGACTCAGTTGAAGTAACGAATGATATTAATAGTTTCTTGAAACATTAACTTAAAACATTTCACAATACACATAATTCCAGATAATTTAACATTTTCACATCACATCCAAATAAAAACGTCTCAGAACAATGAAAAGTCACGCTCACACGCCGAGTACCATCACTTGCTGCTTTAATAAAACAAACTTGAAATTTCAATGACTTCTTCAATCCTTCGCTCACAACTCATTGTCAGCAATTTCTATGCCTTTTCGAGTGTAATTGAATAAAACGATTGCTATCACCAGAAAAGAATTTAATAATAACGGTATGAGTGCGACGTATAGTATTCATTGCTGTGCTTGCCTTATAAAAGTGCGACGAGGGAGCATTCCAACAGCGTTGCCTCTCTTTATAAACAAATAATATTAGCGCTTATTCCTCCTTTCGATTGATCGTACATATGATATAATTTAAAAATACTTATATGTATATTTTATCTTTGAATTTGACATTATTCAACTTAATTTTTATGGATTTGCGATTTCCTGTTCACTTTTTTACGTTAAAATTAGTAAGTATTAAGTTATTTTCAGTTTAGTTGTTTCATAATGACGTAATAGACAAACACGTTTATTGTATCCCACCAAAAACATTCTGTAAAAAAACTAGCCAAGTCTCGATGGAGCTGCTTGTTTATCTCTAAAAAGTAATGAAATCTAGACAAAGTCGTACCAAGTCTAAGGTTCATTACTGCGATTTCTTTGTTATTATAGTTAATGTTGTGTCACTTGGCCGTTAAATTGTACACAAGGGTACAAAACTAAGAATAATATCCCATACTGGTATTGGTAATTGGACACTAGTGTCTCATTTTAGGCGGTTGTTGATAACACATGAATTCAGCATTGACAATGCTGACTTCTGTTCTCTTATTTTTGGAGCGTTAAATCGACCACCGATCTAACATAAAATAGACGTACAGACGGACTTCTATCAATGATTAGAAGTCCGCTGGTACTGGAAATAATTTTTATACAGTTTGTTTCAGGCTTGCCTATACAAAAGTATTATTGAAATACGCAGCTTTATCAAGCCTACAATTGACTGGTTATTCAATCAACGTTTTCCAAGTGGCAATTTTCCATCGTCAATGGGTAGCGGTTCTGGCGACAGATTGGTGCAATGGTGTCATGTAGCACCTGGTTTTGTACCCTAGTGTACCCTTCAACGGCCAAGTCACACAACATTAACTATAATAATAAAGAAATCGCAGTAATGAACCTTAGACTTGGTACGACTTTGTCTAGATTTCATTACTTTTTAGAGATAAACAAGCAGCTCCATCGAGACTTGGCTAGTTTTTTTACAGAATGTTTTTGGTGGGATTTCACTTCTTTTTGTAGAAAGTAGAAACGTGGGCATATTCAGGCATATTGATTTATTTTTTAGAATTTCTTATTTGACACATTTTTTTTTTCTTTTTAGTAACAGTTTTTTTTATTATTACAATACAAATATTTCTTTTCCTTTCTTCCGGTTCTGATTCTTGTACTTGACGTGTTGGTATCACCACCACTCTTAGTCCAATGCATTATATTTTGACCAAATTTTGAGCGAAATTAATATTTTAGTGTAATTTGTGTAATATTCGAGTAGAATTAAGTTAAGAGAGCAGGCAGAGGGGAGGCATTCGCCCAGCAGTGGGACGCTATAGGCTAGATTAAATTAGAAGATGTGATCTGATTTTTGCAATGACAGTCGATTTTTTATGTACCAACTAGCTAGGCCTCGCGGTTTCACCCACTGTGATTTGAGGAAAAAAATAGCCTTCCTTCTTCTTAAAGCATAACCTTTTAAATAGGCTATCCACCTCAGAGGAATTTTTCAATTCGAATCAATAGTTCTTGAGATTAGCGCGTTTAAACAAACAAACAAACAATTCAACTTTCAGGTTTACAATATTAGTATAGATTAGTACAGATTAAGATATATAAAACATATCTTTTACACTTCCGCGGCGAAAATATTTATATGATTTAAGACTGATTGGATTGACAGAATAATCTGGAATTTTTCAAGGAGACCAATCAATTGAACTTTTTTTTGTATCTAATTCAATCAATTGAACTTTCTTTTTTTGTAATCTAATTATTTTTTACATTTATTATTTATTGTATATTTAAGTAGCTTGATAATTTTCCTTAGTTTACACTAAATAAATTTCTGAACGCTCGCATAAATAAATATTTGACAACCAATATGTATAATGTCAATCCGTTTTCATTACTGACATTATTATTAATTTTTAATATCTAAAATACGCCAATATCCGTATATTGTGGATATATGTTGTCGATTCGAAACCTTTATTTAAATACGTTCTTTAATTTAAGGGTAGAGTTTACCATATCGACGAGATGAACATTAAATGTTTGACAGTTACGAAACACGAACATTATATACATATACTTCCATACGAATTTTCATTCCCACCTTTCAACCCCTTACACCCTGTTTTTCGCATTATATTTTATGTAAAGGTGGTATATCGACCTCTTCTAATAGTTTGATTGGGCTCTTGTGTTTTTTAATCAGGGTCACCAGGTACTCCAGATCTTCGATTATCCTAGTTTTTATAGTTTTCCCTTTATGTAGCCATTAAACCCTAACTCTGTACCGAATTTCAGCTCTCTGAGTTTATGGGAAGTACTAGTTCTATTTTGATGATCATGAGTGAGTGAGTGAGTGTCGTAAATGCGAAACTTTGCTTTCGCTTAACTTCTGAACTAAATGACCTACAGACTTGAAATTTTGGATTTTAAGTATGTGATTATAGCTTACTCGACGACGAAAATTTCAGCGTTCTGGTCTTATCCAGAGGTTCTCAAATAGGGGCCTGAAAATGCAGCGAAATGGTTCGGGTAAAGGATGGTACGGCAGTGTTTGCTTCGCGCTCGACTTGGCGGGGGCACTGCCGTGCCCCCCGATTACTTTTTGATGAAGGTAATTTTTTTTAATGAAATTTAATAATATTTTTTTATTATATTCTATTTTATTTTTATGTTTATAATAGAAAACAATATATAATAGAAAAAAATACTGTAGTTTGTAGTTATAATTATTTAACGAGATTGTTTTGGCGTTTCTACAGAGTGTTTATTCATTGCTGCTTGGCTTTCTACGAGCTAAACTGCCCCATATTATATTCTCTAAAATACCAACTTAAATATTAAATAATATGTATATTAATTACTGCTATTTTATAATCTTACATAAAAACAAATATATTTCGAATTTTGTCCTCGAGATTTGTCCATAAATGCTTTTACTTCAAACAGACATGTGGGGCTGTGAGTACATACCCTTACCCTTACACTTACAGCACACATAACATACAATTATCCGTCTACACAATTTATGTATTTCTATATTTATAAAATATAGGTATATTTTTAAAAAAACTTTAAAAATTTTCAATTATCAAACATTTGATTTCTTAAGTAAACTTTGAAAAATGTATTGGTTTATATAGCTCGCAAATACATAGTAAGCGGCTAATTAAAAAATCGGAATAAATAATTCAAGTTTAAGGTCGATTGGTTCGTTTTTTTTTTTATTGTGTGATTTACCAATTGTAAATAAGTCGACAGATGCATAGTGCACTGTTTCAGGCATTTGCTAGTTTTCTCTATATGGCTATGGTCAATTATTCCGCTCTGAAATTGAGCCTATATTTCTTTGAGTCTCTAAGCTTATAAACTTTTGTTCTGAGAATTTGTAAGTATTACTTTTGTATAAAGAAAAAAAAGGAAAGTAATTGGGAAAAGCGCTCCCAGATACTAAAATAAAAAAATAAAAAATTATAAATTTATGTACCACAATTTTACAGTTCTTTCTTTAATTTAAAATACGTTTAGCAATTTAACGATTAAACAATTGAAACTCAAACGAGTTGTTAGAACTTTCTTACAGAGATACTTTGGTAAATTAATTTAAATTTTTTATAATACCTAGCTATAGAACAATTTGACGAGGAGTTGGCGTAGCGGTTACAACACTGTCTGTTGCGGTTGCTGTTGCGGATTCGATCCCCGCCCAAGACGAAATTTGTATTGTTCATACAGATGTTTGTTGTATTCTAGGCATTTGTACTTGTATATTGTGTGTTTCTGGACCCTCGACAGAGATGAAAATCCTAATGGGAGCCATTGTGTGCGAAGCGTAAAAAAATATGTGCGATTGGGTACTTGAATGAAAAAAAAAATGAAATGAAAAATTTACAATTGAAAATTGTAATTTTCATCAGAGAGCATTTGACATGGAAGTCGAATCAAAAATAGAACGACTCACCAGGTTGCTGTGATGAATAATTGCTTAAAATACAATAAAATATTTAACACTATAACAATATCTTTTTTTCACGACGCCATTCCCGTCCCTCAGCATGCTTTTCTCCTTCTCATTTTTAATAAGAAAGAGGCGGTTACACAATGAAATATTTTATGAACCCTATTTTTAAAAATAGTTTTATGCAAATATAAAATTATTTATCTTAATACGATACACTTCCCCATTTTACTAAACAATCTGTAACTGTCTTAAAATTGTGTCAAGTAATGTATTTTTGGTTTACAATAAAGGGTAAATAAATTGTTATTTGTTAATCTGATTAATTTATCATTATTACAGATTTGAGTATTAGTAGCATAGTTAGAGCAACCGGCAGTGGTAGATATTCGGGTAGATGTTGTAGCAGTATTCGAAGACGAATAATGCCAGTACCTAAGCGGCGCGGCGTCTGGCTGTATCGTAGCTACCAAAGTTACGTCAGCTAGGTAGCTGATAAAACATAGATACATACGATGGCTATTATCACAAAGAGAAATGATGAAAGACAAATGAAACTCCTTCTAAAAGGACACAAACCATAATAGTGATTTTTTTATATTATGCGAATTTTTTTATCAATTGAGGCGTCTTTATTTACGTTTTAGGGACGGCATAAATACTTTGTAATTTTCTATATACTTAAATATATGCATCCAATATGTATGTCCATTACATACACACATACAGACTTTATCTACATTATATGTAAGTACCTGTTATGTAAGAGCTAATCAATAGCGCGGCAAATTTAATTTCGTCCAATTAATTAATAACGACTAATATGACTAAATTAGGTAAAGAGGAATAGTCAGAATTGCAGGGAACTCGGTTATATGACTAATGTCTTAATTTGAATACATATAGCAGTTATAAATTATTGAACAAGTTTATAGCCTTTATATGTACGCATTTGTTTATTTATTTACAGTGTTATAAAGTCTGAAATTAAAATAGGCATAAAATAAATTAATAATCAAATATGCTTTTTTAAAAGTTTTCTTCAATTACATCTATATGTGCCATTTACATCTTAGTTTTTTTTTAAATATTTAATTTTATAATTAGAACTGACTTTATGTAAACCGTAATTTATCGAGCCTGATTGTCCTTAAGCCACGCCACGCAGTTTAACTTTTGCACGCCTCCAAGGCGCTATGTTTATTCTCACAAAATGAAACGTGCGGGACGAGCCTACTCTTAAACCTCTATTTTTTTTATAACAATACAGTATATTAAACGCTATAAATATAAAATACACACTTTTGTACAGAATACGAAGTCTTTTTTAAATACTGTTATAGTAAAAATAATCGATTAAATAAATATTATGTTGGACGTCAACATTTTTGATGTAGGTACGAATGATAACAAAATAGCGCGAGAAACACTTGATGAAATATTGGAACAACCTTATGAGACACACAGAGTAACAAAAATGTATGGAGTAAGATTTTTGGGTATAGTTTATGAATGTTCGTTATACAGTGTCTAATGTATACTGTATAGTCTTCGTGATGACTTATTATTTATGGATCATTGTGAATAAATTAAGTTTGTAAAGTAGTATTTGATTTTTATCGTAAATAAATCGTTTTAAAAAATTTATACCCGAATAATTATTTTCCTTTTACCTCGACTAGAACTTGAAATTAATATTTATGTAATAAGGAACTTCGTTCCTATCTTTTGTCCCACAACACATTATATTTTTTTTATTAATTCACGAAACTATTAACTTAGAAACCTATTGGAAGACTGAAAAATTCTTAAATTTTTTATAAGAAACATTTTTACCTTTCTACCATAATCAATTAATTTTTGATGATTACAGAGTAATTCTCTATTAAATTATCTGCACAATGATATGCATACTATCCTGGTTCCGTAAATTAAAAAGCGTAGAAAGACAAAAAATAGTTAAAGAGAAGAGGCATAAAAAACTTAATTGAATAATGTTTAGAGTTTAATTTAGGACGGAGGTGGGACATTTCATCACAATGGAGGCGTGCACTTTTGGATTTTATTTACAATATTATTATCTCGTGTAAAATATTATTTACTTGATTTTTTCCACTCTGTACTGATACTGCTGTGGTATGTATGCTTGATGCTAAGATACCTATAGCGATCGATCTATTTTGTTAATCAATATTAAGTCACGACGATTGAGATGATAGAGATCTTTCACTGCACTCAGAACTTTTGAACTAGTCTTGTTGTTAGTATAATGGTTGGGCGTGGGATTAAAATGTGAAAAAGTTGAAGGATTTTAATAAGATGGTCTCGTGGCGTTTCTTTGTTCTTCGGGGAATATGATTTTTTCAAATCCAGAGGAATAAGCGTTCCTGTCAGGGGTTCTCACTCGCAATTTTTCTTATTTTCTCACTTTTGTAAAGGCTTATTACACAATTAAGCGGGAGGTATTCCATTCGCGCGCATAGATTTTTTAAATACATTTCTCAACTTACACTAACACTAGTGTTATCATTTTTGTAGTTTGGCACATATACTCGTATTTATAGGAATGCAGCAATTTGACTTAAATTATTTAACCGTGTTTTAGAAAACAAAGATGACGGTATACTTAATGTTTTATTTTTAATAGATATAGCAACGGGAATTTATTATTGTGAATGGTATATAGTATTGCCTCAAAAACTCTACCCCATAACATTTTTCAACTTAAAGCTAATTGAATTTGATAATACAAAGAAATGTTGACGATGGAATATAAGACAATTTTTAAAACTAAGTAACATAAAATATTTTTGTATAGGTAGGTACACACTATTCTTACACGATGAGGTAAGCAGTAACAAGAACCGTTTTCAGTAGAACGACCTCTTCGAATTATACGGCTATGAGAGTCATATTACTGAATATAATTCCATAAAAAGGTCGAATTCGAAAGAGGCGAAAGTAAACGTGCATGCATTTTTGTGGTTTATTGGCGTGGGGACAGGTGTCGCCTCCATTATCAAATACGTTGAACGATCGCTACTTATCGTTCCGCTGTCACTTTAACCAATTTATTGCTGTTCCATTTGAGCCGAAAGATTATTGAACATTTTATATTACTTACGAAATAGGCCTCTTTGACTTAAAAGTTATTAAGAATTTAATACATATTAAATTCATTCCAGATTTATGAGACACAAAATTCAGGCGTAATTTTATTTAGTTTTCTGTAAAAAATCTCTTGAGATTTTTATAAATACGAGTATGTACTATGTATTTCGCCAAAGGATGTAAACTCTATTTATTCCTTAAAAAAAAAAACAAAAGTTTCTCTTTTATTTACATAGCAACACACATACATAAATATGCATGATGATTCTTGACATTTTCTTTTAATATATCCGTAAAACTTATATATATTTTTATTTACCTTTTTAAAACTTACCTTTCAAAACATTCTGTAGTATATGCAAATACAGTTTCAATGTTTTTTATAAAAAATTCAAGTTCTATTTAATTATTTTAGGACTTTCTTACTTAGTTAAAGACTTACTACTTTATTACATTGCGATGTTTTTTGCAATCTTATTTATGTTAGCGGAAATGTATGAAATTTAGAAATTGTATATGTTACAGTCAAAACTCTTAATCGTAGTAGTAGTTTTGACTGCAAAAAATCAGTCAAAAGTACTTTTGACTAGACAAGTTGGTCAAAAGTGGTTTTGACTAAAATAACAGTTAAAAGTACTTTTACCCAATGGAGCTGGTTAAAAGTACTTTTGACTAAATGATTCCGTCAAAAGTGGTTTTGACTGGTTGTATCAGTCAAAACTCTTAAAAAGTAAGGTGGTCGCGGCATATTTTTGTCATAGAAACAATAAAAAAAAAATAACCCTAACCTATCTAATTTCAATATTAGACTGTTTATCGGCATATTTTTGTCACAGAAACAAAAAAAAATAAAAAATAACCCTAACCTATCTAATTTAAATATTAGACTGTTTATCGGCATATTTTTGTCACAGAAACAAAAAAAAATAACCCTAACCTATCTAATTTGCAGTTAAAACTAAACTAGTTAAGAGTTAATAGAGTTTAAGAGTTAATAGTGCTTTTGACTGACGCTTTTTTGCAGTCAAAACTACTTTTGACGGAGAGCGTCAGTCAAAAGTACTTTTAACCGCAAATTTGCAGTCAAAAGTACTAATAACCAATAATTTTCAGTCAAAACCACTTTTGACCAACTTGTCTAGTCAAAAGTACTTTTCACTGATTTCGCTAGTCAATAGTACTTTTGACTGATTAAGAGTTTTGACTGTGACATATACAATTCCTAGGAAATTTATATAATTCCGAAGCTATTTAGGAAATGTATAAAATATTGTTTCAAAAACTATTTAATACATAAATGTCCTAGGAAATGTGCACAATTCCTAGGAATTGTATATAATTCCAATATCGTATTATGAAATGTATAAAATAATGCTTTCTGTAATAAAACACCAAATCTTTTCTTTGTAATGTATTAGAATAAATATAAGATTTATATTTTAACCCTTTATGATTAACTACTTTAATGATTAGTCTTTAGATTAAGACCCGTAGACCGTTTATCGGCATGATTTAGTGACAAAAAAAAATAACCCTAACCTATCTAACTAGACCTCCCCTCGCTATCCCCGCATACCCATTGATATCTCAATGCATAGATGCAATGTATAGATTTCCTAGGAAATGTGTATAACATATTTTACACATTTCCGTGCGATTTTAGGAATTACATACATTTCATAGGAATTGTATACAATGACGGATTACATACATTTTCGGGAACATTTATATAAAAATCAAATAAAGCTTTTAAAGTAGTACCTATAATACATTGCACAATTTGAAACAACTTACGATTAAAGAACATTATACGCTAACGTTCACATACGTATATCTTTGTCTTATAACACATTTAAAAGCACCTGCACCCTCAAGTTTTAAGAAATACAAAGAACAAACACTGCTTTTTATTCTTAGTCGTATTTAGCTTAGTTCAAAGTCACTGTAAAATAAAAGGAACACGCTCTAAACAGTGTGAATAACTATTTCAGTTTGTTCTACCAACTGTACAGTATGAAAATTTGTGATTCCCATCGTCATTTGTAAACTACACACGTCTTGGCACACCTTTGTATTGTACTTTAAACTTCACAATATAGTAAAGTTTCTTAACTTGAAGCTAGAAGTACAAGTTGATCAGTTTATTAAGTGGCTGCCACAGAATGAGTTAAAGTTTAAAGGTTGTGGTTTGCTAGGGATTTAATTAGTCAATAATAAATTGAAACTATATATGTATATGGCCAAAACAAATATTTTTCATGTGCGGGGATGGAGCTCGCGACCGTCATCTCATAAACATTTTTATTACTAGTTTTTATTTATATTTATCGATTGTCAATTATATTTTAAGTAAGCTCTACGGTTTTTACGGTTCCGTTAAAATGCTTTATCATATTTATTATGCTTGCGGTACTTATTAATTAATGGTCAAAAACTTCTTCTTCTATTAAAATGTCACTTAAGCTTAATTTAGCAAGCTGATCTATTAGAGTCTTCTTTTTTGAGTTTCACTTATTGAATAATCTTTCATGACGCACGATGAATGGGGATTAAAATCATGTGAAACTGTTGACGCTGAAGATCAGTGACGCCGACGCTCAGTGACGCTGATTCTCAGTGACGCTGATGCTCAGTGACGCTGGCTCAGTGACGTTGGCGCTTAGATACGCTATGACGTATTACAGGTATTTATCAAGATAAACGTATAATAGTAATCACCAATTAATGTACCGATATACGAATAGCAAGCGGCAATTTATGTTTTCTATTATTTTAATTAATTGTAATTTGATTTTTTTAATGGAATCTTTTAAGTTTTATGTATCAAAGTACAGATATCATTTTTCGCAGCTAACACTTACACATCTTCTATTAAAATCACCAATATTTTATAGATATACGTCGTGTTAGTAAATTTCATGAGAATTTTGTTGTAAAGAGTAGCCTATCCAACACTGTTCTGGATCTTTAGTTAGTCTTTCATCTCAGCTGCTGTTTTCATTAGAAGTTTTATACTTGTTAATTGAGACTTTAAAATGTTTTACAGATTTTTATTTATATATTTATAAAACATAATTAAGTAGTTAGTATTTATTAGGAAAATGTTCACAAACCTAACTTTAAGAAGACAATTAATTCAACAAATTCAAAATGGCCAATAATTTGTTTTAAATATGCCTTTTGTTATGAGATAAAATAACTTTTCAAACTTCCGACATTCCCTAAATTGAGACCCCAAACGGATATGAACACAGGGTTGGATCAAAGAGTGACATAAATACCCTATTTTAGTCGTAAAACTACAAACAACAGGGGGTATTTAATTAACATAAAATCTTTTAGTTTGTCATAGTACAAGCATCTTTTGATAATATTAAGTTACAAAATTAATATGCGTGATATTACGTTTCCATTTATAGACCTTCGTAATTTTACAAAAGTTGAAAGTTTCTCACCGCATGCTCCCAACACAAGTAGTAGCAATGGTCAAATATGAAGTTTAACTTGTTAGTGGCTTTGGCTGATACCAGGTATTAAGGGCCAGGTACAAAATTGCTTAGCGCTCAGTATGTACGAGCTCAGTGTACGAGTCTTGTTAAACGTTTAGTTTGTGTGAGTACCATGGCCCGTCATCACTTGCGGTGATATAACAGGGCACCCTGGGATTGTCCTTGCATACAACCACAATTCCCCGGCGCTTAGACTTTATTTTAGAGTCAGAATTCTGTACTTCAGCACCTTGTTTAAGTCTCTTTGCAAAATCGTCGGAAGCCTAAGAATTGGCAATGATTCATAAAGCAGAAGCAGAAAAAAATTCAGAAGCTACTTTGCATATTTTGCATTTCTGCCTTTACTGCAGCCAGTGTTTCCTCGGTTTAAGTCATATTTTAAGTCATAACACGAGGTTGGTTTTTAATCTGAATTATGTAAAGTACATTAAAATATAATTTAATTTAATTTTATGTAACTAGGTTGGCAAACAAGTGTACGGCTCACCTGATGGTAAGACCGTAGCCTATAGACGCCTGCAACACCAGAAGCATCGCAAGTACGTTGCCGACCCTATTCCCAATCCCCCCCCAGGAGCTCTGGTCACCTTAATCACCAACAGGAACACAATACTGCTTGAAAACAGTATTATTTAGCTGTGGTCTTCTGTAAGGCTGAGGTACTACCCCAGTCGGGCTGCTCCATATTTTGAGCAGGAAATTTCCTGCTGTGCCCTACCTCAGTTAGTGCCCTACCTCAGTATATAGTTAGGAATATACGCTTTCAAAGTTAGCACGCTACAATTTGCATTCTCCTACGCAAGGCTGCAAGTGCCGACCATTTGTGGCACACTGAAATGGGGGAGGAGTGTGTTCGTATTATAAAATAACTTTTGCTTGCTCACGTGTCTTTAAATTCACACAATCACATCGAGGCGTCCTTCTTGGGCGTATATCCCGGATTTACCCTACTAATAATATATTAATTATTGTTATTTTTATTTTTGTGTAGACACATATACCTAAATAATTAAAAAGTCACAGCTAATAGAAAACTGATAATAATATCTTTATATATATATAAATGAATCGCTGAATGTGTTGCTAAGCGCAAATCTCGAGAGCGGCTGAACCGATTTCGCTAATTCTTTTTTTATAATATTCCTTGAAGTACGAGGATGGTTATTACGGAGAGAAAAATTTAAAAAATTGTCTGAAAAGTCTAAAAACAACACTTTTCTATATTCCCATACAAAAGATTCGTAATAATACTCAAAAGTCAATTTGAACTTTAATACCATACCATAAAGTTTAAGTGTTAGTGGAGAGATTACGGTAAGAAAAAGTATTAAAAAAATAATGAAAGAATCGACTGTTAGGCGGTACGAAGTTCGCCGGGTCAGCTAGTATTATGATAAATTCAAAATACAAAATGTCAAAGGTGAATTATCGACGTATTATTGTCTGGGAGTTTGCAGTGTGTATTTGATAATGTAGGCGACACCTGTCTCCGTGGCAATAAACCACAATAACGCATGTCGTTTAGCTTTTATGTCAGCTGAGAAGCAATATGACGACCCTTTCCAAGAGAAAATGGCGCGTCAGGCGTTCACCTTGATATTGCTCTTCTAAATATTTTTCTTATAACTTTTCTATTACTTTTCAGAATGTGATTAGACTAAAAAACGTTAGTTTAAGATACAATTTGAAAAGCATAATTATGTACTTTTGTCTTTTTCTATATTATAATATTTTTTAATATTTTTATTATTGCGTTGCACAATTGCAAAGCTTTTATAGTACCATCATATAGAAAGTTACTTTTTTTGATTCTTAGTGAAAATAACAACATAATTTAATTGACGACACTGCCTTTAGGGATTACGGTTTTGTCTTCGTTAAATTTTTTTGACTAATTGGAAATTATATTGAGTTATTTTAAAGTTCCTTTTTTTAGTTTTTATAAAATAGAATCAAGGATAAGTTATAATTATTTCTTCACTTACGTCTTTGTTAATATTTAACAGTCAACTAGAATATTTATTAAAAATATATTTCATATCGTTGAGCCTAATTTTCAATATATTTTCTGTACGTCTACTCTGTCCGATTTTTATTAAACTTCCTTTAATTCCTCAAATAATTGTTCTAAAGAAATGATCACAACTTACCACAAAAGGAAGATTATGTTTTTGGTATATTTTTTAACGTTTGAAATGCGTAAGCATTGAATAATTTAGGTCCGATTAATATATTTACACTAGTAAAGTCGTTTTATTACGAAAGTGTACCAATATTTAAAGTGATTTTATTTATAAAATACAAAAATTAAAATCGCCACAAATCGCCTAATATGACATGTTTGTAAGTAGTACATATGATTAAACGAAACTAAATAATCCAGTAAAAGAGATTGAGTGATTCTTCCAATCTTTTATATGGAAACGCATGATCGGGTAAAGTAAGCTTATTTAAATCTCTTTATATCAGAAGAGGGCGATTTACTTCGTGAGATAGGATCGTATAAAACAGTCACGTATTTTTAGTGTCAGTGGCTTCGACGCTTCTCGTTTTAACAATATCATAACTAACCTGGCAAGACAGGCACTCGCGTCTGAACGAAAAGTACCTACAATAAAAGTGACGGCTATGAAGTATTTCCATGCGTTGATCGGTATTTATTTACTACTAGCGACCCGAACCGGCTTCGCATGGGTGCAATGCTGATACTAAATATTATCAACAATAAAACATACCTATTCTATTTAGTTCGTTTTTGAACTTAAATACCTAACATTAAAATAAGATTTTGGATAATTAAAAATACTTGCCCTAATACTAAATTGCCTTAACTCTAAATTCAAACCAAGATCTTAATAGAAGAAATACAATGAATAAATTATGCTTTTAATCTAATCCTATCCAACCTAATGTACCTACTTACTATAATGATCAGTAACCTCAGTCAGCAGTAACCTGGCTGCAGGTAAGTATAGCAATCATAGAGATGGGTGCCACCTACAGTCAGGTATATAATGTAAAATATTAACGGTTTTAGCTTATTACATGTAATTAACATGAGAGGGAAAAGGTAAAAAAAAAATATTTGCGGCTGGCTTTATGGTGGCAGACGTTGTTTTTATAAATTCACAATATTGAAACCAGCCTATAAAAAATTGTTTCATCTAATTAACAGATGAGGGAATATTTTGTTATATCCCGGATCTTAGACCAGTGCGGTTTAAAAATTAACCTTAATACCTTTATTATAAGTAAGCTAAAAAGCACGTTTTTATTAAGTACCTAACTAGCTGCTGTGCCCGCACTTCGTCCGCGTGGAATTTAACAAAAAAGTTATTGTTCAGTTCGCAGTTATAAAAAAAAATCTAAAATAAAAGTAGCCTAAGTTACACCTTATTACATCGGCTATCTGCCAGAGAAAGTCCCATCGAAATCGGTCCAGCAATTTCAGAGATTAGCCGGAACAAACAGACAGACAGACAGACAAAAAAAATAGATTCATATGCATTTAGTAAAAAGCGGTTATTTTAATATTACAAACAGACACTCCAATTTTATTTATTTGTATAGATAATTGTTATTTTCATCGCTAGAGAGCTCCGCTAAACGTGTGCGATCGCTGCTAATCATAAAGTGCTATAGGAATAGGGTGAAGCGTGGCCTTCGACGCGATATTTATAGGCACATAATTATTATTTTAAAATTAAATAAAATTAAAAAACAGTGACATTATTATAAAATTATACAAAAAAATAGTAATATGCATTAGTTCCAAAATTGTTATTTTACCTAAAAATCAATGCTTTTGGGTATGTTTCATTGAGACGTCCTTTAATTTTGTTATTTTTGTAATGAGATACTTTATAATAAATACTTTACAGACGCGGTGTTATATTATTTAGCTGTTATCTTCTGTAAAGTTGTACTTCCCCAGATAGACCTAGTGTGTCAACCTAGTTAGTGCACAAAAGTGTTCTTCTCATGTTTTAATTTTTCTTGCTGATAAGAGCAGGAATATTGATGGTGGCAAATGAACTGAACTCTTACTTGAACTATTCTTTCCGCACAGACATGTGTTCCAGAAACAGTATTATTCGAATCGTTGTAATATTTTATTCCAAAACTAGCTTCTGCGCGTGACTTCGTCGGCGTGGACTCCGCTCCTATTGGTCTTAGCGTGATGATACATAGCCTATAGCCATCCTAGATAAATGGGCTATCTAACACTGAAAGAATTTTTCAAATCGGCCCAGTAGTTCCAGAGATTACCGCGTTCAAACAAACAAACAAACAAACAAACAACCAAACAAACAAACTCTTCAGCTTTATATATTAGTATAGATTTTACATACTTTTTTTACCATACTAAGATTAAGTTTTGTGATTAATTATAGTTATTAACATTAATTTACGCAAATCATAAGTCATCTCGACTTAAAGCTCAGGCACTTTTAAATTATTATTTAAATAACATTATCGTCGAAAAATCATTAAGCACGATTATTTTTTTAAACACTTTTGACGTAAAATTCTAGTTTATTTTTGTTTAATACAAAAAATATGAACAAAAATAGTTTGAAAATTTTCACGATTTCATAACGTGAACGTAACATATAAAACAATCGTGTTTAGAAAGAGTGATATCGCGTCGCTTTTTAGCAATATCATAACCGTCCTGCCGCCATTGGGAAAGGGTGGCGATGCTTATTGAATTCCTACGTGAAAAGGGTTCGAGATTTGTGAATGCCTATTTCGATGTTTAAACAGACGATGCAATCTAATGTATTACTGATTTTTTTCTGGTGTCTATCAGACACACACTGGCAGACTGGTGTATATCAAATCATATAATCAATTTTTTTATTGTAAAATTTTGTAGCGATTGATACTAAAAATTAGTTTTTAAATTCATAATTTAGCCTTGAGTTGTAGATCTACAGTAACCGGAAACTATTGTCTACTCTGGAGAAAATATCTAAAAACTTGAACAAAATGCGAAATTTTAATTTTCCTCTAAAGGAGTTTAAAGCTACGAGTAGCTCAAAGGTAATGAAGATAATTTTCAGAGTCATAGTTGAAGTCTTGTCTATCTTTTGTCTTTCAGGAAATGTTTGGCTTTTTTTAATTATTCTGTCTGTCCATTGACGCGAATGCTTTAATTGCATGGCCAATTACCGTGTGGTTTTAATCTTCTTTATTGAGGTGAGAGTAATAATATTTTTTTGTTTAATATTTAATGTAGGTATTGATTTCTTTCTTCGTATGTTATATTGTAATTTTAAAAAAATATTTATTTTGTTTCGTAATTAAATTCTGTAATTTAAAATCAACTAAACTAAGCTAGTTTTAATAACCAACAAATACTCCTTACGTCGTTCACACTTTATACTACTTTACTTATAATATGTCTAAACTAATTCCTTGTCTTGGCAAACTAGACGAACGTATGGTGTTTTTTTAAAGTGCATCAAAAATGGTGCTAAGGAAGCTCAATGTGACTAGTTGATCCTAAATAAAATGATGGAAACGAAACATGGTGCTAGAAATATCTATATACAGGTTGTGTCGTAAATCGTGGATAATCCGTTAACTGGGGGTAGCCCTGATGTCCACCTCCAAGAAAATGTACTTTTTATTTCAGGGTTGCCAACACTGTGAAAATTGTGAATATTTTCGTGTTTTTTCAAAAAATTCCTACCGCGACTAGTAATTTGGTCATAATTTTTACAAATTAAGGTATTTTGATGTAATATTTATATTATTTTACTCGGGAATACTTGTACTATCTAACAAAATTACTATTTCAGGCATAATTTATTCTAAACTTACGAAAATTCGCGATAAAAGTTTTTTTTATTTTTATTCCTAACTTTTTGTCAATATTTAACCATTGATTGTGAAAAAAAAATGTATGGCACTAGAATTGCCCAGTATTTAAAAAGAATGCTTAGTTTGTGTAGTTTCTAAAAAGGTATAACAATTAGTACTTGATAAGCAAAATTATTTTTTAGGAGCGAAAGAACTTATCACGGTCGGTAAGTTCGTTTTGTATCATTAGCATTTGTGTCACTTAAATGTTAGGATAAAGAAAAAAAAACAAAGATTTTAATAGTAGAAATGCATTTATTACATCAAACTAAATGCTCAAAATGTCCTCCATTGGCAGCAATGCAGGTTCGGCATCGCCTTATAAAATATATTTTGGTACGGCGTGCATAGCCTGATACTTCAATTTCACGAGTGGCTAATTGCACACATGTGCGCAATTCTTCGATTGTCGACACTGCTTTAGTATAAACTTTTTCTTTAATGCATCCCCCAATAAAAAAAAATTTTGCAGCAGCTCAGGTAAATTATTTTGTAAAAAACATAAATAGATTTCAGCATTTAATGTAGCTGGCAACTCATATGGGCCTATTATTTTCTCACCAAACTGCTGCATTTATCACTGGAGACAGGAGAAGGAATGAGGCTGCAAAATTACGAGTGTCCCGCGTATTTTGCTGTTCGGGTGCGGGAATATTTAAACGACACATACCCAGAGCCCAATCCACCTAGGTTTGGGCGCTTGGGTCTAATTTTATGGCCACCAGGATCGCCTGACCTGAACCCCCTGGACTTTTTTTATTGGGGGGTGCATTAAAGAAAAAGTTTATACTAAAGCAGTGTCAACAATCGAAGAATTGCGCACATGTGTGCAATTAGCCACTCGTGAAATTGAAGTATCAGGCTATGCACGCCGTATCAAAAGATCTTTTATAAGGCGATGCCGAACCTGCATTGCTGCCAATGGAGGACATTTTGAACATTTAGTTTGATGTAATAAATGCATTTCTACTAAAAAAATCTTTGTTTTTTTTCTTTATCCTAATATTTAAGTGACACAAATGCTAATGATACAAAACGAACTTACCGACCGTGATAAGTTCTTTCGCTCCTAAAAAATAATTTTGCTTGTCAAGTACTAATTGTTATACCATTTTAGAAACTACACAAACTAAGCATTCTTTTTAAATACTGGGCAATTCTAGTGCCATACATTTTTTTTTCACAATCAATAGTTAAATATTGACAAAAAGTTAGGAATAAAAATAAAAAAAACCTTCTAACGCTAATTTTCATAAGTTTAGAATAAATTATGCCTGAAATAGTAATTTTGTTAGATAGTACAAGTATTCCAGAGTAAAATAAAATAAAAATTACATCAAAATACCTTAATTTGTAAAAATTATGACCAAATTACTAGTCGCGGTAGGAATTTTTTGAAAAAACACGAAAATATTCACAATTTTCACAGTGTTGGCAACCCTGAAATAAAAAGTACATTTTCTTGGAGGTGGACATCAGGGCTACCCCCAGTTAACGGATTATCCACGATTTACGACACACCCTGTATATAAAAGAGATTTCCACCCATTGACTCATCACGATATCTCTGGAACCATAAGGCGTAGAGACTTGAAATTCGGTAGGAATATTCCTTTCGCCAAGTAGAGGTCAGCTAAGAACGGATTTTACGAAATTCCACTCACAAGAGGGGTTTGCGGGGGATAACATATATGGCAAAACAACGTTTGCGGGGACAGCTAGTAATTGTATAAAACACATACGTGAAAAAGCTCGAAAGTCTTCTATCACCGTTAAGTTAACTATTATTACATAATTATAATTATTAATATATAATTAAGTCATCATGTCTCTATTAAAAATATAATTTCTATAATCACAAGTGGGGATATTAAGCAAATACATATAAATATTTATATATTTTCCAATTATAAGGACAAAAAATATGATTCAAAATGAGTATTGATGTAAATAAATAATAATGATACCACTAGCTCAATCGCGTTCTCAATAAAATTGTAAGAGTCTTAGAGAAAAAAAATAGAGTTACTTGAATAATAATTTATCATTCATTTTTACACCTTGCGTCGTACATTATTGAGTGAGCGCCGCAGCGATCCAATATTTCCGTTGTCCATCGATGTCAGTCCTAGTACGAGGATAGATTGATCACCGTCTGATGTCCCCAGATGCCGGTAAGTCTACGATACGCTTCTATAATATTAAATATTACTTTATTTACTACGAGAAATAGTCCGATGTTAATGGGCAATTTTTGTGAAACTACATTCAAACATAAAACTTTATTTTGTTTTGTTTAACGCGTGGAATACACGTATTTCTATGATATACTCTAAAACATAACTTGTTAATGGTTACTATCACTTTGCCTATACATATACACGTTACATATGCCAAAATAACATTTTTTATAATTTTTTTCTGTCTGTCTGTCTCTCTGTTTGTTCCGGAAAATCTCTGAAACGGCTGAACCAATTTTGACGGGATTATCACTGGCAAATAGCTGGCGTAATAAGGAGTAGCTTTGGCTACTTTTATTTTAGATTTTTATTTTTATTTTATAACCCTGTGAACTGGACAATAACTGTTTTGTTAAATTCCACGCGGGTGAAGTCGCGTGGAATATTTTAAAATGATAAATTATGTGACGTGTACTCAAAAATTATGTATTAACAATATTATAAACATTAAAATTAAAATAAAATAAATTTTAATGTCCTAATTGTGGTCGTCATCTAAATGAAACCAGTGTTGCTTATAATTAGTGGAGCGATTGTCTTAAAATAATTTAATACAAAATGTATAATTGTAACATATAAAAAAAAACCTACCAAACTATTTAACACTAGTATTGTTGTGATAAACAATAATGACTGTTAGAAAATAAAAGTCTTATGTGCAGAGAAAACAGTGATTTGCGGTATTTCGCTTCGTGCATTCGTCTGCATGGACAGCTCTGTCATGTGGCAGTAATTCTTTAAAACGTTCCTGACAGGTTCGCCATCAGGTACGTCAGCGCTCGAAAGGATTTACTGCGTCAGGAACGGAAAAATTTCATTTAGACTGAAAATGGACTCGTAGTTATTACTAAAAATATGACTTGTAGTATGTTTTTTTTTTTCATAAGATTTGTTGTGATTTTATACTCCAATAAAAGTTATGTTTAATTAAGTTTACTTAAGAAACTATATAAGGTCCATGGTATGAAAAAGTAAAAATAGAAGAAGGTATGAAAAAATATATAATGTAATTAATATATGTGAAACAGTAATCCATACTGGCAAATCCTTCAGGGAGCCAAAGTAAAAGAAGAAGAAGAAGAATGAGCAGTGACACTGACAGTGACATTTTACCACACAACGTCTCTTTTGACCCTGTCACCTTTGACTTTGGAATCACTATACATTTTTAAATATTACAGTAATCGTTCTTAAGGAGCAAACTTAAGTCGTGTGTTGCAGCTGACACACGTATTTTTACAAGCTTTTATTTAACTTGCAATGTATGTATGTATGTATGTATGTATGTATGTAAGTTTAATGAATGTTTGTTCGGGTGAAATCTTGCAACTCAATTTTGAAGCAGATATCTTCAACCAATTGAGCTGAAATTTTGTATACAGGTTCAATTTGGATGACAATGCATGGTTTGTATGTATTTATGTATGTATGTATGTTTGTTCGGGTGAAATCTTGCAACTCAATTTTGAAGCAGATATCTTTAACCAATTGAGCTGAAATTTTGTATACAGGTTCAATTTGGATGAGAATGCATGGTTTGTATGTATTTATGTATGTATGTATGTTTGTTCGGGTGAAATCTTGCAACTCAATTTTGAAGCAGATATCTTCAACCAATTGAGCTGAAATTTTGTATCCAGGTTCAATTTGGATGACAATGCATGGTTTGTATGTATTTATGTATGTATGTATGTTTGTTCGGGTGAAATCTTGCAACTCAATTTTGAAGCAGATATCTTCAACCAATTGAGCTGAAACTTTGTATATAGGTTCAATTTGGATGCCAATGCATGGTTATCTTTGTGACGTCATTCTAAATCCAACATGGCGGCATATCCAAGAGTGCGGACTAGTTATTTTTAGTGCACTTCTACAATATGGGTATCAAATGAAAGGGCTTGCTAAAAAAAATTCGAATAAAGTGACGTGATAACCGACTAAAAAGTCAAAAATAAACTAAAAGTAAAAAACCTTTTTAAAAAACAAGCTTTTATTTGAATGCACTAAAACGAAAAAAATAAATTTTTACTTTAAAACTTTTACTATCTACTTATAAAGTCATTACACATAATCTATACGATATAAAAGCTTGTCGCGAGATTTGCTTGTAAATAAGTAAATTACATAAATTGATGTGATTGATTTTAACTATTAAAGTTTTCAAACTAAGGAAATACGAGTACTCATATCTCGCGACAAGCTTTTCTATCATATAGATTATGTGTAATGACTTTATAAGTAGATAGTAAAAGTTTTAAAGTAAAAATTTATTTTTTTCGTTTTAGTGCATTCAAATAAAAGCTTGTTTTTTAAAAAGGTTTTTTACTTTTAGTTTTTTAAAGTAAAACTTCTTAACGCAGGCTTGACTTGGGGAGTAAGCAGGTGAATGCGTGACGAGAACGTTACGAAAATTGTGATTGGGTGAGGCGAACGGAAGTTGAGAGGGAGATATAAGTTAATGAAGAAAGAAAGAGAGAAAGAGTTTTTTAAGTTTTACTTCAATCGTGTGGTCTAAAGCACACTCGTTTTTTTCTCGTTATAATTTAGTTTTTTTATTTTATTTTTTGATATCGTAGTGGAACCCATTTATGGGTGATATCCAGGAAGCCCGGGTAGCCAGTCCTAGACCGTATGTCGGGCTCAACACTTGGGGGTGCTAATATCGTACTAAACCCCTGCGGGAGCCTTCAGCCCCTTTAATTGGATGGTCCTAGATCTACAGGCAACAGGAAAACGAAGAATTATAATCTAGTAGTAGTAGTAAGTAGTACTATCGCGCCTACGTAAAATAAGTGACTAAGGTTATGAACATCACTCATTGAAATTCCTGTATCATTAATTCTTAACTTTTAGAATGCTATATAAATAAACAGATTCTAGTCAGATTAGGTATTCTACAGGAATAGTTACGTTTGGCATTCGATGACTTTATTAAACTTCGGCGCATCTTTGTTGGGGTGACGCTAAAAAACTACGTGACTGAATTGTACAATTGACGTTTCTCCTCTGAAAAATCATCCAAGCCAAAACCGGGCCTACGAGTGAATAAAATAAAAATTACAGTAGCTCTCCCCCAGGACACTTACCGCATAAGTAACCTACATAAATTATACGAATAGAAGTTTTCGCTTCTGTATTAATATTGCACGTGCGTCACGCAAAATTCAGTATATTTTCTCCCCGATATAAAGCGGCTGTACTGGTTGAATGGATTTTTTAGTAGTTTAAGTATTTTATTTAGTACGTTTTCGAATTTTAATGCTTTTGGTAATTTTTTAATGCTTGTGGTAATTTTTGGAATATTTTTAAGGAAATGTCTTAGTTAATATCAAATAGATACGGCGTATCGGAACCTGATTTTACGAGAACTAAAAGTTCAAATAATTTATATAAAATTTTGTTAAACCTAAGAAAACAAAGACTTAACCTTAAAATACCTTCTTTTCAATATACTAACATAGCTTAAAGTATAAATTGCTTTTTATAATTTTTGTTAGTGACAATGTATTACAAAATATTGAAAAAATGTTCTGACATCGTCGTACCTTCTGAAGTTACAGTATTATTAATTAAATATCTTATAACATACCACATCATGACTACAAAGTTGTTAATTACAAAGGAATGAAAACAAACTCTTAATAATACTTCATATAGTATTGAATATACTAATTAGTCTTTGTCAAGGCTGCGTCCATTTTTATGAAGACCTAAACCATTTTTTCATAAAAATGAAGAGTAAATAAGGGTATTAAATGAGGAATTGATTTACAAAAAAAGTCGGTTCATTCAGCAAAGTTCTGCAGAGACGTGGCGTGATTAAGAATAAGACATCAATCGGAAATCAAACTTCACTGATTTTGATTCGTAATTTCTAGATTACAGATTCATCGTATCGTATTTCTTTGACTTTTTTTGTTAAGATGTATTCCACCAAATAATATATATTTTATTTTTGTACATGATAATAGAAATAATATCTACGTAAAACTTTTGTATTGTGAAGATTGAAAAAATAAGTTATTTTTTCCTTTTATAGAGCTCAATTAATTCTTTAAAAATGGCCACCAGAATAAAACGTTGACGCATTAATTCAAGTGCAACACGAAAAATGCATTAGTGGGCGATGGCTATTCGTCATTGTCCTGGCTTTCTTTAGGACAACGCTAACCTACCGAATATTGGTGTGGACATTAAAAATCCATTGTGACAACCAATTTTTTAAAGAATTGTAAATGTACACTAATTGAATTAGAGGTTGTTCTAAAATTGTATATATTGTTCTTATTAGTAAATTAAATATAAAAATTCTGGGTATTTAAAAAAATAATATTGTTTTATTTAAGGTAGTTTCTAGGCTATTTACTAGTCAGTTCGTTAAGTTTTTTTTAGGTACGAAACTTAAACAATTCATTAAAATTGTCTAAATTTAAATAACTTGAGATCTTTTACTACCTCGTTTTTATTACAATAAAAGAAAATAATTATAATTTTGTACTGAGTATTTATGTGTGAAAGAATAAAAATAGCGCTACATTATTTGTTAAAACGTTAAATTACCAAGTGTGCAAGCTTTTTAAGTAAAATGAATGAACATGTATTGCGGACCGAAAAGACTGACCATGCAAAATGTTTATGGAATATGTAGTTTTAAATGGCTTTGTTTCACTTGTAGAATATGTTCAAATAGGTAAATTAAAAAACATACACACATCAATTAGTAAGAAAGTAGTTAATTGGAGCTCAATCCACTACGCTGCTTAACTTTTGGTTGGCAAATAACTTACCTTATTATGAGCAGCGATCGTTGATGGGTGTCTATGATAAAACCGAGACTTATGGCTTTATGTACTATCAACCTTAAACTGCACATCCCTGGATGTACGTCCTAGCAATACAGCCAGGTCAAAAATAATGTTTGCACAAGTACAGTAGGGAGCCGGGTGCAGATTGAAATATTTTTCTTATCTTGGCTATAAGGGCTTATTAGTTAAATATTTGCGTAATGCAACATTACTGATCGAATGAGCTATTCGACTATCGATTTCAAATAAAATTTTGGTCAAACCTGTGACGGACTCTTGTAGAAACGATCTAGAAAAAAGTGACGAGTGTGACAACTAACCTCGTGATTGGTGCTAGTTATAACAGGCTTGGGGTAAATTGTAACCGTAGGAAGTGTAAACCAGTTTTATATTTTTCAAAGATTTATTTAGCATTTGATACTTTAGACATGCTTTGGGTTGTTTGGAAGAAATGTCTAAATAGCCATAAGTCCGCCCATTGTACTTCACAGTCTGTAAATGTCTTAAAATGTGTTTAATGTTTAAAATGTAGTTGTGGCGTACAATAAAGTATAAATAAATAAATAAAATAAATCAGAATTAGCCTTTTAAATTTTATCTTTCATTTAACAGAAAAACATTAAAAAGTTAACTAAAACGTGTTGTTTTAAATAACTTCCGTAAGCTTACCAAAAAAGTCTTATACGTTGGGTTTACTAAAGGATGTTACGCGCCTGAGAGCTTCAACCATCCTCAGATACAGTTCTTGGTTTACGGCATAAAGTTTCTGAACCAACCAGCAAGCAATTACTCACATATTTTAACTTCTTCTTCATGTTTAAAAACTAATCTGGGTTTTGATAAAGCCGACTGATAGAGATTTGTCACTATTCTTTTTTTACACGACTAGTGACACGCAACATAAATTAAAATATTTTGCAGCTTTTCGTGCAGTATTTTTATTTCTGTAGACTTCAACAGAACCGAATTCGTATACATCTCGGCTTTAGAAAGCACGTGTCGTTTTTTTAGTTGTATCATTCTGAAATAGATAGCACCAACAAACAAGTACTAAAAATATGCTTTACCCTTTGCCCCATGAAAGTGTTACAGCATCAATGAAATGCACAGTCAAAAAAAATATATTATTATTTTGTGTAAAATTACAACTAACATAATAAGATCAAATTGATATTTATCGCATTTGAATCAATCAACAACAGCTAAATAAATTAAGTCAACAATAATCAATTTTGCATAAACGAAAAAAGTTCCATTAGTACCGTGCCTTTTCGGAGCTCCTGGTCAACACTCTGTCAACTGAACCATCCGGCGAAATACTGAGCACGCTCATATGATAAAATAGATTTTAAATAATAGATTAAGTTGAGTTGCAAATTAAAATTTTTGTATTATTATCAAAGTAACAAATCGATACCTTTGGGTAGAAAGGTCGTATAAACCATTTTGGCCAAATTGAGTTATATATACCATTTTTCTCAGCATTTTTTTCTCTATCGATCTGTATATACGAAATGCAGAAATTCGCACAAAAATGGTTAATACGACCCAGAAATTTTCGATCATAGCGTCGTAAAAAAGGTAAATTTTCAATGTAAACGCCGAATGTTTTTTTTTTGTAGTTTTGTTATGATGTAATGACCATAATTTATATTAACTTAGGGCGTAAAAATAATCGTTAATTGTAAATGGTTTATACGCCCCAATGTATTAAATGCATTACCTAAACATAGTTTAAATTCGACGTTGTATATCCAAAGGCCGTTGGTGTATAAACCATTACTTCTTAAGTTCTTAATGAAATCAACGCATTTAGAAGTGATTCAGATAAATTATACTTTACCAGGGCACACTTACATTTCTGTAGACTCTGTTTATGCAACTATCGAACGTGAAGTTAAAAAAATTACTGTCTGGAGTCCAACACAATGGCCATCATACATTGAGGCTGCGAGAAAAAATCCTAGGCCTTATAATGTTAATGTAATGGAGTATTCTGATTTTCTTTCTCAATTGGAATGAAATAACTGATGGGACATTTACAAATGAAACTTCTAAAACCCTGACAATGCGAAACATCTGAATTATTGCGTTGAAGAAAAAGAATCCAAATGAAATGTACATTAAATAGGAAAGAAGAGACGTCACCTGATAAAGTAATATTATTTAAAAAATCTGGCAATAAAGAAAAAGGTGAGGGTAGAGGTAAAGGAAGATCGAAAAGCCGTGCGATATTACCCGAACAAGGTGTAAGTAAGCACACATGAAAAGCTGATGACTATGTCCCCAACTGCACTTTTTAAAAACAAATTGCAAATATCAGATGTAAAATATAGGGATTTAAAACGTCTATGTGATAATGGAATTATACCAAAAAGGTACCACCCTGATTAATTTAACTTATCCCATGGAAATGTGGCTGACTCTCTTACGCTAACCGACGAAGAAGACAAGGCAGAGCTAATTGAATTGTACAATAAATTATTATTATAAAAAAATAATAACTTTTCGAATTTACGTAATTTCACATTTCGTTCGTTAGCAAAATATTATTTAATAAAAAACAAGACTATGTTAAATGATTGTATTCTTTGTCACTTTGTTTAAACTAATTATGAATAGAAATTTATATCATAAATAAGTTACTTTTTAGTACATAAGTTAGTTATATAAGTTTAGTGTTTGTTCGTTTTTTAATTTAGTTGTAATTCAATAAATTACGTAGTAAGTAGTTAAGAATTACTACAAAGGTTTACCTAATTCAATAATTTATTGAATTACATTTAAATATGTACAAAAATTAAAAAAAAAACGATCAAGTCATAATTTTATAAACGATAAAAATTCCTGATTACTTTAATTTAGAAGAAGTTTGAATAATTTTTGTGTTTTTATGACTAAGTAGATTTTTTTATATCACTTTTCAGTTTAAGTTGTTATAATTATTTTTTCAATTTAAAAATGTTAAATCATTTAGGTATATTGTACCATTATTGAAATAATAGTAAATGTTGATTAGAAGGTATTATAAATATTATAATACTTAATAATTAATGCTGATTTCGTATTTCAGGTAGTTTTATTTTATTTTAATCGACCATTATTGGGTATTAGAATAATAATAATTAAGTTCCTGCTAAATGTAGGAGTAACAGGATTGTTTATTTGCCAGAATTCAATTGATCTATGATTATAAATGGTTTTTAAAACAAAAAAAACTACATCTATGGGTTTTTACGACCGTAAATGTGACCATAAGCTTACCAAAAATGGATATACGACCTATACAGTTTTTTTTAAGTACATTTTCATGGGGTGTATTAACCAAGAATTGATTTTTTCTTAGACGTAAATCCAAGCTAACTTTAAAACTAAAGAAGATAGATAGATTTTGATGATTTAACCTTTTTCATTCGCAAATTGTAAGAACCTTTCTCATACATCATTTTTTCATAACTTCAAAAACAAAAAAGGTATGAATTTTTATGTAAAATAAAAATCGTTTTTCTGCTCTCCTGAAAAGTCGTGTTTTGGTTTATACGACCTTTCTACCCAAAGGTATCGAAATGCGTGATATCTGTTCTGAGCGGGAATCGAACCCGCCCGGCGTCATCCTATCACTACAACGATAGGTTACTATGTATTTACTGTTCTGCTTTTTTAATTAAAGCAGATCAGATCAGAATTGGGATTTACTAAAGAAATAGAGAATAAGTAGCAGTCTGCTTGTTATTTTAAGTTATGCTTTTTGTTGGTTTTAGTATAAGGTATGAATAAGAAAAAAAATTTTTGTCGTATTTTATTTCAAATTTACACCAGTTTTTTTTTATTACACATTTATTGTCAAAGTCAACGTAACATTATTAGCGCAAGAGTTCAAAGTTTGAAATAACCATACAATAACATTTAAGAGTATATATATTATATTATGTTGCAGAGCTTTAGTGCTTTGTATAACACATCCAGTAACATCAACACTTGAGAAATAGCGATATTTATTAGAGCTACATCGATAATTACTTCCATAATTTTGTGGTTTTTTTTTTGTCCGAAGAGTTATGTTAGGAAACCAAATAGTGTCCTACATTTACAACGATGACAGGCATTAATAGTATAGTAAACCCTCTCTTAATATACATAGGTACATTTCTTTTAGTGTCTGATCGATTCAGCCTGTAACATCATCCCACGGCTGGGCTTACATAGGGATAGGCCTTTGTCTTCATGCAGGAAAAGGGTCTTCATTAATTAAAACGTATATAAATTCTTAGCTACATATCACAATAAGTATATATATATGAAATTAAACATTTAACTAATACTTTAACATAATTCATTAGATTGATTTTGATATTATTATACAAATCAATTTCGAAACTTCGTTAGAAACAAAGATCTGGTATGAGGATATTCATATCAAGTCATTTGCTATTGCGTTAAAATCCTTTAAGTATTTATTAAACATTAATAGTATTCATGTATATTTTCATATAAAATAATTTCAGTAGGCTTTCTGAAATTTAGATTCTAAAGAAAATTAGTTACACGAAAGTTTTGATTCTATTTTAATATGTATATTTTATATAGTGCAGAAAATCTTTACCTTACTTAGGTATATAATAATGTTGACTGTTTTGCACGCGTCACACGCTTAAGCGTGTGGGTGTGCTTTACTATCGAAAGACGGCTCTGTGTCCATTTTCCAAGATAAAATCGTTCTTATACGTTAAGTTAGGCACTGAATTTAAAAAAAAAAGGTTGTTTCGGAAACTAGACATGTTAATCTATAAAGTCAGCGTATTTTCTTTTCATTTTGTTTAATATTTATAATAAAAAAAACGTAATTAAAAAGTGATATGTCAGCTGTCCGTTGGTCTGTGCCCTTTTGTTGTCTTCACGTTTTAGAAAAATATAAACAATTAATTGTAATAATTTCTTTTGAATAATACTTCAGTCACTCTAAGGATGAACTGTATATCTTTTTATGATTGAACTCTTAACCGTTTTAAAGATATTAACGAAATTCGAAAGATTTTCTGGGTTTCTTTCATAAATATTTTTTCTTTTTTAAACCCCGGCGCAAAACGAGGGGTGGTATAAGTTTAACGTGTCTGTGTATCTGTGTAACTGTCTGTGGTACTTTTTTCTAGTTGATGAGGGGATCTGACTACCTTCCTTATGTCCTATCGATTCGAAATTTGGTACCGTGTTACTTTAATGATATTGAAAGTATATGGTAGGGTAACCATGACCTGATCAGCCGTTCGAAGATCATCAGCTCTTTAATAGTTGATGAGGGAATCTAATTACATTCCATATGTCCTATCGATTCGAAATTTGGTACCGTATTACTTCAATGATATTGAAAGTGTATGGTAAGGTATCGTATTATCGTATTATGTATGGTAAGGCATCCGCCAACCCGCATTGGAGCAGCGTGGTGGATTAAGCCCTTTAATATATATAACAAAAAAATGTAATCAACTAATATATCTACAGCTGTCCGTTGGTATGTGCACTTTTAGTTGTCTTTTCGTTTTAGAAAAATATAAACAATTTTAGCGAAATGTATAAGCTATTGAACGAGCGGATAAATAATAAGATGTTATCTATCTTCGCTGACTCTTTATTGAAGAATAATAATGATAGAAAAACAATATTCAAGTAGCGAAATATAAAAAAGTAGCAAAATACAAAATATAATTATAAAATAATAGAAAAACAATATATTCAAGTAGCAAAATATAAAATATAATTATAAGATAACGTGCTACGTGTACGTACATAATTTTACTTACTAAATTGAAAAACAAGTTATCAAGAAGAATTTAAAATCAAATTCTTTGACGACTATCAAAAACACGCCACATTACTTTCCTCCGAGACCGAAGGTCAATACCCGGTTGGCGGGCCAGTGGAACCAGATGCTGCATAGCTCTCGGTGAGTTGGAACTGTCTGCAGTGATGCTTGCGAAGCCTGCGTTGCCGTTCAAGCTCGAGGTTACCAGCTTAGCGAATGACCACCAGTTTAGCAAATGAGCTCGGTTTAGCGAATGGATGAGCGGATGATAAAATATTCGCTAACTCCGCAGACTTTTTATTAATGAATTGTTATTTTGTTATTTTGTTATAATATAAAAATGAATCAAGTAGCAAAATGTAAAATATTAACAAGAAGAGCTTAAAATCAAATTCTTTGACAACTATCAAAAAATATTTTTATTAAAATGATAAAATGAGGTTTTTATTATTATTTATATAAAAAGTCTATGATATATGTAGAGACGCCAATTAATTGTAATTATTCCTTTTGAATAATACTCCAGTCGCTCTAAGGATGAACTCTTTTTCTTATTATGACTGAACTCTTAACCGTTTTAAAGATATTAACGAAATTCGAAAGATTTTCTGGGTTTCTTTCATAAAAATTATCACCGTCTATTTTTTTTCCTCTCTCCTTTTTTATGAACTATTTATTTTTAAAATAACTTCTGCTGCATCTAACGACATTATTGATATTTTTGGCAGTGAAGTTAAAATTGTATCTATGTTTCGTGACGTGTCGACAGATTTTCGATAATATAAAATGCCAAAAGAAAATAAAAACTCTGCAAGAAAACGTGATCAATTACAACGTGATTATAAAAGAGAACGTCGTAAAAATTATGAGTCTTTCGAAAAATTACAAAGATGATGTTATGATTGAGCTGAATAAACCTGAAAGCTGCTGTCTTGGAAATAAACATAGTGGAATCTATTCTGCTCAAATTCCTAATAAGGATGATGTAAACCTTGCTTAAAAAAAAATGTCGAATGTCTCAAGTTCGTCAAAACGATGATTTTAGACAAAGCGAACGAGAAAAAGATAGGTTAGCTCTAAGCAGGCTCAGCGATAATTTAGTGCCTACCTAAACATATAAGAACGATTTTATCTTGCAAAATCGACACATAAAATAATAATATTTTTTTCAATTGATTTCTCTTTTAGGCAATTATTATTAATTTCAATTCGTAACACAATGAGCGTGTGAGGCGTGCACTTTTGGATTTTCCAAATTATTTTTGGAATTAAATCAATAATTTATTTGTTACTAAAACGTTATTAATTATATTACTATCTTATTAAATATTCTGTTGACACGTTTATGATTTTATATTTGTTTAATATCTTAGTACTAAGGCAACGTACAAACGACGTTATATTCGTTTAATATTTAAGAGTTTACTGATTTATAAAGTATTTTTAAAGTTTTAAATATTTTAATAAAAAATAAACATATTTGTGAGCAACTTATAATCCTGATATTATAAATTTATTTTCTGATTTTTTTAAAATAAATTTTTCATTTACGAAATGTTGTGATCAATAAAAATATCGCCATCTGAACGTTGCCTAAACAAGTGGCTTTTTAGTTTATAAATTTTAATATTAATGTTTTATATAAATGTACGTAGCACTACGATTTTTTTTGTATTTGGATGGAAAATCTAAGTTACTTTTAAATATACGTAGTACATCAATATTTACATAAACACAAAATGAATGAAATTACAAAAGAAAAAAATTGAGTAAGTTTTTTCAATTAATTAAGACAGTAAACAGAATGCACATACAGTACACAATAGAAGGAATTTTTGTACAAGAAAGTTAAGCCTTTCAATAAAGCGTTAAGGTGTTAAGTTTAAATTATTGTGAGACTTTTTTTAATGAGGGTTAATTCAGAGGAATTTTTCGTAAAATATGGATTACGTAATGCGAATTTTACTATAAAATAGAGTAAAAAACGACAAAATCAACTTTTTTTTTTCATATCTTATAGTAGTATTTGTTAGGAGATACTAAGGCTACCATCTGTTTAGTATTTTTGTTTTAGATTGAAAAGCATCCAGAGACCGTCTGGACATTTGATGATGATGTTTTTATTTTAGGGCTACGCCATTACCTGAATTGTATGATATATTACCGAGAAAATTATACAAAATTTTTATAAATTCGTATTCTAAAATTAATACGTACTTCTTGTTTTGTCCTTGAATAAAACTCAATTTTACCCAAAATGTTCTGGGCTTACATAGGTATCTTACGGATCAGTAATTTAAGTGATAGTAAAGATTTTAAATCATATCAAAATTTTCGACCCAGCAGGATTTGAACCTGCGCCCTCTGACGTGCCGTGTCAGCGCTCTGCCAACTGAGCTATGGGCCCTCATCTAGCCGCGTCGAAATTCTTGATATGATGATTTTAGGTTTTAAGCAAACCTTGGGCGTCGTCTATAGCGAGTTCGTTACAGATACTCGGCTACTCAAAGATTTCATATTACAATGAATTCTTCGACAAGAGACGATACCATGCTATTTTTTAATTCTTTTTTATTTTTATTTTTGTGTTACCCACACCTGAGGAAATTATAAAGATTTTAAATCATATCAAAATTTTCGACCCAGCAGGATTTGAACCTGCGCCCTCTGACGTGCCGTGTCAGCGCTCTGCCAACTGAGCTATGGGCCCTCATCTAGCCGCGTCGAAATTCTTGATATGATGATTTTAGGTTTTAAGCAAACCTTGGGCGTCGTCTATAGCGAGTTCGTTACAGATACTCGGCTACTCAAAGATTTCATATTACAATGAATTCTTCGACAAGAGACGATACCATGCTATTTTTTAATTCTTTTTTATTTTTATTTTTGTGTTACCCACACCTGAGGAAATTATAAAGATTTTAAATCATATCAAAATTTTCGACCCAGCAGGATTTGAACCTGCGCCCTCTGACGTGCCGTGTCAGCGCTCTGCCAACTGAGCTATGGGCCCTCATCTAGCCGCGTCGAAATTCTTGATATGATGATTTTAGGTTTTAAGCAAACCTTGGGCGTCGTCTATAGCGAGTTCGTTACAGATACTCGGCTACTCAAAGATTTCATATTACAATGAATTCTTCGACAAGAGACGATACCATGCTATTTTTTAATTCTTTTTTATTTTTATTTTTGTGTTACCCACACCTGAGGAAATTATAAAGATTTTAAATCATATCAAAATTTTCGACCCAGCAGGATTTGAACCTGCGCCCTCTGACGTGCCGTGTCAGCGCTCTGCCAACTGAGCTATGGGCCCTCATCTAGCCGCGTCGAAATTCTTGATATGATGATTTTAGGTAAATAAGGATTAGGATAGGAATTAGCTTAGGAATAGGATAAAGTAATATTATTTAAAAAATCTGGCAATAAAGAAAAAGGTGAGGGTAGAGGTAAAGGAAGATCGAAAAGCCGTGCGATATTACCCGAACAAGGTGTAAGTAAGCACACATGAAAAGCTGATGACTATGTCCCCAACTGCACTTTTTAAAAACAAATTGCAAATATCAGATGTAAAATATAGGGATTTAAAACGTCTATGTGATAATGGAATTATACCAAAAAGGTACCACCCTGATTAATTTAACTTATCCCATGGAAATGTGGCTGACTCTCTTACGCTAACCGACGAAGAAGACAAGGCAGAGCTAATTGAATTGTACAATAAATTATTATTATAAAAAAATAATAACTTTTCGAATTTACGTAATTTCACATTTCGTTCGTTAGCAAAATATTATTTAATAAAAAACAAGACTATGTTAAATGATTGTATTCTTTGTCACTTTGTTTAAACTAATTATGAATAGAAATTTATATCATAAATAAGTTACTTTTTAGTACATAAGTTAGTTATATAAGTTTAGTGTTTGTTCGTTTTTTAATTTAGTTGTAATTCAATAAATTACGTAGTAAGTAGTTAAGAATTACTACAAAGGTTTACCTAATTCAATAATTTATTGAATTACATTTAAATATGTACAAAAATTAAAAAAAAAACGATCAAGTCATAATTTTATAAACGATAAAAATTCCTGATTACTTTAATTTAGAAGAAGTTTGAATAATTTTTGTGTTTTTATGACTAAGTAGATTTTTTTATATCACTTTTCAGTTTAAGTTGTTATAATTATTTTTTCAATTTAAAAATGTTAAATCATTTAGGTATATTGTACCATTATTGAAATAATAGTAAATGTTGATTAGAAGGTATTATAAATATTATAATACTTAATAATTAATGCTGATTTCGTATTTCAGGTAGTTTTATTTTATTTTAATCGACCATTATTGGGTATTAGAATAATAATAATTAAGTTCCTGCTAAATGTAGGAGTAACAGGATTGTTTATTTGCCAGAATTCAATTGATCTATGATTATAAATGGTTTTTAAAACAAAAAAAACTACATCTATGGGTTTTTACGACCGTAAATGTGACCATAAGCTTACCAAAAATGGATATACGACCTATACAGTTTTTTTTAAGTACATTTTCATGGGGTGTATTAACCAAGAATTGATTTTTTCTTAGACGTAAATCCAAGCTAACTTTAAAACTAAAGAAGATAGATAGTTTTTGATGATTTAACCTTTTTCATTCGCAAATTGTAAGAACCTTTCTCATACATCATTTTTTCATAACTTCAAAAACAAAAAAGGTATGAATTTTTATGTAAAATAAAAATCGTTTTTCTGCTCTCCTGAAAAGTCGTGTTTTGGTTTATACGACCTTTCTACCCAAAGGTATCGAAATGCGTGATATCTGTTCTGAGCGGGAATCGAACCCGCCCGGCGTCATCCTATCACTACAACGATAGGTTACTATGTATTTACTGTTCTGCTTTTTTAATTAAAGCAGATCAGATCAGAATTGGGATTTACTAAAGAAATAGAGAATAAGTAGCAGTCTGCTTGTTATTTTAAGTTATGCTTTTTGTTGGTTTTAGTATAAGGTATGAATAAGAAAAAAAATTTTTGTCGTATTTTATTTCAAATTTACACCAGTTTTTTTTTATTACACATTTATTGTCAAAGTCAACGTAACATTATTAGCGCAAGAGTTCAAAGTTTGAAATAACCATACAATAACATTTAAGAGTATATATATTATATTATGTTGCAGAGCTTTAGTGCTTTGTATAACACATCCAGTAACATCAACACTTGAGAAATAGCGATATTTATTAGAGCTACATCGATAATTACTTCCATAATTTTGTGGTTTTTTTTTTGTCCGAAGAGTTATGTTAGGAAACCAAATAGTGTCCTACATTTACAACGATGACAGGCATTAATAGTATAGTAAACCCTCTCTTAATATACATAGGTACATTTCTTTTAGTGTCTGATCGATTCAGCCTGTAACATCATCCCACGGCTGGGCTTACATAGGGATAGGCCTTTGTCTTCATGCAGGAAAAGGGTCTTCATTAATTAAAACGTATATAAATTCTTAGCTACATATCACAATAAGTATATATATATGAAATTAAACATTTAACTAATACTTTAACATAATTCATTAGATTGATTTTGATATTATTATACAAATCAATTTCGAAACTTCGTTAGAAACAAAGATCTGGTATGAGGATATTCATATCAAGTCATTTGCTATTGCGTTAAAATCCTTTAAGTATTTATTAAACATTAATAGTATTCATGTATATTTTCATATAAAATAATTTCAGTAGGCTTTCTGAAATTTAGATTCTAAAGAAAATTAGTTACACGAAAGTTTTGATTCTATTTTAATATGTATATTTTATATAGTGCAGAAAATCTTTACCTTACTTAGGTATATAATAATGTTGACTGTTTTGCACGCGTCACACGCTTAAGCGTGTGGGTGTGCTTTACTATCGAAAGACGGCTCTGTGTCCATTTTCCAAGATAAAATCGTTCTTATACGTTAAGTTAGGCACTGAATTTAAAAAAAAAAGGTTGTTTCGGAAACTAGACATGTTAATCTATAAAGTCAGCGTATTTTCTTTTCATTTTATTTAATATTTATAATAAAAAAAACGTAATTAAAAAGTGATATGTCAGCTGTCCGTTGGTCTGTGCCCTTTTGTTGTCTTCACGTTTTAGAAAAATATAAACAATTAATTGTAATAATTTCTTTTGAATAATACTTCAGTCACTCTAAGGATGAACTGTATATCTTTTTATGATTGAACTCTTAACCGTTTTAAAGATATTAACGAAATTCGAAAGATTTTCTGGGTTTCTTTCATAAATATTTTTTCTTTTTTAAACCCCGGCGCAAAACGAGGGGTGGTATAAGTTTAACGTGTCTGTGTATCTGTGTAACTGTCTGTGGTACTTTTTTCTAGTTGATGAGGGGATCTGACTACCTTCCTTATGTCCTATCGATTCGAAATTTGGTACCGTGTTACTTTAATGATATTGAAAGTATATGGTAGGGTAACCATGACCTGATCAGCCGTTCGAAGATCATCAGCTCTTTAATAGTTGATGAGGGAATCTAATTACATTCCATATGTCCTATCGATTCGAAATTTGGTACCGTATTACTTCAATGATATTGAAAGTGTATGGTAAGGTATCGTATTATCGTATTATGTATGGTAAGGCATCCGCCAACCCGCATTGGAGCAGCGTGGTGGATTAAGCCCTTTAATATATATAACAAAAAAATGTAATCAACTAATATATCTACAGCTGTCCGTTGGTATGTGCACTTTTAGTTGTCTTTTCGTTTTAGAAAAATATAAACAATTTTAGCGAAATGTATAAGCTATTGAACGAGCGGATAAATAATAAGATGTTATCTATCTTCGCTGACTCTTTATTGAAGAATAATAATGATAGAAAAACAATATTCAAGTAGCGAAATATAAAAAAGTAGCAAAATACAAAATATAATTATAAAATAATAGAAAAACAATATATTCAAGTAGCAAAATATAAAATATAATTATAAGATAACGTGCTACGTGTACGTACATAATTTTACTTACTAAATTGAAAAACAAGTTATCAAGAAGAATTTAAAATCAAATTCTTTGACGACTATCAAAAACACGCCACATTACTTTCCTCCGAGACCGAAGGTCAATACCCGGTTGGCGGGCCAGTGGAACCAGATGCTGCATAGCTCTCGGTGAGTTGGAACTGTCTGCAGTGATGCTTGCGAAGCCTGCGTTGCCGTTCAAGCTCGAGGTTACCAGCTTAGCGAATGACCACCAGTTTAGCAAATGAGCTCGGTTTAGCGAATGGATGAGCGGATGATAAAATATTCGCTAACTCCGCAGACTTTTTATTAATGAATTGTTATTTTGTTATTTTGTTATAATATAAAAATGAATCAAGTAGCAAAATGTAAAATATTAACAAGAAGAGCTTAAAATCAAATTCTTTGACAACTATCAAAAAATATTTTTATTAAAATGATAAAATGAGGTTTTTATTATTATTTATATAAAAAGTCTATGATATATGTAGAGACGCCAATTAATTGTAATTATTCCTTTTGAATAATACTCCAGTCGCTCTAAGGATGAACTCTTTTTCTTATTATGACTGAACTCTTAACCGTTTTAAAGATATTAACGAAATTCGAAAGATTTTCTGGGTTTCTTTCATAAAAATTATCACCGTCTATTTTTTTTCCTCTCTCCTTTTTTATGAACTATTTATTTTTAAAATAACTTCTGCTGCATCTAACGACATTATTGATATTTTTGGCAGTGAAGTTAAAATTGTATCTATGTTTCGTGACGTGTCGACAGATTTTCGATAATATAAAATGCCAAAAGAAAATAAAAACTCTGCAAGAAAACGTGATCAATTACAACGTGATTATAAAAGAGAACGTCGTAAAAATTATGAGTCTTTCGAAAAATTACAAAGATGATGTTATGATTGAGCTGAATAAACCTGAAAGCTGCTGTCTTGGAAATAAACATAGTGGAATCTATTCTGCTCAAATTCCTAATAAGGATGATGTAAACCTTGCTTAAAAAAAAATGTCGAATGTCTCAAGTTCGTCAAAACGATGATTTTAGACAAAGCGAACGAGAAAAAGATAGGTTAGCTCTAAGCAGGCTCAGCGATAATTTAGTGCCTACCTAAACATATAAGAACGATTTTATCTTGCAAAATCGACACATAAAATAATAATATTTTTTTTCAATTGATTTCTCTTTTAGGCAATTATTATTAATTTCAATTCGTAACACAATGAGCGTGTGAGGCGTGCACTTTTGGATTTTCCAAATTATTTTTGGAATTAAATCAATAATTTATTTGTTACTAAAACGTTATTAATTATATTACTATCTTATTAAATATTCTGTTGACACGTTTATGATTTTATATTTGTTTAATATCTTAGTACTAAGGCAACGTACAAACGACGTTATATTCGTTTAATATTTAAGAGTTTACTGATTTATAAAGTATTTTTAAAGTTTTAAATATTTTAATAAAAAATAAACATATTTGTGAGCAACTTATAATCCTGATATTATAAATTTATTTTCTGATTTTTTTAAAATAAATTTTTCATTTACGAAATGTTGTGATCAATAAAAATATCGCCATCTGAACGTTGCCTAAACAAGTGGCTTTTTAGTTTATAAATTTTAATATTAATGTTTTATATAAATGTACGTAGCACTACGATTTTTTTTGTATTTGGATGGAAAATCTAAGTTACTTTTAAATATACGTAGTACATCAATATTTACATAAACACAAAATGAATGAAATTACAAAAGAAAAAAATTGAGTAAGTTTTTTCAATTAATTAAGACAGTAAACAGAATGCACATACAGTACACAATAGAAGGAATTTTTGTACAAGAAAGTTAAGCCTTTCAATAAAGCGTTAAGGTGTTAAGTTTAAATTATTGTGAGACTTTTTTTAATGAGGGTTAATTCAGAGGAATTTTTCGTAAAATATGGATTACGTAATGCGAATTTTACTATAAAATAGAGTAAAAAACGACAAAATCAACTTTTTTTTTCATATCTTATAGTAGTATTTGTTAGGAGATACTAAGGCTACCATCTGTTTAGTATTTTTGTTTTAGATTGAAAAGCATCCAGAGACCGTCTGGACATTTGATGATGATGTTTTTATTTTAGGGCTACGCCATTACCTGAATTGTATGATATATTACCGAGAAAATTATACAAAATTTTTATAAATTCGTATTCTAAAATTAATACGTACTTCTTGTTTTGTCCTTGAATAAAACTCAATTTTACCCAAATGTTCTGGGCTTACATAGGTATCTTACGGATCAGTAATTTAAGTGATAGTAAAGATTTTAAATCATATCAAAATTTTCGACCCAGCAGGATTTGAACCTGCGCCCTCTGACGTGCCGTGTCAGCGCTCTGCCAACTGAGCTATGGGCCCTCATCTAGCCGCGTCGAAATTCTTGATATGATGATTTTAGGTTTTAAGCAAACCTTGGGCGTCGTCTATAGCGAGTTCGTTACAGATACTCGGCTACTCAAAGATTTCATATTACAATGAATTCTTCGACAAGAGACGATACCATGCTATTTTTTAATTCTTTTTTATTTTTATTTTTGTGTTACCCACACCTGAGGAAATTATAAAGATTTTAAATCATATCAAAATTTTCGACCCAGCAGGATTTGAACCTGCGCCCTCTGACGTGCCGTGTCAGCGCTCTGCCAACTGAGCTATGGGCCCTCATCTAGCCGCGTCGAAATTCTTGATATGATGATTTTAGGTTTTAAGCAAACCTTGGGCGTCGTCTATAGCGAGTTCGTTACAGATACTCGGCTACTCAAAGATTTCATATTACAATGAATTCTTCGACAAGAGACGATACCATGCTATTTTTTAATTCTTTTTTATTTTTATTTTTGTGTTACCCACACCTGAGGAAATTATAAAGATTTTAAATCATATCAAAATTTTCGACCCAGCAGGATTTGAACCTGCGCCCTCTGACGTGCCGTGTCAGCGCTCTGCCAACTGAGCTATGGGCCCTCATCTAGCCGCGTCGAAATTCTTGATATGATGATTTTAGGTTTTAAGCAAACCTTGGGCGTCGTCTATAGCGAGTTCGTTACAGATACTCGGCTACTCAAAGATTTCATATTACAATGAATTCTTCGACAAGAGACGATACCATGCTATTTTTTAATTCTTTTTTATTTTTATTTTTGTGCTACCCACACCTGAGGAAATTATAAAGATTTTAAATCATATCAAAATTTTCGACCCAGCAGGATTTGAACCTGCGCCCTCTGACGTGCCGTGTCAGCGCTCTGCCAACTGAGCTATGGGCCCTCATCTAGCCGCGTCGAAATTCTTGATATGATGATTTTAGGTTTTAAATCCTGCTGGGTCGAAAATTTTGATATGATTTAAAATCTTTATAATTTCCTCAGGTGTGGGTAACACAAAAATAAAAATAAAAAAGAATTAAAAAATAGCATGGTATCGTCTCTTGTCGAAGAATTCATTGTAATATGAAATCTTTGAGTAGCCGAGTATCTGTAACGAACTCGCTATAGACGACGCCCAAGGTTTGCTTAAAACCTAAAATCATCATATCAAGAATTTCGACGCGGCTAGATGAGGGCCCATAGCTCAGTTGGCAGAGCGCTGACACGGCACGTCAGAGGGCGCAGGTTCAAATCCTGCTGGGTCGAAAATTTTGATATGATTTAAAATCTTTATAATTTCCTCAGGTGTGGGTAACACAAAAATAAAAATAAAAAAGAATTAAGTGATAGTAGCCCTAGGGAAAATGTTCTATAAAACTTTAGTAATACGTACTAAACAGACAAAATCAAAGTATTTGTAGTATTTTTTGGCATGAAAATATATTGTGATAAAAACATACGAGTATAAGCAAAACTATACAATAATTGTTTTCAATTCACTCGACTACACAAATATCATTCACTTGTATATATGTATGTATATCTATAATAATAACAAAAACTTATAATATTTCTTTATAAATAAAATACCAACAATTGTAAACATATAAACAATTTAAAAACCGTACTAATAATTCAGTTTAGATTAAAATGTAAAATAAAGTAGGAAAAATTGTTGTCATCGCTACATAGCGTCATTTTTATACACATATATTATCTTTATAATCTTAAATAGTATGAATATATCGAAGGGTTGTTAAAAGGATAGCGTATAGTTGTGGTGGAAGATGTTTGAGATATTGGTGCGCGTGTGACGCCGCTGGTCGCGTGGCCGGCATGTTGCGCGCTCGCTGCCACGCTGCCCCTGACACCATTGGTTCGTCTGCGTATCCATTCATGCTGAGCTGTAGTTCTAATTAAAACAAAAACAAATACTGTTATTTTTAAAATATCTCCATTCATATCGACGAAGTTTGCAATAAACCTACTTTCTGTTCCGGAGGTTGTATTTATTTATGTGCTATGTAAAAGTATATTTATATTAAAATGAAATGTAGTTATATCAGTGGGCTGTTATAGAATAGACGACCGTGTGTATTTGTTAAAGATATTTATTTATATGTGTATGAGTTACGCACTGAACTTTACCCGATAAATATGTATATTAAAACGCTGGAGTACGTGGAAGATATTACATTAGTGTCGAAATAAATAAAATGATGTCTATGTTACGAGTGCTCGACTGCGACTAATTTATTAGTTATTAATTTGATCGTTAATGTTACAGCTGAACTGCAATTAAAAGTAGAACAATAGCGAGGCGTCTTATGACATAAAGTAAAATATAAAACGTAGGTTATTTAACCGTTTAAAATAACTTTTTTCTTTGTAATTATGTGCTGCTTTTATAAATGTCCTGCTCCATTTACTTTATTACGTTTGCTCTTTTTAATGACTGTCTTTAATTGTTATTATTTTTAAATTTCAAAACGGTTTTGTATATTTTCATAATTCTATCAGATTGCATTGTTTAAACGGTTCGTGTAATATACATATACCTACTACAGGAATGGGTAAAGACTAAAAACATTAAACTGGGTATTACTGGTATATTTATTTACTAAGTTTTAAATGTAAAGTAAATAACATTACCATGAAATAATACTTTATATTTTTTTACACTTCTTTTTTTCATAAACAATTTTAACTACGAGCAACTCGCGGCCCGTATTACCTCGAACATGTTTTCAAATTGATTATCGATACAAAAAGTAAAACAAAACAATAAATAAATAAAATAAAAATTGTGTTACAGCATTTCATTCCATCGCTTTCGTTTTATCTTCTAGTTGCATCTACATACTCCAATTACTTTTAAATTGCTTGTTTAACTTGTTTTCATCATGAATACTCCGATTATCGTATTATTGATGTAAATTCAAAATTATTTGCTTAAGTTACAAAGCACATAAGGTTATTTATTATACATTTATATTTTTATTCTTATCGTGAAGTATAAAACCCTTTTTACTATTATTTTTAATATTATCAATTCTAATAAGCTATATTGTAACCATATTTTGACACAAAATTTTTGATGTTTGAATAAAAAAAATTGAAATGGAATTTTGAAGATTTTGCTCGAAACGAGACACACCAAACGTTATCTTTGTTTAAATAAAATTAGAAGTAAATAAATTTAAAGTAAAAAAATAATAACTCATTTTTTATTTTTAGGGTTCCGTACCCAAAGGGTAAAAACGGGACCCTATTACTAAGACTTCGCTGTCTGTCCGTTCGTCCGTCCGTCCGTCCGTCCGTCTGTTTCCTGGCTGTATCTCAAGAACGGCGATAGTTAGAGAGTTGAAATTTTCACAACTTATGTATTTCTGTTGCCGCTATAAAAACAAATACTAAAAACAAAAAAATATATATTTAGGGGGGCTCCCATACAACAAACGCGATTTTCTTGCCCTTTTTTGCTCGATATCAATAATGGCAACAGGTAGGCACTTGAAATATTCACAAAATACTCAGTTATATTTTTACTTTAATAATAAATAATATAATTGTGTTTGCTCGCAAACGAAAAAAAACCGACTTCAATTACATCGACAAGTAATACAACGTAACAAGACGAAAAAATAGTCAAGTAAATACGCGCTATTAAAGATTACTCAAAAAGTTGTTATCAGATCTCAATCTAATTTAAACAAGACTACATGACAAGTATTAGCTTTCGATTAAAGTAAGAATCATCAAAATCGGTACACCGAGTAAAAAGTTATGCGGTATAATACAACGTAGGTCGACGAAAAAGTAGTCAAGTAAATACGCATTATTAGATATAACTCTAAAAGTACTTGTCAGATCTTATTTAAAAAAAAATGGGACCACATGACACGCAACTCCTTTCAATTAAAACAAAATTGATCGAAATCGGTCCACCCAGTCAAAAGTTCTGAGCTAACATACATAAAAAAAAAAAAAAAAATACAGTCGAATTGAGAACCTCCTCCTTTTTTGGAAGTCGGTTAAAAATTAATATTTAAGGCTCCATACAAAAAAACGTCATTTTTGCCTATTTTTCCTCTCATACAATAAAAGTGACTTTTAGCCGCTTTTTGCCCGATATTAAAATCCGACTCGCACTTGGCCGATTTTATAACTTTGTCATCATGAAGTCAATTCATATAAATGCATATAAATTAATTAGGCGTTATATATTCCACTCACTGTGTAGGCTAACTTGACTCTCCATCTTCCCCAGCGCGTTGACTGAAGCGCACACGTAAGTTCCAAAATCGCCTGGCGCTAGAGACTTTATAGTGAGGTTCATCCACAGAGAATACTCGTTCACGATCGTCTCCATGATGCGAAATTTCGGATTTTCCATCAATTTATCACTTACTAAAGCTGTGAAATTACAAATAATTAGTCACTGTCTAAATCAAATGGCACATATAAATTTGTAAATACGTATGTAAGGCATCTAAAGTATTTTTTTTATATATGCATCGATATAATTTTTTTGTCATTAAGTAAATCATTAGTAAGAAAATTTCAAACGATATACCCATACATTTGGATCATTTGAAACAAAACATTACTTCAATTATTTATTTAAAAAATATCATTATCTGTATTCTGTAGCTCAATGCATCTTTTTGTACATTCTTTGAAAAAAAGCAAATGTTACACTTATTAATAAATTAAAAATATGTAATTATCATCATCCTTATTACTGTAAATATATTAAAATTGTAAATTTCACATGTCCGTGCGTTTTAGAATTTTTTTGACAAAAATTTTTTGCAAATATCTGAAACACTAATGCACAATTATTCTTAGTGATGTATGTCTGTCTGTCTATCTGCTTGTTTTATGAAAAAACTCGCAAGAAAATAATTTGTATTTAGTTAATTGAAATCTATCGGTTTCTATGATAATTATGTGAAAAATAATTTTGATATAATATTGTAGTGTGGGTGTAGGTACTAGGAAGGAACACAAGGTAAGTAAATACAATAAAATATTTTAAAAACAAGCTACTTACTTTATAAAAATAATGTTTGATAGATCTAATTAATATAAGGTAGTTAGTGCGTTCAATGACTTGCATGACGATATGCGTGGGCTGAGGTAAAATTGTAAATAAAGAAAAATAAAAATATCGATTTTTTAGAAGATTTATACATTAGGCCAAAGAAAGGTGCTCGAATATTCAATAGACTAGACGTAAATGTTGCTCGAGTAATCTGTCTTCCTATTTTCTGGCGGTAGTCCAAGTTCATTTTGGATGAATATTTAATAAAGCTATTACGCACTACATATGTTGTTCAAAGAAGGGAATATCATTAATTACATAGATTTTGCTTTGTTACGTGATTAATCGCCTGCCTCTTATGTAATCGTATGCCCTCGCTTTAAGTAAAGCCATCTATTCTTGTTTATCTGATTTCTTTACGTTAATAAATCTCGGGATGGTATACTTAAATTGTCATTGATATAGTGATAAGTTAACTGTCAGAATATCATATACGAGTATATTGTCATAAAAACGGATGAGGTTAAAATATTTAATTTATATCTACTTATGATATTATTTAATTAAAATAAACAAGTAATTTCTGATACGCAAAACTCTAAGGTTACTGTAAAAATATATTACATTCATATGTACTAATGTATATGTTTACAAACATACGTACATACGAATCTATGTATCTATAAATTAGTGATCAGTCGAAATCGATATTTATCTTTATTTTCTCCAAATATTTGACTAACTAATATATCTATGGCAATAATACCTAAACTAACTATAACTTACCATCCTCGCGATACCAAGAGTTCATAGCTTTAGGGGATGCTTCTATATAACACTGGAGTTCCACATCGCTTCCAAGAGGCGCACCAACCAATTGATTCGTAACCTTTACTTGTGGAATAACTGTAGACAAAATTGTAAGATTAATGTTATTGTTAATAATGAATAACATTAAATAAACATAAGTAATAAATTTATTATTATTTATTGTATAGCACCAAGTAATAGTGTGGACGCTCGATATTTAACCGGCGTTATATTGCATAGTTTGTAATTAGCTTTATTAATAGCCTACGATGTAGCTTGCACGAATTTCGTAAATACATCGAAGCAGTCCAAAGTCTGCCATAATGGATGACTTACAATGCACTTGCACGTGATATCGGCGACTGACGGTGGGCGGCACCCCGTTGCTCGCAATGCAGTAATACGCGCCCATGTCTTGTCTTTGCACGTGGGATAGCTCAAGGCTCTCTCCTTTGTAATTTTCCAGCACTATTAAAAGATAATAATAAATAATAATTATATTAATCACTATTGAGATAGAATTTGAAATTCTTTGTTGTAAATCTAAAAATATAATTCTATAAAATGTAATTCTATAAATATACGTATTTTCATTTTTAATAAGCAGCTTAACAGACAACAGTTGTAAACAAATATTTTACACCTACTTATTTCTCTAAATTTACTACTTATATACATAGCTGAAGATATTAATTACGTCTGGCATATTAATAACCTTAGTAATTACGTACGGAAATAAGACGTATTTTTGTGACTGGTGTACAAAAAAGTAAGAAAAACGTTTAGAGAAAATTTTATTTTATTTTGAAATAAATTAAAAAAAGTCTATATTTAAACCAAAAGTATTGTGTAAGTATAATTACTTATGACCTACATTAGAGAGGTAACCCTTTTTTATATAAAATATTAAGGTTCTCATCCAACGCGTTTCCCAAAATAAAGCACTAGAATATTTTATATGGTTAATGGTGATTTTATTATTCAGAGTAATTTATCAATACACGAGAACACTCTCATAATGGTTTTATTTTTATTGTTGAAATTCGTAATACTCGTAATACCTTGAGCTGGCTCAATTAAATGAAATTTACTAAATATTTAATAGGCTCGTACTTTTCAATGACATTATGTGGGGAAAATAAATATTTGTTTTAAGAAGAAGGGCAACATGTGACAAGCGTAATATTTTTTAAAACTGTAAATGATAATACAAATCATAGAATTTAGAAGTAATAGGTACCCCTAAGCACAAGATATTATGTTTTTGAAGTTATACTTCTTTTAGCGCGTTAGGAAAAAATTATGAGAGTATTTTTTTACGATGCACGCGCACACCGTCACGAAAAAAAACCGACACCCTGAAGTTAGCTAGTCAACGAAGAAGAAGTTAGCAACGTGAAGTTAGCTAGCCAATGAAGTATAACTTCTTACGTGCGTACATAAGTACACACACACTTTTTTTTTGTTAACTGTAATTAACAGTTGTAAAAACTTCATTTTTAACTTCACATGTAATATCGATACTATAGGTTTATTAAACGGTAGCAAACGTGCTTATAGATGTTAGCCACTTCATTTACTCGTATACATTTCTTATTTCTAATTACTGCGGGACTTTCGGAAAATAAATTTACTGGAAAATTAAAACGCTGCTTCTAAATGACGAAAATAACGTATAAACTTTTGTGTAGATAGCTCTGTGCTCGTTTAAGCCCGACAGTATTTAAGTAATCGACATTTTGTTTGTGTGATGTTTTCACTGCTCCGATGCCGAAATTCTTATTCAGTGAAGCGTGAAAAAATATTCGGACTAAGGGATACAGATGAAACCACGAGATGTCGACCGTGGCTTTTAACATTCAACAGAAGTATAGTCCTTTTAGAAATCGCTTTCAATATAATTCCTTTATTATGCTAACACGGTTCATTTAACGCGACATTGAGTGAATTTGTCGAACATCGTGTAAAAAAATGAGTGAAACTTACGAGACGAAGAACAAGATATTATGATTGTTTGGAACTATATATTATTATATGTATATATTAGCAGTTGTATCGAAGTACGTGACCTAAATTTTTATGTATAAATTACGGTCGTTTTATACAAATTTGGTATAGTTTTAGGTATATAAAATTTAACCAATATTTGATGAACACAATTCGTGGAATGAAGTTCTAATTTTACCTGAAATTTAAATTAAACTAGCGATCAATGCTAAATTTTGATCCGCAGTGGTAAACCACTAGCAAATAGTGTTACTGATAAACCTAATTTTGATATTCGTAATGTTACCATATGTGAATCCTCAAACAGATAAACAACATTATATTATTTAAAAATTTTAATTTAAACTACATGAAGTGCAATTGCATTTAAAGTATTCAATAAATGTAATAATAATATTGTATCTATGTAATTATAATATTGTAGAAAAAATATATAAAAATAATTTATTATAAAAAGTAAAAACCATATTTAACATACAAACCTAGTAGAAGGCCCCTTTTTACCTTCCTATAAAATCAGTACATAATACTTCTTCTGTAGCAATTGACATAGATAACCATATTATAGTGAAAGACGAACCTATGTTTTTAATAGTCCACATCTTTTATTTTAAATTTAATCATTTTAATTTAATGGTGTCATAGAACTGGTTTGTGCCTGTTGCGCTGGCAGTTGCGGGTTCGATCCCCGCTAATGACAAACATTTGTATTGGCCATACAGATGTTTGCCGTGGTCTAGGTATATGTGAAGTCCTTGTGGGTCTCCCCACCGTGCCTCGGAGAGCAAGTTAAGCCGTCGGTCCCGGTTGTTATCATGTACACCTGATAGCGATCGTTACTCATAGTAGGGAATATATCTGCCAACCCGCATTGGAACAGCGTGGTGGATTAAGCTCTGATCCTTCTCCTACATGGGGAAAAAGTGCCCCAATGCCCAACAGTGGGATATTACAGGCTAAAGCGCTTGATATTATGACATTTTACTATACAGTAACCATTTTCAATAATACTTTAAGTATGCCAATGTTATATTTAATAATTTTCGATCTCGACGATTCCTGTTACATGATGATTTAATCTTACATATTTTTGTCGAATTCACTCGTATTAAACCGTAGAGCGCGTTCAAAGCGGCGTAATTAATATGATATATGCATGCGATGTTATTAAAGACGGAAGCAACCAAATTGGTATATTACAGTAGCCACTGTTGTAATAAAGAGATTTTAAAGGCAATAGCGACTATTAACAAACACTGTTATATATTTAACGAAGTGGCAATCAGGCGTTACAAATTGGTCACAGTTAAACGTTGAACAGGATATTTATAATGTCGACACCATTGCTAATATACTTTATTGTTATTTACAAACTAAAATGTATGTAGACGATTAAAATAAACACGGTATAATTATCCCATTTGTTTTATTTATGTTTATACATATAACATAATATGTAATAGTTCAATCGTATTTTATTACAAAATCATTATTATTAATTGGTGTCTGCATGGCCTTATACTACAGCATTGTAATCGAAAATAGTTATAATGGTTAAAGGTGGTCACCCCACCAAACACTTTACACTGCTTTGAAAATGTCCTCAAGATTAATATCTAAGATTTTAGCCTTATTCGTAAGGAATGTGTTGCTTATCAATTAAAAGTTCTTGAATATATATTTTTCTTTTTATAAGTATTATACAGATTTATAGGGCCTCATAGACATTAGCCCTGTTTTTTTCTAGTCAAGATAATGGTGATAATATATACTCTCCACCAGTGTTGCCAACCCTACTGTTTTAACAGTAGATTTGCTGTTTTTACGTCGATGTCCCTGTTTTCTGTTTCATTTGTAATTTTTACTGTTTTTCAATTAGCGTTCAGCGTCACCTATTACACTATGTAATATGTTTTGATAACCACTATATAATAATACACAATGATACTAGATGGCAGTATGTAACTATGTACTCTTGTCGGGATTTGAATAAGGAATTCCCCGACCTGAGTCTTATGTGATTGAACTGATTGACACTCATATTTTTATGCACTGGAAAATCATGTACAAAATTCTCCAAAACGTATTTTTCGAATATTTCAAAACATTTCAAACATTCACAAATATAACAATTTTGTGAATTCACACAGCAGCGCCACCGCGGAAAGATTATTTTCAGCTATAAATATTTTGAAAACTAAATTACGCAACAAAATATCGATTAAAACTATTAAAGGAGCCTTACACACTTAGCACACTTAACACAAGAAAAACAATAATATGTATGATTTTAAAAAGGAAAATGAGTTTGAAAATACTGAAGATGAGGCAATTGATAATGAAAGTGAAAAACATAATTTTACTTTGATTTTATTTTTTTATTAAGTTGTGATAAATATTAAAATATAACTATGTATGTGAGTCCTGATAACTAATAAAAGTAGGTGATTGTTTTAATTATACGAGGAAAGTATGAAATCTGCCTTTTTTACTTTACCTACTGTTTTCTCCTGTTTTTTTATTGGTTATCTGCTGTTTTTTAGTTTCTTGGGGTTGGCAACACTGCTCTCCACATAACAGATAACGTTACTGAAACTATTATATTAACATTCGAAATTATGAGTCTACATGCTGTAGTGCTAAGGAGCTGAGCTGAGCTGATCCTTCATAGACCAGTCTAGGGAAAAGACAATTGTATTGGTATTTAACCACTATACAACTGTAGTTAAAATTTAAAAACAATCACTGTCAAATATTTTATTGGTGAATCTTGAATTTAATTTACATTTACCGCTTGTTATCTCATAAGATACCATTTCTTTGCAGCAATTCAGCTGCTACTGACGTTTTAATCCAAAAAAAGAGACAATTCCAGCCGACTATAAAGTCGTACGTGACTAAAATAAAACAATGATGTTAGTCTGATTCGTACATTTTCAGAATTTGATAAAATCCTGAACGCGACTTGACACAAATTAAAATTTACCTGTGGTTTTATAACAAATAATCATGACGTCAGAGTAAATATAAAAAAAAAAAACAATAATATACGTTTTAACTATTTCCTATGTATAAAAAATACTTTTAATTTACTTTTTATGAGTCTTTTAAGAGGTAAAACGAATAAAAAAGGAATTAAAGTTGGTTTCTACAGTGACATAAAATTAATCAAATTGGTGGAAGAAAATCCTACATAACTATGTTGGGTCCTCTGTTTTATTAGAAAGTAACTTAGACTTATACTCATGTATTACTTAACATAAACTAGAAACTACATAAATTAATGTTTTGTATTGTAGTTTTTAATTTAATCATCCTTAGTGACAAATTTTGACATCATCATATTTTTATTACAAGCATAGATTTAAATTTAAGCATATAGTTTAAAGAAATATCGTCAATATAGTTACAGTTTAATAACTCGTGTCTCAAAAAAATAAAATAAATGAAAAAGTATTACGTGGATACAATTTTTATAGAAAGATAGATTTGTACGTGGTCCATGGATAGATAAAGTATAGTTTTTGCCGCTTTGTGTTCCCGTCCACCCGTCAATCATTCTGTCATCGAGGCAAAACTTTCACACATTTGATGCACACCGGAAAAACAAACACAAAGTTTCGCGGCTCGCAACGATACCGGCAAACGATGTTTTAATTATACCAAGCAAAAAATAGTTTTATGGACCTTTTTCAGTCAGGAAATAGTGTATATTTCTTTTTCGGTTATACTGGCGTTGCCAGAAAATTACTTTCGACATCCATACTATTTCAAATGGCTCTAAATTATGTTTGCATTTATTCATTAATAAGAAAATGAATATATAATACTAGTTTCTGCGCGCGACTTCGTCGACGTGGACTCCGCTCCTATTGGCCTTAGCGTGATGATACATAGCCTATAGCCTTCCTCGATAAATGGGCTATCTAACACTGAAAGAATTTTTCAAATCGGCCCAGTAGTTCCAGAGATTACCGCGTTCAAACAAACAGACAAACAAACTCTTCAGCTTTATATATTACTAGCTTCTGCGCGCGACTTCGTCGGCGTGGAATCTGCTCCTATTGGTCTTATCGTGATGACACATAGCCTATAGCCTTCCTCAATAAATGGGCTATCTAACACTGAAAGAATTTTTCAAATCGGCCCAGTAGTTCCAGAGATTACCGCGTTCAAACAAACAAATAAACAAACAACCAAACAAACAAACTCTTCAGCTTTATATATTAGGATAGATAATTATGTATAGTAAATAGTATTATTTGGATTGGGAGTTTTTTTGATAGTAAATATTATAATATAAATAAATATAAATATCTGTAACATTCACACACAGTCGTCTGTTCCTAAAGTAAATAAGTTATTGCTTCTGATATAGGAAACAGCCGAATTACTTTTTTTTTTTTCGATAAATACACCCAAATACGTAGTGAAAATCGCACCCACAACCCCCGGAGCAGAAAACAGGTTCTGCTCTCTGCAAACTGCACCAACAGGCTAGTCAAAGACGTGACTGGAGTTTACTGCTTAAGAACGATCAACACGACTTGTTTTCATACCAAGGGCCTCAAATCATTTCTTTTTTTTTTTTTTTTCTTTTTTTTATTTAGGGACTTTTATACGCAAGTACATGTCAGTCCCATCGTAACCTTATACTAACTATACCATCAGATGAGACTTATGAGCCTGAACAGTATTATAGCCTCATTAGAAGTTGGGCGCGCGAGTATACCATGGAACATTCCAGAATCTAATCTATTCAAATTCATAAGTCTCATAATGGTATCTCTGCCAGATTGAAATCGTCTGCATTCAATTAGCAAATGATGTACATCATCGACAATCTGACACGACTCACAATTAGGAGAGCTTGATTTTTTCATTAAAAATTTAAATTTATTTAAAGGGATATGCCCCGACCTCAATCTGTGAGCAATCACAATTAATTTTCTACATAATTTAATATTTAAAAACCAGGGTATATGAGGAGGCTCACTCTGTAATGTTTTGTACCAAATTCCTTTTACCAACGATATTTCGTTGAAATATTCTTTCCACAGATTGTGACACTTTCTTTTATAAGATGGTAAAAAATCCGAATAATCTGCCTTAAAATTTAATACCTTACCGTCTGTAATACCTTTCTTAGCAATTATGTCAGCCTCCTCATTACCCGCTAATCCAATATGCGATGGAACCCATTGCAATTTTAAATCAATTTTTTTCTTCCCAAAATCTAGTATCTTAGAGAGTATAACATATGCTATCGGTGTACCTCTGCAACCAGAGGCGCATCGAGCTATATGTTGTAGTGCACTCTTACTGTCTGAACATATGAGAATCTTGTCTCGTGCTAAGGTAATGGCATATGAAAGTGATTCCGAAATTGCAATGAGCTCCAACGTCATAATGGAAACGTTACACTCAATTTTAAAGCAACTATCTGAATAATTAACATATTGGGGATCATAAAAGGCTGCACCACCTCCAGAACAATTATTATTCTTAGATCCATCTGTAAATAAAGTATACCAACCAGTATATTTTTGTCTAATCTCGTTGAGCACGTTAAACTTAAGGCACGTAGGATTATATACATATTTAGCTTCTTTCACACAGTTTAAATTACATACAATTATGTTATCAATTTTAACGTTAGTAACCCATGTTTCTAATTGGAACATTTCTAAAGGATACGATGAAGCGATATCATCGGCATTGATTTCAGAAATAATTGTAGCAAGCAATGGTTTCTTTTTATGTAGCCAATACCGGTCACGACAACACACTGAAAGGTCAAACAGTAATTTATTGGTTGTGTTGTTTGACCAAGACGCTGACTTTAAGCAATATTTGTAAGCTAAGAATTTCCTTCTTAAATGCAGTGGAGGTATACTAAGCTCACTCTCCATCACATGGATTGGGGTACTTTTAATAAATCCTCCGATAATCCGCATTGATTGGTTTTGAATTTTGCATAGTTTGTATAAATGGGTCTTAGCACTGTTGTCAAACAAATATGATCCGTAATCTAATCTACTTCTAATCATTGATATATATATTCTACGTAAATGTTTCGGATGGAGACCCCAAGATGAACCCGCCAGTACTTTTAATAAATTTAATATTCGTTGAGTTTTAGCAACTGTTTCATAGATATGTTTATTCCATAGTAGAGATTTATCTAACCATACACCTAAGTATTTATACGAATCGACTTTATTTAATAGCAAGTTGTTAACTTTTAAACTTATGGTTTGAGTTTTGTACCCTTTGGAAAAAATGCAATATTTAGACTTTGTTTCAGAAATTTTTAAACCAAGTTCGTCGAGGAGTATTACAAATAATTCTAGCACCTGTTGAATATTGCATGCACTTTCAAATACACTTTTATTAGACGCAAAAAGAACAAAATCATCAGCATATTGACACATCGATACATCATTATTAATGCTTCTACATAAGTTATGAGTTGCTATATTAAAGAGCAAAGGTGACAAAGGATCGCCTTGAGCCAATCCTCTACGTGCTATTCTTGTCAAATCAGTAGGATTTCCAAAGTCTGTCTTGATTTTTAAATTTCTCTCCGTTAAAAATTTCCACAAATATAAACAGATATTACGACCTACTTTTAGATTATCAAGAACACTAATTAATTTTTCCACTAAAACATCATTATATGCATTTTCAATATCCAAATAGCATGCTACTGTTGAAATTCTACTCGTGAAGCCTAACTGAACTTTAGATACCAATCGTACCAGGCAGTCCAATGAAGACTGTCCTCTTCTGAAACCTAACGTATTTGGTGATAAAATGCAATTTTTTTCAACAAACCATTCTAAACGCTTAGCAATCATCGAATGAAATATTTTACAAAAACAAGAGATTAATGAGATTGGTCGAAATTTTTCTGGTACACCTGGTTCATTATTTATCTTAGGAATTGCTATAACACTAATATCTCGCCATTGTTTCGGAATTATACCCGTTCTAAAAATACAATTATACATTTCCAATACATATACCTTCGCACACTCAGGTAAATTCCATATCATTGAATATGTGATGCCATCACTGCCAGGTGCGGAATCTTTTCTTTTAATGCAGCTATTTAATTCAGTTAAACTGAACTCTTTATCTAAAACAGGGTTTGAAGATTTAATTTCTGGTACTGGTGACATCACATAATCAGGAGCCAAATCTCGTAAAAGTTTATATTTCTGTCCTTCAGAAGCCTGTATTTTTTTAGTTTTAAAACCCTTCATCCACTTCATTCGGGACCACATCTCTATCGGGGAAGTTGATTCGTTAACATTATCACAAAACTTATGCCAGTCATTTACCCTAGCTTTTAAAATAGCAGATTTTGCATTTGATATTTTATCTTTTAATTTTTTTAAATTATCTGGTGTAGGATTTTTCCTAAATGTACTTAACGCTAATCTGCGCTGAGCTACGGCATGAGAGAGTGCAGTGTTCCAAAAAGATCTAGGCAAAAATTTCCTACTTGGGTGAAGAGGTACTTTAGTCATTGGAATACTTACATTGGCTGCATTATTAATTAAATTAATTAAATTATCATATAAAATTTGTGGATTTTCTGAGACATAGAGATTCTGGGTGTAAATCTTAAGATAATCAATGTATTCTGCCCAATTAGCCTGTTTAATGTTACGTTTACTCGCAAACTTAACACTGTCCCGGTAATTAACACTTATTTTAATACAGAGATGGTCACTTCCTAAATTTTCATTGAGAACTCTCCAATCTACTTTAATTACAATGTCTGAAGAAGCAAATGAAATATCTGGTGAGCTTTTCTGTAGATTGTTACTTACTAATTTAATTCTTGTATATTCTTGACTATTGAGTGACGTAAAACCCCCTTCTAAAGCAGCGTCATAAATTTGTGTACCGCGATTATCAGATTTGTTTGACCAACTAGTATGATGAGCGTTAAAATCCCCACATATTATGGTTTTACTTTTAAATTTTGAAAACAATGACTCCCAATCTGATGACAATGTTCGAATTGATGATGGACAATACAGAGATACAATGTATTCAATATCTTTACAATTAAGGACCTTTAAGCAAATTAATTCTATACCAGCATTATGAAGGTTAATATTGAAATCCTGTACGACTAGTGATTTATGAACTACTATAGCTACACCACCATAAGAATCAATTCTATCATTTCGAAAAACGTTATAATTACTTACATTCAAAAAGGAATTAGTTTCTAGCCACGTTTCTGAAATCAATGCTACATGAATTTTCTCTTGAAATAATAAGGATTCGAATTCTTTTAATTTGGGTCTTAAACTTTGTGCATTCCACTGTAGTATATTCAATACGTGATCAATTTGTTGACTATCCATAATTAAATAATGTGGAAATTACAGCACAAATATTATTATCTCTAATGAAAGTCGATATAAACTTAACAAATTCTTTCAAAATAAGAGTTAGGAGTGATTTAGACTTATTTTCAAAGTCAGATTCAGAAAATATAATACATTTTGCTTTTTCAAATAAACTTTTGAAACTAAATTTTTTTTGTAAATCTTGATTAATATTTTCCTCCATTATTTCATCACATGAATTATTATCTATATCTGAATTCCTTTCCAAACTACTATTTCTATTTCTACTTCTTTGTCTTCCATTCTTTCTCTTATTATGTAATAAATTAGATTCTTCGCTAGTAATTCGTTTTTCTTTTCCCTCGTCTTCCGAAATTTCTTGATCTACTTTCTGAGTATTCTTCTGCGTAATCAATATATCTCTGTATGATTTTCCAGAATTTGTTTTCTTATGTACCGCTTGATTTGTAGTATAGCTTTCTATTTGTTGATCTTTTTCCTTTTTCTCTGCCTCATTTTTTTCGAGATAAACTGCAAGGGCTTTTCGATAAGTACAGTTCATATCCCGCATTATGCATCTAATCTTTTTTTCTTTAATGAATACTGGACACGATTTATTTAAAGCCATATGTTCACCTTTACAGTTGATACATATATATCTAGTTGTATCACAATTGGGATGGTTCTCGCCACATTTAGGGCAGACTATTTTTCCAGATGGGCAAGTTCGAATAATATGACCAAATTTCCAGCACCCCGAGCACTGAGTTACTGGGAACATATAAGGTTCCACTTTAAATCTGCATCCGTAAATACTAACGTACTGTGGTAAAGTCGACGCTTTGAAACTAATGCGGATGGTTTCACTGTCTATCCACTTCCCGGAGCTATTAATACGTTTTAGTCTTTTAATGGATACAATCTCTAAATCGCTTTCTATATTTTTCATAATCTCCTCATCATCTACATCCAAATCTACATTTTTAATTACGCCATATGATACACTAATTTCATTTACATAGTGACATCTTATATCTAGATCCAAAATTTTTTTACATTCAATCAACTTTTGTGCACTCTTTTTGTATCCAAATTGAATAAGAATTTTATAAGGACTTTTATACTGTATACTGCTTATATTTAAAATATTTTCGGATTGCAATAACTTAGCCATTTTAAACTGTTTCGGTAAAACTTCTTTACCTGAAACACATACAACACTCTCTTCCTCCAATTGTGGCAAAATTTCGTTCACACGGCTATCTGAACCACTTGGATTCCTAGACAAGCTTCTGGCAAATTTTTTCCTTCCAACTGTAGTAAATCCCTCCTCATCTCCCATGTCATCTGAAGAACCTCTTTCCTTCCTTTTTTCATGGCTTCGCGTTCCATTTTCCACAATAACTTCAACTTCTTCTCGCCTCATTATTACTCTTTGCTCACTCTCCAATGAATTATCTTCTTCCATAATATCACTTCCACTCGAATCCCAAAATATATTATTGTCATTATTCACACTCATATTAACATTTTACAATGTGGGTAATTGTAAAAAAAAATCACACGATGAGTAAACGAATAGCCGTTTCGATCGCAACGCGTGTGCTCAACTCAACGTCGAGCGCGTAACTGTGAAATCATTTCTTAAATCATTCATTAATCGTTTTCTAAAATTGTAAATTGAACAGGAACATGAGAAACGATTAATGCCCCTAACCGAATTGTAAAATTCCTTCTAATTTGTCTCTGAATTTGTACAATCAAGGTCACAATCTAAACTATTATTAAATAGTTTATAGTTAGAAAAACATAAGATACGCGCCGGTATGATACGGTATTCCATGAATATTACATTAAAGGCCGAAGGAGACCTTACGCATAAAATAAATTATAGTAGAAAATTCGAACGACAGGAAGCCAAAGTGTACGCGATCTTATCGCGCCGGCATCGCGGTTATGACATTATTAAACTAGACCGTACATATCTACTAACGCTAAAAATACGTGACCGTTTTACTCGATTTTTCTACGTTGAAAAACAGCGCTCACAAATTTAAGACCCGTACTGACAGCCGCGAATAAATTATGTTAATGAATGGTTTGAAAGTGCATCCGTTGATTCGGACGGTGGCGTGGCGCTTTTTCCAAAATTTACATACTCAATTACCGACTGTATTCTGTGAATGTGGTTGCATTGTTATTTAGAAGCGAGCGGTAAATTCTTAGAAATTATACAACCTTACCTTATTTTGCGGTACGGTACATTGAGACCGTACCGTAGTACAGGAAAAGGCAGTTTGTTTATTATGACGTGTTGTATTAACGCTTTTATTCTTGTGTGTATGAGTTTGTTATATTTAATGGTTAGAAAATAAAACTATGAAGATACGTAAGATTATTTTGTATGATAATTATTGATGTACTTTAGTTTGTCTTATTTTTTTTATCACATCGGAGCGAGATATATTGAGCTAGTTTCCTGGAAACGTACGGTAACCTAAATGCATTTTACACGCTAAATCCATTAGGATTATGTTCATAAGTGAATAGTCATGTATGCGCCCGACCATGGATATATAGCTGTTTTTTGTACGAAGAACTACGAAGTACTCATGTACATTGATGTTTTTTAGAAATCACCAATTTTTTAGTACATATCAATATTTATGTACAATAAAAATAATTTGCGTGCGTACAAAGTACACAATACATGTCAGAAGTGAAACTTATTTGGCAAACTAATTAAAAAAGCAGGCAAATACAGTGGTTTAGGCTCCGAATATGATTTTGTCCCATTCGGTGTCGAGACCCTTGGTCCGTGAGGACCTAGCGCCTTAAGGCTTTTTAAGGAAATAGCTAAAAGGTTAGTCGACATCACAGGAGACCAAAGAGCTGGCAGCTACCTCGGACAAAGAATTATTAGTCTAGCTATCCAAAGGGGGAACGCTGCCAGTATCTTCGGAACCTTGCCTAAAGGGACTCCTTTTAATAATATATTTTAGTTATCTATACTAATATAATAAAGCTGAAGAGTTTGTTTGTTTGATTGTTTGTTTGTTTGTTTGTTTGAACGCTCTAATCTCAGGATCTACTGGTCCGATTTGAAAAATTCTTTCAGTATTAGATAGCCCATTTATCGAGGAAGGCTATAGGCTATATATCATCGCGCTAAGACCAATAGGAGCGGAGTCCACGCCGACGAAGTCGCGCGCAGAAGCTAGTTATATTATATTTTTTAAGGTTTTTAGTTTTAGTATAATTGTTTTATTATAATATTTTTATAATTAGTTGTAATTCAATTTAATGGCTACTTATGTCTTTCTGTAATAAAATATACATAATTATATTTAAAAAAAGTAATTAAAAAAAAAAACGAAGGATGTACTTCCGTTTAGCCCATACCACCGATCGATCTGAATTTTGGTACACATAATATGGGTTTTGGCTCGCTAATTAAGAATATCATACTCAAAATACCCGCAAATTCGTTACAAAAAATAAAATAAAATAACCCTAACCTATCTAACTTCAAAATTAGACCGTCAATCGACATAATTTCGATACAAAAAACAAAAAACCCCCAGCACTGCACTAATATAGATATAGAAATCCGAAAAATAAACAAAACCGAATCAGAGCACCCCACTATCCACGTGGTCTCGGTCTGTCCTACCTCTAGACTCTAGAGTGTTCTGTAGAGAGCCTTCGCCTTCGGCGACCAGCCTAAGCCGCTCCGTACGCATTCTCAAGATTTTTTTTTTTCTAACGAAATGTGCCTAAAGAAGTTTCACTTCAACAAATAAAACAACAAAAAAGAAAAATAAATACATAAAACATTCAATGCAAGTTTAAAAAAATAAATCAAGCGCATTTAAATGAAGGCTCCTTAATCAATTTTACAGATACTCAATTACACTTGCAATTGCATAAAGTAGTATACACATCTAGTAAACAAACAGTTATCTCATTACATATAAAAGGTCATATTAATTTATCAATGGAAACATATTTTATTAATTAAAAAGTGTAAAGTATAAACTTTTTGATAACAATAGATATAGTTTTTAATTAACTTAATATTTCAGAAATCTATCATAAATTCAGTTAATCCTAGTGATAATGTTTTTTATTCAAAAATAATAATACAGTAATCATGTTATTTTAAATAATTAATACTTGTATAATATATTTTTATGTCACTGAGATAGCTAGATGATAAAAAAATACATAGATAGGTATTTTCATATATACATTTTTAATTAAATTTAATATACCTTTTTTGTTTTAATTTTGTAACAAAACTGACGAAATATTTATTTCATTTTATTAGAACACTTATTGATCACGTTTAAGCGCAATTGATAAATCAACTGGTTGATGTGATTTTATATCAACTGTTGAAAATTAGATATACAGTTGTTGGTCATGGTGTGATTGTGTTGAGTGTTTCCGGACCCCTAAACATACGAATCCTGATGACCGTTTAATGTGAAGCATTTATTATTATTGCTTTTAATACAATGTTTAAAGAGCGAGGCTGATTTCTACAATTTATATGAAAAGTCTTTGTTTTAGAATATTTTACTTTTCAAACTACATATTATTATGTTACACTACATATGTTTATAAGTATTTAACTCCCAACTCCAGTGTTAAAATTACATATATCTAATAGCCAAGAGAGGCTATTGTGGCGAATACCAATTTTATAAGTTAGATTACTGTGCGAATGTCACCGCAGTAACCATAACGTTTTAGTGCTCGTTTACCCCTCGTTGGAACACTCCGTATTTTTAATAAAAAAAAAGTTATATAGTTTTCTCGGAACTAAGAATAGTGGAAGAACAACGCCTTGGTATTTTCAATTTTGAAAATTAAATTGCTCTTAACAATTGCTAAAGAAAGTCATAAAAAGATTTACGGTTCGAATTATTTCTTTTGAAACTGTGTCGGTTGTAGGTAGGTCGGTCCTTTGAAATGGAAATTTTATTTTGTTTCAAGTAACGTTGACGTAAATTATATTATAACTAAATATGCAGATAATTTATGAAATTAACCTGTCTTTTTCTATGTTCATATAATTTAACGGTCTTTTGCTTTTCGATTGAATATAAAATTATGTTCAAAGCTCAAACGTCATAAATAAGAAATGACTGAACAAAGATAAAATATAAAATAATTTAAAGGGCCTTCATGATCTGAAATGAAACCCATACTCTTGGCAGGCTTATATATATAACAATATTGCTACATTTGCTACTTGATTGCAATCTTTTGCAAAGGGTTCTAAAATAGCTCGTAAACCACCTCACATAACGATAAAAAAAATTAGATAAAAGCTAGCAATGAAACTTTACCCATTACTTTGACAGAGTAAAGCACACGATCTAGAGGTTGTCTGATTTAATTTATATAAACATGCTTGGAATTTGTTTAAACCTAAAAATAAAATGGTTTATAACTCTAACTTGAAGGTGTATACTTTAGTTTCACTAAGCTTACCCTTTACTTTATTTTAATCTGAGAATAATCTGGAGGTTTCATAGGTCTTAACAGAGAACTCTACAATTTTAATTAATGAAATATGATGAAAAACAAGTAACAAAGATGTATTTTCTTTGAAAACATTTTAAGAAAACACTAACTCAATTGTCGAAGTCTGGATCTGACTACTTATTGAATTAGATTGAAGGTTAAAATATCAATCATCCCCTATTTCTTTTTAGGGATGGGCATTTTATTTGAATAAAAAAAATATAGATTTTAGTCATATCGATACATATTTCGTTTTATTATCGAAAAATATCATTTAATTCGAATTCATAGATACATGGTACACAGAACGCTCAGCATCTAGTAGTTAAAGAAATAGTCGATTTTTAGAAGTTACTTCAAATATAATGGAATTATATGAAAACAGATTGAACTAAAAAAAAACAATGATAACAAAAGATAAACTTAAAGATTCGGTATATAATACGTGTCTTCACGACAATATTAAAAGCCTAAGCAATGTAATTTCAATAATTGTGAAAATAATGCAGAAGCTAGTCGACACCGGCTTATATTACGCTCAAAAGAGAAATATTGCTATTTATTAAAAGGGGCTGAAGCGTGGAATGGATAGTGAGGGGAGCGTGAGCTTCATGCTCCTCGCGCCTTCAAACCTTGTGTTAAGATTTTTTTTTACGTTTTATGGTTATTAACTAAAATGTTAGTCGCTTTATGCTTAGAACAACCATTTTTTAGTTACGAAATTTTCTTCTTCAGAGTTTTTTTCAGGGTCATTATCGTTAGTAACTGTAAACTATTTTTTGGGTAATAGTAATATTACAAAAGAGGAAAAAGGAACTTTTTTTTTTTTTTTATGTTACTAAGTCGACAAACAAGCGTACGGCTCACCTGATGGTAAGTGACTACCGTAGCCTATAGACGCCTGCAACACCAGAAGCGTCACAAGCGCGTTGCCGACCCTATCCCCAATCCCCCCCAGGAGCTCTGGTCACCTTACTCACCAACAGGAACACAATACTGCTTGAAAACAGTATTATTTAGCTGTGGTCTTCTGTAAGGTCGAGGTACTACCCCAGTCGGGCTGCTCCATATTTTGAGCAGGAAATTTCCTGCTGTGCCCTACCTCAGTTAAATCTTAAACTCCTAACCTCAGTAAAACCTGATATATATTTTTAAATTTTTTATTTTATATCAAGTAACATAGACTTATTTTTGTTGGTAGCAGTTTAACTTCATAACTATGCTAGTATTTGACCCCAACTACTTTGATGTGCAACCTTACACCTCCATTCCATTAGATACAGAGCATCAATGAATCAGATATTATAACTTCGATATAGATTATAATATCCGGTCGCTAATGATATATAAGACACAAAGGACGTTATGATTTTATGAGAAAAGCAACGTTAAAGTGATCACTTAAAAATATAAAACGTGTATTAAATTTATCGGCAATATTCACAGCACTTCACTACGTTTGACCCGCGCTATAGGCTTCACCTACTACAAATAGAGAATAGTGGTTTCAGTAATAATGGCGTACAGACTGCTCGTCGAGCGTTAAATTCTTATTAAAACGTTTTGCTCTGATCTACAAACAAAGTAGGCCATCTTTAAGCGACCACAATCTACGTCGAGATATACCAAAACATTTCATTAAGTTTAGAATAAAATAAAAATGTAATCAAATTAGCAACATTTTCAAAAATTTCGTTATTAAATTTCACTTTTTAAATAGTACAGGTTATAAGACAAAATTCTCGTCACGTATGTTAGTATAATCGTCGCCAAAAACTCACAATTTACTGGACAGATAAACAGATATAGATACGGTTTTTGCTATAAGATTGAACTTTAGATAGAGACCAAGAAGTATATAATTTGTTAAGGTTCATAAGATGATTGAAATATTATGACGATAGTTGTTACTAAGGTCGGAATAAATTATTCTGGCTGGTAGCTTTAATCGAAAACGCTGTCCCTCTTAAATATAACAAAACAATGTACGGTCGATTTTATCTTTATTATCGCGCATTTTTATGTACAAAAGAATTCTTCAAAAAATTACACGATGGCATATAATTATGTATCTATCTCATAAGAATAGCGTTCTATATCCATTTTGAACTTCTAAAAAAGTAGTCCCGTACAATGCAACCTAACCATTTTACAAATACCTTCAACATCTCCAGAATAATCTATACTAATATAATAAAGCTGAAAGGTTTGTTTGCTTGATTGTTTGTTTGTTTGAACGCGCTAATCTCAGGATCTACTGATCCGATTTGAAAAATCCTTTTAGTGTTAGATAGCCCATTTATCAAGGAAGGCTATAGGCTATATATCATCACGCTAAGACCAATAGGAGCGTTGCATCAAGGAAGAATGTTTCAAAATCGGGACTTTTTCCTTTTGAGAGCTTCCGCTGCGTAAACGGTTAAAGTTTCGCACTAATCATGTATGACAGAATTGGTCCTATTCCACGGGGATGAAGTCGCGCGTAGAAGCTAGTAATATATAAAACTTTTACATTACAAAATTTTGATGAATACATAGGAGTCTAATAAAAAAAAATTGCTCGGTAAAATAAATTCGATCGTTTGCCTCACACGGGACTCGCTTAAGGCTACCCCTGTGCTGCGCCTTCATTAGGTACTACATTGATTATTATTATACTAACCGTACAAAAAAATAACACACTAGTAAAAAATGATTATAGAAACTCGTGCCAACTTGTTCTTCCAAACGAAACATGTATTTGCGAAGATTGATGCGATGATAGATTGCGAAGAAGAAAAAGACTAATAATATCAAAATTTTAAGTTTACGACTTTTTATGTTAACTAATAATTACTGGATAGGGTAGATATAAATCAATCTTATAATTCGTTGAGTTTCATAGACTAGAGTTTTGATTAGAGTTAATTTTTTAAAATAAGTATATTTAACATGATTGAGTTGTTTTGATCTTGATGATTGAGCTTTTAAGCTGAATAGAGTACTTTTAGAAATTCAGTACCAAAAGTTAGCAAAGTGTTTCAATTAACGTCTTAAATCGCTGCCAGCAAAGCGAATATTTCGAAGTTTACGAATTTACTAAAATATCCGACTCGAAGCTGTTAATAATTTATGCGTATTTTAAAACTTGGTCTCTGAAACAAAATTTTCTGAAATTTTAAAACTGTAGCTTTAATTGTGCTATTGGAAAGAATTTTTGATATGACGGTGTTTTTGTGGGATATAAGTAACATGTTAAGTTTTATTGTTTGAGTTTATTATTCCATAAAGTGAGCTATCATAAATTGAATATAACGATTATAGGGTTAATTTTTATAAAAATATTATAACGTTGCGATGTGATAACATGTGCAGCAATTCTAAGTCTGGATTTTAGAGATTTTTTTTAATTCTTATACACCTAATACTACCTACTAGGTAAAAGATAAATACAAATACTTAAATGAAGCAGACGAAATTTGACTGATAAAGTCTCAATCATTATCTACCGTATTTATGTAATGACTCTTTTTATTGTTGCGTATGTTTGAGTAAAATTATAATTAAACTTCACTTAAAAATATCATGAAAGATAAAATTAACCATAAACATGAATTGTTTGCCAAAACTCAATCCCTGACGCGGGTAAATTGGACGTATTATATGACATTAAGGTACACGTTTTGATAAGCCTGTATACGTTCGACGTGACAGGAATGTAATATTATATTATGTATAATTTTACGTTATATTATATTATTAAATTTAATATCATAAGCTGAGAATGTGATGTCTGTCAAGATAACACATCACTCAAGCGATGGTTCATTTCTGTAACAATCAGGTAACACAGTCAATAGAAAGGCCCTAATGACTACGACTCGTGAATGGGTAACTTGATTCTTTGTATTGTAGACTTGTTATATGAGAAATTTCAACTTTAAAGATGACAGTAACAAGAAATTCATACCTACTGGTATCTTAAATAAACAACTGCTGAATTTTAGGTTTATTTCAAACAAAAATAATGTTTAAGTTTAACCGGGTATAGTTTGTTATTATTGCGCTAACAGACAAAGATTAATTCTCATGAGATCAGCACAAGGTTTTCGCTGCTGTCAGTATGGCTTTCATACTAAAACGTCCATCACCTTATCAAATGGAAAGTGGCCACTGATTAAAACGTTGGTCAAGTGACGCCTAGTTTCACTCTGGAGAATGTTACCGAAATTATCACAGCAGTTTTCTCTGAAAGAAAGATTTAGGATTTTTTTGGCGTTTGTAGTTTTCTACATTTTCTATGGGGGTTTCTTAGGAAAGTTGTTATTGTACAGCAGGAAATATTTTGCTGAAAATCTAGAGCAGCCCGTCTGGGAAAGTAGGTACTTCGAAGTTACAGAAGATCATAACAGCTAAATAATAGAGCTTTCAAGCAGTGTTATTATAATAATAATTTGTATTTGCATTAAATATGACATAATTATAATTATAATAAACATACATGTTAAGTCAACAGTATGACATGCAAAAATAGATTAAGAAGTATTCAAAACTAACTAGCATTCGACCAGTGGTCGAAATTCCACCATAATATTAATTTAAATTATAAGTCTGGACATTATTAAGGTTCTGTTTTCAAAGACCATACTTCTATAATAATAAACAAAAGAGTATAATATATGAGTGTGTGTGTCAAATACATGGTTAGTGTATGTAATTTTTTTAACTGATTTAATGTATTTTTATGCATAATAGAAAAAAAAAATATTAGCATTCTGCAATCGTTCTCTATATAAACTGTAAGTGTGTGAAATTACATACCCGTCCGCGCAATTTTCGTAAAATGGGGTAAAAAATGTTTGCTTCACGTATTAATATATAGATCATGTATATTTCAAAAAGTATGATGTTATGTTCTTGATGTGAGTAAGGTGACCAGAGATTCTGGCGTGAAATTAGGAGTACATCTGGTATTGCAGGCATCTGTAATCTACGGTAATCAATTAACATCAGGTAATTCGATACAGCTTCAATCTTCTTTTGGATGATTGTGTCAAACACTCAACCCACTAGAATTCATTGATCGCCAGTATTGCGAAGTTATTAGGTGAAATTGCTTACCTCGAACACCGATTACACGAATAACGAATTAAGCTGATAATTCAGTAAATTCACTATCTTGTTTATACTTATTTTTTTCCATTACAACGCTACTAGACACCGTAGTCCGAAAGTAACGACATCCTCAAAGATTTCTTAAGGAGTCGATGTCTAATACCTTCACACAAACGCTTACCAATATCGCTGATAAACACTGAATAACTTTGACATGGTTCGTGTTTATTTCACTGAGTACCTGGGAATTTCCTGGCAAGCATGTAGGTACTAATTTATCTATTCACTGGTCAATATTGTAATCAAGTCATTCACTCACTCAGCTCACTTTGTATACCAAATTATACAACTACATGCATGAATATATTTATGAAATCGTCAAATTTATATCATAAAAAGAAACTAATCAGAATGACAAAAAATTTAAAAATCTTTAGACAGCTCTCATATAAAATAATAAATTACAGAACTACAGATAAAAATGTACACAGAGTACAGTATTTATTATGTATTTTTGAATTGTAAATCGTTTAAAAATATTAAAAAAATTAAGGTGTCTTTGTTTGAACGCACTAATTACGGGATCTAAAAGTCCTGGCATTTCGAAAATGCAGATTATCGGCCGTATAACGATTCCAAGAAGCTCTTAATCATTTTCCACTATTTTTTATTTTAGTTCCCTTATGACATCGTGTCATTTTTCTTCTTGTATTTTGTATAAAAGTTCATTTATTCAGATGAAATAAATAAGTAGATTTGAACTAAATTGAAGAAGCAAAAGTAAATCAATCAAAGTAATCGTTCCTTTATTGGGCGAACCATTCTTTGAAATTTAGCAGAGGATAGTACCATACTTTGCCACGCTATTTCATTACAGATTAGCTAAAAATTTCCCTACCATGAATAATTAAGGTTATCTGCTAACTATCGCTGTCTTTGATAACAAATACGACCGACGGCTTTACTTACAATTATGCCCTTTTTGTTATCGTAAATACCAGATAGCGATCATTACTCATAGTAGGCAACATATCCGCCAAGCCACAGTGCAGCAGCGTTGTGGATGAAGCTAAAATCCTTCTCCTACATGGATAAAGAGGCATATGCCTAGCAATGGGATGTTACTACCTGAATCGTATCGTTAAGTTTCTATATGTTCTTATGGGTCTTCCAGCCGTGTCTCAGGGAGCACCTAGAAATCGCATCGGAGCTTAGTTATAGTAATATTATGATTATTTCTTCATTGCAACTTCTACAATATTTCTATATTTGTTTTTGCTGTGGGATTGACAACCCAGGAATAGGAAAGCATTTAATGGAAAACGAAGCTTCAATATGATTAAGTCATTGGAAAACCGAAATGTACCTTCAAGACACCGCCACTAAAGTAACCTAGTAATAAAAACAATGGAAAGTTTATGCGTTCGTTTTTAATTGCAGATACAAATTTAATCTCAAACATTCAAATAAAAGCGAGGTACCCAAACACAAAACAAACAAGCAAATTACAATTTACAAATTGCGAAACAACGCATTTACATTAAGGCAACCAATGATATCCGTTGCTTCTGTTACGTGAAATTTCCATTTGGTATTTGGCAGTTTGCAGAGTGAAATTATTAGGCAATTGTTTGTTTAGCGGTTCGGCTATAGCCTAAACAACATCGTTATATGTGCATCGGTGCGATAATGAGTTCTATGCGCACGTTGTCATGGAACTGGAATGTTAATACGACGCCCGGGGGAGCGGCACCAAAGAATGTGCTATTGCAAATTTTACACTTACGTATTCCTAAATATTCACATGAAAGATCGCAAAATTTTGTTTTTGTAAAACGGTACTATATTTTCAGAGATAAATAAAAATGACGTAAAAATAATTTAGATAAATTTGTTTAAATCAAAAATAATTTAGATAAAATTGTAATAAAATTACTAACATTTTCTCGTAAACTCAACTGCTCTTAAGATTTCTATAAAGAGGTCATTACTCTCGTTGTACTTCAGGTTCAATTTTAAAGAAACAAACAAAAAATTCATAAAAATTCCGTCGAGAGCGCAGTTGTTCTTTTTGGTCCTCCCGTGAACGGCCCGACGTAAAAGAGTCTGACAGAAACTTGTTCGTAGAAGTCGATTTAAGTTACGAATAATGATAAATTACATTTCATGAAATAATGTTTAGAAAAGAAGACATATATTTTTATGAAATTCCTGCCAGAAAAATTAAGTTATCTTTATTCTGGATTTTATATTCGATTTTATGAAACGCAAGATGTAATAAAATTATTTATCAGCTAGCTGTGACCTGTGGTTTCACCGGCGTTAATTTAAGGAAAATAATTGAGTTGGTTAATTTGAGGAAAAGATAGCCTATAAGCGTTCCTCGGTAAATGGGTTATCCGGTAAAAAAATAATTTTTCAATTAGAATCAGCATTTCCTGAGATTAGCGCGCTTAAACAAAAAAATAAACTTTTCAGCTTCATAGTATTAGTAATGATGTGTATAGATTTGCTATCAAAACTGTCGCTATCAACTGTCTTTCGAAAAAAGGAGGAGGTTCTCAATTCGATTATATATTTTTTATGTGTGTCAGAACTTTTGACTGGGTGGACCGATTTTGATATTTTCTTGAATCAAAAGGTGATGCGTGTCATGTGGCCCCATTTTAATTTAATTGAGACCTGACAAGTACTTTTTAAATTTTCTTTTAATAAATTTTAAACTCTCTTTCTAATGAATAATCTCTCTCGACTGGGTCGCTCTCGACTGGGTCTCTCTCGACTGGGATAAATAGCCAGTCGGGAGATAGCTCAACTAGTTTATTGGGAACCAAAAAACCTGAAGTAATTGCTTGCACGTCGCTTAAAATGCAAAATAAAAAGGCAAATTATAATCTAATTTTAGATTGGTAAATCAAAAAAAGAATTTAAATTGTATATTTTTTTTACAAAGAAGCTTGAAAATCCTTTTCGTTAAAATTGTCTTTAACAAATATTAAATATTCGAAGCGTCACAATCGAGTTGCCAGTATTATTATTTACACTTTTAACAAAGTATTACGCAAATAAAACCCAACGATGACTATAAAGTCCGCAAATTATTTGAATCATTTCAGAGGAATCCTACTAAAAGGAACGGAGAGTGACTCAAAGCTTTTATATCTCGTCTCGATCCGCCTTATTGTCTTCTACGATATATGTATTAAAGCTTGTTTTCTCTTGCGTAAATAAAATCCATTGGAGATAAAAGTGCTTAGGACAAGTGCAAGGGGGGTAGGCGGCAATGGGCTAGGTGTAATGCTTCATGCGAGTGTCGAGGACAATGCAAAGTAGATTGAATTGAAAAAAGAGACATTCAGACTTTATATTCTCTGGGAAAATAGAAACTCATAGTAAGGGGTTAATAATAACGAAAAAATCCGTTAGATACCCTAATCCTAATTTAGATGGTGCGAGAGCAGCTTTTATTAAATAAGCCGCTTTTATTCTTAATCCGTTCATTAAACAATGTTTTTCAGGAACATTTTTAATCTTCGCTAGGAAATAACATTACTCTGTAAGTTGGTACTAATAACTGCTTAAATCATTTCTAATATTAATATTCAGTGATAGAATAATTGTTTGGTACAATATTATTACACAAGTAAGGCGTAAGACGCAAAAAGAGTAAATCATGACTTAAAAAGTGCTAATATCGTTGTTTCCGCAGGTGCTAACTCAAGACGTTGTTCTCACTACCCGCCCCATAAGTACCATAAATATTCATGTAAAAGTACTCAAACAACAGTGACAAACACGTACCGCCGAACAGCCACAACTTGCAAAACTCACACTGTTACAAAAGATTTTTGTCTTAAAGACAAGAAGAGAGAACTATTACCAATTTTTTGTAGTATTAACAATTTTGGCACGTCTTTATAAAATACTAAGGTAAATTTTTTATTTCTTATGTTGACAAGCTAAGAAATAAACGTAAAAGTAAGTATTAAATAAAAATAACTTTCTACTACAGTAGATATTAATAACACGACGTAAAACAAACAATTGCTTGAGTGATAAAATTAATAGTAAATAAAAACGGTAGAACACGTTTACGCGATAGAAATGGCAGGGTTGCTAGAAAAATGAATATAGTTTCAGAGTGAAGTGAGTTAATTCTAGTGTCGAGGATTAGTTCTCTTGGAAGAGTAATCTCCTTAAAGGGAGATTAATTTGTATTCAGGTCATAGTAAATGTAGTTTTAGCAAATAATTTGCAGATAAAATAAATAAAACGCGCAACATAATTATTAGGTTACTAATAATGAATTTTTAATTGTTAATTTATTTTATGTAGTTATAATAATATAATGATGTAAAAATTAGCTTTATACGATGCGAAGGCTTAACCGTGTTCTCCTATATACATTAGATGTTACGTTCAAAGACATATTTATATTTTAGATTTTAGTGTCTAAACGATTTTCAGGAAGACCTTCTGACTTTTCGTTTACCATAAGTCTGTGTTAAACGGATTTTTACTTCACACCAAATAGTGAATCGATAGTATACAATATTTCTAGTATAAATAAAAAGTAAAGAATACCGTGTCAGGTCTAACTACTGGTAAAAATATTCTACAATGCTAAAATATTACCAGAAACTGCAAAACATCTCCTATGAGTTATAGGACAACAGCTGTAACAATTTTTCTTAACCAATGTAGCACGAGTCGAAATCAATGTAGGTGAAGCACGCGGAACGACCTGTATGAAACAACTTGAGCAAATTGCTAACTATATTTACAAAAGTCTGCATGTAACTCTATCGGAAAAGTACTAAGATGACTATGTTTCGTCGCGGTTCGTATACAAGTAACGAAAATTTAAGCATGAATAAGAATAAAATAATTGTACAAACAGTAAAATAAGTAAATATGAACCGGAATATTTTTACAATCAATTTTTCTTTTTATAATTTGTGATAAATTATTTTTAACGGTGTTGCTAGTTACTATTTATATACGTGTCACTTTATTTTTGCTGCTTGTTAAACTCGTATTAAATAAGCTACAATAAAATTATATACATTTTAAAATAAACGTTTCTATTGTAAACAACAAGGAAAAAGGGAAAACGCGTTGACAACTTGACATAAATACCTTCCTTTCTTTGTGCGGTCTCTACAGAAATTTTTTTTCTATTTCACTATAAAATACTATAGAAATATTTTACTCCCAAACTGGAATAGATGCGAACATGTTAAATTACCTCAAAATATTAAAAAATGTACAAAGGATAAATTTTATGCGTTTTATTTTTACGTCTCACTAGAAAGCTTGTGTTAATTTCCCTAGGAAGTTTTAAAGTGTGCATTTACTGAGTAACTATTTCGAAAATATGCAGTAATGAAGGAGTTGAATTGAAAATTCCTTTCATAACGGAGTAACTAGTGGAACAATGGAACAGAACGTTTAAATTTATGAGCTTTATAGTGATTTTTACAAGACGTTATTGATATTAAATAAGGATAAATGAAAATATTTCCAGTTTACATTTTTTATAAATATCGTAAAGAAAAATAATGAATACATGTCAACCGAGCAATCAGTTATCATTTACTTATTGCCATAATTCATAAATAAACAAATATTATATATAAATATCTATTGTTCTTTTAGGAGGTTTTATAGTGTGATGTTTTCGAAAGCTTCTGTTACTTCTAGATATTTTTCTTACAATGAAATAACTTTTATACTAATATGGTCTTTTTTTCAATTTATTAATTCCAAATAAACAGATCATTCTCGTTTTATTAGTACAAATTTGTTTTCAATATCCTAAAGTATTTTCTGAAACGAATAAAAAAAAACTACTACGAGTAGCTTATTTCAGTTTCAGAATAAAATAAACATATTATACCTTATTTTTTTTAGTAAGTTACTAAACATTTTGGGTGCTCGACGGCTGTAGATACATATTATTTTAAGCTTGAAATTTTTTGTACCTATATTAATTAGATGAGTAAATCATTAAGTACGCATGATTTACATTATGTACCTATAGTGACTAAGCGCGTATTGCGGTTTTAGCTCACAGCTGCAATAAAATGAGAAACTAGCCAATTAAAGGCCTTTGCTGCGCTGCTGTGACTCGTAAAGTGAAATTTAAAACGGTAATCTTCCTCATTAAACAGAGTAAATAAACCGAAGATACTTTATCTAGTAAACAATGAAAAATTGTTATTAATTGTAAAAAAACATTTTTTATTATATTTAGCTTTATATAATAGATTTCAACATGTCCGGTAAAGATTATTTTTATACATGTAAATGTAATAAAATATACGTCTAATAAAATAAAATAAAAAATAACGTAATGTTTTAAATGAAAAACACAAATCCAAATACTAAGTTGGTGTTTCATAGTATTTTATTTAATAGTATAAATAGTAACCTATGTAATATATTATTAACAGGTTAATCAAAACTGACGAAAAGAAAAGTCAAGCTTAAATTTATGTATTAGTCTTCATATGCTATTTTAAAGAATTTGAAAATGTAAACAAGGCAGAAACAATCCATAATATTTTTCAACGTTCCTTCTGAAACGGAACAAATCGTTACTGTCTGTCTTTGTTAAAGTTTTCTCTACATTAGATACTTCTACGTTCGCAGGCAACGCTGATACTTCTACGTTCGCAGGCAACGCCACATTAACAATCGGAAATAATGGTTTGGACATATTGTGTAAGGATGGGTGGTTAAAAAAAAATATTGCCGGAATATTAATACATATCTGATTCGTATTTTTTTGTTTGTAGGAAATTTAAAAATGTTTTTTATTATCATATTAAAATTTCGATCCAGCCGGATTCGAACCCGCACCCCCGACATAGTGTCCGGTGCTCTTGCCATTAAGCTATGAAACGATACTAAGCAACCGTGGTGACATATGTCTAATTATTTATTAAAGCTATAATGTTATTTTTACAGAAAGTTCTCATAAAAGTAGTAATGATTGATTCGGCTTGTAATTTCCAAATGCTGGGCATAAGTCCATTTCTCCATGTAGAAGAAGGGTCGAATCATAGTCTACTATTTTTTACAATCATGATTATAATATCTCAATACCCTAGAATGGCCAGGAAGTTTCTACATTCACCTACCGTGTCATAGTGCATGACATGAAACTTGCGTAAATATGCCAAAATTTGGCTTGATTGAACGATACCAAGTAATCGAAAATTGATTGGAGATTGTGAAGATAAAGACACAAATTTCGATTTAAATTCCAAGCTAAAAACTACGTATACCTACACATAATTAAGTAAATTATCTTACCACTAATTATGCTAAGACTTTGTAAACTAATAAATAACATTATATGGAGAAAAGTATTAGACACAAGATAAAAAGAAGCTTAAGTCCTCTTTAGATGCAATACTGAAATAACAATGTAGCTGCCGTAAACGATAACAACTTTACATAAATCTGAGCTATAAGTACAGTGCAGGCTGTAATGAAATGAGTGCCCCGAGAAACTTTTATGTTTCAATAAGACTAAATTAATCTATTCACGGTTGAAATAGAGTATTTTTTGTAGAGCTATTCTAAAGCTCGCTAAGATAACTGATGAAATTTTAACTGAGGTAAGGCACAGCAGAAAATGTCCTGCTCAATATATGGAGTAGCCCAGTCATGGTGAGTAAGGTAATCAAAGCTCCTAGTGCGGATTGGGGGTAGGATCGGCAACGCGCTTGCGATGGTTCTATTGTTGCAGGCGTCTATAAGGTACGATAATCGCTTACCATCAGGTAAGCCGTAAGCTTCTTGGCCAACATACTTATATAATAGTACTGAGTTCGTATGGTAAATATAATTTAATTTTAAAATAATATTATAGTTGGTATTACTTTATTGTAAATTGTGTTCTTTGAAATACACAGGCCGAGACAGTAGTAATCAGTACATACTTAGTTTTACTTTAAATTTTAAAGAGTGTTTAGTATGAATAGGATAAATGGAAGAACTTTTTATAATATTAATTTTTACATTGGAATTTGGCACGTATTCCATTTTAATAAATCTCTTTTCGTCTTGTTTGCGTTTTCTAACACCTAGCTATATTGTCTCAGCTGACATGGCTCGCAAGTCACACGGTGCCTGTTCTTATGAACGGAGAGCCGTCCATAAGAACGTAGCTTATAAAAACACTTAAAGTGGAAGGCGACGTTTTTATAGAAGTAATAGTGTTATACAAATTGCTGTAAAGTATCCGAAACGTCGGGCATCTAAAAACATAATAAGTCGTGATAAAATCCGTAAAAGTTGTTTCATTATAATGAGTGAAATTCGCGAAAAATACATGTCTCTAAAGAACATCATATTACCAGCAGTAACCAACTTGAAATACTTAATCATATGTAGTTTGCCATTTAAAAATTACACTAGGTATAAATAGTTAGTACATTATAACATTTTCAAACAACAATAATGATTTATCTATTAACCTACGAGTTGGATCAACTTTTTCATTTATTTTTTATTCTTTTTTTATTCCAAAGCTGGTTCCTGGTGGCTGGCTGGTCACGTAATTCAATTTAAATTTTATCGAGATCTGAGGAGTAGTGTACATGTGTATTTGATTTTACATTTTATTACTAGTCGATGTAAAATGAAATCGGTGTTTTCGGTTAGTAAACAAACACACACACACACACACACACACACATATTTATATATATTGATTCAAGTACAGAATATTAATAAACTTTCATTTTACACTGAGACATCAACTAACCTTTCTTTTCTCTGCCTCCGTCGTATCTGAATACAATAGGCTTATAATTCTCCCTCCGCCACAGCACGGTAGGTGGTGGGACACCAGTAGCACTACATGTCAAACGAACGCTACCACCTTCTCTCGCAGAACTGCCTTCGGTTACAGAATCTACTATATCAGGAGGAATAACCACCGATAAGTGACCCATCTGGAATAAAATACGATTGTCAAACTTTATTGTTACAATGAACTCTAAGATGTAAACGTTTTCGCGGATTTATAATGTTGAAGTAAGAAACATTAAGATTTTTAATTTAAGTTAAAGAAGTGGTAGTCTTAAGTCAAAAAAAGGAGTTAAATGGTATAAGAACGTAAAAAAAAAATATGAAAATCTACATATTAAGAATATGCTGTGTGGCTACGGCAAAGAATTTAGCCTCCCCCTCTCTTCCCGTGGGTGTTGTAAGAGGCGACTAAGGGATAACACAGTTCCACTACCATCTTGGAACTTAAAAAGCCGACCGATGGCGGGATATCCATCCAACTGCTGGCTTTGAAATACACAGGCCGAAGACGCGCAGCAGCGTCTTCGGTGCGACAAAGCCAGTCCTGCGGTCACCAACCCGCCTGCCCAGCGTGGTGACTATGGGCAAAACACATGAGTTCACGTCATTTTTGGCGCGAACTTGTGTAGGACTATGTCCACCAGTGGACTGCGATAGGCTGAAATGATGATGACGTATTAAGAATCATAAAAAGACACCACCCATTTGAACATAAATTTTTTGTTCATATAACAAAAATAATCATTTCGTAGGTAGGGGAAAGTGGTCACCATTCGTACGCGGGGCACATTCGTACAGTTAAGATAACAGAAAAACTAAAATACACACAAACACGTCATTCCTTGTGTGCATAGACATATCGGCCACTATGTTGCTAGCGGAGTGTCACGCCAGTTGCACTACGGTGTATCAGCTGACAAGCCTGAACGTGTTTTCGCGCGCGGTAAGTAAATTTTTTACCTAAACTTAGTTCGTAATATTATAAGTATAATTGTTATGTTTTTGACAAAATAGTGATGATTGATTAATGTTAATATTGTTTATTTTGAACTTTATTTGTTATATTTCACAAACTAAATTGGAATTTGAATAAAGTTGTATTTTTCATTTTGTGTAAGGCATGGGGTGCATTCGGACAGCTGGACAGGGGGCACATTCGTACGCGTACGAATGTGCCCCTTTAGGTTTCATTAGCCAGAAGTACATCAAAATTCGATTTTTATGAAATAAAATATAGTATTACCTTTCAAAATTCTCGTGCAGACATGCACAATAACATATTTTTCCTTTTATGAATTATTCTACTTCTAACAAAATGAAATATTTTTATTAAGTAAATCTTATAATTAATATTTTATTGCAGAATCATCGTGCGAAAACATAAAAAAAGGTACGAGTACTCAAGAAGGGGATGAAGAATACATGAAATTAGCAATTGCTAATTTCATGGATGATGTAATATAAGGACAGTTGTCGTATAGAAAAAATATCGAATAATTATCGAACGCCAACATCAGTCTGCGAAAGCCAGAAAACACTAGCGCTGCTCGATCGTTTGTGTTTAATACGACTGCAGTCCAAGAGATCTATAATTGGGCTGATGTGTTACAGTGACATAATTTTGCTGCTGCCAGGATATTTAACTTTGACGAGTTCGGTGTGTCTCCTATTTTAGAAACTCCTAAAATTTTGGCTCCTAAATCACAGAAACAAGTGGGACAAATCGTGTTAGTGGAAAGAGGCAAATTGATAACATTTGGTGCTATTATTTGTGCAACAGGAAATACTATGCCTCCGCTATTTGTATTTCCACGTGTGCACTACACCACCATTTTCTTAAAGGTGCGCCTGAAGGAAGTCTCGGAGCTGTTAATAGAAGTGGGTGGATAAATGGTGACATATTAGTTGCAGTTTTAAAGCACATTCAGAAACACACCCTGAGGTCTAAAGACCATCCGATTTTACTGTTATGTGATAATCACGAAAGCCACATCAGCTTACAGGCTATAACATATGCTCGAGATAATGGCATCATTTTTGTGTCTTTTCCTCCGCACACAAGTCATCGATTGCAAACATTATACTGCGGTCGCGGAATAGAAAGAAATTCGTACACGGACCTGTCATCTTTTGTCTTTGTCGCCCGCATATAAACATATTGCGGTTGCGCTCACACAGGTGAAGTGACCCCGTATTGGTGTACGAATTCCTTTCTATTCCGCGACCGCAGAATAGACGTTGGAGTGTTCGGCCATTAAAGGCAAAGATGAAGGATGAACGACTTTATTTTTTGTTATTTTTCTAAAGAAAGCTTTATCGATTATTAGTCGTCAAATATTATTAAGTTAGTTCTTTAATAAATAAATAGTTTTATAATAATTAATAAATATTTAACGACTTTAATAGGCTTTTTAATTAACCTGTATGAATCTACCCCATGTCGTACGAAAGTACCCCACCTACTGTACGAACGTACCCCATACGTGGGGTACGTTCGTACAAATATCTTATCGTAGAAAAATGGCTATAACCCTTTAACGTTTTTGACATAATAGTTTCGGACTTTTTTGTAACAAACTACAATATATTTGCCACATTTAGGTACATAAACTAAATAATTTCGACAATTACTCGTAAAATAAAAAAATAAAATCTAAAAAGTGTACGAAGGGTTAACCACTTTCCCCTACCTGCCAGTTTAAATTTCTGTGACGTTGATGTATTATTAAAGCAAATTGTTTTGTCCTATCAGATTAATTGGGACGGTCTCAACGTTAAATTCTATTAACTGTCAATTCCAGATCACAAACGTTGGGTTCAGAAAGCCATAGTAATTACGCTTGGAACCCCTTAATGTTTTTACTTAAAACTAGAGACGTTTTAAGCAATTGTTGTAAATAAAATAGAGCGCACAAAACATTTTTATTTGCGTTCATACATACATTTTTAATTTTTTACGATTTTTTAAAGAATTAATCAAAGGAGAATAATAAAAAAGGAAAAAAAAATATTTTTTAGAAATACAGTAAATTACTAAAGTATTAACTTCCAGTAAGAATAATTTTAGATGACTTCAATAAAAAAAATAAGTATCGGTTCGGTTTGAGGAAGATAAATATGATCGTACAAATAAATCGGCCAAGTGCGAGTCGGACTCGCGCACGAAGGGTTCCGTACCATTGACTAGGTACATTGATTTTAAAAGCGACTAAAAAATCACTTTTGTTGTATGAGAGCAAAAATAGGCAAAAATGACGTTTTTTGTATGGGAGCCCCCCTTAAATATTAATTTTATTTTAATTTTATTATTTATTATTAAAGTAACAATACAAATGAGTATTTTGTGAATATTTCAAGTGCCTACCTGTTGCCATTATTGATATCGAGCAAAGGGCAAGAAAATCACGTTTGTTGTATGGGCCCCCCTTAAAAATTTATTTTATTTTGTTTTTAGTATTTGTTGTTATAGCGGCAACAGAAATACATAATTTGTGAAAATTTCAACTGTCTAGCTATCGCCGTTCTTGAGATACAGCCCGGTGACAGACGGACGGGCGGACGGACGGACGGACAGCGAAGTCTTAGTAATAGGGTCCCGTTATTAACCTTTGGGTATGGAACCCTAAAAAGACGAAATAAGATAAATGTAGACGAAAACAGAAACGTCTCATTTTGAATGGTGGTTAAAAGCTGCTTTATTAACATAACTAGCTGCTGCCCGCGACGTCGTCTGCGTGCGTTCACTGCTCGTTCCCCGTAGGTGATAGCGTGATAATATGTAGCCTATGTTCTGACCCGACTTCTTAATAATATTCGAGCCAAATTTGAAGTAAATCCATGCAGTACTTTTTGAGTTTATCCCGGACATACATTTGAAGAAATAAAGGTTCACTGCTCTTTCCCCGTAGGTGATAGCGTGATAATATATAGCCTATGTTCTGACCCGACTTCTTAACAATATTCGTGCCAAATTTGAAGTAAATCCATGCAGTACTTTTTTAGTTTATCCCGGACATACATACAGACAAACAGACAAACAGACAAAAATTCTAAAAACTATATTTTTGGCTTCGGTATCGATTGTAGATCACACCCCAAGTATTCTTTTAAAAAAATATTCATTGTACAGTTTTGACTTCTCTACCATTTTATTATATGTATAGATTATTATAATTTTTCGGTGGTGCATTTAAATGAACTAATTTGAAAATTGCTAGATAAAGGATAAAGATAAGAAATATGATGATACTATTCAAAGTAGAGAAACAGTAAAGGGCGTTCTGCTTAACAAACTTAAAAAAGATTAAAAGGTAAGATATGATAACTATAACAAAAAAATATTTCAAATAATATAATTAATGAAACAAATAGCGCTTACCTGACTTTTCATCGGATCAGTATTGACTTGACACATATAAGTGCCGGAGTCATTTGCTTGGACGTTACTGACGCGTAGCTTCCAAGTGTTGTGGTTATTGTAAGTGACAGATAGTCGAGGATTTAATGCCACCATGTTTGTGTGAATTGCAAGGATTGCTTTGGAATCCGATTTAATCCACGCTACCTGGAATCAAAATTATCCTAAATTTACTGGTACTAGTAGATTATTTGCCTGTAATGACCTAGTAACCGTTAAACAAATTATTTTTAACCGACTTCAAAAAAGGAGGAGGTTATTCAATTCGACCGTTTATATATTTATGTATGTTCGGGGATAACTTCGTCGTTTATGAACCGATTTTGATAATTCTTTTTTTGTTGGAAAGGAGATATCCTAACTCCTAAGCTGGTACCTATACCATGATAAGGAAACCAGGATCTGATGATGGAATCCCAGCGAAATTGAGGGGAACCCTCGAAATATTATATAAGATTTTCGAGGTTTCCCCTCAATTTCTAGTGAGCGCACTAAACGCACTAGTGACAACTAGTGCGTTTGTTAATTTTTATCGTCGGCTTACGCTCGTCGCTCTATATAGTCCACAGATCACCGGGGGTGATCTGTGCTCTAGTCTTATGAGTCATAGACAGGTAAATACTTTATTCACCACTATGACACGTGTTGTTTAAGTTTATTTAGTTGCAACGCTTATAAAAGTGAAAAAGGTAAACTGTGGTTATTAATCGCTGCACAGGGGTCTTTTTAAATGTTAAGAAAAAGGTGATCCTAGTTTGTTCATCACGTAGCTACATTGTCAGTTTGGGGGAATAAATGTTTTAAAATTTCACCTAATGAAATGACTCCTGTGTATTCCCGTCGAAATATCGTATTTAAAGAACCGTATTTTAAGACAATTTTAATGTCACACTGTCGTGTTCAAAACAATATAAACCATGTGCTTGTATGCAATTCTAAAGAAGAAAGAAGCAATTTTTATTCTAAGAACTTTTTTTAATTGAAGTAATTAGTTCCTTTGTTGTTGTTCTGATTCTAATTTAAGAATGTGATTAGAATCAGTGTCGGCAAAACAAACCGCTCGGGATTGCATACGAGCGTGAAATTACATTTAATGTCTGGGATTAATGTCATAAATTGCTGGCAATTTTCTCGGTGCTTCTCCAAGTTTTAAATCGTTTGTATTGTTCAATGTAAGAGGCAAAGCGTAATATGACTTCAACTCTGTAACGATGGCGAGCAGTAAAAGTGAGGGTGTGACATATAAAATTGTACCGTGTTTCTACCAAGGAATGTATGGCGTCTCATCCAGCCGCCTCCACGTATTTTTCATGTGACATCTCCCTTTGTTGCGGTTGGAAAATAAATTAGTAACAATTTCATTGTTTGTGGGAATTATTTCAGACTAGCGTTGAAGCACACATTTCTAGCAGTGTTCTCGTGAACGTTATTATGAACGGGTTCTGTTTGTATATTGTCACGACAAAGTCATTATTTTGTTGCTTCGCTTAAAGTACTATTTTACTTACGATTTAAGGTTGTAAAAATTATTTTTTGTATAAACAATGACATTTATTTGTTGGAAAAATAATTAAAATTTAGTCTATTTAACTCGCTCTCGTGAATAAGTAGTTTATTGCTATAAAACGTTGAAATGAAATTATAGAAAATTTGTTTTATCAATAAAAAATAAATAATTCAAACAACAACTGAAAATATATTATGAACCATGTAATTTATATAGTAACATTTTCTGAGACCTCTATATTTGGTACATTCATGATGCATAATTGTATTGCCAAAGATCACTAAACTTTTACTTCTTTCATTAGTTGAATGAAAGTGGATTCAGTTTCAACAGAATGCTTTTATATCTTCTACTACAGATGCTTTTAAAGAATTAGATCGAGGAAGCTACTGAGCTATTGTTACTTTTGCATATAGTTTGTTGTTTAAAAAAGTATTATGTTGATAAAATAGTGAGTTGTAACACTTGCAGTTCATAGTTAATGGAATACTAAAACATGCATTAGAAATCGATTGTAGTCACTTTTACTTTTTTTTTGGAAATATCTTAAAGTAGCTCAGTCTCTATATATATAAAAATTAATCGCTGAATGTGTTGCTAAGCCCAAATCTCAAGAGTGGCTGAACCGATTTTGCTAATTCTTTTTTTATAATATTCCTTGATGTACGAGGATGGTTCTTACGGACAGAAAAATTTAAAAAATTGCCTGAAAAAGTCTAAAAACAACACTTTTCTATATTCCCATACAAAAGATTCGTAATAATACTTAGTCAATTTGAACTTTAATACCAATCGACTGTTAGGCGGTACGAAGTTCGCCGGGTCAGCTAGTTAAAAATAAAAATATGAAATGAATTAAACATTAATTTAAATAACTAAAAATACATTGAAATACGTTATTACATGATAAATTTTCAATATGAAAAATTGTGACGTGTGTAGTATAAATAAGTCTGTAAAAGCCTAAGTCTGTAATATAATAAATCTGTTTAGTGCGATTATTATTATTATTTTTTGTTTACGATTATTATTAGTATTTTTATATTATTATGTTAAAAAGTTTTAAAACAACCAATGTACCTCAACCGGAACTTTTCACTTTTCCCGAATGCACTAAGGGAAGGTTGTTTTGAGGCAGCAAGGGCATAAAAATTCACACCACACGTTGCCACTACGATCCATTGGTGCATTCATTATCTATTTTAACTGATACTAGGTATAACACCAGAATGTGAAACTATAAGTACCTAAAATAAAAATAGAATTGTCAAAAAAATATTTTCGACAGTAAAACATACAACAAATTATATAATATTGCAATGATTTATATTCTTTTATATTTATATACTATTATATGTATTATCAACAGACTAATTGCGGTTTTATTCATTACGTATGCGTTTATCTGTAGACTGGCCAAAATAAAGTATCAAATAACAGGCATTTGATTTCAAATTTCTCTAATTGAATTATGTCAAGTTTGAATAACTATATATAGCATATTATATATTAAATATTGTTTATGTGAAAACGTAGAGATGGAAACGTTATTTACATGATATTTGAACAGTTTAAGTGCTTTGTCAATTTGTCGGATAATCGAAAGATTGACGCAACAACGCCAGTTTTGTTAAAACCTCTCTAACGAGTCTGCCATATTGTATGAAATCATGTTATAGTTTTTATAAATAACTAGCTGACCCGGCGAACTTCGTATCGCCTAACAGTTGAATTTTTTTTTTAATTATTATTCTTCCCAGAACCCGTCCACTAACACTTAAACTTTATGATATGGTATTAAAGTTCAAATTGATTTTTAAGTATTATTACGAATCTTTTGTATGGAAATATAGAAAAGTGTTGTTTTAAAACTTTTCAGACAATTTTTCAATTTTTTCTCTCCGTAAGAACAATCCTTGTACTTCAAGGAATATTATAAAAAAAGAAACAGCGAAATCGGTTCAGCTGCTCTCGAGATTTGCGCTTAGCAACAGATTCAGCGATTCATTTATATATATATATACAGGGTGTGTCGTAAATCGTGGATAATCCGTTAACTGGGGGTAGCCCTGATGTCGACCTCCAAGAAAATGTACTTTTTTTTTCAGGGTTGCCAACACTGTGAAAATTGTGAATATTTTTGTGTTTTTTCAAAAAATTCCTACCGCGACTAGTAATTTGGTCATAATTTTTACAACTTAAGGTATTTTAATGTAATTTTTATTTTATTTTACTCGGGAATACTTGTACTATCTAACGAAGTTACTATTTTAGGCATAAATTATTCTAAACTTATGAAAATTAGCGTTAGAAGTTTTTTTTTATTTTTATTCGTAACTTTTTGTCAACATTTAACCATTGATTGTGAAAAAAAAATGTATGGCACTAGAATTGCCCAGTATTTAAAAAGAATGCTTAGTTTGTGTAGTTTCTAAAAAGGTATAACAATTAGTGCTTGACAAGCAAAATTATTTTGTAGGAGCGAAAGAACTTATCACGGTCCGTAAGTTCGTTTTGTATCATTAGCATTTGTGTCACTTAAATGTTAGGATAAAGATAAAAAACAAAGATTTTTTTAGTAGAAATGCATTCATTACATCAAACTAAATGTTCGAAATGTCCTCCATTGGCAGCAATGCAGGTTCGGCATCGCCTTATAAAATATCTTTTGATACGGCGTGCATAGCCTGATACTTCAATTTCACGAGTGGCTAATTGCACACATGTGCGCAATTCTTCGATTGTCGACACTGCTTTAGTATAAACTTTTTCTTTAATGCATCCCCCAATAAAAAAAAGTCCAGGGGGTTCAGGTCAGGCGATCCTGGTGGCCATAAAATTATACTCAAGCGCCCAAACCTAGATGGATTGCGCTCTGGGTATGTGTCGTTTAAATATTCCCGCACCCGAACAGCAAAATGCGTGGGACACCCGTCATTTTGCAGCCTCATTCCTTCTCTTGTCTCCAGTGATAAATTTTGCAGCAGCTCAGGTAAATTATTTTGTAAAAAATTTAAATAGATTTCAGCATTTAATGTAGCTGGCAACTATATGAGTTGTCACTGGTGACAAGAGAAGGAATGAGGCTGCAAAATGACGGGTATCCGCGCATTTTGCTGTTCGGGTGCGGGAATATTTAAACGACACATACCCAGAGCCCAATCCACCTAGGTTTGGGCGCTTGGGTCTAATGTTATGGCCACCAGGATCGCCTGACCTGAACCCCCTGGACTTTTTTTTATTGGGGGATGCATTAAAGAAAAAGTTTATACTAAAGCAGTGTCGACAATCGAAGAATTGCGCACATGTGTGCAATTAGCCACTCGTGAAATTGAAGTATCAGGCTATGCACGCCGTATCAAAAGATATTTTATAAGGCGATGCCGAACCTGCATTGCTGCCAATGGAGGACATTTCGAACATTTAGTTTGATGTAATGAATGCATTTCTACTAAAAAAATCTTTGTTTTTTATCTTTATCCTAACATTTAAGTGACACAAATGCTAATGATACAAAACGAACTTACCGACCGTGATAAGTTCTTTCGCTCCTACAAAATAATTTTGCTTGTCAAGCACTAATTGTTATACCTTTTTAGAAATTACACAAACTAAGCATTCTTTTTAAATACTGGGCAATTCTAGTGCCATACATTTTTTTTTCACAATCAATGGTTAAATATTGACAAAAAGTTACGAATAAAAATAAAAAACAACTTCTAACGCTAATTTTCATATGTTTAGAATAAATTATGCCTGAAATAGTAATTTCGTTAGATAGTACAAGTATTCCCAAGTAAAATAAAATAAAAATTACATTAAAATACCTTAATTTGTAAAAATTATGACCAAATTACTAGTCGCGGTAGGAATTTTTTGAAAAAACACAAAAATATTCACAATTTTCACAGTGTTGGCAACCCTGAAATAAAAAGTACATTTTCTTGGAGGTCGACATCAGGGCTACCCCCAGTTAACGGATTATCCACGATTTACGACACACCCTGTATATATATATATATATATATATATATATATATATATATATATATATATATATATATATAGATAAATATATTTTATCGATTTATTTATGATTTAAAGTACTTTTTATCCCTCTGCAATTCAAAAATTTGAAAAATCCAAAACTGCTTGCCTCCACGTACTCTTTTAAAACTATCGCTTGCAAGTTGCAACTTATATTTAGCAGCGCTCTCTAGTAGCCTGTTTAGGAACTAATGATAATAATAAGTTCGATTAGTTACCTTCGAGAGGGGGAGGAGGACGTGCTGTTGGCCCTTTATGCGGACGACAGTGCGTTCTTCGCGTCGTCATACCACCAAATCGTCGCCACCAATAGGATGCAGCTTTTGCTGGACCTGCTACCGGAGTGGCTGGACAAGTGGAGAATGGCCGTCAACGTGGGGAAGACGGCCGCTCTACTGACCGGCGGCTCCAGGCCGCTACGCCAGCTTACACTACGAGGACAGGACGTAGAGTGGAAAGCCTCAGTTAGGTATCTGGGGTGCCACATCGACCGGAGGCTGCGCATGGTTCCCACCGTCAACCGGGCGGTGAACCAGGCAGCAGCGGCCCAGTCGATGCTCCGCTCCATGTTCACGTCGAGATTGCCCCTCAGAACCAAGCTGATGGTCTACGGTGTCTACGTCCGCTCGCGCCTGACGTATGCGGCCCCGGCTTGGTACGCACTCTGCTCTGCGAGCCAGGCCAGAAGGCTGCAGGTCCAGCAGAACCGCTGCTTGCGTCTGATAGTAAGAGCTCCGAGGTACGTTAGGAACGACGTAATACATAGAGACACCAGGACGCCCACCGTGGAGGAGTATGTCCGCAACCTAGCGCGCACTATGTTCGCTCGCGCGGACAAAGGTGCGTGCGTACACCTCCACGAAATTGCCCCGTTGCACGCAAGACCACCGGACGGGCGTCCACTACCTCGTGAGCTCCTGCTGCCGACGCAGCAGATTATCAACGAAGGTGACAGTGGCGACGAGGAGGACGACGCAGGGGAGACTGCGTAAAATACCGGACTGACGACATAAATTACCCAATAGAAGACAAGCCCATAGGGTAACGCTCACTTCGGTGGGCGTATCCTCGGCCCATTGGATCGAAAACAAAGCACCCGGCAGTGGGTACTGCCGGAGAGGAAAAGCCCGGGCAAGCAGGCATAGCCTGGATACCCGCACCCAGACAGGCCTTCAGACCTATCAGGAAGAACCACACAACAATCGATTAGTTGATTTTGTTCTTGCAGATAATCACATATGGCTCTAATTCTATATTATTATGTTAAAAACGTAAAAATATTTACTGTAAAAAATCGAAGAATTTTTCAGCCTTCATACTCAATAGGCTTCTTAGTTAATAGTTTCCTGACATAATAAAAAAATGTAATCGATTCTTTTTAGCACTATAGTATCCAAAAATGACTTCAAATGACGTAATTTATAGCTTAATTTGTATTCTGTATAAAAGTGGGTATTTTATAGCATATTAATATATTGTTTTAAAAATATAGAGGTTGAAGAATGCTTCCCGTATTTTTCATTTTGTGAGAGTAAAGCATAACCTCCTTCGTAGGCGTGCATATAAAAAGATTTTTGAAGTGAAAATTCTTAAGGCGCATGAGGGTAAAATTTTTACGATATGAAACGCGCGGGACGGTGTCTTTGCAACGTCGATAGCGGTCAGTACTTGGACGAGTGACCGACTGGGAACACCGCGTGAAGTTGGCTATTTTTTTCAATTAGATTTTCTAAAAGTAGTTTGCCAAAGAACTTTCACTTCTGACATGTGCACAAATTTGTCTAGCTTCGATTGATAACCGTACGTAGGCACTTTGCATTACGTATTTACGGTCATACAATAGATATTGCTATTATCTTAAAGTACTGGTAACATTCAAAGACCGATGAGCCTATAAAGCAAATATTAAAAAGTCACTATTTTAAAAACTGTATGCAAAAGAATCAATAGATCAGTAGTTTCCTTGATCTATTTCTTTAAAAACAGCCTGTTAGTTGGAATTTGGAAGTGTTTTGTTGAAACTGAATCCACCTTCTTTCAACTAATGAAAGTAGTAAAAGTTCTGTGATCTTTAGCAATACAATTTTGCATCATGAATCAGCCTAACATAGAGATCTAATAAAATGTTCTTTATAAAGTCACTAAAACTTTAATATGTCGTTTGAGGCGTAAATGAAAGTACTTGAAATAAAATTTTCATTACTTGAAATTAAATATTTTTAAAACATTTTAAAGACACTCTACTCACTAAAACAAAAACAAAAAAAAACTTGGTGTTTATAATAATAAACACTAAGTTATTTTTTTTTCTCTGTACATATATTTGTCTTTATATTGTACATTGTATGAATGATAAATGAAATTGGAATAAATGAAAGTGTACAAATATTATCCGCCAATCCTCATTGGAGCAGGGTGGTGGATTAAACTCTGATCCAACTAAGACTTTCTAAACTCTAAAGCAGATCTCATGACGAAGTTATTTGTATAATTTGTAATCCTTAGAAATTATATTATCTATGTGTATGTTAATTAAAGTGCTGTGTGGTTACGGCACTAAAGAATGTAGCCAACCCCTCTCTTCCCGTGGGTGTCATAAGAGGCGACTAAGGGATAACACAGATCCACTACCACCTTGGAACTTAAAAAGCCGACGGATGGCGGGATAACCATCCATGCTGGCTTTGAAATACACAGGCCAAAGACGGGCAGCAGCATCTTCGGTGCGACAAAGCCAGCCCTGCGGTCACCAACCCGCCTGGCAAGCGTGGTGACTATGGGCAAAACACATGAGTTCGCGTCGTAATGTCGGGCGCGAACTTGTGGAGGCCTATGTCCAACAGTGGACTGTGATAGGCTGAAGTGGTGGTGGTGGTGGTGGATGTTAAAGTGCAAATTGCTGCACAAGGTTAAGCCCAGGTCCCTAACTTTTTCCAGATGAGCATGAAGAGATGATGCATAGCGAATAGGAATAGTTACTCATATTTATTCATACAGTTGATATTACTACTTTTCTAGATTGTAGTTCATTCTACGACATAAGGAAATAAAGTGTATACTTTTTATTCCGAAAACTCAATGTGATGCCGTTATTCATTGATTTTTAAATTAAATCACATTTCAAATTTTATCTCATAAATATTGTGATATTAAAAATCGTCACATTTTTAATTTTATTTTACAGTACCTGGTTGACCGAGCCTAGCTCGGTATTTTTATATTTAATTTTTATTTAAATAAAAAATTAATAGTGAAATTAGAAAAAAAAGAAAAAAAAACAATAGGTCGGTGACGGATTTGAACCGTGGCCTCATCGGTTGATCCAGCGACCGATGTTCCACCGAGCTATTATAACTTAAATAAGAAACGTGAAATTAACCTTCCTAATCTAACGATATTTTAGCCATTTTTTCATTCCCTAAAAACAGGGATAAGACGACATTTTCTAAAAATGATTTCTAGCTAGATCAATTTTTCGCCTCCGAAATCCCCTGTATACTAAATTTCACGAAAATCGTTGGAGCCGATTCCGAGATTCAGATTCTATATATATATACAAGAATTGCTCGTTTAATAGTATAAGATTTACGTATTAGGCAACCATATCTATGGTTGCAATAATTAAGACTTTTTTTCATATTATTTCACTTTTGTTTCTATTTCTCACTAAAAGTTATTTTCCTATCATAATTTCTATTTATTTTATAGAAGAACGTCATTACGAAGAAGACATTAAATTGTGCCATGAGAGAGATTAATTACACCACATTAATAAGTTTATGACTCTGTCCCGGTGAAAAAGCTTGCAATTAACGTGACATGCAATAAAGTTTATTCCTTCCAGAAGAAAATTAAAATTTTGATTACGTACTGTTTAGTTTAGATGAAAGCTTAAAAAATTTTCCTTTCTAGAAAATAACTAGGACACGGCCTGGACTTGGAGTTTTTGGCGTCATGATAGAAACTCAATAGTACTAAAACCAAAATTGTTTCTTTGATAAAATTTGTACTTTTAAAAAATTGAACACGGAGAAATACTTTTTAAAAGTTATTTTAAATCAGTGTATGCGAGTTGGTATATGAACGATAGAAGTACAAAATAAATTGTTAAATTCGAATATTATAAACGTAATAAAAATAAATGTTTATAATTTTTATTGCATAATGAAATTGTATAATTATATCTATACACTAGCTGTGCCGGTGACTTCGTCCACGTGGAATTTAACGTTAAACGAATAAAAAGTTATTTTTAAAGTTATGAATAAAAAGTTATTTTTCAGTTCGCAGAGTTATAAATAAATAAATTTCTAAAGTAAAACAAGCTTAAGCTACTCCTTATTATATCAGCTATCTGCCAGCGAAAGTCCCGTAAAATCGGTCCCAGTCATTTCAGAGATTAGCCAGAACAAACAGACAGACAGACAAAAATTGTAAAAAATATTATTTTGTTATAATTAAGTACCGTGTATTTTATTATTACAAACATACACTCCAACTTTATTTATTTGTAATATTAGGATGTACCTAAATAAAATTGAATGTCGGTCTGTCTTTCTGTTCGTCTTTCGATTTCCGCGCGCGAATACCTACCGCCCAGATAGATAATTATTAACCAAACATTTTTCTATTATATTGAATACGACCATTTTTGCTGGATTTACAATCTGGATTAACTGCGTTTACCTTTATGTAGATATGAAATAACCAAATACTTTTCAATTGATATATTATTAAAAAATGACAATTTTTAAAAAACAACCATAATCCTAAAAGGCTTAAGTTATAAAATATAGTAAATACCAAATAAAATTGAAATACTACATTCTGCATACTAAAACTTTTACTACGGTTTTTCAGGTATTTACAGTTTACTAGTTTTTATCGCAACAGTCTGGATTTTATAAGCAAAGAGTATCTAGACAGATTAAACAGACTATATGATTTTCAGTTTCAGTTTAAAATAATTACAAAAAATTTATTGTCAACATGAAATGTTAAAAAAATAAATATGTATATGTACTTATAAATTTTTCAAATATTCTTATTCAGTTTTTATTTTCTTTAAAAAATATTTTTAAAAATATGTAAATATATTATGTTCTTGGACGTATGTAAATGATTGATCAAATCCATACTAATATTATAAATGCGAAAGTAACTCTGTCTGTCTGTCTGTCTGTCTGTCTGTCTCGCAATCACGGCAAAACTACTGAACAGATTTAAATGAAATTTGGTATACAGATAGTCTAGAGTCTGAGAAAGGACATAGGCAACTTTTTAATGCGAAAAAAGGGATGTAACGTGTTGAATTGTTGGAATGAAAATTTGTATGAGATATAATGTTCGTGTTCGTAACTGTCAAACATTTAATGTTCATCCCGTCGATATGGTAAACTCTCCGATAAAATTAAAGAACGTATTTAAATAAAGGTTTCGAATCGACAACATATATCCACAATATACGGATAGTGGCGTATTTTACATTTTAAAAATGTATAATAATGTCAGTAATTAAAACGGATTGACATAATATATATTGGTTGTCAACGAGGTTGTCAAATATAAAACGTAGTGGTTATATACTCTTTGGTCAAATATTTATGCGTGCGTACAGAAATTTATTTAGTGTAAACTAAGGAAAATATATCAAGCTAATTAAATCTTATACTATTAAAAAAAGGAAAGCATTTTTTTCCCTCAAATCAACGCAGGTAAAACCGCGGGGCACAGCTAGTAGTCCATAAATTTGTAATTAAAACTACAGACAGTATAGAAGCCACCTATCGTTTAGCTTAGCTTATCATCCTAGCTCCAATCAAGGCACTATATATTGGCCAACAATACATGAACTAACTAACATACTTTTAGATAAGTATTAAATATATAAATAATAATTTCAAAGGTTAAAAACTTAAAAATAAATACTTAAATATTCACTTATTCAAAGCAAAAATTTTTTGTAGGCCCAGTTACATATGACGATAGAAAAAATTAATGCAATGTTCTTAAGTATAATAAATTATGTATTCTATTTTTATGTAATTATTTTTGTTTTCTAAAATTTTTGCACAAAATAAATAATAACTTATTTTTCTCAAGTACATACGTGACAACGTCTAATAAATCGATGAACGCAGGTGGCATGCACGGAAAAGGATGAGTCATTGTCACGTTACGCTCATTGTACGCTTGCGCCGCATCTATCTCTCTTCCACTCGATTGGCCTATGCGTCCGAGGAGATGTTTTGTTATGACGTTGTCACTTTAATTTAAACTATCGTCCGTAAACCCACTTTACAGACAACCAATTTATTTTTATTTTTATCTAACAATAGTCATTAATATTAACAACGCTAAACGAAATTGGTAGATAATGTATGACATAGTTACTGTTTTTATGTTTATGTATATGTATTTCAATTTTGTGGCAACAAACTATGACCAAAAATTATAAGTTTAGAATAATTAATTCATTTATAGGTTTTTTATAAATCAATGTTTAGAATGGTAATAATCAATTTATGCCTTATAATATATTTATCTTTACATGCCCCAGGAAAACAGGCAAAGGTGATTAACACATACGCTTTTTTCTTTTCATCTAATCATTATTATATTTAAAAAAAAAAACACTAAACTGCAATTAAAAGTTGTAAAAGTACTTACAAATTTCTCGTTGATACTTAAAATAATAATATTCAAACTTATATAAACTCAGTTTTTCACCTAAAACAATTCTTAGTTTTGTATAAAAGTAGATAATGCATCAATGTACAGTCGAAACATTTTTTTTTAAATCTAAACTTACAGCAAAATGCAATTTAAATGAACACGTTCATCACAATTGAAATTAAGGCGATGTCCAAAAGTATTTACACATACTACCGTTAATATAAGGCTAATATAAATATTGTAGGTACAGTTGTTTTAGTAGGAAAATATTAAAAACCTACAAATTCAAAAAAATATACAAATTTAAAGTTTACTTTATATCTTACAGAAAATGAAAATAAACAATTAACCACTCACAGAAAAAAGTGGTAAATAAATTACTAGTAAAATTGACATCATCGTTCTACAACAATTTTATGTCAGGTTAAAATATAATCGCGGTGCTATACGACAATACAGACTAAAATTATAACGATAAAAAACAATTGTTCATCTTATATCTGTACTTCATAGAAAAGTGGGTAAACGGGGATTATGAGAACTACACTATAATAATTGTTCTTTTTAGTCTTTGGCTAATTTGTCCTTGATTAGATGTCAATATTTGAGAGCTTTTCGCGATTCCTTCGCTAATCTTAGTTGAAATCGTGAGATCTTCGACTTTCCATTCATAGAAATGTCACCGTTAACATTTTGCTATCCCACGGGAATTAAGTTTTTTCTGGTACGAAAGGTAGCCTACGCCCGTTCTGCGTCGCTAACCTATGAGAATGCTAAATTTCATAGCGATCGGTCTAGCCGATGAGCCGTGAAAGTGGAACAAACGTGAAAGTATGGATTTAGATGATAAATTAAAAACATTTTTTAATGTTTGTCTATATATCTCTGTACAACTGTCTCTGTAATGTCAAAATAAGATAAAGGATGTCACATGTCAATACATACTTTTTGTCCCATAATTCGCACGGGATCAGGATCCCGACGTTAAAAAAATCTAACCGGGACCGACATCTTAACGTGCTCTTCGAGGCACGGTGGGGAGATCGACAAGGACCGACAACCAGACTGGAAATAATTATTTGTACAAATACAAATATCCATCCCGAGCAGGAATTGAACCCGCAATCGCCGGTGTGTGAGCGCGTACACGGTACATGGATGCCCATGTTCAAGCATTAATAAAACTTTACATTAAAGAGAAAAAGGGGGGAAAGAAAGTTTGAAAAAGGTAATTGTAAGAAATGTAAGTTTTAAACATAAGTTTTTTTTTAATTTATATTGGAAATAAACAAAAATGTATGGTTGACTTATTTTATAATTAATACTCTTATAACAGTAAAAAACAACCAACGATATTTAGTTCGCTACATCAATTGCAATGTTGTATTATTTTGATACCTATCAGGTACTGAAAAAACAATTCTCATTCGATTAACATGCACTTTTTACGAGTATCTTGTTGATAAGTATTGACTGAGTTATCGACGCAAAACTGAAACAGTCATCAGGGCGAAGAGTCGACAGCAGTGCAGCATCGTCGCTCGTGAAAGTAGCAATCGGTACATGGGTATTTCATTTTATATAAAATTTCCTGTTTTAAATCTTCCCGTAAATATAACATATAACTAAGACAACAATTAATAAAAATTGAATTAAATATATACACGAAAACAAAAAAGAGAGAAAGTAATGCTACAGGGAAACAGCGAGGGACGACTACCTTGTTATTCATAAAATATATTAAAAGAACATAAATAATTAATGAAACTGACTATTTTGTAAACAAAACTCTATAATTTAGCAACAAATGGCGCTATTCAGGTTTATTTTTGTATCTATCATCGCATCAGTATGCGACTGTGATGAAACTTATCATAGATGAAAATGAGTTTCATATCATGATGAATTCTATTGAAATTTTCAACATCAACTCAAAAGAACTCAAGAGAATTCGCAGTTTTAATGTTTGATTATTATTGTAGAATTTAGGTGTTTATGTCGATATAATAATGTCAATATTAGTGCATTAATATTTACTATTACTATTTGACAGCACTGAAAATGTGCTGCCAATTGTGATCACACTCTTTCTACTAGCCCGTTATTGCAGTTTGTAGTGGCCCTGCTCCGAAGATTGGGAGTTCGACTCCCGCCTGAGTCTGGGTGTATTATTTGTATTTATTTATATATGTATTCATTTATATTCACATTCAGCCTGTAACATGCCACTGCTGGGCACAAGCCTCTTTTTCCATGTAGGAGAAGGATTGGAGCTTAATCCACCACGCTGCTCCACTACGGGTTGGCGGATATGTTCCCCACTATGAGTAACGATCGCTATCAGGTATTTATTATAACAACAAGGGTCGACGGCTTAACGTGCTCTCCGGAGACACGATGGGGAGAACCACAAGAACAGACATCCAAACCGGAAAGAAATATTTGTACAAATACAAATATCCATCCTGAGTGGGAATAGAACCTGCAAACCGTCGGTGTTTTAGGCGATTACTCGCACCATTACACCAGTGGTTGTCGATACATTTCTATGTATATTTATCGAAAAAAAAAAAAAAAAAAAACGATGTCAGTCGCCTGTTAACTATAACACAAGCGTTAAGTTGCTTACCTTAGGAACAGACGACCGTGTGTGTGTGTGCAAAAGATATCTTACTATCAGATAATAGCGTATAAAATATATAAAAATAATAATAAACTATATTATATATACGTCTTTGTTGATAAATTTCACCTAGAAAATTGCAACCATTTTTATAATTTAAACTGTGACGTCCACACAAGTATAATAAATATGGCTCATTGCGTTGACAGATCGTAATACGTGTGTATTTTTAAGGAAGGAATTCCGTATGTGGATGTCGAAGTGTCAAGTTTTTGTGGATTATTCCAGAGATAGGTTGATGAAGGAGGATTTTTCGATAGGGTCGAATTAATGGGGTGCTAGGGCGGCTCTCACAGGTTTGTACAAAAGTTATTTTTTGGAAAACAAACTTGAAATTTGACAGAAATATAGTAGACGCCCAACAGATTTCGCAACTAGGGCTTCAATAAAAAGGTCTAGGGCTTAAAATTTTACAGAGACAACCAAAGAGGTCTAGGGGCTTTTTTACGCTTGTAACATCCCAAGGATTGGAGCTTAATCCACCACGTTGCTCCACTGTGGGTTGCGGGCTGTCATATTGGAAGTAGAAATTCTAGAAGCATGAAATTTTATTTTTAGCCATTTGATTGCCTATAACATAAATAAGTAGGTATTCCAACGTTTGCGAAAATTCTGTATGGTAATATAGGTATATGTTGTGTCCTAAATTCTTATATTATCATTATTATATACGACTTTAGCCCGTATTTGTAAATATTATCAATTTCTACGCGAGCAAAGCCGCGGGCAACTAGTTAGTAAGAAATAAAGTCAAATGACATCAGCTACAATAATTCAAAATTTGAATTATACGCCGACAATCTGAAACTATCTATAGACGGTCTAAATCCGTGTAAAATGTACGTCAAATTACTTCAACAATCTGGCATTGTGAAATAGAATGACGGTTAATTATAATAGAACGTATAGATCTACGAATTCGTAAAGTTCTAAAAATTTAATGGCCTGGTCTCAATATTCTTAGTAATAATTTATCTAACTATTGGTAACGGATAAGTAACGTAACATTTTTACCTAGTTATCATTTTATCAAATCTCAAACAACAGTGCTCATTGTAAAAATAAAAGTAAACATCTGTAAAATATAAAAGAACGACGTAATAAAATGAAATGACAATATTATTTAAGCTACTTTTTTACTTTAATCACACAACTAAAATGCGAAAAAAAAAAACGCGAACGTGCAAAGAAACTTGTTAGCAGTGGGTTTTAAAGTTTTAATTGAAATTCAAATATATATGTATCCATTTAGAAAATAGCAAGGTTCTAAAAAACCCATCGACCTTATACAACTAAAATAACAAAAAACAATTTTTTTCTGACAAAAACAGTAAAATTGGGAGCGTGGAGTTAACATAATTTATCATAAGCAGTTTTTTTATAAATGATAGAGTTTTTTTATATGGATATTTTAGATTTTAAATTTTTTATTACTTGTGTTTTGCACGCCACACGCTCTCGCGTGTGGATGTGCTTTACTATTTGATAATATTTTTTTTCTTAGTTTTTTCTAATTAATTGTATTTACTTATTATTTATTATTAATTCTATTTAATTGTATTTATCTTTTTATGTAAAAACTGTCTGCAATTTGTGTGATCTCGCGAATAAACGCGTTTCTTTATATCTGCTTGTGTCTAATATTGTTTATAATAACAACCAGAATTTAAATCTTAAGTTAAAAAAATCCAATGTGTTCAAAAAAAAAGTTTAATCCGATTGAAATGAAACGACAAATTGACGTATGAAATAAAACAAGTTCCTACTATAATAGACAACACGAGAAGTCATCAAAATACATAAGTAATTAATATTTTACACATACTTGACATAAGTAAATATCTAACAAAAGCATTTCAATATTTTTTTTTAGGTAGAATGAAAAATATCGAAGATTCATGTAATTACGAAGTAGTTAGTGGTATTGATAATTTAGATGACACAGATATTGGCACTGACCAGCCAGAGCTGTCACTATGGAATTTATCTAGACAGGTAGTTCAAGAAAATTTGTTTTTTTAAACTGGTTTCTAAAAAAGGAGGAGGTCCTCAATTTGACTGTATTTTTTTTAGTTCGTTACCTCCGAACTATTTAGTGAGTAGACTGACTTCGATGATTCTTTTTTAATCGAAAGGTGGTACTTGTCATGTGGTCCCATTTTAATTGTATCGAGATCTGATGGACATTTTTTTGTGTTATCTCTAAAAATGATTAGGTATTTTCTTGACATTATTTTTCTTTTTTACCTAACTTTTTATTGGGTGTACCGATTTTGGTGATTCTTGTTTTAATCAAAAGTTAATAGTTGTTTTGTAGTTTAATTTAAATTTGATTGACACCTGATCGGTACTTTTTGAGTAATCTTTGATAATGCGCGACTTGGCTATTTTTGCGTCTCCTTACGTTGTATTACTTGTTGATGTAATTGAATTCGGTTTTTTTCTTTTGCCAGGAAATAGTATCTTTTTTAAATATATTTCAATAAAAAGAAAACGCTTAAGTAAATGGAAGATTGAAGAAAAATATTTAGAAAATTGTTTTTATGTGTTGGTAATAAATTTTAGAGCATACATTCAAGAACTATTTATTCGTTTGAATTCTGAATATAGTTTATATTTTTAATTTGTGTAAGGAAACCTACATTATAATGGACTATGTAGTTGTGGACTATATAATTTGATGTTTTAGGTGTTAATATCTAGTACAGTTTGGACTTTGTACTTTATTTACGGACTTCAACTAGGAGCCCCTACAGTATTTATACCACAACTACAAAAAGAAGCAAATTCATCCTCGATGATTGGCGATGATCTTGATTCTTGGTTATGTAAGTCAATATTCTAAATAAATTTACAGGTAATACTTGTACACTATGAAACCTTACACTGATATATTTACAATATTATGACATCCTAGTCTAGAATTAGAAAATGTAGAGAGCACAAATGGCTAGATGGCGATAAATAACTATATAAATATGTGGTTATGATGATTATGGGTGTAGCCTGTAACATCCCAGAACTGGGCATAAGCCTCTTTATTCTACTGTGGGTTGGCGGATATATTAACAATTATAAATAACAATTAGGATGTCTATGATAATAACGATGACCGAAATTTTACGTAATCTCCGAGGAATAGTGGCGAGACCCACAAATGACGGACACCCAGACAGGAAAATTATTTGCACAAATACCAATATCCAAAATAGAATCCATCCATCTATCCATATACCCATCCATCAGCATTTAAGAGTCCACTCGACTACCTCAATTCCTATAATGTAATTAAAAAAAAAATAGGCCTTTACTAACAGTAACATTGGTTAAGTGTAGGTATATTGTAAGTAGAACATAAGAAGTGTATATATATGGTAACTAGGAAATAAGTGTACATATAATTATGACAACTAGCAAATAAATGTACTATATATAAAAACTAGCAAAGCAAATAAGTGTACATTATGCTCAAGAAACGATGTGTATACTGTTTCCATTAATTATGGTATGGAAAAAAAAGCGTCAGCGTCGGACCACGTCCTAAGTTTACTACGCAATCACAACACTGTCGATCTGTAGTTTTAATGTAAAATCGCCTGTGGTATTGATAATAATGCATGCATGTTTAACAAAAGGCATGGGCATTTTGAGTGCGTGGATGTTTATCTAATTTAAAAAAAAATCTCCAATAATGTACATATGTTTTAAATATTACTTATAGTGATATTTCTTATTTAATATAGTTAAACATAACTTTTTTTTTCAGCTTCAATGTTCTCAGTTGGTGCCTTGCCATGGGCATTTATATTACCAATCGTCGGATATAAAATTGGTAGAAGAAAAACATATATTTTAATTTGTTTTATTGGATTTATCGGAGCCATAATTATTTATTTAAGCAAAACTGTTACACATATTCTTATTGGCGAATTCGTTATGAGCATAATACTAGGTGCTCATAATACTATCTCACCTTTTATAATCGCTGAATATTCCTCATTAAAATATCGTGGCTTATTTTTGACCATTAAGTCAGCGTCTGGACTTTGGGGTATATGGGTCGCAAATGCCATTGGAACATACTGGCATTGGAAAAAAATATATTTACTAATGTTTTTGTGCAACATTTATACGTTGACTGTTTTTGTTTGGCCCGAATCACCTTACTGGTTAGCTAAACAGAGACATTTTCCAGAATGCGCAAAAATTTTTAGATCATTGAAGGGAATTTCTGAAGACGCCAAAAATGAACTCGAGCATACAATTAGTAACTTTGAATTCAATGAAAATAATGTGGAAAATTTCGACTCAAAAACATGTAACAGCTTCTTCACCTCGGTGTTTAAATTATTAACAAACAAGACTTATTATTGTCCGTTACTTCTTTCTGTATTATTAATCGTGCAATATCACATGATGGGAAAGTTAATTTATAGTATATACGCTATACAAATTTTAAAGAAAATAACAAAAAATGACGCTGTGGCTTACAAAAGTATGTTAATTCTAGATGGTGTGACTGTTTTTAGTGTATACTGTGGCTGTATTGTATCAAGATTTTGTAAAAGAAGAAAAATGTTATTCACAACTTCATTTCTAACTGTTACGTTACTTTATATCTTTTCTTTATACTTATTTTTAATTCATCAAAACATTGTATCAGAACATAGCATAATTTCAATAGCGTTGTTGGCATTTTTTTCTGTTACGGTAAGCAGTGGTCCGATGATATTATTAACATCTATTTATGGAGAACTCATATCATTTAAATATCACCTATCAAGTACAATGATTTATGGCGTTATTAATACTGCAGTGATGGCTGGATCTCTAAAATCCTCACTCTTTCTGTTAAGGGAGCTAACTTTATCTGGCTTATTTTTATTTTTTGCAATTATATCTTCAATCACGACTTCTATTTTATACTTATACTTACCAGAGACAAAGAACAAAAGCTCTTACGAAATTGAAAACTATTTCAAAAAAAATTATGAACAAAAAACAAAACGAATGACTATATTGCAATCTGATGTGTAGCTACAACATTTTAGATTTAGTTTTTATTGAAGTTACGGTAGTAATTGACCTGTTTATATAAAAATAAAAATCGACTCGTAAACTTTATCTTTTTTTTATTCTTTTAAGATTCTCTTAAGATATTTACAAAAGTCACTTACGACTATTCTTCAGACATACGACACTTGCAAAAATAATTAATAAAATAATCGCTATTAATAATAGCTTCAAATATTCATTGGAAAAGAAAACTGTTACTTCGACAACTTACTTTAGTTTTTAATTTTTATATATATAAAATAAATTTTATTAATTACAGGTATATTTAAAATAGCTTTATAGGCACCTTAATTTGAAGGCAGTAATAAATAAATCCTACAATTTAGAACAATGTAACTTAGGTATATAAAATTGCGATTGATTGCATATTCCGAGTGATTGCGAGTACAAATTAAATCTATACTAATATAATAAAGCTGAAGAGTTTGTTTGTTTGTTTGAACACGCTAACCTCAGGATCTACTGTCCCGATTTGAAAAATTCTTTCAGTGTTAGATAGCCCATTTATCGAGCAAGGCTGGCTATATATTATCACGCTAAGACCAATAGTAGCGTAGCACCAATGAAGAATGTTTAAAATCAGGGTTTTTTCCTCTTGAGAGCTTCCGTTGCGTAAACGGTAAAAGTTTCCTACAAATCATGTATGACAGAATTGATCCTATTCCACGCAGACGAAGTCACGCGCAGAAGCTAGTTTATCATATGACAAGTAGAACAACGTATATAGTCGAAAAATTAGCCAACTAAATACACATTAGTAGAGATAAGTAAAAGTACTTGTCAGCTCTCAATGAAATTTAATTAGGAGTAGGGGAGAGCGGGGCGGAACGTGCCGGGGGTAAGTTGTTCCGACGCGAATATATTGAAAACAGAAGGAGATAGATTTACGATCGTATTTAAGGCCGCAAACACGAAACTTGCGGCGGCGGGGCGACGGCGGTAGCGGGGCGACGGCGATGTATTCAAAAGCATTGCACAGTATAGCGACGGGTGAGAAACGGGCGCCGGCGGAATGGGGTGATCGAGCGATGCACGGGCGACGGCCGAGCGACGGTGACGTGGAAGCGACGAGAACAAACTAGTTGGTCTCGTCGCTTGCGCGGGTACACAGCGTTGCACTGACCGCCAGCTTGTTTCGTGCCCGCCCGAGACACCGCTGCCCGACCGCTCCGTGTCGCGTCGCCCCGCTGTCGCCGTCGCCCCGCCGCCGCCAAGTTTCGTGCCCGCGGCCTAACAATCGGACACTCGCAGCTGTCATTTTAATTTTTTCAGTGCATGTGATAGTCCTCCAGCGCCACATAAGTAAACAATTTTGTTTCGATACTTTTTGGTCGTAAACTAGCATTTTTGGTACTTTCAATATGAGAGTTTTAGTAAAATGTTTGTTATTTATCCTAGTTTATTCTGAAGCACAATTTTAATGCTTTGGGTAGAGTGATTTTTATATGTGAGACAAAATATCACACTCTCATAAGCGGGGTAAAATGTGCCGTTCATGTGGGGCTGCTTGTGCCGTGGCACAACCAACCCCTAAGCAGCCTTTATTAATTAAATATTGTTTATGTTCTCCTGCATATCTTGATGAGTAAACCAAACTAAGTGGGCAATAATGTTGAGATTGAGACTACTCAATCAATACTACAGCATGTTTCTGGACGAAGCGACTGCTGTGTTGACTATACAAGTGAACCATCAGGTAATCAACTACAAAAGACACTGACGTTAGTGCTCTCAGAAACCTATCCCTTGCGGCAGCTTCTTAAATGAGCTAATAACAACACAGGAGATAAAAATACAGCAATTTTTCGATTAATTGGACATAATGAAGGGCGTAAAAAAGACAGCTGTTCTTATGGACACTCCAGGAATAAATGCTTTGGCCAAAGAACATATCAGAATATGTCAGGGGTACGGGTTCGAATCCCGCTGGATCGATATTTTGATATGATAATAAATCACGATTTAGCCTGTAATATCCCACTGTTGGGAATAGGCCTGTTCCCCATGTAGGAGATGGATCGGAACTTGATCCACCACGCTGCTCCAATGCGGATTGGCGGATATATTCCCTACTATGAGTAACGATCGCTATAAAGTGTACATGATAACAACCGGGACCGACGGCTTAGCGTGCTCTCCGAGGCACGGTGGGGAGACTCACAAGGACTGCACAAACACCCAGACCATGGCAAACATTTGTATATATATATATATATATATATAACATTTTATAATTTCCTCATGACTGTGTGGGAAACACAAAAATAAAAATAATACGAATTAAAAATAACATGGTGTCATCTCTCGTTAAAGAATTAATTGTAATATGAAACTTTGATTAGTTGGATGCTGTAAAGGACTCACTATTTCCCCTGGAAAAACCCAGAGTTTCCAAAATCAATTGTAGTTATGGTAAATCCTATGTGGGGCAGACGAAACGTACGGTATCTTGTCGACTGTCGTATTAGCGAACACATCAAGGCGGTGATAAACAACAACACCAAGAAGTCAGCCATCGCGGAACATCTTCTGGAAGCCGGACCGAACCATAGGATTGAGTTTCATAATACTCAGATACTCGCGACAGAACACCATTATATAGGTACCCAGACTGGTACGAGAAGCTATTGAAATGACTAAATATAGTAATTTCAATAGGGAAGATGGGTTTCAACTGTCGAGGGTGTGGAATCCGGTGATTAGGTTATGCAAACCCCTGAAGAGTGATATAAACAACTCGCGAATCGATACAGTGAGTTTCGTCTGTAAAACACGGGATCGAGTGTCGAATGTATACGTAAAGCAAGTGACAATGGTAGGGGTGAAAGTAACAATAGTAGTGGTGACCGGTGTCTACGCAGCAAACGTGTTAGAAAGGAGGTAGTCCGGTATGGACACAGCTACGGAGTATATGGAGACGGCATCGAACGTTATTTGCTTCAGAACCAGCGTAGCCAACTTTAACACGCACACTATTACATTGAAGTTCGCACACAATTTACAACATTAAAATCTTAATCTTAATTGGCTACAAATTGGTGTGCGTGTACGCATTGCTACACGTTACTACAATCATAGATAAGCCACGCCTCCGTAATAGAGCCGAGGGCATGTCGATAAACATTGCAGATGTATCGATAAATGATAACATGGACGAGTATTATTTTAATAGAATTAAACAATTATCTATGTTCAATTATTACACATTAAATACCTCACATTAATAGTTAACCGACTTAAAAAAATGAAGTTATCGATTTGCATTCATCCTAATAGTTTGCTATTACTGCAGTTTTATAAAACTGTTGGGATACTAACCATATGTAAGAAATTTATTAAAACCAATTCGAAACTGAGGCTTCATTCAGTTCCAGGGGCGGCACGTGACATTTTTTAAGGGTTCACAAAAACATACGAAAAACGAGCTTACAAAAACTATTTATTTGCTTAAAAAAACTATTCCGTCAATGTAGATTCACCACCACTCAGGCTCCAGCTCCAAACACCAGACACGGAAAACAAAATCAATTATTGCTTTCTTCACAGCCACACAACCGAAGGGCTTCGAAATATTGTTCAGATTTAAACACACTATTTAAAAGATTTAGTTTACGCGTCTACTACATTTTTGAGTAAGTAGTAAATTTCAGTTCGAGGAACATTTTTAGTCATTTTCTACTTTTATTTTCATCTTCATTTTTAGCTTAGTATATCGAATATTAATGAAATACACGCGCGCGTGAATGCAACAGAGATAGCTGTATGAATCAAAATGTATCCCGACGACTGAAGATGAAACAGTAGGGGCAAAGTATGAAATAAACTGAAAGACACGGTAAAGTGAATTATAAAAATCATTCACTCATTAAAATCTAATAAAAATGCATATAATAAATGAAATTCAAATTGTACAGATAATATACTTATGTCTTAAACGTATTATAGTATTTCTGTGGTCTGTGGACACAGCTAAAGCCGTCAAAATCTACCCGCAAATTTCAGTCTCGTTATCAAGACATTCGCAGTCAATGTCGAAATATCGAGATCCGCAAAGCGAAAATAATAAACATGGTAAATAACCCATTTTCGAATTATTTTCGTAAATAAAGTAACCATGTACTTAAATCTAAAATCTTATTAAAAAAAAAAAAACAAAATTGTTATGTACGTTAGACGTATTCTCAATATAAACATAAAATTCATGTGTGTAATGATAAAGTTGGCTGTACATACAAAGTTTTTTGCATGATAAAATTCTGCAAAATATTTTACTTTTGCAATTAAGAAATTTAAAGTTTACGATAAAATGTTATTGTCAGCTAATAAAGCCTAAGCTGTATGTTTTTGTATTGCCTCGGCTATCCTCATTACCCGCACTTAGATTTTCTATACAACTGATATAACTAATTCCTCTCGCTGTCTCTCTTATTACCGTTTTATGCCTATTTTTAATATTCTGGTATGTTGTAAATTATCCTAATACAAAACTAAAAATTGTGTTTGCTTGCAAACGAAAAAACCGACTTCAATTACATCGACAAGTAATACAACATAATAAAACGAAAAAATAGTTAAGCAAAAACGCGCTAAGATTACTCAAAAAGTTTGTAATCAGATCTCGATAAAATTTAAACAAGACTACATGACAAGACGTGTTAGCTTTCGATTAAAGTAAGAATCGGTACACCGAGTAAAAAGTTATGCGGTATAATACAACGTAGGTCGACGAAAAAGTAGTCAAGTAAATACGCATTATTAGATATAACTCTAAAAGTACTTCTCCGATCTCAATTAAATTTAAATGCGACCACTTGACACGCAACACCTTTCAATTTAAACTAAATTGATCGAAATCGGTCCCCAACCCAGTAAAACAATAACTGTAACCCAGTCAAAAGTTCTAATGTAACATACATAAAAAATACAGTCAAATTGAGAACCTCCTCCTTTTTTGGAAGTCAGTTAAAAACCAATACCGTCATATAACGCATATAAGACAAAAACAACGATTTTTTTTATAATAATATTAATTTAAAATTGTGCCTAATAGTCGCGGAATACGAGAAACACCCTAATACTAATTGATAACTAGATTATTTACATAATTAATTGCGCAGCCCGAAACCGGCAAGTTGGATAGTCGCCGTCGTACCACATGGTAAGGTATCCAACTGAATATTAGTGGTAATTATTTTGTTAATTAGATTACAAGCTATGGGTTTTTTAATTCCTAATTTCGTTCTGTTTTATTAGTATTGTAGTACAAGATCTGAACTAGACACTATCTTCACACATCTGCTCAATGAATAAAAAATATTTTATATTTATTTACGTATGTCAAAGATAAATCGCCAAAGGTTGAATAGGAAATTCCTGACCAGGCTATATTATATTCACCAACCACCATTTAAATCAGATTTTTAGCAGACAACCCTATGTCATCGTATTAACAATGAAAAAGCGCTCATTTTGATGTAAGATAAATAATTATTAACATGTAGGTGAAAGTGACTAGAATCAATAATTATATTAATTTACCTGTTTAAACCTGCCAACCCGATAGTAATTATGTCAAGAAAATAATAGACAACCCAACGTTTGCATGTTCTACAGGCTTCATACTGTCGGTATGTATTAAATTTATTCTTCAATCTCGTACATTTATTTTGAAATCAAAATACTTTTTTAAATTTTTACTTCATTCCAGGCTAGCAGGAATTTTCTAGCCAACCCTTTCATGATTTTTTTTTCTAATATACTAAAAATATGAAATAACTATCAAATTATGCAGATGGGTGAAGTTCGTCACTAGTTCGGATCTCCTACTAAAATCTTTAAAATTTAAATAGTAAATTTTAAAACTTTTGTACAAAATTATATTACAATTTTTATCAAAAGTTTAAAAATGTTGTAAAAAGCTTGTTTATAATATTAATATATATATTTTTTTAAATTTAACTTTAAAAAAAAATTAAAGACAAATCATTACGCTTATGCTAAACGTGTTCAAATTTGAAAAGAAACTAATACCTAAATCGGTCAAGAACATGAAATTAACACTAAAGCTCAATTGTACTCGTATTAATGCCCAAAAGGAAGAAATAAAATAAAATTGCTTTAAACTACTTGATCTCATATGTGGCTATTGATTTTTAAGTATTTGTTGTTATAAATATAAAAGGATACAATAAATAAATAAAGTTATAAGGAGAAGGTTAGTTATGAATTTTAAATGAAGTGAGAATGGAGTTAAACCTAACAAAACGCTAAAAAAAGCGAGCGTCGTCTGCTCCATGCTTGTCAGCGAGAGGTGCTGGTCGGCCGTGGCCTCCTTCTGCGAAGAGGTTATGGCACTGAAGAAGGCCACGCACTCCTTTACCCTCCGCAACTGAGCAGATGCCCTTTTCCCTTCTTCCACGTGGACGATAGAGCGCTCTCGGTGCCCGTATAAGCAAAGGTGACCTGCACAGGTGGGCCGTCGGGGCGTCACGGTCGCATGCGTTAGCGATCCCGTAGCCTCACAATGACGGTGAGGGCACCGCTGAGTTTTAGTGGGTAGTCCGTGGGCTTTTCGATTGCACCAAGAGCCCCACAATTCCGTCGCCTCCGAGCGGTCGGGTTAGTGCGTAAAATACCTAACAAATAGTATGATGATATAAAGAAGAAAAAAAAAACCAAAATTTCCCTCGAAATATTTTGTGTTGAAACAATCCGGCTTAAAACAATGTTGCAGAAAATAAGTGACAAAAGTTTTTATGCTATTTATCCCAAGGTCCGAGTATAATAGTGAATTTCTAAAATTTTAAAGGTTGTTTATTTATTCCAGTTACAATGAATACTGTTAAAAATACTTGCAACTATGAAGAAGTGTGTACCAATGAAGTCTCAACTGTGACAGATATAAATGACGATCAGATACATTTATCGTATAAGAACATTATTAGACAGGTACTTCTAGAATTTTTTTAATGAGTTTTATCATAATTGATTGGTTTATATTTTATAATCAAACTTGGAAGTTTAAGGGCCTATGCAAACCGCGTTTTTTAAACGCGATACAGACGCGATGCAAACGCGCGTGTGACGCGATACAAACGCGATGCAAACGCGCGTGTGACGCGATACAAACGCGATGCAAACGCGCGTATGTCGCGATACAAACGCGCCGTCGACGCGCGTTTGAATCGATACAGACGCCAACAAACTGCTCTGTAGGATAAAAACGCGCCGTCGACGCGCGTGTCACGCGATACAGACGCGATGCAAACGCGCGTATGTCGCGATACAAACGCGCTGTCGACGCGCGTTTTAGAAACGCGCGTCGACGGCGCGTTTAAAAAACGTTTTTTAAACGCGATACAGACGCGATGCAAACTCGCGTGTGACGCGATACAAACGCGATGCAAACGCGCGTATATCGCGATACAAACGCGCCGTCGACGCGCGTTTGAATCGATACAAACACCAACAAACTGCTCTGTATGATAAAACGCGCCGTCGACGCGCGTATCACGCGATACAGACGCGATGCAAACGCGCGTATGTCGCGATACAAACGCGCTGTCGACGCGCGTTTTAGAAACGCGCGTCGACGGCGCGTTTAAAAAACGTGGTTTGCATAGGCCCTAAGATTTAACCGACTACTAAGTTCCTTATGTGTTACGTGTACTTATGGTTACTAGTATAGTTCTGTGAGTAGTACAGTAATGATTTTGTAGTACTTAAATTTATTATCAGCTCTATTTTAGAAAAATAGATGTTAGATTCAAAGCAGTGAAAATTATTTTATAAATATAAATTTTAGCCATATATAGGTAACTATAAATCTGTACTAAACTAATATAGTTATTACAAATTCTTATTAGAGGTTTTTTTTGAACTTTCAAAGAAAATATTTTGTATTTGAAAGCTTGTTAATCGAACGAGGTTATGACACATAACGCCCCCCATGGGAATAGAGCTTTAGGCATAAGCGTCATCTGACTCGGTCTTAGGCTAAACTAATTTGCTTGAACTTTGCTTGAAGTTCATATATATAATAAATTTTATTTTTATTAACTCAGAAGATTTTATATTTCACGTTATGTTTTTTTTTAGGTTTTAGTATGTAGCACGGTATGGACTTTATACTTTTTATACGGTCTTTTTCTTGGGGCTCCTACTGTGATCATTCCACAACTACAAAAAGAAGCTAATTCATCAATGATAATTAGTGATGACCTTGGCTCGTGGATAAGTAAGACTGTATTTATTGGTATATTTTAGTCAAGTTTAATGATTTATGTCTTTAATCGAGAAGAAAGGACAAAACGAATTTTTAAGTCAGTTAGATTATAAGGTAATAGAGACGACGTAACTATTGCGCAGTCTTTACTAAAGTGGAATAATTTTATAAAACAATTATTTTGTGGAGCTGTTGATAGCGTCATGATATGTTATCAATAACAAGCTACTATTGGAAACCATTTTATAACTGCTTATAACTAAACTTTTTTTTTAATGTACATTTCGTTGATAAACTTGATAGTAATTAAAATGAGGAGTGTCTTTACAAATGGGGAAATATCCACTTTATCATTCCAGTCCTTATGGGTCTCCCCACCACGCCTCGGAGAGCACGTTAAGCCATCGGTCCCGGTTGTTATCATGTACACCTGATAGCGATCGTTACTCATAGCAGGGAATATATCCGCCAACCCGCATTGGAGCAGCGTGGTGGATTAAGCTCCGATCCTTCTCCTACATGGGGAAGAGGCATATGCCCAACAGTGGGATATTACAGGCTGAATCGTGATTACTGCCACCTGTCCACCAACGGTGCTCCACTGAGGGTTGTGGATATATTATTATTCCCTACTATAAGTATCGATCGCTATCAGGTGTATATAAATAACAACAGACCAACAGACCTCCCCACTGTGCTCACCGAGGTACGATGGGGATACCCACAAGCACATAAAAGCAGGTTGGAAATAAATATTTGTATAAATACAAATCCGAGCTGGAATCAAAACCGCGACCGCCGTTGTTTAGGCGCCGTCGACACGACATATGCACAAGTACACCAGAGTGGTCGTCAAAAACATTACTAATCACAGAAAAACAACACTAATTGAGAGAAGTATTATTTAGTTGAAATCTTCTATAAGATCGAGATACTTTCCCAGATGGGATGCTCCAGATTTTGAGCAGGTTATTTCCTGTTGTGCCCTACCTCAATGTCCCTTTTGTAGCTTGACTTCTCGCCCTCAGTATGATTGAATATATGATATTATGAGAACAAATATAATTGTTATTTACGAATTAGATCATTTGAATTAAAAGAGACTAATTTTTATTTGCAGCGTCTATGTTTCCAGCTGGTGCAGTGCCGTGGACATTGGTATTACCGTTTATCATGCACAATTTTGGCGGGAAAAAAACGTATATTCTTATTAGTTTATTAGGGTTACTTGGTAACCTGGTTATTTATTTTAGCAAAACTATAAGTCAGATTCTTATTGGTGAATTTGTTTTGGGTATATTATTAGGTAGTCATCACACAATATCACCCCTTGTTATCAGTGAATACTCCTCTCCAAAATATCGTGGAATTTTTTTAACGATTAAATCAGCTTCAGGATATTGGGGTATTTGGGTTGCCAACATAATTGGAACATATTCTCATTGGAAAAATATTTATATAATGGCTTTTCTTTGTAACATTTATACTCTGGCGGTTTTTATGTGGCCCGAGTCACCTTACTGGTTAGCAAAACAAAGACGTTTTGCCGATTGCGAAAACACTTATATAAAAATAAAGGGAACATCTAAAAATTCTAAAAAAGATCTAGATGATTTAATTAATTCCTATAAAGTAAATGAGGATGAAGTCAAAAAGTACAAAACGAAATCATCAATGAACTTTTTGATTTCTTACTTCAAATTATTGAGGTCGAAGATTTTCTATAGACCATTAATTATAGCAATTTTTTCAGAACTACAGTTTTATTTGTTTGGAAAGTTAATTTGTAGTATTTATGCTATACAAATTTTAAAAAAGATAACACAAAATGATGCCATGGCCTACAAGGCGATGTTGATTTTAGATGCCGTAACTGTGTTCAGTACGTATTGCGGCTGCGTCGCGTCTAGATATTGTAAAAGGAGATCATTATTGTTTTCAACGTCATTTGTGTCTATTCTACTTCTGTATGTGTTATCCCTGTACTTATTCTTGGTTCACAAATCTATTATTATAGAAAACAATATAATATCAATATCTATACTGTCATTATTTTCAGTGACGGTAGGTTGTGGGCCAGCAATATTGTTTTCATCTATTTACGGAGAACTTATTTCGTTTAAACATCAGCGATCAAGTGCGATTATTTATGGTATTGTAGGTAGTATGTTAATGTTTACTACACTGAAAACCTCACCTTTTCTCTTTAAGCAGTTAACCTTACCAGGAACATTTCTATTTTTTGCAGTTTGTTCTACAATCCACACAATTATTTTATTTTTATATTTACCGGAAACAAAAAATAAAAGTTGTCATGAAATAGAAAATTATTTTAAGAGAGATCATAACTAAGCGAAATGACCATATAACCTGACCATGCTGGCTATGGGTTCCATGTGCGTGTTACTTATATACAAACACAAATTTAGCTTTTTATTCCTGACAAGAAAAAGGAAAGATTATTCAATATATTTTATTTTTAGTTTTGAATATTTTTAAGCCCTATTTTCATTTTAAATAAATACAACCAATTTGCACGTATACGACGCTGTACAATTACCGTAGTTTTAAGATACGTAACAATATTAAAATTTTGTAATTGATACATCATTTGAATATAAAATGTAATAATAATAAGTTTGTAATACGAGGTGTTTTATTTATCTATACTAATATTATAAAGAGGTAAAGTTTATAACTTTGTTTGTATATACGGGGTAATCTTCGCAAATACTGATCCGATCATGAAAATTCTTTCGCTAACAGAAAGCTACACTATTCAGGAGTGACAAGATAAAAGGAAAAAGATAAAAATATATAAAGATTTTAAATCAGCAGGATTTGAACCTGCGCCCTCTGACGTGCCGTGTCAACAATTCAATCTTATCAAGCATTATTATTTGCCTTAGAAATTAATTAGTGATTTTAAAACATTTATGTTTATCTGATTTGCTGAAAATAGTGAGAGTGTATTGGAACATATTAAATTTCACCGTACCCTTCTTATGTGAAATGGATTATAACGCCCAACGAAGTGGGCACGGGTCGGCTAGTTTGCACTATAAAGACATTCTGTTATGTTTTGTACGTATATGTAGTATATAATACAATGGTACTTAGAAATTGTTTGCGTTTTAAAAACTTCAAAATAATTTGATGTTTAAATATGTAATAACTGATCGTTCAACACACACAATCAAGTATGTTAGGTCAATGTCGTAACTGTTCTCAAACTCTGAATTTAGTCCATTGAAATGTTACAATTTAAGGACTAAGTATTGCATTTGTTAAGCAAAAAAAAAATGAAAAATTTTCTTCTAAAGACCACCTACAAGATTGTTCTGAGGTAATTTTTGTGTAAAATGTATTTAAAAAAAGTTATAGAGCAAAAAAGAAAAATTTTATAGAAATTATCTCACTTTTTTGCTTATAACTTCTTTAATTTTAAATTTAGGGCAAAAATTTATATGAACATATTTGTAGGCAAAGCAATTTGCTACAAATAATGTTTTAAAATTTTTTTGTAGGACTCATAGTTTCCGAGATATCGCGATAAAGATGTTTGCACCCCTTTTTCCAAGATGGCGGCCGGGGGACAAGGGCGACAACCCCACAAACTTAGGGTTAAGCTTCTATTGAACCCCCACACATGTTCCAAAAATAAAATTGCGTCCACTAACAAATGCAAAGCTCGTGTAACATTTCAATGGACTAATTGTAGAGACTAAGTAATTATGTTTCATTGGATGATTAAAAATCATCATCATTTCAGCCTATTGCAGTCCACTGCTGGACATAGGCCTCCACAAGTTCGCGCCAATAATGGCGTGAACTCATGTGTTTTACCCATAGTCACCACGCTGGGCAGGCGGGTTGGTGACCGCAGGGCTGGCTTTGTCGCACCGAAGACGCTGCTGCCCGTCTTCGGCCTGTGTACTTCAAAGCCAGCATGGATGGTTATCCCGCCATCGGTCGGCTTTTTAAGTTCCAAGGTGGTAGTGAAACTATGTTATCCCTTAGTCGCCTCTTACGACACCCACGGGAAGAGAGGGGGAGGCTAAATTCTATGCCGTAGCCACACAGCAAGATTAAAGATTAAAAATTGATACTAAAAATATTATTTATTTATTTTTATTTATTTACACTTTATTGTACATCACAACTACAAATATCATTTACAGACTGTGAAGTACAATGGGCGGACTTATGGCTATTTAGCCATTTCTTCCAGACAACCCAAATATATATTTCCTACTATGAGTAACGATCGCTGTCAGGTGTACATGATAACAACCTGGACCGACGGCTTAACGTGCTCTCCGAGGCACGGTGGGGAGACCCACAAGGACTGCACAAACACCCAGACCACGGCAAACATCTGTATGGCCAATACAAATGTTGTCGTGTGCGGGGATCGAACCCGTAACCGCTCGCGCAACAGCCAATCGCAATCCATTGCTGTGACCGCTGCGCCAACGCGGCGTCAATATTAGTACGGGATGCCTAGTACATATTTTTCACCTGATTACTATCAAGCTTATTTTCCGGGAATAGCTTCATTTTGATGAGACGAACAAAAAGTTCCTCTTCGAAAACTCTCGATTGTGGTAGATAATAGAGTTAGCAGGAGATAGAGCAGCTGTGAGCGTAGGCCCGGGATAACGTACCACGCCATTTGTAGGACAATATTACCATCAAATTATATAAATATTAACTAACTAAAAGAAAAAAGAAAGTCAGCTGGTTAGTAACAATTTGATTTTTTTTTCTGTTTTTTTTTTCTTTTTCGAAGAGGAACTTTTTGTTCGTCTTATCAAAATGAATTTACTCCCGGAAAATTATCTTGAAAGTAATCAGGTGCAAAATATGTACTAGGGATCCATATATGTCATTCAGCAAACAAAAGTTATTTATCGACAAAAAACATGCCTTATTGTATCATAAAGTATTTTGGAAAATCAACTCGTTACTTCGTCAATTAAAAAAGGCCTTAAATTCCATCGGCAAATGAAAAAAAAGTAGTTTTTACAGTGTTAATGGAGAATTTTTTATCACTCGTGACATCATTTTGAAAAGTCTTTTTCAATTATAAGTTATTACGTATAATATAGACGTTATATTCAATTAAATTAGAAGTGTGGCAAGATACGATTTACGTTTATCGAAATTAACTACTTACTTTTTTTTTTATAAAAGATGGGGCAAACGGTAAGTTGGCTCACCTGGTGGTAAGTGAAAGCAACATAAATAGACACCCGCTACATCAGAGGATTAGCAAGCGCGTTGCCGGCCTTTCAAATAGGAGTATGCTTTGAAGTAAAACTTCTTCACGCTTGACTTGGGGAGTAAGCTGGTGAATGCGTGACCAGAGCGTTACGAAAAGTGTGATCGGGCGAGGCGAACGGAAGTTGAGAGGAAGATACAAGAAGAAGATAGAAAGAGAGAGAGTTATGTTTCGTATATTACTGTAGGCACTAAAGTAGTTTTACGTATAAACCAAAGATTTTTACAATACGTATTGTCGACTTGACTTATTACTACTGTAACGTATTTTGATAGTATTTGGCCCTTACATTTAAATATAAAATTAAAACTCGATTTATAAGCGCTATTTTGATTTTTATGATCCTATCAGGGTATTATTTACTAAAGTTATAATTCGATTATTCTTTAGACACAAGAAACTGAATAAAAATAATTGATGAAATAGTCGGTTCATAATATATGTAGTTGAAAAAATGCCAGTCTAATTGATAGCTTAAGTAAATATTTTACTTTACCACTTTTGAAATAATTTAAATATTTTTGAAATAAATTGAAGCTAGGTAGGCACTATGTATTTAAAATAGGTAATTAGGCACTTTAGATAAGGTAACTTACGTTAAGTAATAGAAATTTGAATATTTTTAAATGATATTGTATTTAAATTAGTTTTTTGTGTGTTAATATCCTACTTCTAGGCACATATAATGAATTCTTCACGGGCGCTATCATTGAATGGCAATGTTTCGATATCATTGAATGGCAATGTTTAGATTAGAGATTGCAACCCGGTATGTTTTTCAACGCGGCCGGGCCCGGTTGCATTCGTCGCCAATGTTATGTGCGTGTGTTAGCGATGACACCTAAGTATTTTATGAAAATTTTCTCTATATGAATGAAAAAACACAATGATTCAAGGTTAATATTTATTTCAAACTGGCTTATGAACAATTATCACAATAATCGGCCTCACTCAAGTCTCAAAATCGCACTTAATACAGAATTTATTACTTTTACTTATGGACGGAAAAGTAACATTAGTATTAGTAATTATTGATTTTAATAAGTTTGAATAAGCAGGTTTTTCTCTTTACTCCTTATAGTGTCTATTTGAAACCATAGTATTTAAATAATTGTGTGTGCTCGCAAACAAAAAAAAAACCGACTTCAATTACATCGACAAGTAATACAACGTAATAAGACGAAAAAATAGTCAAATAAATACGCGCTAACAAAGATTACTCAAAAAGTAGTAATCAGATCTCGATCAAATTTAAACAAGGCTACATGACAAGTATTGGCCTTCGATTAAAGTAAGAATCATGAAAATAGATAAATCCAGTGAAAAGTTATGCGGTTTAATACTAGATACGATATAACGATACGATATACGGTCGACGAAAAAGTAGTCAAGTAAATACGCATTATTAGATAACTCTAAGTACCTACTTGTTAGATTTTAATTAAATTTAAATGGGACCACATGACAAGCAACACCTTTCAGTTAAAATAAAGTTCATCGAAATCAGTCCACCAAGTCAAAAGTTCTGATCTAACATACATTTAATAAAATTTAATCAAATTGAGAACCTCCTCCTTTTTGGACGTCGGTTAATAATAAACTAATAACGCAGCTTAAGGTACTAAACGTGTCATAAAGACTTAGATTAGATAGATAGATAAACAAAACAAATTCTTGTTCGCTAAAAGTAAAGTATCTTTTTTCTTAAACTTTGGCTATTAAGAGTTTAGACTAATGAGTGTTACTATTACTAATTGACTAAATAGCGAAATCTTGTATGATAGGTGTACTGTAACTGTAAACAACCAAACTTGTATAGTCGCGGTTTACGTACCGGGTCCGGTGACCGGGCTCGGTAAGAATGGCCGGGCCCGGTGGGTGTCTAAAAGGGCACCGGGCCCGGGCGGTTTGCAATCTCTAGTTTAGATACTTCTTGGAGTTTTAAAAATTATGTGATACGCATACTTCCGTCACTTATATTAATTACTATGTAATGAACTCACCGTTTTGCTGAGGTAGTCACGAAACCAAGCAGAAAAACTTCTATACCAACATGGACGATAATTACAGTTACTGCAGTTCCGTGGACATTAATATTGCCCTTAATTATGCGCTAAATTGGCGGAAAAAAAACTAACATTTTGATTTTTGTTTTGTAAGATTTATTGGAAACCTAATTATTTATTTTAGTAAAACTGTCACTCATATTCTTATCAGTGAATTCGTTTTGAGAGTCACAGCACTGGTTTATGGCTGTTGAGCTGGAGGTTGCGGGTTCGATCCCCGCACATGACAAACATTAGTTTTGGCCATACAGATGTTTACCGTGGTCTGGGTGTTCCTTGTTGTAGTCCTTGTGGGTCTCCCCACCGTGTCTCGGAGAATTCTTCAAGCCGTCGGTCCCAGTTGTTATCATGTACACCTAATAGCGATCGTTACTCATAGTAGGAAATATATCCGCCAACCCGCATTGGAGCAGCAGCGTTGTGGATTAAGCTCTGGTCCTTCTCCTACATGGGAAAAGAGGCCTATGCCCAGTAGTGGGATATTACAGGCTGAAGCGAAGCGATTAGGTAGCCATCACAAAATTACACCCTGCATAATCAGTGAATAAATACTTCTTCCAAAAATATCGTGGATTGTTTTTAACGATTAAATGAGCTCCAGGGTGGGGTAATTAGAACATATTTCCAATGCAAAATAATTATATATACTCGTATAATGGCATTTCTTTGTAACGTGTTGTTTATTGTTTTTTAACGTTGACTAATTTATTTTGGCACGAATCACCTTACTGGTTAGCAAAACAACAAAGATTTGTCGATTGCGGAAAACGTAAGGAAAAATAATAAGAATGTCTAAAAATGCTAATAAATAGAGGTATTTTAATTATTTATTTACAAATTCTTTTTTTATATTATTTATTTACAAATTTAGTATTATAGTGTAGTGTAATTTGTTTGGAAAGTTAATTTGTTGTATGTACGCAATACAAATTTTAAAGAACATAACACAAAATGACGCCATGGTCTACAAGACGATGTTAATTTTGGCTGGCGTAACTGTACGTATTGCGACTGCGTTTCGTCTAGAATTCTAGATATTGTAAGCGGACAGGAGTTTTTGTGAGAAAGATCAGTTCAAAATGAACGGATTATTAACATAAAGAGGTGTGTTACCTCTTAACTTTTTTAATGGGTGTTCCGATTTTGATGACACTTGTTAGTAGATACTGAGTAGTAGTTGTTGAGTTATCCTTAATAATGCGTATTCTATTGACAATTTCTTCGACTACCTACGTTGTTTTATTTGTCGATGTTAATTGAAGTAAGTTTTTTTTTTCGTTATGTATGATGACTATTAGTAACGATTACTATCAGGTGTATATGAACCGGGAGCGACAACAAAATTTGCTCCCCAAGCACGGCACTCTGGAGATAATCACAAGCACAGACACCCAAACCGGAAATAAATAATGTACCAAATTACCAGAACAAAATAATATCCATTCCGAGCGGAAATAAAACCCACAAACCGTCGGTGTTTTAGGCGCTTACACGCACCACTACACCAGAGCGGTTTTAAATAGAATTCAAGGTTTAAATTTATGTGACTATAATATATAAATAGATATTAAATATAAAAAAAATACTGAAGTCGGCTTCAAAAGTTAAAACAAAAAGAAGAAGAAATTTTAAATTTAAGGCCGGTAAAAAACTCTGAATAAGTCTTGTTATATATAGTATTTATGGCCCTATTAAACTACACTAAAGCTACTTCTTTTACACAGCAGAACTGACTTCTTATTACAGGAATATTTGAGGAGCTGGCGAACAGAACCGGCTTAGCCCGCTAAAATAAATTTTACACACTGGCTAAAAAACTAATATCAATATATGAAGATGATTAATAACATAACATTGTATTATTATATATGTATAGGTGAATTAGGTCTATTGTTGCATGAGTAACTATTTTTTCATATACTTTTATATTCTAGAAGTTATTCAAGAAATAAAAATGTATTAAACCGATTTTGTTTGAAAAAGACGGACTTTTCCAGTTGTGAGTGCAAATTTGTGACAAGTCCAGTTTATCCAGTAATTTATTTTTATTACATTTGTTTCGATTTGCAATTATTTATTTTAGGACATTTTCTTTTTTAAATAAATGTACATAATTGATTTACCATTTTATCGTATATTAGCTGTACCCTGCGCGCGTTGCTACGCTTTTTTTATTGAAGTGAAACATACTTATTTAGGCACATGAGGGGTAAAATTTGAGCGACCGGTAACGCGGCAACGTCATGATGGTCAGTACTTGGAAAGGTGACCGCCTGGGAACACCACCTGACGTTGGCTTTTTGTTTTTTTTTTTTTCAAATCTTTTTTTTGTATTTTAAATAAGTTTTTTTAATTAGTTTTAATTAGAAGTTTCACTTCTGACATGTGTACTTTGTACGCACGTACACATTCTGCCCAATTCCACTATAATTTTTTTGCTACAATTTTGCCTAGTTTTTTTTTCGAAAACACTTTTCTACATTAACTTTCAGTTTGATGATTTTTATATAAATTTTCAAGCTCAGGTTGTTTTGGAAACCGGACGGACTAAGGAGTTTTATTTATTACTACCCTGTTGGCCATTCCATTGACACTCTTAGGTACGGTACCGTTAATCATTTAATGATAGGGTAAAACCGGGATATATGCCCCAGCGGGATAGATGCCTCACATTCTAAAAACCTAACTTCCCGAACTCTCGACTAAAAATTAATCACATGAGTAGGAGCCGCAGTCACCCTGTACCTAATATACCCACGGACAGTTGTGCGACGAGGATGCGTTTTGCTAGTGTGTGTAATTATTTCCGCGGCGAAATTAACAAACACGTCAAAGTTTTAATGGTTAGTATTTAAGGTTGTATAACTTTATAATTAGTAATAAATTGTGTTATATTTTTATTACGTCAATAAACTGGTTCGTTGAGTCTGTACCTAGGTGTAAATTTATTTAAAAAATACGTGGGCATCTATCCCTATCAAAAAGGATAGTTGCCCTGATTTTTCGAGGTATAGGTGCCCTTAGGGGCATCTATCCCTTCCTACACAATATATGGAGTAACTGTATAATTTTTAAATATTTTTAGTGTCATTTATATTTTTTATGTATATACGTATATTTATATTTAGATTTTTTACTGATTCTAGCAGAAGTATGCCACGAAAATAGAACAAAAAATACCGTTGAAAATTCTAATGGAATCATTACCTATTCTGAAAAACCCTTTGACCATGGCTAAGAGGACGGCGAAACAATGAGCAGATATTTTGAATTCAAAGGAACATATAAAACACAAGAAGGATGTAGCTGAAAGAAAGGAAAACAAGACTGGGACTACCAAAGAACTTAGGAAAACAAAGAAAGGAGCCACCAATAAAGAAGAAAACAAAAAATAAATAAAACAAATGATTTTAGTGAAAATGACGATGACAACCTAGCTGAATTGTCTGATATTAATTGAAAATTATACCAAGACCGAACATCATTAAAAATACAAATTATTTACAGTGCAAGCAGCGAAGATGAAGACAATCCACGTAATTTTAAAATTTAAGGAAAGAAATATAAAGGTTTGCCCGTAAAAAAAAAACTAAGAGAAATAGACAGGATAACCCTAAAGATACAAGTAAAGATAACTGCATTGAATGTTTTGAGAACTATAAAAATACGAAGTTGCAATCCGACTGGATTCAATGTGTAATGTGTCAGAACTGGCTACATGAAAGCTGTACACTTTTCAGAAATTATTGCTCAAGATGTGGAAAATTAAAAGCACTATTAGGCAAAACTTCAATTAAGTTGGTTAAAGTAATGAAAATATATTTACTGTGTTATTTTATTATAAAAAAGTATGATTGTGCATGTGCAATGTGTATGTTGAAACTTGATATTAATTTATATTTTTGTTGAAAAAAGCTTGTAAAATTTAATTTCACAAAAAAAATATGATTACCTATGCATATTGAAACTTAAGAATTGATATTTTATTAAAACAAACGCTGTAAAATTTTTATTGTAGTGATTTGTGTGATACTAGAATTTTCTTCTAATGATAACAATTAAACGATTGAAAAAACCACAAAATGCTTTTCATTACTATGACGCATGTTTCTTGGAGACAATTTAAGGAGTAGAACCAGCTAGCATTTGGATTAGGTTTTTCGTTTACACGGTATAAAGGGCATCTATCCTATACTGCAGGCATCTATCCTTATCAGTATTTTCATGGTGGGGCAACTATCCATACAGGTAGGCATCTATCCTCGAAAAAAAGGTTTCACGAAAAGCTAATTTCTGCTAAATGTGCAATTGATAGGTTAAAAAAACATAATAATAATTCAAGATAAAGGATTGAGCTAGCTACATTGATAAAAATTATTCGTATAAAATTCATATTTTTTTAATTAGGTGGCTTTTTCAAAAAGTGGGGCATCTATCCCGGTTTTACCCTAGACTTTATTTGTTATTTTATTTAAAATTTTCAAATAAAAGAGAAACAAATTATAAAATTGTAACTAATAACTATCCTACTTTTTCAGGCTCTTTTATTAGAGTATTTTCCTACTACACATTGCAGTACCTACGTTTTGTTTAGCGGCGTATATTATGTATACGCTAAAGTTTAATAGCAATCTATGAGATACGATCAAGTGTAAATTGAGTAACATTAAAATATTATATGGATAAAACGTTTAACAAATTTTCAATTTTTAGTTCAACCTGAATAAAAATCACGTAAATGTAAAATTGTTACTGTATTGCAAAAAACTCTATCATATCAATTCGTTTTCAGTTCAGTAAATTCGATTACATTTAAAAATTCGGTTCAATTTTCCCATAATTAAAAGCGAAAATAAAATTAAAAATTCTTTTATTGGGAGCAGTGTAAAAGGGAGCGATTCCCAGTCGATTCACGAGCATCCCCGCTATCTATGGATACTAATTGACAATTATTTACTTAATTAATGGCGCAAAACAAAAGCAACCAACGCGACCGAGAGTCGCCGCGCCGCATCGTATCGTGTCGAAATATCCAACTGAATCGAGGGTAATTTATTTTTAATTTTGTAAAAGCTACTGATTGCTATACATATTTGGTATAGGATAATTTTACTGGCATTTGTACTGCTATAAATTAAAAGTCTTATAAATGATGTAATAAAGATTATGTTTCATTATATTTAAATGACTTTTATTACGGCAGTGACTTATAACTACCATTATTTGTTTATTATTGACTAGCCCGTTGGCGCAGTTTGTTCGATTACCGCCTGAGTCTGTGTGATATTATAATTATGTATTTATTTATGTATAAGGATTATTAATATTTATTTATCAAAAAATATAAGTATATATTTAGCTATAACAGTCGGCTGTTACCTATAACACAAGCATTAAGTGCTCACTTTAGGAACAGACGACTGTGTGTGTGTCAAAAATAAAATAAAATAGATAACTATTGCTATAAATTAAATTAAGATGAAATTTTATAGGGAATGATATAGTAATACTGCGTTAATTGGCATTTTTACAGTCACGATAGTGTTTCAATGATACTGTTATGTCAATTTGTAGAAAACTTATTTTGCTTAAATATCAGCAATCAAGTACATTTACATATTTGTATACAGAATCATTCAATACTTTTTCTTGTTTTTGTAATTTATTTTAATTTTCTTTCGACGCCGCGTTGGCGCAGCGGTCACAGCACTGGATTGGGATTGGCTGTTGCGCGGGCGGTTGCGGGTTCGATCCCCGCACACGACAGCATTTGTATTGGCCATACATATTTTTGCCGTGGTCTGGGTGTTTGTGCAGTCCTTGCGGGTCTCCCCACCGTGCCTCGGAGATCACGTTAAGCTGTCGGTCCCGGTTGTTATCATGTACACCTGATAGCAATCGTTACTCATAGTAGTAAATATATCCGCCAACCCGCATTGGGGCAGCGTGGTGGATTAAGCTCCGATCCTTCTCCTACATGGGGAAGAAGCCTATGTCCAACAGTGGTTTATTACCGGCTGAATCGTTTTTTTCTGGCGTACACCAAGAAAAATAATTAAGATTGTTTTAGAATTATTATTGTACACTTACTGCGACTACTAAACTATAATTTTTATTTCTGCTATTTATTCAATAGGTACATTCTCAATGTATGTCACTGCTATGTCTATCTGCTTTGATGTAGGGCACAGCAGAATATATCCTGCAAATCTGAAGCTTGGTAGCTAAGCTTCTGGGCTACCTTAAAAAGTACCTCAACCGTACAGAAGATCATTGCAAAATAACACTGCTTTCAACTAGTGTTGCGTGCCTGTGGTGAGTAAATTGACCTGACCTCGTAGGGAGGGTCAAGTTAGACCTTCTGATGTTGCAGGCGTCCAACCACTTGCCATCAGGTTGGCCGTACGACCAGTCGTTAGTCTGTTCACCGACCTAGTCGTATATGAAAGAATGTTTGAGTAAAATTTTAACTTACCCTATAATTGGAGAGATGATTGACAACACAAGTGAAGTGAATGTCTCTTCCTTGTATTACAGTGTGATTTTCGAGCGCTTGTAAAAATTCTGGTTCTACCTCTGCTTGAATCGGCATTTCCCCTGTAATGTGAGATGCATTGGAAAATCTGAAACATTTACTGAAAGTAAACTTTAAAAAAACTTTACTACCTATTTTGAAATAATATAAAAAGTTAAATTAGCACCAATTCTAAACGCTATGAATACTTTAATTTGCAATCAACAAACAATTGAGAAAATAAAAAATGAATCAAAATTTTAAACTGCATAGATATGATTATAGCACAAGTCAATGAAATTTACAAACTTGATTTGTTTCTTCATTTTTTTACTAACAACGCAAAATGGGAAGGCTAAAGGAACTAGAGGAGCAAATTATAAAAGATTTTCTTGTAAATTAATATTCAATTTTACTCAACAAATCCTGAGTCTTAACTTGTCGATGTCGGGAATTGTGAAATGATTATTGGAATATTCAGTTTAACTTCACAAGTGGAACTTCGAAAATGTCTAAAATTCCTGCTCCATTTTAAAATTTTGAGCCTATACAATATAATGTAAATAACATCAAAGCAACTGCTGTAAATTATGTATCTTTATTGAATACTAGCTGTGCCCGCGACTTCGTCCGCGTGGAATTTAACAAAAAAGTTAATGTTTAGTTCGCAGAGTTATAAAATAAATAAGTTTCTAAAATAAAAGTAGCCTAAGTTACTCCTTACTAACTCTGCCAGAGAAAGTCCCATCAAAATCGGTCCAGCGGTTTCAGAGATTAGCCAGAACAGACAGACAGATAAAAAAAATGTTATTTCTGTATATATGTAACGCTAACGTGTAAACATCCATATATATACATTTAGTAAAAAGCGGTTATTTTATTACAAACAGACATTCCAATTTTATTTATTTGTATAAATAGAATAATCTTTATAGTTATTTACGCTTCAGCATGTAATATCCCACTGCTGGGCATAGGCCTCTTTTCCCATGTAGCCTAGGAGAATGAAAAATAGATGTTGGCCGATTCTCAGACCTACCCGATATGCACATAAAATTTCATAAATATCGGTTCAGCCGTTTCGGAGGAGTATGGTAACTAACATTGTGACACGAGAATTTTATATATAAGACTAGCAGCTCGCCCCGGCTTCGCTCGGGTAAAAGAATTATAAATTTAACACAAACACCCATTTATTAAATTTGTAGCTAAGCTGTTTTAGATAGATATACACCCACGCGAACTTCTTTGTAGATCTTTTTAGTCCTATAATTCAGTCGTACATCATTTTGTCTCATCTTTAACCATTTAAGTAGCGCACGCGTAGGAAAGGAATATTTGACACGATTTTTTGGAGCCTATTCAATACAAACAAACAAAAAAACAAAAAATCTTTCCTCTTTATAATATTAGTGTAGACAAATGTAATTTAAGACTTTATTGAAATTGGAATTTTAAATTTTCACATGCTGCAATTGCTCGTAGTGCCTTTCGAAATGCAACCCAAATAATCGTTGTTCTGAATAAAGTTCAAATACTCGACATCGACAACAGATGGCGCCACTTCACTTAATTTTCAAGTTGAAGGGTTGGAAAAGCCCTTATATCTTTAAAAACACGCCCTTTATGTTAAAACGGGAACTTTCTTGTTCGAGGTGGGATAAAGGGCTATCACACTATATAAATCCCTTCATCGTGCCGGGACTCCTTTTTAAGTTTTATCGGCACGCACATTTTATCAACTTAATTTTTTTGATATACTAGCTGACCCGGTGAACTTCGTACCGCCTAGCAGTCGATTCTTTAATACTTATCCTTCCCGGAACCCCTCCACTAGCTCTTAAACTTTATTGTATGGTATTAAAGTTCAAATTGACTTTTATGTATTATTACGAATCTTTTTTATGGGAATATAGAAAAGTGTTGTTTTTAGACTTTTAGGCAATTTTTTTAAATTTTTCTCTCTGTAAGAACCATCCTCATACTTCAATGAATATTATAAATAAAGAATTAGTGAAATCGGTTCAGCTGATCTCTAGATTTGCGCTTAGCAACAAATTCAGCGATTCATTTTTATATATATAGAGAAGAGACTAGCTGACCCGGCGAACTTCGTACCGTCTAACAGTCGATTCTTTAATTTTTTAATACTTATCCTTCCCGGAACCCCTCCACTAACACTTAAACTTTATGGTATGGTATTAAAGTTCAAATTGACTTTTAAGTATTATTACGAATCTTTTGTATGGGAATATAGAAAAGTGTTGTTTTTAGAATTTTCAGGGAATTTTTTAAATTTTTCTATCCGTAAGAACCATCCCCGTACTTCAAGGAATATTATTAAAAGAATTAACGAAATCGGTTCAGCTGCTCTCGAGAATTGCGCTTAGCAACACATTCAGCGATTCATTTTTATATATATCGAGATAGAGATTATATAGAGATAATGATAATGATTAGAAAAATATTGTTGTTTTCTAACGTTAAATAAAAAACCTCTAATTGTTCTTAGATAATTATAGCCACACAATAAATTTTAAAAAGTGGAAAATTAGATGAAATGTAAGCTACTGCTATCTAAGCCTTGTAGCCTCAACTCTTCCTCACACTCAAACACGACTTCTAGTGAGAAAGGAAAATTAAAAATGAATACATTGCTGTTGTTGTTAAAAATAATAATATTAAAGACAATAAATAATATTTTACGAGTTTATATTACAAGTTAATTTATTATACATTCAAGGAAACTATTTACGGAACAAAGAGATAATAAATCTCATATAGGATTATTATAATTGAATCTGTATACTTACTATTATTTTATTGTATCAAAATAAGTAGCATTTGTAGGTGTATAATTTCTGACATTAAAACATGATTTGTTATAATTATTATGTAAGCATGTGATGTTAAATATTCCGAAAATTAAGACAATCCGTTAATTTTTTTAATAATGAGTACAATACAATATTAGCCTTATAATTTCGAATTTCTGAATGAAGAAATTTCCACAACAACCGTTTTTCAGAATTTCTTTCTAAACATTTAGGCTTTCTCAGAATTATTTAGAGCGATAACGAGATGAATAAACTGAACGGTGTTATCTTAATTTGTCCTTACGAACGTTACATTACTTTCTACGTTTTATTAATGTATATTATAATAACAGAAGAAGAATACAAGAAAATACAAGAATTGTAAGCCATCTTGACTCTAATATTACTTGGTGGTATAACTTTAAAACGAAAAAATATTCAGGAATTGAAATTCAACATAATAAAATTTCGAATTATTTTATAGGCATGATTAATAGCTCGGAATAAAACATATGTAGTTCCTTTAATTTAGATTAAATAAATAGCTTATATATGACTAATACAGCTCCATTAGGAGTTATTCTGTATCGGAGGTCCTCAATGAATCTGTATGGATTTTTCAAGTGTGGTATTGGCTAGGTGCGAAGTCATGGTGGAGGTAAGCCGAATCGACACAAGCGTACGCAGTGGTGAATTTTTGAACTAAACGGAGATGTTTTATGACTCTGTCGTATAAAATACACGTAAACATTTTAATTTTTTATCAATAATAAAATTTTAATAAAATGAGCAACCGGAGTTGCTGTGTCGTTAATTGTAAAAATACTAGCAGAAAGAGTGAGTGTAAATTTTATACATTTCCAACTGCGAAATGGAAAATAAATCAAAGAAAAAAGTGGATAGTAGCAGTAAGACGGCGAAAGCAAGTAGTATCATAACCTTAATTTCAGTATTAATAATAAAAGAGTATAACAGGCATTTGGAAACTGGTAAATGTTGTTGACACAATAGTATATTATCTAAATTAGTAATTTGAAATATAAAAGTTTTTACTTGTGGATTTATCAAAATTTAATAAACTAATGTATGTATTTTATTAAGAATTTCATATAAATAATGAAAAATATTTTGCTACTCATTAGATTAAACAACGTGTTTATTAAATTTAAAAAAATTAGGTACTAATTTGGAACTCAATTCGATGATTTACTGCTTGAAACCCAGTTTTGATGATGACCTCCATGTTTTCGTAACGACTTAAATAAAAAAATATTAAATTAAAAAAAATTATATTTTACGTTATCTTCAAGATTCAGCTATTACATTATCTTTTTATTTTTATTCTTTACTTTTACCTTTCCAATTATAATTATACTCTTTGTTTCCAAAGTTTGTTTCCTTTTAGTTTTGTTAAAATTAATTTTACAACTCATATTATGTACTCAGCTATGCTTTAGAAATTAGAATTGACCACAGATTACACACAGATAGTATAAAACTATACGAGTAAAGCTAGCTAGAATTGACTTAATCTAATAATGTAAATATTAAATAATTTGTTTATCAATGATACTTACGTTTTTTTTTAAGATATTTAATTCAATATAAAATAGCACGTAATTTCGTCAGTTCGTCACTACATTTTTTTCACATATTGATAGTTATTTTAACAATAAAAAAATAGTTATTGTCAAATATCATTAATATACTGCCAATCACAGATTATATCTGCCAATACTGTCCCCTTTTAGTTCATACCTCGAGTGGCGCTACCGTCACGCACCTAGCCAATAAGCAGGGAGAGAACCCGCGACCGAGAAAAAGAGAGAATAATGCAAATTATTTTACAATAATGAGAAATATATTTATGTTATAAATCGTTGTAACAAATGATAGCAAATAAAATGTTATTAATATATTGTTTGTATATTATTAGACTGTGCTTGTTTATTAATATCTACCTACTGTTAAATTGATGATGTAGGCCTCCCTATCAAATTACAGATTACCTATCTACCTCCTAATGGATACAGTAGTTATCATTTTAATAAATTAAAAAAGAACAAAATATGTAGGTAATGTCAGCATAAAAGTGACGTCACGTCCGTGAAGAAGAACGGATACCGGTAGTCGTAAATAGAAATAGCCGCGACAATATACACGAATAAACTTTAATCTATATCTATACTAATAAATAAAATTGGAGTGTCTGTTTTTAATATTAAAATAACCACTTTTTACTAAATGCATATGGATCTATACACGAAACATATACCAAAATAACATTTTTAATTTTTTTTGTCTGTCTGTCTGTGTGTCTGTTTGTTCCGGCTAATCTCTGAAACGGCTGAACCGATTTTGACGGGACTTTTACTGGCAGATAGCTGATGTAATAAGGAGTAACTTAGGCTACTTTTAATTTCGATTTTTTTTATAACTGCGAACTGAACGATAACTTTTTTGTTAAATTCCACGCAGACGAAGTCGCAGGCACAGCAGCTAGTTTAAAATATAAACGTTACTTTACTTTTTTAAATAAAAAAAAATTAAATTAAATTTAGACAGAATAAAGAGTATTAAATTATACATAATTATATACTTTGAACATTATTTCTTCATTTTAAATAATTGGGCATTCCACTATTTTGTTCAGAGTATTATACTGTAATAAGTACATCGCTCATTTCTGCTAGTTGAGAAAAATCATTAATAATTCTAACATGCTACTTCCTCTCGAGGGATACTATATAAAATAGAAAAATAATTTAATTTTAAAGTAGGTATACAAATAGCAGTAACATATTATTTTGTGATATATTGTACCTGTGACAAAAACACTCAGAAACGTCATCAGCCAGCAGGCCGCCTTTGTCGACGGTGAAAGCATGTGTTTGTCGATAAAATATCTGAAACAGAAAAATAAAATACTAGTCCATTTTCTTAACCTATGTTGTGATAAAAAATTCTCGTTAAAATACTTTACGGTAGTCGAAGAAGACAAATTGCTGAAACACAAACGCTACACTTAAGCTAGGTAAATAATTTAACGGCGTTAGTTACATACTTGTATTTACACTTTTAAGCAGTATTCAATTTTCAATAGAATTTTTTATTCTTTTAGTTCAAATCAAGTTTGTAAATGAAGCTTGTTTTTGAGAGCTGAACGTGTAAAGGAATATTTAAGCTAAATAATTTTTTTATGGATTTTATTTGGAGTTTCACTCACGTTAATTTTTCCGTACTTTGAAGTTGATAGAAGTTTATGGTTATTGCTACGCCCTTTCACCATGAAAATAGTATAATGAATTTTATCTTTATGAAAAAAATAAAGTTAGAGATCCAATTGTGTACATTGATGTTTCTGTAAGGCCATACTATGCAGACTGTGTTTATTTAATTAGAAAAATATGCTATGAGTTATTGACGGTATATTTCGATGAAAGTTCAAGGGAGAAAGGTATTTGGTACAAGACGATCCAACAACAGCCATCTAGTGTGTCGTGGATGATAATTTTCGTATTAAAGGACATATTCCGCTAAGTAGGTTCGCACACTTCATTAGAAAGTTGACTGGACATATTGCAATATTGATCGTGAGTGATCGTGATCGTGATCGATTGCAATATTTGTAATACTATAGAGTCGGTATAGAGGATGTTATACATATTGTAGTGGAGTATGCTCGGAACGAAAGTTACAGGCGACAACATTTTAAGTACTGTTGTAGTAATATTGGATATTTTTGTAGTAGGTAATATTGGATATTTTTGTAGTAGGTAATATTGGATATTTTTGTAGTAGGTAATATTGGATATTTTAACAGTGTAATAGCTAATCCATACCTGTTAAGTCTAGGCGTATATTGCGATTGGTAGGAATTGGCATTGGGAACAGATTATTACTACAGCTGGATTCGGAAGAGAACGAAACGACGAACGAAAGGAATTTCGTACATTTAATTTTACTGGGTGGACCGATTTAAATGATTGTTTTCTTTTTATCGGAAGGTGGTTCGTGTCATGTAGTCCGATTTAAATTGAATTGAGATTTAACAAGAACTTTTCAAGTTATATCTAATAATGCGTATTTGCTTGACTACTTTTCCGTCGACCTACGTTGTATTTATACGCGTTCACAGCACTGGTTTGTGGCTGTAGCGCTGGCGGTTGCGGGTTCGATCCCCGGACATGACAAACATTTCTATTAGTCATACAGATGTTTGCCGTGGTCTGGGTGTTTGTGCAGTCCTTGTGGGTCTCCCTGTCGTGCCTCGGAGAGCACGTAAATTCGTCGGTACCGGTTGTTATCATAAATACCTGATAGCGATAGTTACTCAACGTAGGGAATATATCCGCCAACCCGCATTGCAGCAGCGTGCTGAATTAAGCTCTGATCCATCTCCTACATGGGGAAAGAGGCCTATGCCCAGCAGTAGGTTATTACAGGCTGAAGCGAGACGTTGTATTATAGCGCATAACTTTTCACTGGGTATACCCATTTGACGATTTTGATGATTCTTGTTTTAATCGAAAGCCGATGTATATCTAGTGGGCCCATTTAAATTTGATCGAGATCTGATGACTACTTTTTGTTCTTGTCGATGTAATTGAAGTCGGTTTTTTTTTTCGTTTATGAGCAAACACAATTATACACTAAAATTAAATATAATACGAAAATATTTGATTAAAAGATTAATTACAATTCGTAATGAATGAAAAGATATATATAAAAAATTAATAATATCATCCGTTGGAATCGTTATACAAATAATATGATTAATTTCAGCAATCCGGCTTACACAACTCGATTACATGTATAATAATTAGAGGCTATAGAAAATCAATCAATGTGTCGCAAATCACGACCGTCTGTAGTTTCATTTGATTTCCACGGTAACATTAAGCTCCTTAGAATAAAAAATGGCAAAATCGGTAAGTTTAAAATCAATAAAGCAATATTGTCTATGAGTCCCATAACGTGTCTGACCACCATTGTCACAAGACAATGACAAATGATCTGTAAGAACTCATGAAATATTGGTGAGTTTATTATTTTGTCTGCAGCTCAGAACGGATGTTGTTGAAGCGATCGCGGAACAAAGAAGCTCCTTCTCATTGACTCTGATGCGGGCCAGCTTGTCAGACGCAAACGTTGCAACTTTTCGGCCGCTTGGATTGGTTCTTTTTTACTACAGACATACATATGATTCGGGGTTTTCCTCGTCCTCGGGGTTTAGTTTTGATATCTACCCCTTCTATGGTCATGTGGTCGGATGGTTGCCTCATAACGTGTCCGTTCCACGGCAGGCGGCTCTCTTGTAGTTTATCTGGGATAGGTCTCATTCACTCATATATAATACCCAAGCCCAGAGCGAGAATCAAATGCATAACATAAAGAAGCAGAAAGCGTACTGCGCTAATGGGGTCTTCATCAAAACTTCTCACAACTTCAACAAAACTCCAGCCTATCGCAGTCCACTGCTGGACATAGGTCTCCACAAGTTCGCGAAAAATGGCGTGAACTCATGCATTTGGCCCATAGTCACCAAGCTGCGCAGGAGGTTTGGTGACCCCAGGGCTGGCTTTGTTGCATCGAAATTGCTGCTGCCCATCTTCGGCCTGTGTATTTCAAAGCCAACAGTTTGATGGTTATCCCGCTATCGGTCAGCTTTTTAAGTTCCATGGTGGTAGTGGAACTATGTTATCCCTTAGTCGCCTCTTACGAAACCCACGGGAAGAGAGGGGTTGGCTATATTCTTTACTGCCGTAACCACACAGCAGGCCAACGGGATAGTCAAAAGTATATAAACAAAGTTGATGTCATTACCAAAACTTTCAGCTCTGTGATGAAATCGACTAAGAAATAAATATCCCTAGCGGGTACACCCCTTGGGAACTAATTGCAGCCCTATCTGTATTGATGGCACAAACGAACGGGGATCAATGTAAATTATCCAAGCTGATCCACAGAATGCCATTACCGTATATCACTACAACATTTTATGTGTTAAATTCCGAATCTATACATCACATACCTATATTTAAGGGTGCATACTGGTATTTCGCTAATGTGAGAAATATATCAGATACCGTGTGATTTTTCCCAGAAAAGAAACAAAAATCTAATGATAAACATTACAATTTTTTTATATCTGCCCTGAGGTTTTACCCTCGTTTAATTTCAAATCTTCCGTTTGCACTTTACGCTTGAATTTTTAAGAGAATTTATGTGCAGTTAAAGAACCGTAATTCTTTTGAGGGCTATAGATCTGTGGTAGTCCTTTCAACACCGACAAAAGTTTTAGAGTCAGCTGTCCACAAGAGATTGTGCGCTCAGTTAACAGACGCACAGCACGGCTTCCACCGAGCACAAAGCACGGCAAGCAACCTGCTAAACGATATGCCAGACGTTATCACGACTTTGGATTCGGGGGTTCAAATTGTCGCTGCATACTAGGTTCTCAATTCGTTTGTATTTTTTATGTATCTTCTCAGAATTTTTGACTGGGTGGACCATGATTTTTGTTTTAATCGAAAGGTGGTGCGTGTCATGTGGTGCCATTTAAATTTATTAAGATCTAACAAGAACTTTTGAGTTAGCTACTTGATTATTTTTTCGTTGACCTTCGTTGTATTATACCCACTGATTCTACCTCATTTTTTAAATGGGTACATCGATTTTGATGATTCTTTTTTCAATCAAAAGCTATTCATATAGTCTCATTCAAATTTTCTTTTAGATTCGACGACCACTTTTTGAGTTATCTCTAAAAGTACGCGTTGTATTATTAGTCTATATAGTTGAAGGCGGTTTATTTTCGTTTGCGAGCAAACACAATCATTATTGTGGTTAGTAATTATTTTTTAACAGACTTCAAAAAATTAAATTCGACCGTACATATATATTTTATGTATGTACGGGGAAAACTTCGTCGTTTATGAACCGACTTTGCTAATTCTTATTTTGTTGGAAAGGAGATATTCCAAGGGTGGTACCATGATAAGGAAACCAGGATATGATGATGGAATTCTAGAGAAATCGAGGGGAACCCTCAAGAATCGTAGTGACGACTAGTGCGTTTGCTAATTTTTTTTCTTCTACTTACGTTCTATTACTTGTCGGTGTAGTTGTACTGTTGTGTAATTTTTCGTTTGCTAGCAAATACAATTATGTTAAAATATTTTTAGTATTAACTGTCGCATTAGGTAATGAACCTGTAAAGTAGTGCGTTTATGGCAATTAATAAATAAATAAAAATTTCGTAGTGTATGTAAAATTGTCATAAAAGACAACTACTCTTTAATCGATGTTGCGTGATAATGAGAGTAAACATTGATGATAAGATGTATAATTGTGAATTTATTTAATATTAATCTTTATTTAATTAAATGAAGAATCTATGCCATTAATTTTATTATCCGTAGCTATCATACTAATAGATGAGATTTTTAATTTTAATACAGAAATGTATGTGACACAAGTACAGAAAGAAACTACTATTAGAAAATTTTAAGCATCGTAAACAATTGTACTTTTATTAATTCTGGGATTCAATATCTACAAATAGGTCAAATGCTATAAGACTACTTTATCGTCTGGCTGTATGTCTGTCTATTAAGATTATTATTCATAAATAAGTGGAATTAAATACAAATAACATCTTTTTATCAATTTAATTTGATATAAATCACGTACTTCATGTATACGATATACTATATTTGTGAAGTAACTTACTAGTTACTATGGAATTCACAATGTCTAAGTCATATTCGGATTTATCTGATTTCTTTTACTATTTGTAAATAAAAAAAGGTTTCCCTAATAGATGGTCGTCTCTTCGCCGTCGCTTGCCTGTCTCTGGTAAAATAAATTACTAATATAACGAAGAAAAATTTAAAGGCAGCGGAGTCAAAACAGTACACACACATTTTTAACACCAATAAACCTGCCATATCTACTTGAATGGGCATGTATGAATTATATATAGACTAGCGACCCGCCCTGGCTTCGCACGGGTCCAATGCTGATACTAAATATAAAATATAAAATAAATATTTGCAATCTAAGCGCAAAAAATGTGTTTATTTACGACATCACATTAGAAACCTTTTAAACTATCAGTGTTCCTCTACTATATTATGCATGTATTATTCATATAAACCTTCCTCTGGAATTACTCTATTTACTAAAGAAAACCGCATCAAAATCCGTTGCGTAGTTTTAAAGATCTAAGCATATATACAAACAGACAGATAGCGGAAAGAGACTTTGTTTTTTATAATATGTAGTGATTACACAGATAAATATTCAGCTTATAATAATAACTTATTAAATACAATCACAGCGTTTTAGTGTTAATAATAATAATGATTTCGTTTTAGATAAGGAAATTGTACACAACACAAATCCTATCACATGGTCACAAGCCACGCGCGATAGCGCAATAATTAGAGTATAAGATTACTTATGTTTTCCTAATTAAATTGCGAGTTATACATATATATCCCACTACAGCCTATCACAGTCCACTGTTGGACATAGGCCTCCACAAGTTCGCGCCAGACATTATGACGCGAACTCGTGTGTTTTACCCATAGTCACCACGCTGGGCAGGCGGGTTGGTGACTGCAGGGCTGGCTTTGTCGCACCGAAGACGCTGCTGCCCGTCTTTGGCCTGTGTATTTCAAAGCCAGCATGGATGGTTATCCCGCCATCCGTCGGCTTTTTAAGTTCCAATGTGGTAGTGGAACTGTGTTATCCCTTAGTCGCCTCTTACGACACCCACGGGAAGAGAGGGGGTGCCTACATTCTTTAGTGCCGTAGCCACACAGCACATATTATATATATAGGAATATATTTCTATTATTATATATTCTTCAACAGAACAATTCAGAGTTATCAGTTTTAATATTTATCAGTACAAAATAATTGATGCTATTAAATATGTAATATGTCTCATATACGGCGAATTCAGAACTTTTGACTGGGTGGATCGATTTGGTGCGTATTATGTGGTCACATTAAAATTAAATTGAGATGTAACAAACACTTTTCGAACTATATCTAATAATGCGTATTTTTTACTTTACTGTTTTTTCGTCAACCTACGTTGTATTATACCACATAACTTTTCACTGTGTGTACCGATTTTGATGATTGTTGTTTTAATCGAAAACTGATACTTGTCGTATAGTCAACTATAAATTTTATTGAGATTTATTTCTACTTTTTAAGTAATCTTTGGTAACGCAAATTTACTGGTTTCGGGTACCTACGTTGTATTATTTGCCATACAATCATCCTAATTTATGTAAGATTTGGCAATTTTATTAACACTACAAACTTTTCATTTCAATATTTACTATCACAAAGCATAAGCTTGAAGTAAGATTATAGTCCATGATTTACTAGGTTAAAATACACATGAACAAATTATTATTAAAACCACCATTTCCTCAGCTAAACTTTGTGGTCGAATAAAGTGAAGCTTCTTGAATATGCTAATACAATTTAAACAAGAAGCATACGCGATTCAGGCAGTAAACTCCTGCCTCAATAGAGTAAGCTTGTATAACATGTTAGATGCTGTAGTATATTTTAATGCTTGGCCAGACGCGTAGGTAATATACGAGACAGATATTCAAGTATTATTGATGATATTTTTTACAGTTATAGTAAGGAAACGTGCCGCCCTGGTCACCAGTGTTAATCAATCACCGTCGTTCATTGACATCTATAGCACCAGAGTAGTTATAAATGTGTTGCTGACTACAAATATATACTAAGAATATTATAAAGCTGAAGAGTTTGTTTGTTTGAACGCGCTTATCTCAGAAACTACTGGTCTGATTTGAAAAATTCTTTCAGTGTTAGATAGCCCATTTATCGAGGAAGGCTATAGGCTATATATCATTACGCTAAGACCTATAGGAGCGGAGCACAAATGAGGAATGTTATAATATATCCCCAATAACTCTGGTTACCTTATTCACCACAAGAACCCAACACTGCTTAAAAGCAATGTTATTTAGCTGTGATCTTCTGTAAGGTTGAGGTACTTCCCCAGTCGGGCTGCTCTAGATTCTGAGCAGGATATTTCCTGCTTCGCGCTACTTCAGTTAACTTATGAAAATGAATAATTTGTCATAGCATAATAATCTATACTAATATATAAAGCTGAAGAGTTTGTTTGTTTGTTTGTTTGTTTGTTTGTTTGTTTGAACGCGGTAATCTCTGGAACTACTGGGCCGATTTGAAAAATTCTTTCACTGTTAGATAGCCCATTTATCGAGAAAGGCTATAGGCTATGTATCGTCACGCTAAGACTAATAGGAGCGGAGTCAACGCCGACGAAGTCGCGCGCAGAAGCTAGTATACCTATATAGCTGTTGTGCCATTATAGTTGTAGAGTTGTAGAATTATACAACGTTGATACTATCAGAAATGCTTTACAGAATTTATGTTTTGAAAGTTAGACTCTAAGAACTGTAAAGTTGCCGGTGAGTTTGCAAGCTTACTTTAAAAGTTACTAAATTCCAATTAAACTGTAAGTTTCCAGCTTATGTAGTCCAAAAGTATAGATTTTTTTAGGAAACTTGAAATAATATTATGCTTTTAATAAAAAATTTGTGACAGACAGAATGTCATTACATTTTTAAATTATTCTGTGTTGCACTTAAAATATAAACCAGTGTGTATTTTTTGCTAATATTTACGCGAATTTCACTCATTATAATGAAACAACTTTTTCAGATTTTATCACTGTTTATTAAGTTTTTTATATGCCCGACGTTTCGGATACTTTATGGTCACGGTCCTCCCGTGACCATGGTTGCTGTAAAGTTTCCGAAACGTCGAGCATCTAAAAACTTAATAAAACGCAATAAAATCCGAAAAAGTTGGTTCATTATAATCAGTGTATATTTTTTTAAATTTACTGAGATAGTCAAGAAAGAGAGTAGTATATAGAGAAGTTTCTTTCATTTTGCTAATATTACTGTAATTTTTTTTAATTACATTAATTTTATTCGAGAAATGAATTAAACTCGTTACAAGAACGATTTCTTTTGCTTAGTACAAAGGCTAATAAATTATTTCCTAGTATACCTTAATAAATCCAGTTCGAGTCAGGATCTGTAGCCATAAATTGTCAAATAAATCGAGCAACAAGGCCCAGCTATTGTCGTTTGCTCGACATAGAGTCATAATTCGAAGGTCGGTAGATTATCGCTTGTTCTCCTTGTTCATACTCTACTAGCAATAAGGTTCTAATAAAATTACGGCTACGTGCAGTTTATTTTAACCGAACATGTAGGAAAAAGAAATAAAGTGAAAGCTTGGAAGGTCGTTTCTACAAGAATTTTAATCTACATTAGCGTTTTAGATTTTAGTTTACGCTGTAATAATTAAAGAAATTATATAGAACTTTAAATATATCGGAGACTTTAAGAAAATATCACAAATTACCTTGACTTTGAAGAATCGTTATACTCTTAAATGTAATGTACCTACATTGTTTTACTTTTAGGCTAAAATTGTAGGCTATTAAGGCCATAAATTTTAATCCGACAATATTAGTTTACTGACATGGTTTAGTCACCGTAATTTACTTAACTACCATAAAAGTATCTATTGCATTCCTTTTTTGAACTGAAATTAATTTTCTTATTAATAAAATAGTTTTGACTGACCCGTTTACAGTTATCCTGTTGCAGTTACAGTTTACACAGTTTGCAGTTATCCTGCTTTTTACTATGAGGATTGTAGGTTTGTTTCGTTACTAAAATTCGTAACTTCGTTATTTAAATGTGTTCAGTTATATATGTAGGTATTACTATATAGTAGTTTACTTCTCATCTTCTCTACGGCTCATACTATTGTCACATAAGCCATAAATGTCAAAACAGGTGAACCCGCATGGAACGTCTTATCGTAACAGTAATCCTACATTCTAAATTTTGACAAGGTAAATGTCATCTACACGGAAGATATATACCACCCATTACGAGTATGTTACACACTCGCACACATTTAGGTGTCTCGAAGCTACGACGTAGTATTTTAAAAGTTAAATAAACAAAGGTTAAACATACAGTTCCTAAAGGTCAAACCCGTTCCAAGTATCCGCCGAAATGTCATCCGCCTTCATTAGTCATAACAACAATTTTCCATGTGTCACATACACAGAACCATAAATGATAAATTAGTTTTGACTAACTGACACCTGTTTAATGTACTTCCACAAAATAATATGTGTTAAAATATATTAAGTAGAAAAAATTGCTAGTATTTACTTTCATACTATGAGTAATGTTTAGAAAACAAATATTAGACTTATATAAGAGCTACAGAAGTCTAAATGTACAAACACTTTATTCTGGCATTATATTACAGTAGTATTCTAAATAGGGTTTAATAAGTTGTATTTCTAGAAGACAAAAAAAATTGGTGTACGAGAATCTTGTCCTGAAACATGCAATTATAATAAAAGGTTTATAAATCATTTCTGTGCTAAACATAACTAACAACAAAACTGAAGTAGGGCAGAGTAGGAACTTTCCTGCTCAAAATATGGAGTAGCCCGACTGGAGTAGTACTTTGACCTTACAGAAGACCACAGCTAAATAATACTGTTTTCAAGCAGTATTGTGTTCCTGTTGGTAAGTAAGGTGACCAAAGTTTTTGCGATGCTTCTGGTGTTGCAGGCGTCTATAAGCTACGGTAATCGCTTACCATCAGGTGAGCCGTACGCTTATTTGCCGACCTATTCATATAAAAAAGAAATGAAGTGGAATGAAGTAAATTAACAATTTTTAATATTAAAACGGAAATTAATTTTTTTAAAATCCAAAATAAATAAACAAAATAGGTAGTTCGTAAAACTCTTTTTCGCTTTTTCTTTTCCCCCTTTATCTTTCTTCCAGCACACGTCACACAATAATTATAAAACATAATTTAATGTTTAAAGCCTTTTTAAGCGGTTACTTATATACCTATATGTTAGATATTACTATTGTATATAAATAATATTATAGTTAGGATGCCTTTGTTACTTTGTTTTAGTTTCAAAATCGTTCTTTTAAAGCGTCAGTGATCATAAGTTTAACTGATATTTAAAACGGTACAGTAATTATTTACTTTTTTTAATTATTTAAAATAATATAAAATATAATTGTATTCCTAAAAATATCAAAATATATATTATAGATACGTTATAATAACGTTACGTAATAAATGACAAGAAAATTATAAAAATCTTTATAATAGATTGGGGACTTATTCATTACAAACGAATATTTCTTCTTTTAAAAGAAGATTTCTTCTTTTAAAAGAAGACTTCTTCTTTTTCTCTTTTTAAATATTAAAATTAAAATATAAAAATTTTGTAATGAAAATTATTTTTCACAAATTACTATGCATATAACTAAATAAAATCATCTACATTTTTTCTCTGTGTTAATGGTGATTTTCACTTAATTTAGTGCTTAACTGCCCATTCAGTAAGCAACATTTTTAATATAAAAAGTCATATTAGCAATGTTGTAGAAATATAAGCAAATATATAGGTTCATAAAACACGGACAATAAAATATGACGTAATTTAATTTTTTTAGATTTTTTTTTATCTTCGGATCAAATTATTCTTTTTGCACGCAGTCACTTCATCATAAACTTCCTGACGCGAGATTATTACAAAACTTCAGTAATGTTCTATTACGTGTTTTTGAGCATAACATTTCAGACCGTTGGGAGATATTGTTAAAAATAAAATAAAGTAAGTGTAGTAAAAATTCGGGCATCACTACATAGTATAAAACAAAGTCGCTTTCTCTGTCCCTATGTCCCTATGTCCCTATGTCCCTATGTATACTTAGATCTTTAAAACTACGCAACGGATTTTAATGCGGTTTTTTTTAAAAGATAGAGTGATTCAAGAGGAAGGTTTATGTATATAATTTAGTATAGTTTTATGTAAATTAGCAGAAATACGGCGATAAATGTTGAAGAAGTCGCACAAAATCGGGCCAACTGGGAGCTTTCCACGCAAACGCCGCGTAAACTAGCAAAGATACAGTGGAGTAATGTACTAGCGAATTCTAAATCTATAAAAATGCTACAAAAAAGTCCGCGAGAGCATATCTCTATCTCTTACGGTTGACTTACAATAACCACTTTTATGTTCAAATTTTTAATTAAAAACATTACGTTATTTTCCAAGCTATTTTCTTTAGTTCAGTATTAATCCTTATCCAAACAAATATTTTAGTTAGCTTAGGAATTTAATGCAGATTAAAATTGCCCTTTACACTATATCAATCAGATGAATAGGTTTTCAGATATCGTCGTTAGAAGTAATTAACAGCGAAACATTTAACCCTTTAACCGCCATCGCCGTAATATTACGTGTTGTAAGAGTAGTACCTCAGCCGCCACGTCGGAATATTACGTAAAGATCCTGTCATTTAAAAATGTCATCATTGCACCCGTGCGAAGCCGGGGCGGGTCGCTAGTTTAATATAACTAAAATTAGACTTGAGTGACTTTTAAAGATATACTAAGTGAGAAGTGAATGTTCACTAAAGTAGTAGGTACAAATTTATAAATGAGAATACAAACAACAATTTCCGTTTCAGTTTGTAACATGAAATACATTAACTGTGTTAATGTTTTGTTATAAACAAATTAAATACTGAAAATCGTTTAATAAAACACCAAACGCTACACAATACGACTTAATCCACCTCAATAGCGCATCAATTATACTTGTTTCCCATGTAATCAAATATGCAATTACTGAACGTAATTAGTATTTAATGTGAGGTTTTAGACTGTGGCGGGATTCCCATAATTAATGAACATTTGGGTTGCAAATCAGTGGCCACGTTCGCTGAGTTGACTGTCGGGAAATACGTAGGATAAGATTTCGAACGAAATTATCTAGGTTTGCTTTTAAGCTAGACTAAACTTTTAAGCTAGGTTTAGATAAAGTTTCTGCTCCTTTTTTCTGTATAAAATCGAAGTTCATTGCATTTAAATATAATAATATTTATAAATATCTGTAACAAAATAATAATAATAATATATTTGAACTAGCTTCTGCGCGCGACTTCGTCCCCGTGGAATAGTACTAATTCTGTCAAACATGATTTGAGCGAAACTTTAACCGTTTACGCCGCGGAAGCTCTCAAAAGGAAAAAAAACCCGATTTTGAAACATTCTTCATTGGTGCTACGCTCCTATTGGTCCTAGCGTGATGATATATAGCCTATAGCCTTCCTCGATAAATGGGCTATCTAACACTGAAAGAATTTTTCAAATCGGGCCAGTAGATCCTGAGATTAGCGCGTTCAAACAAACAAACAAACAAACAAACAATCAAACAAACAAACTCTTCAGCTTTATTATATTAGTATAGATTATTAAAGTTTTATCTCTATATGTATAAAAATGAATCCCTGAATGTGTTGCTAAGCGCAAATCGTGAGTGCAGCTGAACTGATTTTGCTAATTCTTTTTTTATTATATTCCTTGAAGTACGAGGATGGTTGTTACGGAGAGAAAATTTTAAAAAATTCCCTAAAAAAGTCTAAAAACAACAGTTTTCTATATTCCCATACAAAAGATTCGTAATAATACTTAAAGATCAATTTGAACTTTAATACCATACCATAAAATTTAAGTGTTAGGAGGAGGGGTTCCGGGAAGGATAAGTATTAAAAAATTTTTATTTAATTTTATTTATTTATTTATTTATTTAATGCATAAAAAACTTAAACCTAACATTACAGTAATTAAACCAATTCGTTAGATAAGTTGATCACAAAATCACATTTCATTTATAGATTCCTGTGTAAATAACAATATAACAGTACATTTAAGAATCAATCAAATACAACTCAATATAAATAATTCAATAAAAGCAATAAATAATATTAATAATAGTAATTCTAATTTCAATCGGCATTATCATTACAATAAATAATTGAATAAACAAAATAGAAGTCAATTTAAATAATTCAATAAAATCAATAAATAATAATAACAAAAATTCTAATTTTAATTCTAATTTCAATTAATTAAATAGTCAAATTTTAAAAATATATAAAACAAACATACAATAATAGTCACCAATTAACACATTAATATTACATTTAAAATCAATTTAATTGTGTCGGATTGAATAATGTCACCAAAATAAATAATGTCATACAAAATTTAATTTTACAGATTAAGAAAGATTACCTAACTAACAACCTACCTAAGTACACAATTTATAACAAACCCTAGTGAACTCGTCCAGTGTACAACTGAACAGATCGACATGACATGCCGCCGCGTTGAGCAGTTGCAGCGCCCGCGTGAGCGGCGCGTCTCGCAAAAGGTTGGTGCGCGCGGGCGGCAGCGCCAGCAGCGGCGGCCGCCGGCGACGCTCGACACTGCCTGGTGGCGCGGAGAGCCTCAACTCTTCCAGAACTGCCGGACTGTCTAACTCACCGCGTAATACCCTTATCAGGTATTTAGCGAGAGCGACTTCCCGCCGCGTTTCCAGCTTACTGTATCCCACCATGCCCATAACGAACATGCTAGGATACAGCAAGGGATAGCCTGGATACACTCCATACCTTTTAAGGTAGAGGAACCTAGTGAACTTATTTTGGATGCGTTCCATCATAAGTTTATACTTGATCTCACCCGGAGACCATATAACCGAGTTACACTCCAAGTGACTTCTCACCAGTGCCCCGTATAATGCACACAAAGCAGCTAAGTTGGTAAAGCTGCCCGCTTGCCTCAGTATGAAACCGAGGTTTCGGTAAGCCTTTTTGCATACCTCGGCTATATGGCCCCGAAAGTTGAGATCAGAGGTAAATCGAACGCCTAGATCCCTCACCTCGGTGACCCGCTGCAAATGCTCATCCCCCACGCGATAGGCAAAGTGCCGAGGAACGCACGCGCGACTGAATGAAAGTAAGGAACATTTTCCAGCGTTGAAGTGTAGTCGATTCCTGCGACCCCACTCGACTACGCTGTCAATATCCCTCTGCAGTCCCCAATGGTCCACCATGTCACCCACCTCGCGTACTAGCTTCAAGTCGTCAGCATATAGGAGGCATGTAGACTCTTGAACCACCTCCGGTAGATCATTTATCATTATGATAAATTGGAGGGGTCCTAAATTACTACCTTGACTGACGCCTGATCGTGTCCAGTACTGTTCCGAAAGGCACCCACCACAGTCAACATACTGGCGTCTGTCTCGCAAGTAGCTGGCGAAGAAGGACAATGTATGCGGCGTGCAGCCCATGCCAGCCAACTTCTCCAGCAGCACGTCATTATCAACCGTGTCGAATGCCCTTCGGAAATCGAGGTAGGCGACATCTACCTGACGTCCAGCATCCACCGCTGGCACCAGCCGCGACATCAAATGCAGCAGATTGCCCGTTGTCCCCCGCCCAGAACGAAATCCGTGCTGCGCGTCAGACAACCGGGCCCTCACCTGCTCATACAACGCATGATAGACAGCCGACTCGAACACCTTAGCCACTGCACATAGGATAGCCACGGGTCTGTAGTCACTCGGCTCCGTTCCGCCCTTTCCCTTCGGTACTGGCACCACTCGGGTGAGTTTCCACCTATCAGGAAAGGTAGCGTTAGCCAGGCAGACATTGAACACATGCAGCAGTGGCTCCTCAAGCGTGAGACGACAATCCTTGAGGATGTAAGGCGGGATTCCGTCCGGTCCAACTGAACGCTTCGGCGGTAGCCGCGCGATCGCGCGAGACACGTCCGCCAGAGCGAGACGCGTCATGTGCACACGCGCGTCGCCCCCCACCGCCGCGCTCACAGCCGATACATCCAGACGCGCCGGCTCCGGGCTATACACGGAATAGAAGAACCGGGCTAGTTCAATTGCGCATTCCTGATTTGAAAGAGTGCGCCCGTCTCTCATTAATTTACACTGCGTGGATGTACCTCTCTTAGATCTTAAAAAAACCCAAAATGCTTTGGGGTCCGAAGCGAGATTGTTCTGGACTCGTTCCTGATAGAGGTTATGAGCGCGCGAAGTTTCCTCTTTTACTTTCGCCCTATATTGAGAAAACTCCTCATAGTCGCGGCGATTCTTAGTAGTTTTATATTTTTTGTGTAACCGGTATTTTATCTGTATATCTTTAATAATTTGTGAGGTATACCATACTGGATAAATATATCTAAAATTATCCCGTTTACGAACCTTCAAAGGCACACATTTATCAAAAACGTCAAAAAGTCTAGGCCAGTCTTTAGACAATAGTATTTCGATTTATGGGGTTTTTTGAAAAAGGGGGGGAGGGGGTGTGGTGGATTATCCTCTGGTGCCTCTCCCATCCCTAGAAATCTCATGATTATAACGATATCACGGCAAAATTTTTTAAGGTAAAAATTATTTAAATACTTACCGAATACCTAATTTTAATTATACGTATTTTAGCTCCGATGCTGCAAGAAGTGCATTCATACTCCATTCCGTAGCCTTTAAAACACTTACACATTATAATAATACACGTATGTACGTAGAAACTATTTGTAACACTTTTATACATAATATTATTCGTATTTACGTTAAAACTATCTCTTGAATTCTTGATTGACATTTGACAAGAGTAATTTATACGATACGAAGAACAGATTAATATGAACTGACATATCGATGTAGATGTTTTCGTTCTATCTATCAAACAGGCAAAAGTCTAAGACCATACAGCCTATTCAGTCGGGATTATTTTCAATACATTTTTTATATGAAGGCAAAACCTATTTAATCGTAAATCTTTTTAATTTTCAGCTTAGATAAATTAGATTATCGACATAATTTCGTTATAAAAAATAAATAAATAACCCTAACCTATCTAACTCAGTTTTTATATATTAAATTAATACTTGTGCATTGTAGGAAAAATTAGAACGACATAATATTCTAATCAAATTAGTAAAATTTTGTGTTAGAATATATATATACAGAAATCCGAAAAATACCCAGAACCCAATCCGAGCACCCTACTATCCACGTGGTCTTGGTCTGTCTTACCCCTAGAGTGTTCTGTTGAGAGCCCGGAGCGGATAAGGCTGGTCGCCGAAGGCGACCAGCCTCATCCGCTCCCTACGCATTCGTTCATGCGCTTTCGCACAGCGGGAGAGGTATGTCCTCCTTCCGCGCCGGAGCCGTGTTATACTAATTTGTCATTTGACAAGAGTAATTTATACGATACGAAGAACAGATTAATATGAACTGACATATCGATGTAGATGTTTTCGTTCTATCTATCAAACAGGCAAAAGTCTAAGACCATACAGCCTATTCAGTCAGGATTATTTTCAATACATTTTTTTATATGAAGGCAAAACCTATTTAATCGTAAATCTTTTTAATTTTGAGCTTAGATAAATTAGATTATCGACATAATTTCGTTAATCTAACTCAGTTTTTATACAGGATGTCCCGCGATAAAGTGCAACCCCGAAAGGGGGTGAAACTAGACAATAAATTATCGACAAAAAACATAGAAAAAACTTTTTTAAAAAAACATTTTATTTCTTATTGACGAATTAAGATTTTTATATCTTACGTAGACTCTATGTACAAAAAATGATGATTTCTTCCAAAGTAGTGGGTCGATTACTATAAAATAAAATAAAATATTACGCCACGTACTTGGCGGTAAGGATAAAATAAAAATTAGCTCGCAAAAAAGTGGCATTATGTCTTTAACTATGTTTCTTGTGAAAAAAAATCCATTTTTTATGACTGTTTTTTTTCAATGATCTCTAATTTTCTCAGAATTATGCCCCCAATACCAGGAAATTTTATGATTTATTATTATTTCTTACCATATTACCATTCAAATAAAAAAAAATTTACGCCTGTATCCCAAAAAACACGTACAAAAATCATCATTTTTTGTACAAAGAGGCTACGTAAGCTATACAAAAATCTTAATTCGTCAATAAAAAAATAAATTTTTTTTTTAATTTTTTTTATTTTTTTTCTGGTTTTTGTCGATAATTTATGGTCTAGTTTCACCCTCTTTCGGGGTTGCACTTTATCGCGGGACACCCTGTATATTAAATTAATACTTGTGCATTGTAGGAAAAATTAGAACGACATAATATTCTAATAAAATTAGTAAAATTGTGTGTTAGAATATATATACAGAAATCCGAAAAATACCCAGAACCCAATCCGAGCACCCCACTATCCACGTGGTCTTGGTCTGTCTTACCCCTAGAGTGTTCTGTTGAGAGCCCGGAGCGGATAAGGCTGGTCGCCTTCGGCGACCAGCCTCATCCGCTCCCTACGCATTCGTTCATGCGCTTTCGCACAGCGGGAGAGGTATGTCCTCCTTCCGCGCCGGAGCCGTGTTATACTAATTTCAATGGTGGTAGGTTAAATTTTTTTCGTAACGTAATTATGTGGATAAACCGTCTAATTTTGAAGTTAGAGAGGTTAGGGTTATTTATTTATTTTTTATAACGAAATTATGTCGATAATCTAATTTATCTAAGCTGAAAATTAAAAAGATTTACGATTAAATAGGTTTTGCCTTCATATAAAAAATGTATTGAAAATAATCCCGACTGAATAGGCTGTATGGTCTTAGACTTTTGCCTGTTTGATAGATAGAACGAAAACATCTACATCGATATGTCAGTTCATATTAATCTGTTCTTCGTATCGTATAAATTACTCTTGTCAAATGTCAATCAAGAATTCAAGAGATAGTTTTAACGTAAATACGAATAATATTATGTATAAAAGTGTTACAAATAGTTTCTACGTACATACGTGTATTATTATAATGTGTAAGTGTTTTAAAAGCTACGGAATGGAGTATGAATGCACTTCTTGCAGCATCGGAGCTAAAATACGTATAATTAAAATTAGGTATTCGGTAAGTATTTAAATAATTTTTACCTTAAAAAATTTTGCCGTGATATCGTTATAATCATGAGATTTCTAGGGATGGGAGAGGCACCAGAGGATAATCCACCACACCCCCTCCCCCCACTTTTTCAAAAAACCCCATAAATCGAAATACTATTGTCTAAAGGCTTACCAAAGTCTATTATAAAATAATTCTAATACTAAATCAGGATCGGTGGTCGTATATACCTCCGTCCAGTCAATTTTTAAAATGGAATAATATAATTCATGAAAGTTCGCTTTATTAAAATTCCATTGCTTCACTGGTTGCTGGCCAGAATCATGGTCCGCGCTCGCGGCGGCGCGGGGACTGGCGGCGGCGACGACAGCGACGGTGAGCGGCGGGTGGTACGCGTCCACCGGCAGCAGAGCCTCGTCGGCCGCCGCCACCGACACCGCCGCGCCGCCGCGCGCGCTCAGCACCAGGTCCAGCTGTCGGCCTTGACAGTTCGGAACAGTGTTACACTGGACAAGTTCACAGAAGGACATAAAATATTCATAGTAATTAAGCACACTGTTATAATTACATGAGTTCAAATTAAAGTCACCTAAAACAACTACATTACTTTTAAATTTGACACATATTTGTTCAATCAATCCGAGCATTACTAGGTACTCATTTTCTCCAGTCCGCGGTGGGATATAAACAACACAGCAGGCGAACAAGAATCGATCACGTATATAAACCGACGCACATACCAGTTCAAAACTACAGTTGTCTATGTTAGCACCGTCAGGCACGGGTACTTGCCGCAACTCGAACCGAGGCGCAGCCGCCAGCAGCACGCCGCCCTGCTTGCGGCCGTCCGCACGGTCGCACCGCACCACGGAGTAGCCGGGCGGCACGATCTCCACATTCTGAATGGCTTCGTTGCAGCCGGTTTCGGTGATCGCGAACAAATCAGAACCCGAAGATTCCACAAAAGATAAAAATTGCGAAGTCTTCGTTCGGAGGCCTCTAACATTTTGATACAGAATGTTAACTATCCTATTTGCCCGCGACTTCTTTTTGGACGTGTTTCGGGGCTCGAAAAAACACCCATTCACTATATTCGGTGTCTTTCGGCCACACGCTAGGATTGTACAACTTGTTAAAATTGTCCTCCGTTACACAAATTCTAAAAGATGCGTAGCCCCTCTCAATTTTATGTTGGATCTTGCTAACTGTTACGAAGGTGTCTTCGCCCAATATTTCCGTAACATACTCGGTTATGTCTTTTTCCGTAGTATCTTTAAGAAGTCTCCAGACATGTAAGTACTTCTTACGTTCAACCGCCTTAATTTTAATACTCGACGTATTTATCCCCTTGCTGATCGGGGTTATTTTTCTAGTCTTGGCCAATTTATCGCCTCCTTTTAAGTTCATATCTGACCCCTCCGCAGGTATAAGTTCTTTCTCCGCCGCTACATTAAATTCGCTTTTATTAGTGGTTGCCGATCGGCGGCGCGAGCGTCTTGGTCTAACGTTAACCCACTCATTCGAATTCGAATTCTCACTATCAGCTGTCTGCACATTAAGCGTCGATGGCGTAACTAACTCGTTGTTTACAACTTGCGTTCGGGTCCGGGCAAATGATGACTCACTAGGCGGAGAAGCCAGCGCGCTCGCGCTGACTCGGGTGGGCTCGGGCGTCGTAACGGCGACCGCGTTACTCCGAACGGGCACGGAGATCGCCGGCTTCGGCCGATTTTTGGCATTAGTCATTGGTCGCAGAGAATGCTGACTCCTCCGTATACCCTCATTGTTGTTATTATTTTTATTGATCACTGATTCACTCGATACTTCACTTACACAAATAAGTTTTTTAATTACGCTATTTTGCTCTTGAATAGTCATTTCCAGTGATGACACTCTGCCTTGAAGCTCAAGCACAGTTTCCGTGAGGTAACCAATCGCACTTTCCAACGAATTAACAGCCATTTCTAATTTCCTTCAATTATTTAACACAGAGCTTGCAAACAACTTCCGACCACGGCGGGGCACGCGGGGGGAGGGAATTTATAAAAAAATATGAATCGACTGTTAGGCGGTACGAAGTTCGCCGGGTCTGCTAGTATTATATAAAAAGGTATTTCATTGGCTACAAATAAATAGGTACAATTAACATTTTTTCAATTAAGGTGGTACTAACAAATGTATTTCAAATTAAAGTGCACCTGTTATCTGAACTAGTTATATAACTGTATCTCAGAATAATAGGATTCTCCCCTCTAGGAATCTACATTTAATTACAAATTAGACTCGAAGTATAATACAGAGAAAACAATTGATACCAAAGTAATTATTATTCTTGTGTTTAGGTAGGCTTGTGTATGGGTTTGAGTGAAAGAGAACATGTGTATGTGTGTCCATCTGTAATATAATAATAATAGTAATATACATAGTGTGTGCCTGTGGTGTGTGCTATTATTATTTAACACAGACTTAAATTTGGAAATGTAGTAGTTTTTGCTGAGATGAGAACGCTTGAATCTATAAGATCTACATAATTCATGTAACTACTTGAATATTTTTACACATTGAATTAACTACAGCAAATTTTAAATAGCTAACTTATATAATTATTCGCAAATTACAAAATTATCAAGATGTTTAGAATAAAATTAAATTTAACGAGTAATTAAGAAATAACAATGAATTAGAAATATTTAGGGGCATTCCTACAGTTTGTCGAAATCAACAAGGAAAATACGACACCTCGGCGGAGCGACTTAATTAACCGACAAACAAACAGGATAAACGAACTTTTAAGCGTTAATAGGAGCCTGCTCGAAGAATCCGATCAAACCATTGTATTCCTTTTAAAAAGATTAGCTACATTAAAAGAAACGTTACAATTAAATTTAAATCAAATATATCTTATCTTGATATAAAGTATAATTATGAGAACCTGTTTTTGTTAATACTATTATACTTTGTACGGTTTCGGACGTATGCCGATGAGACAAAGGCGCGTTAGAGTACACGTAACACGTAGACTGACAAGAAATTAATATAAGTATTCCACAAACACTTTATACCGTAACGTCGTACTGAAGCTTTACAATACAAGCATCACGCGCATCAGTAATCAGTTATTTCCTGCGTGGCAACGAATCTTAATCAATAACTTCATATCAGATGAAGTAACGGCAACGTTGTTTACGTCAAATTTTACTACATAAAACCCAGGTTCGTCATTGTATGGAATACTACTTTCAACTTTGGTCTGGCGGCTTTTGTCTCTTGTTCAAATAAAAATTCTACAGGTAAATTACGATATATTACGACAGATTAGATTTTTATATGTATATAAAACTCGATAAAAAAGTCTTTCAAGTTAAGCAAGCTTAATTGTCAACATAAATAATTCCCTCTGTTAGTATAAAATATTGTGTAAAGTTTAAAATTAATAGTAGTCACAAAAACTTTTATTATATCGACATAAACAATAGCAAATAGGTAATTTAAATACTAGAAGGAATGATAAAATGCTCCATGTCTTCGAAGAGCAAACATTTTTTTTTCTTCTCTTTAAAAAGTCCTTTAGATGTAAAAAATACAAGTCTAGTTGATATTTAATTTCCTTTCAATAGCAGTGCGATAAACAGATGAAGGAATTGGTATTTAAACTAGTAAGTAACGCTGTGCGTGTTGTTATTGCGGGTTCCGCGTATTCCACTGCTGTTGGATACTCCAGAATGGAACAAAATGTTCGATATAGGGTATCCATTGAAGGTAATCTGTTCCCAATACTAAGCAATGATTACGTGACCATTTAGTAATTGCAATTATTTAAACGAATTATTTGATATGCAGTAGAGAACAATCAAGTTATAATAAAATCACTTTTACTTTAAAATTACTCTAAATAAGTTTGTCTTATAGCTCTGGTACTTTATAATAATTCTATCGTAAACAATAAATATTTATTCAATAATCACCCACTAATAATAATAAAGGAGAAAATTAACGAAATCAAATAGATGTCGTGAAATATAATGTGATCCGTATAATTATTGCGCAAACTGCGTAAAATCAAACCTAATGACATGTATATTAAAATTAACCGCGTCATGGTGTTATAATAGCTTAACCTCACTGAAACTGCATTGAAACGAAATGTATAATTTTATATTAAACTAGCTGTGCACCGCGGTTTCATCAGCGTTAATTTGAGAAAATAACGTAGGTACTAATATAATATAAATCCAACACAAAAATAATTTTTCAATTCGAACCAGTAGGTCCTGAGTTTGGCGCATTCAAATAAACAAACAAGCAAGCTATTTAGCTTCATAATATTAATTACTAAATTAAATTATAAGATTGTGTATAATAATAATTCTGTCCTTTGCTAGAGTTTAAAAATCTGACAATACATCAAAGCTATTTGGCTAGATTAATTCTAAATCTAAAAAGTATCTAATACAGAACACAGAATAGCTTCTGCTCGCGACTTCGTTCGCGTGGAATAGGAACAATGGGCATGACGACAGTATCAAAAAATCGTCAATTTAATGATTTTAGGGGAACACTCATATTATAAAAATTCAAAATACTGGTTTAGTTTTATATAATATAATAAGATTATTGTGATTTTCAATAAAATAAAACATTAAAATACTGCAATCGGTCATTTTGATTGAAACACAAATTACAGCGCATGACGTCACACTATATAATACGTCAAAATTAAAAGCGTTGTGGGCCTTAGATGGGACGCGCCCGACGACTACATGCTGTATATTGCGACGTCAGAGCCGACGCCACATGGTGACACCTGTAGGCGTTTTGTCGCACTCATTGAAAACATAGTAGAGAAATATTTTGAAACTTCTTCAGCGGAAGCTCTCAAAAGGAAAAAGTACCCCGATTTTGATATACCCTTCATTGGTGATCGGCTCCTATTGGTCTTAGCGTGATGATATATAGCCTATAGCCTTCCTCGATAAATGGACTATCTAACACTGAAAAAAATTTTGTATAGGAAACTGCTTGTTGTAAAATGGTACTCCATTGACTCGATTTATTTTAATAACAAAATTTCCTTATTAACTTATCGTAATTTAAATATATGTCTGACTATTTTTACAAAAGTAAACAAATTTATTAACAAGTAATATGCTTTTATACACTTTCGAGAAAAAAATTCTAAATAGCGGCACATATACATTGGATAATCGACCTAATACACCTTACAATATAGCAACCAACATATTCGTAGTCGCGTTTTACACAAACGTTTCCCCTTTACATTCACGGCTACCGAACGCAAAGCGGCTTTTCAATGTTACTTTATCAAATTCTATTCAATTTTATTTTATTTTGCTATATTACATTCGAATATGTAAATGTTCTACATAAATCGAATTTTATTCAAAGCGAAGAAATTTTAATTCTAATTGAAATTGATATTTCTGGGAGCTTAAATTACGTACAGTTAATTTTTATTCAGATCGAAAGAATGATATTAATATTTTCATATCTAAATAATGGATAAGGTGACAATGACATTTGCTCTCTGAAGTCGTTCGAATAAAGTCTTTGCTCATTAAATCCGACAATTAATTAATTAAATTATTAATTTGGAACACAGGTCTTAATTATGTACGTGAACTTATGTCTTATTTTAAAATTAATATTAGCTCAAAAGTAGATCAAAGCTAAATAAAACTGCTAATAAGTGTTTCTGTGGTGATTAGGGCAGCCAGAGCTCCTGGGGAGGTTTGGGGATACTGTCAGCAAAGCGCTTCATGGCATCGAATAAGGTACGGTAGCCGCTTAATCAGACGGACTGGCTACCACTTTTATTATATAAAATTTTAAATGACTTAAATATGTGATCAAAATACTATTAGTATTGTATAATTGTTAATGAGTATTAGTAAAGTAATCTAGGAAAATGAATTAAGAGAGAAAGATAATAAGTTTTTTCTACAGAAATAATTCCTATCTGTTTTCCCCCAACTATAACACTGATATAGCAAGAAATGAAATGATATAGGTATTAAATGAACTGATATATACATATTTTTTTACTTATGTTATAAGAATATAAATTGCTTTCGTCGGCGAGTTTATTAAACATGGCTTAACATATTTTGTCACAAAACTCTTGCTGTTTGAGACACACATTAACGTTTCTGATTTCATTAATACTATTAGGAGCAAAGTTATCTTAATAGTATTTCAACTTCGAGTACCCTTTGTTCAAAACTTTATGCAATTTGTAGGTATTCTCACCTAATAACTTAAGGGTTATAATACTCAAACAGCTTATGCTATTATGAATACTGAATAATTCAGTTCAACAAGACGTGTCCCACTGCAAATTATCATATTAATTATTTAATTTTTACTTCTTAAAAACCGAATTGTGTTTATGAAATTCTTAATTTTTACTTACAACTTACAAAGAAAGTATCAAATATGACTTACAATTAACGAATAACGAACGCCAATCTGTTGTTATAGTATTTTCATTATAGGCATAAATAAATGGCTAATAATATTCCTCTCAAGGAGCTAAAAGACACGGCTGTCCTACAACAATGACACTTAGGTACCTAGAGGCTAGAGTGTTTAAATAATTTATCTGAGACATTAGTATATCTTGTATAGTTTCTTTCTATTTTATAATACATGCTTTATAGATTTAAGTTAAAATATGAAAGTATACTTTGATGTATAATTAAATTAACATGATCTGTATAGTTTTCAATACACCGTTGAGTCGATTATATGTATACTAGCTGTGCCCCGCGGTATCACACGCGTTAATTTGAAAAAAAATAGACTATTATAGCCTTCCTCGATAAATGGGCTATCCAACACTGAAAGAATTTTTTAAATCGGACCAGTTCTTCTTGAAATTAGCGCGTTCAAATAAACAAACATACAAACTCTTCAGCTTTATAATATTAATTATATGGATAATATAATAAAAGTAGGTACATACGTTTGTTGTAGAAAGTACGGTTAAACGATACTACTTTACGGAACCCTAAAACATACAGAAAACCGTCAAGCCTTATTTTCCTTTACTATATCCATCGTGGATATTAAACAATTTTTGTTCACATTCCGTAAAACAAATCTAAATCCATTCCTCTCAGAACCGCTCGTTGCGGCGTTTATTTGAATTTCCCCATTTCTATTTCAGACCGTAAAGGATCCGAGAGCATCGCATATCAGTATCGCAACATAAATATTCTGTGTCTATCACGGGAATTATAATATTTAAAACGCTGTGTCGAAAAGGCACTGTACACATATGGCTGACTTATAAAACACTTTTTTATAAACTTTTTCTGGAATAATGATAATAATATTTTGAAACAACGGGTGCAACGGACCTGACGTCTTCATGGAACTGGCTATCGAATTATATAATAAGAAGTTAATACGTGAAGCAAAAACTTTGTACCTACCCCTTATTACGGAAATTGTGCGGACGGAGGAGTATGAAATTTCGCACACTTATAGTTTATATAGAGAAGGAGTGCAGAATGATAATATTTTTTTAAAAATTATACATAAAACATGCATTAAATTAATTAAAAAAACATTACACACACTACCATGTACCTATTGGATAAACACACACGTATATTATAAGTACTATTTTGTTGATTGTCAAAGACTGTAGTCAAATTGAAAAATTTAATAAAGGTTCTTAAAGGTTTCATAATTATTTGCTTTTCTTTAATTTAAATTTTTTTGTTTAACTATGGTCGAATTTCGACCTCTGGGTGACCACTAGTAATATATAAATACACAGAACAATGAAATAGCCCACATTCTGCGTTCCATTTTTATATACTACTTACATACAGAATTATAAATTGTAGCATATTAGATCTGATATAACAAATGATTTGTGGTCACAACAACTAAGCGCCTTACGGTAACGATTTATTTGTTCACCGTTATTCGAGCAATACATCCGCTACTTGATGGGAAACAAACACTACCTTATGCTTATATATGACAAAATATGTAATGATCACGATTTTCTAAGCCTTTTTCCAATGAATAAATCCAGTAACACTGTATATTAATGAAAAAAAAACTTCAAATTAAATGTCTAATCAAATTATAAATAGACCATATTTTATTATATCCCCGAAGCTATTCAAGTCTGAAATAGTCCTAATGATATTCTCATAATTTAAAAGGAATGTGCGTGTTTCACAAGAATTTGCTTTGTGAATGAGTTTATAAGTAAACTCAAAGTTGTTAGGGTACCCTCGACATGCTGCTCTGCTGTGAGTTAACTGATACATTCGAAATGAAATGAAATGAAAACATTTATTTCATCATAAGGTGAGCCTCACACTTAACGAAAGTCAAAAACGAAAAATAGAAATGTCATTTACAAAAAAAAAAAAACTAAACAATAATAAAAAAAGTTAAGGCAGCAAAACATCAGTAAAATAAAAATGTATACTTTAACATTAACATTGGGTACATTACAAACTTACGTAACGTACCCAGTGTTATAGGCAACCTTAACTTAGTCAAAATTTCTAATGTCTCGGTATACATCACCTATCTACTTTTTCCTCGCCTTTATTAGATATTACAATAACATAAAGTAATGATTCCTAGTGTAGGCCGAGAGAAAAAAAGCACGAGACAGCCAATCGTGCATGCCGAAACCACCACATGCCACCTGCTCACAATATTTATATACATAGAGGGTCACAGACATAGCCTGGTCGAGCTTTATTCAATCCCATGCCTTTTCATCATTAAGGTATTCATTGATGGTGTGATAGGCTTTACTGCATAATGCTCGCTTAGTAATTTTTTTAAACTTCAGTAAAGGCAGAGATTATAGCGCAGCCGGAATCTTATTAATTATTATATATTAAGATAGACGTTCCTATAAAGGAACTGCTCGAACTGCTGATTCGAAAGTAATAATTGACATTGTGGGAAATCATTTATGTAATATATTATAAGTAACAGCACCAATAATTATTTTTAGATCCGATAAAACAATCTTTATACAAACTATTTAATCAAACAGTATATCTGGAAAACCAAAACATACATAAATATTGTGACAGACAAAACAAACAGTTTATTTAATACTCATGTATATGGCACACAAATTTGATTACATAATATAAAGCTATCTAATTATAGCATCCATTTTGCAAGACTAATTAATGCAACGTCTATTGATGTAACCCGAAACAGTTCAACGGATGGTCAGCTTAATCCAGAGGAATATGTAAACAGAAGTGTCGTGGATACTCAGTAGGTTCACAAGTTGATGCGTCACGCAATATGAAAATGATTGATGAGAGGACAGTCGCTTGAATCCCGGGTGACCACAGCTTTGTGCCATTTGATACACTACGCTCAGATTAGTTTGTTAACGACAGGGCACATGTGTAAAGGAAAATATATTCTTTCAAAACTGTGGGATGTAATCAAATGGCTTGGGCAGTTAGAGGGTCTATATAATATGAGAATTGCCGCTGGTTGTTATTAAAACTGTCGTTAAACATTTTCATTTGTATACCATAGAAAGCTCGAAATAATTTTGAAAATAAAGATGACGCGAAATTTTTATTCACACAACACGTTCTTTGTATTAAATTAAACACACATTTTCTTTGGCACTTGTACTAAATTTAAACACAAAAAAATTGTCATCTTTACGAAATATTGAATTTTTTTGTACTTTTTCGAAGATCAGTATTTCAGTTCAGATATGAAGCGATATCTTCGAAAGATACTGAGTCTTTAAAACGAAAATAAAAATGCAATACGAAATCGGCTAGTTGCTTTCATAGGTATCAAAACGTACAAATACAGCGGTTGTGTCACGCAATATCGCAATGATTGATAGAAGTCTGCTGTCAGCTTGGAATACTTTTAGCTTTTCAAATATTCTGATATACGTGTTTCACTTTGTTTAAAAAAAAAACGACTTAATTCGAATTTTATGTCATTAAGTAAAAACAGTAAATTTTGACAAAAGTCAAAAATATTGCAATAAAGAAGCTAAGAAAGGTAAAACTGGCACCAGACTATAGTACAGAATAAATGAAACGAGACAATACGTTGCAATACAATTGCAATGAAAAGACGCGGTCCGTGTGTTCCAGTTCTGAACAAGAGGAATGGGAACTCACAGGTGCATACAACAATGCATTGGATACAACAATGTATGCTATTGCCACGCGATTGCGCCACGCCACTCAACAGGAGAGACTAAAATTTTGGCACGGTTGAGATTACTCTGTTTTTAATCACATTATATCAAGCGGAACGCAGAATATGCGGCGCATCCAGAAATCGTGGTTTTATATAATTTGCGCATAAGAGGAGACGTCAAATTATGAAAGGGATACGTTTTGAAAAGGACAATTGGAATTAAAACAAAATAAAAACAATTTTGAATCAGCACCATATTCGTTCTATAGCTGCACCGATGCATATCAATGCTGAGCTCACAATTGTTTTTAATGTAAGTTTTTTATTACCGCTGTAAAGTGTTCTTTCAAATGTTGTAAGTTGCTGTCTTTTTTATTAGCATTTATTGTGATTGACTAAATTCATACACATACTGATAAAATAATAATTTTAACAAACACAGTTACTAATTTGTCAACGAAAAGGGATCAATAACCTTTTGAAATAGAAAAATAATATGTTACACATGTCATAACAGTCTTAAAAAAAACATTACATTAGTTAAAAAAATTGACAACAGTCAAACATAAAATAACTCATTTACTGCTACTATTGTTACTACAACAATGCTATAATAATTATTATTTCAGGACAATTATATTTATTTCATTTTTCAACGTAATAATTATTATAAAACAAACAAATAGCGATTAAACTTAAACAAACGATTTAGAAAATTATTTTAAACAACACGATTCAAAGTTACAAAGATTATTCTTGAGGTATTTAAGCCGTTTCAACTAAGATTAAGACTAAGGATGTCTGCGCGACCTTTATAATCCATCAAAAGTGAACTATTAAAGTAAATGTTTGAGATTAATAGAAATATTTAGATGTATAGAAATGTTAGAATTTTTGATATAAAATTACATATTTTGAATAAATTTTAGCACGTTTTAAGTGAAAACTAAGTAGTTTTTAAAAGGACTGCAGATACTTATATTTTATTTACCTACTAGCTTCTGCGCGCGACTTCGTTGGCGTGCACTCCTCTCCTATTGGTCTTAGCGTGATGATACATAGCCTATAGCCTTCCTCGATAAACGGGCTATCTAACAGTGAAAGAATTTTTCAAATCGGCCCAGTAGTTCCAGAGATTACCGCGTTCAAACAAACAAACAAACAAACAAACAAACAAACAAACAAACAAACAAACAAACTCTTCAGCTTTATATATTAGTATAGATATTACTGGGTACTGGTACTAATATTATGCATAATAACAGTCTGAAGACTTCTCTCTTCTAGGCATAGGCCTAGATTAACATTTACGTAGAAATTATTTCGTAATTTGTTGCTATATTTGTGCTATGTTTAAAATCCATACAATGATGTACAAATTAATCTGATTTTTGTAGACCACGAAAAATATTGAATATAACTAAAAATTTACAGTTAAAACTCAGGAAATATCATTTGGAATACAAACACAATTTATTTGAAATTTTTTGAAGTGAAACTTTTTTAGGCTCATGAGGGGTAAAATTTGAGCAACTGATATTTGAATTAGCATTAAAAAAACCACTCAGGCTTATGATAAAGCTATTTAGTAACCAATAAATATAAAATAATAATCACACAATTACCCACCCTCCTATTAGAAGCAAGCTGGGACTGAACAAATCAAACAAAAAGATGCACACAATCAAAATATATCAGAGCTATCAAGTCACAATACGAGTAGGTAGTATCAAGAAAGGGATTTTTAAGTTTACTTTTTAAATTAATTGGCGTAATACTTTCAATCAATTTAGGTAGGTACTTTTTAAATTTGTGGTTGATGACACTGCCTTGAGATTAATAAAGTTATTTTTTCTAATGTCAGGTACATATTAATTAAATTAATCAAATTAATCAATTTTAGTTTTGTATGAGAGATACATATTTACATAACTAAGTTTAATTGAGTATAAGATTTGTTTAGATTATATTATTTTAAATACATAAAACATTCAAGAATAATTAAAACTTTATTTTGTTTATATAAATAATTTTACATTTGCTTAATATTATATTTCATGCTGTACAAAATATTTCATTGCGCGACCTCCATATTGTAAAATAAAATAAAAAGAACACTACGGGATTCGAAAGATGTCGTCGATGAAAAAAGATGAAGTTGTGAAAAAAAAAATTTAAGAGCAAAACGGTGAATTACTGTATTTGATTTAATTTTTCTCGTTTTATTTTTATTTCGACTGTGATGACAAATGATCTCCTGTTAATTTTACATATTTAAACATTTACAATTATTATATTTAACACGAAGTAGATTTTATTTGTTTACAGTACTAGATTAATATTATATAACTGAGGTAGGGCACAGCAGGAATTTCCTGCTCAAAATATGGAGCAGCCCGACTGGGGTAGTACCTCGACCTTACAGAAGACCACAGCTAAATAATACTGTTTTCAAGCAGTGTTGTGTTCCTGTTGGTGAGTAAGGTGACCAGAGCTCCCGGGGGGATTGGGGATAGGGTCGGCAACGCGCTAGCGATGCTTCTGGTGTTGCAGGCGTCAATAGGCTACGGTCTTACCATCAGGTGAGCCGTATGCTTGTTTGCCGGACTCGTAACATAAAAAAAAAAATCCGACAATTTTTAAACATAGGTATTCATAACAGTATTCGAATGAGTTCATTCGGTAATTTTTCACTGGATAATGCGAGTATCGCGCTAAATGTATATAGAACATGTGACTGTAAATACTCTACGTCGTAGAGTTTCGTTCGTAGCGTCTACGTTTTATGTGTACTAGCAGTTGCCTGCGGCCACGCTCGCACGCACAGTAAAGTGAAATTACACCACCGGGAATGTGAAAATTTCAATGACATCATTGTTTTATTTTTCAGATTTTACACGTGCTCGTAAAACAAACTTTTTTTCGTCTAACATTTTACGTATTTCTATATTAACTGTTGTTAATAAGTTGAGCGAGTCGAGGTAATAAATAAATTGATTTAAGCGTTTTCCACATGAATGAGGTTCTTAAAACACTTTATACAAACACAGTTTATTAAAATTCCTTCCTCCCAAAAAGCAAGTACCTACATACATACATGAAAAGTTAGTTAATAACTACCTTTTCATGTACTTGCTTTGGGGTCTCCGTTTTATGTACCGATATGTGATGGGTTGTCATTGTTAGTAGTAGGTATATAATCAATATTACGAAATAAAAAATGATAATCACTAATTAATAAATATAGTAAACATGTTAATTAAAAGTTGTTTCAATAAAATTGAAATAATAGAGTTTGCTCTCAAAAGAAAAAAAAAATTGTAATACAACGTTACTTACGTTTACGTAAATTGTAATACAACGTTACTTACGTTGTATTACAATTTTTTCGTCGAAAAAATAAAAAATTAAATAATCACTATTAGATGACGAAATCATCTGTACATAATATATGTATATTATGCTAATTTGGCACTGTTGCAAGCCGATTAATCTGAATGAATGAATGTATGATAATTCAAAAAGTACTAGTCAGATCTCGATCAATTTTGAATAGGACCACATTACAAGCACCGTCTTTCGATTTAAAAAAGTACCATCAAAATCGGTACACACAGTAAAAAGTTATGAGGTAATAGACATAAAAAATACAGTGGACTTTAGAAACTCCTCTTGTTTTGAAGAAAGAATATTACAATTTGTAAAGACATTGTGTGTTTATTCAAACTGTCTTATTTAAAACATCCCTAAAATTTACATCTAAATTTATAAACACTAAGAATAGTTTTTTGCTTAAGAATGAAAATACTTGAAATATCTGCAATGTTACTTTATAGTACAAAACTGTTAAGACATGATACTATAATATTATGTCATTACTAATCGAGCAGTCTTACACTTTTTACAGTCAGGAAGGACAAGTGAAAAATTTTTACTTAGCTTGAATGGAGTGTATTTAATTCGCATACAAGAAAGTTCAGAACATATAATTTAACAAAATTCTTGTTTAATTATTATTTTTAACTAAAAATTTCGACCAAATGAATTGTTAAAATTACAAGGTATTACTCGTATTATGTTCTTAAAAATTGCCAGTCTATGACCTTGTAATTGTGTTGAAATAAACTAGTTTACGTTCCTAATAAAATAAATCCTAGAATAAAAACTACATTAAAAAGTTGCATACAATTTTTCCAGTAGTTTATTTTTGTTCCGGGATCCTCAAGTTAGTTAAATATAATTTTAACGATCTCAAAAACTTCTACTACATCGTAAGTAAAGTTTAAACTGTAAGTAATTAGTGTACTAGTAAACTCGTACATCTCAGACAATCCGCCATGTAGGTACCTACTCGAGCAAAAGATAATATAAGTGTATATTATGTACCAATGCGTACAACTTATACCTAATGGCTAGGTAGTTTTGATAATGACAAATCTTTCCTTGTAAATTATCAATAGTTCTATGTTATCTTCTAATGTATGGAAAAATACTAATAATACTTAAGTTATTTTAACATTGCCTATTCACGATTCAGCCTGTAATATCCCACTGTTGGGCATAGGCCTCTTCCCCAAGTAAGGAGAAGGATCGGAGCTTAATCCACCACGCTGCTCCAATGCGGGTTGGCGTTATCGAGTAATTCAAAAATATAAGTTCGTATATAGGAGGCATTGATATTATGTATGTATATAAATGTAAGTCTTATTGAGAAAATTCTGACATATTTACTAAATTCGAATTATTTCGTTCATGTTTCTTTTTTATTAATAATAGATTTAGAGTCCTGATACCTACCTACTACAATAAATGTTATAGTTGTAAAGTATAATTATTATTACAACTGAACATGCAATAAAATAAGTACATACATCACTTTGATCGTGTCTGATAAATGAAAGACAATATTCATAAAGCCAATTTGATTATTTCAATATACGGAGTACATATTATATTATCATAGTGTCAATTATATTGGGTAATATATAAATAACTTGGGCGTTATGAATTTTAACAAATTAATCAATTAAGTTTCTGAAGGAGAATAATGAGTCACCTGACTCGAACTAGCTTGACTACGAGTCAACGACGTAGCTAAAGGTCTAATTTTTTTGTTATTGACAACAATTGATCTATTTACAATTTATCAGAAATAATATTACTAGAAAAACGTAGAATGTACTCGTAACACTAACAAAACAAAGAATGTGGTGTAACACAAGATTCTAAATAAATAGGTAATTAGCGCGAGACAAAAAATTTACACAACAAAAGTTAAAATATCAAACATAAGCAAAATATATCAATGATTCAATTCGCCGATAGCGGGAACGTTTATATCCAATTCAATCCCAACGTGAATTTGGTCCCAGTCATAGTGGTTGGACCAACAATGCAAACTCTGAAGTTCCTAACTTTGACCCCTCCCCCGCCCCCTCGTCCCGAAGGACCTAGCCCGGCGTCAGTGTGTGGCTGAATTTCGGAGGAGTCCAATTTAGCCCTATTTATGCAACACCCGAAGTCCCCTGTCTTTACTGAACTGACGCTGTATTAAGTTTAATGATCCTGAACATCTTGATTGATTCTGTGATTGTTTCGATTTCAATTCGCTCCAAATTAAATCGTAATTTGTACTTGACATGGCTCGGTGACTACGTTAAGGCAAGGGATTACATATTACATTTATTGGGTTTGTAATCGTCTCGATACTTTATAGGCAAGTATACTCGTACGTAAGAGTTGGTTAGTAACCAAATACTAGTATAATGTTAGTGGAGATTATTGAGTAGTTTCATATAATTTAATGTAATTGTTTTTTTCTTCTTCATAATTATAATATTAGCACAGCGATTACTAAGTACTATTTTAGTCACACATATATGTGATTTCAGCTCTGTTACTATGTACCTATATTGTAATTTCAATGTAAAAATATTAAACAAAGGTATATAAAATTGGCTATCTCTTTAAATAATTATAACTAAAAGTATGTACAGATAGTTATATAATCCTAAACCTATACAATTTTCTTATCGAAATGGTAAATGAATATCGATTTTCTGAATAATCCATATATTTATACAGAGTAGCGAAGCAGGTCGGTCTGAGATAGGCTTAAATCTTTGCCTTGAGTTTATTTCGTCTCGGCTTTATGCTATCCGTGTTATTGAATATATAAATGGGCACGAAAATATATTTTAAATACATATATTTACGAGCTTTTAATTTTTTTCAATATACGTTTAAATTAATTTTTAAACGATTCTAAACTAAAAAATAAAGACATAAAATAAAATGTGTATTCTAATTGTCCAGTGTCTAGATCTAGTCTGATTAGTTGTATTAAAATTTACTACTGTATAATTATTATGGAACTCTGTATTATTATCTCATCGTGCTATATCTGCATTTTTATTTTACTGATTCAACAAAATACATTTCATTTTCCCACAAGATCTAGGGTCCTCTTAGAATGTCAAGGTGAATAAAGTCTAAACAAATTGTTGATTATTATTTTATTAGTGCGAATGGCCGATAGTACTACTACACTGTAAAAATTATTTCTTTTCAATCGCTTTTTTGTATTTAAAAACAGAATAGTCACGGTTATGAACACATTTGATTTTGCAAAAAACCAAAAAATAACAGAAAATGTATGAAGAGATTTTTTTACCAATCCAATTTTTATTTTAAGTTTTATCAAACACACTCGTTTCATATTTCTTGAGTGCTTCTGTATAATATTTGCTAAGTCTCGAGGAACGAGTTCCAGTCGTTACTATAATGTTGAGACGCTCTCAATAATTTTCGATTGTCACCTCGCAGGTTTGAACTTTATCTACAGCTGATTGCGTCTCTTTCTGAAGTATCGTCGGATTCTTCCTTTACTTTCCTTGTTATCTCGACTGCACAAACTTATTTCCACTTGAGAAATATAACTCTTTTTAACTTTTTGAAATTGCACTGCACACTTGATCTTTATTGATTGTGGTTTTTTTTTAAATTATTTTCCGTAATTTATGTTTTAATTTTAATTATTATCTAAACATAATATTAAACATTTTTGTATTGGCCATACAGATGTTTGCCGTGGTCTGGGTGTTTGTGCAGTCCTTGTGGGTCTCCCCGCCGTGCCTCAGCATAAAAATATATTAAATCATCAAAAAAGAGCATGACACACAACTACCATGTATTTGATACACACACGCATATTATACTATTTTGTCGATTGTCAGTCTGTAGTCAAAATAGCCCAGTCGAATTAGTATTTTAGATTTACGAAAATTGGAAGTAGCAATTTTCCTTCGGAATTCGTTGGGGGGGGGTGTCACTAGTAATCTAAATTCAAAAAATACCAAAAAGTACCAGTTTTCAAGTAGTAAAGTAAGTTAAGAAATCGAAAAATATCGATCCTACAAAACAATTGACAAGAACCAAAATTGTAGGAAATTTAATTTTAAACAACTTTTGTAATAACTATTTTTCGTGTAAAATTGAAAATAAACGAGTTATTCAAGAGACAAAAAAATAACCCTTTAAATCAAGATGGCGGATGAAGCAACAAGTCTGGTATCCCTACTTTTTGAATATAGACACCAGTGACCTCCCCCAACAAATTCCGATGGAAAATTGCTGCTTCCAATTTTTGTAAATCTCAGCCTGTTTTTGAGCTAATTCGACTGGGCTAAAATGAAAAATTTAAAAGAAGATTATATTCATTATTTTATGGTGTTTTTAATTTACATTTTTAATTGTTGTCGAATTTCGACCACTAGGCGAACACTAGTAGGTATATATACTGTAAATATCCGACACAAATCAACGTCATTTGACGACAGACGGGTGACGTCATAAAAGATAAGCTAATTAAGGTCTTGATTGCTTGTTTTAAGAATAACATTATCGACTGTTCTAAACATATCTTAAGAAATTCTGTATAGCACTTGGAATTATAGGCATAATATAAATATGTAATATTACTGTGCTTTTGCTCAAAATCTGTGAAAGCCCGACTGGGGAAGTACCCTCGACCTTACAGAAAATGACAGCTAAATAATACTGCATTCAAGCAGTGTTGTGTTTCTGTGGTGAATAAGGTGACAAGAAGTTCCGGGGGAGGATTGATGGTAGAGGGGGGTGCTTATATAGTGTTTCAGGCGTATTGCCGAAATTATTTGCAGACCTAGTTGTATAAAAAAATGTACATAAAAACATTCCATTTTTGTATGTATAATATATATATTCTGATTGGTGTAGGTGTGAAAACATCTACCTAAGTTTATTGATTTGAAATATATTATTGCTTTGCTATCACAAAAATGATGGTAACCCTAAAACGGATGCGATTTCCTCACTTCATATCTGCATGCCTTAATAACAAATTAATATAACATGAGCGCACTCACTGAATTCGTCTGAACAAACTATGTAAGAGACGATTAGTAATTGCAGTTTGGTTCAAAATTTAAAAGGGTTGAATACATTTGAAAAGCTAAGTGAAGCATGAAAATCGATTAATAATTAGGTTTTGGAGTAAAGAAAAATTGAAAAACAGAATGTTTTTTATCTTTTTATTTTGAATTATGAATATTTTGTGAGCAACTGATTTTTTTTTTCTAAAATTCCAATCAAGCTATAAACCTGGTCAGAAACTTAATATATTTGGAGTGATAGTATTGGAGCGTAAATAATATAAAAATTCAGAAACCCGTTTAATGTTGTTTATTTTAAATTTTTAATAGTATACTTACTACCACCTAAAAAAAATTACTAAACGCCTAAAGGATTGTAATAGCATAATAATCAGTAAAACAGTTTGTTTTCTTTCTTTTTAGTTTATTTAATATTTTATTTTTGCATAATTATTATGAAAAATAATAAATAAACGCTTCACACTCAACGGCCCCCAGTAGGATTTTCTCCTGTGTCGGGGGTCCGGAAACACATACAATACACAAGCAAAACCCAGACCACGACAAACATCTATATGGCCAATACAAATGTCTGACTATAATATAAATAATATTGACTTCTTTAACCATTGGATACGTTATTTATTAAGAATTAAATAAAAATAATATAAGTATATCTATATAAAATATAATTTTTAAATCTATGATACCTATATGTTAACTTTCTAAAATCTTTTAGAATTACTTCAAAAAAGAGGAGGTTCTACTTCGACTGTATGTTTTTTGTATGTGTGTATTACTAACTATTTTTACTGGGTGTACTGATTTCGACGATTCTTCTTTATTCAAAAGATGGTATTTATTTTGTGGTTCTATTTAAATTTGAGTGAGTTTTGATAATTATTTATTTTTAGAGTTATCTATATCTATACAAATAAATAAAATTGGAGTGTATCTTTGTAATACTAAAATAACCGCTTTTTACTAAATCCATAAGTATGAATGTATATTCGGTACATATACCAAAATAACATTTTTTACAATTTTCTGTGTCTGTCTGTTTGTTTTGGCTAATCTCAGAAACGGCTGGATCAATTTGGGCTGGACTTTCATTGGCAGATAGTTGTTGTTATAAGGAGTAATTAAGGCTACTTTTAATTTAGAATTTTTTTATAAATGCGAAATGAATAATAACTTTTTTGTTAAATTCAACGCGGACAGAGTCGCGGGCACAGCTAGTCCCTAATAATACGTATTTAATTGATTATGTTTTCGACTACCTTTGTTGATGATATTCGATTATATTAGTTATGATATTCTCATTTTATTACTTATCGATGTAAATTGAAGTCAGTTTTATTTTCGTTTGATAACAAAGACAAAAATTAACAATATATTATTTTTATCAATTAAATATAAGTAGACCATATTTTGATAGCAGAAAAACGAGAACTTAATTTTTTTACTTTGTCTTCTGCACTCAGTCGATGTGTCGATGATATAACAGCATAAAATTGATGTCAAGCAGTCTGATTTATATGACACCTAAAATTGCACAACTTCTGATAACACATTGTTGTCACAGAAAATTTACTACGTACATAACTAAGCGCGAACGTAAATGCATACTCTTTGTTCATTCAAACAAAGGCATTCTTGTTCTGTACAGTGTGTATCACTGAAATTTAAGGTATTATAGACTTTCGGTATATATTAATAAGAATCACTGATGGCATATTACTTGTTGCCCTGCGTACAATGGCTCAAATGCACGTGCAAATGACATTTTTACTACCAACTCTGTTTTCGTTTTGAAGTGAGCTAAATAGCACTCGAATATTTTTATATGGGGCTAAATATTCCATTTTTTTAAATTGTCTCCAAATGCAATGCTAGTACCTACTAAAAAAAGACAAAAATTAAAAATACAATTATATTTGGTATTATAAAAATATTGTATTGTCAACAGTTCAGAAAGTATTGCTCTATTGCTGTTAGTAGATATTGTTGTCTATGTACTCGTAATATATGATAATAAATAATTATTATTACACACGAGCATTGTTTCTTCAGAAAAAGAGGACTTTATGACTTCAAAAAATATGTGGGTACTTTCCTTTGGCCGTGGTTTGTAGTTAGTAAAGTATAGCATGCAGTTGCATACCTATGTTATAAAAAAACTACAAATATGTTATTCAACGACAAAAGTAGCATTCAAAGTTTAATTATTAATAGTAATATAACTAACTAATTTTGAGCAATGAAGTTGGGTCATAAATTGTTGTAACAGAATTACATAGCGTATTTTTTTATTTATTATATTACTAGGTCAGCAAACAAGCTTACGGCTCACCTGATGTTAAGCAATTACCGTAGCTTATAGACGTCTGCAACACAACCGCGTTGCTGACCCTATGGAGTTAGAGCCCAGGAGCTCTGGTCACCTTACTCACAAACAGGAACACAACACTGCTTGAAAGTAGTATTATTTAGCTGTGATCTTCTGTAAGGTCGGGGTACTACACCAGTCTGTCTGCTCTATATTTTGAGCAGGAAATTTCTGGCTGTGCCCTACCTTAGTTAAATTCATTGTTATACTTTTCATGGGTTTAATTATAACTAGGTAATAATTATCTTCTGCTTTATCGAACGTTAAAATAAATCAGAATTCGAGGATGTATTAGGCTTATACATGTGCTACCTGCTTCCATAAAACAAAGTCAAATTCACTGTCTGTAATAAATACTCTGGTTTAATCACCTTTTATAATTAATTATAGCAAAATGTTATTTGGAAATAGAATAAGTTAGAATTTTGTACTTGGAGGAGATTTGATTAGGAGATTCCGATTTTTGCATAGTGAAAATATTTTGGTGACATTTTAACAGTACAAACACTCCGAAGAATCACATAAATCTATTAAGGTTGGGCATAGCCGGAAATATCGTGCTTAAAACTTGAAGCAACCCGAAGGGGAAGTTGGGAAAGTACTTTAACCTTACTGAAGGTCACATCTAAGTCATCTGCTCTCAAGTAGTGTTGTGCTTATGTGTTGAGTAAGGTGGCCAGAGCTCCTGGGGAGGGTCAGAGATAGAACGCGTTGGATATAGGCTCCAAAAATCACTTGGGATCAGGTGGACCGTTTGCTTGTTTTCCACCGTAGTAGTATAGAAAGGGTATAAGGTTTAAATTAATTTTTTATAGTAGGTATCTCTATTTTTAAGTGACTGACAATATTATACTTAGCTTGACGTGTAATATCAGTTTGTCTATTTCTTTTTTTCATCTCGTTTCCCTCCAGAATTTTACCTTACGTTTCTACGTTCCTAAGCTTTCTACGCTTAAAGCGGAAACTTGAAGTTACAATTTTATTATTTCTTCTAATGGTTATATTCCTTTTGTAAATGTGATTACTTTTGTAACAGAGGTAGGACACAGCTTGAACGAGGTAGGGCACAGCAGGAAATATCCTGCTCAAAATATAGAGCAGCCCGACTGGGTTAGTACCTTTCAGAATATCCCACCTAAATAATACTGCTTTCAAGCAGCGTTGTGTTCCTGTTCGTGAGTGAGGTGACCAGAGTTCCCGGGGGATAGGGTCGGCAACGCCCTTGTGATACTTTTGGTGTTGCAGACGTCTATAAGCTAAGGTAATCGCTTACCATCAGGTGAGCCGTACGCTTGTTTGCCGATCTAGTTATCTTATACTATTAAACGAGCAATTCTTGTATATATATATATATATATATATAGAATCTGAATCGCGGAATCGGCTCCAACGATTTTCGTAAAATTCAGTATACAGGGGATTTCGGGGGCGAAAAATTGATCTAGCTAGGATTCATTAAAAAAAAATGTCGTTTTATCCCTGTTTTTAGGCAATGAAAAAATATCATTAGAATACGAAGCTTAATTTCACTACTGTCAACGTAGCTGTAACAGCGTAATTAGGTAATCTTGACCCGGGTTCGAATCTCAGTCTCCAGATTAATTTTTTTTTTCTTTTTTTTTTTAATTTCACTCGTGATTTATTATTTAAATAAAATTAAAATATAAAAATAACGAGAAAAAACAAAAAATAAAATGAAAATACCGAGCTAGGCTCGGTCACCCAGGTACTATAAAAAAAAGTGTGTATGTTAAGTTAACAATATTTTTGTTAATATACATAATATTATTATGAATATACTATGGCGGAATTTTGTTAATACTCATACACACATATATGGCTTTTTTGTAAGACATGACACTTTGAAAATAGCAACAATATACGCCAAATACTTCCGATACAGTTTTGAATCCAAAATCCCTAAAAAACTGTAGTAACGATAAAAACTTGTCTATTCCTTTTTAGATACGTAAACATTACTAAAAAACTTCAAAAAAGTCCTAAAAAAACCAGAAAATTATTAAATCCCACAAGAACCAAAATTATTGGTTTTGGTTTTTTAAGAAAAATTTCATTACTTAATGGGTTTTTTGACATAGAACGGTAGCAAATTTAGATAGAAATGTATTAAATTTGGTGCCTGTCTGATTCCATAATTACGATGAGTTTTATACCCCTTTGTTTAGTAAATTATTGATTATCTATACAAATATCTATCACCCCTTACACCCTCTTGAACTACGATTGAGACAAAATACAACCCCCATCACAGTGATCGTCGAAACCTAAATCATTTATAATTGGGCAAAATTATTTTTATGACATAATTGTAGGATTGTTTTTAGTGTAGTTTTAATTATGTAATATCAACAGAATTCTTTTTTGTATATAATTATGTACGTATATTTAACACAAAATAATTGTAACATCGGAAAACATCTAACCACATTTGCGGAAGTAAGTATTAAAATTTAAATATAATTTTATTTAAATTTCAAACCACAGTTGTGTTTATTTCCCCTCATATCAACTAGCAAATTATATAGGTTTACGTTGTTATTGCAGTTTTTTTAGTAGATTGTTTTACTTATGTGCATATTGTTGTATACATATGTACATAGATATGATGATGACGATGACGACGATATGACTTACTTTTTTGTAAAATTCTAAGGAGTATACGAGTATATTACAAACTTTTATTTAACTTGCAATGTATGTATGTAAGTTTAATGTAAGTTCGGGTGAAATCTTGTAACTCAATATTGAAGCAGATATCTTCGACCAATTGAGCTGAAATTTTGTAAACAGGTTTAATTTGGATGACAATGCATGGTTTGTATGTATGTATGTATGTTTGTTTGGATGAAATCTCGCAACCCAATTTTGGAGCAGATATCTTCAACTAATTGAGCTGAAATTTTGTATACAGGTTCAATTTGGATAACGATGCATGGTTTGTATGTATGTATGTATGTATGTTTGTATGTATGTATGTATGTATGTTTGTTGGTTCGGGTGACATCATGCAACTCAATTTCGATGCAGATATCTTCAACCAATTGAGCTGAAACTTTGTATACAGGTTCAATTTGGATGACAATGCATGGTTAACTTTGTGACGTCATTTTAAATTCAAAATAGCGTCATATACAAGAGTGCGGACTAGTTATTTTTAGTGCACTTCTACAATATGGGTATCAAATTAAAGGGCTTGGTAAGAATAATTCGAATAAAGTGACGTGATAACCGACTAAAAAGTCAAAAATAAATTAAAAGTAAAAAACCTTTTTAAAAAACAAGCTTTTATTTGAATGCGCTAAAACGAAAAAAATAAATTTTTAATTTAAAACTTTTACTATAAAGTCATTACACATAATCTATATGATATAAAAGCTTGTCGCGAGATTTGCTTGTAAACAAGTAAATTAAAAAAATTGATGTGATTGATTTTAACTATTAAAATGTTCAAACTAAGGAAATACGAGTACTCATGTCTCGCGACAAGCTTTTCTATCATATAGATTATGTGTAATGACTTTATAAGTAGATAGTAAAAGTTTTAAATTAAAAATTTACTTTTTTCGTTTTAGCGCATTAAAATAAAAGCTTGTTTTTAAAAAGGTTTTTTACTTTTAATTTATATATATAGCGGTGTTTAGATGTCAGTGGGATATATATACATATATCACCTCAGCGACACCGCTCAGTGTAGAGGTGCGTGGGCCATGTGGGCGCCTAATGCGGGTCTATTCCCGCTTAAGTAGTTAAGAATATTTCTATTTTTACACATATTTCCTTCTGGTGTAGGTGTCTGTCCTTGTGGATCTTTTACTGATCCATTTTGGAGTGCACGATAAGAGATCGGTTCTATTTTATTTTATTAATAGATAATAGCGATCGCTACTCATATATAGTATGGAATATATCCGCCAACCAGCAGTGGAGCAGCGTGGTGGATTAAAATTGGAGCTTACTATATGTATTTATATATTATTGCTTCTACATGGATAAAGATGGCCTACAGTGGGATCTGTCAGTCAGTCAATGTCAGTCTACAGTGGGATGTTACAGGCTAAATCAATCGATCAATATTGGTTGTGTGAAAAATGGAATATTATAACAAATTGATCGACTTTTATCATCAACAATATTTTTGTTTTTTTGTTATTGAAAATAATATTTTGAAGGAATTATTTAATACACTTTAAGAAAAATATGGATGATGGCAAAACATGTTTATTGCAACAAGATAATTTTATTGCTATAGTCAAAATTAAGTCATTATTATATAATATAATTATGTAAAATATTGTGAAGAAAAAAACACAATTAAATAAAGTAAATAGTTTTATGCTTGCTTAGCATATTCAATATTATTTTTATCTTGTTCGATATTAATATTTCTCTTTTTAAGTGGTGGACAAAATTAAGGGTAACATTGTCTATATTATATTAAATATTCAATTTGTTGCTATTTCAAAATTTTACAATAGTAATTATTTACTTTAATAGCTGTTGACACAGAGGTGCTAAAGTATAGTACGAAAATTTTTTCTGGGTTCTATCCTATTTGAGTTACATAACCTATTTATTGAGGGACGTTTTGTATTTGATATCATACGATAAAAATGTATAAGGATGGATGGATTAATTATAAAAGCAATAGGTCACACAAACACGCACGAACGCATACGCAGACACGCACGCACGCTTACCACTAAACACACTTAGTAATTAACACAACTTATCTCAATATGTCTGATGGAAGCAGATAAGTTACTTTTAGGGCCACCTGACAAGTATCGACAAAATCGTGCCATTCACGACTTATAAACTGATTAATTAAATCAAGGTGTTGAATAATTTAAGCTACTTTATACACATTTAATAACCGTTACAATGTTCGTAAACTTAAGTTAATGAAATAATATTCCAGTATAAATCGTTTCAAACTGATATTTAAAACATATATACTGTAGTTATAAACTTAATGTTACTACTATGCAGATATTAAAAAGCACTCGTAAAAGATTATATGTTTCATATTTATTTATTTAGTAACTATAAAAGTTATTGAATCAGTCTGTCTTTTTAAAATAAATTACATATTATAATATGTGCTCTCTACTGAAATCATAACCAAAATTCAAAATCAATTTGAATGCTTAATTATCATACAGTCAAAATAAAAAATTACTTTATTCAAGTAGAAAAAGAAAACCACCCTTCAATCGTCATTAGAAGTGTATAAATTAAAAATATGTGTATTATTTTTGCTATGGAGCTATCGCCAATTCGGAATGTAGGTTCTGCAGAGAAGAACTAGCATTAACTTCGCATTTACACTTTAAAAAAATTGTCAAACATTTTAAATTTTGTCATGTCTTAAATGAAATACAGCAAACCTAATTCCACGCATCTTTATCATCAACATAATCTTGAACCAAATATGCTTTAGCTAATAAATACCTTTAAATATAAACGTTAATGTAAATGTTTATTTAAGTTGTCGAACCATTATAAAATAACAAAATTTCTTTAGATAGCTTATTTACTATATTACTCTAGAGGCGACTCGTGGGAGATGAGCAATAACTGTAAATGTCATTCAAGTATCAAATCCCTGGTGAAGCCGCAAGGGACAACTACTTTGATAATAAATATATAAATAAAAGAAAATTAATGTAATAATTATAATTTTAACGCACTTTTCTACTATAAAATCAAGCGAGCGTAGCGCTACCACTGTGCTACGTGAGACCTGTGCTACGGATGTCGTAAATCCTTATTTCATTACCTCCTGCAGAATTTCCTTCCCTCTCATTATTAAGGATTTCGCCCTCTTTCATGTAATTTCTTTATGTAAATTTCCTTTAAAATTATCATATAACCGTTGACGCTGTATGAAGCTAATATTTATGGCAATTTTATTAAGTTATTAATAAAAGAGATATTATTAAAACTAAAGAGAAAGATAAGATTTAAAGCATCTTTTAACTGTGGTAAAAATGCTCTTTTAATTTATTTAAGGCGTAATATCCTGAAACCTTTTTTGTAATTATTGTAATTGCTTAAAATTATTTTAATAGCAGTTGATTGGAGAAAAAATATATTTTTAGACATTAACTTTTATTACAATCGATATAAAGACAATTCAAACTATTTACGTATATGTGTGTTATAAGCAAACCTACGTATAGCTAAAACAAATTAAATATTGATTTTATAAAAGTCAAAAATCAATTTCAGATTACATTCAGACTGGAGTACTGAAATTAGATACATTTTCTTCATAATGATGTCTTAAGTTTCAGCGATAGTAATGATGAATGAAACAAGAGATCACCTCGTAGTAGTTGCCCCTCGGGAACTCATTTGAATATGAAGTGGAAATACAGAATTCTTACAGATTAAACAAGTTTCTTACAGATTAAATAAGAAATTAATTATTGTTTAAAAAAGTTCTCGCATGCTCTTCATATTTTTTAAACATTTGTACAAACGTTTTTTGTCAAATAAAAATACATTAAAGTTTTCACTATTTTTAAATTAAAAGAAGACACAACTTTATCTATTTTAAATTTATACTAAAACACTAGTTATATATTTTGTAGTGTTATATTTCATGGATTCTGTATCAATAATCATTTTATGAATCAACTTACTTTCTCAATCGAACGAAGTTTAAAACAGGACGGCACAGTCATAAGTTTATTGTAACTGTTTTTAATAATAAACACAAAATCATCCTAACAAGGCTTCAGTATATCTCGTACATTAACAGACATACTTTTAGTTCTTGCAAGTAAAAACCACGTGGGTTGTTAGTGCGCGGGAAATCTGGAGATCGCGAGGAAACGTACACTAACAAACGACACAACCATCCCTTTCCGTGCCTCACAATATACTGACAACGGCCACAGAACACCCGTCCCGTGTTTCTGATGATTTTACTACCAACGTTTTCCTCTTTTGCCCTGTCTTGCTTTCACGAAAATGTATAGACACAGTGTACGTACACATACGAAAAACAACTTAGTTCGAATCGCTACGATTCCGTACACATTACGTTTTATTTATCTGTGTGCACCGAATGCACATATGTGCGAGTTCTATCCAGAACGCATCTTCTCGATTACTTACTATTGCGCTGTTGCACACAGAAACATCGTGTTCTTTATTTCAAGGCCTTATTACAATGAAATAAGATCAGTAATGCTTTGAATCGATTGTGTACATGCGACCAATTTGAAATAAAGTACTTTGAAATTTGCGCATGTCTAGTATCAATGTTTTATCTGTAGAACTACGAAAACTACTGCTGTCCTTATTGTTCTTTAAGTTTTCATGAAAAACTTTCATAGAGACTCTGACTGTAGTCTTCCTACAATTCTAGTACCCTATCTATCGCTGTCACAAAGTTTGTTACGCAAAAAGAAGATAAAATAGGATTACTGTGAAACAAGTTGTGTTCTTGTTTGCGTTAGGTGGATTTTTCAAATGCAAAAATCTTGTTTAAATTTTTAATATTATAATCAGAACTGTAGTCCTTATTTGCATTTACTTCAATTATACCTATTTTTAATTATCTTTCACTATGGTACATTTTACTTACTAATAAAAACACATTTAAAGTGAAGAATATACCTATTACTTGTCTATTACGAAGTAATGAATAAAAAAACAATTCTGATATTCCGATAACTACAAAGATCTTCAAAGGAGGCATAAAATTGTGGAAACGCCCTTTCTGGTTCTAATAATTTATTAATTACTCGAATCTTCCATTCGTTTACATTTGGGAATATTTAAATATCATTCCCTTAATTACGATTTTTGTTTCAACCAAAACGTGTTTTTTTTAGGATGATTGTGTTTGCTCGTAAACGAAAAAAGCGACTTCAATTACTTTGCAAGTAATACCTACAACGTACATACATAGACGAAAAAATAGTCATGTGAATACGCGTTTTCCAAGATTACTTATAAAGTACTCATCAGATCTCGATCAAATTTAAATAGAACCTCAGGACAAGCATCAGCTTCGTAGTAAAAAAAAGTATCAGCAAAATGGGTATACCCAGTAAAAAGTTATGACGTATTATAGAACGTAGATTGACAAAAAATACTCAATATTAAATACGCATTATTAATAGATATAACTCAATATGTACTAGTCAAATCTCGATTGAATTTAAATGAGACCACATGAAAGCACCACCTTTCGATTATAAAAAAAAAAATTAATTATCGAAGTCGCCGCAAAAATTTTGGAGGTAACACATATTAAAAAAATACAGTCGAATTGAGAACATCCTTTTTTTGAAGTTGGATAAAAACCTTTCATTACTGTAAACAATATAATATTATAGGCACGTATTATCTCTTCATTTTGAATCATAGCACTCTAGTGAATAAATTCGTCTAATAAAATATTGCTTATTATACAAACACAAGGGACATACCAATTTTTCTACATAGTCTAAGATCCGAACTAGACACGATCTTTGCCTATCTGCTTAATCGACAAAAAATATTTTTGCACTGGTTTGTGGCTGTTGCGCTGGCAGTTGCGGGTTCGATCCCCGCACATGATAACTATTTGTATTGGCCATGCAGATGTTTGCCGTGGTCTGGGTGTTTGACTGTTTGTGCAGTCCGTGTGGGGTTTCCCCACCGTGCCTCGGAGTGCACGTTAAGCCGTCGGTCGGTCCCGGTTGTTATCATGTACACCTGATAGCGATCGTTACTCATAGTAGGTAATATATCTGCCAACCCGCATTGGAACAGCGTGGTGGATTAAGCTCTGATTATGACCTGATCTCTTAAGGCCGATGCCCAGCAGTAGGATATTACAGGCTGAAGCGTAGTAAGCGTAAATATAAAATAATTTTCATCCATTAAGCAGATGGGTGCAGTTCGTCTCTAGTTTGGATCTCGTACTAACATGATTACTGGCCTAATGGCAACGTATCATGTGCGTGTATAATTTTATTGGAATGCCTCTTAACTTTTTATTTACAACAATATACGCAAAAATAATGTATAAAAAACAAATTATTTGTTTAGTTGTATAAGTAAATAAATGCTTTGTACTTGCTGTATGTTTTTAATTTTTTATATATAATAATATCTTAAATTATATATAACATGATAATAGTTAATCTGTAACAGTGGTTGGTATACATAAATATACTATGTGGATTCGAGCTATTCCAATTGGAATTCCAAAACCGATTCGATTCACAACGTGGTGAAAACGGTGTTTACAATGGGTTGCAAACACTTTCCGCCGACGAAGTCAACGAAGCAGTCCAAACTTTCTCCCGAAGCTTCCAGAGGGGGCGGAGGTGCGAGTTGGCCACTGTTTAGGTAGCTTCGCCAGAACAGGAGGCCCTATCAAAGAGGATACTGAAACTTGTACGCAGAGACTTCCGCTGCTCAAATACGAGAGAGACAAACTTAGACCGTTGTGGAGAAGCGTTCTTGCAAAGATCAAAACAGTGGATGGCAGAACTATGTGTTCTCGCCCTCAGATCCGAGAAAAGGTCGAAAAATTTTATGGACAGCTGTACTCGGCGAGCGCACGCAAGCCTGAGACTTAGGATACCGAAGATCCAAGTGCACCATTGTTGCGTCATTTTTCGCAGGACATCCGGATATCGAAGTACGTGAGATTAGTGCCGCCAACCCGCGAACCGCCTCCTACATGGGAAGAGGCCTATGCCCAACAGTGGTATATTGCAGGCTGAATCGTAATCGTGATCGTGAGATTAGTGCGGCGTTCGGGCAGCTTAAAAACGGGAGGTCCCGGGGGATGACAGAGTCACGACTGAGCTCCTTAAGACCGCAGGGTGACCTGTCCTGTTTGGTGGTCCAGTTCTTCAAGAGAGGCGATGTCTCTGTTAAAGAACTACAGGTCGATCTCTCTTCTGAGCCACGTATATAAGCTGTTTTCGAGGGTGGTTACGAATTGTCTCGCCAGAAAACTTGACGGATTCCAACTACCAGAGAAGGCTGGGTTTCGAAATGGCTACAGCACCATAGACTTTATCCATACTGTTCGGCAGATTATACAAAAGACAGAAGAATATAATCAGCCGTTGGGTATGGCATTTGTGGACTACGAGAAAGCCTTCGACTCTGTCGAGACCTGGGCTGTCCTGGATTCTCTGCAGAGATGTCGTATTGACTGGCGATATATCGAGGTAGTGAGATGTATGTAAGACGAGGTGACGACGACCGTCAATATCCAAGACCAGAGAACAAGATCTATTTTCCTCCGGCGAGGATATCTTTAAGACCTTGGATTGGGGGTAACGAGGCATCATCGTCAACTGCGAACACATGTCTCACCTTCGTTTCGCCGACGATATCGAAAAATATACCGACTATATATCTATGTATACCTATTTTATAAACTGTTCGATGTCAAGTAGTACATGACTTTTTGCTAGTCAATACATATAAGAAATCAAGTTATAACTTCAACATGAATGAGTACTTGTAACAACGAAACAAAACAAAGACGTCCAAGTATTTAGTTGTTACAGATATTAAACATGAGATAAGAGTATAGAGCACTCTTTCCAGCGTTTATACGGAGCTATGAATAACAATTTACTAAAGAGCCGGCAGCGTAAACACTTGAGCGCGGAACTTTGTTCCGAAGTGCCAAAACTCCTGAACAATAGCCTCACGATTCACTCGGCGTTACGAAATCGGTATAAATCGCTCACTCATAATTGACTTACATTAAATATGATAAATTAATTTCATTTATTATATTAACTTGCCAAAAATACTACCACACATACTTGTAATAATAAGAGTAATACAAGCTTTTTTATCTCGTATTCTTATCATATTATAGCTTTACTCCTTATTAAGAAGCCATGATAATTAAATATTTCATAACTTCAAAAATATAATGACTATTTCAAAATTTTCATTGCTTCGAAATCTCAGAAATGTCTCCATAAAAAAGTCGTGCTGAGCTGACAAATGTTATCATATTTTCATTGCAACAGTGTTGTTTAAATATAATAACAAACACTAATTTCAAAACGTCGATCAGCCTGCGGTCTCAATTTGATGAGGGGAAACTTTGAGGCACATATAGTCCTTAATCGGACCGTGTCTTGACACAATAAATAAAACTACATGCTAAAGTTTACGATTAAGTGTTTGATTATTGCCATTTTAAAGCAAAAATAATGTAAACGTTTTCTTTTTGGACTTCGATTATTATAAAGTATATTAGGAGAAAAATCTAGATATTAAATGGAATGCATTTCTTTTTATACGGCGTTTAGTGATATCAGTGTGACACGAGTCATTTCGCCAATGGTTTTGAGCTGGAGAACACACTAGAGATTGTGCTGTGTCGTCGTAAACCTAAATAAAATTTGAAGAATTTTTAATAGTGTTTGTTTGTTTCATTGTTATTACGAAATTTACAAAAACGTAAAGAAAAGGCTGACGCCGCGTTGGTGCAACGGTCACAGCAATGGTTTGTTGTTTGTTGTTACCTTTTCTTTACGCTTTAGCCTGTATGTCTATTACAGGTTGAATTAGCCTGTATGTCTATTACAGGTTGAAGCGTAAAGAAAAGGTAGTAGTATAAATTCAAATTAGAAATATACATAATCGTAAATATAAAGTCATGTAACTTACTTAATGTTAATTCACTTTTACTTAATTTTACTTAGATTCAAAGTTCACATTATTTAAAAGATTTAGGAAGATAATTCTAAAATTTATATCGTAATTCACAGTATTATTTCCTAACTCCTTGACATCAAAAGTCAAGTATTCTGTTTCTTGACACGTCTTACAGAAGTTGTTAGGTGATTTGAAAGTTTAAGACTTTGAATTCAGTAAAATTATAATATAATGTTTCACATGAAAGCACAAATTTTCTATCAAGCGTATATTAATACTTAAACATATTATGTATCTCTCTTCTCTAAACTTCATAAACCATTTTTTTAAATTATTTTAAGATAACTAATTCAAAATTTATTGAATAACTTTAATAAAATGATCATTTATCTGCTATATTTAAATCAGACTTATAGAATAGATATTTTCTACTCACTACCGTTAGCGGTTGCTTAGCGGTTGCACATTCGTTTCATGCGTATATTATTCATGATGAATATTCAACTCAGCCATGGTTGTCGGCCAATGTTTGTTGTCGTCTGGATGTCTGTGTTTAAATTATTTTTATTTAAGAAAAATTAACTGAACTGAATCAACGAGTAACGTCCCACACCTAGGAAACCAAATGGAGCAAATGACGGTCTTATCAGTAAGTAGAGATCTTAACTGGACAACCCTACAAAAAGAACCTTTCAATTTTATAAGACTAATAATTGAATAGAATCTTCTAATTGAATCTTCTTTTCTGATAATTTGAATACGTTTTATAAGTAGTGAATTATTGTATCAATTACGCAGCATAATCCTAAAAGACAATGGATAAAAATATAAGTAATTTGGTCTATATTTTCACCAGAGATCATTATTATTTTCGAAAAACTCACACTCTTCTGAATGTTTTATTTAAAATTAATAAAAATAACTGTAAGTGTAAAATTACTAACACAGAATAAAAAATACGACAAAAACTTATGGTGCTTACACAGTTTTATTAGCTGTTCTACAACAACATTATACCCGTCTTTTTTAAACCTAAATAATTATTAAATAATTTTTAAGACCTCTGGTTTCCTAAAACAGCATACCTATAATGCATTTAACAGATATTGCAAAGGCAAGAAAAAACTTCTAGAATGGATGCACTAATGACTAATTTTGAAATATCTTTGACCTGAATGACGAGAACTCCAAGAAAGAAAGGCAAAAATATTCAGATAGACCAAGTGATTCAGTTACTTAAGGAAACTTTGCGGAAAGTGTTATATTATTCTGATCCTTATCAAACTATTTCAATTTTGGACAAATCCATTGACCACCAGATTTAATGTTCGTCATAGTGTGTCGTATAATTTCTATAAAAAAGTTCTTTAGATTTAGGAGGCGTAGAACACAGCATGGTTAAGATTGTAGAATTCTGTTTTCAGGAATAACATTTTTCATAAAGTAAATTGAAGCTTTGTTACATCAACGATATCCTAATGACTAGCGTATAGTTTCTTTAAACATTTTTCTTATTTCAAGTAAGAAGAAGATATTAAAATGAACTATAACTGAACATGGCAAACGGTATCTGTAATTTATTTTAGATATACGAAGAAAGTAATCGGTGTCTACATCTTGGGCAGTTGATCGTTTTACCTAGTTTTTGAAGTAGGTTAAGTGGATTTTCACTGCGATGCTCCGGAATATAATGTATCTCTATATTACATGCACAAGACTTATCCAATTTGCCTTAATCATTGTGCAAAGTCATTTATTTTCTTTCTGAAGAACAGTTGGGCATTTCTTGGTAACGTAAAGTAGTTTATAATCTTAACTTACAATACTAACTTTTATCTCATAAATCTATATCTATACTAATATATAAAGCTGAAGAGTTTGTTTGTTTGTTTGTTTGTTTGTTTGAACGCGCTAATCTCAAGATCTACTGGTCCGATTTGAAAAATTCTTTCAGTGTTAGATAGCCCATTTATCGAGGAAGGCTATAGGCTATATATCATCACGCTAAGACCAACGGGAGCGGAGTCCACGCCGACGAAGTCGCGCGCAGAAGCTAGTATTACATAAAAGTATTAATCTATAAACCGTAACCCTCAAAAAAGATCATTTACCACATATTTTTGTAATTTGACTGTACATACGGTATTTTATACATATAATAGTTGTTGATATATACCTAATCGGGATATCGTTTTAAACAAAATGGATAGGTGTCAATTTTCAACTTTCAATGAAAGTCTTGTTAAAATTTTTTATGTGTGTCATTCATAAAACAATATATATTGAGTAAATGCTTTACATTTTATTTCTAAGCAATAGCGCATAATTATATGCATATTAATACTTTATTATAATGTAATTTTAAATTTCAGAAGGTACGCTAATTTCCTTCCTCGCACAGAGTTTTGAAGATGTGCTTAGTTACAAATTTATTTCTATATTTGTCAGTCGCTACAATTCTTACAAAAATGAAGCTATAATGAAAAGGTTTAAAATGTATTATTAGTAAAAGACTGCAACCGATTCTTATAGGCATATTATATACGAGTAGATAGTGTAGCAGCGTGGTGAATTATGTCGTGCTCCAAACCTACTACCACATGAATAATAATATTGTGCTCGCAAAGAAACCGACTTCAATTAAATCGACAAGTAATACAACGTAAGTAGTCGAAAAAAAATATTGTCAAGTAAATATGAGCTGTCAAAGATTACTTAAATAGTAGCAATTAGATATAACTCGAAAAGTACTTGTTAGATTGCAAATTAAATTAAATGAGACCATATGACAGGCACCACCTTTCGATTAAAACAAAAATCATCGAAATCGGTCTACCGAGTCAAAAATTCTAAGGTAACATACATAAAAAAACTATACAATCGAATTGAGAACCTCCTCCTTTTTTGGAAGTTGGTTAAGAAAGAGGCCTTAGCCTTACCCAGCTATGATGTTCAAATCTGCTATAAACTATAAACATGCTATAGACTAAATGCTAAATTTTTTTAGCATGCTATTTTATATGCTATAATTTTAGCACATTGTTACAAAACTTGGCCGCGCTGCTCGATACTCGATATACGGTAATCTGTCTCAGTCACACGTTAGTATTCGTGCCACTATCTCTGTCTTGAGCTCTATCGGCTACAAAAGTTTTCATTTTTATTGTTGTTAATTTTTATTATTACTATTAGTAATTAGTTTATTAGTGTTATAGTATTCAGTTTGTTTTATTTAGTTTTAATTGTTTTATCTAGTGTTAGTATTAATTTTGTTTTATTTAGTGTTAGTATTAAGTGTGATTTGATTTTGGGATTTCCCCCCTCAGCGACAGTGATTAAATAATAATTAATAATAAGTGTAAATATGTGTTAAATAATAATAAGTGGTAATGTTTATAAAAAGTATTAAGTGTAAATATTATTGTGTTGTTTGTGATAAAAATCTGCCACTATCGAAAGGTGAGGTATTGAAATTGAATTTTTAATTTATAAGTTATTTTTGTAGCATCTTAAAGTGTTATGATGTTTATTTTATTGGTCACTGTATTAGGAAAATTTTATTCGTACATTGATTTATAATAAAAATAAAAATGGGTAATGACAGTTTTTTTTCGTGAGTGGACATACGCAAAAGTTCGCAGAGATGAGACGATAAAACGCTAAAAAGTAATGTTATCCCGCTCTAGCCTCGCTAGAGCACTGTGTACGTTTAGCGTTTGAGACGTTATAGATTTAGCACGAAGTCATAGTCAGTATAGCAAATGCTATCTGCTATAAACATTTAGCATGCTATACTTTTATGCTATATGCTATATTAACCACCACTATTACCCAGCATTAAGATGTTACCGGCTGAATCGTTTATCTATTCTTATAAACTCTTTATCTGAGATTTGAATTTTAAGAAACAGAGCTTTGACAAAACTTCTATCCAAATAATGCTAGTTTTACGATGGCAATTACAAAAAACTAATCTCTTTTCAAGCAAGGAAAGGCCCGCCGGGTAACAGCCGCTTATAATATAGGCAGAGTAAATAACCAAGTGGTACGTCTTCTCTTAAAATTTATTCTGCGTTTATTTTTTTTAACTTTCTTTAAACTTCCCGGTGGTTATTATGCACTAAACGTACTCTCCGAGGCACGGTAGTGTGTTCCACAAGGACTGCAAAAACACGCAGACCACGGCAAACATCTTTATGGCCAATAAAAAATGTTTGTCATGTGCGGGGATCGAACCCGCAACCCCCAGCGCAACAGCCACAAACCAGTGCTGTGACCGTTACGCCAACGCGTTATAATAAAATACGTTTTTAAAGATATCGCAGAGCTTTTAGTTATTTATTTTTGACAGAATAATGTTTTACGAAGATCCGAATTGGAGGTTTAAAAAAAATTTAAAAAACAGCCATTTTGTAAAATTACAAAACAAAACACAATTTTTAAATCATAAACATACGAAAACATGCACATGAAGTAAACAAAAATATGAAGCGTGTTAGTCGTTTTCAAGACATTATTTAGGGTCATAAAATTTAAAGCCAAGTCTTCAAAGGTTATTTCCCATTTATTAATTCAATTAGTTGGAGTATTAAAAATAAAATATAAAAACTTAGTTTTAAACTTATTTCCTAGAAACTCATGTTTGTTCTATGAATTTTTAAAATCGTTCCTCATTTTAAGTTTTCAAAAGTTTTCGTCTTCAGTACAAAACGAAAGGAAAAATGAGTTTCATTAAAAAACGATCCTCGAATCGTTTATATTTCGTTGAAAGTCTAAGAAGAGCAAGGAATGCTATGTCAGGGGGAAATTTGAGAAAACTTATCTTTCCGGCAAAGAGTTATGAAATGCTAACTTTAGGGTTCCGACAAAAATGCGTCGACAGTTTGCGCAACTCTGGCCTTCAACGGATTTTATAAATGTTAAACTCTACGAGCGACTCTCTCGAAGCGACGGCCAATATATTTCCCATTTTGTTTCGTCTTCACTAAAACAAAGTTAAAGTATATCTGAGGACAAAGAAAATGAGATATGTAAAAGTAACTTCGAGACGACAATTTTCTTTGCATACTTCGATAAATAAAGTTTTCCTGATAAGTAAGAAAGTTTAATTGCATTTGTTATGAAACAAAAAAACCAACTTCAATTTACATCGACAAGTACATAGTAAAATGTGAACATCCTCAGACCTCAACGTAGTGGAAGAAACTGTCAATCAAATTCGCATTATTAGGAATAACTTTTAATTTACTCGTCGAATCTTGCTTAAGTGTAAATGAGACTAACACGATGCCAGCTTTCGATTTAAAAAAATAATTATAAAAATTGGTCGACTGAGTGAAAAGTTATGATGTATCACACATAAAAAACATCGAATCGAGAAACTCCTCCTTTTTAGAAGTCGGTTAAAAATATCGAACTAAATAAATCGTCAATACCTCATTTTTATAATATGTAATCAAGTACATTTAATAATAATATTATTAAAGGTATTTATATCATTAATATGACCAATTTTTTAAACCATATCTGTACTTAATACATTTTAGCCTAAAAGTCCCCATCTCCTTTAGCCTTCAGGTGACTCATGTGCTACGATTATAATTGCTATCTACGTATATCGCATTCTTCTTATTAAAATTGAATATTTTCCTGCTACTTTATCGAAAGCAATAAAATTGAACAACAATTTGAGCAAGTCTCAAAGGAAGTACTTTAAACCGCAAGCATGTAGTGTTTTTAATCTTATGCTTATTAATAACAGGGAAACTGAGTTGCTGGTAAATATGAGCGCAAACCACACTACATGCCAGTCCGTGCGTTTAAAGTTTAAACTATGCCAGTTTACTTTCATAATTTTATATTTAATCTATTGGGAATTAATATTGTTAATTTTATAAAATTGTTATTTTTATAGAACTTTTATTACAAGAACATATATATTAAGATTAGTTTAGTTTATGAAATGTCTCATGTGCGTGTAGCGTGATAAAATAATAATCTTGACTAGCAACATTTTGTTACTGTTTTGTTGTAGCAACCTAAATTATATCAAAATGCCTTTGTTTTTCGTTTGGTCTAATACTTACTACCACTATTACTAATATATATATGAATTTAAAAATTAAATTGACAAAAATCTTTATAAATAAATATTGATTCGTGCTTTTACAAAATTGATGCTAAGAAGGCTTCTATGGTCCTCGAGTTCGCCGTGGCATTATGAGTAGTTATTTGCTTGCAGTTCGTTAGTGCGACGACATCCTGCATGTAATGATATGCTGGGCTACTGAATCCCAAGAGATTATATTAGTTTGCTAGGTTATTAACGCTATTTTATGCAATAAATTCTGATATCACGTTAAAATAAATATGCTATGACGCCCACATTACACAAGTCTTATAAGATATTAAATTTATATTTTTACGTAATTATACTCATATATTAAAAAAAATAATATTAAAAATTTAACAAGGGGCTCAATTTCATTACATACATATATTAAAACTCATCCAGTCGAACTGAAAGCGTGGTAATAATCCGCTTTTGTTTGCCTCTACATGGTTATTCCAAAATTCAATTTAAATATGATGGCGTGGAGAACAAACATGATATCAGCAAAATTAAATGATGTGCGCCATTTGTCGAGGTTTCATGTTACTAGATGGGATATATATGGACAACGATATTAGGATTCAAACGTATATGTTGGTCATATCATATAAGTTCTATTTTCGACCAATAAGTATAGCACAAATTACACAAATTACACATTGAGCGAACAATTATGTGACTATAACGTTATTCTACTGAAAGTAATATAAATTATATGAATTAATTTAAGCTGTTTAGTTCATTACATTAAACACTATTTGCTCACATTTCATATTAAAACATACACTGTGTAAGGAACAGTATTCCAGGGCGGAAATAAATTGTTGCCGCTTCTGAAATCTACTAACAAATCTCAAGACGGGTGTTACAAATCTGCAGTTTGCAGTTACGTTAATATATTTCAAGTCACAAATTTCATTTTATTAAAATCTATATTTCACTTTCAAACTGTAAATGTGCCATTTATATAACCATCTTTTATTTATTAGTAATGTTTATTAAAATTCATGAAATTAACTGTTTTGTAATAAAAAATAGCATAGTTATAGTATAGTAATTTAATTTAAAGTAAAAAAGAATTACAACAAAAGAATTAGACTTCGGAAGACAAGTTCATTCTAAGGTGGCTTTGCTACAAGTCCCAGCGAAAGTGCACTGCGAGTAAAACAATGAATAAAGTTTGAAAGACTGCAGTACGATGTGACGAGGATTAATAGCTTTGACTCGGGTGCCAGGAAATGGATTATCTAACGGTATCTTCTACAAAGTAACTTAAATTATTATTAGAAATACGAAAACGTCAATGAAATTAATTATTATTATTAGAGTCTAGAAATAATTACGTTATCACAAATCTCCGAGTTCTTGCAAATTATTGTACAGTGCATTGCATTCTTTCCTTCTTCAACGACGCGTTGGTGCAGCGGTCACTGGTTGTTGCGCTAGCGGTCGCTGGTTCGATCCCCGCACATGACAAACATTTATATTAGCCATACAGATGTTTGTCGTGGTCTGGGCGTTTGTGCCTGTGTATTGTGTGTGTTTCCGGATCCCGGCAAAGGAGAAAATCCTACTGGGGGTCTGCATATTATGCATTCCTAGAACATAAGTTCTTGTTTCATTTTTAATTTGGTAGTTAGTTTTAGTAACTACTTTTTTCTTATATGTTTAACTAAATGTTTTGATAACTTCGTTGACAAAAACAGTTAGCTCACTCTTGATTATTGCGAAAGTTTTTTGTTTATTAACATGCATATTTTTATAGTTATGTAAGTATAAAAAATAAAAATTATGTAGGTACACATTTTATCTAAATTGATTATTATCATACTCTTTAAGAAAAAAACCGACTTCAATTACATCGACGTAATAAATACAACGTAAGTAGACGAAAAAAAATTAACAAAAGCACTAAACATCACTACAATTTTCGAATGTTCCCTTCGATTTCTTTAGGATGCCGTCATTAGGTCCTGGTTTCCTTATCATGGTACCACCCTTCGTATATCTCCTTTCCAACAAAAAAAGAATTATCAAAATCGGTTCATAAACGACGAAGTTATCCGCAAACATACATAATATATTATATACAGTCGAATTGAGTAACCTCCTCCTTTTTAGGGTTCCGTACCCAAAGGGTAAAAACGGAACCCTATTACTAAGACTTAGCTGTCCGTCCGTCCGTCCGTCCGTCCGTCTGTCACCAGGCTGTATCTCAAGAACGGCGATAGCTAGACAGTTGAAATTTTCACAAATTATGTATTTCTGTTGCCGCTATAACAACAAATACTAAAAACAAAATAAAATAAATATTTAAGGGGGGCTCCCATACAACCAACGCGATTTATTGCCTATTTTTGCTCAATATCAATAAACGGTAACAGGTAGGCATTTGAAATATTCACAAAATATTTAATTGTATGTTTCCTTTATTAGTAAATAATAAAATTAAAATATAAAAAAATATTTAGGGGGCTCATACAACAAAAGTGACTTTTTTGTCACTTTTTGCCTGATATTAAAATCAATGTACCTACTGTTGTTTACCTAGCCAGTGGTACGGAACCCTTCATGCGCGAGTCCGACTCGCACTTGGCCGATTTATTTTAATTCAGTTAGAAATAAAATAGCTTCAGTCGACATTACGGTCAACAAAATGATAAGTAAACATTTTCAATGTGCACTCAATTTGTATCATATATTCAAATTCTAATAAACAGATGATATCAAAGAATTTATTATATTTAGTATTAATCTTAATTAGAATTAGGTTACAAATTTTGAAATATGGCGACACTTATCTACTTTTTTATTACTGTTGATTGTACTTACTCAAGAAATACGAAAAACGATAGCTTCAGCTCCCAACAAATAGTTAAAATTAAAATTTTTTGGTAAAGATTAAGAATTTAATTTTAAAAGACAAACAAAATCTCTACCATTCCGCTTTGTTGCGAATCTGAACGCAAGTGTTTATCAATGGAAGAATTAATGAAAGAAAAAGTTCGGCTTCCGCGTATTTGCGGATAACAGGCGTTCATGATCAGAATGAACTCTGTGAGATATTGGGAAACTGTTTCATCATTTATAAACTTTTAACATCGACATATTTTTATAATACTTTTTGGTATTTACTACCTTTCAGCCGGCTTTGACCGGGACGATTAAGAGATATTGGCATTTCCGTTTTCTCTCTTTGAACATTTAATTAATTTTAAAATATACGATAGTCGTATATACTTTATTATCAATGATAGAATTTCTTTGGAGTAAAGTGTATAATACTTTTACTTGATAGTTAGAAGAAGCTATCTTCAGAAATGAGATTAGTTAGTGGACGAGTAATTCAAATTGGTAATTGAAAAAAAAAACACCTAGATCTTATTAGTTCAAGTCGTACTAAGTAGAGATTGTAAGATTGTATGAATGCTACATTAAGTACTCGTAACGCATATTTAATTGTAATTTACTTTTTACCAGTCTAATCTACAAAAAAATCACATACGTAATATTTACATGGTATTCATGGTATACATGGTATATACATTTCATTCATTCATGCAACATTAGTTACGTTTCTCAACACTAGACCATACGGTCTTGAAAGTTTTATAATCGCTTTGCAATCGCTATTTAAAAAAACAAAACTTGTAACAAATTAAAAATTACATTTAAAAACATACCACTGGTTCGGAAGAATAAAATCGTAGATAATATCGATACATATAATATTAAACGTTTAGTCCAAACACCGAAACCGCTAATAAAGCGTAGGATTCCGAAATATTCCTTAGTTTAATACCATTTGAACACTTGACGAGGGCCAGGGAAGACTCGGATGGAATTTGAAACGCCGCGTCACACGTGTCCGCTAACCGCTAACTTGTCTACGACAAGGCTACAAAGGACGCAGTATCACTATCCATTACGTAGAGCCGTAGTATGGACATTGTTGGATACGTCGGTCTGCTCACATAACACGAATATACATTAACTTCCCGAGCTAAGCCTTTATCTGTTTACATAGAATTTACTCTACAAATATAGGATCATTTTATCTTTTCACTGAATTCCAAAACAAGAACAGAATAAACAACATACACTGTTTATTTAATAAATGATTTATTTCTATACAAATATATATCGGCTGTTACCTATAACACAAGCATTAAGTTGCTTACTTTAGGAACAGACGACTGTGTGTGTAATGTGTAGATATTTATAAAATATTATTAATTCTGCATAAATCTGCACATATTAAAATTAGTTGCCGCATATCAAACACCATCACTAACGGGTGGTTCAAAATGAATCGCTGAACTTGTTGCTAAGCGCAAATCTCGAGTACAGCTGAACCGATTTCGCTAATTCTTTTTTTATAATATTTCTTGAAGTACGAGGATGGTTCTTATGGAGAGAAAAGTTTAGAAAATTGTCCGAAAAGTCTAAAAACAACACTTTTCTATATTCCCATACAAAAGATTCGTAATAATACTTAAAAGTCAATTTGAACTTTAATACCATACCATGAAGTTTAAGTGTTAGTGGAGGGGTTCCGAGAAGGCAATTGAGTGACGTTAGTATCGTATAAATATCTATATATTAATACGTGAAGCAAAAACTTTGTACCCCTTTTTACGGAAACTGCGCGTACGTAGGAGTATGAAATTTCGCACACTTATAGTTTATATGTAGAAGGAGTGCAGAATGCTAATATTTTAAAATATACAATTAATAAAAAAAGCATTACACACACTACATCACTCAGACACGCATATTATACTATTTGTTTATTGTCAAAGTCTGTAGTCAAGATGAATTTTTTTTAAAAACGTTTTTTTTTCATAAATATTTGCTTTTCTTTAATTTAAAATTTTAATAATATGGTCGAATTTCGAACTCTGTGCGACCACTAGTTAATGTCAATATTTGTCAATATTTTTAATTTTTTTTTTTTATTTTTATTTTTTTTTTTATCTTACTAGCTGACGCGGTGTCACGAATAGTAGAATAAGTATATATTAAAACAAAAAAATTAAAGAATCGACTGTTAAGCGGTACGAAGTTCACCGGGTCAGCTAGTTTATAATAGATATAAAATGTCTATAATTAACGATTGAGATATAAAGAATAGAGAAAGTGCATTGTTCTTACGCTAGCAACACATCCTAAGTTTTAATTAAGTGACATTTCTTCAAGAGACACGAGAAGATTTGCTCAGGACAGATTTAATTAAATTTCTACTTCGAAATAGGTACCTTTACAAACTTAGAAGCAAAACATAATGTTAATCTTAGGATTTGGAAATAAAATCAAAATAAATTTGAAACAGTTACAGTCTCGGATTATATATGAACTAGCTGTGCCCCGCGGTTTCACCTGCGTTGATTTGAGGGAAAAAAATGCTTTCCTTTTTTTAATAGTATAAGATTTAATTAGCTTGATATATTTTCCTTAGTTTACACTAAATAAATTTCTGAACGCACGCATAAATATTTGACCAAAGAGTATATAACCACTACGTTTTACATTTGACAACCAATATATATTATGTCAATCCGTTTTCATTACTGACATTATTATACATTTTTAAAATGTAAAATACGCCACTATCCGTATATTGTGGATATATGTTGTCGATTCGAAACCTTTATTTAAATACGTTCTTTAATTTTATCGGAGAGTTTACCATATCGACGGGATGAACATTAAATGTTTGACAGTTACGAAACACGAACATAGTTCCATACAAATTTTCATTCCCACCTTTCAACCCCTTATACCCTTTTATTCGCATTAAAAAGTAGCCTATGTTCTTTCTCAGACTCTAGACTATCTGTATACCAAATTTTATTTAAATCTGTTCAGTAGTTTTGGCGTGATTGCGCGACAGACAGACAGACAGACAGACAGACAGACAGACAGACAGACAGAGATACTTTCGCATTTATAATATTAGTATGGATTACAACCATCATAATAATTTATTTTTATCTAAAACATTTATTTTTCACCTGAAACACTTCAAAATGGACTCTGTTGAATACAAATGTCTGTAATTTATTATGAGAAGCACTAAATTTCGATTCATTTATATTGTTAATAGTATGGTATGAATCATGCCCTACTATATTTTTAAACTATATATAAAAAATATATAGGTTTTAAGTTTATCCGTACGTCTGTTACGCCTGTATTAATAAAAAGAAATTAAAAGTAAAAACCTTTTTAAAAAACAAGCTTTTATTTGAATGCACTAAAACGAAAAAAAAATAATTTTTACACTTAAAAACTTTTACCGTCCACTCTTAAAGTCATTACATAATCTATACGATATAAAAGTTTGTCATATAATTAATCAATCAATATATTATACATAATTATATAGTCGTGTGATGCGTTTTTTTTATATAAACGTAGCATCAGTGACTAATATATATTTTTATTTATTTTATTTTTATTTTATTTTAATAATGCGCCAACAAGGTACACACCAACAAATTCACAATAGTCAACAGCACAGGTTACAAACAATTAAGTGTTACCTCAATTATAGGCACATACAGCATTACAAAAACACGTAAAATTGATGCATTTAGAATTAAATCAATGAAAATTAAATATTTACAATAAATTTAAGAATGAAATAAACAAATTTAAATTAAATAACAAAATTAAAAATGAAACGATAAAATTGAAATTGACATTACAAAATTAAAATTAAAATTAATATGAAAAATTAATAATAAAACAATCAATTATAAATTATGAACAAAATTAACGAAATTAAAATCAATGGCCATAAAAATTTAAATTAAAATTGATACAATAATATTGAGTTATTACATGAAGTCAAATAAACCAATATTACAATAAAAATTATGAATAAAATAGAATAAGCAAATCTAATTAATTCAACAATATTAAAACTAATACAATTAAACTAAAAACCGAAAAATAAGTTAACGTCATGAGAATAAAATTTAAAAACATCTAAAGTTTGTTAACATTGAGTGTGAATACACAAATACAAATTCCATTTTTACATAATAAATTAAATCAAATTAGCAAAATAAATTAAATCAAGTTAAGCTAGGTTATAAACTAAAAAAATGTCAAATGTTAACTTTGGAAATATTCAAATATATTCGAAGTGTTAAACGCCATTGTTATTAATAAGATACACTGTTGTTTTTTTCTTAAAGTACCTTAAACTATCACCAAAAATGTCGAGGCCAGGACCGTTTGCCGAGTTATCTTTACATTTTTTATTCTTACAATTTGAAGAATTCACTTGTCTGTACAAGCTATTATAATTAATGATCATTCTATATATTTAAAATAGTTACTTGAAATATTATTACGAATAGTTGAATCTGTCTTTCATACATTCTATATTATTCTACCTATATCTAATTCTATATATTCTCATTTTAATTAAACTAATATTATCTGACTGTTGTAAAACAGAATCTAATAACTGCGAGATCGTCAGCATTTCAATAACTCAAACAGCTGTAAGCAACTTGTATTCAAGAGATTGCAGTCTAAGAAAGAAGTTGACTGTAACTGTGAGTCGGAACTCGTAAGAATAATTTCGTAACTTGAGAGATACAGAATGAAGTTTTAAGCGCCTTAGTTTAGTTTTTATTCAAATAATTTAGCTTATTAAAAATATAAAAAACGTTGCCTTGTTCCTGGAAATAAATAAGAGAATTAATTTTTATTTATGAATTTTCGATCAGCGCTCATTGTACAAAACAATATATGATTTAAACAGCTTATATTAAAATAAAAAGATAGTTAGGAATTTTATTGAGAGAAGCATTGCTTACGTATTTGACTTTATTTTTGCATTGGAACGGACTCGGATGGGGAATGTGGCTGAAAGTTAAATTATATTATTATTATAGTCTAGAATCTAGATATTATATTATATTACAGAAATATTTGTTTTTTTTTTATAAAAAGAAAAAGGTTAAAAATGATTTTGTATAGATATAAAATGAATGAAATTTTATTTGGAGTTTATGTTAAAGTACATCGAAGAATTCTCATGCATCCTTTGTCGGATGAAATTACTTACTTATTTTTTCATTAAAGGTTATTTTATTAGTCATTTATGTGTATATAAAAGGATTCATAAAATATTTTCGTACTAATTTTTACTGCAAGCAATTCCAATGAAAAAAAAAATTTAAATGTCCAATAGTTTATCTCGCAACTTCGAAAATGCCGTTCTTCCATAATTCATCACGGAATATTTTGGGCGTTTATTTAAATTGATGTTTCATAAAATCGGTGGTTTTGTAAAATTCCAGTAACAAAATGTACAATTGCATTAATGAGACAGTTATTGTCCATAAAAATATAGCGTCAGGAAAATTGTAAGCGTTGTTCCCGACGTTGCAGTTTTCACGTTCTGTCGATTTAATACCATTACGGTTTTAATGTAATGCCCGTAAATTATGCTCGATTTTATTTTTCACTTATGCCGTTTCACTTAAACGACACATACAATAGGCTAAAAGCACTACCACGTGTAACAAAAATAGCATATAAATCATGCGAGTTGCGTAAGAGTTCTTGTAATACTTTATTCGAATCGTTCACAATGAATTTATACAGTTTTTATACAATGGTTTGTATAATTATTAATTGTTTACTATATTTGTGAATACACGTCCATACCATATTGAAAAATAGCATATTAACATCATAAGTAACTCAAAGTAGACAGTATTTAAAAATCGATAAATATATGTATACGTAATAAAGAGACGTATGACACAATATGTCTATCGATTATTGTTTAATACAAACGAGATTAATTGATTTGAGACGAAAAATTATACAATAAATAATCATTTAACTTAAAATAAAGCGGATTAAATTCAATTATTATTATTCATTCTTATTTTACAAATATTTCTTCTTTGTTGAGAAGATGTTACATATTGTATAAAATTGATTCGAGACAAAGCAAATATAAGCTAGTTATGAATTTAAATCAGCGGTTATCAATGAGCGTAATTTGTACAGCCGTATTCGTTGCATTTTTGATGACATCATATTTTATATTTCCGGCTGTAGTATCGCAGCCCGAGGCAAATAGGTCAGATAACGCATCAACGGTCTTTGTGTACTTTACTGGCAATTTGGAAAACCTTTTCTGAAATCTGAATTTTTACTGAGCTATTTAATATAAGTGAACATTTTTGTTGAATTTATTTCATTATGATATGAACATGTACATAAAAATAGATAGTAGTAGAAATTTATATATACCTACTATATAACATTACACGCTAAAAACTCTCCTATTCTATAGTGTTTATTTCATAAATTTATTATCAAAACTTGTCTTAACTTTGCATGAGACCAATTTTTAATAAAGAAATTCAAGAGCCATCTAACTATACATTAGCCAAGGCACCGTCACAGACCTCAAAATAATACATTTGTTTATTCGTATGGCTGCTGTTTCTGCAATAATTATAGTCTCCACCCAGTACCCTGTAAGCTTTCTAATCCAGTGAGCTTTGTTGATAACTTACTTCTCTATCGGATAACTTCTTTACGAATACGATTCTTCATATATACTTCGATTAAAGTTCTTTCTATATCCGTTAATTAGGCAAAATCTCGCTAGTTGACACTATTTGTTTTTTTTTATTCATGAAGTATTTTTTTTTCTAGAGTCTAATATGACAACAACAAAATGTGGTTTCAACTTACATATTAGTAGAAATCAAGAGCAAATTAGATTTTAAAATCTAAATCATAACAATTTTTAAATGATAACAACCACTTCTATTTTATTTTTAAATTTTCTATTCTTTCAAATGCCTTCGAAGTAATATTGTATTTTTAATAAACAATTAGCTTTACAGCCCATGAAAGAGGAGTTGTAACTTGAAACCATATTTTGTCGTTGTCATAGTAAATAGACTCTAGAAAAAAAAAATAGTTGACGACAAAAAAAAAACAAATAGTGCTTTGTACTTAAACTGATTCGACAAATTCGTCAAATATTTCATAGTTTTTCTTTTAAAAACTTTAAAACGTTTACTTTTGGTGAAGGTAATATAATATTATTATGTTCTTGAAAATAACACTACTACTATACTACATTTTCCTAACACATACATACTGTCATACATACAGTCATTTTCCTAATGTATCTAATTCCCAATGTGCAATAAAGTATATATAAATAAATAAATAGTTATATTTATTTTTATAAATAAATAATGTTTATTTCTTATTAATAAAAAACTAAAAATATTGTACGTATTATTCGGCAGATTTTGAAAAAATAAAATTATATACTTAGAGAGTTTAATTTACGAGAATTAAATAAAATAAATATTTAATAAATACTCATAATAGCATCGTAGAAGATAGGAACATTTTAGTTTCTAAATAAAGTATATTCATACTTGCAAGATATTAATACAAAAATAATTCGATAACTCTTTGTATATATATCAATAGAAGAGCAGGTTGTAAGATAGCAAATGGTATCAACAGATTAACGTTTTCTTTGCAAACAAATAAGACAGATAATTGTGCAAATACAAACACACGCTTGGTACGTTAAAATAAGCTCGCGACTGCCAGTGCTAATGGAACTTTCGTCAACACTGCACAAGTACGGTTACCAGATAATAATTTTTCAAGTCTTCTTTACTTCAATATGTTTAAAACAAAATTAAATAATTCACTATTGATCTAATATTCTACTATGACAAAAAAAATATTTAATTGTATTTGCTCGCAAAAGAAAAAAAACGATTACAATTACATCGACAAGTACAACGTACGTAGAAGAAAAAATAGTCAAGAAAACACGCGTTATCAAATAATAATGAAAAATTAGTTAACAAATCTCAACCAATTTTAATGGGACCACATGACAAGCATTAGCTTTCATTAGCATCAGATTAAGACAAGAATCATCAAAATCGGTATAACCAGTAAAAATTTATGAGTTATAGTACAACGTAGGTCGAGGAAAAAATAGTCAAGTAAATACGCATTATTAGAATTACGCGAAAAGTTAAAAGATCTCGATTAAATTTAAATGGGACCACGTGACAAGCACTACCATTCGATTAAACAAAGAATCATTGAAATCGTTCCACCCAGTAAAATATTCTGAGGTAACATAATAGTAAATAAATAAACACCTCAGACTCCACGGCCCCCACTAGGATCTCTAGGATCTATACTCCTGTGTTGGAGGTCCGGAAACACGCACAATATACAAGCAAAAACACCCAGACTGCGTGAAATATCTGTATGGTCAATACAAATATATGCTGTGTGCGGAGATCGAACCAGCAAAAGAGTTCTGACTGCTGCGCGAACGCGTCGTCAATTTCATGACTGAGCTGTAGAGTGATGTAAAGGAGTGAAACAAACAAAGCTTTCTAAAACAAAAACGAAAAAACACGGTTTACTATTTTCAAACTAACAATATCAGTGTTAGTTTTTCATTTATCGTATAATCATTTCGTCAATTTATCATATTTTACATTCTTTTTTATTCAGTAAACGATCAATGCTGGTAAATATTTTATAAATCACAAGTGTTAACTGAGGTAGTACACAGCAGGAAATTTCCTGCTCAAAATGTGGAGCAGTCCGACTGGTGTAGTATCTCGACCTAACATAAGCTCACAGCTAAATAATACTGCTTCGAAGCAGTGTTGTATTCCTGTTGGTGAGTAAGGTGACCGGAGCTCCTGGGGGTTCTGGTATTGCAGAAGTCTGTAAGCTACGGTAATCACTGACCATCGTGTGAGCTGTACACTTACCTACGAGTATTTGCCGACCTAGTTATACATAAATAAGCGGTAATATAAAAATAACAATTTTTTTTTTTTTTTTTATTCATTTAAAAGAGTCTTACTTCTCTAATAAGTCTACAACATCAAAAGGGGATCTTTGGTGAATTAAGTTATTAGAAATATTTAGAAAGGCAAGCACGTATTAATAGCAAAAACAAAACTTCAAAGAAAAGCAAGTAAGCTGTAATATTTATCGTAAATGAAATCATTTTTTCACAGACCGAATTTTTAACTATACGGTTTGACTCATTTTGAAGTTGTTAATATGAATATTAATATATTTAATCTTCGAGGCTATCAAACGAACGGTATTTTGCTTTCAAATTATTATGTCCGGAAAAATAACATCAAACAGCTCTGTGTGACATGTAACTTCGTTTATTTTTATTTAATATAAGGTAAAGCACCTTAAACGTAGCACGTAAACATAATTGTAGAGGTATACACATTTTACCTATAACTATTAAGACATTCTTTGAATACTATATTTCTTATTAACATACGAAGAGTTTTTCTTTCGTTTTTAGGAAAATTATAGGCTATATTACATCAAAAGCATGAAACAGAAATCATCTATACAAATAAATAAAATTTGAGTGTCTGTTTGTAATATTAAAATTACCGCTTTTTACTAAACGCATATGGATGTATACATGGTACATATACCAAAATAACGTTTTTTTTTTAATTTTTCTCTGTTTGTCTGTATACTGTATGTCCGTTTGTTCCGGCTAGTCTCTGAACCTCCTGGACCGATTTTAATGGCACTTTCACTGGCAGATAGCTGATGTAAGAAGAAGTAATTTAGTTACTTACTTTTATTTTAGAAAATTTATTTTATAACTCTGCGAACTGAACAATAACTTTTTTAGTAAAAATTCCACGCGGACGAAGTCACGGGCACAGCTAGTAAATAATAATATTAAGTCAAAACTCTGAAATCGCAGGGAACGTGTACTTAATTCAATAAAGCTCAATTTATATATGATTTAGATGAATGTAATATAACGTTAGAACTGTACTTAAAAATGAATATAAATAAAAATTCCTTTATTTTTTATTAACGATATCACGTGTAAAAGCAAGGATGTGATAACAAAACATTTGTTCCTCTTGTAACGACGCTAATCCAATTAGAGAGAATTCATTATCTATTCGAACGTGTTTCTCGAGCAATAGTGATCCGTGGAAAGAACCCTTGGTGCCCTTAAAGGGGCTCTTATTGACGATTAGCGTTGAAGAGCGCTTCACCCCCTTCGATGTCGGTTTGGTCTCTACGTGCGTTCTCTCCATGCGCCTATTATTGGCTAATAGCTTGAATTGAATTATATTGTTAACTCAGTTGTGTATTCCGTTTCTTTTGTCGGGGTATTTGTTTTTATTTAATAAATAGTGACATAACGATTTGCTTGTAAACAAGTAAATTAAATAAATTAATGTGATTGATTTTAACTATTAAATTTTTCAAAAATACGAGTACGCATATCTCGCGACAAGCTTTTATATCAAATAGATTATAAAATGACTATAAGTAGATAGTAAACGTTTTAAAGTAAAAATTTATTTTTTCGTTATAGCGCATTCGAATAAAATCTTGTTTTTAGGGTTCCGTACCCAAAGGGTAAAAACGGGACCCTATTACTAAGACTTCGCTGTCCGTCCGTCCGTCCGTCCGTCCGTCTGTCACCAGGCTGTATCTCAAGAACAGCGATAGCTAGACAGGTGAAATTTTCACAAATTATGTATTTCTGTTGCCGCTATAACAACAAATACTAAAAACAAAATAAAATAAATATTTAAGGGGGGCGATAATTATTTAATTATTTATTACTCTCCAACGCCATCTATTAGAAATTTGGAAAACTTCGTCGATAGACTAATAAGTTTTCCAATAGCGGCATAGATGGCGTTACAATTAAATAAATGTTTTACAGAAAATTTACTTATATTTAGTTTAGTCAATCGTAAGGAACCCTTCGTGCGCGAGTCCGACTCGCACTTGGCTGATTTTTTAAAAGGTTTCTTACTTTTAATTTTATGATATAACGTTAGAGTATTGCGGAACTGATATATTCACTTAGAAGTCCCTAAATACAAACAGTAGTAACAATAAACTATTCCATGATTAATTCTTTACCCATATTTTTTTTATATCTTAGAAAATACATCTAGTTTGTTTATTTATTTTTGACATTTTTTTTCTTCTTAAAAGTGTAAGTAATTTTGTAGCATTGAATTTTATTGATTATTTTTTTTTAATAAAATAAATGAACGTTTAGTATTTGATAACGCTTATTATTGTTACGTGTTAGGGTTCGAACGATTTGGAGAGAAAGACCTGCTGACTCTTTCAGAGACTTTATTCACTAGCACTAGGTCCGACACAAGCACTAGGTACAAATACTACGCACTAAATACAAGCACTAAGTACTAGGTACACTCACTGATCACTAGGTACACTTCACTAAGCACTAACAATGTCCGAGGTCGTAGCCAATGTCGTAGGTTTCCGCTGGTATCACTTCTAGTCTTCACTTCGAAGTCGCTTCGTCGTTAGCTCAAACTGAACTGACTCCGCTCGGCCTCAATCGGCCTTTTTATACCGGGCCGAGCCTACACCCAGACAGTTCTAGAACCTTCGTGCGTGTACTCGATCCTGAGTTCATTCACCTATATGTCCTCTAGCGCCATCTAGTGTTGAGTGGATGTTTCACGTTGTCTTTGTAACAAAGTGGTTTGTACAGCACACAACGTGGTTCCTCTGCTCCCCGCTAGATGGCGCAAGCTCCTTTAATTCGTGTACTCGTAACACTACTCCCCTCTTAGAGATGCTCGTCCCGAGCATCGTTGTTACTGCCATGGTAACGCGCCAGACGGTCTATGTGTACCACTTTCAATGTCCCTCTTGGTTGCTTTTGAATTCTATAAGTCACATCATTCATTCGGGTAACCACTTTGTATGGACCGTCCCACTTGGTCTGCAACTTTGGAGATTTCCCCTTTCCGGCGGGTTGGGTTATGCAGCCACACAAGTGACCCTTCCTCGAAGCCGCTTGTGTTCGATTTCCGGTCGTTAATAGTCCCTTGTGTCGTAAGACTATTCTCGCTGCATGCCTGGAGGATAACAGTTTTCAGGGTTTCCACTGCGTCAGCCAGAACTCGTCTCTTAGTTCTAGCTTTTATTCGTTTCCCTTGATCCCGGGCAGAGAACGAAGCCCTTTTCTTGTTCGGCTCCTCGATCCTTTTCATCCTTGCCCTCTGGGTCTTCTTCTGCGGGCAATTGAGCTGAAGATGACCCCTCTCGCCGCACTTGTAGCACATGACTCCAGAACGTTTCTTCGTAGTAGACTTAACCTCCTTCGACGGACAGTAGAGCTGGAGATGGCCCCTCCCGCCGCACTTGTAGCACATGGCTCCAGAACGTTTCTTCGTAGGAGCCTTAACCTCCTTCTGCGGGCAGTTGAGCTGAAGATGGCCCCTCTCGCCACACTTGTAGCACATGACTCCATATCTTTTCTTCGTAGGGGCCTTAACCTCCTTGACTTCCTCAGAGACCTCGCGGATCTTATGGGTCAGTCGTATGTCATGGCGAACAGCCTCGACCTCCAAAGCATGCGCCAATGCTTCCTTTAGAGAGGTATGGTGACGAAGCCTCACTGCAGCTCTGACCTCGAGGTCTTTGATTCCGTCCACAAATGCTTGAACAATATTCGTGTCTATCGTCTTGGTGTCGGCTCCTGGGTGTGCCTTCCTGACGAGTTTTTCAATTTCCAGCGCCCATTGTTGAAGTCCTTCTCCTGAGCGTTGGACTCTGTCACGCAGTTGGGCACGAAACACGTGTTCCAGGTGTCGCTCCCCGTATCTGGATTCAAGTGCCTCCATCAGGTCTTGAAACCCATTTCCTGTATGTGGCAGTGCTTCCAAGACAGACAAGGCTTGCCCTCTGAGCGCAACAGTGAGAGCGGTCAGGCATTGTTCTTCCGTCCATCCGTTGGCAGTAGCCACAGTCTGGAATTGCTGACGATAAGCGTTCCACGAAGTAGTGCCGTCGTATGGCGGCACTTTCACTCTTGGTCCTTGCGCCACTACGGTAGTTCCACTAGACATCACAACTCCCGTGGTTTCAAGGCGTACTACTTTCTTCTGTAATTCCGTGAGGCCGGTTTTCACATTTTCGACATCCAATCCTAACCCGGTAACTCGTTCTTCCACTTCGTCGACATCTTTTTGGAGCTTACCCACCGTGTCACTAACATCTTTTATAGCCCAAAGCGCTTTTTCCTGTGATTCTTGCAAAGCGCTGAACTTGCGTTCTTGTGATTCTTGCATTGCCTCTTGTGATTCCTTCATTGCCTTTTGTGATTCATGCAAAGCGCTGAACTTGCGTTCTTGTGATTCTTGCAAAGCGCTGAACTTGCGATCTTGTGATTCTTGCATTGCCTTCATTAATTCAAATAAACTTCCTAATTGAAGTGCCACTTGAGGGTCGTTAGAAGCTACGGAACCACTGGTGGGCGTGGCCTGTCCGGTGGGCGTGGCAAGGTGGGTGGAGCCAGTGGGCGGGGCTTGAGCCAAAGTGGGCGGAGCCTGAGGGGCGTGGTCGATGGGCGGGGCCTGGTGGGCGGGGCCAGAGGGCGGGGGCTGAGGGGCGTGGCCAGTGGGCGTGGCCTGGTAGGCGGGGCCAGGGGGCGGGGCTTGGCCCACAGTGGGCGGAGCTTGGCCCCCAGTGGCATCCGCAGCTCGTTGTGCCCTCGTCCTGACCCTCTCCTTGGAGTTCTCTCTCGGAGTCAATGGCATCTCCAAATCTCACTTCCGACACCAGTTGTTACGTGTTAGGGTTCGAACGATTTGGAGAGAAAGACCTGCTGACTCTTTCAGAGACTTTATTCACTAGCACTAGGTCCGACACAAGCACTAGGTACAAATACTACGCACTAAATACAAGCACTAAGTACTAGGTACACTCACTGATCACTAGGTACACTTCACTAAGCACTAACAATGTCCGAGGTCGTAGCCAATGTCGTAGGTTTCCGCTGGTATCACTTCTAGTCTTCACTTCGAAGTCGCTTCGTCGTTAGCTCAAACTGAACTGACTCCGCTCGGCCTCAATCGGCCTTTTTATACCGGGCCGAGCCTACACCCAGACAGTTCTAGAACCTTCGTGCGTGTACTCGATCCTGAGTTCATTCACCTATATGTCCTCTAGCGCCATCTAGTGTTGAGTGGATGTTTCACGTTGTCTTTGTAACAAAGTGGTTTGTACAGCACACAACGTGGTTCCTCTGCTCCCCGCTAGATGGCGCAAGCTCCTTTAATTCGTGTACTCGTAACATTATAATGTCTTATAAGCTATGTCCACACTGTGCCTTTTTTCGTTCATCAAAGGCATGCGTCACAGCGCAGTCAGCAGCGCACGTGAGGCATGCCCTTGACGCATGCGTTTTTGACAGTTGAAAGCATAGCGCGCGCTACGAAACGTGTTACCCGCGTCTAGTGGATTTCTGTGCAACAAAGCGTTCAACATCAAGATTGCGGACGAAGAAAAAAAATATTACTTTGAGATTTATAGAGGAATACAGAAGCTTTCCACAACTTTGGGATCAGAATAGTAAGCTGTACACTAATAAAATAAAAAGGAACGATGCATTACAAGTTTTACCTACAAAAATTATTTTGAAAAAAATGTTTTTGTAGCTAAAATATGTATATAATTAAAAATATATTATATCATAAAAAATATATATATAAATAAATGTTCTCGTCGCTCATGTTTTGAACACTGACAGAATCGAAATGACTACGTTAGCGTCGCGTTCGTTGACGCATTCAATATTGAATGTGTCAACGAAAGTTGAATAGAAAGGTTACGACGAAAGTTGAAGATGAAAAGGCACAGTGTGGACATAGCTATAGATCTCGTGGCTCTGGAGTTAGACAATACACATGTCACGAACATTCAAACCACGAAACATCTGCATGTCTTACACAACCACATAATAACAGTAATCGGACTAGCGACTGTTTTCTAACCGGTAGGTACCACTGTTATACTAAAAATGATAAAAAAATAAAAAGCCAAATGAAATATGTATGTATATGTCGGAATCAGGAGAAGGAGGAGGGCCGAACTAGTTTATTAACAATGTAATTTAACACAAGATAGTTACACAGATTAGTCTAACGGGGTGGAGGTCGAACTACTTAACATACGATGGATTCACCGAGCGGGTGCCGGGTCTATCGCGTGGCAGAGGACAAACTCAGAGCAGTGCTCGGGACTTGCGACTCGGGTGTAGGTTTAGGGGAGGCCTCCCTTAAGATACGTATCAACGCTCACCTTCACTGCTCGAGTTGCCCGCCCTGCCTTAGTCAAATTATAGATTGTAATACAATATGCAAAAATTAATTCGTTGGTACAAATCAATTATTAAAAGAGTCGACGATAAGCTACTAGCAGGATACAACGAGTGTATCGTTCCAAGCCAGAGTCAAGACTGTCTTAGCCGCGGTTGCAGAATGACTCGAATAATAGAATGAGTGAGGGTAGGTGAATATCGACAACAGCGCAGGTACCGACATATATATATATATATAATAAAATATATAAGAAATAATAGTATATATAAGAAAAGTATAACTTAACTGCATACATTGTAATGTAAATTGTTTTAACGTATCGGAAGTTTTATTGCAATCCCGTTTGTAGTTACCTTATTTGCATTGCGATTTAATTAAGAGGAAATTAATTTGTTCCCGTGCATTGCACTATTATGCAAGTATCCATAATTCGACAAACACAAATAATTTCGTTATGTTTTTGCTGCTATAATCGATTAACTGAGGCTATTGAATTTTGTATTGTTAACTTAGTTGTTAACATGATTCGGATTAATGAAATGAAACAGTTATTATCATTAAATCTAAATTGATGATAAATTTATTAATTTTTGTAAAACTAGTAAATTTGTAAATAAAATACATATATTTTAAATGTTTTAATATGAAATTGTAATAAAGTATACCTGTAATGAAAATATTTCTAATGTATAATTTGAAAGTACTGATTTTACATATTATGATAGAGAATTGTCCTAATGTTTTAAAACTAGTCTTCTTGCGACAAAGACTAAAACTATGTCCACTTAAAAACAAAAAGAAGCTTCATCGTAGTAAAGAGATGTTTTTGCTTGTCGTCACTCACTTTTAAACTATCTTTGTCGCCTGTGAAGGCACGCGTAATTACAAGCAAAGAACCGACGAAGTGATACGAATGCAGCTCACGATTTGCAAGCATAATGGGACAATTTACTAGGCATTTCCCTGTGAAGCAAGTATTCGACATCTCGTGGCGTTATGCAGCGTTGCCACGTTCCGTAGACAAGGAGATATTGCCTGACTACAACTATATGTAAGAGGCTTTGCCCTATATTTGCATCAACCATAATAACCATATTAATGTAGTAGATTTCTGAGAGCTAATTATAGCGCAGTCAAAAAATTTCTATACATTAACGAAATTTCCTCGAAATATAAAAATTAAAAAGAATATTTTGCCTTTGATGTCCAGAATAGTTTTGTTTAATTATAAAAAGAAAATAATTAAAGTAATCAACCTAGAATTTTGAAAAACTTATTATTTTATTTAATAATGTATTATACTATTAAGTAAAATTTGGTCTGAGTACGGTTTAATTAGTCTCAAAGGTTCTCAGAAGCTATCGACAGAATTATTAAAACCGAACCGATCGAAAAGTTTTAATTCGTGAAAGCAAATCGATTGTAGAGTAACATCAAAATTATTCACTAGTACTTACAATAACTTTACGAACACTGTAGGCAAGGAGTACCTACTGGAAAGTTTTCTTGTTAAAAGTTCTCAATTGCTAAATGAGAATATTAATTCACAAAACCACTTCCTTAAATTGTTTGAATAAAAATTATGTATGATGAAATACAAAATTCGTATTTAGCAGAATATGTGTTAACCAATACAGATATTTTGTTTAGTAAATAGTTATTTCATGATATCGCTTCAGAATCAGTAAATATCCCGTTATTATAGCATAGAACTAGGAATCGTAAGAATTAAAAAAAATAGTACTCATGTAAAAAAAAACTCGAAACATATTAATAGCATGTATCAAAAACATTGTTAGTTTAAATAGTTTGTTATGTACTTATTAGACGTATTGAGTGATCAATAGAACACTCTTTTTTAATTATAGCACTATAATTTAGAATGGTATTTTTTAGATAAATAACCGACTTCAAGAACAAGGGGCACTTGTCAATTCGACTGTATTTTTAGGGTTCCGTACCCAAAGGGTAAAAACGGGACCCAATTACTAAGACTTCGCCGTCCGTCCGTCTGTCACCAGGCTGTATCTCAAGAACGGCTATAGCTATAAAGTTGAAATTTTCACAAATTATGATTTACTTCTGTTGCCGCTATAGCAACAAATACTAAAAACAAAATAAAATAAACGTTTAAGGGGGGGGGCTCCCATACAACAAACGCGATTTTCATGCCCTTTTTTGCTCGATATCAATAATGGTAACAGGTACACACTTGATATATTCACAAAATACTCAGTTGTATTTTTACTTTAATAATAAAAAATAATATTGAAATAAAAATAAAATTATTAGAGTGGGCTCTCATACAAAAAAAGTGATTTTTTGCCTCTTTTTGCCCGATACAATAAAATCAATGTACCTACTGTTATTTAGAAGTCAATGGTACGGAACCCTTCGTGCGCGAGTCCGACTCACACTTAGCCATTATTTTTTTTATGTACGAGTATGTTACCTCAGAACTTTTTACTGGATGCACCAATTTCGGAGACTCTTTTTATTAATCAAAATATGGTGCTGGTCAGGTCTCCTGTAAATGTAATCGATTATCGACGTCTCACTAATACTTTTTGAGCTATATCTAATGATGTGTATTTACTTGACAATTTTTTCGTTAACCTACGTTGCATTATACCCCATAACTTTTTAATGGGTGTACCGATTTTGACAATGCTTATTTAAATCAAAACCGGGTGCTTGCATTGTGATTCCATTCGAGTTTTATCGAGATCTGATGTCTACTTTTCTAACAATATTTGATAATACGTATTTACTTGACTATTTTTTCTTCTATCTACAATGTAACACTCGTCGATGTAACTGAAGTCGTTTTTTTTTTTTCGTTTGGAGCAAACACAATTTATTTTAGTCCTTCTGTTTTAAATTTGATTTAAACTGTTTTGCTTTTAAACACAACTCAATTTCATTTCTACTTTTAATCACTCGTTCACGTATCAGTTTCACTTCTAATCGACCACATAAATTAACTAAATCGGGGATAAATAACATTATTTACGTAAGTGCAAAATCTATATATACAGTATTTAGTAACTATTTGATTCATAAAAGTTCATGAAGTGTAAAAGGAAACCCGTTATATGGATACCATCTATCACAAGAATTTTGTAATACTCCTGTCACATTTGCCACGCTAGACAGCCCCGTCTGCTCAGACCTCGTGAAGACAGCCGGAAAATTAGAAAATAAACACTGACTTCCTGATACTTTATTTTTTCTCACGCATGAGAAGAATAAAGCTGAACGCGTTACAAATAATAAATAGCGAACAATTTATATACACAATTACATCGAGGATACAAATGAACTTTATTCAATTAAATGTGAGGAATTACCGCAGGCGCTTCTAGTACATACCCTTGGGGCTTAGGAGACAAATTTCTCTGGAAATAAATGCGATTCAAATTCAGACAAATAGTCCCTGCGCGGAAGGAGCAGTTTACCAGGAAATTCGTCCATCACTCCGGGTCGACAAAGTGTTTCGTATTCCTTGCCCCATTCGAAGAATCCGCTGAAATTTTTATTTAATTAATATTGTTTATTGGAAACAAGATAGCATTGTAGAATAAATGGAAAAAAATTATGTTTTTTTTAATATCTTTAACACACATCGTCGTCTGTGCTTAATGCCTATGTTAAAGGTAACAGTAAATTGATATACTTAGCTACATTTTTTTTTGTATAAATTTTCGTATAAATGATACTTATATAAAGAAACACATATATTAGCTAATTTTCTTTGAGAACAAATATGTATTAAGAATTAATACATATTTGTTCGCAATTCAATTGATTTGTAAATTTCGTAAGATAATGTAATTTCGAATATAGAAGTACATAAAAAGTAGGTACATGTACATTCAATTGTATATTTTTATTAATTTTATTTCACTCATTCGCAATATTCATATCATGTCATCCCTTAAAACGATTACATGATAAAACTGATCACAAACATATCATGAATTTTAATTAATTAAACATAGAAAAATATCTCTAAAAATATTATTATTTAAAAATTCTACTACTAACGTTGACATTTTATATAAGCTGATGATACGACTATAATAAAAGAATGTTTAAGATTTACAATCAAAGAATTCTACTAAACTCCAGGTTTTAAGTCATTTGAGCCTTATAATGAGGATTTTGATATTTGATACTTATAAACTATAACAAATCTAAGATCTTAAAATATTCACAGTATTTTAAAGAATTTCAAATATATCTTGTTTAACAAAAAAAAAAAGAAAAAAAAAATGTGTCGGACCGTTTTAATTAGTTACAACAAAGTACACATTTTAATCATCTTTTAAGAAAGTCGTACTGAATTTTACGATACAAAAGGATCTTTAGACCAAGTTCAAATCATGCTAAATATCATTTTGGTATGATATTCGACTAGTCGGCTAATATAAAGTTAAAAAAATACAGAGAGATCGATTTTTGAAGTGAAACTTCTTTAGGCGCATAAAGGGTAAAATTTGAGCGACCGCTAACGCGACAGCATCAAGGAAGGTCAATACTTGGATGGGTGACCGACTGGGAACCCCGCGTGACGTTGCCTTTTTGTTTTTTTTTTTTCAGTTAGTTTTATTGTATTTTAAATTAGTTTTTTTTTATTTAGTTTTTTTTAAATTAGTTTGCCAAGGAAGTTTCACTACTCACATGTGTAGGTAATTTGTACGCACGCAATTCTTTTTTTGCTTCAGTAACAATAATTATTATTATAAAGTGCTCTCTTCAAAACAGAATGTTTTGCTTGAATGCTCGGTGAATAATTGTTTAAGTGTCCAAGCCTCATTGACTAAATTATAACAACAGCACGTAGGTCAAGTTGGGTTAGGTTAACCGTTTATTGAATAATACAGAGCTTCCTTTGTCTCGACACTCTGGTTTTACGAAGTTACTAGTACACGACAATATTGTTATTACAAACTGCAAATTTAATAAAATAAACTTTTTACGTAGGTATTATATTTTTAAATTTTCTTTTAAAATACAAATTTAAACAAAAGTGTTTTATTCATATCCTTTAACAAGATGTGTATGTGAATAATATGTACTTGTAAAGAAAATAACTTATGGAATATATTAATAGTACATAATTATAATTACCTGCATTTATTTTGACCTACTTGTTATTGCCATCAGCAAATGTAAAAAAAAAGATTGTGAATTTTAAATGGTAAAACTTAATTTGAATGTTAAATAAAAGCTTTTGAAATATCAACATCCAGCATTGCTATCAGTCAAATGTCAAGGGATGTCGTGACTACATAACATTCTCCGATTGCTCAAGCCCAGGCGAGCAAATAGATCACCGTCCCTGATGCTTGAGCGGGCAAAGTGCTCCAGTATTTTTGGGACACGTATTTTTCGTGTCTAACCTTAAATATTGTGTCTTTATTCACATAAATACACTCAAGTTGGACAGTACATTTTTTCGTTGTTGTAAATAATGTATGACGCTGAAATATATAAGATAGTTACGAATATAACTGCCAAATAATTGTTTCCAACACTCCTCCCTTTTAAGAGCAGAATCGTATTTCATGATTTCCACATACATATTACTTTAAAGGGTTAAAAAACGTACTTTTTTACAGTATAAACATATCAATAGAAACTCGTAGTACAAAGTCCTAAACTGGAACAAAATAAAAAAGACAATATGTGAAATAATATTATGTACATAATTATGTAAAAATCTGAAATTCGATATAATTTAATCCAGTAAGCATACAGTGTATAAATACGGCTCAACTGATTTATATTGTGTGGCTATTACAAATTGATTTTGTTTTATTTTAATTAATGATAATGAATATTATATTACATCGATGTCAGGCCAAATTGATTAATTTAATACTTGTTTACAATCGTTTTTAATTTGAAAATCACGAATCAGATAATGTGTACAAATATATTTTTATAAATTATATAGGAACAGAATGAAAATTGTTAATTAACGTTAGAAGTTTCAATAGATTTTATGTTTGATCTCAGATAAGACTTTGATGAAGACTCTTCAAGAATTTACAACATTTAGTAAACCATTCATTTTACAAGGGTCTTCGAAACCGCGAAACAATGGAAGCAGTATTCTAAGTTTGGAAACTTTCTATCTCTTCTATCTTTATAGCAACAAAATTATACTTTTACATAAAAAGTTTTATCTTTAAGGCTTGGTTTCCTTTTGTAGTTTTAATTGCATTTTCAGATGAAGCAAAATTTTATATCATTAGTAGACATACTTTTGTAACATCGTATTTCGTACAAAATGTTAAAACTAAAATAAAAATAACAATAATAAACATATCCCTATTACATATAGGTACACACAGACTTCTGTTACTAAAGTCAGCAACTTAATGCTTGTGTTATATATCACAACCAGATACGAGGCGGGAATCGAACCCACAACCCCCGGAGGAGAATAGCAGAATCACTGCAAGCTACCCCAACGGGTTTGTTATTTAAAATACTTATATGTATTTTGTCGACATAATATTTATTGAATATTAAATTTCGATACTATTCGAATGCAATTTGAGTAAACAAAATCATTAAATTCGCACCAAAAAGTTTTTTAATCTTGAAAAAGTGGAACACTCCGGGATAAAATTGCAAAAGACTAAGTAGTTTACAAAGTTAAGTTTTACTACGGTAAATATTACGAAAGCAATATCATTTTATAAGTAAGGCTCGGGTTCAAGCAAAGTTGGACATAAAATTAGCTCATAGTAAGCTAATTTTTCACTCAGTAACTATTATCGGGACGTTACGTTTATAATGCAAAATTCCGTAGTTCGAGTATTATTCGTCGCATTGTAAGTGATTGTGTTTGTATAAGCTGTCCCTATCAACGCTATCCACACGGGCTTAAGTATTCAATCGGCTGTTTATGGATTAATAAAGTATTGCGTCGAAAATATATTTCAATCCTATTTGAGCAAAGTATTTCGCATAGATTATTAACTAAAGAGAAACCGAAAAAGCTAGATTCCTTTACATCACACGTGTTCTTTATTAATTTTACCATGCGGATGATGGGTATCAATTGAAAATATTCAATAATAAAAAAGTTTATAAAAGGACTATGCCCATTTTCTATGAAGCCGTGCCCAGGTACGTGCTTTGACGTGTTCAGACAATTCATATATTTAAGTATCCTTTGTTAATTGAAAATAGATTTTTAATAATATTCTAAAAGTGTCCAAAGCCGCAGTTTATACTTTAATTAAAAAAGATATTTTATTTGTATTCCGGGTTTGTGCTGTCAAAACATGTTAAATATAAATACCAAGTCGGAAACGCAGCCATAGAAATAAACGCTTTTTTTAATTAAATTATAAATTAAATTATAAAGCCCACACGACCAGAAAATTGACATATTAAAGTTTTCTTTATTAATTAAAACTAGATTTTTAATAATAGTCTAAAAGTGATCAAAGCCGTGGTTTATAGTTTAATTTAAAAAAGCGTACTTTGTTTGTATGGTTGCTATGACGACTTGCTATTTATATTTAATCTATTTTGACATAACAAACGCGGAATACAACTAAAATATTTTTTTAAAATAAAAATAATATAAACTGCGGCTTTAATCACTTTTAGAATATTATTAAAATTTTAGTTTCATATTAATCAACGATAATTAATTATATGAATTGTCTGAACACGTCAAGCACGTACGGGGGCACGTACCTGGGCATTGTCCTTTTCCTCTACTTTCTGTCTGTAACTGCTCTTTTTCGGGTGTGCTGGAAAAAATCTCTTTTAGGGATTTGTATACAATCCTGTACGTATAATAATTTTTTTAATATTGCTATTAATAGTACCTAATATTTATTGTCTAAAAGTTACAAGTGTCTGTTTATAATTACTATTTAGAAGGTAGACGGTTGGACTGAGTGTCGAATAAGATCAATTTGACAGCTTTTGGATAGGAAAATTTAGTCGTTGTTTTTGAAAAATATAAAACCTATTTTTGTGATCAACCTTTTTATATTTATAAAAATCTGGCTCAAATATCGAAGTACTTGCGACTTCGAGAAGTTTCATTTAACCTGCGGGTTACTCTTAGTTTAATGGTTTTGGTATGTTATATGTATTACGAAATCGTTTAAGAAGGTCCAACAATTTCTACTCCAACATTTCGATAACCGCAAATACGTTCACGTTTCGCTTTCCACTTTACAAGGGTCTTCTCTGAACCACGGTACATTGACTGCTGTCTTTTGTATTTGGAACTATGTACACTAACTATTTCTTGCTCAATGTTTAGAATGAATATTTATTCAAATAAAATAACTTTAAGATTTTCTTTCATAATTTTCTTTCATCTAGCTATATTTTTATTTCATCTTTATGCCGGATAGGATTAGGTTATGCCAGATAAATAAACATTTTTAATTAATAATTTTCATTCTATACTATTTCAAATTTTGCATAAAAATACATTAAATCAATGGAAAAAATATTACACACACTTCCATGTATTTGACGCGCGCGATCACGATTCAGTCTGTAATATCCCACTGTTGGGCATAGGCCTCTTCCCCATGTAGGAGAAGGATCGGAGCTTAATCCACCACGCTGCTCGAATGCGGGTTGGCGGATATATTCCCTACTAAATGAGTAACGATCGCTATCAGGTGTACATGATAACAACCGTATTTGACACACATACGCATATATATGCTCTTTTGTTTATTATTATAGAATTATAGTATGTGATAATAGAACCTTAATAATGTTCAAACTTATAATTTAAATTAATATGGTCGACGTTCGGCCACTGGGCGACCACTAGTATCTATAGGTAATATAAAGACTTATATCTTTCTAATTTTATTCTAATAGTCCAGTCATTTGGTAGTTTTACCTGGAAAGTTTTCCGGTAGTTTGGAAAATTGGTGATTTTATAGATTTCGACGTGCTCTTTTCGAATTTTCACTTTTTCACCTCGTATCTTTGCCGCTCGCGCCGCCATATTGGAAAAATGGTGCTCAAATACAGTTTTTTGAGAATAGCTCCGTTCCAACTCATTTTACGAAAAAAATAGTGACAACAAAGTATGAATATTTTTTTTAACTTTAATGGCGTGATCTTGTTAATTATGTATATGAGAAAGGCTCTAAGAAGCGAAAAATTCTTACGACAATGTTTAAACGTAATGTAAAACTTTCCAGGTAACCCCCTTTTTGAGCACCAAATGACTGTACTGTAATGTATAAATCGAAATCACTCGCCATTGACGTACCTACAATGCTACATTAACTTTATAACAAGTGGTATTAATACCGATTGTGATAACATAGTATATTATAACCCTAATATAATAGGAGTCTATTTATTAAATTGAAATGTAGTCTCGAAATGAGGAAGTCTTAATTTTTTTTTTTTTTTTGAAGAACGTCAAGATACCAGTTCTTTTCACCATACCTTTCAGCTCCTATATGAAAAAAATATACTTTAACATTTAAAAAACAATAGAACGGGCTATGCTTGGAGTTTCTCTCAAAGATAGAGTTAGAAACGAGACTATCCGCGAGAGAACGAAAGTAACCGACATAGCCCACAGAATTAGCAAGTTGAAGTGGCAGTGGGCTGGTCATCTGTGTCGCAGGACCGATGGCCGTTGGAGCAGACGCGTCCTGGAGTGGAGACCGCGTCTTGGCAAACGCAGTGTGGGACGTCCTCCGGCCCGTTGGACTGACGATCTTCGTAAGATTGCCGGTGTAGGCTGGATGAGGATTGCGGAAAACCGGGATATCTGGCGTGAACTTGGGGAGGCCTATGTCCAGCAGTGGACTGCAATAGGCTGAACTGACTGACTGACTGACTGATTTAAAAAAAAAAACTAGACAATCATGTATTAATCGTCAATCGTTGCCAAAAGTTTTTCAACTTTTTTTTTCTTTTTTACATAAATGTCATACATAATGGCTGCCATCATTACAGCGTAGTACCAAAATTATTATACTTTTGTATTACAAAGCGTTATCTCATATGAAATTATTATTGTTCCCTTATATATAATTACATTTAATTCGACAATCAGTTCTTTTCACCGTGTTGGGTCCTTTTGTTGTCCATTCACAATAAAATGGTCCTCTACAATGGACAATATCGTCGAGTTGAGGATAATGTTCACCTTTATGCGCATATTTATATACTTACGTCGTCGATTGTGTTCCGTTTGGATTTGTTATATCATTATCATGTTATAGTTCATCTACTTGTAATTTTAGGATAATAATGTCGAATAGCAATTACATGTCTAGAAAAAAAAACTGTAAACGTTACTGGATTTTACATAAATTATATCTTTTTCCCTTTTTTTGTACTATAAACAACTGTAATATATTGTACAATATTGTAATATATTAGACGTTACGAAGCGGGTATTGGTTTGTTATGCCTTGAACTTAGATGTGTAAAAATTTTCTTTTTCATCACCCGAGAAAGATAACTTCAGCTGTTAAATTAACATTCTTTCGTCGCTTTGTGAACCATACTTATGTCACTAATGATTATTGTTTTTCATGCCAAACCTTTTGTAACACCTGAATTTATCAGCAAAAAACGAAAACAAATCGTGTGACATTTCTAGGAACAGTTTATTTTGTCGATCACGATCACGATCACGATTCAGCCTGTAATATCCCACTGTTGAGCATAGGCCTCTTCCCCATGTAGGAGAACTAGGAGAAGGATCGGAGCTTAATCCACCACGCAGCTCCAATGCGGGGTGGCGGATATATTCCCAACTATGAGTAACTATCGCTATCAGGTGTACATGATAACAACCGGGACCGACGGCTTAACGTGCTCTCCGAGGCACAGTGGGGAGACCCACAAGGACTGCACAAACACCCAGACCACGGCAAACATCTGTCCAATACAAATCATCCAATACAAATGTTGTCGTGTGCGGGGATCGAACCCGCAACCGCCCGCGCAACAGTCAATCGCAATCCAGTGCTCTGACCGCTGCGCCGACGCGGCGTCAGTTATTTGTTGTTGCGTTATTTTGTCGATTCCTGTATAAAACTTGCTTCTATAGATTTTGGTCTTTTTAAAAAAACAGAGCTCACGTTACAGAACGAGCTTTCTTGGATGCTCCTGGTTTAGCCTAGCATGATCAGCTAAATATTTAACGAATAACACAAAGACATAAAAAAGTGAAAACTAGTTGTTTGTTTTTCTTATTATCTTCAATAGGTACCTACATAACAAAAACAAGTTAAAGAGATTCAAACTTATTTCAGTGGGTCAAAGATTCGATAGCCGCAAATGCGTTTTCGTTTATACAAGGGTCTTTTCGGTTCACAAAACAATGGCATTCCAAGTTTAGAAACTTTGTATCTGTTTTACCTTTGTCAGCTCTCAAGACAGAGCGGTTTTAGGATCGATGACTAGGTAAATAAGTATGTATCTATTTTGAATACTTCAACCTGTAAGGTATTTCTTAAACATCAGCATATAACCGTAAATAACGTATTTATTTATCGATAATTATAGCAATAAGAGAATTAGAAAATACTAACAGAGCTAAGCAATAAAAACATTGCATTGAACATACTATAGCGAATAACTTGATGAATTCTCATTGGGACCAGAATCGTCATTAATTGATCTCAGCCGCTGAGTATAATTTAATTTTATGTCAATGTTGTCTTGTTTTTATTTAATATGATATTAATATGATAGGAAAAAGGTTGGAGTTTAATGCACAACCTTTTTACACTGCGCATTCGCAAAAGTTTTCTTACAAAAAGCAACGTCACAACAACAAAAGTCTCAAAGACATACATACACTATGTCAAGAAATAACTGAGCGTTACATAGGCTATTGCAGTCAATATGATTTGAAGCAGTGCCTTTGCTCAGTTTTATTTTTAAATTTTTTCCTTAGCTACCTAAAATATAATAATATCAACACAAATGCGTACAAGACGAATTTTATTAGAATATAATTTTATTAAGTGTAATTGTTGTAATTGGTTATTTATTCTGTTAATTTTATTCTTATAACAAAATATCTACACATACCTGAGCTGACAAATACTAGATAATTTTACACTTAAATGGACACTTTATCTGTTATGAAAATTGCAACAAGTGTATTACTAAAATGAAGCTTCTTTCATTTGAGTAATACACTTAACAGAAGAGTAGGCACACTTTATGGCGATAAACATCCGCTCTCCCTTTCGTTGAATGGTTTGGAACCCAAAGGCCACTTACCTTTATTTCACCTTATACCTTTTTATATACTTATAATTTGGTTAAATAAAAACAGGAAAATAGCTACTCCTTCAAAGAATTTTACGAGTTGTTGCAGAATAAGGAACGATACTTTCTAATACCTTCTCAATATATCTTTATTTAAAATATTCATAACTTAAATCCTTTTTAAAAGTAAACTGTTTAATAAATTAAATTATTTGTTTTGACTGTTCTGATTTTATTATGATGATTGTTGTATAAACAGTGACGACTATTTTATCAGTTGTATTTAAAATAATTCAAAGAAATAGAATGCTTTGAAGTGGCAGTGCAGTCACGTATGTCACAGGACCAATAGCACAGATTAGTAAATAGTAATACGTAAGCCACTGGAGCGAGTCGAGTAGAGATGGCGTCTTGGCAAACGTTGTTTTAGGCAAATTCTTCGGCCCGCTAAACCGACGATCTGCGCAAGAAATACCGGCGAAGACTAGGCGAACATTGTCAGCAACCGGAATATTTGGCGCGAACTTATATATATACTCACACCTACCTCGTCGCTGTAACTATTATGAATAGAATTTTGAAAATGTATATAAAATAATAATTATTTACTTTTAGTTGCTAAAGAACAAATTCTTGTTGTTGGCTTCAAAAACAACAAACTTACTAATATATAAATATATCTTCGTGTGTATTCGAAAGAACTACAATTTAAGATTTGTTTTCTATAATGAAAGTAATTTTTTGTAACAACCTAAATCTAATTTCACAATATTTTTCAGACAATTATTCAGACGAGTAATTTATAAGCTTATTCTAATAAATCCCTTCTTATCTTCGGTTATTGTTTTTATACGATTATTGTATTGTTCGGAAAATCGTAATTTTATATACTTATAATGAAATACGAATTAAAGACCTAAATTAGAAAACTTATACCAGTATAATATAATGAATGTTTTTTACTGTTTTAGAAACCAGTAGGAACTTTACTTTTCAGTGTTAATACTGTTTCTTTGTGGTTTTATTCTTGAACAATTATTTAATTTTTACGTTCAATCATTCAAAGAATGTTAATATCTGTAAACGTTAATTATTTTAAAAAAAATGTATTTTATGTTAATCTAGCTGTGCCCGCGACTTCATCCGCATGAAATTTAACAAAAAAGTTATTGTTTAATAACATTCAATATTCGTAGAATTATAAAATAAATAAATTTCTAAAATAAAAGTAGCTTACTTTACTCCCAATTAGATCAGCTATCTGCCCGCAAAAGTCCCGTCAAAAACTTCAATTTTATTTATTTGTATAGATAATATTTCAATGCATACATTTACAGCTTCATATAGCTACTAGATCGTTCAATAAGTCCCGAGACTAACCTGGAAATGGCGCATATATTAAAAACTCTTTTGATTTTTAAAAAGTACTGGCTATCAATACAAGAATATGTGTCAAATTTTTAAAAATGGAACAATAAAATTATTGATCTTGAAGCATTTAAGTGACGCTACGGTTGTAATTTCGATACAATGGAAAAAAACGAGTTTCGCGTGTTGATAAAACATTGTTTTTTAATGGGAAAAAATTCCGTTGAAGCACAGCAATGGCTTATAAAATGTTATGCAGGATCAGCTCCCTCTAAAGCAACCATTTGTCGGTGGTATGCTGACTTCAAACGCGGTCGCATGGACACCAATGATGGGGAACGCTCAGGTCGTCCAACTGAAGCAGTGACTCAACAAAATATTAACCAAGTCCTCAAAATCGTATTGGAAGATCGGAAGGTAAAAGTGCGAGAGATAGCCGAGATAGTGAAGATTTCAGCTGGTAGTGTTTTCACTATTTTACATAAAAATTTGGCCATGAAAAAGCTTTTTTCTAAGTGGGTGCCGCGTTTGCTTACAACTGATCAAAAGGAACAACGTATCAATGATTCAGAGCGATGTTTGGCGCTGATGAATCATAATAAAAAGGATTTTTTACGTCGGTATGTAAAGGTGCGTACGGATTGCGCGTACCCTGGTACGCGTACTCAGTTTACGCGTATTCGGAACGCCTAGTCCATACCTGCAGCTACGCGTTCACTCTAGGGTACGCGTACCGCGCGAGCCAACTCGCAGCGCGAGCCATCGTCGGTCGGTTTTTGGTCGCGCGTCAAAGAGGACTCACGCGGCCGGCTACGCTATATTTGGACGGCAAAATGAATAAACACGCGTGTTCTTCGAGTTTCAATAATGAAAATATTATCAGATTGATTCAACTTTATGAATTTCACCGAGTCTTGTGGGATAGCACACTAACTAATTATCGAAATAACTATTTACGCCAAGATGCATGGAAGGCAATTTCAAATGAACTGAAAATTCCAATAGGTGAATTAAAAAAAAAAAGGAGTCATGGCGAATGACTGGGGCTCGCGGAGCGCTCTGGATCGATTGACCTCGCGTACAGGTTCGCGGCGGTCCGTACAGGAGCTGTACGCGTATCCAATGTACGCGTGGACAGTGTTTCCCAACTACGCGTAACACAGGAACGCGCAATCCGTACGCACCTTGACAATGGATGAAACCTGGATATACCATTTCACTCCGGAATCCAATCGGCAGGCAGCGGAGTGGAGAGCGGCTGGTGAAAGCCGCCCGAAGCGTCCAAAGACTCAGAAATCGGCCGGTAAGGTTATGGCGTCTATATTTTGGGATGCGCATGGAATACTTTTCATCGACTACCTTGAAAAGGGGCAAAATATAAATAGTGACTATTACATGTGCTTATTGGAGCGATTGAAGTACGAAATTGCGGAAAAACGGCCTCACATGAACAAAAAGAAAGTGGTGTTTCGCCAGGACAACGCGCCTTGTCACAAGTCCGTGAGAACGATGGCCAAAATTAACGAATTGGGCTTCGAATTGCTTCCTCATCCCCCTTATGCGCCAGACTTGGCCCCCAGCGATTACTGGCTGTTTACAGACCTCAAAAAAATGCTTCAGGGTAAGAAATTTGACTCAAATAGTGAAGTTATCGCAGCAACGGAGGCTTATTTTGAAGCCAACGACAAATCGTTCTACACACATGGGATAGAAAAGTTAGAAAAGCGTTGGAGGGACTGTGTCGCTCTTGGAGGAGACTATGTTGATGAATAAAAATTAATTTTATAAAAAAGACCTTTTTTTAGTACTTAGTCTCGGGACTTATTGAACCACGTGTTACATATGCGTAGAAAAATACTTTTCCAGTTGTACAGATGCATATACGAACGCAGCTAAATAATAACAACTTTGGCAGTCTAAATAAAATTAAACTGCCCTCTTACTTATAAAAAAGAAATAGTTTAAACTTTGCACATTAAAAATTTTAAATCGGGACAAAGATTTTAATAAAACTTCAGCGTGTGCTAAGTTCTTGTTTGTCAATTAATCGTTGTTCAGCTGGTCCATAAGTAATTTAAGTATTGTTTTAATGAAACAGTTGAATATTATTTAAAAAATGTTTTATACATAATTATATTGCTAATTAATTATTATTGTTTATGACAGTATAAAGGAATTTGAACCTTTCATTTTCGATTCCGTTCGACTACTATTTCAAGCAACATTAATACTTACATTTTTCCGAGTTTTCTGAGGTTCGTTCGTATTATCGAGGTTTCGTCAACGTCAATTTGAATTTTCTTAGGTTGGATTAAATTGGCCTATTGTCAGCCTTTGAAAGAGTTTGTGACGTTCCATGTTTCGAAAGAACTTTATTTAGCAAATTACTGAAAGTATTTATTGTACCTAAGCTACGTCAACATTACGAACACTGGTATATTCCAAAGTTAATGTCCAACCCGCCTGGCCAGCGTGGTAACTATGCGCAAAACACATGAGTTCACGCCATTTTTGGTGCGAACTTGGGGAGGCCTATGTCCAGCAGTGGACTGCGATAGGCTGAAGTGAGTGAGTGAATGTCGTTTTAAATTAATTTAAAGACCAAAATACTACATACTACTCAAAGAATATAACATATTCATATATAAAATGTCCAACAACTTAAATAAAGGGTTGTTATAAATCTTTAAAAATGTTTTACTATAAGCTATGAGTGTTTCAATAGCAAATGTATAAAGAAATAATTCAAGATAAGTGAGCAATTCAAAATGATAAAAAGATAAAAATCGTATTCAATATGTCACTTTTTATCATAAATTATGCAGCGATTGAGTACGACGTGACTTGCATGAGATGTCGTATAAATTAAAGCGCTGCGGGAATCACATACAAAAATAATACGTAACGAGGCAATAAATATTCCTACAACATAACAGCCCGTCAATAGCGCGAACGAGTTTTCATAAATTGTGTAAAATTTATAAAAAACACTTTTCACGTAGCTTTAAAATATGATCGTAAAATAAAATACGCTCATCGAGTTGTAGCCATCAATTTTACACACTGCGGTCCCTAATAAATTAATCAGAGAATGCATTAAGGCACGGCTGGTATAAATTGCATAATAATTTACGCACGAATTTTACGCGAAAACTTTGTAATTTTCTTACTTAATAAAAGGTAATTAACTCGAACTTTTAAATTATATTTGGCTTTCAAGAATAGTAAATTAATTTATATTAATTTGTCTCTTAACTTAAAATAATTTCTTTAGTATAATACGTAGGTACTGGACAGACTCTTAAACTTACAAAATAATGTCTTCTAGTAATCACAATACAACAAAATAAAAAGTACGGTATATGTTATTCAGTTAAATATTTATACGCTTCAGCCTGTAATATCTCACTGCTGGGCATAAGCCTCTTTCCCCATGTAATTCAAATCAATACCTTTTGTATCAAATCAAATCAAAATCAAAATTTTTTTTATTCAAAATAAGCACTTTCGAATCGTCATTTTCCAAAAATTAAATTTAAGATGATTATTTAGTTTTTTTTAAAGTTATTTTTAAAGTGAAGCTACCACCGATTCGAAATGTAGATTCTGCAGAGAAGAATCGGCAAGTAACTCCGCAGTTACTCTTTTGAAAATAATATATAAACTTTGTTTTAGTACAAAATTAGTAATATCTTGCATGAAATATATATTATGTATTGAATCGAGGTCGGATTTTATAGGAAAAAACATTACTAAAAGGTATAATTATTAGAGATTAATAATAATTAAACAACAAATTAACCTAATCGAAACGTAAAAAACTGGCACTTACAAATTAATTACATAATAAAAGTAGAGCAGAATACTGATATAAGAATAGTCATTCCTTTATACCTACTAAGAAATATCTAGAATAATATTCCAAGTAATCAATAGCCTAACTAATAAAGTCACTTTGGTCTCAAATTGCCCTCTTACTAATACCAATCAATTTTACGGTCTAGCCCGTATCTTGACTGTAAATTGTGGTGAATAATATCTTTTGATAAAGTCTAAATGGTCGATAAGACGTTTTTTTCCTTTTTTCGTTTCTAAAAGATATAACAAATATTTTATGTATAATATGTACACATGCTAACCTTTTATCAATAAAGAATACCATAATAATGAATTTCAGGTTTATCGAATATAAAATTAAAATTGAAATGTATGTTGTCTAAGATAGTATGTGACCAATCTATTTCTGTATATTTGAAAATAACAATAAATCCTCTCTAAAATAGTTATTATACCTACAATACAAAAATATCTCTCTTTTCTGTAAAAACAACGGAAGGTACAATTTAAATATACATAGGTAATCATGAATATTACTTTTAAAAACGTGTACTCAATTGGAAAAGAAAATGAGAAATTACATCAATAGCAATAAACAATAACATCAAGTACATATTAAAATATATAGTTTCAAAAATAACTCATAATTTGCATTTACAGTGATAGAAAATTTCAATCCAGAGCGTAATCTCGACTAACTTAATAGCATTGCACTCAAAATAGCTATTTATAAGTTGTTGAGTAAACTCTACTTTGATTTTCACTAGTTTTCATTCAAAGTCAGCGTGAAATTAGCCTCGCAATCGCCGCGTGTTTTACTTCCGCACGAAACTACAGTAAACATACAATTTGTAATACTGTACATTAGTACAGTATATTCTTACAAATAACATCACGATTCGGCCTGTAATATCCCACTGTTGGGCATAGGCCTCTTCTCCATGTAGGGGAAAGAATCGGAGCTTAATCCACCACGCTGCTACAAATAACATAAAACTAAATGTACGTTTAAACTAATACATGACGTGAATTATTCTAGCATATTATGTGTGTTTATGGTAGTAGAGGCCAGAAAGCTAAACGTGCTTGGCAACGACGAGTCCTGGAAGGCGATGGTCTCCTTCTGTGAGACAGTTATGTCCCAGAAGGAGGCTGACGAGTGGGTGAGAGAGGAGGCCGCCGACGTGGCTTCCACCCGCGGGCGACGAATGGGGGTGCGTAGGAGGCGCTACTTAATGCGCTTCCAGTAACGCCCCTGTGCCCGTGTCGGGCCGGGATGGGAACCCGGTCCTGCTAGACACGGCGTCGTCGGGACTGTTCAGAGGTGAGCCGGACAGTCCCCATGGAGGAGAAGTCTGGCCTTTTCGCCGAGGCCAGCCTGTCGCTGGAGAGATCCTGTTGCCTGCTGATCCGGGACCCACCAATTAAAGCGGCTGAAGGCTCCCGCAGGGATTTAGTGCGGTAGTGGCACCCCCAAGTGCTGAGTCCGACATACGGTCTAGGACTGCCTACCCGGGCGTCCTGGATATCACCCGTAAATGGGTTACCCTGCGATATTAAAAAAAAAAAGCAAAACGTGGATTTACTCGAGCGTCGTGGGACCTTTTGGATTGTAAAGATTAGATGCAAAAAAAGTTATATAATGTATGTACATAAAGTATATGCGCCCTACGTGTTTCTGATAACAGAAATATTTTAATCTGCCAGTTTGCGTGATGGGTGTGACCGTACGAAGTGATAGAAATGTTTTATTTCAAACCCTCAGAATAAAGGTCAGTACGACGAGAACATCAAGATGAAGCGTCTGTATAGCATTAGAGACACAATATCCTACAATTTTTTAGTGAGTCAATTTAATGATGTGCTAGATCACATGTTAAGCAGTCTTATTTTACTGCTTGTATTTTCTGTATTAAAATTATTCTAATGTTGTTGTTAGAATCATGCTTTTTTTCAAACCTAGATTCAAATAGTATATAAAACTTAGAGAACAAAAAAAGTACAAACATTAAAGCTATTAACTTTTGTCTATTGACATTTAAATCAGCAATCAACTGAGGTAGGGCACAGCAGGAAATTTCCTGCTCAAAATATGGAGCAGCCCGACTGGGGTAGTACCTCGACCTTACAGAAGACCACAGCTAAATAATAATGTTTTCAAGCAGTATTGTGTTCCTGTTGGTGAGTAAGGTGACCAGACCAGAGCTCCTGTGGGGATTGGGGATAGGGTCGGCAACGCGCTTACGATGCTTCTGGTGTTGCAGGCGTCTATAGGCTACGGTCTTACCATCAGGTGAGCCGTACGCTTGTTTGCCAACCTAGTTACATAAAAAAAATAATCTTATTTTAAGCACCAACATTTATCTTTTGTATCAGTATGGAAGTTATAAACGAATTACGGGCTAAAAGAGACAAAAGAAGTAGGAGAGTAGGAGGGCAACAAAAGGAGGTTGACATTTTACGTTTATCCGTTCGTTCTAATACAGAAAATATGTTAGTTACAACATGCCTTTTTTGTTTAATCGTAGTCAACACTTAGTAACTACTACGATTAACATCTAACAGTATCACAAGTTAGCAATAAAACTTGTAAGACTCTTTCAGGTTCTACTATACAAAAACAACTAATCATACATATTTTATAAAATACAGATTTGAACAAAAGTGTTTCCTAAAACATTGAACAAAAAAGTAATGTATAATTCATAACGGCATAGTAAAAAGTTGATACTACATTGATTTGGTCATTTGGCTCTAGTTTTTATTGAATTTGAATTGGCATCAGTTCAAATACTCCGTTAGCAGAATTAAATTATGGTTGCTCCAATTACAGCCGTTTTTAAACCACACGATGGCCGATCGCCAATTCATGTGCTTATAAAGACCATTTAATATAATATTCAGTCTTTTTTTATCATAACGATGTGTATTGTTCACAGGAATAAAGTTTAAGCCATTTTAATTACGTACTACTAAAAATGACAATATTTATAAATTTTAAATTTATTTTAAGTAATTTGGTTGCCTGGAAGAGATCGCTATAAGCGATAAGGCCGCCTTTGCATACTCATTTGTTTTGTATTATAATTATGTTTTTAACTGTATCTTACCTTTGGTGTACGACGACTAATACTTAATCTGTGGTGTACAATAAAGTTTTAATAAATAAATAATTTAATATTGAATTTTGAAGATTAGTATAAAAACCACATGAAAAGTTTTCATAAATAACCCAACCAGCTCTGTATTACCCACGTTGTAGTTATTGGTCCTTATTTCATCTTTAGAAATTACAATGTGAAGTCTAATAGTCTAAAATATGAGCAGCATTATGTAAGCTTTTATCTTACTAAATTTGATCAAAATATGTATAATACATTTTGAATTTTTTGCGTTCGTATATAAGTATAAATTACTCCTCAGACTGCAACTCTCTTGATTCTTTTTAGTTTGTCTCTGCTGGGTGACTTTGAACTTTCATATTAGGCACATAGCCAGCGATCACGTTTCGGTAAGTTAAGTTGTCAATGACAACACGCATTCGAAGACTTCAGGAAGAATTTTCAACTTATCTTCATACACAAAGTTGCTTACGGAAATATCGGAACGCTAACCAGGTAACTTGATTTAAATAATAAAAAATATTAATAATTATACTTTTAACATATCATTTAAACATAACATTTTCATTTATATGTTATATGTACTTATAAATATAGTTTTATTATAAAAAATGTTAAGAAAAGATTTAGATATTGGAACGCTAACCAACTGACTTGATTTGAATAATAATTTATATACTTTTAACACATCATTTAAACATAACATTTTCATTTATATGTTATACATAATATGTACATATAAAAATAGTTTTATTACAAAATACGTTAAGAAAAGATTTATAAAAAACTTATTACAAAAACTATGTTTTGAATGGGAATTAATTTATCTTTCTAAATCAAATATATTTTTCTTCAGAACCGACCATTTTCTCGAATGTCAATCGCTCTTATACGACGCCGAATTACACAATCGGTTTTAATTGCCTGCTGCTTGCGACGGCGTCCATTATTTTTAAATCCTTTTTTGATCACTCTTAGTAAATAAAAGTTTATAAATAAATATTTAAAAACATTAAACTAAATTAGCCATTATTCAATATAACTAACATTAAACTAAATTTTTCAATACCAAAATCTAATTTAGAATTAATTTCTCAAATAGTTTTCAGTGTAAATTACTTCATAAATTTATCATTTATTTTTATTTTTAATTCATTTAATATCATTCGAATATTTAGAAATCATTATTTTTAAAATAAAAGGTAAGAACTAAAGTTTCGTTTTAAAATTGTTCGAAACGGTCTTTTATGTCCGACCAAGTTTCGTATTATACACGTAATTGCTTTTCAGTTCTTAATTACCGTTTCCTAATTGTCGGTATTCCGTTGGTTTTTTAGATAAAATTAAAATTATTCTATTCGTCAAAACAAAATGTAGTAATTATCAATTGAAATCGGTAATGCAGAAACAATAATAAATTAAAAATAAAAAACCTTTTTAAAAAACAAGCTTTTATTTGAATGCACTAAAACGAAAAAAATTAATTTTTACTTTATGAGTGAGTGTATGATATGAGTACTCGTATTTCCTTAGTTTGAAAATTTTAATAGTTAAAATCAATCACATCAATTTATTTAATTTACTTGTTTACAAGCAAACCTCGCGACAAGCTTTTATATCATATAGATTATGTCATTATGTGTAATGACTTTATAAGTAGATAGTAAAAGTTTTAAAGTAAAAATTTATTTTTTTCGTTTTAGTGCATTCAAATAAAAGCTTGTTTTTTATAAAGGTTTTTTACTTTTAATTTATTTTTGACTTTTTAGTCGGTTATCACGTCACTTTATTCGAATTATTCTTAGCAAGCCCTTTCATTTGATACCCATATTGTAGAAGTGCACTAAAAATAACTAGTCCGCACTCTTGGATATGCTGCCATATTGGATTTAGAATGACGTCATAAAGTTAACCATGCATTGTCATCCAAATTGAACCTGCATACAAAATTTCAGCTCAATTGGTTGCTTCAATATTGAGTTGCAAGATTTCACCCGAACAAACATACATACATACATGCATACATACAAACCATGCATTGTCATCCAAATTGAACCTGTATACAAAATATCAGCTCAATTGGTTGAAGATATCTGCTTCAAAATTGAGTTGCAAGATTTCACCCGAACAAACATTCATTAAATTTACATACATACATACATACATTGCAAGTTAAATAAAAGCTTGTTAAAATAAGATTATTTTTTTAATACATTTAACTTATAAAAAAAAACTTTGTATTCTAGAACAGAAAACATTTTTATCATATTAACTATTATCTATATTCTATACTAATTTTACAAAGCTGAAAAGTTAATTTGTTTGTTTGTTTAAACGTGCTAATCTCAGGAAATACTCGTTCGAATTGAAAAAATATTTTTGTGTTGGATAGCTCATTTACCGAGGCAGGCCTTAAGTTATTTTTTCTTCAAATTAACTCGTGTAAAACCGTGTGGCACAGCTAGTGTAATAAATACTTTAACAAGCAACTCCCGGCTTCGCACGGTTGCAAAAACTGTCATTGTTCCTCTACTATGTTATGCATGTACTATATATATAAACCTTCCTCTGGAATCACTCTACTAAAGAAAACCGCATCAAAATCCGTTGCGTAGTTTTAAAGATCTAAGCATACAGACAGCGGGAATCGACTTTGTTCTATACTATGCAATGATTAGTATATTTGTTCAATCGTGTCGATAGAAAGGTTGTCTCTACAATGTTCAGACGAGGAAGACAAAGCAATATAAGTTAAATGTTAAGAGTAGGTATTTTTAAGTAGTAACCACCAATAGATTATATCCTTAATTAACATAGTTGAAATTCCTACGTAGGAGTGATCAGGTTAATAATAAATAATTTATAGCTCGTAGTTGCTTAAAGATAACATAGCAGAAATTCATTCTAAGACGCCGTCCCAGAGTTGCGGTGTACGGAGCGACCGCTTTAGGCAACGGTTAGTATTTGCTTGGAGGCAATTGTTCGCAGCGAACTATGTGAAGGGGTAATCCTTACAGTGTATCGATCGAACAATACTATGAATTATGACTTTAATAGTAATGTTGAATATAACTTACAGTAACACAATACTGTTTAATGTATTTGTATAATCGTATCATTAAATTCTCAAATTAATTAATCTGTTATTTATAAGTTTGTTGTTAGATAAAATAGATTTTAAACTTTACTGAAATTTTGTACAATGAATAAAGATGAAAAGTAAACATTATGAAAGATAGTAAAAAAGATAGTTTTAAAAAGAAGATATTGAGATAAAAGATTTTGGCATCGTCGCAAACACTATTCTCATTGAATCAAACCATGAAAAGGCGTTTTCCACAGGTTCAAGCGACAAATGGGCAACGGGCCAGTGATTTTTTGATTTCTAGTAGTTACAGATGCTGCAGTATTTTTATTATGGTAATCATGTTGTTGCGACAAAATTAATCAATCTACTATATGTAAAACTTAAGCCTTACTAGTTCTATTCGAATTATACCATTAATCTTTTAAATACAAATTGTTTAAATAATAACAATCAATTATATTACCATTCTCGTTTTTTCAGTATGCTTTTTGTATTTGTATGCAATATAAACTCTACGATAAACGCCCGATTTTAATTCTCGTTTTAATTGATATATGTATATTTTATGTTTTGTCCTCAATACATTCAACTTTGACAGCAACAAAAATATTATGAAGCGCAGAGTGCACTTCTACTACTTTTAACCATATTAAGTCCAGAGTAAGTGAAAGTTTTTGATAGGTACCTATATCAAGAGTAGGTTTTTAATTTCTGCGGATGAAAAATTACGTAATTATTAAATTTCACACTCATTTTTAAACGCTATTAATATTTCATACCTATTTACCAAATTACGATACAATAAGGATATTTTGAATTAATCAATCAATCACTTCATAGTGTAAAGTTATGTGTAAGTCCTCGGACTTAAAATTTTCCATATAAATGATAATTTTTTTGAGTATTTGGTTGGTCATTAGAGGTTTTGGGATTTAACAAAATTCGAATAAATCGTAGTATAATTAGCATTCGTGCTCATCGATTAGAGGAATCTGACAATTTTATTATAATTTTGTAATATTAGACAATAGTATTTTGTCTTTTATTTCAATGTTTTTAGGGTTCCGTACCCAAAGGGTAAAAACGGGACCCTATTACTAAGACTTCGCTGTCCGTCCGTCCGTCCGTCCGTCCGTCCGTCCGTCCGTCCGTCTGTCCGTCTGTCCGTCTGTCCGTCCGTCCGTCCGTCTGTCACCAGGCTGTATCTCAAGAACGGCGATAGCTAGACAGTTGAAATTTTCACAAATTATGTATTTCTATTGCCGCTATAACAACAAATACTAAAAACAAAATAAAATAAAATATTTAAGGGGGGGGGGCGCTAATTAATTTTGTTTTTTATTAGTCTAAAACGCCATCTATCAGAAATTGGGAAAACTTTGTCGATAGACTAATAATAGTTTTAATAGTTTTCTAATAGCGGCATAGATGGCGTCACAATTAAATAAATATTTTACAGAAAATTTACAATATATAAATTAAAACCTGTTTATTTAACCTACCTATCACTATAAATAATTCTGATTTGTTGTTTGATTTTAACCAAAACAGTTTTTTTTTTATTCTTAGAACAATGTATTTTCTTTTTCTCAAAAGAGTATTTATTCAATCGAGTAAAAATAATATGCAATTTTTCCACGATTATTATATAACCTATATTGCAAAAGAGTATTAGCGCTGAAATGAGTGAAGAAAACAAACACGTTCTTAAAACATATATAGGAAGAAAATAACCAACTTGGCAAACAACCCGGTTCATTTTATACTGAGCCATTTATTAGCTGTCATAAATTGCTCCAGTAGGTTTACTCAGTTTCAATTAACGGTTAAACTACGAGTACTCGTACTTAGGCGATGCGATCGCGAGAGAAATTTCTTTATAGACGTCTGATACACCATCAGCATTTTATTATATTAATAATTGTTTTTGCTCGCAAACGAAAAAAACTGACGTCAATTACATCGACAAGTAAATACAAAATAAGTAGACCAAAAAAATAGTCAAGTAAATACGCGTTATTATTTTCTCATAAAATACTAATCAAATCTGGTTCAAATTTAAATGAGACTACATGACAAGCATATATTAGCTGTCGATTAAAGTAACAATCATCAAAATCAGTAAACCCAGTAAAAAGTTATACGGTTTAATATAACGTAGGTCGACGAAAAAATAGTCGAGTAAATACGCATTATTAGATATAACTCGAAAAGTACTTTTCAGATCTCAATTTTTAAATGGGACCAAATAACACGAAACGCCTTTCGATTTAAAAAAAAACATCGAAATCGATCCAACCAGTCAAAAGTTCTGAAGTAACATACATAAAAAAATACAATTGAATTGAGAACCTCCTCCTTTTTTGAAGTCGGTTAAAAAAGGGTACAGCTATAGTATAAACAATAGCATGTTTTGATCTATAATTGAAACAGTATCGATATTTTCCTGTAAGTATCTGTAATTAAGAGCAAGTCCAACAGTAGATGTCTATCGATTCTTCAGATAACCTTTATAAAAATCTACTTTGCTGTACTAATGCTGAGTTGTGTAACAGTGAATAGTTTTGTTGTTTAATTTATGAGAGTTTGTTTTGAAGTGAAACTTCCTTATGCGCATGAGGGTAAAATTTTTACGGATGAAATGTATGTGCAACGGCAACGTTTTTGTCGAACAAACAATTTTTTTGTCGAACAACAGAGCCACATAGCGTGTACTATAGAAACTACAAAGGTTGTTACATTAATATCGATAGTATTACATTGCAAACTAACTAGATTGTGCTGGAACGGAAATCTAAAGCTTCAGATTTGTATAAATATAAACGAGACTTAAAAATTAGTTTGCCAAAGAAGTTTCACTTCTGACATGTGTACTTTGTACGCACGCACTTTTTTATTATGAGATTATAAGCAGTCCAAACATTTATGATTCGTCGTAACCTTATGCTATTACAGTGTATACCATATAACTCTACCCGTATGTCTACTAATCTAAACATTACTTAATTTTTCTACGAACTAAATATTACTTAATTTTTTTTTTTAACGAGCGTTATCATTTTTACAAGGCTTTTTGTAAGAAATGAAGTAAAACTGATTCGCGGCTTTAGCTATTAAAGAATAACAACAGATGTGTGATAATAATAAACAGTTAGAAAGGTATCTAAATCCTTACACTTCGGTGTTGAAGTAAATACACAAAAAAAATAAATATTTTATTTCGAAATTACATTTTCGAGTAAATGAAAGTTTTTATATAAGTAGGTAAGTATCTTGTAGGTCAACAAACAAAATAAAACAATACTCGTGTATTCGTTGTAATATGTTTTGATTTAAAAGTACAGCTATAGTCTATATATAGTATTGTTGTAACTTTTAAATTCGCTTGTTTTAGTGTTACTTAACAAGAGTGGAGTAAGGATATTTAATAATCCTATAGTACCTAACCATATTCACATTTCCTTGACAAGATTTTAATAGAAAGCTTGTCAAAGATAATTATAGATTAACAAAGTACATTCCTTACGCCCTCAACGCGACAAAATGTCAAATTCAGTAGACATGATAAGTGATTGAAGAATAACCAATTTTCCTTGCGTATACGGGGTTAAATATTTACGTATGCTCTTTTGAACGCTTCTCGATTTATTTTTATAATATATTAAGCCAGTACATGAATATCCCGAGCTACTATTAGCGTTTTTTATATAAGTTTAGATGTATACGGTTATTGCTCTACTTTTCTAAAAATTTTATAATCGATAATTGTATTTTAAAGTCAATTTTTCGTTTATGTAGTACTAGCAACTCGCTCCCGGCTTCATACGAGTAATATATTATAATGGATCTCAATGACAGTAAAGGGAGAGGCGCAGCGGTGGTCGCATCAAAAGTGAGCCGTCATAGGTAGGAGTGAGGCCCGCTCTAAGGCCTCATTTACGGAGACGCGGGGCGCCGCGCGTCGCATGTGGCGTGGCGGAACGCACTAAATACAAATGTAGGGCGTTGGATGAGTGCGTTTACGGAGAAGCGATTTTACACGCGTTTATTTTCATACAATTTGACACACGTGCGACGCCACGACCCGTCTCCGTAAATGAGGCCATAGATTTCATTTTATTTTCAGGCATTTTTTTTTTCGTTTTCAATAAAATTATATTGTGTAAATTAATATCATAATGTGCGTGAAGTACTAAAAGTAGCTAACACATAAAAGTTGATAAATGTCAGTCTAATAGCATTCCAACTATTGCATTGATGTCACAATTTTTTCTGAAGTTCGAATGGCTGTAGTAATCTGTCTAAAAAATAGATGATATACGCCATTATAAACTTTTTGGTAAAGGTGAAAAAGATAAATGATTCTACCATTCATTGTTTTTTTTTTAGAAATTAATTACCCAGCGTATTTGATGAAAGGTCTCAGTCGGCGTAATATATTCCGACCTTTTTAACAAACATCGCCACATTTCAAACAATTTACTCAAAACCTTAACAAATTATACATCTAATCGCTCTGCCTGTTAGTGAAATCCGCATGAAAATCATTTACTATAGGAGAACCTCGTATGATCTTCATTTTAAAATGGACTTTTATGAGGATGTATCTCATATTGCCGACGCCGCGTTGGCGCAGCGGTCACACCACTGGATTGCGATTGGCTGTTGCGCGGGCGGTTGCGGGCTCGATCCCCGCACACACAACATTTGTATTGGCCATACAGATGTTTGCCGTGGTCTAGGTGTTTGTGCAGTCCTTGTGGGTCTCCCCACTGTGCCTCGGAGAGCACGTTAAGCCGTCGGTCCCGGTTGTTATCATGTACACATAAAAGCGATCGTTACTCATAGAAGGGAATATATCCGCCAACCCGCATTGGAGCAACGTGGTGGATTAAGCTCCGATCCTTCTCCTACATGGGGAAGAGGCCTATGACCAACAGTGGGATATTACAGGCTGCATCGTGATCGTGTGATAAATAAAAATATCTACTTGGAGTGGGAATCAAACCTGCAGCTATCGGCGTTAATGGGGCTTTCGAGGACCCTTCATGAAACGATCACCAGAGTTTTATATCTAAATTGGGTAATTCATATCTTACATTTTAGCGTACCCTAATAGAAATTAGTGTGAACGACGATTTGCAAAAAACATTAATAATAAAACAACACACTTAAGTAAAAGAATAAGTAATTTTATTACTTATCGTTCTTCTAAAGTCTATAAAATATTTTTCTGAAATCATTTTATGTGATGAAATAAAATTTCTCTCGAAAGACTCGGAAAGGAAATTGCAACAACAAGTTTAAATACCTGTGAGACAAATCTTTGATTGTTTTGGGATTACTTTTATGAAATAGCAATTTGTAATCGGGAAAGTTTTATTTTTAAGCTTACATAAGAAGTTTACCAGGTGTAAAGTAATAAGATTGTGAGCGGTGATGTATATACTAACAAATACTCGTAAAAGTTGTTTCTTGGAAATTTTCTAAAACATCTTTTGTTAAATTATAGAGTACTTATAAATTTATTGTAGTGATCCCTCCGGTAATAATTTATCACTTTTTATTTGGTTATAATTTACTACTAATATTACAAATGTGAAACCGATTTCGTCTCTTTGTTCTACTTTTTATGGCTTTACATATCGCCATGAACTTTCGTATGCACAACTGATTATGCTACAGTCACGATCAGTCCTCTGACGATTTTTTGATGAACGCATACTCAAAGTTCTTTACCTTTTACGCAAATTAACAAAAGAATTACGCATATATAGTAGGAATTTACAAAGTTACGCATTTTTGAAAATTCTTTGCCTATCGTGGAATTTCGAAAACTGCGCCAGTGAAGTTTCAATACAGCTCTTTGTTACCATATCGTGAAATGAATAATCGTGCTGCTGCTGTGAAAAAGTTCCTTACTCTCTGAAGTAGAAGGGTTGTAATTTTATGCATCACTCTGTTTCATTACAAGTTGGTTGCTACATATATTTCAGAATTCCTACGCTCATGTTTTCTTTACTTTCACGTATAAAATAAATTATAAAAACAAACTTATAACATATTTTTTAACAATCCGAGAGTTGTAACGTGTTCTATACTGCAGACAAAACCATCATTAATAAACTTTTGTTACGAATCAGCACAAAATCGCAGATTATATTATGTGAAAATAAAACGTTATAAATTTCACACAGATTTTTAATAAATAGCACTACCAAGTCCTTTCAAATGTAATTTAATATACATATAAAATGAAATTAGCCATTACTTAATAGTAAAATCTATACACACAGAGGTTGGGCAAACTAAATCAATTTGCGAGCGGCCAGCGCTACCGTGCACTAATTGATTTACTTAGCAACAAGATAGGTAGCTCAATTAAAAACTGTTAACGTTATTGACAATAACGGAGGTTATTAAAACTATGCTTTTTAGATACATTAATATTTATGTACTTACTATTAATTATATGCATTATGAGGAACAATTTTTAGGACTTAATTGACATTCGCAGATTTGACATGTATTTTTAAAAACATTTCTATACTAATATAATAAAGCTGAAGAGTTTGTTTGATTGTTTGTTTGTTTGTTTGAACGCGCTAATCTCAGGATCTACTGGTCCGATTTGAAAAATTCTTTCAGTGTTAGATAGCCCATTTATCGAGGAAGGCTATAGGCTATATATTATCATGCTAAGACCAATAGGAGCGGAGTCCACGCCGACGAAGTCGCGCGCAGAAGCTAGTCTCTAATATACGCAATACACTTCAAGCCTTTAATATCCACTGCTGAGAATAGGTCTCTTTTCCCATGTACGAGAAGGATCAGAGCTTAATCCACCACGCTGCTCCAATGCGGGTTGGCGGATATATTCCTTACTATGAGTAACGACCACTACAGGTGTACATGATAACAACGGGGACCGACGGCTTAACGTGCTCTCCGAGGCACGGTAGGGAGACCCGCAAGGACTGCACAAACACCCAGACCATGGCAAACATCTGTATAGCCAATACATATGTTTGTCATGTGCGGGAATCGAACCTGCAACCGCCAGCACAACAGCCACAAACCAGTCCTGTGATCGTTGTGCCAATGCTTATATTTAGTACGCTTTATAAATATTCTTTAATTTTTTGTGTATTTAAAATGATATGAAACGCTATTATATTCACAAAAAGTGTGTGTATCAGCTCCGACGCACGACTGGAGTTTACTTCTTCAGATCGACTCTCTAAATATGCACTAAAAAGACTTTATAGTCTAAGAAAAAGATTAATACAAGGTATATCAAATGGTTAATAAATAAATCAAATATCGGCATCTATCGATGGCATTATTAGAAAACATCGTAACCGATACCGTCGTAACCCTCGTAGCCGGTACCGTCGACGTCGCACAATTCATAGGTCATTCGTTCAGGAGGCCTTATATGAAAATCGATTCTAAAGGAGTAAACTCCAAAAAAGATTAAATACATATAATACATTAAAATTAACTACTGCATTTATAAACTGTCTCAACACGAAATGATATTAGTGAGTACCTAATACCTAATACCTATAAATAAGATAGGAATAATTCAAACAACTGACAATAAAGGCTTTTAACACCGTAATTAAAATTTATAGAAACTTGGCATTTATAATAATACATATACTCTTGTGCATTGTATAGCTTTATATTTTCTAACTAAATGTGCAGTTTTTCTATCGCACAAACAGTTTTTAATATCAGCAAAGCTTTACGATATAAAACCCGAAAACGGCGGTGAACTAATATTAGGTAATGTCAAAAACTACGAAGTTAATTGTTTGCTTCGCTAGAGCGCTCCCATTCCATCATATGCTCATGACATCCGGGTTCTAAAAATGTAATGTTCGATGTAGAGCAAAATAATTCGATATTTTTAACCAGCTTCGATATAAGAGTAAACTATTGCTCATATTGATATTTGTATTTTTTGATTAGTTAGTGTCTATTCTTTAATTATTTTTCATTAAATCTATACTAATATAATAAAGCTGAAGAGTTTGTTTGATTGTTTGTTTGTTTGTTTGTTTGTTTGTTTGTTTGTTTGTTTGTTTGAACGCGCTAATCTCAGGATCTACTGGACCGATTTGAAAAATTCTTTCAGTGTTAGATAGCCCATTTATCGAGGAAGGCTATAGGCTATATATCATTACGCTAAGACTAATAGGAGCGGAGTCCACGCCGACGAAGTTGCGCGCAGAAGCTAGTGGTTAAATATATCTAAATAAATTATAAATATTTAAAATATGCGCAGTAACTTTAATCTATACTAATAATATAATAAAGCTGAAGAGTTTGTTTGTTTGTTTGTTTGTTTGTTTGTTTGTTTGTTTGTTTGTTTGAACGCGCTAATCTCAGGATCTACTGGTCCGATTTGAAAAATTCTTTCAGTGTTAGATAGCCCATTTATCGAGGAAGGCTATAGGCTATATATCATCACGCTAAGACCAATAGGAGCGGAGTCCACGCCGACGAAGTCGCGCGCAGAAGCTAGTAATACCTATAAAAATGGTGATTATATTAATATTACTAGCCTAACATAAATTAAATATTCTGTTTGTCCCAAAACAAATCTATACTAATATAATAAAGCTGAAGAGTTTGTTTGTTTGTTTGATTGTTTGTTTGTTTGTTTGTTTGTTTGAACGCGCTAATCTCAGGATCTACTGGACCGATTTGAAAAATTCTTTCAGTGTTAGATAGCCCATTTATCGAGGAAGGCTATAGGCTATATATCATCACGCTAAGACCAATAGGAGCGTAGCACTAATGAAGAATGTTTCAAAATCAGGTGGTCCTATTCCACGGGGACGAAGTCGCGAGCACAAGCTAGTTAATTATAATTCCGCAAAACATTTAAGACATACGTCTTTTCAAATTTAAGTACCTACACTAACTTTCAACAAAACCTCTTAAAATGTTGTCGGAAAATAAACTGGGATTGAAAATTTTGGAACAAAGCGATTCCATCAAACACAAACTTTAGAAGAGTTTGGCAAAACTAATCACCTGCTGTATGACGAGTTTCTCAGAGGCCCGGCTTGGCTCTACTGCGGAAATGAGAAACGAATTGTGGCGAAATCGAGCCGAGTCGAGGTCTTTTGGACTAAAGAAAGCCCTTGGGATATTTTGATGTGCAAGTTTGACATTATAATATATTGATACCTTGCAAAATATTAAAATGAGTAACATTTTTTATTATTTCGTATCTAAACTATTTATTTGAAATCAATAGAAATTGTACCATTTACTCAGTTTTATGATTTCAACATTATGTAATCATATTCTTTTCAATATTTTTCAACTTTCAACTCAATTAATTACGACGCAGAATGATGACAAAAAATAGTGTTTTTTTAGTTATGTAATAATAACCGAAGATTATGTCGTCATGCCACACCAGGGTCGCCTACACGCCTGCAGTTCTACTTAGAATACAAGCCGATAAAACTCAACCTCATTCTTTTTAATCTACTATGTACTAAAGTACTTCTTGATTAAATTAAACTCTCTAGTTAAAATTTTAAGAGTTAATTCTGACATTTAATTTAATTTTCATATAAAATTAGTCTTAAGCTATTTAATTAATTATAAGCGGGACACTGTTATAAAGTCCATAAGGCAAAAGAGTTAAAAACTTGGCAAGTTCTCGTTAATATTTGATGTCAAACCACAAAGTTTATCAGCAGTAAGAAAGGGTCTTTGAGGGTAAACCTTGCAGAGTTTTGTTATGGCTAGTTTCGTCAAGTAGCTGACGGGCAATTTAAATATTTACTAAAATATGTAAATATATTCACTGACACTTAACTATGTATATGTACTCAATTTAATATTTTATTCGTATTATTCAAACTTTTCGACTTCTCCTTTCATTACTCATTATAAAAAAGAGGAGAAATATGAAAAAGTCGTAAAAATACATTGAGAATTAATGTTTTACTTGAATATTAGAAGAATCGACAGTTGTCGACTTCATACAATTAAGATTTCTAAAAAGTTATTTACGAAAAAATAACTACTAGATATACCATTTTCTATGCTAATTATTTGTTTATGTAGCAAAATGTCAAGAAGAAGAAAGACCCTTGTTTACCGAGCAAAGCTTGAAGTTAATGGAAATAATTTCCGAGTTATTTCAAAGATCAATTTTGTATGGAACTGTAATAAAAAAAATTCTGTTTAATATTTTACATTATTTAATACTGTAGCAGTTTGGTATAACTTCTTTATACATATTGTCCAGGCTACTTTAAAGACGAAGATAAAACGTAGTGTACCGGGGTCGGTGGAAAATTGATGGTCCGTGATTCAGTCGAGAGCTGGATAGAATTTTTATTAAAGGTCGGATAAGCAAGTAAAAAGTACTTCCAGTAATTTTTAAAATTCATACGGCTTATAGATTTGTATTTAGGAAATAAGTTTTATTTAAAAATTTCGGTCCTAACCTCTTACGGCAGTATACGGAAAAATCATTTCTATTTAATTTGATTTGTTTTTGTTTAGTTCTTTTTTTTTAACGTTTATTATTAAATACATTTGAAATTTTTGTTTTCTATAATGTGAACTTTGTATGTGTGTGTGTTTTCGTTTTTAAAATTAACGATTTCGAATGCGTCGTATTTTAAAATAATTAATATATTAAACTTACTTTAATTATAATTTTTTTAATTGAGCCTAAAAAATTACTACTGCTAAAGTAGTTTCTGCATATCGCTTGGAGTTTCAAATATTAAAAAAAAACTTCTAATGAACTACATTCATTTTAGTAAACACATTTTACATTTTGAGTAATTATAAAGCAACATAACAACATATTTTGTCGTTTTATAAAACGTGAAATATTCTCAGCGCATTCTCACAACACAGACATAAACGATGGTCAAATATGAAGTTAAATACTTTGGCTTTGGCAGATACAAGGTAATTGTCGATTGTTATATAGTGCATTATGAGACTGACACTTTCAGCCTAGCTTTAAAAGGTCCTAAAATCAAAATACAAAAAAAAGATACAAGGTAGCGAAAGGCGTAAAAAGTGCCAACTAACTTTCGTCATTTCATAAAGCGTTAAAGCGAATTTTTTAGTATTGTATCGCAAACTTTTGTAACTTATTTCATAGTTTAATAAAAGTGGATTTCATAAAAGCTACTTGAGTAGCTATTAAAGAATATTTTATCAGTAGCCGGACAATTTCGACAGTTCCAACCCCAGGCTAGACAAACGTTTAGGTTGGCCGTGGGTGCGAGCGTGAAGCAATTTTGTACGCATTTGAAACCTTGTATCGGTCAAAGCCACTGTAAGTTAAACTTCATATTTGCATATTGCTCTTACCGATGTTGGGAGCATGTGCTGAGAAATTATCAGCTGTTATGCAATGACGAAAGTCTGGCCCTCCCGGACTCTTGATCTACGATTTTGACAAAGTACGAACATCACAGACTAATATTATTTCTAGTGCTAAGTATCGAAAATAATTTTGTATTATTTATAAATACAATAATGTAAATTAAATCGCAGAACTGTTTTTGATTTTTCTTCTTGTGATGTAATTTAAAGAAGAAAGTCATAGAGCTATAAAATATAACACCTTATTTGTCAACTAAAAATCAATGAACTATATGTTTTAAAGTGTGGACTACTTCTTGTTTGCTTATCCGGTTATACCTGTGGCGACATCTATCGCGATATCCACACATGAACTGTTTGTCCTACATCGCGATGTAAAAGTTTCTGAGTGATTAAAACATATGTACAAGAACCCGACAACAACCGTCGGGGCAGTAGACCACCAGACACAACATCCGTCTGGTCGGAGGATCCTCCCTTTTCGGTGGTGGATGAGGAACTTCATACCCTGTTCCTCGCACCTCCCAAATACCTTTTGAACTGGTCTAGTGTAATCTATACTAATATATAAAGCTGAAAAGTTTGTTTGTTTGGTTGTTTGTTTGATTGTTTGTTTGTTTGTTTGTTTGAACGCGGTAATCTCTGGTTCTACTGGGCCGATTTGAAAAATTCTTTCAGTGTTAGATAGCTCATTTATCAAGGAAGGCTATAGGCTATGTATCATCACGCTAAGACCAATAGGAGCTGAGTCCACGCCGACGAAGTCGCGCGCAGAAGCTAGTATTGAATAAAACGTTAGAAAAATTAATGATTACCTACGTCAATTACAAACATTTTGCACCGCATAATGGCCGATTGCCAATTCATTTACACATAAAAGCAATGTTAGTTATTATATGCATTCACTAACGAGGTTCGTGTATAATGTCTGATCACTATCATTAAGCTATTTGTAGTTCAATATTTTGTTGGCTATCGGAAATAGTCATTGAATTATATTGCGGCGTTGATTACAATGTGGCCGTTTGTTAAAACGAACAAATTACGTAAACACGCGTTTGTTTGCTTACGAATTGCTTTAGAAATAAATTTGTATTGACTCTATAGGCATTTTTAAATAATTACTTTTGCTACCCTTTATAAATATATTGTTGGTGAATAGTAGATTAATTGATTTCAATGCTCATATTTTTTATAATACGTTTTAGTAATATTAAGGATTCTTGAACCAGTTTTATATACATTTATTGCAGTCGTTTATTATAATAATAAATAAATAAATAATAATATATACCTTTAAATTTTTTTGTTGGCGTAATGAAATATCACGCCTTCTTAAAAATATGATAGCACTATTATCCTAAAAATACTGATTGAAGCCTTTTTTTCTGTCTAGATTAGTCTTTTCTGCTCATCACAATTGTTTTTTTTTTCAGAGCAAGTTGTGACAGATTTTCAACCCTGAAACTTTCATTTCCAAACTCTAAATAAAAGGTAGAAAAAACTTTTTAAACATTCCTATAAACTTTAGCAATAGTAGAGAGCTTAACTATTATGGGTGAATTCTCTAAAATACAACTTGTACATACTTTGCTCGAAATGGCGCACACTCACAGAAAAACGGCGTGGAAAGCTACTGTTCTATTTATGCATTAAAATCAAGAGCCACAGAAAACCAAGCCATCTCTACAGATACTGTACATATATCTGTTGCAATTGTTTATGAAATTACTAAACGTCAGGTAAATTATCTTCTCGTTTGCTAGCTACTTTATTACTGTCAGAATAAAATTATAATCAATCAGGAGTGCAATTTATCTGATTGAGCGTTTACCATAGCCTATAGTTACCAACACTACTCGAAAACATCACCAGGAGCTCTTGCTCCCTTACTCATAACCAACTTGGGCCTCAATAGCTTTTTACCGAGAATCTATCGGAATCATAACTTTTTTTATCAAAAAACTAAGACAGACATGTTTCACAGTAGTTTTAGTAGATATAAAAAATTAGTCAAAAATTTTAAAGCTCGTAACTTAAGATAAAAAAATATTTTTTTTTTTTATGTTAACTTAACCTATAATTACTCGTATTATTCTCTCCCCTTTAAATATTTAAAGTTATAATGAGGAAGCTGTGTTTGCCTGTAATTGGATCTACATCCTAACATGATGATTTATATACACTGTACTCTTTATACTATATTTGATGTATATCTGTTGATAAACCTTAAATAAATTAATTAATAAATAAATAAATAACAGAAATATAAAGCAACTTATATTTTTGTATGTATTCAGATATTATTTGGCTCTGATCTTTGGTAAGTTTAAAGTACTTTTCATGTAATATACTTTCTCAAAATAATTAGATAATTTATATTGATAACATTTTATTAAAGACATATAGGATATAATTATATTATTACAAAAATTGTTAAGTTACTATCAGATATGTGTATACAATATAGAGATACCGCTTAAGGACGCGAGAACGAAAGTTCTACTTTTTCCAAGTACCAATGAAATTGATAAGGCGCACAATTTGTCAGCAGTGTAGTTGGATGGTGGGCTTCAGTTGTGTATCTTGTTGAATTGCCTTTTATTTATTGTGCCTTACCGTGAAAGTGGTGCCCGATTGATTTTAAATCGCGTGATTGATTTGTTTATGAAAAGATTTTATTATAAATAAATCACGTATTTTAAATAAAATATCGAAAAACTTACACTAAGCATGACTCAAAGGTATAACGAAATTCTTTTAGCAAAACATATTTTTGCCAGTAGAGTTATTTTAGTTTATCTGTTTAAAAATAAAGGTTAAATAATCTTCAAAAATTATTGTTGCATTTAAGGGTCACAACAGCATTTTTTTTTAAATCCACCTAATTAATTGGTGAACAACAAATCACAACATTATGTTATGATATCATACGGTTTCATTGTCTACTTTGTATAAAGTTTTAAGGATTAAAGTTATTATTATGTAAAATGTAACGTAGTCACTTGCATTCCAACCTTATTAATACTTATTGATGGTGACGAACACACCTGTAGCCATAACTATACTATAATAAGCAATTTGTATGTGCATTTATTTTATAGGGTTCGTATTTAAATTTTATATTAAATTCATGTATGGTTATTTCTCGCTCGTAGATAGTTACGGGTAACCTACATTCACATAGTTCATACTCAACAATTTCCTACAAGCAAATACTTGACTGCGTTGCCTGGGGCGGTTCCTTGTATGCTGCAACCACCGGAATGACAACATGAACTGAATTTCGAATATGTGAGATAATACGGAACAATAATTATAACACGTACATTAAAAATATGATAATCTTATAATAGAGCTAGGATTTTTACTTTATTAAAAAGATTAGTTTAATTTAAAAAAAAATTACCATAATTATGAAGCTAAGAAGTACTCAATTTAATTAAGCTGCATGTGCCTGTAATCATTCCACTTACGTACGAAAGGGTCTTCTTCATATAGTAGAAGGGATGGATCATAATCCATTACGTTACTCCGCTACTACAGGTTGACGCGTAATTTCCATAAAATGAGTAACGATCGCTATCAGAATAAAAATCGGGTACGGCGCCTTTACTTGTTCACCGAGGCATACTATTTACTAATCTGTGACCGAGGTACAGTGGGGATATCCATAAGGGGATACATACATCCAGACTAGAACAAATAATTTTTAAATATAAATATTTGCCCAAGTAGAAGTCAAGCCCACATTTTGCCGGCATGAAAGTGACCACCTAATATATTGTTGATAATGACATATCAAGCAAGACGCTAATTGTGAAGCGGTACATATTTTTTGTATTTTACATTGTATTCTTTTCAATGTATCAGTTGATCAGTAACCAAATCAATATTTTCTTACATATTAATTAGGGAAGATCACAGTCTTACAATTTATAATAGACAAAAATATTACCATCCATTGTATATGGAAATTATCCTGTTTTATTTAAAAATCCTAGTGGTAAAAAATTGAAAATTTTAAAAACTTACACAGCACTATACAAATTTTTATCCGACGTTGTTCGAAATTTAAATAAAAAGAAAATTCGTTTAAAAACAAGGTCAACGTGGAAAAATTCAGACTGTCCCCATATAATGCGCAAAAAATTTGTTATTGATTTTTGAAATTCTAACACCGCTGATGTATGATTTATATTATACAGACGAATAAAAAATTTACAAGAATACTTTAGTACAAGCCAATATTTAATAATATTTAATTTTTACATCGATTGAAATTAAAAAAAAAAATAGATCAATTTATATTACAAGAAATTTCATACCAAATCAATATTATTTGCTTCTAATTTTTCGTAACATTATTAATTCATTCATATCTTTTTAACCGACTTCCAAAAAAGGAGGAGGTTCTCAATTCGACACGTATGTTTTTTTTTTATGTATGTTAGCTCAGAACTTTTGACTGGGTGGACCGATTTCGATCAATTTTATTTTAATTGAAAGGTGTTGCGTGTCATGTGGTCCCATTTTAATTTAATTGAGATTTGACAACTACTTTTAGAGTTATATGTAATAATGCGTATTTACGTGACTACTTTTTCGTCGACCTACGTAATATTATACCGCATCACTTTTTACTCGGTGTACCGATTTCGATGATTCTTACTTTTATCGAAAGCTAATACTTGTCTTGTAGTCTTGTTTAAATTAGATCGAAAACTGATTACAACTTTTTGAGTAATCTTTAATAGCGCGTATTTACTTGACTATTGTCGTTGACTTGTCGATGTAATTGAAGTCGGTTTTTTTTCGTTTGCGAGCAAACACAATTATTAATTTAATCTCGTCATTTAACCCAATCAAGTCCAAGTCATAGAGTTTTAAAGTTGTTATAAGAAGTTTGTGCAAATCTTTCATTAAAATTTTTAAAGAAATTACTTTCAAAGAATGTTAATTTTTCTTTTTAATCACTTCCTCGCCAACACCACTTAAATCAAATTACTTTACCTATTTTAAACACTTACTGGGCCTGTATAAAAGTTAGCAAATAATTTTAAGACTGTTGCATATTTTCCGTAAATAAGGCACTTCTTGTCGTTCGGAGAGAAGAAATAATGTCTAATACTTATTACTATAAAATGAGAAGAGGTGTTTGCCTGTTTGTTCGGTTAAATTAGACATTTGAATGCTGGAACAGAAAAATAACTGTACCGCGAATACACTGTAGTACGTATTTATTAAAAACTAAATGTTTTGATGGTAAAACACTTAAAATGTTATACCCTCGGTTAAACCATTGATAATAATTGATGATTTTTTTTCTTATTATTACTAATCCACACATTATTAAGCTAGAAAAAAATATATTTTGAGTTAAGTTACTTTGTTTAGATTAAATTCTTTCGAAATTTTTTTTTCAATAACAAATAGAGACTACATACCTATTAATAATTTGTTATTTTCTAATAGAAATTTAAAGTTTTCTGAAGCAACACAAGACAATTTCCGAAATAAAAAATGCGAAAAGAACTCTTTGTAATCGAGAAAATAATATTAATCAACGATAAACAGGGTAACAATCTATTTGTTGAAATTTACATAAAATCATCGAAAATTTTGTAGATTTCTTTCATAAACTCCTCCATAAAACTTTTGTTATGAGAGTAATTAATTCAGAAGAATGCAAATTTTTCTTTTAATCGCTTTTTATAGCCGCAACTTTTATCTACTTTGTTTGAATTACTTTGGCTTGAACAGTTCGCGGTACTGAGATTCTTTTAACAAATTTCAATAATTTGTAAAAAAATATACTTAAATACTGGTAATCTTTTATAAACAATACATTCGAAATGTGTGAAATTTGCGAAATATACCTATAGACTATAAGAAGATAAATATAGTGGAATCGTATACTTGTTTGAAAATGATATATGAGATAAATTATACATAAAGCGTCTTAAATCTGTAGCCTTTCAAGCGTCGGCTGTTTTCAATACACCTTCAAATTGCTCCATTAAAAGTTTCCGAACTGCCTTTAACGCAAATTGTTAACGGTTCTTGACTATCGAATACTAAACGATAACAAGAATTTAGGATTATCTAAAATTCTTGCCCATTACGATCATTATTGCGGATTTACTTTATAAAGACATTTATAGTTAAAAATAACTATACGAATCGATAAACGCTTCTCACTTACAACTCCGCGCTACAGCTAAGTTCACCTTATTTTTCTTTTAATCTATATTAATTTAAAGTAAGCAATACTTAATAGAAAACGTTCAATAGACTGTGTGATGACAATAGATGTGAAAAAAGTGAAATCATTTATATTTATGTCACGATCGTGGTCAACAGTTGGCTGACACTAACTGGAAACAGAATTTTTTGCCAAAACCGGCCAGAAGCGAAACCAAATGTTCAGTCAGTCATTAGGTACTTAAAACTTTTCAAACCTATGCGAAGGTAAATGGAAACTACACAGATTACCTTTATGCAAAAAAAAACCGCAAAACGTGAAATTCTACCTGTATTCGAGTAACAATAAACGTTACAGAGGCTCAAGTCATTTAGGGAATCTATACACATTTTCGTTACAATTAAATTTGACTTATTAAAAAACTTTCATAATAAATGAAGCATAGCCAATAAAAAGTCTAGAAATAAAATATGTAATTACTAGCTGACCCCGCAAACGTTGTATTGCCATATATGTTATTAACCCCCGCAACCCCTCTTGTGGGTTGAATTTCGTAAAACACGTTCTTAGCTGACCTCTACTCGGCGAAAGGAATATCCCTACCAAAATTCAAGTCTCTACGCCTTATGGTTCCAGAGATATCGTGATGAGTCAATGGGTGGAAATCTCTTTTATATATATAGATTACTGATTTATATGCGTATGAGCAACAACAAGTACTATAGAGAAACATAGTTGGGGATATTAATGATATTAAAAATAAGTTATAAATAATAATCGATGAAAATGAGATTTTTTCCTTTAATTACATAAAGGCTTCGTATAACAATTGAATATACGTATCCATACATATATCTTAAATGTAATTTAATACATTTATTCAATTCCTACTATTAGTTTGCACTCTCATATAGGTACGTATAAAAAGGTAAAAAGAATTATATATTGTTTGAATTTTCAGTTGTTAATAAAATTCTTTTTATTAATTAAGTTACAGCCAAGACACAGACAGACCCAGAGGTAGACAACATTGTAAAATAAGGGTAATTTTATTATATAACATTATACCATATATTTGTACCAACATAAGTAGGTCCTACTAAATATTGAGTATAATTTAACGCTTCTATAGTTTCCTTACTAAGAGTATGTACTCTACTAAATGTATCTATATATTGGAAATAAAACATAAGACTTATAGGAGGGTAAACATAAGACTTATGGGAGGGTCGAGAGTTGGAAATAAAACATAAGACTTAGTTTAAGTTCTATAATATATAAAAATGATTTTCCGTTATTTGATTAAAAATTTATCGCCGAGTAATCAATACAATTCAAATGAGCGCTGGTTGTACGATATATACAATTATACATACATAATATGTATGCATGTTCGATACGAAACTTTGTAACTCGGACGAGAATGTTTATTGGAGCATCTAGTTTATTTTTTATTTTTTTGAGTTTGCCGTTCCGATCTAACAATACTATGCTCAAGTAAGTTTTGAGATTAGAACATCAACTAGTCTAGGTTTCTAATCATTGAATAGTAGAATAAAATGAAATAGTATCGTAAAATATTATTTCACGAGAGTGATATCAACCGTCATTTTCTCAAATTTTGTGTTTTACAGTGTACCTAGTACCTATAAAGTATAAACTTTTTGTAAACAATGTCAATCACACTTTTGAAACTTTTCTTTTAAATGTAAGATTATGTAGGTGGACTACTACAAATAAACGTTTCATAATATAAATACAATATCAATCTTTTTATTAGCCAAGATTTTTAAGGTTTATCCAAGTCCTTTATTAACAACATTTTAGTCATTATTATGTTGATTAGGGTAGCGTAGCTTTAAGAGACACACAACTTAAGAAACTAAACAAAGACTGCCTTATATTACCTATATAGACATTGATATCGACGCCGTACCATCATGTAAAAGTAATAGAAGTCATATTAAATTGTTTCAAATTAATTATAAATCCATCTTTTCTGTCTACACATTATGTTTTGAACGCATGGAACGCACGCGTTCGGACGCATGAAAGACAGATATTTATATACATAAAGGCACCATTATCTTACTCGATATGCAGGCTTCGATTACTAGATTCCTTGTCCGACAGTTATATGTAGTCCTAGTCTAACTTAAAAGCTTCTTACTTCGTAGCATATCTTTAAACTTCTGAAATGCAACGGATTTGACATCCACATCAACCACAGACCACATAAATATTAACATCAACGTACGTACTTGTCAGGTTAGTTTTTCGCAAATTTTAATTACAATGATGACTAAATTTATTAGGGAGCTAGAAATCAAAACAGTTTTTATTTTACAATATTCTTTCTGCATTACGTTTTTAAAAACACTATGCATAATTATATTTAATTGTGGCAGTATAGTCAGTAACAAAACGTGGTATGAAAGGAAAACACTTTACAAATCGAGACTAGTTAAGAGAAAATCGTTATTTTTTCTTCTTCCCTTTCTACCACTCAATGCGTAACTTTTTTTATAAGTATTTAAGAAACAAAATTACCGTCTAAAAACAGTAGCATGTTAATAAATTTTTCGTACCAATTGTCATCATGAACCAACAAATAAAGTAGTCGTGAAATTATTCTGTTCTCGTTCCTAAAGCTATTTCAAAAGCCAAACGCGGAAAGAAATTAAATCGGATGGAAACGGGAATGAGAACTGGCGAATAAATTCCGATTCTAACTGTAGGTTTATGCTTTAAATATCTGGTTTAATGAAGTACCTACCCGCTCTTCTCGTGCTACGTAGTTTTAGAGTTTTTAAACGTCGCAGAAATTAAAATATAAATGGAAAATTTGTAGCGGATTTCAATGGTAAATAAATTCTAATTTTTTTAAGGAATATACAACTGGGTAACGGTTTTAACCGCGATTTTACCGGGCTGTTTTGAGGTCCAAACTTAAGAACTAATATTTTATACATTAAATTTGGCGAAGTTATTATAGTCATATGACACAGCTATATATATTAGTGGTCGCCCAGAGGTCGAAATTCGACCATAATTAAAAATTTATATTAAAGAAAACCAAATAATTATGACAATAAAGAACCTTCTTTTAAATACCTTTTTAATTTGACAGACTGAATTTTACAGACTGACAATCAACAAAATAGTGTAATATGCGTGTGTGCGTGTGGTAGTGTGTGTAATGCTTTTTTTATTAATTTAATGTATATTTTACGTATAATTTTGAAAAAATATTAGCATTCCGCACTCCTCTATATAAACTCGTGCGAAATTTCATACACCTTCGTTCGCGCAATTTTCGTAAAAAGGGGTACAAAGTTTTTGTTTCACGTATTAATATATACCTAGATATATATATATATATATATATATATATATATATATATATATATATATATATATTGTATATAATAATATTGTGTATTGAATATAACGAAGAATTGAAAAGAATTAATTTGAATAATATAATGATAGCAGAATTTTTTTTACGAAACGGTTTTTAACTGACTATCTTTTTACCGATGTCGCCCGTAAGCCATGGCGTTTTTTAACTAAATTCTGCTTCCTATGAGAGAATGTATCTATAAAAGTTACATTAAAAATATAATTTAATTAGGTGTATATCGTCTACTTAGTTAATACTCTCTTCACGTTATTTTAATGATAAACATGTTCTTTTAGAATGTCAATGCTATCAAGAGGATTCCTACTCTAACTTAAGGGGTTCTTATTAGAACGAGTCATTTGTAACAAACGTTTGTCATGCAAAAATGATCAATTATCAAACACGATGGAATATGTATATCCAACGTGAGGATCCCTTACTGCCGTAACGTATCCCAAACATCGTAATGACTTCCACGACCGTCAGCAATCATCAGCGTAGTTCTGGTATAATTAATCAACGAAAGACATCATACCGTCAATCAAAAATAGCACAGTATTACCTCATGACGCATATCTACACTACTGTAAGGGCCTGTACAAAGCACTTTTTAAACTTTTAACACGTTTTTTCGCTTTTCCCATCCTACAGAGCAGTTTGTTACTTTGTTGTCATTTGTATCGATTCAAACGTGTGGCACCGGCGCGTCTGTATCAATACGAGTATATTTGCGATATATTCCCTACTATGAGTACCTAACGATCGGTATCAGGTGTATTTGATAACAACCGGTACCGACTGCTTAACATGCTCTCCGAGGCACGGTGTGGAGACCCACAAGGACAGACAACTAGACCGGAAAGACATATTTGTACAATCCATCCCGACCGGGAGACGAACGTGAGTGCCCACAGTGAGTGTATTAGTAAAATGAATTCTGAATTATCGAAACGACAGCATAGTGTCTATTTCAGACCCTTCCTTTGTATGCGAGTAGAAAATGTAAATAGCTTGTAGAGGACTGCCACACCAGAAGTATCACAAACGCGTTGACGAACTTAACACAATAATTTTTAATAATAAATAATGATTAGCAATTTTTAATAACAGACAGAGTAGTAATATAGCTATAAAATAGTTTTTTTTTTTTTTATTAAAACTTAAAGGACTAGACCTTCATTACGTTTCACATTTTCATTCAACGGAAATACACAACACGTTCCCTAGGTAAATTATCTAAGCTACGAGGGCTTTTAAAAGTTTTAATGGAGTCAATTTTGCTGTGTATTCTTAACCTGTATGCCAATACGCTGTATGTGACGGCAAATTACTGGAAATCTTACAAAATGATTGTTTGGTTTTGCTTTTAAAGAGAAACTTTTATTACATCGTCTCAAACTTTTTCGTGTGCGTGTTGCATGTCGCGTGATGGTCGGCCATCTCTTATCATTTCCTAGAACTAAGACACTAATGACAACATACAGCTGATGTAAGTTACCTATTAAAACATAAATGGCGTGCAAAGAATATTTAAAAAGTTTCACTTTTACCTTGGTTTCATAAAACCACACAGAGGTTTTTATTTGTCTATTATTTTTCAATAATGTAAAGTTATGTATTTTTCACGAATACTTTATGGTAGTTGTGGCTAAAACAATCATAATAACCTTATAAATATGAATTATTCATTGATAAAGTTTCTGACTAAATCTGGCAGTATAACTATCCGAATGTTCGAAATTTGTTAAAAGGGATCAAATCTTAGAATATTCATTTCGTATCATCTTTACTCATAGCTCCGTTATTTAATATGTCTATTTTTTTATACATATATTCATTTTTTATGTAAATATATCAAGATCTTTTTAAAACAGATGGACTCGCGGATAAAGCTATACACCTTCATTTCGGTCCAAAAGAGTCGTATATAAGACTAGCTGCTGTGCCCGCGACTTCGTCCGCGTGGAATTTACCAAAAAACTTAGTGTTCAGTTCGCAGTTATAAAAAAAAAATTAAAATAAAAGTAGCCTAAGTTACACCTTATTACATCAGCTATCTGCCAGTGAAAGTCCCGTCAAAATTGATCCAGCCATTTCAGAAATTAGCCGAAACAAACAGACAGACAGACAGAGAGACAAAAATTGTAAAAAAATGTTATTTTGGTATATGTACCGTGTATACATCCATATTCATTTAGTAAAAAGCGTTTATTTTAATATTAAAAACAGACACTCCAATTTTATTTATTAGTATAGAGTATAGATTTTAGATTAACATGGTTACTTCTATTACTAAAATCATTCGAAAACGGTATATTTAAGCTCCTCCACAAAGCGAAAATAATAAACATGGTAAATGTTCCGTTTTCGAATGATTTTCGTAAAAGAGTCGTAGTTTGGATACGGCAATCGTTCAGAGTCAATTAAAACTATATAATTTTAAGCTTTTAAAGTCGTAGCAAAAAGATATTATTTTATTATTAATTATTTTATCAAAATGGAATCCACTTCTATTAAGATTATACATAATAAAATTGAAGTCATAAAAAGGCAAATTGAAAATTCTTTTTATATTCGCATAATGTGAAACAAATTCGTAGCACGATAATTCTGTAGCTTCCGAGAGGCAGCTGTTTCCAATACACCTTCAAATTGCTCCATTAAAACTTTCAAAACTGCCTTTAATGCAAATTGTTAATGCCTTGGTGACTATCCAATACTGAACAATAACAAGAATGCAGTCACGAACCGTACATTGAATATTATTTTATTACACGAGAGAAATGTAAATGTATTTCGTATTTTTGCTATAAAATTATTGAATATTATTTATTGTTTGTTGTTAATTATGAAAACAGTGTTTATAGGGATTAAGCCCTTATCATTAATTTTAGAGATTTCGTTTGTTTACTTCAAGCAAAATTGAGTATATTTATTACAAAACTAGTTGTTTCTTGTGGTTACACCCGTGTTATGACTAGTTTCGATATTTTCATTTGTGATACAGCTTTCAAATGATGATATAATTATTTAAATCGGTAGTTTTTAAATTTAGCCATAGGTACAGAAAAAATTTCTCCTAGTTTTTTTTTTACTATTAGAGAAAATATTACTCATTTACTCTAGCCTCTGCCTATCGCAGTCTACTACATAGGCCTCCCCATGTTCGCGCCAAACATCTCGGTTTTCCGCGATTCTCATTCAGCCACCACGGTCGGTTCGGTCCAGCGGGCCGGAGGGCGTCACACACTACGTTTGCCACCCAAATAGGCAGTCTCTACTCCTGGACATGTCTATTCCAGCGGCCGTCGGTTCTGCGTCAAAGGTGACAAGCCCACTGCCACTTCAACTTACTATTTCTGTGGCCTATTTCGTATACTTTTGTTCTCTCTTGGTTAGTCTCATTTCTGATCCTATCTTTGAAAAAGACCCTAAGCATAGCCCATTCCATAGAACGTTGATAACTTTAAATTTATGGACTAGTCCCGTCGTCAGTGTACACTTCTCGGTACCTTTACCGGATTGCGGAATCTTCGAAGTTAAGAAAGACAGAGAAAATATAAGATATTACAAAATTAAATACAACTAAACATTTCAACTTCTTAATAGTGACTATCTCATCATATTTTTAACCTACGAGTATTATAAATAAACTCCTCACACTAAAATAAATAACATCTATGCATCGTCTAACCCAGTGTTTTTCAACCTTTTTCATGATGCGACCCCCCTGGTATGAAATAATATTTCGCGACCCCCCCGACCTTCGCTTTTTGAAGTGAAACTTTTTTAGGCGCATGAGGGGTAAAATTTGAGCGACCGATAACGCGGCAGCGTCATGACGGTCAGTACTTGGATGGGCGACCACCTGGAAAAACCACGACGTTGGCTTTTTGTTTTTTTTTCAACTAGTTTTTTTTTGTATTTTAAATTAGTTTTTTGAATTAGTTTGCCAAAGAAGTTTCACTTCTGTCATGTGTAATTTGTACGCACGCAATTTTTTTTTCATGTATGTATATGTATAGAGCGAGATGAAAATGTCATCATTGCAAAAGACATAATTGTGTTTGCTCGCAAACGAAAAAAATCCGACTTCAATGACATCGATCGACAAGTAATACAACGTAGGTAGACGAAAAAATAGTCAAGTAAATACGCGTTATCAAAGATTACTCAAAAGGTTGTAATCAGATCTCGATGAAATTTAAATATAACCAGATGACAAACATAAGCTTTCAATTAAATTAAAAATCATCAAAATCGGTAAACCCAGTTGTTATGCGGTATAATACAACGTAGGTCGACGAAAATATTGTCAAGTAAAAACGTATTATTAGATACAACTCAAAAAGTACTTGTTAGATCTCAAATAAATTTAAATGGGACCAAATGACACGCACTACCTTTCGATTAAAACAAAAATCATCGAAATCGGTCCACCCATTCAAAATTTCTGAGTTAACAAACATAAAAAATACAGTCGAATTGAGAACCTCCTTCTTTTTTAACCGACTTCAAAAAAGGAGGAGGCTACTCAATTCAACCGTATATATTTTTTTTTATGTACCTATGTTCGGGGATAACTTCGTCGTTTATGAACCGATTTTGATAATTCTTTTTTTGTTGGAAAGGAGATATCCCAACTTAGATACCATGATAAGGAAACCAGGATCTGATAATGGAATCCCAGAGAAATCGAGGGGAACCCTCAAAAATCGTAGTGACAACTAGTGCGTTTGTTAATTTTTTTCGTCGGCTTACATATTACTTGTCGATGTAATTGAAGTCGGTTTTTTGCCGTTTGCGAGCAAACACAATCATTTGGAAGTCGGTTAATAATACATGGCTTTACAAAAAAAGTTGACTTGTGGTCGTCGTCTATAAATCAAAATAGCTTCGATTCATTTTCGTCGACACAATCTTTTACTAAAGAAGTCGGATGTGAGATAAATATCAAGCATATGTACCTGGTATGAAAATGGTCTTAGATAATTTGAAAGAAGAATTGTGTCATTACTTCTCAGTGCAAGAGACATCGGAAACCACTGGGCAGAGGTGTTTTTTTTTTTTAAGTAACTAGGTCGGCAAACAAGCGTACAGCTCACTTGATGGTAAGCGATTACCGTGTTGCAAGCGTCTATAAGCATAGACGCTTGCAACACCAGAAGCATTGCAAGCGCGCTGCTGACCCTACCCCCAATTCCCTCCGGAAGCTCTGGTCACCTTACTCACAAACAGGAACACAACACTGTGCACTGCTTGGAAACAGTATTATTTAGCTGTGATCTTCTGCAAGGTCGACGTACTACCCCAGTCGGACTGCTCCATATTTTGAGCAGGTTTCCTGCTGTGCCCTACCTCAGTTTAAAAGTCTTAAATTCGTTTTTAAACGCAGCTATAAATGATGCTAATTTGCCAACTAAGCTCAAAAAAATCTGCTAGAATTATCTGCTGATGGAAGCGGAATTCGAGTCTGCTAATTTGGATACCTTTTGGTTAAGAAGAAAAACAGACTACCCGGAATTGACAACTGAGGCTTTGTAGTGTTTGATTCCATTTGCTACCTCGTACTTATGTGAGTTGACATTTACATCAATGGCTAAAATAAAAAGTAAACAAAGAAATCACTTCAACATAGAAAACGGTTTAATTCTATGTGTACCAAATACAGATCCACGATGGGAGAAATTGGTTAATCTTAAACAAGCACAACCTTCGCAATAACATGAGTCTTAGGATTTTATTTTATGTAAAATTGTTAAAAATGTTTGAGTATAATTATCCTTTTGTTAAAATTCTCTTACTTAATAGATCAATTTTTTAATCTTTATTCTTTTTTTACTAAAGTTCTCTCGACCTCTGACGACCCCCCTACAGAAGCTTCGCGACCCCCCAGGGGGTCGCGACCCACAGGTTGAAAAACACTGGTCTAACCTATCGATAAATCGCGAACTACTGAATGAATTTTCTTGTGACTTTACCAATTGACAGATTTTTCAGTACAATGTTTTGGCGTTTAATTGGCTAATGATTTTGTTACTTGGTAAAATTGCTTGAAATTTTATGATAATTATTAATGTAGTAGGAGTAAATTGACCCGCCTGGGATCCGTGTGTACTTGCTTATGTGTGGGTGAAATAGAATATTTATACATATATTATTTCTTTGCTTTATACAACTTTTGAGTTTCACAGTAATTTTACAACACAAAGAATATAACAATACAAATATTGAAAAGAAAAGACGTTTTACACATTTCATTTAATAAATTTAAATAGATGTTAGGGGTCGTTCAAGTATTACGTAACGCAAATTTTGAAGATTTTTGACCCTCCCTCCCCCCTATGTAACGCGCCGTAACGTTTTCCTGTACCCCCCCCCCCCCGCACATAAACGTTACGTAACACCCCAACTGACCATTTTTACCCAAATGTCACAACTTTGTTGCTAAAACTACCGTAAAATCGCTTAAAAAATCGAGTTTTTTGCGGTAAGTATAAATATATATATACATAAACGGATATAAACGAAAAGGGTTGCCAATTTGGGAGATTTTAGTGCTCTAGTTTTTTTTATTTAAATAAAATACAACGTTACGTAACGCGTTGTTCTAGACCCCCCTCCCACCCCTGTAACGCATCGTAACGTTTTACAAGACCCCCCCTCCCCCCTAATTGCGTTACGTAACACTTGAACGGCCCCTTAGTATACTTTTCGCTTATATCTGAGGGACCTCAAAAATAATCAACAATTATTACTTTCAATGATTACAGAGCAAAAATAATTATTTTTGCTCTGTAATCATTGAAAGTAAATAATTATTTTTGCTCTGTAACTTTACAATTTTTCCTTTTGAATCCCTGATGCAATCACGCTTGAAACGGAATTGCTAATGTATGTGATCGTAGCGTGGCTGCTACTCAATGCAGTTTAAATACTAACTAGATTGCTGCTGGATCGGTGGCAAACGTAAGCCTTTGCAGCTCTAGCACGAATATTTTGGTGACTTCCGAAAAAACATATTTTTGTTTGTGTTTGTTCGAGACTCAGCTTTGTCGAAGACTGAATAATAGAACCACTTTTTTCACTGTTGTCCTATTAATATTTTGTTTTGATCCGATTATAGAATCTTCAGAATAATTTAGTAAACAATTTAATTAGCTTTTTTATGATTCTCAAAACGACAATTTTAGTGAGACAAAATTCTAAGTTGACAAATTAATGCATTAAGGCTTCTGTTTCGAATTACATAAATATTATAGAATCGCAGATTTCATTTTGAGTAAAATATGAAGCACTTAATCCAGATGCCATATAATTTGAAAATATTAAATTTGTGACGTAGTTTTGTGTGAATTGGTGATGATTTGATTTGATTTAAATTTAAAAAAAAACACTTAAGTAACTACCTATTAACAGTTAAAAGATATAATTATATCTATCGCAGACAAGAAGACGAAAGAAGAAAAGCAGAATCGTTCAACAACAAGGTCACGTGCGTCATTTTATTAGATTTTAATTTTTTATTTAGTGTTTTTGTCTACCTATTTGAAATTTTTAATTATATTTTAATCTGCAAACTATTCTGTTGTTTCTAATCCTTTTACATCTAAGATACTTGCCTGACGCCGTTCAATTTGGTGATTTCTAGAGAGGTCCATTTCCAATGCAACTCTAAATTGCTCTATTAAAAGTTCCTTAACTGGTTTCGCCCCAAACTGCTGGAATTTCTCTAGTTTCGAATGTTGAACAATGACAGAAACAATTTTAAACAAGCAATAAGGTGATTGATTAACGGAGTTAAATTAATAGTTTATTCTAATTATGTAATTTTATTTACATACAATTTTCATTTGTTACTTAATGTATTGTTGAAATAAATATTAAATAGAATGAGAACTAGAATCTCAGTTCTAAATCCCTTTTTCGTGACATTAGCGAACATCATGAGCATCTATTCTATCAAAAAAAATTAAAAGGTATAATTGTGTTTGCTCGCAAACGAAAAAAAAAACCGACTTCAATGACATCGACAAGTAATACAACGTAATAAGACGAAAAAATAGTCAGGTAAATACGCGCTATTAAAGATTACTCAAAAAGTTGTAATCAAATCTCAATCTAATTTAAACAAGACTACATGACAAATATTAGCTTTCGATTAAAATAAGAACCATCAAAATCGGTACACCGAGTAAAAAGTTATGCGGTATAATACAATGTAGGTCGACGAAAAAGTAGTCAAGTAAATACGCATTATTAGGTATAAGGGCGCCTTCAAATTAGCCGCGCGGCAGCGCGTCTGCAGCGCTGCTGACGCGCGACGTTGTAAATGTATGTAAATAAACAACGCGCGACAGCAGCGCGGCGCCTTCAAATTTGTCGCGCTGCTGTCGCGCGTTGTTATTTACATACATTTACAACGTCGCGCGTCAGCAGCGCTGCAGACGCGCTGCCGCGCGGCTAATTTGAAGGCGCCCTAACCCTAAAAGTACTTGTCAGATCTAAATTAAATTAAAATGGGACCACATGACACGCAAAAACTTTCAAATAAAACAAAATTGATCGAAATCGGTCGATCGAACATACATAAAAAAAAATAAAAAGATACAGTCGAATTGAGAACCTCCTCCCTTTTTTGGAAGTCGGTTAAAAAGCAATAAACTCCAGTTAATAAAATATGTAAATGAGACATATTTTTATGTAATTTGCGTAAAGATTCCACTCAGGTCCTATAAAAATTTGATAAGAACATTGAAACACAGGATCCGAATAAAATACATCGAAAGACATTGTCGAAATCTTCGTGCATTGAGCAGTTTGATTGTTAAGGAAGGCTTATAAAACAATGTGGTACGACCAGTAGCGTAGCCAGGCGTGGGTGAAATTTGTCCTCGACTCCTCGCCCCCAAATCCATATAACCAAGGTGCCACCAACTTTAACACGAGAGACTAATAAATTAGCTATTTTTGTGCACTCGAAAAATAACGGCATAAATAATGCTTGTATGTTTTAGGCCTAACGTCACAAATTTAAATAGGTATCTGTATGAGGCCTCGTAAAAGGCTCCACTGGCGTGCACGCGACGGTGATGCGACTTCATCCATGTCTATACATATAAGTCCACACTGCGCTGCTCGATAGGGATTACAAAACTACGGTAAACAAGAGAGTTAATATTCTTGAAATTTTTTGAAGTGAAACTTCTTTTGGTAACGCGGCAGCGTCATGACGGTCAGTACTTGGATGGGTGACCGCCTGGGAACACCGCGTGACATTGGCCATACAGATGTTTGCCGTGGTCTGGATGTTTGTGCAGTCCTTGTGGGTCTCCACACCGTGCCTCGGAGAGCACGTTAAGTCGTCTTTCCCGGTTGTTATCATGTACACCTGGTAGCGATCGTTACTCATAGTAGGTAATTTATCCGCCTACCCGCATTGGAGCAGCGTGGTGGATTAAGCTCTCATCCTTCTCTTACATGGGGAAAGAGGCCTATGCCCAACAGTGGGATATAATAGGCTGAATCGTATAACATGAATACGTAGTTTATTTTAAATTGTACGTAATATAGTATTTTAGCGACAAAAATGTTTTTGTTTTAAACATCGATTAAAACATGTACCTACTCCTCGTGTACTCCAGTCGACTGTTCGTGTATGCATTGCACTAGAATGAACTTTCCGGAAAGATGTGTGGCAAATTTTCCGAGTATCGGCATCCGTAAATGAAAATAACGGATACTCATAGTGAAGCTATGATAAAATATTAAAAATATTTTATATTGCCAGCTATTTATAATTTTTTTAACCTTTCATCGCTACCCATTAGCCTTAGTTCACCAATTACCTATATTAGAGAAAACGTAAAAATGAGTTTTTTATAAAAATCTGATGTATACTATTTTATTCTTTTCTTTTGATAAATCATAATAATAATTATTTTTGTACGGGTTTATCTTTAAAATCTAATGACCTTCTTTAGGCCTCTTCCCTAGGCCTCTTTCCCCATGTAGGAGAAGGATCAGAGGTTAATCCACCATGCTGCTCCAATGCAGGTTGGTGGATATATTTCCTACTATGAGTAACAATCGCTATCAGGTGTATAGCTATGATAACAACCGGGACCGACAGCTTAACGTGCTCTCCGAGGTATGGTGGGGTCGTGGGGAGACCCACAAGGACTGCACAAACACCCAGACCACGGTAAACATCTGTATACGTTTTGATTTATTTATAAGTAGATATGTAATTTCCTATAATATAAAAATATCCTCAAAAACAAAATTTTCCTTCACGATCACGATCACGATTCAGCCTGTAATAACCCACTGTTGGGCATAGGCCTCTTCTCCATGTAGGAGAAGGACGCCGCGTTGGCGCAGCGGTTACAGCGCTGGATTGCGATTGGCTGTTGCGCGGGCGGTTGCGGGTTCGATTCCCGCACACGACAGCAATTGTATTGGCCATACAGATGTTTGCCGTGGTCTGGGTGTTTGTGTAAATTTTCCTTATTAAGACCTTTTATTCATTAGAAGTTCTGATAAGACATTCAAGTTACCTAAAAAATAATTGGCCCAAATCTTTCTCGAAAACTGAAGATTCGTATCAAATGGAGTCTTATTATATTTTTGTTTAAGTTGAAATTCTGAAAAGACTTTTATCCTCGTATCAATTGTACGTAGTTAAACAGTTACCGTGTATACAAGAGAGTAAAACGTTTTACAAAAAGGTGCGGCAAATACCCTCCGGTGGTATTCTCCTGTTAAAATAGAAGCCTACTTCGCAAATAAAGCCTCACGGCAAAATCCCTTATAAATAGCTAGCGAACGTTCAAAAGGTACTGGGAGTAGTTATTGGTATTCTGATCATTTCTAGCATAATACAGCAGCGTGCTTCGGACTATTGGCGCACAAGAATAAATTATAAATTGTATAATTATTATTTTTTAACCTTCTTATTTTATAATTTAACCAAGAATTAAGTCGCGACAGTATTCAAAGAAGTTACAAACTGTTGTGTTTTAACTTAGATTTATAAGTTATAATCATGCTTTCTTACATCAAAATCGGTTCAACACTTGTAAATATATCCAAATAACAAATAAATAAGTTAAACAGAATAATAAACAAAAGAAAAAAAGTCTTCTAGTAACAGCTACACCAGTTTTTTTAATATCAAAATAATATTATTCTCACTACCATTTTATTATATAAATATGGATACCTATATGTATAAATATACAGTAGGGTGCCTCTTTATAGACATCTGTTTGTATAATGTATATCATGTAGATAAATATTTGCTATATGAAATCAAGTAGTCTTTAAGAGTTTTGAAAACGCTTTTGGAAGAGATGTTAATATTTATGTTTATTTAACATAGTAAACACGATTCATCAAATATTTTGTTAAGACTGCAAAGAAAGGTATTAAATAAAACAATATTTCGAGGTTCGTATTGTGAACAGATAGATGTCAAAGAAATATTAATCAGATCAATAATCACTACATTTAAATATAAATTAGATTTTTTTTACAAAACTAGGTTGGCATACAAGCGTACGGCTCACGTGATGGTAAGCGATTACCATAGCTTAAAGACCCCTGCAACACCAGAAGCATCGCAAGCGCGTTGACGACCCTACTCCTAAGACTACCTATTAATTAATATAATATGAAAGCTTTACCGATGATCTACGTAAGATTGCCGGCGTAGGCTGGATGAGGATTGCGGAAAACCGGGATGTCTGGCGTGAACTTGGGGAGGCCTATGTCCAGCAGTGGACTGCGATAGGCTGATGTGATGAAAGCTTTATAGCGTACTCGAATTCTTCACTTTACAAATTATAAAAAGTTACAGTTTAAAAAAATGTTTTATAATTATATTAAATAATTTCGAGGAATATGATCTATTATTTAAAATGCGTAAAATAACATGTTATTTTAAAATATAAGAAAAAAAATTATTGAGACCCTCTACTTTTTTGAAGGCGGTTTAGTTTTATTTCAATGAATAACTCTAAGCGTTACTGAACTTACTGATAATCACGAAGAAAACAATTTCAAACTGAGTTCTAACATATACCTATAGTTTGGGAATAATTTTATTCAAGGCACTTAAATTATAAATGCATGCAATATGTAGTGTGAATATGTTCGCGAGTTTATATCCTCCTTATTATTGCGACACATAAATCGTTAACTAAGACCAGACTTCGTGCACTGAGTTATGAGTGTTGCTTAAACTTTTACTGCATTCAGTTAGCTTTAACTTAACGACCTGTACGAGACATTATCTAAACATATTGCCTCTGAAAATAAAAGGATTTGATATTAATTATAATTTAACAATGTTAATTTCGAAAAGTACGATATAGCCCATTATAGAATAGGTACCTACGTTGTTTTTAAGAATGTACATACACAATTTGTATTTAAAGTGCTAAAATAACAGGATTGACGGAGAACTTTAGTGACTTGGTACTCTCAGTCTCATGATGAACTGAGCGACAACGTCGTGTAAGATCGATACTTTTGGTTGTTGAAGCCCAGACAATATTAAAGTGACGTGTCCACACCTATCAATATCATATAAAGTATATATATATAAAAACGTAAGTATATATATATATAATGTGAAGTTGAACGTAGCGTGACCGCAAACGCTCGGATAATGGATGCCTGAATTCATAGGTCTATTTTCTAAATCTCAGAAAAGGATGATAGTTGAGACAGTTTCGTACTGCCAAAGTACAAAACGGAGAGCAGTACGAAGGAGATCGAGATATTCTATTTATTTAGGATCACCAGTAATTTTTAACACTAATTACACAATAAAGTATGTAACGTGACACATAAACACAATTCAGTTCTAAATTATTGGTGCCATAAATTTTAAGTTATACTTGAGATAACAAACGCATGGGTCGATATGTGTGTTGACACGTAAACATAACTCAGTCATTTTAATGAACAAATATTGTTCTAATTCATTAGGGTCTCAGGTTTTAAGTTGTACTTGAGATAGAGATTTATTTGCTGGGAACTGAACAGCTTAGTTATCGTTTTAAAATATTAGAGTAATAAATTTTAAATATACTCGAGATAAAATGAAATTTATTGCGTTGACAAATTTTGTTAAAACTATGATAAGGTGAAACATTCTAAGTATTCAAATCTGGCGTGGGAGTTGTTTTTTTACTGGAGTTACAGGGCGCCAGGGTTGCCATCACAAAATTTTAAGTTGCCGTGTTTTGGGTATCTGGATTGCCGTGTTTTGGAATAAAAACTACAAAATTGCCGTGTATTTACTTTACATTAACACGTAAGATTAAAAATGACAATAAATAATTGTGTTTGCTAGCAGCAAACGAGAAAACTGACTTCGAGTGTACCGACAAGTAATGCAACGTGGGTAGACGAGAAAAAGTTGACAAACGCACTGGTCGTCACTACGATTTTCGAGGGTTCCCCTCGGTTTATCTGGGATTCCATTATCGTATCCTGGTTTTCTTATCATGGTACCACCCTTGGGATGTCTCCTTTCAAACAAAAAAGAATTATAAGAATCGGTTCATGAACGACGAAGTTGTCCCCGAACATACATAAAAAAAATATATTTATGCGGTCGAATTGAGTAACCGCCTCCTTTTTCGAAGTCGGTTAAATAACTTCCTTTTGAAATCGGTTGAATAATACACTATTCTTCACAACCGTCATACAAATTTATCGTAACTAACATTTTTTCTTCGGCTTTATTCAATGTATATTTGTTTTTTTCCTTTATATTGTTTATCTTTTGTTGTGTTTTTGTTTAATTGATTTACGCAATTTCCTTCGGATCGGATAAAGTGCTTAGAGCCAGTAAAGCTCAATTTATTGAGGAAGTAATAATTTTATTTCTTGTTTTTTTGTAATAATTTTATTTCTTGTTCTTGTTTTTGTGTTGCACTATAATGACTTATCAACTATCGATTAAATTATTAGGAAAAAACAAGTACACATTGGATTGCCGTGTTTTTGAACACGGCAATGAACGTACTGCTGTGTACCGTGTTTTATCACCGAATATATCCAAATTGCCGTGTAACACGGCAATTGCCGTGTAAATGGCAACGCTGCAGGGCGTGCTATGGTAGGCGTATGAGGGTGGGGGAATGAGACGCTGGTCTTGATATACACGGTTCGGGCGTCGGGGCATGCATTCAGATTTCATTCGGTTTTGAATTCGGGGTTCGGAAGACAGTATTGAGAGCCCTGCGGCTGGCGAAGCTATGGGATTTCTGACCTAGATTAAACATAGAATACCTAAAGTATTTTTAGGTCTGGATCAGAAATCTCATTAGCGTAAGCTGGCCGAGTGTGGCAATGTCGCTTCAGTGTAGTTCGCGAAATAGTTTTAATTTATTTTAGTGATTTTTATTAAGTGCAATTCTTTATTATAAAAATTTTTTAATTGTAATCCGCTAAATAAATTCAGTGAATGTCTGAAAGACCTGTGTACAGCCTGCAGTCCTTGTGATCAAGAGTTCCTGTTGGTTCGATGCATTATCTTTTTTTATATATGCATGTGAAACAATTTCACAATTTTGATATAAACATGCGAATCACCAATTGGTGTAGAATTAAAATGATTCATGATGCGTTTCTCTTACTGATTTTTTATAACTTTTACGGAGGTTTTTAATAAAAGATATCTAATGAATTATTATCTAGGTTTACATTGATACTATTAATTATTGATTGATTATTGAATGAAATTATTATGAAATAAGCCTTATGACCATAATTATATTGAATTTAACTGATAAAATGAAATCTAGCTTAAATAAATGATCGCAATATGATGTTGATAGAATGAAACGAAATTGCATTCGTTTGACTTTAAATTACATATATAAATTGAATGAATCTTTGGTTAAAACTACCATATTAGATATGACTATAGTAAGGGTTAAATAGAATTTCGTTAGGGTGTATTTGAATAATGAAATGAAATTTTACTGTGTTGTTTAATGAAGTCATTACTTTGGAAGTAGATAGCGTAGTGGTTGATTCTAGGAAAATATGACCTATAACAAACTAATGATTTGTTGTCGTATCTTGTTGAATATTCTCTACATATAAATATGCTTCTATGGAATGTATATGTATGTATGTATATGTATATATATATATGTATATTTGGCTTCATTTTGACACTATACGAGATTGTAGTTCAAACATTGATTTAAGAACTTGTAGTTTTTTAAATGAATGTTGGAACGAGGTAACACAGGTGGTTTGTAGTCTGAAATGGGTTCAAGGATACTTTTAGCTCTTGAATTCATTCTAAGATGAGGTAATTATACACTGAACCTTGACATTACACAAACTCTTGTAGTTTTGAACATTGATCTAAGAATTTATGTTCTTAAATGAGTGTCAAGACGAGGTATCTGGGAAACCGGAGTGTCTCATTCTTACGATGACTTTCATTGAACTATATAAACCATGTTCAGGTGAATCCATAAATGTTTGTATTCGCCAGTGTTTTATTATAGGTATCCCCTATAAGGCTTGGCCCGTCTAAGCCACAGTTCATCGCGTCATCGGTGCTAGGTAGGTCCTAATCTTGGTCTATCTAGTAAAGAAAGTTGCGTGTACTTCCTACCTAACCTCTGCGTTTGTATTTGCCTAATTGAACTATGTTCATGGTAAATACTATACGTACGTTTCCTTATCTTTGATAAGAGACATGGACAAACTTCACTAGACACTAGTCAGACTGAAATAAGTCTAAACTAGTGTATGGTAGTTGTTTGAACTGCAACAAAGGTTAGTAATTTATATTTGGACAGTGGTATGAAGTTCTATTTTAGACTAATAGAGAAACATATTCACTTTTCCAATCAATTTATTGCTAATTTTTGTGGACGGTCTCTGTTAAGTCCTAAGGCGGATTTACTGAGATTTAAGCCAAGCCTTAATCAAGTCCTCTTGTGTTGTACAAACATACAAACATTTAATGGATTATAAAACCTATTAAATATACATTCTCTTTTCATTGTGAAAATGAGATACTCTCAGAGATCCTGATTGAGTAAATGAAATATGTTATATTTTAATTGTTTTATTTATCTCTCGACACTTCCATGTCCTTGATAAATCCAATCAGTTACTGAGAGAGCCTGATATATTCAAATGTTTAACAACTTAATTACTGGTTCAGTGTTTCAATTGAACATCCCATTCTGTTTAATGGATGCTGTTTCATGTGAGTGCTGTGAGTCATGCAAGGGCGAACCTGCACAATACACCCACTCTACATGTTATGGTCTTATACCTATATTTATTCTTAATTTCCTTATAGGACACTCGAAAGGTTGCGTTGTCGCAAATCGCTAGTCGCCGTCTGACCCATCTCACAATGGTGGCGAGGCTTGACACTATAGCGGACTATAGACTCGTAACTCAGTAGGTCTTCCTATGGGATCTTACACTATACAATCCTATTGTGACAAAAGTTGTAGGTTTCGTGATCGAATTTCAAAGTAGTTGTGTGACCGAAGTTCCCGTATGTGGCTAGTAAGCACACAATGAAAAGATCAGTAGACACGATCTCCTTTTGTTCACGAGGAACACATCTTCGTACCATGTCTGTTTACAGCTTGGTAATTACATCAACTCTAGTAATTCACTGGTTATGTCTATATGGCATTCCAAGGGATTACTCAAATACAGTCATTGCATGATTGTACTGCAACGGTATGAAACAAGCATTTGTTAGACAGGATATATTTCCATCTAACTTACTGTAGAGAATTGGGTTCTCTCATTCTCCTACCTACTACCCTTCTTTTGATTTAATAGCACCAACGTTGTGCCTAACTTAATTTAGTGCCTACAGCACGGTGTGGATCGGATGGGTCGGAGGGGATTTGGTGGTTGCGACCCCCGGGTTCAGATGAACCCGGTCTTTAATTCCCTAATACCTATAAACCCTATCCTAACAGATTAACACATACAAACAAACACTACAATTTATCTTTTCACAATTATCTGAGATAATTTATTAACTGAATAAATTATTTCAAGATAATTAATAGCTATATAATATGTATTTAATCATTATTTCATTTACTTATCTATTGTTATTTATTTCATTTGTTTAGAGATATCAGAAGCTATCTATTATATCAGGTTTGATCTAAAAATACATGTAAAAGAAACTTAGACACTATTCAATTAATCAATGTCATTATAGAATATCCTGAATATAATTATTTAACTTTATTTCTATTTTAGCTATCTAGATTCACTAAAAATATTAGCAATTATAATTTACACATTCTTAAGGAGATATCAGATCTTTTAGTTAAACAGTAGGTGATAGTTATTTCTAAATAAATAAGTTTTATTCCTATTTATTCTTAACGGTTCTAATTTACTAAATTTTATTAATTCTTAATTAATTTACTTATGAGGTGATGTAAAGCTTAATATTTTCCTTTCTTTTTTAAATAGTATTCCAGAAGTTAGTTATCTATAGTTTTTATATCACTGGTAAGTGTAAATATCTTTTCAATTAAATTAATTTCAGTAATTTAATGTCATTATGCAGAAATGTTATTTTAAATTAGTGGCTAGGTAGGATGTTTGTTAGTTGTAGAGTTTATATAGAAATCAAGGCTTCTAATAACATATACTATGTCTTTCCTTCGGCATACCACAATAAGAACTTAAGTTACTCTAAAACAAAAATCAAACACAACGTAGAGTCCCTATTGATACTAGACGATCACATTTATAAGGCCAAAGACATTTGATGTCCTCTTAAGCTTAATATTAGCTTGTAACGCCACTACCATGATAGTGTCACATTTTGGTTCTTCGTGACCCCATAGTATAGTATAGTTACAAAATGGTCCACGTGACCAGGATTATCATAAATATGGTGAATAGTGACCATAGTCACCATGCCATTGCATAGGATAGCTCGTTACAAGTAAACCTACTCTTAATAAATACGATAAAGCTAATTGTTACAATTTCTTAAGGTGAACAACACACGCAAGAAGAAGCCTTACATTCCAAAACTCTAGCACCAGTAAGTGGTGTGGTCCATATTCTTAGCTTGTCTAAAAAGATGTGAAATAATTCTTATTACATTGTTTAACTCGTAATCGTTTTCTCAACCTAGTAACTTCACTGGACTGTCGATCTTATTATGATCTTATGTTATAAATTGCCTGTAGGATAAGCGTGCATGATATTAAATAAATTCGTGTACAATTTAGAGCATGTGCATGATAATAATTTTAAAAGAAACAGCCCTACTAACTTCCATCGATAGATTTCTTTAAGAGGCTCCACTTTCACACACGCTTTCTTTAAGAACTCCATATAGCTAATATCAAATAATACAGCTCTCAAACAGTATTGTAGTGAATAATAAACCAGTGACTCTCCGTTGGTTCCAAAGAGACGAGATTGGGTTTCAACAGCTTTGCAAACTATTTGGTTAATTGTCAGTCCTGCTACATTAACCGATAGGGACTGGAAAGGGTTGCATGCAGAGATCTATCGGTCTGCCGATATTGAGGAATTGGCTTATAGATCGGCTGCTGAAAGAGTTGGAGACAGGAGGCAACTACGACCTGGTATTCACGGATGATGTTGTTTTGGCCTTTCCAGGCAAAAGCGTTGGGAGTATTACAGAAAGATACATGTATCTTTCTGTAATACTCCCAACGCTTTCCCATACTGCAGTATGGGAAATTAAAGTGCGAGAAGCATGAGAGCGAGAACTCGAATTAAATAGTCGAGTAAAGATAGTCTCCGACACGACACTGGTAGTGGAGCGTATAAAAAATTGTATTGGTATGAATTCTAGATGATGGTCGATGGTTCTGGATGATGGTAGGAATTATATTGTAATTATTTCATTTACTCGATTCAAGCAATTCATGATGTTTTTGAGGGAGAAATAAAATAAAAAGCCGATTTTAACAGTAATATAAATTAGGGCTTCGTTTATAACTTTGCTTAAAGCAGATCTTCAAATATTTTATACTATTCACATAGCTACGTATTTTTAATCTAGATAACTTTTTTCTGTAGAGTAAATATAATTTAATCGCTGGTAATTGTTTACGGTTTTTATCTCCTCTATCCGGATTATGGTTCTGTCGGCCATGATAAGTTATTTATTTTCGACTAGCAACCCGCCCCGGCTTCGCACGGGTGAAATGCTGATTCTAGATACAGACTTATATATTGGATAAGGATCAATGCTATAATGCTTAAAATCGCTTCGTAAATAAACCATTATTTATCGTAAAAAATAAAGGATAAAAAATGGTTATTGTCGGCTATCCCTGATAGATAGACATATACTATCGCGGACTTTTTTGTAGACCTTTTTAAGGTGTACAATACTGTAGTACATTATTTTGATCTATCTCGTAGGGTTCAGCCAGCGTTTGCAATGTAAGCGCAAAAATGTGTTTATTTACGACATCACATTAGAAACCTCTAAAACTATTATCAGTGTTCCTCTACTATATTATGCATGTATTATACATGTAAACCTTCCTTTTAAATCACTCCATCTATTAAAAAAACCGCATCAAAATCCGTTGCGTAGTTTTAAAGATCTACGCACATATGGGGACAGACAGCGGGAAGCGACTTTGTTTTATAATATGTATTGATAATGAAATTTATTTAAATTATAATATTTAATTATTTTGTAACGTTACTAATTTTATAAATCAGTAAGTTAATTTATTTTTTCGATTGATTAGTTGTTTGTTTATCCCGCTTTAACGGCAGGAGCTAATTTTTTTAAAAATTGACTTATAAGACATTGTTTTTTTTTCAATTAGTTCAATCAGTCAGGTCAGCTAGTATTCAATAATGGGCATGACGAAAGAATTAGAAAACCTATTCCGTACATAATTAGAAAACCTATTCCGTGGGTACACATTTACTATTTACGAAAATACCTATATTTCGGTAATAAACTTAAGTTTAAGGAAGTTTAAAACTATTTTTCTAATATGTTTTCAACGAGTGATACAAAACGGCTGCAGGTGTCATGGCGTCGGCTCTGACGTCACGGTACAGTAGTTCGTTCCACCTACGACCCACATACTACGATTCACCTCAAATATAATATTTTCTTTTTTTTAGGGAATAATTATTATAGTTCTGTAGTAGTTCTGTATAGTTACGGAATGTCGGACTATGCATTTTCCTTTTACGTATCCTACCTTACCAGTAAACATGCCATTTGGAATGTTTTATTAAAAGCAACATTTAATTTACTATTCGCTTTGTGTCTAATCACAGAACATTTTCTTTTTACATCAATAATGTTAATGTGGAATTACTCCAGAAACACGAGTTTCATTAAAAGGAAGCATTGTGTTCATTCAGTAAGAAAAGATAAATAAGAAGCGTTTTAAAAGAAGGATGCTATCACAAACAGGACTGCAATTAAAACCGCTCGTGTAATTGAGCGTCACAGTCGATCGCAAGCGACATTAGAAAAGATGGAGCTAGAAAGTAAAATAGTTTTGTTTGGATTTTTATTCAACGCAAGTTTAATAATAATTTTAAAAAAAACCTGTGTGGTTTTATGCAACCACGGTAAAAGTGAAACTTTTTTTCACAATAGACATTTTACTAAAAATTTTTGGAATAATATTCCATTAAGGTTATAAAAATCGCTTTATCAATCTTGCCGCGCGGCCGACCGTCACGCGACATGCAACACACAGACGAAAAGTTTGAGACGATGTAATAAAAGTTTCACTTTGAAAATCTACTATAGCAAAAGTGCTGTTTTTGAGCAGATATTTGGTTAGCAATTTATTGGGAATAAAGTTAGTTTAAAAACAAGTAGGCAATATAAGGATCCTATATAAGGATCCCTATGGCAAGTGGAAAGAAGTGGTCTCTGCCTACCCCTACGGGAAAGAGGCGTGATTTATATGTATATGTATGTATAATTTATTGGGTTAGTAATTTTACTTTAATTAATACCTAATTTTTATATTTATAAAAAAAAAACAATAATTCTCTGAGATATAGGGGACACTATTTTTGTATTTTTGGATGTAAATATTTAATTAAATCTTATACTATTTAACGAGCAATTCTTGTATGTATATTTATGTATATAGAATCTGAATCTCGGAATCGGCTCCAACGATTTTCGTGAAATTTAGTATACAGGGTATTTCGGGGGTGAAAAATTGATCTAGCTAGGATTCATATTTAGAATACATCGTTTTATCCCTGTTTTTAGGCAATGAAAAATGGCTCAAATATTGTTAGAATAGAAAGGTAAATTTCGCAATTGTCATTAAAGTTGTAATAGCTCAGGTGGGAAATCGGACGGTCGGGATTGACCGAGAAAACCATGGTTCAAATCTCAGTCTCCAGATTAATTTTTTTTTTAATTTCACTCGTGATTTTTTATTTAAATAACCAGTTGATATTTTTTATTATTGTCGGTAAAATCGAAAAATATTATTCGTATTTTATCAAAGTGTAATTCGTATTTTAATATTATATAATAAAAAACACGATTTACTAAAAATACCGAGCTGAGCTTGGTCACCCAGGTACTAATTATCTAATCACTGGAGCAATTACGGATCCTGATAGAACATTTGAGGAGCAATTTTTGATATTTGGTTTAATAAATTTTTAAGGAAAAAAACAATAACTTTCTGAGATATAGGTAAAAAAGTTGTAATTTTGATTGCGAATATTTACTAATCACTGGAGCAATTACTAATCCCGATGGAGCATTTGAGGAGCAATTTTTTCATATTTGGTTTAATAATTTTTATTGAATTTCCACGCTAACTTAATACCGGTCGTTGTATTACTTGTCGATGTAATAGAAGTCTTTTTTTTTCTAGTTAGTTGTGTTTTGTTTCTACAAAGTACATTAGATTAGGCAGTACGATCAATGTCTATTGCCGGTTTGTTTTCAAATGAATGTAAAAAAAAAATAAGTAAAAACGTCAATGTAAATTTTGACATCTCAATTCATTTGTTTGGCAATTGGCAGTTTAGCACTACCGTATAACCGTAAATTGGAATTTTAATCTAATTGTATTGTACTAATGTAATTGATCAATATTTCTGTTGTTAGAGATTGATGAAATTATCTTCTTCTTAGTTTTAATCTTAGTAGAATAAATATGAGTCAAAGTGAAGTACAGAGATTTTTATTACGTTCAGTTATTAGCAGTGGAAAGTTATCATATCATGATGCTAACGAAATGTTGTCCAAAGCCTTTCGTACGTTTATAAATACTTGTTTAATTTTAATGCTATCACATTACTGTTAAAAATGTGGTTTATCAATATATCAATGTGATTGTCAATGTTTTTTTGAAGTGATACTGAAAAAAGGTGCATGAGGGATAAAACTTGAGCGACCGCTAAGGCGGCAACGCGTCACGCGGTCAGTACTTGGATGGGTGACCGCCTGGGAACACCGCGTGACGTTGCCTTTTTGTGTTTTTTTTTCAATTAGTTTGCCAAAGAAGTTTCACTTCTGACATCTGTATTTTGTTTTTTATATATATATCAAAATAAATTTATTTTACCATCTGTTAAAATGTATACCTACCAAAAAAATTCGTGGGCATAAAATAAATAATATGAATCAATACAAACATAATATGTGTTGCATTATTAATGTTTCAGGCAATCACGACTTTGCAATCAAGGATTTAATTAAAAATATAAATGAACATATAAAACCATTTCAACAAAAAATTAAACTTGTACAAGATGAAAAAACCATGAAAGATTCATTGATATTTCTCTCATTGGGAAATGATACAGCAACAAAATCTCAAAAACTATTTACAGATGTTCAATTGAATTATTTTATGAATATTCTCAAAGAGATATTGGAAACTGAGACAAGACAAATAACTAAGACAAATGCGTATAGATTGAGAGGTACTATTCATCTAAAAGATGCAGAGGTAAAACTTACAGTTATTTCATCTCGTAATCTGATTCTATCCAAAAAATAATGCATGAAATTTGTATGGAAGTCTGTCATTGCTGGATTTAAAAGCTAAAAACTTATTACATAGGCTTTTGGTCACAAATACATAAATACATATTTTAATAAAGAAATTGAGGGAAAATCACACATAGAATAGAAATCATTGACATTTTGTATGAAAATGCTATTAAAGTCCTATTCATGCATAAACTTTTATTTCTGGACTGCTTTTGAAATTATAAATATTATTTTAACATTTATTTTTAGTAATTACATTATTTTAAATAATTAGTCCAGTCTTAATGTAATTTTTCTGCGTATGATGATCTTAAATGTTTTCATGTCATATCGGAAGTAGAAATTTTAGAAGCATGGAATTTTTTTTAAAGCTTTTGATTGCATACCTATAATGAATAAGTATTCCAGCGTGTGTGGAAATTCTGTATGATAAAGTAGAGATTAGTTTGTATTAATGAATTAGCTAAAAGTGGCTTTAGAAGACCTAAGGGAATACTGTATTTCACAAGAAGGAGAGTAGTAGAAGAGTTTGTATTGTTTTATGTATAATTTTTATTTCAGGTCTTGCTAATAACATGGTGTAGGATGCATTACTTAGAAAATGTTGGACGAAACTACGAATTAGGAATCAAAGCAATTTATGAATTTGAACAATACATTCAAGAAAACTTTAATGATGTTATTAAGAATTGCTACCTCTGCAAGATATTGGTTTTTAATGTAAGTTGAAATAAAATTATTTTGTCGTTAGTTATATTTGATAAGTAATTGAAAAAATTAATCTTTAGTTGTCTATTCATAAGAGACCGACCGCTTAATGCCTCTTTTGCTAACTAATTATAGCTAATATATTTTTTATTTCTGGATAGTTTTTTGACACCGCATTAGCACAGCGGTCACAGCACTGGATTGCGATTGGCTCTTGCGCGGGCGGTTGCAGGTTCGATCCCCGCACACGACAACATTTGTATTGGCCATACAGATGTTTGCCATGGTCTGGGTATTTGTGTAGTCCTTGTGGGTCTCCCCACCGAGCCTCGGAGAGCACGTTAAGCCTTCGGTCCCGGTTCTAATCATGTACACCTGATAGCGATTGTTACTCATAGTAGGGAATATATCCGCCAACCCGCATTAGAGCAGCGTGGTGGATGAAGCTCCGATCCTTCTCCTATACAGGGAAGAAGCCTATGCCCAACAGTGGGATATTACAGGCTGAATCGTGATCGTGAAACGTGGATAGCTTTAACCTTTTAAGCAACGCATGTATCGAAAGCTCTCAAAAATAATATTTTAGCTTGTATTTGTAACATTTCTTTTCAATGCTCAGCTCCTAGTGCTCGTAATGTAATGTTATATATTATAGCCTATAGTCTTTCTCTAATTTTTCAATTCGAACCAGTTCTTCGTGAGATTAACATGCTTAAACTAACAAACAAACTCTTTAGCTTTTTAATATTAGGATAGATTTATCCTATTCATTATAAATAAATTAACATGTTTTATATATCGACGGTGCCGTAGAATAACGTTACATGTGAATATAGTACGAAATCAATTTTATTTAATAATTTACTTCAGGAGTCGAAGATCTATCTATACATGCAAAAAAAATAATTTTACGACCAATAGTTTCTGAGATTCTGAGGCGAACACCGTCCCATGTGTTTGTGTCTCCGTATTATAATGAACTAGATGCATATGTGACGGAGCTCGCGGCCGGGGGTAGCACGCGTTGGCCGTGCCAAAGTCACTTGTTACGTTGTTGAGTGGAAAACGAGCTTGTGCGCACGAGTTACCGCATTCGCCGATGATAAAGTTATTTTTCTTAAATAGTATTCATAATTAGTACTAAAACATGTCCAAATATAATAACAGATCTAATAAAATCCTTGATTTGGTGAAAAACAACTGTAAAAATTCGGAAGAAGAATTTAATAGTGGAAAGATATCTGGTTATAACTAGGAAATTTCGAATTATCCCGGTAAGTTAATCTTATTCCTTATTAATATGTATAACAAAATTTCATTTTAACGATTGTTTTATATTCTATGGTGGTTTATTTTAATTTACATAACTAACGCCAAACTTCGCGTTTCATATTCATATGTGACGTTATTTAATGGAGATTAGTCTTTACATTGTTTCTTACAAAAATGCTCTTGCAAATTAAATCAAATTGTAAAAGACATCTTTGACTACTAATGGAAAACTTAATTTGTTGATATTAAAGTATGAGTTACAAGTAGTGATATGTCGTTTTACCACGGACATATTCTGACGTTTTTGAGTTATATGTAAAGATAGAACGTTCTTTTGCGGAAATCTTGATGACATATGTGAAGACAGAACGCTCTTTTGTGGAAATCCTGATGTAATATGTGAAGATAGAACGTTCTTTTGCGGAAAACTGATGTAATATGTAACATTGGTACGTTTTTTCTTCCAGAAAAATACTGTAATTTGGTTTAAATTGCTTTTTTCTTAATTAAATTATCAATTTATTCGTATTCAAATAAAATTGTTTTCTTTTATTTTTGTAATTTTTATATTTTATATTATTTTTTCAGTTTCAAAGACACCTGCAAGCCCATCATCGTCACCATTACATCCGGGTTCAGAAAACATTGCTTTAGAGCTAAAAGACGTATTAGTCAGCCAGTTCAGCTTATTGTAGTTCACTGCTGGACATACCCTCCCCAAGTTCGCGCCAGACATCCCGATGAAGGCGTTGTAGGTTGTAGTTTGTAGGCAATCTTATGTAGATCGTCGGTCCAACGGGCGAGAGGACGTCCCACAATGCGTTTGCCAAGACCCGGTCTCCACTCCAGGATCCGTCTGCTCCAACAGCCATCGGTTCTGCGACACAGATAACCAGCCCACTGCCACTTAAACTTGCTAATTCTGTGGGCTATGTCGATTACTTTCGCTCGCGGATAGTCTCATTTCTAATCCTATCTTTGAAAAAAACCTCAAGCATAGCCCCTTCCATTGCACGTTGAGCGACTTTAAACTAGTGGACCAGTCCGTCAGTGTCCATGTCTCGGCTCCGTATGTCAACACAACCAGGACGCATTGCTCGAAGACTTTTGTCTTCAAGCATTGTGGAATCTTCGAAGGCAAGACTCGACGAAGCCTGCCAAACACCGCCCAGCCCAACCAAACCATCCTATCAGCCTCCTTCTCGAGTTGTTTCAACCTGGTTGAATGGTGTGGCCAAGGTAGACATAATCCTGAACAACTTCGAAAAGGATACCGTCAACCGATACCCGTCTCGGTATCACTTGGTTGTTAAACATAACTTTCGTTTTATCTAAGTTCATACCGAGACCCACTCGTCGGGAGGACTCGTTTACGCCGGCCAGCATTCGGCCTAGCTCATCCGACGTCTCCACAAAGATTACGAAATCGTCGGTAAAACGAAGGTGCGAGATGAATTCGCCGTTGACGTTGATGCCTCGTTCCTCTCAATCCAATGTCATAAAGACATCCTCAAGCGCAGTGGTTCGGTGATATTACATCTCCCTGTCTTACGCCACGCCGCGCCGGAGGAAAATGCACAGCCTGCTCCGGTGGGTGGAATTCGTCGAGTCTTCTGGCGAGACGATTCGTAACAACCCTTGAAAACAGCTTATAGACGTGGCTCAAAAGTGAGATTGGTCTGTAATTCTTCAACAAAGACTTGTCGCCTCTCTTAAAGAAGCACCACCACACTCCTGGACCACGCCTCCGGCGTGGTACCTCGGTGGATGACGGCGTTAAAAAGTTTATATTTCTATTCTGCTCAATCAGAGTAGTAATCTCTCTCGTATTTGAGCAGCGGAGGTCTCGGCGTACAAGTTTCCGTATCCTCTTAGATAAAGCCTTCTGTTCTGGCGAAGCTGCTTGGGCAGCGGGTAACTCGCACCTCCGCCGCATCAGATCCAAGGCTTCTGGAGAAAGTTTAGACTGCTTCGTTGACTACCTCGGCGGAAAGTGTTTGCGACCCAGTGTACACACCATCTTCACCATGTTGTCGGTCATCTCGTCCACTTCGCCAGCGAATCAAATCGGTTTTGGAGCTCCAGTTGGAACTGCTCGGAGCCACATAGTATTTGGAGTAGCGTAGGTCAGAGAGTAGATTTCATCAAGCGCGTATTCAGAGTGCCCCGTAATAGCCGGTGGTCGCTGCTGGTGTTAACCGGTTCTAATTATAATAAATACAAAGAAAGAACAAAATGTGATGTTGGAGACTGATAATTTTAGTATTTTATGTGAGTTTAAGAAAAGTTGATTGATTTAAAGAAGTGAAGATATTTTTTATGTTTAATTATTATAAATTTGGTACTTTTAAAATAAAGGACTGATTTTGTTTTTAAAATGTTTTATTTTTAATCGATTTTATACAAAAAATAATAAATACTATTTATGACACACTACTTATGAAAATGACTGCTCAAAATAAATCTGGAATATGCATATAGGACGAAATAACTAGCTTAAGTTTCATAAAAAAACGTTCCATTTGCATCTGGATCCTTAGAGCCTCCGGTGAATAACGTCACATGTGTAAATGTGACAGCAACAAGTCCATTATAAAACGTTATATATAAACATCGACCCTACTATCTTTTTAAATAAAACTGTTTCAAAATAATTAATAATACTGATAGATAATCACAGGCTTAATGTAAATTTTTCCAAAGTATAAAAGCGCCAGGTTTTTCCGTTTCCGAAATATAACAATTGAAAACTTTGAACGGCTCTACTGTAAAACGACTATTTTGCAGATAGTACGTTATTCTACGGCACCGTCGATATCTTTACTGATTTCCATATTATGTCCTTTTCCTTGTTAAAATTTCTAGATTTGTAATATTTATTGTACTATTTTTAAACTGTTAATGCACAAGAAAATATTACAAAAAATACTATCTTTTATTAATTATATGTTTTCAGGGATACAATTGTCCTAGTAGTTGTGAAAAACCAGTACACAGGAAATGCTTGAAAGATTTCACCAGCAAACATGGGAAATGGCCGTGCTGTCAAGTTAGATTCAATCAAGCCTATCTCGACAGGTTGAATGATCCTAGGTAAGCTCTTATTTGCAAAACAATTGTTTTTGCTTGCAAACGAAAATTAATAATAGATAGATTACGATCAAATTTAAATGCAATCACATGACAAAAAGTAGCTTTCTCGTAATAATCATCAGAATGAATAAACTCACTAAAAAGTATAACATAACATTTAAAAAAATGGTCAAATTGAGGACTTTCTTCTTTTTTGATGTCGGTTAATAAGACTAATATCGACACAAGATTTTCTATGCCAGTTCGACTTATATAAATCGCGTCATCTAAAAAGAACGCTGAAAGAAACTGAAGGGAGTAAGTATTTCGTAATTTAAGACATTGGTGCGCGAGCGATTTTGAGTCGACGTCGAACTGTCCAACCAGTAGCACCCCGCCAAGCACGCGGCGAGTGATACACACGCCCTTCCACTACCTCATACCATCGCTTATGTCGGCCATACACGCTACGGTCTACCGGAGAGGAAAACTGTACAGGTTCACCTGCGCAGGTCCACCGAACACCGGTATCGTGTATGGGGACGTTCCGGTGTACCGGAGCGGTCTTCAGTTCTTTTTGCGATGGCATCGAAGGAGGATGATGACGCGCTGGCATTGCTAGGCCTTGCGTTAATTTAAAAGATAAAATATATATACTTTTAATACCATAATCGAGATAAAAAATTATATATAAAATATATAATTTTTTTATCTCGATTAATATATAATTTTTTATCTCGATTATGGTAATCTTTGTTTTTAATTTGCCAGAGACATGGATTACTTTTATAAAAATCTTGAAGGATTTTTTTTCTTGAATTAGCCATTTTTAATTGCTGAATTACGTATTCGTGACAAGCGACGAGACAACCGTCCGAATGAAACATAGAAAACAATTGACGCGACCTGCGCAGGCGACCGGAGTACACGCACACACGTTCAGGTACACCGTAAGGTGTACCTTGAAAAAATTGATTTTCGAATTTGCTCCGGTCGCCTGCGCAGGTTAAAAAAACTGCACAGGTCTATTCCCACACACGTTCCGGTGTACCTGCGCAGGTGAACCTGTACAGTTTTCCTCTCCGGTAGACCGTAGCGTGTGTGGCCGGCATTAGACCGATAAATCGTTTCTGCACAACTTGAAGGCCAGCGTTCTTTTTACATGACGCGAACTATAGTAAGTATACTGAGTAGATTTAAAAAAAATTATAAGTATAATCTTTTATCTGTGTACTTTAAAATAATATATAGGTAGGTATTTGTATTATTAACTAGCTAACCCGACAGATGTTTGTCTCGTCTTGCAAGCTGTCAAATCATGAAGTTAAAATAATAATTATTACGTTCTTTGAATATTCCAAATTTCAGCATAATTTTTCTGTAAGAACTACAAAATATTACACAATCAATAAAATATGAACAAAAGTGCTAAAGCTATTCACAAGTTAAAGCGTGACCAAGGTAAATTGGGACTTACTTTCGTATATAATGTAAAAGATATAGAACATTGTGTCTAACCACGATAAATATTATTGGTTTAACATTTTTATTCAGTTGATGGAGTTATATCAGTCGTGGTCACAGTCTGATAACAATATACAGCACTTTAGTATTTTTTACAAGCTTTTATTTAACTTGCAATGTATGTATGTAAATTTAATGTTTGTTCGGGTGAAATCTTGCAACTCAATTTTGAAGCAGATATCTTCAACCAATTGAGCTGAAATTTTGTATACAGGTTCAATTTGGATGACAATGCATGATTTGTATGTATTTATGTATGTATGTATGTTTATTGGGGTGAAATCTTGCAACTCAATTTTGAAGCAAATATCTTCAAGCAATTGAGCTGAAACTTTGTATACAGGTTCAATTTGGATGACAATGCATGGTTTGTATGTATGTAAGTTTGTTCAGGTGAAATCTTGCAACTCAATTTTGAAGCAAATATCTTCAAGCAATTGAGCTGAAACTTTGTATACAGGTTCAATTTGGATGACAATGCATGGTTTGTATGTATGTATGTTTGTTCGGGTGAAATCTTGCATCTCAATTTTGAAGCAAGCAATTGAGCTGAAATTTTGTATGCTGGTTCAATTTGGATGACAATGCATGGTTAACTTTGTGACGTCATTCTAAATCCAATATGGCGGCATATCCAAGAGTGCGGACTAGTTATTTTTAGTGCACTTCTACAATATGGGTATCAAATGAAAGGGCTTGCTAAGAATAATTCGAATAAAGTGACGTGATAACCGACTAAAAAGTCAAAAATAAATTAAAAGTAAAAAACCTTTTTAAAAAACAAGCTTTTATTTGAATGCACTAAAACTTATTGACGATTTGATTGATTGAGTGAAGTACTCTGTGCATAACAAACAACCACAGACTATGAAACAGTTCTTGAAATAATAAATCGATAATAAATCGACCATATGATAAAAATAATTTTACGTCATGTGATTATTGTTTCTATAAATTTAATACAAAAAAGGAAAGAAAAATAGTATCTATGACCCCCAAGATTTATTACTTGCAAGGAATTAAATCGAAATCTTGAAATTTAATTGCAAACCAAGAATATAGAGCAATAACTCTGTTAATTCATTTATTTATTATTTATATATTTCATTTATAATTAAAAAACATAAATAAATAATATTTTTAAATTAAATGTATTTAATTAATTCGATTGAAAGTTCTTCTTAAATAAAATCGATTATTATTTCGAATCGAATAAATAACGTGTGAGGCAGTCACTAATATCAAAATTTCTTGAAGTGTCAAAAAGATCATTAGTCGCCGGACGGGGTATAAATAAATAATATGTTACTTCAACGCCATCTATCAAAAATCCCGAAAACGACGTCGATAGACTAATAAATAGTCTTCTAATGGCGATAGATGGCGGCGAGAGATGGTAGTACATTTACCATTTTTGAGTTATATTTTTATCTTTTTCCTTTTATCTTGTCACTCCTGAATAGTGTAGCTTTCTGTTAGCGAAAGAATTTTCATGATCGGATCAGTATTTGCGAATATTACCCCGTATATACAAACAAAGTTATAAACTTTACCTCTTTATAATATTAGTATAGATAATCACATGACGTAAAATTATTTTTATCATATGATCGATTTATTATCGATTTATTATTTCAAGAACTGTTTCATAGTCTGTGGTTGTTTCTTATGCACAGGGTGCTTCACTCAATCAATCAAATCGTCAATAAAGTATGACATTACTGTAAAATTTTTAGTACCTTATTCCGAAAAAAAACTGTAATTTATAGGCGTGAGCTGTCAAAAAGCTAATTAGTCACCGGACGGGGTATAGTGCACTTGACGATATATTTCAATAATGCAATTTGCTTTCAGATCGACGAATTGTTAGACAAAAATAAAATAGAGAAATATTTGCATTGTAATATTGAAAAATCGAAATAAATATCCCGAAATTTTAATTACCTGTAAGTAATGTATCTAAGCCGATAAAATAAAACAGAAAGTAAAGAGAAGAAAGTAAGACTGAAGCTAAAGAAACAAAAAATTATGATAAACACAAATTAGAATTATTTCTGAAAAGACTAAACAACAAATAATAACTATAAGAAATATTAAAACAGAAGTAGTTATAGTACTTAGTAGAAATTAAAATGCAAAAATAGTTTTGAAGAAAACTTTTGACCAAAACTACGTCCGGAGTACCGATAAAGTAAAACAGAAAGTAAAGAGAAAATATATAAAATAAAAAATAAACGGCAGCGGGCGCCTACAGCGATGAATAAAATCGTAATAATATCGTGTATTTATTTATTATTTTAAATTACAGAACCAAATAACATACTATAAAGAACAAATTTTAAACCACTTAAATAAATAATATGTTGCTCCAACGCCATCTATCAAAAAGCGTAAAAACTTCGTCATCGATAGATTCAAATAGACAGTAAATAAAATAGAGTATTAAATAGTTAAATCTAACAGCGATAGATGGCGTACGTTTCTTTGTCATTTTCATAATATCGACACCTCCTACGTATTTGGATGTATCTGCCAGATACACGAAATCGGTTTTATTACATTTTTGGTATTTATGCACTTATATCTATCACGTAAAAAAATATCAGATTTTTTTTTTTACCAGAACATTGATTTTTGTCAGACGTATAAGTATGTATCTACATATGTTGCTAAACAATGACGCTGATAAAATAAGTAAGTACCAGTTGCACTATAATTCGCGGGGGCACAGGTGCGCGGGCGACGAGCAACTACCCGTTAGTCAGTTGTACTACGGCGATCGAGCGGGTGTGGACGCGCTCCGTGATGATCAGCTTTAATTTCAAAAATGTCGAGTAATAGGTTCCAATTTTTAGCAACATTGTAAGAAGATGTAATAAAAACGCTTAAATCTTCCTGCAATGTCGGAGAAGATTTATTATTAGACCAACAAGAGTAGGTACCATCAAGGCAAGGCATGTTGTATTCAACCAAATATGATTAAATTTATTTATAAAAGTCATGATTCAATTGTTTTCTGTTTTTTATCACAAGTAATTCACATACTGCAGTAAATTTTAATAAACAATGCTCCTAATTTGTATTTGATGTAATCCCGATGTTTAAGTATGTAACTACGTAGATACACAGTTATTCACTGTAGTTCCTTTTTATCCTGATATGTATTTAGCACTTACACAGTTATTATTTGGAATCCAGTAAGATCAAAAAATGTACCTGTACAGTTAAACATTTAGTCGTTGGAATCCTGTAAGATTGAAAAAAGATTATGGCAGTTACCTACTTGTACATCGAAATTATATCAGAAATAAATCATTTAACCGATTCAATGCGGTGGTTTTTTTAGCAAACTTTTGTGCCTGACGGCAAACAAAATATGTTTTGTAGCTCTTCTGGGGCGCCAAGCGAACTACGAGCTTCAGTAGCTTTGTCTACAGACTGTAATTTTAATGACCCTACATTGCCGTATTCACCTATCATACAAAATATTAGTTCCGTTGAAACAAAAGATTTGTGCTTAGATTCACCAAGTTTTTCAACATTAATAGCTCAAGAAATAGCTCAACTAGGCTCTAATGGCTCAACAATTACTTCAACACCTATGACTTTATCAGTTAGCTCACCTATGCCACCAGAACACCAATCATTAGAATTCCCCCTATCTTTAAATCAAAGAAAAAAGCGCTGCGTTAACCAAAGAAAAAATGAATTCTTTATCGAATATAAACAGGCCATTGGCCCTGTTTCCAAAAAGACAGCTCCCCTTAAGGAAGCGGATGGCTCTGTTATTACAGATAGTCACCGTCAAATGGAACGTTGGGTAACACTTCACCAGTTTCTATGCGATTCCAGTCAGCATCGAACCGGAGGCTGTTCAGAGTATGCCTAAACTGGATACTTGGAGTAAATTAGATGACCTACCTACTATAGGGGAATACCATATTGCTGTAAAGCAGCTTAAGCGCGGTAAGAGTCCTGGTAGTGATGAATCTGAAGCAGAAATTCTAAAACTTACGTATGTGTCACCTCTTCTGCACAATCTGCTGAGTAAGTGCTGGAAAGCGGGGTGCGTGCCTCAGGATATGCGTGATGCTAACATAATCACATTATGCAAAGGGAAAGGAGATCGCGGCGATTGCAACTCCTACCGTGGCATTTCCCTTTTAGTCGGCAAGCTATTTGGACGCGTCACATTAGGAAAGCTCCAAAAACTTGCAAATCGCGTGTATCCTGAGGCACAGTGTTGTTTTCTTCCCTAGCGTTCCACAGTTGATATGATTTTCTCCCTTCGTCAACTACAGGAGAAGTGCAGAGAGCAGAGAACGCCATTTTATATGGTGTTTGTAGACTTGAATAAGGCCTTCGATACCGTCAGCAGGAAAGGTCTTTATACTGCACTGAAATGCATTGGGTGTCCACCGAAACTCTTGAGCCTCGTTCAATCCTTTCATGAGGGTATGAAAGGCGATGTAGTTTTTGATGGCCAAACGTCTGATCAGTTCGAAATGCGTAGGCTGCGTGTTAGCTTCTACCCTGTTTGGTATATTCTTTTCGCTTATCCTAAAAATGCTTTCGGCGACAGCCAACAGGGTATCCACCTTCATACAAGAGTAGACGGAAAGCTATACAACATCTCACTGCTTCAAGCTAAACATAAGCGTGATGACCTTTTCGTCGACTCTTTAATTTTTTTTTTTAATTCTTTATTGTACAAAAAAGTGTGTACAAAAGGCGGGCTTAACGCTAATTCATGCATTTTCTACCAGCCAACCTTGACTCTTTGTTATTTGCTGATGATGCAGCTTTTGTGGCAAACTCAGTTCTCGAGCTTCAAACAATCATGGACAAATTTTCCAAAGCATGCACTCTGTTTTCCATGTCCATAAGCCACTAAAAACTGTGGTGCTAGCGCAAGGCAGTGCAAATATACCTGCAGTAATGCTGGATAGCACTACCTTACAAGTGGTTGATAAGTTCTGCTACCTAGGATCGGCTGTCTCGAACAATCTTTCACTAGAAGCAGAGATCAATACTCGTATCGGGAAAGCGGCGACTATGTTCAGGCGGCTCAGTCAAGAGTGTATTCCAGGCTTGTGTCTTGAGCACACTCTTGTACGGAGCGGAAACATAGACGTCCTATGCGAAGCAAGAACGCCAAATCAACACTTTCTATATGCGCTGCTTACGGAACATCCTGGGTATAAGTTGGAAAGACAGAGTGACCAACGAGAAGGTTCCAGGAATAGCACAGCTACCCAGTCTAACTGCCATGCTTAAACAGCGTCGGCTGCCTTGGTTGGACCATGTGCACCGAATGGATACCTGCCGACTTCCACGGCAGATCATGCTTAGGATTTTGCTTCGTTTCAAAGACTGCGCCAAGCGCAATATGGCGGCTTTTAACATAAACCACAATAGCTGGGACAAATTAGCCGAGAACAGAGACCAATGGCGTAAGAGCGTGAAGGATAATCAAAAACATCATAATGAAGCCTGGTTTGGACACTTATCGGACAGGAGAAACAAAAACATCAAAAAAAACAGCTATAATAATGACACTAGCGCATCTTTTCCCTGTTCGGTGTGTGGTAGAGTCTGCCGCTCCCGTATTAGTTTGTACAAAAATCAGAAAAAATGCTCTTCATGTACTGTTTAAATCGTCTGTAACAGACGCAAAGGCCTATGTATGTATGTTAAAGCCTGACCATAAATATAAAAAAACTCGAAATATTTCGAATAATTCATGAAGTAAATTAAAACGTCAATAATGTCAAAACTTTGAGATTTTAACCAAATTTGACAGGAGAGCTTTCGTAATGATGCTGTAATAGAAATAGACCGCCCTCAGAGCAGGTTTTTTATTTTTATTGGTCAGGTTTTACAGTTCCACTATATACTTCCTGATTTTATACTAAGTTTAATTGTGTACCTGGCAGTTCACCATTAAAATTTAAGAATATTCCAATGTAAATATATGTATAGGGCACATACAAGATTTAATAAATTTTTCGGAACAACGTATAAGTATGTATGTGCTAAAACACAACAACCTATAGGTTTAACAATAAAATTTCATTGTTTATGTTAAATTTACGCCAACTTAAGGGTACTTGCCGAATTTCAGGTTATAAGTCGTTACGGTTGCTGAGATATGACGATTTTAATTTTTCGAAAACTTTAAATGGCTCTCCTGTAAAATTTGCTTTTTGCAGATACATAGTTATGCGTAGGAGGTGTCGATATATTTTAATATTTTTCTTTTTTACTGAATTTTTTTGTACAATTACAATAAAATATAGCCTATGTCACTCCTGAATAGTGTAGCCTCTCACTATTTTCAGCAAATCAGATAAATATAAATGTTTTAAAATCACCAATTAATTTCTAAGGCAAATAATAATGCTTGATTAGATTGAATTGTTGACACGGCACGTCAGAGGGCGCAGGTTCAAATCCTGCTGATTTAAAATCTTTATATATTTTTATCTTTTTCCTTTTATCTTGTCACTCCTGAATAGTGTAGCTTTCTGTTAGCGAAAGAATTTTCATGATCGGATCAGTATTTGCGAAGATTACCCCGTATATACAAACAAAGTTATAAACTTTACCTCTTTATAATAATTATTAGTATTAGTATAGATAGTAAAAGTTTTAAAGTAAAAATTTATTTTTTTCGTTTTAGTGCATTCAAATAAAAGCTTGTTTTTTAAAAAGGTTTTTTACTTTTAATTTATTTTTGTTATTATTGTTTCATTAGTATTAAAAATAAATAATAAAATATAATTAAGAAAGCAAAAAATCGACAATGGCATAATGATATATATACAATTAAAATACCTATTTAAATTACTAATAAATTACTATAAAATAATACTGATAAAATACATATTATAGTGTAGTGATATGTAGGCGCCTAAATAATAGTGATTGCGGGTTCGATTCCTGCTCGGGATGTATTTGTACAAATTAATATTGCTTTCCAATCTAGATAGATCTTAATGAATCTCCCCACCGTGGTTTGAATAACACCTTAATCTGTTAGTCCTGGTTTTTATCATATACACCCGATAGCGATGGTTACTCATAGTAGGGAACATATCCGCCAACCTAAGCTCGGACCCTTCTCCTACTCGGAGTCCTATGTTACTGAGAAGTTATTTAGTAATCGAGATAAAAACATAATATTAGGTTTCTTGTAATTACTTTTAGGCATTTTATGAATCATAGCATATCTATTATATACTTGGTCCTAAATTATAGAAGTGTATAATTTAATTTTATTTGAATCTATATATATATGGAAATAAAAGAAAGTCGTGTTAGTTACACTATTTCGAAAATTGGTGGGTAGGTAGCTTAAAACAAGGAGACGGACATAGGTACTTTTCATCTCAATTGGACCCGGTAGGTGGCGCTGCTATTGGTATATATCCAGTATAACTCCGAAACTACTGCACCAATTTGTATCAAATTTTGTAAGCTTCTGTAATTTGGTCCAACTTGAGAGTTTTTATCTCAATTGGACCCGGTAGGTGGCGCTACTATCGGTATGTGACTCCAAAGCTACTGAACCAATTTTTATCCAATTTTGTAAGCATCTGTAATTTGGTCCAACTTGGGAGATAAAGTAGTTTTTATCTCATTTAGACCCGGTAGGTGGCGCTGCTATCGGTATGTAACTCCAAAGCTACTGAACCAATTTTTATCAAATTTTGTAAGCATCTGTAATTTGGTCCAACTTGGGAGATAAAGTAGTTTTTATCTCAATTAGACCCGGTAGGTGGCGCTGCTATCGGTATGTAACTCCAAAGCTACTGAACCAATTTTTATCAAATTTTGTAAGCATCTGTAATTTGGTCCAACTTGGGAGATAAAGTAGTTTTTATCTCAATTAGACCCGGTAGGTGGCGCTGCTATCGGTATGTAACTCCAAAGCTACTGAACCAATTTTTATCAAATTTTGTAAGCATCTGTAATTTGGTCCAACTTGGGAGATAAAGTAGTTTTTATCTCAATTAGACCCGGTAGGTGGCGCTGCTATCGGTATGTAACTCCAAAGCTACTGAACCAATTTTTATCAAATTTTGTAAGCATCTGTAATTTGGTCCAACTTGGGAGATAAAGTAGTTTTTATCTCGATTAGACCCGGTAGGTGGCGCTGCTATCGGTATGTAAGCACAACGTAAGACAACATCTGCCGGGTCCGCTAGTCATTTATATATACAGCTGTTCGACTCCTAATTAAGTTCCTTCAAATGGAGGCTTCTGTAGGTGTATAGATCAAGTTCCGTGTAAAAAAAATCTTTGCCCATTTTTTAATTTGACTTTTTTAAATAGACGAGCTACTTTGATAGAATCGTCCTGCGTGATACCTTTCGTGGGCACGTCAACTTAAACTTCAAAATGAAAATTATCGCTAACTGACGAATACTCAAGAACTGCATAATATTGGAAAGAATTCTTTTCATCGTAAAATGTTATTCATTTTAAATTATAGCCGTGCTTACGCGCTCATTGGACGGTTATGCAGAAGTACCTTGCAAGAGTATCTCGTACATTAAGAGAACGTAAAATTTAAAATAAGCCAGGATTTCTTTATGTGTAACATTATCTATAACACCTACAGAACCCCCCATTTGAAGGAGCGTAGTTAGTAGTCGAACATCCTGTATATTCTACTACTTTTATAACTTTTTACAAATACTGGTTTTCTGAAATACTCTATTGCACTGCTGCTTACACAGTCAATATTTAAAACGATTATTATTTGCATCTTATAAATTAATAAAATTAGTGCAAATTATGTTGTGTTTCAGTATAGTTATATATTTACTGCTTTTTGTTTTTCAGGCAATCTGAAATATTGGTTGATACTCAAGTCGAGGAGAGTCATGATTTAATTGATTTGTCAAATGATCATAATGATGAAAATGACGAAACTATGCTTGAAACGAGCATGAGACCAAGGAAAAGGATAAGACGTATGTCACTTGATTAAAGCAGGAAAGTTCAGTTAATATTACGAAATTAGTTTAATAATGTTATTACACACTTGTTCATGGCTAAGTATAATAATTGTCATTACTTTTTTTTTTAATCAAATCTTAATGTAATGCTATATAGCTAAATAAACATTTTCAACTTTTCTTTGCACGAGTTTTGCGGATTTCGGATAAAAGTCAAGTAAATATTTCCATTCGTCTAGTTTTAAGTAAACAATGTCGACGACAGTTCGAGCCCGGAATGAAAAATGATGCGTTACGCCCACAAAGAGGCCCTGTAAAGAAATATTATTGAATAAAAATTGTTTTTAGCTTTATGCGCTTTTTTTTTTTTGTTTCAGTTAAGGAACATTTTATATTTGATACCTTTTTTTACGAGTTTTAAGTATATTTAATTAACATTCTTACAAGTTAACGCAGTGTAATTTTAGGTTAAAATTAACTGGTATAATAAAAAAATAAAAACGTGAGATAACTAATTTTGAAATTAATAATAATAAATAATTTTTTACAAGTAATGAAATATGGATGTGGGGCAACTAAATTACTTAATTTCCGCAATCTTATTTTTCTGAGACATTACTTCTTAGTAATATGTAATTGAATATTTGTTATTCGAGGATGACTAAAAGGGTGATTAATTAGTATAAATATTGTTAAATATTTTGTAAAAATGCCATAATATATACTTGTGCCACTCCAAAGCTGTCCTCTGGCCCCAAAATATCGTATATCGATTCCGTCAAATTTGGGTGAACTGTTAGTACTTCTACCTGAAATTTTTCTCCTTTTATTTCGTTTCTTTTTAATTGATTTACATAATAATATGTACTATTTCGACGCAGCTGGCACATATAATGTTCTTTGGCGTCATAGGTCGCGGATTCGATTTCCGCCTTGGAAACTGGAGTCGTACAAATCTATATGGCTTGTGTTTACATGCCGATAGTGGCTTTTATACATCGGACAACAAATGAGAAATTTGTTCCAAAGTGTTACCCGAAGAGGTTTTAGGTATGTAGTTTATGATGACGAAAGTTTGTTTTTGGTAGAGAAATTATTTGCCTACGTGGAACGTAGCAGCATGGCGTTTTAAACAAAAACCAAACCAACTTAGATATTACCCGTATAGGAGACTTATCTATATTTGTTCATCGGATTACTCACTCAGCTTAACCACACCCTTAGACTAACTAAGTTCAAAGTAAATTAGAATTCTGTATTCATATTGACATGTTGAAGTAAACGCGTCAGACAGGCATTATAATAATACCTACTACGATATAATTGCTAACGAAAAGTTGCTATTGTTTTAACGAGAATATATGATACTAGCTGACCCACAAACGTTGTTTTGCAATATATGTTATTAACCCCCGCAACCCCCTCTTAAGGGTAGAATTTCGTAAAATCCGTTCTTAGCTGACCTCTACTCGGCGAAAGAAATATTCCTACCAAATTTTAAGTCTCTACGCCTTATGGTTCCAGTGATATCGTGATGAATCAATATATAGGTGGAAATCTCTTATACTTATAAATATAGATCACTAGCTGACCCCGCAAACGTTGTTTTGCCATATATATGTTATCAACCCCTGCAACCCCCTCTTGTGGGTGGGATTTTGTAAAACCCGTTCTTAGCTGACCTCTACTCGGCAAAAGGAATATTTTCAAGTTTCTACGCCTTATGGTTCCAGAGATATCGTGATGAGTCCAATATATGGGTGGAAATCTCTTTTATATATATATAGATTAGTAGGACAACGTTTACCTCTCCTCTATGTATAAAGTAAATACATTGATCGGCATCGCCTCGTTGAACGATATAATTTCCAGGAAAAAATACACAATGCTTCAACCACATAGATAGCATTCTTTTGAAATCGTCGTCAGTTTTTCCGAATATTATCGATTTCTTGATGTGGGTCCCGTAAACCGACATCATGACTTGACACCGTAGTCTAAACGGTAACTTGTATACTAATTTTGGCATCTGAAATATGTGTTTAATTGAAAAAAACATTGTACGAAATAAATGTATACAAAAATGCACTCCAGTTTTACGGAAAACACACGTTTAAGCGATGAGATCACTTTGTTAAAACCAATTTTTGGAGTTTACTCCTTAAGAATCGATTTTCATATAAGGCCCCCGGTATGAAAAAATATGAGGACTAAAATCTACTAAACGAATGACCTCGTTACGTTTTTGTTAACGCTATCTATCGGAACCGTTATTTGATTCGTTTATTTACCATTTGATATAGTATTAATCTTTTTCTTAGACTAGTAAGGTTTTTTTGTGCCTATTTAGACAGTCGATCCGAAGGAGTAAACTGCAGTAGTGCGTCGGAGCTGACACACACACTTTATTTTCTTCCATTTTCGATATTTTTTACCTTTAATGAATATTCTTTCTAAACGACTTCAATAAAGGAGGAACTTCTCAAATTGACTGACTATACTGGGTGTGCTGATTTTGATGATTCTTTGTTTAATCGAAAGCTGATGGTTATCACGTGACGTGGTCGTAACGTTTGAAGTTATTTCTAATAATGTGTACTCGTATTTTAAATTAAAGTCGTTTATTTATTGTTTAAGAACAAACAAATTATTACATACCTGTTTCCCTTGTTGCCTATTCCACAATTCGCGTACGTAGTCCCACATTTTATTCATCTGGTGGTCACTGAGATCAGTGTCACGGAGACCGTCTCTCAGTTCATTAATACCGTAGTCGTATGCGATACGAGACGATGAATGTGCGGTTATCATAGCCGACATTTCCGATATTAGGAGACCTGAAAATTTTTTATGATCACCGATTAATCACCTTTGTTATAACACAAGCATTTCTGCCCAAGGCACAATTTAACACCAAAAAACAAAACGCAAATTGAAGGAATGTTTTTTTTTATGAATTTAATATTTTTTGTTGAATTTTGTCGAAATCATTAACTTTACCTCATTTTAGGCTTGACTTTTAAATGGACTGCTTTGTTGAATTAAGAAAAATAAATTTCTTTAATTATTTATGAAATCATCACAAAAGTGCTTATTGCAAAACAAATCTTAAATTTCTTTTATCACTATAAAATAGAAAATTATATAAGACCAGGCTTGTCATACTCGAAAAATTGAAAAGTGTACGGCGAAAAACTAAATCCTGTTATTTACATATTTCAGATAACATGAAATAAATCTGTTGTGTAAAAAATCTTATAATATTTGTACGTAACACTTCATCATCATCATCATTTCAGCCTATCGCAGTCCACTGCTGGACATAGGCCTCCACAAGTTCGTGCCAATATGGCGTGAACTCATGTGTTTTGCCCATAGTCACCACGCTGGGCAGGCGGGTTGGTGACCGCAGCTGGCGCCGTCGCACCGAAGACGCTGCTGCCCGTCTTCGGCCTGTGTGTTTCAAAGCCAGCATGGATGATTATCCCGCCATCGGTCGGCTTTTTAAGTTCCAAGGTGGTAGTGAAACTATGTTATCCCTTAGTCGCCTCTTACGACACCCACGGGAAGAGAGGGGGAGGCTACATTCTTTGCCGTAGCCACACAGCAAACTTAGCCACAATCACGTAACACTTCATAAAAACAATACTTACCAGTACAAAACTTGATAATAATTGCAATAAATACGGTTTCAATGACTTCGAAGTCGTTTTGTGACGATACGTCTCCAGTACCAGTAATTGTTAACAAATTAATCATGTACCATAGCGATGCTACGTAAAGCGCGAAAAAATTATTCTGAAAACAAGTAGGTAACACCAAATGTAATTTTTATATCTATCTTCTGAATAACACAGATAGGATAATTTATCTGACAACGCGTTCAGGAAGCAGTCAGCTCTGAATCAGTACCCTTGTGGAACGCTGGAGTCTGAGCTGGTTGCTGCAATATGGCTGTTAAAATATCTAGGGAACTAAATATACTGAAAAGTTATAAGAAAACATCTAAAATCGACGAAAAATAACAGTATGCCAATATAATTAGTCAATGACCAAGCGCTAGATTCCCTCTCCCCCATATATCCCTAGATTCTAAGTAATCAATGCCAATGAACGCTTGCAACACCAGAGAAACCAGAAATGCATGCATACTACTTGAGATTATAGTTTAATCTTCGTAGCATATTTTAAAGATTGACTATCAAAGCATGGATATAATTATTATGAAGCAACTTTGAACGCCATCTATCGTAATTCGTAGAAACTACATGCATATAAAATAATTATAGGCATCGTAGTAGTATAGGTACGCATATTATCATTATGTAATTAATTATACCCCGTCCGGCGACTAATGATCTTTTTGACACTTCAAGAAATTTTGACTTTAGTGACTACCTCACACGTTATTGATTCGATTTGAAATAATAATCGATTTTATTTAAGAAGAACTTTCAATCGATTTAATGAAATACATTTAGTTTTATAATATTATTTATTTATTCGTTTATTAGTTTTTTTAAGATTATAAATGAAATATATAAATAATAAATCAGTAAAATAGAAATATTTATACATATAAATAATAGAACTTCATAGCGCATTATAGGTTTAACGAATATTTATTTTCTTATTAAAAACACAGTCACTTACTAATAATATCAACATATTATAAGGGTAAAATACAAAAATTGTCCAGCAGTTCACAGATACATTACGATTTGTTTTATGTCTAACACTGTACTTACAACAGAATTCCAATCACCAAACATTTTACACACTAAATTAGACCATTCCTCAATTCATATAAATTATTATCTAACTTGAATTCAAAATATGTAAGTGTTCCTTATAAACTTTTTCAGTATTAGTTCTCTAGTTATGATTAAATAATGTTTTTATAATTTTATATTGTACTAGCTGTGCCCGCGTCTTCGTCCGCGTCGAATTTAACAAAATATTCATTGTTCAGTTCGCAGCGAGCATCTCAAGAAAATAACGCTGGCTCGCCGAGCTTTAAATGTTTACTTCTAAAGACGATATCTCAAAAACTATTCATCTGATTGATATAGTGTGAAGGGCAATTTTAATCTACATTAAATTCCTAAGTTAACTAACATACTAATTTGGATAAGGATTAATACTGAACTACTTACTGACTGACTGAGAGTAGCTTTAAAAATAACGTGTTGTTAATTAAATGTTTTTAATTAAAAATTTGAACATAACAGTGGTTATTGTAAGTCAACCATAAGAGATAGAGATATGCTATCGCGGACTTTTTTGTAGTATTTTAATAGATTTTGAATTCGCTTGTACATTACTTAACTATATCTTTGTTAGTTGGTTTGGAGTCATAGATACCATTTTTATTACTTTTTTTTATTAAATTTATAGAAACAATAATCACATGACGTAAAATTATTTTTATCATAATTATGATCGATTTAATATCGATTTATTATTTCAAGAACTGTTTCATAGTCTGTGGTTGTTTGTTATGCACAGGGTACTTCACTCAATCAATCAAATCGTCAATAAAGTATGACATTACAGTAGAATTTTAGTACGTTATTCCGAAAAAAAAACAACTGTAATTTATAGGCGTGGGCTGTCAAAAAGATCATTAGTCGCCGGACGGGGTATAGTAAACGAGTACAAGCTATTAAAAATAAACTATATTTTACTTTATAAAACCTCATTATATTACCTGGCCATAATTGGCGCGCAAATTTAATTCCTTTTTTGAAATCCAATTAGCGGACTGACACTGCACTGGTGTGAGACAGGACATTTTAAAGAACAAGCAAGCGTTCACGTGAGACAGCAGCGATGCCCATATAGCAATAGTCCTGGAAAATGTTAAATCATAATATTGTTTGCGACTTATGTATTATATTTTACTTTAAAATTACTTTAAATTTACTTTAAAATAAGTCTTGCCGTCCTTAAGTAAAACTTTAAAACACTATAATAAACCAACTTTATTTTCATTTTAAGGTTAACGACATTTTTCACAGTGAACAATATGTTTTCACTAGAGGTCGCTCTGTGACAGATGCTGGTGTGGCACTTATCAAGCATACATATGACCCGCTTGGGAGGTCACAAAACGGTGTATTTTGTGACTTATCAAAGGCGATTGATTGCGTGGGCCACGGGATTCTATTAAGTAAACTTGAGTAATATCCCATTTATAATACTTGAATGGTCAGCAGTTTTATGTCTTACGGTTTATTTTGAAAAAAAAATAATAAGTATTTGTTTTTGGTCTATCTACTATAGTCTATATACCTACAGTGCCGTAAATAGCCTTTTCTGCGCCCTGTGCAAGCTTCTATAGCTGCGCCCTTGTTTTTTTAGATATTATAGATATCTACTCTAGAGCAATACTATGTATAGGTCTACCTTATTTCATTCAGGGTGATAAAATAAAGAACAACGAACTTGGTGTTGGTGGACCAATTATCTATATCTCTCTGTCTAATTTAATAGACGTTTTTGATGATACTGGCATGTAGGTACGTATGTGTTGGAATCGAGCAGTAGGGGCGCAGCGGGAACTTATCAGGAGCAAACCGAAAAAATAAGAGTCCTGCCTGCGGTCTGGCCATTTAATTCTTGCGCCCCCCAGAGTCTACGCCATGTGCCTGGGCATCGGTGGCACCGGTATTTACGGCACTGACTATATACCTACTTGTGGACTTTTCTACCGTTCTTTACCATAGACACCGGATAGTTATCATTAGTCATTGATTTAATTTTCTCGTATATGGATAAAGGATACCTTATCCCAGCGATTTTAAATTTATAACCAGATTTAACTCAGTTGAATTCAGAAGACATTACTTTGATAAAACCACTTTTATCATGTTCCGCAATCTTGACAGTAGTCCTACAGTTGTCTACAATATTTTTTTTATGTAAAAGAGATAACTTACGTTAATTTAAGAAATAGGCTGGCAGAACCAATATTTATCTTTCTATGTTGACGGTATGTGAATAGGTAAGATATTCTAACTAATTGAGGCGTCCTGAGGTAGCAGAATAACGCTTGTTGTATTGGAGGACGAAGATGCAGTGCGAAAGCAAAATACGATAGAGGTAAGTTTGCTAAGAAATCACGCCTACGAAGGTAGGTGTTAGAGAAGTACCTGAAAAAAATAATATGACCTTTGTATTATATGACAGTATAATAATTACTGAAAATGAATAGTGTCCAAAAGTTCCATTGCAGAATTACGTACCTAGTTGATGAAAGTTTTTTTTTACATTTATTTCTTTAATACGTTATAGTGTAATATACCTATACTAGCTTATATTGCAAAAAGAAACCTACCTCAATTAAAATATATATTAAAATAATGTTTTAAGCTTCTAATAGACATTCTACACACAATACAACAATATTGAGATTAACTTTAACAGCAAGTATAAAACAGTATCTATCTACTATTTTAAACATCCACACATCAGACATTACAAGAATTATAAAAAAATTGCGTGCGTACAAAGTAGGTACACATGTCAGAAGTGAAACTTCTTTAGCAAACTAATTTAAAACTAATTGAAAAAACCATTTGAGAAAAAAAAAACAAAAAGCCAACGTCACGCGGTGTTCTCAGGCGCTCACCCATCCAAGTACTGACCGCGTGACGCGTTGCCGCGTTAGCGGTCGCTTACCCCTCATGTGTCTAAAGAAAATTCACTTTAATAAACGCTTCACACTCAACGGCCCCCAGTGGGATTATCTCCTGTGTCGGGAGTCCGGAAACACACAATACACAAACGCCTAGACCACGGCAAACATCTGTATGGCCAATAAATATCGCTCCGCACGGCATGTGGTGAACATTTGAATCGAACCCGCAACCGCGGAGAGATTCGATTATTCTATAACACAAAAGCTAAACTGGTTTTAATATAAGTTCTGCATAAAGTAAATCGTTATTTACTTACATTTCCCGCACTTTTTTCGGATTTAAAATATAATCACCATATCTATTCATATAACCGGTGTGTATGTCCAAGAAAGCTTTGTATAGAAATATAGCATCAAAAACAACGCATATGTAAAAGAAGTATGGATTTGATAAAAACGCCATTTGATATACAAGCATCATGAAGTCGATATATGACAGGAACATTATTAAATAATCTGAAAATAAGATTATTTTTTTTATTACAAAATTAACCAACCTGTACATGTAATTGGATTAGACATGAAACGCGACGAGACGGTAGCGGGTTCAAGTCCGAGTTAGCACCGTTATTAGGTAACGCCGAGAAAGAAATTAAAATTTAAGTAGTGATTAAACTAATTTAATCGCAAGAATTGTATGAAATTCTTGTGATTAAATTAGTTTAATCTCTACTTAAATTTTAATTTTGTTTCGTGCAACTCGGCGTAAGTCACAGGTACAAAATTTTGACTATTCGTAAATTTCAAATCTTAAATTTTTTATTATTTTTGTTTAGCAGTTTTGCATTAAAAATTGGGTTTTTTTATTTATTATGTTGTAAAAGAACACATATCAACGTAGAACTATCATCCAAGCGCAGGATAGAGTTCTTTAATAAAAGACATATCCAGTGGCAGTCGCCACGTCGATGTCGATGTCTTTGTTGTACAAATCTTACAGTCACAAATCGCAGTTATCTAGTAATATTAAAATGTATTAAAATCGGCAAAAGTATTTACCCATAAATGTCACCCATTTACAGTCGGGCACCACGCTACTACGAAACCACCTGTTAGAATCACCATATTATTTTAAAGTCATTAGGTAATCAATGTTTAAATCAAGTTACGACGTTTTAAAAATATTCCTAGTGATTTACACACCATATAAATACATGACCACACGAATATTATTTTTTTTACACTTTTCTTTTCTTTTCTTTTTTTAATTGAGCGAATTGGTTTGTAAAATTATTACGATCAACATTCAAATGTAGGTAGGTAATATTCGTTAAAAATGTCTATCATAAGCAAGTAATTCCTTTGCTTCTTACATAAGACAAGTAGTCAGTACCTAACTAAGATAAAGCATTAAAACAAATTCTTTATCTTTATTACTAAAAAAGTATTTATTACCTGTGAGGTTTCAAAATCAACCAGGTAGCTGGTACGTAATCCACATTTCCGGCTGAAGTTATAGATCTTGAACCGTGAGATTCTGCGATGCTTCTGTTGGGGCTCTTAATAAATCATTAGTTTTATGTTTTAAATATGAGTAGCTTAGTTAATAGTCCACGCGTTGGCGCAGCGGTCACAGCACTGGTTTGTAGTTGTTGCCCTGGCGGTTGCGGGTTCGATCCCTAGACATGGCAAACATTTGTATTGGCCATACAGATATTTGCTGTAGTCTGGGTGTTTGTGCAGTCCTAGTGGGTCTCCCCTCCATGCTTCGGAGAGCACGTTAACTGTTAAGCCGTCGGTCCCGGTCGTTATCATGTACCTACATCAGTCTGATACCGATCGTTACTCATAGTAGGAATATATTCGCCAACCCGCATTGGAGCAGCGTGGTGGATTAAGCTCTGTCCTTCTACTACATGACGAAAGAGGCCTAGCAGTGGGATATTACAGACTAAAGCGAGATTAATAGTCTCACCAAGCCTAAGATATAAAAACTACTTTTTTTCATTATTTAAATTTATCAATTAATTGTAAGGGTTGTAGGTACTTAACTGTTTTAATATACCTACTTATTACAGTTTAGTTATATTAAAAACTGGCATCCCCGGTTCATATTATGAAACACCCTTCAAATCAATGAAATTGCATGTATATCAAAAACTGAACATTTACTAATCGTTTATGAATGAAAGATTAAAGATAAAGCATGGTATGACCTTTTTTGTTTCAAAACAGACAATAACAATGCAGTAGGTATGCTATAGAAATGCAGTAGGTATACTATATACCTATCACATACAGGTTTTCAAACATATTTTTTTCAAGAATATGACGTGTGTTAATAAAAAGTCCTAATGACATCTCCAACATATTTTGTGCGCTGACCTAATCAATTATGAAAATAGAGGCCACCAGAAAATCAGAATCCCTCTTATATTGCTATTAAAAAATAACTTGTATAAGTATAGATTAAGTTTTCAATAAAAAATAAACTATTCTAAAATGTAGATTTAATTGTTTAAGGTACATATAAGGTTCTATTGAAGAAGAGAGTGAGTAAAAGGGGGACATTTTAATTATTTTGATTTGTATATTATAATACATTGCATATTTTTTCAAAAATAAATACAACATTTTACTAATAATTAATTTGAATTAAAGTAATATTTATAATGATAGCAGTAGGTACCGTATGATGGCATCATAATCGTGTATTTAATAAGTAATATTAGTATTTTATGTAAGTAATATATTAGTATTTTATAAAGTAATATTTATAATGATAGCAGTAGGTACCGTATGATGGCATCATAATCGTGTATTTAATAAGTAATATTAGTATTTTATGTAAGTAATATATTAGTATTTTATAAAGTAATATTTATAATGATAGCAGTAGGTACTGTATGATGGCATCATAATCGTGTATTTAAATATGTTTTACAGTGGTTTTTATCGACATTATTTACTTGCTTTTTAGGGTTCCGTACCCAAAGGGTAAAAACAGGATCCTATTACTAAGACTTCGCTGTCCGTCCTTCCGTTCCGTCTGTCACCAGGCTGTATCTCAAGAACGGCTATAGCTAGACAGTTGAAATTTTAAAAAAATATGTATTTCTGTTGCCGCTATAACAACAAATACTAAAAATAAAATAAAATAAATATTTAAGGGACTGCCATACAACAAACGCGATTTTCTTGCCCTTTTTTGCTCGATATCAATAATGGCAACAGGTAGGCACTTGAAATTTAATATTCACAAAATACCTACTTAATTGTATATTTACTTTAATAATAAGTAATAAAATTAAAATAAAAAAAAATATTAGGGTAGGCTCTCATACAACAAAAGTTATTTTTTTGCCGCTTTTTGCCCGATAAATCAATGTAAGTACCTACTGTTGTTTACCTAGTCAATGGTACGGAACCCTTTGTGCGCGAGTCCGACTCGCACTTGGCCGATTTTTTATTTGTTATTTGTTTAAGATTGATGATTATGCTATTCATTTTGGTAATGGACATATAGTTAGAAAAAAATTGTTTTTACGTCAAATCAAGTACCTAACCCCTGTTCTAACATTTCAATCTAAACTAATCTATACTAATATAATAAAGCTGAAGAGTTTGTTTGTTTGTATGTTTGTTTGTTTGTTTGTTTGTTTGAACGCGCTAATCTCAGGATCTACTGGTCCGATTTGAAAAATTCTTTCAGTGTTATATAAGTCATTTATCGAGGAAGGCTATAGGCTATATATCATCACGCTAAGACCAACAGGAGCGGAGTCCACGCCGACGAAGTCGCGCGCAGAAGCTAGTAATAATTATAAAGAGGTAAAGTTTTTAACTTTGTTTGTTTGTAGGGGTTAATCTTCGCAAATACTGATCCGATCATAAAAATTCTTTCACTAACAGAAAGCTACACTATTAAGGAGTGATATAGGCTATATTTTATTGTTATTGAACAAAAAATTCAGTAAAAAATATAGTATAATGTAAATCAAGTCGGAGAAATGCAAGCGAGATGAAAACTGTGAATTAACGCCCAACGAAGTGGGCACGGGTCAGCTAGTAGCTTATAATTATAAAAAGAGCAGATGCGTTTTAAATTTTTATAGAATGATTTTATGATAATTCTTCAACAAAATTGTTGTAATGCTTATTAAGCTAACTCGTTAATTACATTAAGAAAAATGTGACATACGTCTAGGAAGACATTTGGATCCATTTCATCTTCCTCGTCATCATCTTCTTCATTTGATGAAGGATAAAAATCCATCTGAAGGGATCGTATTCATAAATATTATGTAAATAACTAATTATTTCATTTTGAATATAGTACAATTATGTTGTATGTAATGTTTTAGAAGCACTTACTTCTACACTCGTTTTTCCAGACATAACAATGGGTAAAACGTAATCCTTGGTTGTAGAATCTACTGAATATTTAACCTTTCTTAATACAGATGGGTAACTCTAAAAAATATGCCATAATTATAAGTAAATAATGGGTCTAGTATTTAAACGCAGTATAAAAAATTTCAAGATATACTGATATACGATTATTCAGTATAATAATAGGTAGTAACGGTAGGTACTTTTAGAAGTGAATAAAATTCGGCGCCTTCAATATACAGCAAGTCAATATTCCTCGAAGCCAGAATATTAGACATTGTTAAGTATTTTGAGAATCCGCGAATATTTCCGAAAATTCCTCCTGGTCCCATACACGCCTCAACTTCATTTATGTTCGTAATAATATCCACCTTTAAAACAAGTTTTTAAACAAAACATTTAAATGTCGTGACCTAAAACATTAAAAAAAAATGTTGTATACGTACCTTACCGCGGTAAATTATGTACATGTTGCTTATGACCTCATTAGATCTCATCACCATGTAGCCTTTTTGTAAATATCGTTCCTTAAGTTTTTTTGCAAATGCTCTGAAGAAAGAATATTCAACATCTTCAAATAACGGTATTTCACGCAATGTTTTTTCATACATATATAAGACAGCGTCTTCGTTTAAGTTGGCATGTAGTTTCCCCAAAATTTTTTGATGCTTTATATGGTTAAACGGGTTTCATTAAACTTTTTATTATAATTGACGAAATAATATCAGACATAAATGTATTGTCATAAAACGTTCAACGAAACAGAGCTACATACCGACCATCCTCCAGTTCTTTTCCATTGATATTTCCAGTAGTCAATAACCGACCTTTTTAATAAACACGGTGTTTTCTCTCGGTTCAAAAACAGTACCAAGTGTTTTAAGTTTTCTTGAAAGGTCGTCATTACTTGGTCTGCCATAGCCTTTAATGAGGCTATGCGAGCATACACGTACCTAGGTATTAAAATATTTTGTTACTAAACGTCTATCGCTGCTGATATTATAAATTAGAATCTACCAAAATTGGCAGATTAATCTTAAAACATTATACCTACTGCTATAAAATCTTTTAGTATCAAAACTATAAAATATTTTGCAATAACTCTATTGCACAACATATTTAACAGTTTAATATAAAAAGATGTGAAAATATCAATTTGGAGAGAGCAAAGGCGTTATGACGAATAAAATCACCCACCCAAAGAACAGAACGCCATGTATGTTGATGCAGATTGAAAGTATCATGTGGGCGGTATCTTGGGCAGTGATATCACCAAAACCAGCGCCGGTGAAACTTGTAGCTGCCCAATAATAAGCAAGCAAATATACCTTAGTTGGAGTTAGGTAGGGGTCTTTAAAAATCTTGCTACCGTCTATCCAAGAACCTTGAAAAATATGAAGTAATAATAACTACAATTACTTATTCATATTTGTATTGCTTTCATAATTAATTTTATCAGCGACCTAAATAAGCAAATTATTGAACTACTTTTCGGTGACCCTGTATCTATGAAATAGAGTTTTAGTTACCAAGTTTACAAATCATGTTTCCATCAGGGTTGAAAGTTGTTTTCATAAAAGGTCCATGTATGGACAGTTTTTCAATCTTTCTAAAGAAGTCATAGCTGTCGTAAGCTACAAGGTATCTGCACGTCATTGTTATTAATATTGAGGTATAAAAATTTAAGAAGAACAGTGTGAGCAGAAGGAATTGCACCACGCTCATAAGATAGGCCTGAAGCAAACATAAAAAAAAAAGATATTTATTCCAGCAATGTTGAAGACTTTTCTATTTTTTGAACTCTATATTTTGCATATTGCAGACAAATCAACATTCGGGTAAGTCGAAAAGGCTGTATGTACCTATAATAGACAAAGTAATATAGTCTTGTGACTCGATGTAACTAAATATATATGTAATTTAATTTATTCTTTTTTCGTTTTAAAATTGACAACACAAAATTATTTCCTAGAGAAAAGCTTAATTTTAACTATTATATTGTTACGAGTACAGAAATTAAAGGAGCTTGCGCCAACTAGCGGGGAGCAGAGGAACCACGTTGTGTGCTGTACAAACCACTTTGTTGCAAAGACAACGTGAAACATCCACTCAACACTAGATGGCGCTAGAGGACATATAGGTGAATGAACTCAAGATCGAGTACACGCACGAACGTTCTAGAACTGTCTGGGAGTAGGCTCGGCCCGGTATAAAAAGGCCGGGGAGGCCGAGCGGAGTCAGTTCAGTTCAGTTTGAGCTAACGACGAAGCGACTTCGAAGTGAAGACTAGAAGTGATACCAGCGGAAACCTACGACATTGTCTACGACCTCGGACATTGTTAGTGCTTAGTGAAGTGTACCTAGTGATAAGTGAGTGTACCTAGTACTTAGTGCTTGTATTTAGTGCGTAGTATTTGTACCTAGTGCTTGTGTCGGACCTAGTGCTAGTGAATAAAGTCTCTAAAAGAGTCAGCAGGTCTTTCTCTCCAAATCGTTCGAACCCTAACACGCAACAACTGGTGTCGGAAGTGAGATTTGGAGATGCCATTGACTCCGAGAGAGAACCCCAAGGAGGGGGTCAGGACGAGGGCACAACGAACTGCGGATGCCACTGTGGGCCACGCCCCTCAGGCCCCGCCTACTGGCCCCGCCCACCAGGCCCCGCCCACTGACCACGCCCCTCAGGCTCCGCCCACTTTGGCTCAAGCCCCGCCCACTGGCTCCACCCACCTTGTCACGCCCACCGGACAGGCCACGCCCACCAGCGGCACTGTAGCTACTACAGACCCTCAAGTGGCACTTCAATTAGGAAGTTTAATTGAATTGATGGAACGCAAGTTCAGCGCTTTGCAAGACTCACAAGAACGCAAGTTCAGCGCTTTGCAAGAATCACAGGAAAAAGCGCTTTGGGCTATAAAAGATGTTAGTGACACGGTGGGTAAGCTCCGAAAAGATGTCGACGAAGTGGAAGAACGAGTTACCGGGTTAGGATTGGATGTCGAAAATGTGAAAACCGGCCTCACGGAATTACAGAAGAAAGTAGTACGCCTTGAAACCACGGGAGTTGTGATGTCTAGTGGAACTACCGTAGTGGCGCAAGGACCAAGAGTGAAAGTGCCGCCATACGACGGCACTACTTCGTGGAACGCTTATCGTCAGCAATTCCAGACTGTTGCTACTGCCAATGGATGGACGGAAGAGCAATGCCTGACCGCTCTCACTGTTGCGCTCAGAGGGCAAGCTTTGTCTGTCTTGGAAGCACTGCCACATACAGGAAATGGGTTCCAAGACCTGATGGAGGCACTTGAATCCAGATACGGGGAGCGACACCTGGAGCACGTGTTCCGTGCCCAGCTGCGTGACAGAGTCCAACGCTCAGGAGAAGGACTACAACAATGGGCGTTGGAAATTGAAAAACTCGTTAGGAAGGCACACCCAGGAGCTGACACCAAGATGGTGGACACAAATATTGTGCAAGCATTTGTCGACGGAATCAAAGACCTGGAAGTCAGAGCTGCAGTGAGGCTTCGTCACCATACCTCGCTAAAGGAAGCATTGGCGCATGCTTTGGAGGTCGAGGCTGTTCGCCATGACGTACGGCAGACCCATAAGGTGCGCGAGGTCTCTGAGGAAGTCAAGCAGGTTAAGGCTCCTACGAAGAAACGTTCTGGAGTCATGTGCTACAAGTGCGGCGAGAGGGGCCATCTTCAGCTCAACTGCTCGCCGAAGGAGGTTAAGGCTCCTACGAAGAAACGTTCTGGAGTCATGTGCTACAAGTGCGGCGAGAGGGGCCATCTTCAGCTCAACTGCCCGCAGAAGGAGGTTAAGGCTCCTACGAAGAAACGTCCTGGAGTCATGTGCTACAAGTGCGGCGAGAGGGGCCATTTTCAGCTCAACTGCCCGCAGAAGAAGACCCAGATGGCAAGAATGAAAAGGATCGAGGAACAAATAGAGGAGCTGAAAAAGCAAAGAGCTTCGTCCCCTGCCCGGGATAAAGCGAAACGAATAAAAGCTAGTACTAAGAGACGAGTTCTGACTGACGCGGTGGAAACCCTGAAAACTGTTATCCTCCAGGCATGCAGCGGGAATAGTCTTACGACACAGGGGACTATTAACGACCGGAAATCGAACACAAGCGGCTTCGAGGAAGGGTCACTGGTGTGGCTGCATAACCCAACCCGCCGGAAAGGGAAATCTCCAAAGTTGCAGACCAAGTGGGACGGTCCATACAAAGTGGTTACCCGAATGAATGATGTGACTTATAGAATTCAAAAGCAACCAAGAGGGACATTCAAAGTGGTACACATAGACCGTCTGGCGCGTTACCATGGCAGTAACAACGATGCTCGGGACGAGCATCTCTAAGAGGGGAGTAGTGTTACGAGTACAGAAATTAAAGGAGCTTGCGCCAACTAGCGGGGAGCAGAGGAACCACGTTGTGTGCTGTACAAACCACTTTGTTGCAAAGACAACGTGAAACATCCACTCAACACTAGATGGCGCTAGAGGACATATAGGTGAATGAACTCAAGATCGAGTACACGCACGAACGTTCTAGAACTGTCTGGGAGTAGGCTCGGCCCGGTATAAAAAGGCCGGGGAGGCCGAGCGGAGTCAGTTCAGTTCAGTTTGAGCTAACGACGAAGCGACTTCGAAGTGAAGACTAGAAGTGATACCAGCGGAAACCTACGACATTGGCTACGACCTCGGACATTGTTAGTGCTTAGTGAAGTGTACCTAGTGATAAGTGAGTGTACCTAGTACTTAGTGCTTGTATTTAGTGCGTAGTATTTGTACCTAGTGCTTGTGTCGGACCTAGTGCTAGTGAATAAAGTCTCTAAAAGAGTCAGCAGGTCTTTCTCTCCAAATCGTTCGAACCCTAACACGCAACAATATTATTAAAGTCACTTAAGTTTGGATTTTAGTCTATTTATTAATTATTATTTCTAAAAATATAAATTTTGTTTACATTTACAGCTAAGTTAAGTATATTTTATGGCACATATTTAATGATCTATTGTTAAATGATTTTCTCGTAATGGTTGCATTGTTCTCTAAGATTCTTCGATTTAAATGTTAAGCAATGTTTTTTAATGTGTAATGTTCTTTGACAAGGCTCTATTCATGCGACCATTTATGAAATCTGTTAACTTTTGTCTAAGTATAATTTAATATCGTCGAGTTAACATTTAGTTACAATCAGATACTTTTGTACCTAATTGAATTCCTACGTTTATATACCTAGTTCGTTGTGTTATTACTGTTATTTTAATTAATTTTAAGATTATATTAATATGGTACGTAAACAAGATAAGATTATTCTCTTTACTTAAGTAAAATAATTCTAAGTAACATGTTTTGTTATTGTAGTATACTCACTCTTTTTAATGCACTTATAGATTTCGCCCAAAATGCAGCATAAAGTTTATAAATTTGTAAAACGTTAATCATTCTTATAATACAATGATAAAAGTGATAGTTATTTATATGATCTTCTTGCGTATGATTTTCGTTATGTTTTGGTACAAACAATGTCCAAATAGCATACCAAGGAAAACACGTTAGGAAGTCCACTGTAAATGATCCCTATAAGCAATAAAAGCGTAACTAAATTAATTAAAATAATTAATTAGAAACACAAAAGAAAATCTTTTTGAAAGTTATAAATATGTACTTTGATAAAATAATTGTTTCCTTTTGTGCGAAATAAATTTTAAAATTTTGGACTTTATAATGTAGGACTGTTATAATTATAAAAAGCATTGCAAGGGCACAGCTGGAATTTTAATTAATTTTCAACCAATTATTATTTTTATATATTTAATAATAGAGGGTTTAATATTTAATTGATTTAAGTTTCATTTATTTTCATTTTGTCTATTTGATTATAAGGTGTAATATAGCCTATAGGTAAGGTAGGTACAGTAAAATTTATATGAATTTAGACCAAAATGGCTATAAACAAATTGCAAAAAATATGTAATGAATAAATACGTAATAAAAATTAAGTACATTAATCAATCAGACAACTTTAGTTTAACTCTGGAAGGTTAATATTTCTCCGATGTGTAAGCGACCACTTTTTACCATAACTGGAAGAGCCGGTGTAAGAAATGATTTCCAGTTTCACGTCTCGTTTCTGTCAATATATTTTTTACTTAACCAAACCTAAGATAGAAAGTAAAGAAATCTATGACGCACCGATAGGTAGTTTTTAGCAGTTAAATAAGGGTGATATATGAGTTGATTTTTGGCTCCATAAAATGCAACGTGTAACATAATATATAAATCCACATAACAAATCGCTTCCAAAACAACAATAGGTACATTAAATATTTTGCTAGTCGGAGCCATTGATATGATAATCTGCAAAGTAAAAATATTATTTATAAAATAATTGTGTTTGCTGGCAAACGAAAAAAACCGACTTCAATTACATCGACAAGTTGACGAAAAAAATTAACAAACGCACTAGTCGTCACTACGATTTTCGAAAGTTCCCCTCGAATTCTCTGGGATTCCATCATCAGATCCTGATTTCCTTATCATGGTACCACCCTTGGGATATCTCCTTTCCAACAAAAAAGAATTATCAAAATCGGTTCATAAACGACGAAGTTATCCCCGAACATACATAAAAAAATATATACGGTCGAATTGAGTAACCTCCTCCTTTTTTGAAGTCAGTTAAAATAGTCAGAATTCCTATATATTAATTATCTATATTTTTAACTGAGATTAGGGCACAGCAAGAAATTTCCTGCTCAAAATATGGCGCAGCCCGACTAGGGCAGTACCTCGACCTTACAGAAGATCACAGCTCAATAGTATTGTTTTCAAGCAGTCTTGAGTTCCTGTTGGTGAGTATGGTGACCAGAGCTCCTGGGGGGAATTAGGGATAGGGTCGGCAACGCGCTTGCGACGCTTCTGATGTTGCAGACGTCTATAAGCTACGGTAATCGCTTGCTATCAGGTGAGCCGTACGCTTCTTTCCTGACCTAGTTATAATTATATAAAAAAAATCTGAATTAGTTTTAGTCCTGCTGAATCAAATTTATACATTTCTAATAAATCCTCTCTAAACGCTAGAACTAGGTTGTGATCTAAATTGTATTTCCTAATTATCTAGTATATATCCTACCTACTAGCAGTCTATAAATTTTATGGGTTTATTTGCTTTAATTTATGATTCAGCTATATTTTACGTTTTAACATAGCAATTGGTCGTGGTTATATTGGAATTTTATATCTTTATAATCCTGTCTATATATTATATATGTATATTAACTAGCTGCTGCCCGCGACGTCGTCTGCGTGCGTTCACTGCTCGTTCCGCGTAGGTGATAGCGTGATAATATGTAGGCTATATTCTGACCCGACTTCTTAATAATATTCGTGCCAAATTTCGGAGAGCACGTTAGGCTGTCGGTCCCGGTTGTTATCATAAATATCTGATAGTGCTGATCGTTACTCCTAGTAGGGAACATATCCGCCAAACCACAGTGGAGCAGCGTGGTGGATTAAGCTCCAATCCTTCTCCTATATGGAGAAAGAGGCCTATGCCCAGCAGTGGGATGTTACAGGCTGAATGCAAACGTCCTAGATGGTAACTGTCTTACGATTTGGATAATTTTCACATTAAACACATATAGGGTAGGGTCACCTAAGATTGCGCACTTAACATTTGACTTGCTGTAAGTCAAAAATAAAATGAGTTAGCATAATCATCTTTATTTATTTTCAAACATACATTAATATACTTTGTTAACAAACAACTTAATCAAATATTTGGTAAAATTTTTTGGAATAATTGAGCAATATATGAAAAATGGTAAATGCGCAGTCTTAGGACTCTGGGTGGGTAAGATTGCGCAATAGGATCGCTAAGACTGCGCATGGAGAAGAGAAGCTTTTAAGGTAATTCTAAATTAACTTAAGCCCTATTATGACTAAATTAAGCCTATACTACAATATAGGTTACAGCATCGTATAGTAAACTATTTATTCTGGATGTTATATCCCACAATCATCCCTGACCCTACTAATCCCTTAATATTCTTTAAATTAGTTTTAAAAATAGCTTGTCAGAACAAACAAATATTTTTAACATGAAAATAAATTAAGTCTTCGATGAACTTACTGGAATCAATAAACTTAGGACGTATGCGGTGCAGACTCGCAGAAGAGCCCAAGTTTTTAGGAATATCCCATCGGGTTTGATGGCAATTGGTATCAACAGATATGGAGCTAATTTATTTAGAACTTTAAATTGAGTAAACGATTTCACATAACTTTCTTTTCTGCTTCGATAATCTTCCAAAACGTTTATAAAAGAATCTGAAGAAAATAATAACTATGCTTACCCTTTCAGTGGCATTAATAGAATAAATAATTATTAGCAAATTATAACAAATCACGATGTTTAATTGCGTATAAAATGTCGTAATTAATAAAAATATTATGCCGTAGGTGTGGTCTATCCGCAAAATCGCAGTGAGGCAGCGAGATGGATTAAGCTTTTTCCCCTTTTTCTACTTAAAAAAATACATATATGCCTATGACCAGCAGTGGGCTGTTATAGACTGAAGGAATAAATATCCTGATAATATTGCATTCAAGCAAACAAACATACTCATCCCCTTTTATATTTGACTAGCTTCTGCGCGCGACTTCGTCGGCGTCACGTGGACTAAGCTCCTATTGGTCTTAGCGTGATGATACATAGCCTATAGTCTTCCTCGATAAATGGGCTATCTAACACTGAAAGAATTTTTCAAATCGGCCCAGTAGTTCCAGAGATTACCGCGTTCAAACAAACAAACAAACAAACAAACTCTTCAGCTTTATATATTAGTAATAGATTACTTAAACATCAGCGCAGTCGCGTTTTAGCCTTTTTTGAGAAACAGTAGAATTTTGGATACATACCATTGAAGAAATCTTGAAGAATACTCGTTATACGCTTCTTTTGTTTCTGAGTAAGGCGGTTATAATATCGTAAATATGCGTCCGAGTTTTTGGATTTCGCAAGATGTTCTATTTTTTTCTTCTCATCACTAGTAAGTAAATCTTCATGTTCTTTCATATCCGGAAAAAGATTTAACGCTGACGTGTACGCAAAATGACTGATACTAATTAACTGAAATTATTTAAAAAATAATAGATTGTAAGAAAGTATATTAAAAACTATTTATTATACTTTATACTAGCTGTGCCCGCGACTTCTTCCGCATGGAATTAAAAAAAAAACAATTGTTCAGTTCGCAGTTACAAAATAGAAAAAATCCGAAAAAAAGTAGCCTAAGTTACTCCTTATTACATTAGCTATCTGCCAGTAAAAGTCCCCTCAAAATCGGTCTAGCCGTTTCAAAGATTAGCCGGAACAAACAGACAGAAAAAATTGTAAAAAATGTTATTTTAATATTACAAACAGACACTCAAATTTTATTTATTTGTATAGTTGTAAAAATCAAATGTTTAGCAGCTGTTGGAGTATGCACTTTTTAATAATTATTTCGAGTTTCCGATATTTAGGTATATTAATTTGCAAGCGTGACTGTAGGTTAAGTACACTGAATGACTTAAGTACCTATATCTGAACGCCGTATACCGAATTATTGCAAACTCGAAAAAACCAATAACAAATACTTAATATATAGTTACTTATAAATCATATTATGTATGAAAGTATTTAAGAACATTACAGTTTTTTTTTTTTTATCAAGAGAAAGTAAGTATTTAGAATTTCTTTTGCATCAAATGCTTAAACAAGTAACAGATGTTAATACGCGTTGAATAAACGATCACTTACTTTGCAATGTGTCAGAGTAATTACAGTACTGACAGCCGGCACGCCGTACAACAATACTAACAATCCCAGATGGTTCCCGGGGCCAATGACTCGTTCCCTCTTCGTCGCTCTCATCTCTTCACATGTCACCAAGCAGTAACCGCTCTCAATAATGTACAGTTCTCTTGTAACAGTTCCCCCATAGTAAACTATTTCTCCCGGTGGTAGGATTATATCACTCGCCGCTACAAGCAACTGCTTAATTAATTACAATAACACAATTACTTTGATCTTGACAATAGTTATGAAAAATTTGTATTTATTATTTAATTTGTTTATTTCACTGAAATTAAAAATGATGAATGATATGATTATAATTATGTAGGTGATCATATATTTTATAAAATAAAATGTAAACACATCGAAGTCTTATGTGAAAAAATTCTAGTTTAAAAACTTAATATATAATATCTGATCCATTTTGGAAGCAGCAGTAATTAGCGTGGCAGATGCACGCATTATTGACACAACTAGGCCGAGCGTATAAACATTTTACACCCTAATAATTACAATGCTCAAGATAATAGTCTTATTCACAATACTAACACTCAGTTAGCGTATGAATGAAAGCTTTATTTTTAACTTGAAAAAATCTTATTGAAGTCAGCGTCTTAAATCTTGCCTGATGTAATACTTTTTTGCGCAATTCATGTGGTACGACTGTTTTTTCGAGCCAATTTTCTCCGGTTAGCTCAACACCCTTAAAATATAAATTTTCTATCACTAACGTACAAAGTATCGAAGGTAATAAGTTAAACTATATGGAATATATTTCATAGATATTTTGATTCATTCAAATAAATTGTTGCTTTATATAAAAACCACGAAATTCTTACCGAATTGTATTGCCACTGCAACTCGTAAAAGGCCATTATCCTCGATTTTATTACTTGATGCATATTGTTTTCTTTCATAAATTTGTCTATAGTCATAATCACTTCCAAGAAAGCAGTTTTCGTCCTGGAAATAACGTATGAACAAACAAATTTACTCATAGCCCACATTTTATTCATTCTATTGAATTCATAGTAATAAGTTACAAAAAACCTTGACCAATGTGTGACAACTGCAGAAAATTCGGAAACGCAGTAACCAGAAAGCAAAACGCCATAAAGACTAAGGAATGCAATGAATCCCATATCAAACTGATCGCCAGGTACAAAATCTCCATATCCAACAGAAAGTAAAGTAGTCGTGGAAAAGTATATAGCTGTTAATATGTGATACTTTGTTCTAAAACAAGAAAAAAGTTTAATCAAAGTCTTCATAGAATTTTTTATAAAAAATTGGTTGATCGAACTCGAGATTAAAAATATAATTTCAAGTTTCATAAACATTTTCTATAAAGAAGCATTACATACTTGTTCGATGTCATACCGCTTCTTTGATCTTGCCAGGTCAAAGCTTTATCGAACCACGAGTTTTGGGAGCATCTATTCACGAAACAAGATTCCATATACAATATCACACCGGACCAGTAACATATAAAAACGATGTAGACACAATATTTAAGAATCTAAAAATGGTATTAGTTTTGTTAATGATCTCTATTTTTTATCGTGATAATTTTTCAGTTAAAATGTTATAAGGAAAACTACTAGTAAACACGTTGTATAACTAGAGTTTAAATTACTCAATGTAAAATAAGTTGTTAGCGATTTATTTGGGCGATAATAAGGAAAAGAAGAAAAAATAATAAATATTTTTACGACACCTTCACTATAATCGTATTTGATAATAATTTCTTTTCCAAATGTTCAAAGAAATTTGATATTCTCCAAACAAGACATAGTTTCGTTCCTTTACATAAATAAAATAGATGGTTCCTATAATTGTCTAAGTAGGATGCGTTACTGTGTATTGTTACAATGTATTCGAATGGAATTATTGCAACTACGTCCATATAGAAACCCAATGTATTCATACGATAATAAAATATGTCTACAAAGTTTTTTAAATACGATTTCTTAGTTTTTACAGCAGTTACGGTAGATATAAGTAAATTAATTATTAATGAAATTGTAATTAGAACTTCTACGTAGAAAAATATTCCTCCTGGAAAATATCTTTCAAAGCCAATAAAATATGGGTAGACAAAAGAAATATAGAAAATGACACATAGCATATAAAATTCCCAGTATTTAACAAGGTAACAATCGGATTCTAATATCCAAGGAAATTTGGAACTCGAACAAGTAAATTGATAAGTGCGCTTTTTAACATGTTCAGATAAAATGTAAAGATTTAAACAGTTTTCATCGAGTTCATCGTCTTGAAAAAGCGGTTCTTCTTCTGTTACACCTGTTAATAAAGATTTACTTTAAAACAAATACTATCTGTTGTTAATTCAATTCGAAAAAATAAAGTACCTTGAAGATATCGTAACTTTTCCTTTAAACATTTAATGCTGCTTCGTTTTCGTTCTTTTGAGGCATAAATGTTCAGAGATAACTGAGTATGGTCGCCTTGTTTATGTTTTTTACGAATACTGCGATTAATTCTTTCTTGGATTTCATTTCGTATTTTGACAACTAAATCTGGATAAGTTATCATCAACGTTATAAAGTCAGTCTTATTAAGAACTTGGCATTCAACGTATGTTGCAGCCTTAACTGTACACCTTGCTGTAAATGGACTTTGTGATTACAGCCGACGTATAAGATATTTTATAAAAATGTTTATCATTGAACGTCATTGGTACCTGGTATATTGTATACCAGCGAAATCTCTCCGAAGCATGTGCCTTTGCCAAAAGATATCATCGGGCTTTCGTCATCCTCATCAGATAGCAATTCTAAAACGCCGCTCGTGACACAAATCTTAATTGAATGAAAACAAATGATATGTTTATCATGTAGTCATTGTGCTATGAATAAATAACATTCTCTGCACAAAGTGTAAATATTTAACAATGCAGAAATACAGTATTACCATAGTAGTCTTGTTTTGATTATGATTATAAACAATGTCGCCAGGTAAATAAAATTGGTGAGTCATCATCACAGATAGTCTTCTAAGAAATGCTTCGGGAAGTTTTCTGAACAATAGAGAACTGTAGAGAGGCACTGCATTGATGTCATAGCAAATTTCCATTTGCAACGGAGTGGGCAGAAGTTTCATAAGCTTAGGCTTAAAAACTCCAGCCTTTTGATACCAAAGATCTTCGTAGTACCTACAAAAACACGTTTTAAACTATTATACTTGTAAAGAAATTGATCAAATAATTTTAAAACTCTTATTCATATAGTGTATAAATATGTAAATAAATATATATTTCAATAATTGTCTGTATAACAGTTTAATACCTTATGATACGCTTTGTTGTATCAGTATCCATTTTAATCAATGCCAAATGATTTTTTATTTTCTTCAATTGCCGAACGTAATTTGCACGTCTTGTACTAATTGTTATAAACAGTGAGGTCAAGGAGCCTACAAATACTACCGTTGTTAACCAAAAGCCAATTAATACTGCAATAGTTGCTGAAATTCTCTCGTTTGTGGTAACTGGATATATATCACCGAATGCATTTGTTGTAAAAATCGACACCGACCAGTAGGCGCCGACATAATACCAATCAAAAGTTGTTTCTGTCGGTAAATTAACGACTGCAGCTGACCAAGATGTGTGAATTTGATAAATATTAAAGTCTCTGTAGGAGAATAAATACCAAATACAGGTCCATGTGTGTACTGACAACAAGAATAATAATAAGTATTGAGCCAAAAAGGTCGTCCATTGATTCGTGCCAGCTCGAGAGGACTTGCTGTAGGAATATTCAATTATTCTATACACTCTTGCGGTTGCGATCATTGGTGCAATAGCGTATATATCAAATGCGGTATATTCCACACTACTAATGAAATACAAAAATGAGAATGGAATTGCTAAAACGACATCTAGTAATACCCGTGCTGTATCTGGTTCAACTAAGTTTAATATCTTTCGCCACTTTTCAAAGAATTTTAATCCGAATACTATCGAAACATCAATAGTAAATACAAAATTTAGTGATATTATAATTATAATTAACCAGATAGATCTATCCTTTGGCGCAATAAAAGTATAAAGACATGTTTCTAAAAAATATGCAATGAATATTGAAGAAAGATTGAAAAGTTTCCACATAGGGTTTGTATAGATTAAAAGGACATAGCGCAATTTGTCATCTTTGAACTCTGATCTAGGTTCTTGTAATATCGCGTAGGTTTTCTGAAGTTTTTCCTCATTCATTTCCACTACTATATTATGAGAATAGTCATCTGAATAGCGTCCGATTGATGGCGGATTAATGAAAATGTTCGGCTTATCCTTTCTTCGTCTATACTTATAAATACTTAAACTCGAACCGTCATTTTCGTCAATTGCTAATGAAAAACCAAAGTATGTATAAAACAGCTAGTCAAACGAGTAAAATTAATAATTAACTTTAAATTAATAATTAAATAAAATCGTACTTACATATGTTAGACATTTTTAAACGTTAGATCTTCAAGTAAGTAGAAATACCTATAACGTGCTTTAACTTCGCAATACGTCCTTAATCTAGTAGGCTTCTTAATTAACTAGTTGGTTTCATCAAAGGCCTAATTAATTTGATTCTACGCCCATATTATTAGCAGCTAACGATTTGGTTCAATGTTTTAGAAAATTCATTTTCGCATGATCAAGTTCTAATTTTATTACCAAAAGATGTAACCTTTAATACAAAGTCACCACGATGACGTAATGTTTTCCACGATCGAGTCGTAGGCCGAAAGCCGGACATGTAAGACTAAGACGCAAAATGTGCACACGGCACTTTAACCTACATAAAAGAGCATAAAAATGCTTTCAAACTTCACGCTCCTTTGATTCTATGCTTAATTATGCAAGCATGTTGCCCTATAATAGTGTCAATAAAATGTTTTACGTGTAATTATTCATTTAAAAACGTCTAGAACCTTAGTAAAAATACTATTTTAAATGATCTAAGAAAATTTAAAATAATAGGTATTTGACATGCTTACAAGCTGTATACACAATGTTTAAAAAAGTATGGTTCGTTTATGTTTAAGGTTTAGACAGATACTAAGAAGATTAATTTGAAACGTCGCTATGTCAGTCTTGAAATGTTTAGATAAGGAAGCCAATCCAAAGACAGTCAAAAACATGATGTAGGTATAATTATGTTGTACATTACTCCAAAATGACTGATATATATAGCTACGAATATGGTATTTACTATTATAGACTAAGTACAACATAATATAGTGAATGGCTAACTTAATCTAAGAAAGTGACATATACCTACCTACCTAGTATTTTACTTGGTGCATCCTATTAATACTCCTGTGCTTGTTGTGTCTCTTCATGATCGAATTAGAAATTAGGAGATCGAGAAACCGTAGTAGCCGACATAAGCTTAACTCGTCACGAAACTAAAGTGGTAATGGGTAAGACGATATTAAGTTACTATTTTATAGCGGTGGAAAATTTCGCCTTCTTCTTCTTTCGCGCATTTGTGTAGAAAACACAGAATGAAAGTAGCAATTAATGTGTGCTTTAGTTAGCTTCTGAAATCTGTAAATCTTACTTGTTGGTGAAAGTGTAATTTGCGCAGCAACTGGATTTGAAGTTGTCTTTCCGATCAGGACTAAATTAGCGGCACCATTTTATTACCATCTTCGTATAATCAAGTTCTAAAACGTTTGGATAATTAAGCTCGGAGCGAGTTGCCATAGGTGGTTCGGGGCCGCGTAATGCCACTACATTTATGGTATGCCAGCTCGTGTATTGGTGAAAAATGTTGTCACAAAACGATTTTAAACGCCTTTGGTATTTATCAGTTCTTTGAATTGCTTCGAAATCAATAAGAGTAAAGCTGACTTACTAGAATTGTACCCACTTAGAATTTTTTTTTTAATATTTGCAAAAATATTATTTACATAGTGAAAATTAATCTTATAACATTTGAAACACTAGTTTTATTACGTAGAGTCTACGTAGACGATGAACATAATTTTTTTTAAATTTATATGCATTTTATTATTTCCCAATAAACACGTGATAAAATGTGTATTTAAAAATCAATGGCTTGCAATCTTTTGCAAAATTGGCTACATTCCCCTTATCCTCCACTCCTCGTAATAGTGGGGTCGCCGGCCTGTAGTTGGGGGACTTCGGCCGGTCGGACGACATGACCCCACGTCTGAGGAGTGGCCTTGTTGTGAGCGAGGCCATCCCACCATTGTGCCGGGTCCCGGAGGTTTCGTCCGGGCCTACCCCCTCCGGGGCGAGGCGAGGTGGCGAATGCTAGCGTGACCCGTGCGTGACCCCATATCGCCCCACTCTGCCGGACGAGTGCTCAGACGTGGTGGTTTTTAGTAAGCAGGATTCTGACATAAAGCTCTGGTGCCTCAGCGCCGAAGGGTATCCATGATGGATTTTCCCCACGTAAAAAAAGTACCTTACCCGAAGTTACAATATTCTAAAAATATTTAACTTGATAGTTTTTAGTGAGACAAAAATTTTAATACTTAATTAATTAATGATGCGGAGGTAAATGAATTTGAATTGCACTTCATCGGTGAAATTCCTCATGCTGTATAGGTAATTTGTACAATTTATCTAACAATTATAAAAAAGTAAGAAATTAGGTAAGTAGGTACTTTCTAGATTCGTTTATTTACAAGAATCCCAAGTACCTAATATATTTTTAATTGTGTAGGTACATATGAAAATGTATGAAGTGTACCTGGTGTAGAAGGTACTTATTTTTAGGAAACGAAGTAAACAGCACAACAGTCAACACCAGGTTAATATTAGTGGTATGTATATGCTGTGTGGCTACGGCACTAAAGAATGTAGCCACCCCCTCACTTCCCGTGGGTGTCGTAAGAGGCGACTAAGGGATAACACAGTTCCACTACCACCTTGGAACTTAAAAAGCCGACGGATGGCGGTATAACCATCCATGCTGGCTTTGAAATACACAGGCCAAAGACGGGCAGCAGCGTCTTCGGTGCGACAAAGCCAGCCCTGCGGTCACCAACCCGCCTGCCCAGCGTGGTGACTATGGGCAAAACACATGAGTTCGCGTCATAATGTCGGGCGCGATCTTGTGGAGGCCTATGTCCAACAGTGGACTGTGATAGGCTGTAGTGGTAGTGGTGGTATATTTAAGTGCATAATAACAATCAATGACTGCTTCTTAATGTGGTTGTTTCCTTAGCCCTAGAATCGTACATTATGTTCTTACTTAGTAGCTGTTGCCAAGAAGTAAAAAATACGAGTTGGGTAGTTCTATAAAAACTCAATGTTATTCGTTCCAATAATGAAGCAATTTATACGTAAATAAACAAGTATTCGAAGTATTTGTAATTGAATTAGATATCATGTGTGTATCGTAACAGTTGATACAACAAGTGTCATAAAATCAAATGTTTTGTCAATATTATATCAGTCAGTCAGTTAGTCCTATTGCAGTCCATTGCTGGACAACGGCCTCTCCAAGTTCGCGCCAGACATCCCGGTTTTCCACAATCTTCATCCAGCCTACACCGGCAATCTTACGTAGATCGTCGATCCAACGGGCCGGAGGACGTCCCACACTGCGTTTGCCAAGACGCGGTCTCCACTCCAGGACACGTCTGCTCCAACGGCCATCGGTTCTGCGACACATTTGACCAGCCCACTTCAACTTGCTAATTCTGTGGGGCTATGTCGGTTACTTTCGTTCTCTCGCAGAGAGTCTCAGTTCTAATCTTTGAGATAATAATATAATAATTTAAATATTTTTATATAAATTTATACTATCTTAACGATTATGAAAACTCACGTAAATAAAGAGCTAACAATAAGTTGTAGGTAATTAAATATAAGATTTCTGCTCTTATCGTTAGTCATACTGATTCGCTAATAGCTTTTGATGTCGTTTATCTAAAAATATTACTTAAAACAATTCAAGGCTGTGTAGGTATTTACTTATTAATTTTTCATGTGCATAAAACTATCGCGGTAAATATATGTACATTAGCATATCGTAATTAATAAAATACATAATTATATATACGTAATAATTAAATCTATCTTCTTCTATATTATTATTATATTATTATATAATTATATAAAAGAGTTACCCACCCATTGACTCATCACGATATCTCTGGAACCATAAGGCGTAGAGACTTGAATTTTGGTAGGAATATTCCTTTTGCCGAGTAGAGGTCAGTTAAGAACGGGTTTTACGATATTCCACCCCTACGGGGGTTAAACGGGGGTTGGAAGTTTGTATGAAAGTCCTATGTTTTTGAAGTAAGAGACTTGAAATTCAAAATGTATGTTCTATAGATGGTTTTGAGGTGTACTAATAATGTATTTTGAAAAATCAACCCCCTTTTGGGGTTAAAGCAGGGGATGGTAGTTTGTATGAGAGTCCAATGAAAAATACACCTACAAACTTGAAATTAGGCAGGTAGGTTCCTTATAGGGAGTAGACATCCGCTAAGAACGGGTTTTACGAAATTCTATACCTAAGGGGGTTAAACGGGGGTTGGAAGTGTGTATTAAAGTCCTATGTTTTTGAAGTAAGAGACTTGCAATTCAAAATGTAATAGGGAGTAGACATCCGTTAAGAACGGGTTTTGCGAAACTCCACCCCTAAGGGGGTAAAACGAGGGTTAGAAGTTTGTATGAAAGTCCTATGTTTTTGAAGTAAGAGACTTGAAATTGAAAATGTATGCTCTATAGATGATGTTGAGGTGTACTAATAATGTATTTTGAGAAATCAACCCCCTTTTGGGGTTAAAACAGAGGATGGTAGTTTGTATGAAAGTCCAATAAAAAATACACCTACAAACTTGAAATTTGGCCGATAGGTTCCTTAAAGGGAGTAGACATCCGCTAGGAATGGGTTTTACGAAATTCCACCCACAAGAAGGGGTTGCGGGGGGGTCAACAATGGGAAATTGAACCGTAAGGCGTAGATACTTGAAATTTGGTAGAAATATTCTTTTCGCCAAGTAGAAGTCAGCTAAGAAAGGAATTACGAAATTACACCCACAAGAGGGGGGTTTCGGGGGGTTAACAATGGAAAATTGAACCATAAGGCGTAGAGACTTGAAATTTGGTAGAAATATTCCTTTTGCCGAGTAGAGGTCAGCTAACAACGGATTCTACGAAATTTTACCCACAAGGGGAGGTTGCGGGGGCGTCAACAATGGAATAGTGAACCATAGGGCGTAGAGACTTGAAATTTGGTAGAAATATTCCTTTCGCCGAGTACAGGTCAGCTAAGAACGGAATCACGAAATTCGACCTACAAGAGGGAGTTGCGAGGGCGTTAACAATGGGAAATTGAACCATAAGGCTTAGAGAATTGAAATTTGGTAGAAATATTCTTTTCGCCAAGTAGAGATCAGCTAATTACGGATTCTACGAAATTTTACCCACAAGAGGGGGTTGCGGGGGCGTCAACAATGGAAAATTGAACCATAACGCGTAGAGACTTGAAATTTGGTAGGAAAAATCCTTTAGCCGAGTAGAGGTCAGCTAAGAACGAAAATTTTACGAAATTCCACCCACAAGAGGGGGTTGCGGGAACGTTAATAATGGAAAATTCCCGTTTTTAAACTATAGCTCCTATCGACTCCAAATTTGGTAGGAATCTCCTTTATGTCATGTAGAAATGATCAATGAGCGGATTTTATGGTAACTCATCCCCAATAAGGATTGGCGGGGGTGGGCGTTAATAATGAAAATTTTTCCGTGGCTAATAGAAAATAACACTTAGTGAAATAACAAGGTTTGCAGATGTGTGTTTAGATATTTAAAACTACGCAATGGATTTTGATGTGTTTTTTTTTAATAGATAGAGTGATTCAAGAGGAATGTCTATATGTATTATACATGTATAATATAGTGGATAAATACTGATAATTTTAGAGGTTTCTAATGTGATGTCATAAATAAACACATTTTCTTGCGCTTTCATTGCAAACGCTTGCTGAACCCAGTATTAGATAAAAATAGTGTACTACAGTATTGTACAACTTTAAAAGGTCTATAAAAAAGTCCGCGATGGTATAAGTCTATCTCTTAGGGATAACCCACAATAACCATTTTTTATCCTTTACTTTTTACGAGAAATAATGGCTTATTTACGAAGCGATTTTAAGCAATACAGCATTAATCCTTATGCAATTAAGTAAATTAAATACATTGTGCATTTAATATAGATCAATATGGACCTGTACAGCATGTAATTTTAATAAATGTTTTCGAAGATATCACAGATTAAAAATGCAAGGACATGACGGTTGCAGTTGTACCGACCGGGAGCCGCGGCCGGCGCGACAATTTTTTCGAAATTGTATGTTCGTACTTTATAATTTTTTAACTTCATTTAGAGTACGTACTAATGTATGTATGTATGTAACCTAATGGTTGGATAGGATTAGACTAAAACCATAATTTATCAAGTCAAGAGTAGGCTCTAAAGAAAACATGTTTTATTGTCTAATGACAAAAAAGTTGTGAACGTTATATATAAAGACATTCTGTAGTATATTTAGTATCGACATGTCACCCGTGCGAAGCCGGGGCGGGTCGCTAGTACATTATATTATCGTAGATTGTCAAGCCTCCATTTAACGACTGTTAAAAATTGACAACGATTGTTTATAGGGTAGAGTATTGTTATAGAAGAGGATCTGAGGGCGATGGGCATGTTTACGAACTGGGGGAGGGTCGCCAGAGATCGTGACAAGTGAAAGAAAATCGTGGAGGAGGCCAAGACCCACAAAGGGTTGTAGCACCACTGGAAGTAAGTGTTTATAGAGTAGGTATGTATATAAATCATAAATTTGCTTCAGGGCGGTTTATTTAGAAGATACCGGATTTTAAGTTAGACCTGCTGGGTCCCTTGCTGTGAATGGTAGGTACCTATCCAATATCATGCAACGGATTTTTCGTAATTTTAAAACAAACATACAGACGGAACAAAATTCAATATATAATTATTTTGGTTACTAATAGTCTCAAAAATATCCCTATAATGTGTTTTTTTTTTCTAAATATCTTGTATTCAGATATAATTGAATTTTGGTCAGATATAATTTTATTACACTTCGTTATCCTCAATTAAATAACAATTATTGTTTATTCCCAAACAGCTTACATTTATAAAAGATAAAAGATTTAACCTTATCAATTCCCCAGTCCCCCGTATGGAAAGTGTTAAGACAATAGCTATTTTGAAAATAGAGCGTGGAACTCACTTTAATCCGTTTAATTCGATAGATCCCAGACCATCGGATAGGGGTCAATTGTCCATTTATCCTTTTAACGAAATTGATAAAACGAAACCAACTCGGGTGATTTTAATTGATCGAATATAGTCAGTTAAAAACGAATTTGGTCGGAACGGTGTACGTATCTTTTTAAGTGAGTCAATTGCAGGTCATGATTAGACTTATTTTCAGCGGTTCTGTATTCGGATTAAATCGGCAGTATCAAGTAAGAATGGCGGCAACGATTAAGGGATTTACCGGTCGCTTTGTCAGCAGAAGGTAAAACAGACCATTGGGGACTGTTTTACTAACTCTCTTACTACTTTGCAGGTAGTCAGGTACAAATGTCTGATGGATGAAGTGGAGTTTGAAGGTAATATAGGTACAATATATTGTCATAAACTTATTAGCAACCATATATAGGTAAAGTTAAACGAATGCTAAGAATATAGGAACAATATAAACAATAACATTATAATTTTTGTACAATTTACAAGTAGATCTATCTTCAAATACATGATATATTTCGATAGACTAGTTTTTGTACCTACCGATTTTTATTTTTGTTTGATTAGGTATAAGAAACTGAAGAGTTATTTTAGTTTTAGAACGAGCTACTAAGAATATCAGAGTCTTTTATAATGTACGATACTTAGTTAGGAGTTATCCAATTAAAAATAACTGTTTACTGGCGAACAATTATAATCAATGAAGATATTGGGTATAAACGAAAAAGTACCAAATCGTAAATATTATAAGATTTCTATATAGATGGGGCTTTTAGATTGACATACATTACGCGATAGGCAGTGCTCTGCTTCTGTGAATCATCGCAATATGTCACACGACCTGTCACATGGCATATAACTTTTAAACAAAAAACAAGCCTACGGCCAACCTGATGGTAAGCGATTACCGTAGCCTAGGTATTGTCCTCCGTAGCACTAGAAGCAGAGCAAACGCGTTGCCGACCCTACCCCGACACCTTCTCAGGAACTGTAGCTATCTTACTCACCACAAGAACACAATACTACTTGAGGATGATATTAACCGGGACCGACCGCTTATCGTGCTCTCCGAGGCACGGTGGGGAGACCCACAAGGGCTAACAACCAGACCGGAAATAAATATTTGTATAAACACAAATACCCACTCAGAGCGGGAATCGAATCGCGACCGTCGGTGTTTAGGCACTGCCGTCATGGCACACCACCATTACCATCAATCCAATAGTATTAAAGAAATTTATAGTAATTAAATACACAGGGTGTCCCGCGATAAAGTGCAACCCCGAAAGAGGGTGAAACTAGACCATAAATTATCGACAAAAATCAGAAAAAAAATTAAAAGAAAGATATTTTATTTTTTATTGACGATTAAGATTTTTATATATCTTACGTAGACTCTATGTACAAAAAATGATGATTTCTGTGCGTGTTTTTGGGCTACAGGCGTAAAAATGTTTTTTTTATTTGAATGGCAATATGGTAAGAAATAATAATAAATCATAAAATTGTCTGATATTGGGGCCATAATTCTGAGAAAATTCATAACAGTTATAAAAAATTGATTTTTTTTCACAAGAAGCTAATTGTTATTTTATCATTACCGCCAAGTACGTGGCGTATTATTTTGTTTTATTTTAAAGTAATCGACCCACTACTTTGGAAGAAATCATCATTTTTTGTACATAGAGCCTACGTAAGATATAAAAATCTTAATTCGTCAATAAGAAATAAAAAAAAAAATAATAAGTTTTTTCTATATTTTTTATCGATAATTTATGGTCTAGTTTCATCCCCTTTCGGGGTTGCACTTTATCGCGGGACATCCTTTATTTAGAGATCCAAGATAAACCTATCAATTTTGGAAATAAATTCCTTGAATAACATAAAGAAGGGAAAATATTTTTTCATTTATTTTTCTTGAAATAATACAAAAATTGAATTATTTTGCCGTCACGACCCTTTCTTCTGTTTTTTTCTTATACGTTATTTATTCCTAGGGTATCTATATGTTATTACGGTGTTGTGTGGTTACGGCAGTAAAGAATATTGCCACCCCTCTCTTCCCGTGGGTGTCGTAAGAGGCGACTAAGGGATAACACAGTTCCACTACCACCTTGGAACTTAAAAAGCCGACCGATGGCGGGATAACCATCCAACTGCTGGCTTTGAAATACACAGGCCTAAGACGGGCAGCAGCGTCTTCAATGCGATAAAGCCAGCCTTGCGGTCACCAACCCGCCCGCCCATCGTGGTGTCGATGGGCAACACACATGAGTTCCCGCCATTTCAGCAGTGGACTGCGATAAGCTAAAGTCATGATGATGATGATGATATGTCATTTTATTTATTTTCTTGCGAGAGATAATAAATATTCGTTACGTTTTCTTTAAGGATTTAATTATAAATGCAAAAGTTGGTATTGGTTGTTAGTAATATTATAAATTCAAAAGTTGCAATAGTGGATCTGTGAAGGTATAGTATAAGTATCATGCTTATGCAATAGAACCGATAGCACTGTAAATTGTTACTTTAAAAGCTAAAGATCCGGCATTACACATAGGCCAATTTTTATCTTGATTTTTCCACAGGATCGGAAGTTTAACGAGAAAAACAGTGAGGCTCAATCATTAATACAAATGCTTTCAGGGATTTTTCAAAAATGTTTCTAGTTTTCAGAAAATGTGATGTGAAAGAAATGATTACTAAGTATACCTAAAGCTTGATCGCACTTTTTAAAATGACGATTGCAGTTAAATCTATCTATAATTTCTACGTATTGACATCAATTTTACACATCGTTTAAGCTTAGAACTTATATCGTAAAATAAAAATGGAGTATTAAAACAAAGAAACATAATGCAATTGCGTAATCAACCGAAGCTCCGCCTTACGTAAATTATCAGACCATAACTCTATGGTAACCAATTCATTCGCCCACTATTTCCTCTTGTATTTTTTTCTGAGTTTAACGATTGAATACAATACGTTGGCGTAAAATCTGTCATGACAAATAATAATTTATTAATGAAACATTACTAGTAGAAGTTGTAGATATAATAATATTATGTACAAGTCGCGGCGTTTCAAATCAAAATGTTCCCTTTTGTACACTGTACCTACAATTACTTAATTTGTACGTTTGCTTAAGGAAAAGTGTCCCGCTTTATTTACATACTAGCTTCTGCGCGCGACTTCGTCGGCGTGGACTCCGCTCCTTGGTCTTAGCGTGATGACACATAGCCTATAGCCTTCCTCGATAAATGGGCTATCTAACACTGAAAGAATGTTTCAAATTGGCCCAGTAGTTCGAGAGATTACCACGTTCAAACAAACAAACAAACAAACAAACAAACAAACAAACTCTTCAGCTTTATGTATTAGTATAGATAATATGTCAAAAAACGAGTCTACAGTAATACCTAGATATACGAAACGTAACTCTCACGCTTTCTATCTTCACTAACTTATACCTCCCTCTCAACAGTCTCAACTTTCGTTCGCGTCGCCCGATCATACTTTTCGTAACGTTCTCGTCACGCATTCACCAGCTTGCTGCACAAATCAGACGGTTGCTTGAATTCTAGCTAAATAAATTAATTACATGGAATAAAATTAGGATATATTATAGGAAACCGCGTTGGCGCAACGGTTACAGCACTGGTTTGTGGCTGTTGCGCTGACGGTTGAGGGTTCGATCCCCGCAGATGACAAACATTTGTATTGGCCATACAGATGTTTGCCGTGGTCTGGATGTTTGTGCAGTCCTTGTGGGTCTCTCCACCATGCCTCAAAGAGCACGTTACGCCATCGATCCCGGTTGTTATCATGTACACCTGATAGCGATTGTTACTCATAGTAGAGAATATATCCGCCAACCCGCATTGGAGCAGCGTGGTGGATTACGCTCTGATCCTTCTCCTACATGGGGAAAGAGGCCTATGCCCAACAGTGGGATATTACAGGCTGAAGCGATATTATAGGAAAAATATACCTATTATATATGAGTAATAATATAAATATATTAAGAAATAAAAGCGATGTTTTGTCTCTTGAATAGTTGTTATGCACTTGGTAGTTTTTACACAAATGCTTTAACTTTTAATGCTTTAGAAATTTAGATGATCTTTATCGATTATTTGATGTCTTTTGTATTTGTAAATAAGTAGTACTTACATTTTTGGTACCACATATCATTACCATTGGTACAAGTCTCCTTTCTGCTTTGTATTTTTCATTTCCTCTGCCAAAGAGGGAGGGTGGCAGTACCTACATTCTTAGTAGGTACACGATTATTGTGCTTATAAGTAGGTATCACATTATTTCATTATTCGTCTAGGTACTTACTTGAAAATGACTTTTACGAACAACAGTTCTCAACATACATATCTCTTGCTGTATGCATATACATATTTTGACTTGTAGCCCAGTCAAATTAGTATTTTAGATTTACAAAAATTGGAAGCAGCAATTTTCCTTCGGAATTCGTTGGAGGGGAGGGAGGGGATAGGAACCAAAATTGTAGGAAATTTAATTTTAAACAACTTTTGTAATAACTATTTTTCGTGCAAAATTGTAAATAAACGAGTTATTCAAGAGACAAAAAATTACCCTTTATATAGATGGCGCCTGATGGCGGATGAAGCAACAAGTCTGGAATCCCTACTTTTTGAATTTAGACTACCAGTGACCCCCTCCAACGAATTCCGTAGGAAAATTGCTGCTTCCAATTTTTGTAGATCTCAGCCCGTTTTATAGCTAATTCGACTGGGCTATTGCCTAGAAATACAATCACTAGATATTAGTACCGATGTGGTTTATTAATTAATTATTAAATATTAATTACCTAATTACAATTTTGAAGTAAAACTGCTTTACGCACGCTTGACTTGTAGAGTAAGCTGGTGAATGCGTGACGAGAGCGTTACGAAAAGTGTTATCGGGCGAGGCGAATGGAACAAGAGAGAGAGGTGCAATCACATATTATATTTTCTTTCTCTCTTTCTCTCATAGCTAGTTGCGTTTCGTGTATCACAGTGCAGGCTTATTATTCAGACCTTTTGCTAAAGTAGTTTTACTTCAGTCGTGTGGTCTAAAGCACACTCGTTTTTTAACCGACTTCCAAAAAAGAAGAAGGTTCTAGTTGTGTTGTTAGATTGTATTTTTTATGTATGTTACCTCAGAACTTTTGACTGGGTGGACCGATTTTGATGCTTTTTGTTTTAATCTAAAGGTGGTGCGTGCCATGTGATCTCATTTAAATTTAATTGAGATCTAACAAGTACTTTTCGAGTTGTAGGTATCTAATAATGCGTGTTTACTTGACTATTTTTTCTTCGACCTACGTTGTGTTATACCTAAGGCTTAACTTTTCACTGGATATACCTACAGGTTTTGATGATTTTTGTTTTGATCGAAAGCTGGTGGTTGTCGTCTCATTAAAATTTGATTGATTGAGATCTGATGACTACTTTTTAGGCGCATTTACTTGACTATGTTTTCGTCTTTCTAAGTACTTCGTTGTATTGAAGTCAATGTAATTGAAGTCGGTTTTTTAGGGTTCCGTACCTAAAGGGTAAAAACGGGACCCTTCACCCTATTACTAAGACTTTGCTGTCTGTCTGTCCGTCCCTCCGTCCATATGTCACCAGACTGTATCTCAAGAACGACAATAGCTAGACAGTTGAAATTTTCATAAATTAGGTATTTCTGTTGCCGCTATAACAACAAATACTATAAACAAAATAAAATAAATATTTAAGGGGGGCTGCCATACAATAAAAACGCTTTTTTGCCCTTTTTTGCTCGATATCAATAATGGCAACAGGTAGGCACTTGAAATATTCACAAAATACTAAGTTGTATTTTTACTTTAATAATAAATAATAAAATTAAAATAAAATGACTATTTAAGAGGGGCTCCCATACAAAAAAAAATGTCATTTTGCCTATTTTTGCTCGATATCTATTTAATATCTAATTAAAATAAAAAGAAAATTATTAGGCTTGGCTCTCATACAACAAAAGTGATTTTTTGCTGCTTTTTGCCCGATATTAAAATCAATGTAGGTACCTACTGTTGTTTACCTAGTCAATAGTACGGCACCCTTCGTGCGCGAGTCCGACTCGCACTTGGCCGATTTTTTTCCCTTTGCGAGCACACACAATTATTTGATTTCTTATTTTTAAAATAACAAAATACATGTAAAATAATAGTATCTTACATGTCCGTATTAATGTTTAATTAACATTTTATTTCATGAAAAAGAAATTTTGTCTTTGCCACTACTTAAACTATTAATTATAAGTATTAAGAATATAAAATAAGAAATGTATTTGTGTTTTGAGTGTAAAATTATGATAATTGTATTTACTTGCAGCGGTATAAGATTTGTATTGTAGGTACCTACGTCATCGGTATAATAAGCGGTTGTTGTGGTAGTTGTAAGTAGGTTAACTAGATGGCGCCTCATTCACCACTGTCCTCTTTTTATAGACAGAGATAGTACGACCGCAATATCGAGCGCGAGCGAGAGCACTATAGGTTATTATTACGCCTACACTGTGGACGGAAGGCGCACGCGCTCACAAAAAACCATTCGAAGATAGCGCAAGCGCAGCGCTATATTCGCCCACAACTTCAGTTCGGTCAACTTCGTCATTTAGTGGTGACCGAAACTTCGATGTGTGTGGTAGTGAAGTTAACTTTTCTAACATAAGATTCTCACCAAATAATAATAACCCATTACTAAAGTACTATTTCGTATAGAACGTGTACATATAAACTTTTAACGTGCCCTTAGTTGGTTAATATTAATCAAAATGTGTGATAATACCAATCCTTCGACACAAAGTATAGCGGACTACTTAGCTCAGTTGCTCAAAGACAGGAAGCAACTGGCTGCGTTCCCGAATGTATTCATGCACATGGAAAGACTTCTGGATGAAGGTAGGTGTAATTCGCATGTGGCTATCATAAAAAGATTAGAAACTAAATTCATAAAATGCTGTTTCTTGTCACCGGCGCGGTTATAAATTGAATGCGTCGTCAAACGCACACGATATTAAGTTTATTTTTGTCTTCGCCCCGCCGAGTTATGGTCCAGTGATGTTTGTAAGTTGTAACGCGATCCTGCATTTCGGAAAGTGAAGTAAAGCAGAACGTCTCTGCGGTGGCAATTTGCGGTCAGCATCTGTTAGATTGTCACCGTAGAGAGATCGCTTAGTTGTTGAACGCAGTTCGGCGAGTACTCTGATACAAAATGAGTTTTATGATCCAGCTGTTAATCAAACAATATTTTTAATAGCAATTAAAAGTTAGCTCATAAAATAAGGGCGTTCAAAGAAAAGGATCGCGAGACCTGTGCTTAACCTGTTTGTAGGGCCGTGTTACATTCCGCGCGAGTAGTGGAATGTCGCCACTTCGTGTAGGTACCGTAGTCCGCCGTTTTCAGTCATACGACTCATACGAGATTTGTACGCAACTCAACGCAGGCGCACCCGGGTTTGACTTGCTATGGACTTGCTTAGCGCACCAAGGTACTATGTATGTATGATATGTACTTAAGTCTTATCTTGGACTATTGAATATTAAACACATTTGACTGCACGATTCATTTGCAAAGAGGTTTCTTTGGTGATATAGATAAGTATAGTTATGGGAATAATTACAGAAAAAGGAATTACGTGCGTACAAATTACTCTTGTCAGTAGTGAAACTTCTTTGGAAAACTAATTAAAAAAACTAATCATTAACGCTGCAACTTACAATTATTTAAGTTTTTTTTTTGTTAAGTTTTTGGTTTGTGTTTTACCACGTCTAAGACTAGATGGCGACAGTAGTAGATTAAATCGCGGTGGCCAAATTATTTCTTGTTAGTCTAAGGCCACCAAACATGTGTAACCATACATGTGTACTGCACAATCCAATATATTTAGGTGAAGCATCTCTAGTACTGGTTTTATTTGCGCTCCTGGTTGTGTTGGACCTAGGGACATACTTTGTAATCGATACCTTAATCATGAGCAGTATCGAAATAAAGTATCGTACTCATAAAAGTATCAAAACAAAAGTATCGATACTTCTAGGTATCGAGTACAAACACAAAAGTACATACTTACTCAATAGTAGGAATTGATACTTCGAGTGCCAAAAAAAAAAAACAGTAGGTCGCTTCAAATTTCGTACAAATACTGAACAACTGTTTCCAAATACATAATTATGTCAGATATCAGTTGACCAAAAAAGTCGTCTCTCCAAATTATCGTACAAATGCTGAACAAATGTTTTCAAAATTTCAGACAAAAGATTAATAGTACCTACCTACTCATTTAAATCTTTCGATACGATGCCTGCCAAAATGTACTCATTGAGTAAAAGTATCGAATGCAAAGTATCGAGTACAAAAGTATCGGAATCGAACGGAAATGTACTCGATACCACAAAGTATCGATACTTTTTTCGTGTCCCTAGTTGGACCAGTGCCGTAAATAGGGCGGTGCCACCGGTGCCCAGGCACAGGGCGTAGACTCTGGGGGCGCAAGAATTAAATGGCCAGACTCGGTCCACTTTCACATGGCTCGTCTGTTTGTTTGCCCACATCAGTTCTTTAAAAAAATAGATTTTTCTTCCAAAATATTAGATAATTGGTCCACCAACCAAACAACTAAGTTCCTTGTGGTTTATTTTATCACCTTGAAAAAACGGTCACCCATCCAAGTACTGACCGTCATGACGCTGCCGCGTTACCGGTCACTCAAATTTTACCCCTCATGCGCCTAAAGAAGTTTCACTTCAAAAAATGGGGTTTGCTATATTTATTAATTAAATAAATCACGGTTATCGGGTACCAAAAATCTGTTTAAATTAAGGCAAAGGTAATTTATCAACACTAAGAAGATTTTAGTAGGTATTATTACTATTGTTAAATACACAAATCGGGTACCAAAAATCTGTTTAAATTAAGGCAAAGGTAATTTATCAACACTAAGAAGATTTAAGTAGGTATTACTATTGTTAAATACTTAATATAAAAACACAATTTTTTAATAACAAATAAATAGGTAGGTACAGGTTTTTAAAGTTAGATATATTGTAAACATAAAAAAAAAATATTAAAATTCTAATTCATTGTTATACTTTTGGGATTATTTCCTATAAGGTAGGTAGGTAGTATATCCGGTTTATTTTAAGAAAAAAATATTTGTAATTCTTGACATACTTGATTAACAATTTGAATAATAATCTACCAGTTTATGTAAAACAGATTTTGAATAACACAGGAATAAATTATCTAAGAAAATGTTATCCACAGAGTTACTTATTATTAGTAAGAGGAAGAGTATTATTCTAAATACGACATTAAAATTGTCAAAAAAAAAAAAGACTAAATCTTACGGAGGTACGTTGAAGCCATCAAAATGTGTGACTAAAAATAATTTAATCTTGTCACGTCTCACGCTAAAGCGAGCTCTGACGGCCTGACACCTAAATACAACATCATAATACCGTATTGATTTACGGTCAACGATAATGTTGTTAGAATTTTTTTAAGACCTCATTAAAAAAAGCCTTGACAATAGTATTACAAGTAAGGAAGACTAAAGTTAAAGACCAACTAAAATTAAAAAATGTAATTCGCACAAAAAAATAAACAACTTCGACTACAAAAAAAAAACCTTATAAGACGAAGCTTATAGGTATTATACATTTTTTGTCTTAAGATTAATTAAAAATCAATTACAGTGTGGGTGAAAACGGGACATTGGATTATAGTATGTTGACATTTTAATCTATCGTTCATAGAGACAATTAAAACGTAGTGGTTATATACTCGGAGACAATTTACCAGGCCATAAACCAGTGGCGTGCATAAAGTTTTTAGACAGGGTAGGCAGTCAAAAAAAAATTGCGTGCGCACAAAGTACACATGTCAGAAGTGAAACTTCTTTGGCAAACTAATTTAAAAAAACGAATTGAAAAACAAAAATACAATTAAAATCACCTAACTGCTGATAGCGCCATCTATACCAAACGAAACAAAACTCGATTCTACACTAGATGTCACTTTATATTACAACCAGAAAATAATTTACATGAATATTATTTACTGTTCTTAATTAATTATTAATTGAATAATTACCTTTATTTAGTAAAAGGTTACTCGTCATGTCCTCTGAAAGGTAGTTCTTATTTACCCAAAAAATTCACTATATCAATTAGCCGTCGAAATGTTTCGATTACAAATGTCCGATCTATATTCGGCGTTCAATGTATCATTTGAATGCTTGTTTCGATGCGGTTTTTGCCAAAAGTATGTAATTTTATAGAAAATGCTAGATGTTTTTCGGACTGATCATGTTTTTTTACAGCATTAGTGAAATTGTGCAAATCTACGTACCCATTACAATTCCAAACTGATTTAGAAGTTTCGAATAACAAGCAAAAAAAAACACTACTTTCATTAAACACCCATCTCTTGTATCTTGTATCCAACAAACTTTCTATTGGGTTCCCTAAATTATAATTCTTTGGAGGTCCGACGGTTGCACCGTCAGTTGATCACAGCGTGCAAAGTATTCCGTGGTAGGATTGATGCCCCGGACCTGAGTGACGGGCTCTGTCGATTCGCTGTCCCACACAACTACCTTCAGTTCCGCCACCATAAACTGTTTGCCGTACCTCCAGCGCGTACTGTCGCGAGAGCGAACTCGCCTATTCCCCGCATTCTCGCCACGCTCAACGCTCTTCTGGATGCATACCCTGAGTGTGATCTGTTTGCGGATGAATGGTCGAAAATACTGTCTGTATGTATGAAGTTTTGTGAGCGAGGTGTATAATTGTTGTAGTGATTGTTGTTGTTTTTTTTTCTCAATCTTTTTTGTTTTGTTTTTAGTTCTATTTGTTGTGTATCCTGATTGCTGTGTTTATGTTTTTATATTTCTTGTTAATAATTAATGTAACTGGTGTAAACCGTTTTAATTATTATTATAAATAAATAAATAAATCTCCGTTACATATTTCACAAATAAACTTATCTATCACTAATATATTGATATTTTCACTAATTACATAAAAAAACAACGCACAAACGATAAATTCAAAGCGAATACTGACTACTGAAACTGAATAGTGAATTGTCATAATATTACACTGTGCCACTTGATTGGACGGCGGCAGCGATTGCGTAATCGATTACGCGACCGTGTCAAAAATCATAATTATTGGTACAAAATGGGTACAAACGAGACAATTTGATTTGACAGGTTATTCTTTAGGCAGTGCCTCTACCATTGGTTAACCGACCAATGTTAAAAACACAATACTTTGTTCGAATTCCATATGACGCGTGACTTTATAAAATTGTAGGATTATAATTATGTCATTCTGAAATTACTAAGATTTGTATGGGGAGTTTAACTTCGAGTTAGGCTAGTAGTTCATAAAAGGCCCAGCGCGCTGATATCGCATACATATTATAATTTATACGACGGCGTGTTTTTAAAATTGAAGGAGATTTAAATTGAATTATGGTTTATGTCTTTTACAAAAATATTTAATGTTCATGTTTTATATATCATTTTTAGTAAGATGCCAGGGTAGGCAGTGCCTTTCTGCCTATATGTGATGCACGCTACTGCCATAAACTCCAAAAAAAAATGAAGAGGAGAATATTTGCAATGAGAAAAATCTATAGCAGCCGGGCTAGCATGCGCGCCACGACAAAAGTTTGTCTACCCCTTTTCTCGTATTATCTCTTTATGTCTACAGTAGCTAGCATGCGTGCACGTGATACTCTTCTCGTCACGACAATTGAAGAGATAACAAGAAATTTTAGTTATCGTAGTTTTGTCGAATTTTGACGTGATTTTGACGTTTTAAGAAGATAAACTACTCGTTGTCAATATTAGAAAGACTACGATAAACGAAATATATTAAAATTATAAATATTATTATAATATCTTTTGTATACCATGACGTTTCCGTTCCGTTTTTGTCTTCGGAAGAGAATTATGTCTCTCGTATTGCGCATGCTAGGGTAAATCGAGAAAATACTCGATGTAGACATTATCTATCTCTCTCGTCAAGAGATTATCTCGTTGTACGCATGCCAGCCCGGCAGATTGACAGCAAACACACGAAGTGCATCATCCTAACTCTTTAAATATATAGTAATCAATAAAAATAGAAAAATATAGTGACAGCTTCATTAAAACTATTTCATACATCATCGTTTTACAATTAACATCCTCATTTTGTTTATGTTATTATCTGTAATAACATAAATACGTGTATTGTCAACCAAATCAAAATATTTACTTTGATTATCAATCGGATATGATTTAAATTGGACCATAGAAAGATAGTGTATCGGTAAAGTACATAATTGTATGTGATACAGACAATATAAATGTAATAAATTATCAGATTTTAAGATAAAGGTATATTATCTAAGACTACACTTCACCGCGATAAAAGATAAAATCGAGTTGAATAGCCTTTGGATCTGCCTTAGAATTGCGTTTTGAAAACTCTTCTTGCATCTTATTTTGACTTATTCTTAGTAAAGATCGATAATAAAGTCTTCATTACAAAAAAGTTGACTTTAAATAAAGTTATGTACAATTATAACGTTTAATATAATCTGAATAAGCATATTGCAATATTGGGTATTAGTGCGTAGGTGCCGCTTAGCTTTGATTTGAATGGTTCCGCAACCCTGTAACTAAAGTGACTCTTAGCGGGGTCATTATAAGGTTGCTTAGTTTGTTATTAGGTATTTTCGCCCACATGAATGACCAAATGAGGGTAGTCGTGGGTAGCGTGGAGGAGTAGAAGCCAAGGCTGCTCCAGTCGCTTAATCTTGTAACATAATGTGGGACGCTTAATTGATACATCTCATTAGAAAAGTCATCGATTTTATAGATATAATGATGTAATGGTCAGTTGATCCGCTGCATGACTAAATATGGTTTTGAAAAAAATAACAAAACAGATTGTGAACAGTGTTTTCATACGTAACAAAGACAAAGCTTCGTTTGAACAGTCTTCGAGAATGCGTCAAGGAACAAATATTGACATGAGATTCATTATCGCACCGACCTCGATATGGTTGCACTACATCTCTCAAACTGGCTCGAGCAAGGCACCTATTCTTCAACGTTCCCACGGCACCAGTACCTAATATGTATCTACTCTTGATCTTAAGCGACGTGATCGTTCGACTAATGAGAAATTTCTACCACATAAATACGTAGGTACTTTTTTTACCAGATCAACAGATGTATTGCACTAACATCTGGAACGGAATGAAATAGTTAATTAATATAGCAAATAAAATTTATAATTGTTAACCCTCCTAAATAATAATGAAAGTAAGTGACCGTCACTTCTATATATTTTGAACGTATGTAATACAAGAGCAGCGCGTGGGCATTGTAATTTGTAATGAAAATCGATCTCTTCATACTGCCTAGTGAACCTGTCCTGTGGGTGTAAGGGGCCGTCTCCACGAGCGAGCGTCTCGCCGGCGATACGCCCAACTATCGTCGGGTCGTCTCCACGAGCGAGCGAGCGTATCGCCAGCGTATCGTCGCGTATCGCCAGCGTATCGTCGCGTATCGCCAGCGTATCGTCGCGTATCGCCAGCGTATCGCAGCGTGTCCGCGACGGATTTGACGATGCGTTGTTTATTGAAAGAGTTCAGTTAGATCATTAGATGCCAGACGAGAGCGAAATAAGTAGTGTATTTAATAAAATTTATAAAACCCCTCTTTTTGCGTCGAAGGTTAAAAATAATATAATTCTTCATTATGGATGTAGTGCTCTGGGGTCCTTGTGCAAGTACGCTATTGAATATGCAGTTATTATTATTAAAAAATTAATTCAAAAAAACTAATTAAAGAAACGAATTTATAAAACAAAAAAAAACTAATTGAAAAAAAGAAACAAAAAGTCAACGTCACGAGGTGTTCCCAGGCGGTCACCCATCCAAGTACTGAGCGTGCCGCGTGAGCGTGATGCTGCCGCGTTACCGGTCGCTCAAATTTTACCCCTCATGCGCCTAAAGAAGTTTCACTTCAAAAATATCGATTTTTTTTTTCGATACGATACGAATTTCTTAATAATAAAAAATAAAAATAAAACAAAAAAATACATCAAACTCCGATATTGATATATTTAAAAATATCGATATATCGAGAATCTGATATTTAAAATAATTGTGTTTGCTAGCAAACGAAAAAAAACCGACTTCAATTACATCGACAAATAATACAATGGAAGTAGATGAAAAAAATTAACAAACGCACTAGTCGTCACTACGATTTTCGAAAGTTCTACTCGATTTCTCTGGGATTCCATCATCAGATCCTGGTTTCCTTATCATGGTACCACCCTGGGGATATCAACTTTCCAACAAAAAAAGAATTATCAAAATCGGTTCATTAACGACGAAGTTATCCCCGAACATACATTAAAAAAGAATATATACGGTCGAATTGAGTAACCTCTTCCTTTTTTGAAATCGGTTAAAAACGCTGTGTTTCAGAGCGCGCTCGCGGCGATACGCCGGCGTGTCGCTGCGAGAGCGCGGCGAGTCGCTGCGAGAGCGCGGCGAGTCGCGACGCTAGCGCGGCGATACGCCGGCGATACGCTCGCTTATTGCCACTCGTCGCATCGCCGGCGATACGCTCGCTCGTGGAGACGGCTCGGGATGGCTCCATAGAGAGTGTATAGAAATAGGTGGCTCGACGATACTATCGCCGGCGATACGCTCGCTCGTGGAGACGGCCCCTAACTGAGGCCTACGCTTACTGAGCTTACAAATACCGTCTAAAAGTTTTTGAAATTTTATAGTCACCTACGCAAACTTTGTTATAAATCGAGTTCATTTTCATTCATCTTTGAATTGGATAGATTTATCAAGTTTTTTAAAATGCGAGGCCATACACAGAATCTACTGGAGACACAAAATGAAGGAAAAAAAATAGTAATCTAATATATTATATAATAAAAGATTGATATTTTCCCAAAGTAATCCTCCTGGGGGATTGGGGATAGGGTCGGCAACGCGCTTGCGATGCTTATGGTGTTGCAGACTTCTATAGGCTACGGTAATCGCTTACCATCAGGTGAGCCGTACGCTTGTTTGAATGTTTGCCGACCTAGTTACATTAATCAAGTAATTTCGCAATTGAATGGAACTGAATGCGATATATTTTGCACCAGTCGAGCTATAACACTTAGACAATACTGTTAAACTATTCGAATAATTATTTATTCATCTTTATATGCATATTATATAAATCGATTACCATTATCCTTCATTAATACGACTAAAATTACAAAATAATAATAATAAATTCTTATTAAAAACCGGCCAAGTGCGAGTCGGACTCGCGCACCGATGGTTCCGTACAAACCTGTAGGTATATAAGTAAAAGTTATGATATTTTGCTGCTAAATGCTGCTTTAACTGAGGTTGGGCACAGCAGGAAATTTCCTGCTCAAAATATGGAGCAGCCCGATTGGGGTAGTACCTCGACCTTACAGAAGATCACAGCTAAATAAAGCAGTGTTGTGTTCCTGTTGTCTGTGTCTGTGTAGAATATTGGGTTATATATTATAATTATGTATATAGCATTTTGTCATTGGATAATGTAGATTGTAGTATAACCTCTTGTTGGTATATTTATTTTAGAAATTATTTACTATGGTGACTACTTTAAACCACAGTTGTTTTTTTTCTTCTGTGTTTATAGTAGCGTCTTTATCTTGAGCAATATCCCAAAAAATCTTATATCCATAACATTATATTATTCTTATATTTTTACGCATTTTTGCACCTGTGTTAAAGCTCATATTTCTTCCTATTTCTTGCTATATTCGACTACTAGCCCAGTCAAATTAGCTCAAAAACGAACTGAGATTTACAAAAATTGGAAGCAGCAGTTTTCCTTTGGAATTCGTTGGGGAGTCACTGGTAGCTTAAATTCAAAAAGTAGGAAATCCAGCTTCATGCGCCATCTTGATTTAAAGGGTTATTTTTTGTATCTTGGATAACTCGTTTATTTTCAATTTTACACGAAAAATAGTTATTACAAAACTTGTTTAAAATTAAATTTTCTACAATTTTGGTTCTCATCACTTTGTTCGCTTCATCGCTTCAAATACAATGATAAGGTTTCACCCCCTCCCATATTCTCGGGTATAAATCGAAAAATATCGATCCTACGAAAAAATCGATAGGGAATTATAGGGTTAAACAAACAACTCTGTACTTTTTGTTATTATAACTATTTAGCGAGTTGGACTGGTATTTATTTATCAATCATGTACTTCAATTAGCATTCTAGAATCTTTAGACAACTGTATATCAAAACAAATATTGAGTGTACTGAAAGGTCGAAGTAAAAGCGTGGTAGCCAGTTGCCCACGACCAGAGTTGATATACCGTTGACGGTTGACTAGATTTGTGGTAGTTAACATTTTCACATGAATATATTTTAAGTTAAGATACATATACCTTTAATTATTACGGATTGATCGATCAAAATGTAATAATTTCATGATTATACTGTTTAATATCTATACATATTTATAAGAAAATAATCTTTATTACTTTAGGCACAATTAAATGAAAGATTTTGGTGAATCGTCATATCATATCATATTTTTTTTCTGTTTGCAAATATACATATACCTATGTATTGAAGACAGCGTTATTCTAAACACCTTCATGCGTCATGTGGACCAAGAGTGGGATAATGGAGCAAAAAAAAAACCTTCGTCGTAAATGACATAATTTTTTTTATGATGTTTACAAATTTTTTCTCAATCGTGTGACACGTATAGACTTCTTGTCATCGTGATCGAATAGCGCGACAAATGGTGCTATGCCCAGGAAACCGCGCCAAATATCTTTTTTTCGTTTTTATTAATGACTGTCTCCGACATAATTATATGCTTATTTAGAAGTTTAGAAATTTTATTAAAATATTTAACGGACGTGTCATTATCTAACCTAGCAAATAGGTAATCATGGGTGTGCTGTGAAACGGACGTTTGGAACTACTCGAGGCTGCAAGAGCAAAGGTAACGTCGAAAGGAAGAACGCAATTATGATAACCATAATGAGTGTTTAGTGTCTTAGTTTCTTGAAAAAAAAAAAACCTGCCTGACTGACTGCTTATTGAATAATAGTCTTACATTTTGGTGGTCTATTGATAAAAAGCATTTTTGTAAATGTAGAATTCAATTATTTAAAGTTCATCTTGCTTATAACTTATTGATAGGCTTAGTTAACCAGTTCTCAGATACTTTTTTTATCTCAACTAATAAACTTTTTTATTAACTGGTTGCAAACTTTATAAATATATAGTTTATAAAGTTATAAAGATACATACGATTCAGCCTTTAGCAACCCACCAGCTGGGCAAAGCCTCTTTCTCCGTGTAGGGGAAGGGTCAGAGCTTAATTCACCACGCTGATCCACTGCGAGTTGTCGGATATATTCCCTACTATGAGTAACAATTGCTATCAGGTGTTTATGATAACAACCGGGACCGATAGTTTAAAGTGCTCTCCGAGACACGGCGGACACAGACCGGAAATAAACACAAATATCCACTCCGAGCGGTAATCGACGGTGTTTAGCGCCACCGACACGGCACATGTACCGTTACACTCGTCGGTTTAAGGATATAATGGAGTTTAAAAAAGAAAAAAATATTAAATACTCTTATCTGTAGGTACAGTTAAACCTTAGATAGTGTATTAGCAACCTGTAATTTAAGCCCTAAATAAAGTTTGGGTTTATTTTATAGTAGTTTCTAGAATGTAAAGAGTAATCTTCCGAATCAAATTTACGGTCTACTCATTGTGACAGACAACTTGAATGTAATTCTTCAGCGCTATAAACAAACGGAAACTAACGATGTAAAACTGTTGACCCACATAGAACAAAAGGTGTATAAATCTGGCTTGAAACAATAAAAAAAGGTTTTATTTTATTGATGACGATCATTGATATTGGACACTGGTTTCAACTTGATAGATTTACGTCTCCGACCTTGATCTGACATAGGCTTAAGTTACAGTTTTATTGTGAAACGCAGTGTGACTTAAAAGTATTATTTCGTCTTTGATAGAATATAAAAATTAAATCTTATGAAGCGGAACTTCTTGGGAAAGGCATTAGAACTACTCAGTTTTGTAATATTAAGTTCACATAAACTGGATTTGATCAATGTCATATCGACTTCGTGATACTTTTTTGTAATTTTAATATTTGCTGATATGTACTGTGAATTGTTGCCGATAAAATAAGAAATCTCAAAGAAGAAAACAAGTACTTAAGAATTGCTTATTCTTGTCTCGTCGTATTTGTCATGGTTTTGCAACGAGGTCTTACCTGTCTTTCACGACTGACTTGTCTATAAAAGTAATGAATGCATAAATAGTTTATTTATAGATTTATTGTGGTAAAAATGTAATTGTTAGAAATCTTTAAATGTCAAATAATGGTGTATTCATGCTAGGGTTTGTGAATGTAATTTATATTTTACTCTTATTGAATAATATAAAAAAGTTAGTATTTGATTGAAAATAGAGTCATCTTCCTATATTTGGATTGGAAAATTTACTTACTATAACTGTAGTTTAGATAAATATATTTATTTATTTCTATTATGTTATTCTAGAAATGTTATTTAGTTCTGATTTAGCATTAAAATTATTCATACATCATAAATAAAGTTATATTAAATAAGAATACAAACCCAAGATCATGATATCGTCTCTCCTTTCCAAAAATAAATTGTTTCCTTTTTTAAGGTTCCGTACCTCAAAAGGAAAAAAAACGGAACTCTTATAGGAGCACTATGTTGTCCGTCTGTCTGTCAAGACCGTTTTTCGCAGGAACGCGTGGAGGTATCAAGCTGAAATTCATACCAAATACTCAGATGACAGATCTACTGTACTAAAAAATCAAACTTCTAATCTAAGCCAACGCAATCAAAAGATTATGCCAGCCGTTTATGCTGCAAATTTTCAATACTCGCAAGGGAATCAAAACCTACAGGGTACTTTCCGTGATTTCATAATCTTGAAATTTGGTATGAAGCAACGTCTTATAGCACAGATAAAGGAAAAATTGCGAAAAGCATAAATATTTAGTTACATCACATAATAAAAATATTTTTAATAATTTTGATTGTATGGAACCCTCGGTGCGCGAGTCCGACACGCACTTGGCCGGTTTTTTTTAACGTGAATTTCAATTTTGCGTCACGTTAGTGGTATGATTACACGAAATTAGTTTATGAATTGTTTACCTTTTGTGCTGGCGATATCGCATCGACCTTCACGCTTTGGAGTAATCGCGATCCTCGCAGTGCGCGGACGCAGTCTGACCTGCTAGTTTTGTATTATATTTTACAATAGAAGTCATGCTAATGCATATAAAAATATATTTTAATGGTTTTGGTGAATAATAAATTCTATTGAAAATTGTTGATTGTGCAATAAACTCGTACAATTTATATTGCACATTCCAAATATTTAACAAGGACGTGGGTATCTTCTCGCCGCTATTGGTAATAGCAGTTTGGTATAAAAAGAATATCTGATTTGGTTGTGAAAATATTGTCCGAAACTCCGAATATTCCATTTAAAACTACTTAAGTACCTAATATTAAAATGTTCATTTTCTCGAAATTGTGTCTGCTTGCCGTTCAGTCGTTGCAGGTCATTCGGTCAAGTGGTCCTATCTGATTATAATTTTAGATTTTATCGCACAGAAATACGAATATTCCATATCCATTAAAACGTTTTATAAATCGATTAATTATCTCAACGCAATAAGCAACGTTACTGTGTAACTACTGGTTTTGTTTTAATCTCTCATAGGGAAGTTACTCGTTTTTAGATCGTATTGATAAAATTCACATGCAAACTTTTCGTGTTGCATAAATACTGGTCAATGACCGCGTATTCACGTAAGCTTTCTGTATTGCTTCCGCTGAGTGAAAATCAAAACAGACCGATTTCGAACGATGTCGTTTTCGTCCAATCGGGGCCAGTCTAGTTCTTCAACTTTCTACAACAGCATGTAGGTGGCGACATTTTAACTTTAGCTGGCTACGGACACTTTTAAGGTTATTACCTTGTTTTTATTAAACTAGATGTCAATATTTTGGCACATTAAAACGATATTAAATATGGTGAATAATTATTTCATGATAAATGATACTTATTTTTCTTATATCATTCACAATCAATAATCGACCGAATTTAACTAACGAGCAGCACAAACAGTGACTGTTGAAAGTGCCTCTGTTGCGCCACACGTGTGGGATGCGTCGGCGCCGCGCCGCCGTCGACTCGGATGTATTTCTATGGACTTATGGGTCTTCATTCATTTCGCGTTAAGCAATTTGGTGAACGCATAATGTTTACCGATTCATTCATGCGATTGAGAAACCTCAAGCTCAATTTAACTAAGCATCATTTTGTCAATTGTTTGTTAATATTTTTTATTTGTGAAGTAGAGTTCTGCGGTCGCTTTTTAAGTAAACACCTCTGTTTACATCGTTTCGTATTAGATAAACGATTACATTTTTAAGCAATTTGACTTATGCGGTCAAAGTTGCTCACATTATCGAACACATCTTTTTAAATTCGTGACTAAAAATGCCATGCGTGATTCGGTGAGTCATCGAAGAGAAGTTAGCAGTTTAAATGTCTCTTCTGCTAGGCTGATAAACTGATATCATCTCACTCTTACTTGTTCGTTTTAGATGCTGCTATCACCTTCTAACACAAATCGTACACCAGCATTTGCTTGCTCGCCCACGTCGCGACGACATGTGTTAATTTAATTATTTCTACCTACTTTGCATCACTTGTAAACTCAACTGTGTTTAGAAGATGTATCGAGTTATCTATCGAGCGTATGTATATTAAATATGAATGTATTATTTCAGATTTAACAATCTTATCTTATTAAACAAAATATACGAAGTCCTCACGCTTGGTAAACGGTTTATTACTTCGTTACTGGTTTGCTACTCTTTAAAGAATCCCCCGCGTAGATACAAAAAATATAAAAAAGGTCGGGGACGCTTTAAAAAATGCAACAAATGTTTACGTAAAAAACAGTTTAACAATATTCAAGATTTTTTAAATGAATATTACAAAAAAAATGGGTTGTCTGGAAGAAATGGCTAAATAGCCATAAGTCCGCCCATTGTACTTCACAGTCTGTAAATGTCTTTAAATGTGTTTAATGTTTAAAACTTTAAAATGTAGTTGTGGTGTACAAGTATAAATAAATAAATAAATAAAAAACATCGGTTACAAAATATTAAATATAATTATGATCTTAGAGTTTTTGTAGTAGATAATATTTCAAGTCGTATGTTTATGTATGTATTATGTTTAACATAATAGGTATTTCCTTTGTAACATTTTGTTTAAAATATTTTAAAATCTATATATACCTACTTAATCTTTAAAAATTTGATTTCATTGCAGTTTTAAAATTGATTAATTATTATTGTCCTGAAAATGAAAATTTTTATTTATGTTACGTGATTTTAAATTTTGAAACTAAGTTTCTTGTAAAATAGAAACCTTTAAAAATGCTTACCTACATTTCTAATAAACAAAACTAGTCTTCATTACTATAACAGTTAAGTTGCTAACTTTACTGTCGATGTGTTTTAATCGTTATAAGGTCATGTAAGTAGTTGCTAATTATGTATATTTTACGCGATAATTATTTTAATCATTGATATTCAATGCTAAACGTTCGGTATCAGGTAATATTTAAGAGATTTTGTTTGTTAGTCCATTAGTATGAGACTCATTGTTAATGTAATCTAAGTAAATATTATAAAACACATTTTATGTATGAAATTACAAAGTTTACTTAAAATTTATTAATAGAATAAACCAATCTAGTAAAGTAGATGGAAGTTTTGTAGTCGGCGATTCTGTTAAGATTGTTGCATTGGACTTGAGCCAGAATGTATTTACAAATTTTTTATTACAATTGTTTAAAATATCAACAACTTTCATTGTTTGAGATTTTCGAGATAAGTTTTATATTTGATCGTAAAATTATTTTAAAGTATTTTATAAAATTCAGTGTAATAACCCGCATTATTACGAGTATTATCGACCTCTCCTGCATTACATTTTGTTTAACGGTGCGTTTCATTGAATTTTGTGAGAACGCCGGCTAACCCCTATTTACAATGAATGCTTTACAAAATAATAACTATGATATTATTCTTGTACTTTTAAATCATTACATTTTTTACTGTGTTTACTAAAATTAAATAATATTTAATGTATCCAGACAAGAATGTGACAAATATTAATTACATAATTACATTATATGTTATTACCATTTTGTTGTTATTAAAAATGTAGTTGACATAATTATGTATGTTTTAAATTGATGATTAGTCTCTTATAAGATCACCAATCATCACCCTCACCACAAGTCACCACATCTTTATTATGTGCAATCTTTACGTTTTATAAACTTAAGAGCCTCTAGCAAAAACTGTTTCTCGCTATCATGAATAAATCGCGCTATCACTTCAAGGTTGTCTCATATAAAATTCGATGCAGCCTGTAACTACTCTCCTCTCCTCCATTCAACAACTCTTCCTCCATGTAGGCCGGAGATTATCCATCACGCTGCTCTACTGCGGTTTGGCGGATATATTCCCTACTATGAGTAACGATCGCTATCAGGTTTCTATGATCAAAACCAGGACCTGCTTACTATGCTCTCCTAGGCACGGTTGGGAGACCCACAAGGACAGACAGAAAGAAATATTTGTACAAATACAAATATCCATCCTGAGCGGGAATTGAACCCGCAATCGCCAGGAAGTGCCCACACGGAAAATGCATCATTAAACCAGAGCGATGCCATATAACATTTGTTACTTAGTACGGACACGTTTAATTAAAAATTTAAAGTTTTCTTCGCTGAACGTTGGCTCTATTATGTACTTTGAGATGATTATAGAATTCGCTGACTCTACTAGTGAAGCTTAGATTTGATAATCTCTTCAGGAAACGATTTGGAAGGGTAATAAAGTCTGTAACGCGAGATACTTGATTTACGAAGAATTCAGGCGAAAATATGGACAAAAGTTCGAAAGACAAGCACTGCTCAAGGAAATCGAATACTTAGAGTAACTAAAGATTAACTAAGGGTTGGAGTTTAAATTTAAATCGGAATAAGAAGAGCCTATTAAAAGTTTCCTCCCAAATATATAATACTTATCAAAAAGCCAGATTCCGATTAAAATAGAGAACTAAAAACTCGTATACTTTTTAACGGTACGATATGTTAACGAAGAGGTAAACGACGACATAAGATTATGTGGGATGATGATGCCTTGACTTTGTAACTCCAGAAAAATAAAGCCTCGTTTCCACTAGTGAAGACGAGGCATTACCGCAACATGGGACAATTGTTCCGCGTCAGCCCCGTCTACACTAGGGAACCTTTTGTCCCGCGACATGTTGGGGGACACGTCCACACACATGTTGCACAGTGTCCCGCAACATGTCCCACAGTGTGTACGTGTTTAGGGACATGTTGCTTGTTCCCGCTTCGAGATCGAAAACATTTGTTTCGCGTCAATGTCGCATGGTAGGGCTTTTGATATTTTTTAAAATATCGGATTCTCGATGTATCCATATTTTTAAATACATAATCAATATCGGAGTTAGAGATATCGAAAAAAAAAATCTATATATCGATATTTTTTAACCGACTTCAAAAAAGGAGGAGATTACTCAATTCGATTTTAATGTATATTCGGGGATAACTTCGTCGTTTACGAACCGATTTTGATAATTCTTTTTTTTTTTTTGTTGGAAAGGAGATATCCCAAGGGTGGTACCATGATAAGGAAACCAGGATCTGATGATGGAATCCCAGAAAAATCGAGGGGAACCTTCGAAAGTCGTAGTGACGACAAGTGCGTTACTAAATTTTTTTCGTCTACTTACGTTGTATTATTTGTCGATGTAATTGAAGTCGGTTTTTTTCGTTTGCTAGCAAACACAATTTATCAATTTTTATTTCATCGCCTTTTTTTCAACCGATGTACAAACGGAGGAGGTTATGTATTCGACGCGTATATTTTTTATGTATGACCACGCATAACTTTTTACAGAGTGGTCCGATTTTGATAATTAAAAAAAGAATCGTGTCGATTTAAAAAATAATTTACACAGTTTATAATTCAGTATAATATTTGTTAAACAAATTAAATTATCAGTGATTTATTAAAATGTAAGGTTCTCAGTAATTATTGTTCAATTTTAATAAAACAATAATACGTACCAATATTCAGTAAGATTTTAAAAATATTCGTTGTTTTATAGGTTCAGTTGTCAAACAACTATTACTATTATTAGGCACTAAAAGATTGATTACAGAAGCAATTCGTTAAGATGCTACAGAAGAAATCAAATATTTAACAGCTATTTCTGAGAGCACCTGAGTGATAACATTTCAATATTTACTATCAATCCAAAATTTTAGTGCGTTTAATGACCTTGAAATATTTGGTTGATCTAAATACTGTTTAATTCAGCAGGTATTGCAACAAAAATTGTGCCAACAAGTTCATTGGCATTTGACGTATTTTTCATGAGCATATTATTAATTTAATTAAATAAATAAATAAATAAAAATAACTTCACAAATGATGGAGGTGTTTCTTTATCTCTATGAGGAACATGTTGCTGCATTTGTCCCCTAGTGTGGCCTACACAATGTTCGAAACATCTGTCCCGCAACATTGTTGAGGGACAAATGTTCCTCATTTGTCCCCTAGTGGAAACGAGGCATAACGTGGCTGCTAATAGAAACGTTGACTGGAATTAATGAGAGATGACATAAGTGTCACCGATCTCTGAACGGAACTGTAAAAAAAAAAAAAAACAAACAAAATCGAAAGAATGACGCTGGAGGCGGATGCTGGCTCAAGTCAGACTTAATAATCGCCAAAATGACAAAGATATTAATTTTGTAATGATAATATACTTACAAAAAATAATTTAGGGAAATAACATGATTTTAGTACTATGTTGATACGGGACGACACGCTTCGAACATTTTAGTGACATTTTTTCGCACGTTAAAAGTTAAATTTAATGTTATTTATTCAATTATCTTATTTTTTACTTTATTGCAAACTTAAAAAGTACCTACATAAAAAAGTAACAAATACAGTGCGAAGGCGGTCTTACCACCGATGGTAGTTTCGCAAAGACCATACTTGTACATTATAATATGTAGGAAATATTGGTAACATAAAGGAAAATCTAAATATTTCTTGTCTGAAAATACTACTTCATATAGTATAGTTAAGGAATTGTATAGTTGAGGACAGAACAAAATTTCTCAAACTGTGTTATATTATAAGATAATATAAATCTTATAATAGGTACTATCAAACTTCTGGCCGGAATTCTGTGACTAATTATAAAGTCGGCAGTTTCGTTTCCCTCGAAGATAAAATAATTTCTCATGTTAAAGGAAAGTGAATTTTACATACAGGAGATAGGAGTCAGTATTGTTCGATAACAGTGCATGTAGTTATATTTGAATTAATCTAAAAAAATTCATAAGTGATAGATAATTTTAAAACATCTGGAGGAGAGCGCTCTACGAATACATAAATAGAAACTTTCAACATGATGTTGGTAGAATTCACCACACACACGAAATTGCATTATCCAATAAAAGGAAAGATATGTTTGGGTATATCGTCTAAAATCTAAATGTATATCAACAAGTTTGTCACCTTTAAAAAGCAACATTATTTAGTACTTTAATCAAAATTCTATACAATATTACAGTGAGATCATTAACAATAGCAGTTGCTAGTAAAATGAAAAGAAATATTAATGTTTTTTTTTATCGTTTCAGGTACGTTGAAGTCATATCTAAGATAATCATTGTCGTGAGTAATTAAATATAATTATTTATACGAACGGAGGTAATTATAATAAATTTCCTTACTTGATTTCTTTCTCGTCTAAATAACCATTGCGTATTGTATAATAAAGATAATATTTACGTCCGTATTACGACAAAGAATTAATGTTTCCTATAAATATGAGTTTACATCATTAGTCTAAAACAATGCAAGGTGGGGTTATAAAAATTACAAGACGCTCAGGATGGGCGTGCCTAATGGCACGTGGCGCCTGTAGGTACCAAACCACTCAACCGAACTGATTTGTGGACAATAGATGAATACTACTTTCATTTGTTGTAATTCACTGTACGGTAAACTGTGATAAAAAAATTACACCTCACGAAACGCTAAATTGTCTGGCGTTTATTGTTAAAGCTTCCGTAAATCTTGTCGTGGTGTTTTATATAGACTAGGGGAGAGTAGGGTAATGGGAGTCAGCGGGCAATAGGAGTCACCCTCATATCCACGAAACAGTACATGCGACCGACGCGTAAACAGTGTCCTTACCCCCTCGCTCTGGCCCTAGGCCTAGCCTCGAACGGCTCGCGCCAGTCAGCGTCCGCCCCATTGAGAAAAGAACATGTTTTGTTTTTGTGCTCCGCTGATGTAATTTTACTTCAATGCAAATTAGAAGGTAAGTGCCGAATTTCTTACAGTATGCTATTAAAACATTTAGACGTACTTAGTTACACGTTCAAAATTTTGATGTGCAATTCAGATTATATCAGTGTATTACAGATTTTTTGTTATTTTCATTTTTTTATCACTAGTGTAGTTGCGGGTAATGAGAGTCAGGTGACTCTCATTACCCGCAAGTGAACACTATCGCCCGCAACTTTGCATGTTTGATTACGTTATTATTATTTATTTTTAGATGCCGAAAGTACGAGTCAGGACAACTGAAAAGGCTTCCTGGTCTTCTGATAGCCTGGAATAACCCCTTATGATGTAGCATCTTTGGTTAGGAAAGCGTTTAATAATGTTGCATCTATTAGTAAAGGAGAATCAGGGTTTAGATCAACTGGAATATTTCCACTAAATCCGCAAGTATTCACCGAAGAAGATTTTCTCGCTGCACAAATTCTCCAACCAGAGACCGTTGCAATCTAAAATTGCAATGAATCTCACGCAGCTATCAGTACGATTCCCAGCAAATCAAAAGAAATTCCCTCACCAGTTCCGAGCACTTCAAAACTAATTGATTCACCAGCTCTTAGGATGTCTAACCAATTAGTAGTCCCACTCGATTCTGAACCAGATTTTGTACCACCAGTTTCTGGCACGCCAAACCAAATCAGTACTACATTGCATGATTTAATCAAATTGCCAGAGAAAACACCTGTTATAAATACAAGACAGGGCCGAAAAAAGCAACACGCTACAATTTTAACTTCAACACCAATAAAAGAAAATCTGTTAGAGAAAGAAAATAATAAAATCAAGAAAAAAAGGAAAAGGAAAGAGATGGAAAGGCAAAGGACAGTGGAAAAAGACTAAAAATACAGAACTAAAGATAGAAAAGAAGGGCACTGAAAAGGCAAAGCGCCAAGTATTACAAAAATCGAACTAAACTTCTGTATCAGATGTTGACACTGACAACTTATGTCAGGATTATGAGGATGATGAAGCAGAAGATGCTGGAAACAGATGCTTAGTATGCGAAGAATTCGAAAGAAACAACGAGATGTGATTCAGATGTACCTCGTGTGGGCTATGGACTGTTGTGGTTCAGATGTACCTCGTGTGGGCTATGGGCTCACGCGGAGTGCACTGGATGGAACTCAGCTGAAGGTTATGTCTGCGATATGTGCTACATTTGCTTTGACTCCGATTGCCCCCAAGGTGATCACCATTACCCCTATGTTGGTGTAATGGGAGTCAAATCTGTTTTTTTTTTAAACATTTATAATTTCTAAAGTTGATTGCCAAAGTGCCTGAAATTGATCTCTAATGATAGTTCAATAACTAAATTATGTTTTAGGGCGGTTGCAATAAATACTTATTTTTTAATTAATGTTTTATTTGAATTCTCGCTTAAGTGACCCCCATTACCCTCTTTTACCCTATAATTTTCCGCAATGAACATACTAATACATAAAGAACTTTTCGAACATACAAACAAACGCTTCAATTTTATTATAAATACTAGTAGAGTCTATAGATGTATTACTAAGTAGTATTTTAAAACGCCTAATCTATTACGAAAACAACATCTTGACCTATTTAAGTATTCAGAAACTTGGCAATGTACATAAAATCTACGCATGTTCCCTTACATTTTAGATAATGTTTGGTATATTAAGACATCACATAGTTTGAAATTAGTTTGTACATTATTTTTGAGGACAGTAATTACTCGACTGTCGAAGGAGGATTACGTTTTCGTTCTGATTTTATCTTAGAATGACAGATAACGGATGATACCTGAGTATGAATGAACTGCAGTGGTGGCCAACTTTTTTAGCTCTTGAAATAGGGCTGTGATAAATGAATACACTATTTATATAAGTGGTAATTTAATAATGAATCATTAAACAATTAACACATTATTTAATTCATATTGTATTTTGTACTAACTGATAGCTATCAATTGCGTTGATATTTACTTATCTTAATTTACCTTTTTTTAATTTACCCCTCTTAAGGTGTGACATTATTAAATTAATAGATGGCCCCTAATATTTAAATTGATGACTAGATGCATTGACAATTTTTAAATATAAAATTTTTTCCTTAATAAAACATTAGTAACCATCCCTATTCATATTCAAGCCAATGATGCGAGGTTCCGGCACTTCCGCCGCGCCCGTAACATCACGCGTAAACAATTCAGATTGGTACTCAATGCCCTGCGACATCTATTTGCATATAATGTACTAACTAGCCGACTAGTATTATTTCAATTACATTTACTACTACTATTAGTAACTCATTGCGGCATAAAAACAAAATCAAAAATTACTTTATCCAAATAGGCTTTAAAACACTATTGAATCGTCTTTTTACACTAAAATTATATTTTAATTCTTAATTTTATTTGATAACACAATACATTGACACGATAAAGTTAGTACGACGATACAGTTTTAACAGATTTATCTTTTGGTTTTTAAGTTTTTTTTTTACGTACCTACATTAGAGAGACTATGTTACTGTTTACTTTTAGGCCTTACGCTAATATTTGCTATAAAATTTCCATTGATTTCCTTATGTAACATCTACGTTTGCATCAGAATATACATTTTGTTTACTTAAACAGGAATAAATATTAATTGGTATTGATTAGTCACATCTATTAAGTAAACGAATACTTACGTAAAACTAAAACAAATATTTATTGAAGAATATTTGTAGGTACCTATTTTATTTTTGATACAATTATCATTATATTTTATATTTAATCATGGTTTTATTGTAAAAGTGTTACAATCGAGATAAACACCTATACTGGATAATTCTTTGAAATTGTATTATTTTGAAACTATTAAATTTATTTATTTCACACGTTTCAAAACAGATTTCATCACCGCGGAAAACGCGCTGGCCCATTAAATAGTTTTATTATGAACTCGACGCCATCTTGTATATTTTTGGCTGGAGTTAGCTGTTTATCTGCTGGGACTGCGTCCAAAGAGTAATTAGTAAGCTTAGATTTATTTTCGTCGAACGAATGTACGTTTAGCAGAAAAAACTGTAAAAACACTAAACAGGCTTGCGTTGTGTGGAAACAAAAAAAAAATCATTTTTAACAATACTTGTCTTTCAGTCTATGTATCGCTGGGAATGTTCGTTCGATTCACGTACAAGTAACACTGAGACATTTTGACAACTTGTTGAAATAGCTAAGTCAATGTAGAAACATTGTAATTTCGCCTCGTGCTGTAACGGATGAAGGTGAACTGGAGACACTATCACAATTTTAATTTTATAGAGTTCATTGACCACTCGTATTTCATACTAGCATTTAGAAAATGTTCCGACTGGCACCTGTCATCTGTACCATCTGATTTATTTTACGCTATAGTAGCCGACACAAACGAATGTTATTTTTATACAGAAAGTAAGATTATGAATGACGCTGTTTTTACCGTTGGCTATAGCCTATAGGTATATTTACTCCTTAGAGTATACATATATATTTATTCCATTGCGTTTAGCAATATCAATTTTGTACGGCCTTATAATCTTACTTTCTCTTACCTAAGACTGTTTGTATAGAATTCTCGCTAACTACTCATTAAGAAAAGTAAATAATAAAACCATTGCCATGTCTTAAATTCATTACGTATTGCTTGGCTTGAGCGTTGAGGTGTGAAATTCGTAGAGACAAACAATCTATAGCCACTCGCATTTATTTATAACATTACCGAATTGTAAACATCAAAACTCAAATGAATTAAAAAGTGATGATTCAATCTTTCTAATATTATATTGTAAAATTAATTGTAATATAAAACGTTTTAATGTTCGAATATTATATCCAGTATTATTATGCATTTAAGCAGTAATATTACTCAATTTCTGTTTCTTTTTTATCTTAACGAATTAACTCACTATACTTTACATTTTAATTCGCTTTGATTAAATATTTAAAAGATTTATTTAAATTTTATTCAGTTTAAGTTTACTTTCCCGCTTTTAAATAATAGGTATCTATGTTTTATTATAAAACGTTTTGTTAAATGTAAACGTTAATAGCACTGAATAGGCTAATTTAAAAATTTACAACCGTCTCATATGATGTAACCTACTTTTCAGACGAGGGTCGTAAAACGCACACACATCTCCTTAATAGGTAACGCACGAACTGTCATTTTATTAACAAGTCCACTTACCTGATTTCAAGTTTCGAATCCGATGTGGGTTGTTCCAGTATTTTTTTATTTTTTCGTTTGCCATCTGTTCCATCGCATATAAAACGTATGATTAACTAGTTTTATATTTCTCTTAAAATCATATTTTAATTTTAAAATCGAACTAACTATTTATTTAATAATAAAATAATAATAAGGGGTCAGATGACTTAATCGGCGCTGTTTAGTCTCGAATTAACATCCTTTAAGACCCTTTCCGAAGCTGAATCTTACCGCCTACAGCTATCTGTCACAATGCATAGGGATGAAGGAAGTGGACATGTAACAGGCAGTTTCCGAAGTCTTTTTGGACGATTGACAAAAGTTCCTCGGAGCTATTTGTCGGGCGCCAACAAGGTCTAAGCTTATAACTGCTGGTTTATGCCTACTCTCTTGTACGCCTTTGGTCTACTCAAACGAACTCAGACCGAACTTGACACCCTGGACAGAAGAGTTCGCAAAATTATTCGCAATTATACACTCGAACGCGACGGAGTCCGGCTCTACTGGGACATGCCTATCGCCACAGACAGGACGATACTGGCGAACAAGCCTGATATCGTGGTGATGGACAAGGCACGGTCGAGGGTGTTTTTAGTGGACATCACCATCCCGCATGACGAGAACCTCGAGAAGCCAAAACTGAGAAAATGGGGATCCGGGACGGTTCGCTCGCAGCTAGGATACAGAAGGCGGTGTTACTCGACTCGGTTTGTCCACCGGTCTCTCAGCCTACTCTAATCCTCCACCCGCTTATATTTATTTAAGTAAATACATGCAAATTTATTATATTATTTATGTAAGTAATAATTATATTATATGTATCTATTACATAGATATATTAAACGGGTGGAGTCAGGAGTGACATCCAACATATAAATAATAAATCATTTATTGGCAAGAAATGTAGTTTTACAGATGATAAATATACAGTTACAGAACATCTTAGTTACCTTTCTAAGATCAAAAGCGTGCTATAAAGTATCACAATCAAATTGTGTGAGCTGTCATGCTTTTAACAACATATTTTGTGTATTGTATTCAGTAATCGATTCCTCTATTATTAAAAGATTTAGTTAACCTCTTATTTTTTTTTCAATTAAGATAGTGTCCATAATAAACTATATTCCAACGTTAACCAATTAACTAACGAAGCAACTTAATTGCTTAATTATTTTGACACTAAGGGCAAAACTATTTGTGTCGCCCTTCGTCCATTGATATAATTATCTTTTATTTAGGTACAAGAATATTATATATTTCTTAAAAATGATCTTTGATATCTATTAAAATTACAATCAATGTTATGTTAATTAATACTAAAGATATATTATTTTTAATTTTGAATAAAATAGTATAACATAATTCAAATATATTTATTGTGATGAATAAATATAATAAAAAATCACGTTTACCTTGGACTCGATTAGTGTGTTAAAGTTTTTTATGACTTTTGTAGTACCTGAAACTTAATGAACAGGAAAATATGCATTATTTATGGAATGATAGGTATGCTATGGGCAGTAATATAGAAAAAAATCATTAAATTGATAATATCATAATTCATTTGCATATTCTAATTTAAATTTATTGTTATCCTTTGCATTTTAAACATGTAGGTATAACACTGTAAAAATAATACAATTTATAAAAAGCAAGCTTAAAATAATATATTGTTTTGGACAAAATAAACTGTACGAGTTATAAAATAATGTCGTTAAACATATATATTTGTTATACGTATTACTTATTATATTCTAATTTTATTCGTTCGGTATTTTTTAAATAAATTACAACCCAAGGTTAATTGGTAATGCGAAGTAAATATGTTTTTAAAGCGTTTTATATCGTTAAAGATTAGCGAAATTAATACTCTGATTGATTCCGTCCCGCTGGCTCGCAGTGGGATAACCGCACGAGCATCGACCCCGCGTGCTACTATAAATATACTTAATCTACGCAACGGGAACTCCCTGCCCTGTTATTCGTGTCTTTCAGGCCTAAATTCAGTTTCACTTTCAATTACATTGTCATTACCGTTTTTATTTTTATATCATTCTCTCATAATAATAATCTCGCAGTATTTATTAACATTCGGAGGTATTTTCTTAATTGAGATTTAAAAAATCTGACTATGATTCATAAATCATGTGGTCTGTGGAATAAATATTATGCTATCGTCATAATAAGTTAGAGATAAACTGACGCATAAACTTTCATAATTGCGACTGATAATCCGATTTAATATGTACATAGGTAATTAGGTAATAATAGACTTATGATCTAATTTACGAATACATCATTATTATTTTCGAAAGACATGTTATATCTATCGAAAATAATATTCGTAACCTTTATTAATTAGAAACAATAAAACAAGACCCGTAATACCTAATATTGTATATTTCCTGTTATATTTTTTTATCAATAAAGTACATTTGTGTTAAATCATCTTTATACCTATAGGTACAATTTAAAATTAAGTTTTGTTAAAAATATTTCAAACTATTTTTATTTCAGGTTAATGATTACTGTTTGCTTCCTTATCAACTTTTTATCGTCCTGTTTCACGAATGGTACAAATGTTTGAATTATTTATTATAACTGTTACAATTTGTGTTTCGGTTAAGTTCAATGCCATCTTTTAATTGGTGATAGCAATTGAATCAGTTCCACTTGCAACAAATTAATGTTCATTAAGAGACAATCGTGTGATACGTTTGGGTTTCTTACGAAACATCTGTCTTTCTGACTATTGCTATGAACAGTAATGTCCATTATTTTGATGAGTGTCTGTCCTTTATGCCGTCTTATTATTATGCAAGAAAGCCCAATTTTTATTATTTCATGAGGTCTCAAGAATGAAAAATGAATGAGACTTGTCTAGATCCCACTGCTTTAGTAAAATGAACATTAAGAACTGGTTCTATTCTGCAGTGTGACATCAGTTCTAATATGTTGCTGATATTATCTCCACCTGATGACATGCTACTTTAAGTGACCATTAAGAAATAGGTCTAACTAAATGTCCTTCGCGGTTTTACCGGCGTTGACATTTACCGCTACTGTTTCACTACTATAAATTGTACGTTGTTTTATTGGTAACAAAGGCTACTTGAATAATGTAACCATCGGTGACGAATTATTGAATTTTTTATTTATTTAATCGCATATAAAGTAAGTTATTTCCTTACTATTTATAAGAGGTCTGCACATATGAGATATTCAGGAAAAACGAATTGTAGTAGACTCTGCTACAATTCAGTCTCATACATTAAAATCAATACATACATTATTTTTAGAAATTATCCCCTCTGTCTTTTTGTTTAATACGAGTACACACATAGGTACCTACATCACTTAAAATCTGCTGCACTAAATAGAATCCGGGTTACTGGACGTCAAATTTAAAAATCTGCTGTAGGTTTCATCTTGCTACATCTCTAGAAGTGGAGCTATTATTCTATAAACAATTATAGTCAAATTATTTTGGAGTTTTTCTGTGCACGTATTTACTACCAATCACATCAAGGAAGAGAGCCAATATCTTGAAAATTGTAAAATTTCAGTACATTATACGTATATGTAATAGATACGCAGATTGAGTCGAATGTATCAGCTGCTTTATAATATAATCATAATATTATATTATAATGAATTAATGATAGATTAAAAAAAACCTTATGCTAACAATCACATTCGGTGCAGTGAGCCTTTAAGCGGAACTCGGTCGTCCCTGCTAACTTTCCCGGCACTAGGTCAGTTCTGCGCGGGGTCCGCGGCCACGTAACAATTTGTGATTGCAGTTTTGAAACGTTTATTGTCGCGATACGGTATTAGCCCAACAGAGGAATTTCAACTTTAAATTCATTTGATTTAAATACATAATTGAATAATTCGATTTGTTGTCTTCGCAAATTTTGCCTTGAACTTGCGATCAGTGATACGTTAGCGTGCTTGCATCTTGTGAAATGTTCGGATATAATAAAAGATATTGTTTTTTTTTAAATCGATTTCAGAATATTATACGTTTTCGTAACTGTATTTTGTAGTGGGAACATCGATGATTATTATATTAAATCCAATATCGTAGTGATTAAGTACATCATTTGATTTTATCACATATAATTTAAAAATAGCTTGTCACCGATAGTTGTAATTATTTACATACTTAAGTAGTTTCTATGTTTTTTTTAATATAAGAGTGTTGTGCAACGGTAATACAGTTCTAATTCTTGATAGATATATACATCTAACAATAAGTATAGGTAACCAACATTGCTTAGTCATAAACTCGCAATGTTAAGAGCTCTCATAGGCTTGTTTTCACAATGACGTTTACACCAAATCGTCGTGATGACATCATATTATGAGGATTAGAAATAACGTAAATTTTATTTAGCGGTTGTAATGATTAAAAATGAAACTAAATTTATAAAATGTTTTTATTATTTAACCTGTGTATAAAAAATTAATCAAAAAAAGAAAAATCAATAATATATTTAATCAATTATAATATTTAAAAAAATTTTAAACATTAGAAAAAGCCAAATCTTTGATAAAAATTTTGTGTCCTTCTTTACTTCTATTTTAAACCATTTTTGTTGTCAAAGATAGAAGATATTCAGAGAAAACAAAAACGGTACATTGAAATTCTTATATTTTTAAATTTTATATATATTATACGAATCTAAGGGTGCGTGTAAAATATAAAGATCCTACACGAATTCTTTAAATATATATATTTTTTTCATTATGTATTCATAATGAAAAAAATATATTGTTTATATGTTTTATATAGTTTTAAAACAGAAAGCTTCGATCTCTAGTAGCAGCGTTAGTTTATATGCACTTCCTAATATAGCACTTTCTAATATTATACAAATTTACCTAATTTTTTAATAAACATAAGATGTCGGAAGGCAATATTTTACGCATTATTAATAACGAGTTGACTTTCGCTTCTGTGATAAATTATTACTATTATGTTATCGATGAATTTATTTTCTTTAAATTTTATGAGTACGATAATGCTAATTTCTTATTGTCTCGTGTAATGTTTAATAAAGTCACGACTTCATGACCTGAACCACTGAACACTTATTATTTGTACTTATTATTAGACAAATTAAATTATATTTATTAAATACAATATTTAAGATAAAATGAAGTGTTTTATCCTTCAGAGGAATTCTGACTCACGCGAAATAAAAACGATTATGCTAACAGCTAAATATAGAACCCGAAAGAAACAAACCTTAATCAATTCTTTGGTTTATCTTTATTCTAATTTTAGTCGTCTTATAAAATACCCTATTGAATTGACAAAATCGTTAATTAATGTTTTCAACACGACGACGTTTGACAATTTACCTGCCATTCTGTTTATTTTTATGTAGTACGAAAATAAAATTAGATATTTTTATCGAGTACTTTACAATGCTGGGCATAATCGCCTAAAAGTAGGTACATTTGTTTGAAAATAAAATGGAGGAAAGCTAATGTTATAAGTATGTGTACCTACTTACTTGTATCTCCATGGTTTTGACAAATAAGTACATAATATAATAATATTGGTAAAGTGGTATTCTGATTCTAAATTTTAAAAGACATTTGTTTGAAAATAAAATGGAGGAAAGCTAATGTTATAAGTATGTGTACCTACTTACTTGTATCTCCATGGTTTTGACAAATAAGTACATATATAATAATAGTGGTAAAGTGGTATTCTGATTCTAAATTTTAAAAGTTCAGACCACAGTCCTATAACTTTAAATTTTAATGAGAAGCAATCAAAACCAATTATATTTATTTAAAAGTATTAATTACTTAATTAAGAACATTAACAGATTTTTAGTTTCTGTTTCCTAAATGATTACGCAGTTTCTAATTAAACCACATATATTGCAGGATAGTTTAATTTTATAGCGTAGGTCTGGATAAACCGTATTACCGTTGCGAAATATTCCCGGAATCTATTCGTAATTTGATGTCGCGTTACCGGGAATGTAGCAATAAATTTAGTGACCTAAACACAAAACTAAATGAAAATGCAACGGCGTATTGCAGAATGAATACACACGTCAGAAGTGAAACTTCTTTGGCAAACTAATTAAAAAAAAAAAAACGAATTCAGAAAAAACGAATTTAAAATACAAAAAAAAAACTAATTAAAAAAAGAAAGAAAAGCCAACACCACGTGGTGTACCCAGGCGGTCACCCATCCAAGTACTGACCGCGTGACGCGTTGCCGCGTTAGAGGTCGCTCAAATTTTACCCCTCATGCGCCTAAAGAAGTTTCACTTGAAAAATAAAGTAAATTACTACTGTATACCTAAACTACATACACAACGGACCACGGTCATCTGTTCCTACGGTAAGCCATTTAATGCTAGTGTGTTATAGGTAGCAGCTGACTGTTATAGCTAAATATTTTTTTATAAATAAGTATATACATATGTAGAAATAATAAATACATAAATAAATACAAATATTAAACCCAGACTTAGACGGGAGTCGAACCCACAAACCGCAGAGCAGAAAGCATGTATTTAAAATGAAGTGAATGAATAAAAACTATTTTATTAAAGATTGATATTTTAATTTTATATGCAAGAGTTGCAGATTTATCTACGATCTTAATAATTGGAATGGAAGAATTAATTTAAATTTTACTACAAGTTTTTTTAGTTGTAAATTTTTTTTATTTTACCGTTTATTTGCAGTGATTAAATTAACCTGTTTCGCTTTATTTAACTCAATGAAATCGACTATTTATAGATTGAATTTAAATTATTTTATCCTTGTTTAGTTCTACTTTTGTTGTCATTTTCATTTTCCTTCTTCATAATGTTAATTATTTATTATGTTATAGTTGGTTGCGAATACACGAAAAGTAATCGATTTGTTCAATTTTATTTAAAAATTTTAGTATTTTGTTTCTTTCAATTTACATGTAAATATTATGTTTCTTTATAAATATGAACTTAAGAGAAATACTGTTTTTAAATGATATTATAGATATAGATATAAATTCAAACATTAACTGCTGATATAAGCGTAAAATCATAAACGAAGATAAAAATAAGCTTTTATCATGTAAAATGTGTAATGACGTCATTATTTGATGGTAAAAGTTTTTAAGGAAAAGATTATTTTAGAGCATTTAAAATACTTAAAAGCTTATTTTTTAAACGTTTTTTCTTTAATCTATTTACTTTAAAGATAGTATAAAATTAATATGTGTACTTACAAACTTAAACACGACTTATTAAGTATTTTGTCACAGGCTACACAGTCTGGCCACGTATTTGTACGAATGGCTTTATCTTCATAGTGATCTATAATTGACATAATCTATAGATTATAATGTAGGTATTTTGCCCTGAAAACAATGCGTAGCTTATTGTAATAGACAATAGAGGATCTGGAGGCGAGCAGGGCTGTTAAGACAAAGATCAAGATGCTACTTTATGAGCTTGTGGCTTATTTTTAGTTAACATTAAAGTTTGCGTCATCAACGCATTTGAAATAGTTATATCTGTTACTTTATTAACTTTAATGAGTGTATTATGTGTGTTATTTTATTTGTTGCAATATTTTCTAGAATATTCTATTTAAATATAATGTATCGTAAAATAATGAGAAAATGTGTTCCTTGAATGATGAATATATTTGTTTATAATTTATATTGGTCTAAGATCCGGAATATAACAAAATCTTCCCTCATCTGTTAATTAGATTAAACAATTATTTATAGGCAGATTTCAATATTGTGAATTTATAAAAAAAACCTCTGCATCAATTGTAGCAGGCGTAGGGTGGCAGAGGTTTTTATAAATTCACAATATTGAAATCTGCCTATAAATAATTGTTTCATCTAATTAACAGATGAGGGAAGATTTACCTTCTCGGATCTTAGACCAATTGTGGCTGTCGATCTATACATGTACTAATGTCAAACTGTGAAATGAAACTGACTTAAAATATAATACAAGTGCAACGGAAAATATGTTTTGTCATACAGATCCATATATAATAGATACGTGTAACAAGCATCAACAAATTGTATACCATAAAGTCCTAGTAATGTACTGTAATGAAGGTATGTGTATTCAGCTGCCATAATTTGTCAGAGTGTGACACACAATAGGTCATACGTCGTGTGAAATATAGCCTTTTGCGGCTTCGAACCGTTACTCGGTAACTATCAACGTATCATTACTTGAAAGATTATTTTCATTGTAATACTCGAAATCCTATCTGAGTTCAATTGTAGGTAAATCATAAAATAGTTCATCTAATGTTCAATTGAACAAAGTTTAATATTTAAAATTCATTACGACGTCAGAATTTTAATGTTCCCCTTCGTTTAAATCATGAACATTAAAAATAGTACTTGGCTTAAAAGCCCTTGAGTATAAATAGCTCTTATACTGGAGCAAAGAGCACTTGTCTTTGTAATTACCAACACTGTTTTTGGTCTACGGACCGAGCTTTTGACTTCCTCTTCCATTGCTATCTTCTTTTGTCGATATCTACGAGCGTTTAATGTTTATCTGTATCTAAACATGTGTTCTTTACGAACAAAGAACTTAAGTATCTTTGTCCTTATAAAGGTATGGGACGTTTGCGCCTCCTACACCTTACGTGTACTGTTTAAAACCATATTTGTTTTGATGGGCGTTCCGACAACAGAACGACGAATCGGCTAACTTTGTTAGAAGTACGTATTAATGACTAGGTTTCGCTGCCACGTAGGCGATTGATTCACCTTCGATATTAAAATTATTGTATGTGGGCGGTAAGTACTTAGTTCTGAGTGGGACTTGAGGATGAACGAATGTGTGCTATGATTTTGTAATGACACCAATATGATGTAGGAAGTAGAGTAAATGTTCTTAGTTAATGAAATATTGTACACTTATATTACTCCGACGTGTTAAAAATTGATATTAAGGTTTATTCGTTTAAGGTTTCTAGGAATTCGCTGTAATAACTAGGTAATACATATAATGTTCATGAAGCAAAATATCTACTATTCTATGTTATGCTTTTACAACTAGCGGTATATAATCACACTATTTATTATGTGAATATAAATAAGTAGGTAATTTATTTAGTTGTAACATTTGATCTTCACCGCTATGAGATGATGAAACATTTGCTATTTTCCTGAAGTACAATCTAATGCAACATAAGTATTTTTTAATTAAGTTTTTTCATGGTTTCATTCATACAGACAATCTACTCACCTTTATTATATATAAAGGGTGAGGAAAAAGTATGGAAACCCCGGAAAATTTGGAAGCGGAAGTTACCTAAGGCACGACTTTTGTTTTACGACTAAGTCGTGCGGTTTTCCGAATTTTCCGGGGTTTCCATACTTTTTCCTCACCCTACATGGTACGGTAGCAAAATTTTAAAAAGGAGTTAATGATAAAATCGTCTAGTATATTTAAACGAAATGGAATATTTGTCTTCTAGTTTGTAACAAGCAAAAAAACTTTAATAAAAAAAATATTAACAACATTAAAGACACCAATATTTATTTATTTTTTTAGTTTCAAAAACATATTATTACTAAGTAATCTTATAACGAAAACGAGGTAATAAAGTCATATCCTAAAACGATTTTAGTCATTATATAAATTTTAATATTAATGAAATATAGTTTATTTATTATTATTGGTATTAAAATTAATTTTAAATGTCAAGCAATTGTCCGTATTCTTTTAAATTTTTTCATTTTGTGCTTTGAAACACATGGAATAATTAGGATAACATATTTATGGCTTAATCGAAATAACATAATATTATTCTCATGACCGATGACGAATTAAAAAAAAAAATTAAAGTGCCAGTCATATCAGCCTTTGACCTTTCTTGTCTCGTGGACAACGGAGAATAATCAATTATTATGTACTAAGCCCGTGGGAGGTCTTATTACGTCCTATTACTAATGAAAATGCCCTTAAAACTAATGACATGGAACCAGTTTTACCACTAGACGGAAGGTTAATAGTAAACTATAAAAAAAATTTCAATTTTTAGGCAATTGGTCACATTATATCCAAAATTATCAAACTTTTTTTGTTTTCTCCTAACCAAAATTTCGAAAGTGAAAATTATTTGTATCACATCACTGACTTTTGTGCCTTCACTACCAGTGTGTTTCGATGTAAAATGTGAACAATTTTATTAGAGGGAAAAATACCTTTTATATCATAATTATATTCTGTTTATTGTAAACTAGCTTCTGCGCGCGACTTCGTCCCCGTTGAATAGGACCAATTCTCTAGAAAGCTCTTAAAAGGAAAAAAAAAAACCGAAACATTCTTCATTGGTGCTACGCTCCTATTGGTCTTAGCGTGATGATAAATAGCCTATAGCCTTCCTCGATAAATGGGCTATCTAACACTGAAAGAATTTTTCAAATCGGACCAGTAGATCCTGAGATTAGCGCGTTCAAACAAACAAACAAACAAACAAACTCTTCAGCTTTATTATATTAGTATAGATTAACCTAAAAGTTACTAAGATTTTATTGTTTTGCTGGTGCTTGCTACAAGCCAATAATACTGCACCCATACTTATACTGTTTAACATCAAAATTCATATTATGACAACATGTAATAATACTAACGACGGAAATATTCAAGTTCCGTTGTTCGTCATCTTGCCGTTGATGATCTTCGTAAATGATGTAATGTTTTCAACTTAATCTTCGTGTGGCCATCGATTGAGGCATATTTACAGAGAATACAAAGGAATTTATGTATGACAAATCGCTATATTTGTATAATAGTGTTGTACATCTCAATTTTTATGGATATGAAGTCAGCTAAACTTAAAAAGTTATTAGTTGGCCATACGCAAGATAACTTATGAAGGTTGTTGCGTGCTGTTGAACATTTGTCATTTTAAAAGCACCGTTGAATTTTTGTGTTTGATGGATGTTGATACAAATCATATTTTTGGTCACTGTACCGCTTGTATGAATGGTAGAGATAGGTTTAATCACATATAATCTTAACCTGGAATAATGTACTTCAATTAGATCTACGTCTAAAATACATTAAATGAATAGCGCACACTCATTAAAAGGAAGGTATTATTTTTGTCAATGTCACGATATAATCGACTTCTAGTAACGTAAATATATAAACCGCAAATCAAAAACATACTTGATATATATGTACATAAAACGCTGAAGATCACATACTAAATAAGATTATTGAACTGAATACGAAATTTTGTTTAAACATGAAATTTCATTATTAATATTCTCTAATTTATGTATACTTCGAGTTCTTACAATATTCGGATATGGAATATTAGTAATCCATATCTATACAAAAATATTAAGGAATATTGTAATTAAAAAAATAAAATAAAAGGAATATTTAATATTTGTGATGTTTACAACAAGAAAATATCAAAAAAAAATGACTGTTACATTTATTTTAGAACCACAAAAGATAATTAACACGGATAAGATTTTCAAACTACATAGGTAACTAAACCTAAAGTTTTCTCATTTCTGTTTTACTTCGACGGTTATTTTTGTGCTCATTCGAGTATAGATAAATAATTAATTCCAAATCCCACTCGATAAAAGCCCAAAACACAACATTTAACTAATATGAAATTGTATACATTTGTAAAAATTGAAATTAATTCCATTTGCAATAATTCAATATAACTACATCAATAAGATTCTATAAAATGTCCTATAAACGTATTTAAGTGGCAGAAAATATTTCTGCCAAGGATACTGTTTATATTAACATAATCTACATTCTCAAGTAACCGCTTGGTAAATGAATTCAGCTAGCATTTAATGAACATGACAAAATGGGTTCCAAGATGTGCCTGCTTGAATTATAATAACGACCGGGATGTTAGCCAACGTCATACGTGTAATGTACGCTCGTTTTAATGCCAATATAAATATTGTTAAATAGATTTCAAATGCTTAAATTATTTTCTCCACTTTGAAATTGACTTCAGTTTTATAAAACAAAGCGAATTCAAATTCCTTCGTTTAAATCACTGTTATAATATCAAGTTCTAATGTTTGATTTCAAAATTTATTTTTGCAAAATTTGCAGTAAACCCATTGTTTTAAGGTTCATAATATAAGCTCTATACTTCATCCTATGCTCTGAAGGCACCAAGAAAAAATAATAATAATTAAAATGTGAGGGAATAAACATCTATGAGAGAGCACCAAAAAGGCATTACTACTAAAATATGTGTCCGGAAATCGTAATACTTTTTCCATAACTGTGATATATATAATATGATACATATATTTTAATTTTTATCCAACTTGATATTATATAATTTCTTGTAACGAATCACACGTGTGATTAATATGGAATTGAATCGATCAAGTGCGCACATCTCGGCTTTTCTTAGCGATGAATCATTATTAAAATATTTTTTAAGAATCGTTTAAAACAAATACTTATAATTTAGAACTTATTAATAAATTATTATTTTTGTGAAATGTACCTATATAATATATTTTTTAAATGTATATATATACATATGCTTAAAATTATTTATGGAATACTGGAGTTTTTACTAACAAAAACCCCCAAGTCTACTTCTACATGCAAGTATGTTCTCGTATTCATGTGCATATTATAATACAATGAGTAATGAAACGTAATGAAGGTGTTAGTTTAGTATTTTTACTGGTGTATATTAATTTCAAACAAAAATATTTTATAAACTGGTGATTAGGATAATTCGCTGAAGTTGAATTTTGATTCCAGCAAGCAACGACGGTCAGAAAAATCTAATTAAGGGCCTGTTTCACAATGTCCAAATAAAGTTCCCAATAAGCTACTTGCAACTTATTTATCAAATAACGACAACGTTTGCGTTTCACAATTGACAAATAGCACTAACTGACAAATAAAGTACCCAGTAAAGTATAGGTCAGATCAACTGGCCAATAGCATATTTATCTGTCAAATAAATTACTTGAAAGCCATAACACGTAGTTGATTTAATTAATTTTAGTTGTAACGTTTGTTTATTTGTGCAAGAAAATTTAAAAAAATGGATATGGAAATATTTGGTATAATTGAAGACGAAATAGATGATTTTATGTATAGTTTAAATGGACCGAGAAGGAATCCTGTACCTATTTCGACAACGCATTAATTATATGCAAGCCTCGGATGATACGGACTTTAGGATAAGATTTCGACTTACTAAACATGCGGTAAATTACGTATATTTATTAATTGTAAACCCAATTTCTTCCACCACAGAAAGGTAATTATTTTTTTTTTTGAAGTTATAACAGTACGATATTTCAAACTTGTCAACTTTCACGTTTGTTCATTTAAATGATTTAACAGTTCGACGTTCCGGTCACAGTAATACACAAAATAGGTAATGTATATTCTGTTTTGATCAATAAAAAAAATTTAAGTAATAACATATTTCAAACTGTATGTACATAAAATGTATAAAAAATAGTATAAACCATGCATTGAAATTATTAAAACATATTTTCATGTGTACTTACAACACAGAATGATATCCTAAAACAGTGGTCGGCAACGCACGGCCCGCGGGCCGCGTGCGGCCCGCGTAGGTCTTACTTGCGGCCCGCGAATGTTTTGTAAATAAGTTATAAATATCAACATAAATGCATGAACGAACCGCGATCGCGTAACACGTAGAATTAAAACGAAACTGGCAGATATATGATGTGACATTTTTCATTCAGCGACAGATTTGGTGAGTTTGAAAAGTTTCAAGCAAAGAAGATTTTTGCAAACCCTTTTTCCTGTGATATTCAGGAAGTACCGAGTCATTTGCAAATGAACGTGATTGATCTGCAATGTCATTACATTGCAGATCAATCACAACATGCGTCTAGAAAGACCTGTGTCAAATCAAATAGATTTTGTTACATTTGTGGCAAATATACATTCAAAAAATTCAGACTTCGTTAAAAATGCTTACATGGAGTACTATCAACGGCCATTGGAAACAAACAACAAGCACTGGATACCCAATATAGTGTGTAAAACGTGTGAAATTGTTTTCTGAATAAAGTTTGAACGTGGTTTGAACAAAATTTCACAGAGCTTAATGTTTTCATATTTCAAGTCTTATTGTTAAAAATTTTCGGCATAGAGGCAGAAATAATTGTAATTATTAACATATTATTCCTTGTGCATAGCGTTTTTAGAAACCAATGAGAAAAAAATATCAAAAAATCTTGTGCAGTAAGGTCCGGCAAATTCGTGAATTGCGGTGGCCCAATACTTTTGCACACTGTTGAAAGTCATTTACCGTTGTACAATATTATATTTTATATAATTATTAACGTTATAATCTTTATTATGGTCCTCTCAAACAACTCGAACAAAGAACAAGTGAAAGAAAAAAATATTTTGTCAGTTATATGGAAAAAACAGGGTGGCCCAAAACTTTTACACGCCACTGCATATCCAGATCGTTTCCAAAATTGAGTGCTGAGAATTTAAAAGCTGGAATTTTCCAAGGACCATAAATTAGAAAATTAATAAATGATGTAAATTTTACTGAAAGTATGACAACTGCTGAAAAAATACCTGGAATTAGTTTTTTTGGCTTGTAAAAAACTTTTCGGGAAATAAGAAGTCCGTCGACTTTCCTGACCACGTCAAGCAGTTACCATTATACGTTCAGCACCTTGGATACAACATGAGCATTAAGATGCATTTCATTTATAGCCACCTTGATCGATTTTCTGTAAATCTTGGACATTTAAGCGATAAAGAAAACGTTGTTTAAATAAATTGTTATATGACGGGAAACCATGTTTTTTTGACAAAAATAGCTACCCTTCATATCTCAAAATGTAGAGCTGCTAGCAAAAATCTGATTACAAATTTAGAATTAGGATAGAAAATGCAGCTAGATCCATAAAAAAATTCCATACAACAAAAATGCTGTTGTGCTGTATAATGTAAGTACATATTACGTGTACGTAATAAATTCTATATGTTTTAAAAATTTTAATGGCATTTTCATTTTTTCTATGGGATATGACCAATTATATTGTAGGTATCAGGTAGATTCTAGGGTTTAAATCATAAGTGCGGCCCGCCTTTAGTTTATTTGGCCACCTCGTGGCCCTTGCCTACCAAAAGGTTGCCGACCACTGTCCTAAAACATGTATTTCGAAAAACGGAACTATTAAACGCGAGGTTGCCAAACCTCATAACATGTAACTGGCAAATAGCTATATGTCAAATAAATTTATAGGTAAGATGATGGTGAAACGCAATGAGGACTAACTAGAAGTTTTAAGTGTCACATAATTAATTTGTCAAATAGCTATAGGGTACTTTACTTGGCCATTGTGAAACAGGCCCTTAATCACACAATTTGATACCTACCTATGTCTTGAAAGAATTTAATTTAATTATTGTTCTTTACTTCCTTACTTACGATTTTACATTTGATTTATTTTTCATTGTATGCGGAGTTCTCTAAGCAATGTTGATGAATCATTGAGCCGACAGTAAAAAGCTGTTTACTATGATCCATTAAAAACTAACTGACAAACCAAGTACTTACACGCATTGTCACAACATCTGCGTAGGTGGATGCTATGAGATATACATCTGGACTACCTTTGCATATATTAAGTAAGACAAGTCATTATTATGCATTCATCAAAAGCGAAACTGACGTGTCTAAGATAGGCGTTGCTTCTCATGAGTAGGGGAAAGGTGTACGAGATGATTCACTTAAGGAAGAATGCTTGTAGTTTAAATGATATTCTACTTATTGCAGATATAAATACGTTTATCCATAGTAAATTTATCTATCTAATTGTTTCAATACTCAAAATATATATTTTTTGATGTTTTATTATTATAAACACCATTTTTTTTAAACGTTATGAAAGGATCATCTTGTACACCCCGGTGTCCAAGATGATCCCTGTGGTAGATTATCATAGGTTATGGTAGAATTATCTAAATAAAGTCATAATCAGGGTTTACTATCTTTAATCAAGTCAGTCAGTCTCCATTATAATTCAAGAAGGAAACTATCATCACATTGTATGAGATCTATGGTTCTAGCGTTCGTTCGTTCTAAGCGTCTCTTTCCTGGCGTTATTTTACACAAATCAAATGTGAATTCATCAGAATCATCGCTATCTATCCCTGCACAAGCTTCATGGCCCCATCTTTGGCATATACAACATTTTATCCATACCTCGCCCCTATCATCCACACGGATCGTCTTGTACACCGGTAACATAATCATCTTGCCCCAATGTAACCTTTTTTATCCAATGATCGATAACATAGCCTATGTGGTTTCAACTGTTTCCATGCTGTTAAAAATCAAAATAGAGTAATATACAAAGCTAAGTAATGCATCAGCCACGGCAATAAAGTACGTTAGAACACATTAAACATAATTTTAAAGTCAACCTTATCTTAGATCAAAGTTACGTAATATTCGTTTTCTTCCTCAAAAAATTTCACTGTCACTGAAGACGCGATTACGATTGACTGAGGCGGGGGAATACCAGGGTCTACATTTTACCAATAAACACAACTAGGTGGCACTACTAGATTCGTTGCAATATAAAAGGATCATCTTCCCCCAACGGATCATCTCGTACACCTTTCCCCTACTTGTTATTAATGATTAGCTCGACAGGCATGTGATTGTTTGGAAGTGCCAAATTCTAACAAAGCGTTTTATTGTTCTTGTTTTTAACAGTCAGTATGAAAGGTTGCATCTACAAGTTAATTAGGCAGCGGATATATTAATGCATGTATTAAAAATAGCGATGATATGTTGTTGTAATATTTTTTTGTAATATCATTTAAGCAAGATATAGTCTATTTTAGAGTAGACGTTAAAAGTACATTATGAACTAACTAGAATAATGATGTATTAAAATCACGACAGCCTCATAACATAAACAAATAACGAAACAGCTTGTATTAAAAAGTAATGTCGGTCGTTCGGAGCTAGTAACCGATGTGGCTGCCAGTTCAGCTAAAGTAAACTCGACTTATTTACACGGCAGTTTTACAAGTAAACCATGAAAAATAAATATTAGCCGATAAATCAGCGAAAATCGCCGGTTTACTCCAGTGATTTTATAGCTATAATAAAAGAACCGTCAACGGACAGTGCTCAAAGAATAAATAGTACAGAACGTGGCCTGCATTCTAAAAACGCCACCCGCTACGTCCGTCCATTATTTTGCCTTCAAATTCGACACATTTAACCACTTCAAACACTTACGTTATATTATTTTATTTCAAAATGCGTGAATTCTGACCGACTGTCTGAAACCATTCGTGCATAAAATCTTAGGTATAAATTGAGATAATTTTGGTTGATTAAATAACAAAGTTCAAAAATGTAACAAATATTTTGTTGAATGCTGTTGTTTTGATAAAATTAAGATTAATTCTTGTTATTTTTGTTTTATATTATTATAAAAAAGTTAGATTTATGTCATCGATGATTGTAAAGGCAAAAATTTCTTCTTCATTTCAATTTTCAATTCTCATTCATACCTCCATCCTCCTTACATAATTATCTCATAAATATATGAACTTTTCGTTTCTTCCTAAATAGGAAATAGTTACGATTTAAGAAGCAAAAATGCATGTTTTTAGAATAAACAATAAAGTATGTGTAATACGTAATTGTGGTTCAGAATTATCTATTAAAATATTTTAAAATAAATCTATACTTAATATATAAAGCTGAAGAGTTTGTTTGTTTGTTTGGTTGTTTGTTAATTGTTTGTTTGTTTGAACGCGGTAATCTCTGGAACTAATGGGCCGATTTGAAAAATTCTTTCAGTGTTAGATAGCCCATTTATCGAGGAAGGCTATAGGCTATGTGTCATCATGCTAAGACCAATAGGAGCGGAGTCCACGCCGACGAAGTCGCGCGCAGAAGCTAGTAAATATATAAATGTATTTTTTTATTTATCACCGGCCTGAGCTTAAGCGTGATTAAAAAAATCTATCAATCTATTAGGGCGCCTATTTCGGAGACATGACTCATACTCATTCATAAGTTACGTCATTGAAGACGGAATATTACTTACAATATTTGTATTTACATCTTAATCTTAATAATTCGTACTTTTTATACATACTGTAGAGTGTAGACATATTTTTAACAGATTTAATTTAATTTTTAAATCATGTTGTAACGTAATGAACAATATTTGAGTTTAAGGGCCATCCGCTGACATTTGAAGCGTTATTTATTTTTGAGGATGTTTTATAATATTCAATCTGTTGCATATAATATCATTCGCTTAATGAAACATGATTCATTTATATTAATCGTTATTTTGTCAATACTTAGAAGGAGCTGCAATGACTGTTGTTGTGGTAATTAACAACAATTCTTGATTTATCTTTTCAGCATTAGTTTGATGATTCACATTTCGTAAACGTTGTAAGTTGATTTCTTTCAGAGGTATTTTGATGGTGTTTCTCTCGTCTTATATTTTCCTAGTCATTGTCAGTTAGTATTTAAGACGTATGCATAATTCATACATAACAACACACCAGTTCTTGACATCGGAGGCAGGAAGTCTCCACTTGTATTGACTGAAAGTGACCGTTCTGTTGAAATAACATGTTCAAATATGCTTATAATAACATTTGTCTAAAATGGTTTAGTAAAATATATTAATGACTTGCTATTTTTAATTTGCATATCAATATTTAGTTATTTTTACATTATCTATTTAAATAAAAAATTAAAATCTAACATGCCGACTCCTAAACTCTACATTACTTCGAATTTTCAACATAAATAAATTTGTATGTATTTCGTTAAAATGTATGTTTATGTTTGAATAACGTGACATTTATTAAACCTGTTTTACTTTTTCTTAAATTCCATTTTAGAAAGTATTAGCAAATTCTGTTTTATTTGTAGTAATTTTATAATTTTAAAATCGATGCTTCAACAACATTATTTAAATGTTAGTCTTATGTGTTAAGATAAGTGTGATAATATGACTTTAATAGCGTTTAAAATTACCGACACCTGAGGCCCTTTACAGCTATATTTATGATTGTAAAGCTTTCTATTTGTGTTTAATGTTCCTATCCTTTACGGCTGTATTCATTTCAATGTAATTTATTATTCCTCTTATATCCGTTAAGAAAGTATTTGATTGTATATGACTGTATTGTATAGTAAGAAAATATTCTTACTAGGAATGTTATTTGACAGTTTTGGTATTCTTCTAATTCAAAAGCTTGCCTCTCACATTGATCTTATACCCTTTTGACGTATCTGTTTAATTTCTGTAAAAATAAACCTAAATCACTTCACTCACTTCAGCCTATCGCAGTCCACTGCTGGACATAGGCTTCTCTAAGTTCGCGCCAGACATTATGGCGCGAATTCATGTGGCCCATAGTCACCACGCGCTGGGCAGACGGATCAGTGACCGCAGCTCGCAGGGCTGGCTTTGTCGCACTGAAGACGCTGCTGCCCGTCTTCGGTCTGTGTGTTTTAAAGCTAGCAGTTGGATAGTTATCCCGCCATCGGTCGGCTTTATAAGTTCCATGGTGGTTGTGGAACTTTGTCATCAGGGGATAAGTGTCGTAAGAGGCGACTAGGGAGTAGCCTCTTACGACACCCACGGGAAGAGAGGGGGTGGCTATATTCTTTACTGCCGTAACCACACAGCGACTATTGACTAATTAAGGTTATTTTTTTAGAAATTATTGTAACTTTGTCTAGAATTAAAATTGCAAAAGTGTATATTTGTTACTAGAAAAGAAAAATATAGTAGCTACCTAATACCCTAACACTTTTGGATGAAATTAACAAATAAAATTGAAGTTAAAGACAGTTTCTAATACATGGTTATTAGGGCTCCTGTATACCTGATTTAAATAACATTATAATGTAGTCGTATTGACGTTTGCGTGATACAAGTCACGCCGGTTGCAAGTCGACACGCAAACTGACCGTAGCCGTGTGTTAACGCGTCACTGCCCGACGTGAGAAAACTCCGTCTACATCCTCATTGTTCTCATGTATACCCTTGTTTTCATTGTTAGGACCCAAATTTGACTTTGCTGTTTCTTTATCATTAACTTCACTACGAACTTAACGTATTTCTCAAGTTACAAAAATCAATTCTAAATGTATTTTAAGTAATTAACATAACATTTAAATTTAGATTGTTCATTAGTTCTTTTAACATTTAAATCATTTATCATTTTTATGACACAAACGCAAACTGCATTTTCTGGTATGTGAACTAATATATTTTGCTCATTTCTGCTCCAATTGTCGCCGTCTTATTTAATTAACGCACCATCCTATTCACTTTACTGTCTAAACAACACCTTCGCTCGCAACAAAGCAAGCATTACGTCCTGTAAACGATGCTAATGAATTACAAAACAAGTATTAACGTTATTTAATTTTCCGCAGACAGACGCTAAAACTAAAAGTGAATTTGAAATTGAGTTTCACGCTGCGTCGATACAATAATATCTAGCTCTATTTGTGTCGAGTTTCGTGCTTAGAACGACTATGAATAATATGTTAATGTTTTTAATTGTAAATTTTTTATTAATAAGTTAGATCGTCTCGGAAATAAAAATATTAAAATTCGCATAACGGATACTTAATTTCTGTCGCCTCTTGGATTATATTTTGCATTTTTTACTAAAATTAAAATTAAAGTGTATAAAAATTGCAATGAATACTAATTTTTTACATTTTAATTGTCTTAATTAATGTCTTCACCTTATTTGTCCTTAATTATCATATACCCATGTCGTTATTAAAAGTTTTAATCCTCTGAATAAATTAAAGTGATTCTTATGTGATTCAATGTACTTTAAACGACTAACATGATATTAAAGAAGTAACTAAAATAAACTGAATTTGTATTGTGACATTCCTATTTCCCACTAATAATTTAGTGTTTGAAATAATAATAGATCATCATAAAACCTAAATTAAACTACTATCACCATTCTCTGATCTGCAAGGTTAGAATTACTAACACAGAACGACGCTGCGGTTATTGTAATTCAAGTAATCAGAAAATTAAAATATGCCAATTGTGGTTTTAAACTCGTTTGTAGTTAAAACAACAATATAATTCCCAGCCGCTCTGTTTTGTATCATTTATGATACCTAATCACTTTGTAGGTGTGATCTATTCTTGATATTTTATGAGAACAAATTTGGTTTTTATAACAAAAAAAAAATCGAGACTTTTTGAGTGCTTCTACTATTGTATTAATTATTATATTTTAGATAACATAGTTTTGAAAAGATGTAAGAAATATTGAAATCGGTTAGCAATTTTAAGTTTTTTTTTATTAGTAAAAATAATTTCTAATCTAAAATACGTATAGATTATATTCGTTTTACATTGACTCCCGTACGAATTATAAGTTTTACTGTTAGCACTACCGCTAGTTTGTAGACTAGATACCGGTGGAGATAATTGATTTTCTCAGGGTCTTGTAAAGTGGTAGACGCTGGAAATGTTACGCTGTAACATGGTAACTGGCTTTGCTTATGAAGATAGGTCGTTGTAGATCGTATATCACTACATATTATTATAAAACAAAGTCTCTTCCCGCTGTCTATCTGTCTGAATTATATGCTTAGATCTTTAAAACTACGCAACCGATTTTGAATGCGGTTTTATTTAGTATGTAGAGTGATTCCAGAGGAAGGTTTACCTATATGTATAATAAGTACCTACATGCATAATATAGTAGAGGAACACTGATAGTTTTAAAGTTTTCTAATGTGATGTCGTAAATAAACACATTTTTTACCCTTAGATTGCAAATATTTATTTTATATTTTAAATTTAGTATCAGCATTGCACCCGTGCGAAGCCGGAGCGGGTCGCTAGTATATTATATACTAATCCAGTTTGCTTGCTAGAATGCATTAATCATAGTACATACGCGACGCTTTCTAGGGTTACCATTACATAAATTGCTGACGCTGAGTGAAAACTTTTAGGTAGGTACATGGATGGAAATCAGTTTTTCACTGGCTTGTTTCGAATCGTTTTAGGAGTTAATTTATAACTTTTTTTTTAATTTATTCTGTATCTTTAATATTATTAGGTACCTATCTTCAGCTAGAAGTATCCTGGTTAACAAATCCTCCATACATGTATCATGTCATAAGGCTACAAACCTTTTGTTTTTTTTTGTTTTGCAGTTCGCTTTTCAAATATTTTTAAAACCAATGTACCTATTGTTTAGTCTTGTACAAGCGTTTCGACACCCGTCACCGCTGTGTCCGCTGTGACAAGTTTCCACAGGTTTTTTTAAAAGACTCGCTCTTTTCAACCTTGTGACTTTAAACAGAATAATTTAGGATTGTTAAACACTAAATAAAATATCTATTTTTTTCTTGGTATTAATTTAAAAGAAGTACCCTAAAATATAAATTTGGTTTTTGATTCATTTGAATTATTGTAAGTAACTGTTTCCAGGCCTCGTTTACGGAGACGCGGAGCGTAGTGCGTAGCGTGTGGCGTGGCGGAACGCACTAAATTCAAACGTAGGGCGTTGTATGATAGTCCACTCAACGAAGCAAAAATAGGGGAAATAATTCGTGTAAAAGCGATTTTTGGCATAGTTGTAGGGAATGGTGTCTGAAGCAACATACTAAAAGTACTGATGGATGGGGGTGAAGCTAACGGGTAGGGGGGGGTGTAAAGGTCCCTTTTTTAGTTTTTCTTAAACAACTCGTAAACGGTGGCTCATAGCAAAAAAATTTCTTCTACTTAAGTAATCTACATAAAATTCTATACAAAAAAGGTTATATACACTTTTTCGCTGGGATCAATATTTAACTAGATATTAAAGCAGAAAAGTTACTGCTAGCGCGCACCTGTAGCGTCGCGCGCCGAGATTCGCACCAAAATCGGTACGATGTTATAAAATGAGTAGGTACACCGCGTCCCGAGTTGTGATTTTTTTTTTTTTTTACGTGATACTACACCATGTCGGAGAAGTGTTTAATTTGTAATGATGTAGTCGAAACGGACTTGTCTAAGGTCGGAAGTAAAGGGATAATTGGGATAACAAAGGCAAGTGCGTTAAGAAAAGAGGGGAAAGATACATGATGATGCTTTAGGATGCCATTGTCTCCTTTGGCCTGGCTCTATTGAGTAGGTGGTTGCCGAGCCATTGTTGTGTAAAAGAGGTAATAAGATCAACGTAAGTATTTAGCTCAAATATACTCCTATATTTATATTACAGTATTTGACAACTTCTGTGATTAATGATACCTGTAGGTACACTCTCAACGAGTGCTGATTTGAAGCTCCCCCGGTAGGAGGAAGAGTGGCCAGATCTGATTTCGCCTTCATCGATGCTCTCAAAAAAAGCTGAGTAGCAGTATTTATTGAGATTTTGTTCCTGGCAGCGCTTGGTAAATTGCCAGATACAGTTTCTCGCTGGCCTGTTAAATAATCTCAGGTGATTGTGAAAGCTCACTGAAAATGTCTGAGATGTTTTGGGTTAGGTCTGGGTTAGCCGTGAACAGCTTAGTAGTTCCCACTTTACTCTTTCCATGGATCGCGGACTCGGAGGTGGTGTCGCATCCGGGATAGCTTTGTTTTGTCTTGGCAAATGGAAGCTGTTGATGTTGTCGACTGAAAACAATTTAGTCTCCACTTTTCCACGCTCTGGTTTCATAAAGAACACGTTGATATTTGGTTGAGTCAGTCCCATGAGGAGGACTACCAAGTCAACATCCTCCCCAACTATTACAACAGTTGGATGAATGGCAGCCTTATCCAATCCGCACCTGACAGCATCTCCTATTGTAACAGTTGTTTCAATCCCTGCTGCTGTCGGTGCTTTTGTCGGTGAGGAACTGTATCCCTTCATCAATGGGTCGTCCAGCTTTTCTCTTTGAAGGTAGAGTGGCAAGGGTGAATTTTGTATAACAATCCACGTGATATATTGCATCTACTGCGTATAGATCTCCAACAGTGCAGATGCGTCTTACTACGTCGTCACCCCACTCAGCGTTTCTTTCCTGCCCACGAAGAAGCACGGAATTGTGAAACGTTAGCAGGAAATCGCAGGTAATAGCAGGAAATGAACTTTGATAATGGTTCGACGGTTAGAATAAGGTTTTTTTCCACTCCGCCTCCTCGTCATACTCTTCTGTGCAAAAAAAAACATTGAACACAACCCCACCAACAGTTAGTGTGTCCCCTCCAACATCAAAGGATAGCAAGTTGTCTCAAATGAAAACTAGGAGAAACTTGAAAAAGTAATGCAAGTAGTTCTTACTTCGTAACTTGTTTCCTTTCCTTATCCGGTGTACGTGTTCTATTGTAATATTATTATCTTTATATTCGCTTTTTGAAATTTTAATTTGTTTGTTTTTGATTAATGGCTCTTATTATAAGTTTGCTTGAGACTGCTGTCGACGTATTTGTTGGCTTGTATAATTCATTAGCCTTGCTTTATTGCTTAATTTAATATCTTAATTCTTAATTTCTTAGTTTTACTTTTGTGTCTTATTTGTTTACTATATTTCGAGATAGATGACTGGATATGGAGGAGGAGGAAGAAAAATATACTTAGGTCACTATGAATACTATTTATTTTGTCAATGTCAAAATTAAAATGTAAAATACGATAATATATTATAAAACAAAATTAAATAAAAATTGGACTTAATGTAACCCAATATAAATTGTAAAATAAAAATAAAATGTTAATAAATAATAAAAAGTGAAAGTTTAAAAAAAATGTGTTATACGTTGTAGTCCGATACATAATTTGCACCTTCCAGATGATTTCAAGACAACGTCTTGTCAAATGAATCAAAATTTCTTCAGTTTCTAACTAAAAATAATAAAGAAGTCATGAAATCAGCTTATGACTGGTATTATACGCCTTCTTATTTCTGGAGCTGCATAAAACTTAATGAGGACTGTCTTTTGTTTTCGACATCCGATCCAAGCTAGTTTAGTTCGCTATTGTATTAATGACAATGGCAGATTTGAAATTTTACTGGACATTGGATCAAATTTAGCAACAGTTTTATTACCAAATAAACACTATAATGAACAAAAAATGAGACACGTTTAATTGAAGCAGAAGCGATTAGTAAACACAAAAGAAAGAACCATAAAGCAATTGAACAGAAGTCAGGAATGCAAACATGTTGTCCCTGAGCTTAGAAAATCTAAATATAAAAATATCCTGATCAAGATAAACTAGAAAATGAAGATAATCAATATGAAATGGGAAACACATTGCAACTTGACGAATTATCATAATAATGTTACTAACATATCTCATTACTGATTTTCTGTATTATACTGTGCATTCCCAAGGAGGGTTGATGTCAGGCAGGCGGCCGGTCGTAAAAAATAACATGCCAAATCACTTACAACATGAGTCTGTGGAAGAGGAGAACATGTTGTGCCGACCCTATATAAATAGGATAAGGGCAGGGAGATGATGATTTCGAGATAGATGACTTAACTTGAGCGCCTATCTTGGTCCGTCTGTGACAGCTGACAGGTCGTCGTCTGTCAGTTGTCATTGTCATTTACTACTACACTCCATAATTTACTAGCAATGTGGCAAGGGTCGAGTGACACTCTGCCTAATTAATCGTAAATCTATTGGTGTAGTTTTTGAGAAAGGAAAATTGAATTTTTATATAATATAGTAAAACATATTATGTAAATGTTATATTCACACGTGTATAATTCTTAATTTATCTTTTATTTTTGTCTTTTCAATTTAAGTATTTTAATTTGTTGTACTGTGCGATTTTATTTTATTTTTCCTTTCAAATTGTATAGTTTTTTTTTTTTTTTTCTCAACGTTTAGTAATGATTTTTATTTGTTATATTTTTTTTTCAACTGTAGTATATAATTATATATATTAGAGTCAGTAAGTTTTTGTGTGTGTGCAATTATTGTTTTAAATCTGCTTCATTTATAGTTTCTTCATTCAGCTGGCAGATTGGGAATATGTAATGATTAGTGTAGTGTTACTTATATTATCTCTTAAGTACTCATTTATTATTCTTATAACTATTGTTTATTTTAGTTATATAATATAGTTTCATTTTATATATTTATATCTATAAATTATTATTATTATTTATATATATATATTTTTTTAAATGTCGTCCCACAATAATAGCATAGATAGTGATTTATTCTTATCTTTATCTTCAAACAATTCTTCCGGTAGTGATGATAGTTGTTGCAGCTCATCATTACAACCTCTTAATGTTACTCTCGACTCATATTTCTCGGACTGTAAACAACATTTTAACGTAGTACATATTAATGCACAAAGTATTCCGGCACATTATCCCGATATGCTTGCGTCATTTGATTCCACAAAAATTCATGCAATTCTGATATCTGAATCCTGGCTTAAACCTTCTTTACTTTCAACTTCTTTTTCCCTCCCAGGATTTCAATTAATTCGCAATGATCGCACCGGCAGGGGAGGTGGCGGCGTAGCTATTTATCTCCGCTCCTACATTCCTTTTTCAATAATTAGCTCGTCTTGCCAGCCCCCTCCTGTGGATTCTGCAGAACATTTACTAATTGAAGTAACTATGTCCCATACTAAAATCCTTCTTGGAGTCTTCTATAGCCCCTCCCTTCTCGTAAACTATTTTCAATCCTTTGAAACAATTCTTGAAAATTTTTCCACAGCTTATGACCATACAATAATTATGGGGGACTTTAACACCTGCCTACTTAAAGACGATACTCGTAGTAAACGTTTGTTATCTACAGTAGAATCGTGCAACATGCATATCTTGCCACTAGCAGCCACCCATAAATTTCCAAATTCCACTCCATCGCTTTTAGACTTAATCATGGTTTCTTCATTAGATCGTGTGTATAGGTTTGGTCAGTGTCCTGCTGATTCCTTCTCTTATCACGATCTTATCTTTCTCTCCTACAAAGTTCGTCCCATCAAGGCAAAGTCGAAAATACTTCTACAGCGTAGTTTTGGTGGAATGGATAATAACCGTCTCTGTGATGATGCTCGTCAGGTTGATTGGTCGGTGGTCGCCGAAGCTAGTTCAGTTGATAGTAAGATCAACATTTTTAATTCACTTTTAATTAAATTGTACGATAAACATGCACCTGTAAGACCGGTTAAAATGAAACACCTTCCTGCCCCATGGTTAAACGATAACATAAGAGCACTAATCGCTAAGAAAAACTTTTACAAAAATCGTTATAAATGTCAACCAACAGAGGATAACCGTAAAAAATACCTCAAGATTAGAAATCGCTGCAATACATCGTGTAGAGATGCACAGAGACGCCACATTCACAAATCAGTCGAAAACGGCGACACAGCGAAAACATGGAAGTTTCTGAAAACACTTGGAATTGGCACAAAATCTCATAGTACTCCTTTAAATAATTTGGATATTGAACGCCTTAATCAACATTTTTCTGCAGCTAACGTTATGGATAGCGCTATTAAAAAATCAACTATTAATACTCTTTCTCTTTGCCAAACTCCAGACTATCCTCCGTTTATTTTTAATCAAATCACTGAATGTGATGTTAAGAAGAGCATATTGTCTATCGCGTCTAATGCCGTCGGCGCTGATAACGTTAGCCGTGCTATGATTGTTCCTATAATCGATATTGTCACTCCTATACTGACCCATATCCTAAACCATTCCATTTCTAGCTGTGAGTTTCCTGACGCATGGAAGGAAGCCCAAATTATTCCATTGCCTAAAAAACCCAATGCTTCCATCTATACCGACTTTCGTCCTATCTCCATTTTACCGTTCCTCTCAAAAGTTTTAGAAAAATTAGTCCACAACCAGCTTAGTCTCTTCCTCAATAAATTCAACATCCTTAACCCTCTACAATCCGGTTTCCGTTCCGGTCATAGCACAACCTCAGCTCTGGTGAAGGTCACCGATGACATACGATGGGGTATGGACAATAAGCGTCTAACAGTACTCACTTTATTGGACTTCAGTAATGCATTTAATACCGTCGACTTCGACTTACTGTTAGGTCTGCTAAGCTCTCTTAACATATCTCCATCGGTGGTTGATTGGTTTCGTAGTTATCTTAAAGGGCGCCGGCAACGCATTCGTATTGATGAGACTTTCTCTTCGTGGTGTGATGTAATGGCCGGTGTACCTCAGGGTGGTGTATTGTCTCCTTTACTTTTTTCATTGTACATTAATTCTATAACTTCCAACATAACTTCTCTCTATCACATGTATGCAGACGATGTTCAAATTTATTTCCAGTCTTCTCTTGAGGGGCTACCTACTGCTATCTCTGTTATTAACAGTGACCTGAAAATTATTTGTGACTGGAGCAGGATGTACGGTTTAACAGTGAATCCTGCTAAGTCTCAGGCTATTGTTGTTGGCAGCCAGAACCTGATTTCAAGAATCGATTGGGAGGAATTACCAAAATTAGAATTCAACGGAACCGTCATACCATATAGTATGAATGTAAAAAACCTTGGTTTGTACATTGACTCTACATTATCGTGGACCAATCACTTTAAAGAGTTAAGCCGGAAAACTATAGCATCTCTAAAATCTCTTCAGAGGTTGCGTTATTTTCTGCCAATTCCTACCAAAATTATGCTAGCCCAATCCCTAATGCTATCCATTCTCGACTATGCCGACGCAAGCTATCTCAATTTAACCGAAGAACAACTGAATAAACTTGAGCGTCTCCAAAACATCGCTATACGTTTCATATTTGGTTTGCGCAAATATGATCATATTTCTGAATTTCGTTCAAGGCTCAAATGGTTACCTATCCGCTTTCGCCGGAATCTGCACGTTCTCTCGCTATTGTACTGTGTATTATTCCATAAAAATGCACCAACCTATCTCAAAGACAAATTTGAATTTCTTGGAACTCACAATAAAACTCTTAGATCAGCAGAGAACCTCACACTGAGAGTACCTGTGCACAATACCAAATTTTATAAAATGTCTTTTTCTGTACAGGCAGTTCAATTGTGGAATGCGTTACCATTCAACATCAAAAAAGCTCAATCACTTGTCTCCTTTAAAAATTTAGTTAAAGCGCACTATCTCACTATTATTAATTAGTTTAATTTTTTTTTTTTTTCTTCCAACTTGCATCATGTTTATGTAGATATTTTATCTTCTATTCCTTATTAGCTTTTGTTAATTTAGGACGACATAGTATGTATGTATATGTGTATGTATGTATGTATATATGTATTCGTTTTTATCATGTAGTTTATATGTGTAAGTTTTATTTACTGATTATACAAATAATTATGCTGCCACACCTACCTCTTCATTACATATTTTCCTATTTCTAAAGGTTGTCTGGAAGAGATCGCTACTAAGCGATAAGACCGCCTTTGTACATTACAAACTTCTATGTGTAAATATCTGTTTTTTTGTATATCTTTCTGAGTGGTGTGCAATAAAGTATATTCTATCTATCTATCTACAAATGTTGTCGTATGCGGGGATCGAACCCGCAACCGCCAGCGCAACAGCCACAAACCAGTGGCAGTGCTGTGACCGCTGCGCCAACGCGGCGTGGACTTCGACTACATCATTACGAATTAAACACTTCTCCGACATGGTGTAGTGTCACGTAGAAAAAAAAATCACAACTGGGGATGCGGTGTACTCGTTTTATAACATCGGAGCGATTTTGGTGCGAATCACGGCGCGCGACGCTACTGGTGCGCGCTAGCAGTAACTTTTCTCCTTCAATATCTCGTTAAATATTGATCCCAGCGAAAAAGTGTATATAACTTTTTTTGTATAGAATTTTATGTAGATTACTTAAGTAGAAGAAATTTTTTTGCTATGAGCCACCGTTTACGAGTTGTTTAAGAAAAACTAAAAAAAGGGACCTTTACACCCCCCCCTACCCGTTAGCTTCACCCCCATCCATCAGTACTTTTAGTATGTTGCTTCAGACACCATTCCCTACAACTATGCCAAAAATCGCTTTTACACGAATTATTTCCCCTATTAGGCAGTTTTTGGTCTTCGTTGAGTGGACTATGAGTGCGTTTACGGAGAAGCGGTTTTACACGCGTTCATTTTCATACATTTTGCATTTGCATTTTTGGCTACGCCACACGCTACGCACTACGCCCCGCGTCTCCGTAAACGAGGCCTTAGTGTGACTGTATGTACACGTATATTTATATTGTCAAAACCGTCTATAGGCTACGGTAACCGCTTACCATCAGGTTCGCCGTTGCCTTGTCTCCGACTTCTATCTTGTTTATCGACCTAGTTACTTGCAATATTTTGGCAAAATAAAATCATAAACGCACACGTGAAATAAAATTTATGCAGACTTAAATATTTTTTTGTCACGTTAGATGTTGCAATTAAATAAGTATCTATACTTATTATAATGTATTTATAATCCACGGTTGATCACGGAGTCTCGCTGTGGTTTAATGGCTTGTTTATTCACTTACTGACCTTATATGGTGTGAAAGCTCCGCTACATTGTCGCCGGTCCACGCTGACCTTAATATGGACGTACCGACGAGTCCTATGGCCTTTGGTAGTCTATCAAATGAAAAATGCTTCATTACCATCTAAATAAGATTAGATACGATTTGTACGCAAGTACCCTGTTGTGTATAATGTAAAATTATATAATTATTTTTATTAGAAATATAGCGATCTTTTATACTTACTATATCCCATGATCCCATCTCAGGTCTACATTAAATCCTTTAAGCCTGTCATACTATTTTACTTTAAAATTTCTAACAATACAGCTATTTCATTTGACTGCGGTTCGGTTGTGAAAAACAATAAGGTTTTTTTTCATTTTGTATACCTATGTAGTCCGTTTTTGTAAATAACAGGTTTTTTAATACGCACAGTTGTCACAACTTATAAAGGTTTTGTAAGTGTGACGTCATTAGAAATCTAACATTTTATGTACCTACTTATGTAACCTCGGACGATAATGACAACGAATATTATAACGGCCTACGTCATACTTTTAATCGTACAGGCTTTGAGTTTTGTATATGTTTACGAAACAACAGACAACATTAATGGCCTCTGGTTTTTCGTTCGTTCTTGATTAACGTCTATTATGTAAATCTATCACCTAATCTAATCTATCAGTAAAGGTTTTTTTATAACTGTTTTAATAAGTCGAAAACATCTTTGTACAAGTAGGCACCAAAACACTTCCGAATTCTCAAACACGTATAAGTATAATATTATTTTATTAATTATAATTAATGTGACGCTACCACCGATTTGGACTGTAGGTTCTGCTGAATAATCGGCATCAAACTTAACACTTACTTCTTTTTAAAATCCATAGAGATATATTAGTAGTCAAGGATAGTGGTAGTCAACCATTATACAAGTCACTGATATGAGTCATATAAATATCCAGCATAAAATCTACCGCCAACCTACACATTACAAAAGAAGATTTTTTTTTCTCAAAGTAGTTTTCCATAATCGGTTTGAACATCTAAGCTATCTCTAAATTTCCGATGGTGACACAAATTTTATTAAAAAAAAAAAAAAAACTATCGAGAACTCAGTACGTATTTATATACCTACGCTATAGAGTTGATCAGCACTCGTGAATATACATAAGGACTCGACATACTTTTTATGCAAACGATGTAGCAAAACATATGGTCGTACAATTGTGTACTCCGGATATTACTTAATGGTTTATCACGTTTATATGGATAAGGAAGGTATTAATTAACCTGCGCTATTGATAAAGAGAAATCAAAATAATTAAAATTGGCACTAAATTATAGAGCAACATCGGTAAAGTTAATTAAATAAATTAAAATAATGCAAATTTTGAACTTTATAAATACTACGCAAAAGTCATAATATCACTGAATATTATATCGATTAACAAACTCAGCGTAAATATATAAAACTAAGTACATCTATATAATTTATTAAAGATATCATTATTTAATTTGCAAACGTTCAGGTGCAAAATGTAGTTACAGTTTAATAATAATGTATAAATAATATTCTCAATGTTTACTTATATCGGATTTTATTTACATAGATCGTGAACTTAGAACTTACGACATCAAAGCAACGAAGGTGGCGGCACCGCTCTGTCATTATCGACACTACATTACCTACATCCATCAATAATGTTATACCAATTGAATGATGTCATAGCCGTTTATACAAACATGTGGATTTAATAAAATTTAATATGCATCTAAACGCAATTTGCTATTAATTGTTGAAGTTAAGTTCCAGCGTATTTTATTATCGATGTGGCGTGGAATTTTGGTTGTTTTCCAAAAGTTCTCGTAAACGATTTGTGACAGAACATTAACTTTTATTTTCCCTAGTAAGTGTTTGGGCGAACGTCTTAAATTATAATCATTGATATGACATCTTAAATCACTAAAATTTATAGCAAGTCGCGTGTTTTATTGATGATATATTTTCTTCTTTACAGAAATAGCAAAAGTACGAGCGAGTTTATTCCAAATAAATGGAGTCAAGAAGGAACCGCTTGTTCTACCAGAGCCAGAAGGCATGGTCACCACACTGACAGAAAAAGTATATGTACCAGTTAAAGAACATCCAGATGTGAGTACTGAATCTATTTTCTATACCTAATACCTAATTGTAGTAAACCTAGTTAGGTATTAAAACATCTATACTATCTATACTAATATATAAAGCTGAAGAGTTTGTTTGATTGTTTGATTGTTTGTTTGTTTGTTTGTTTGAACGCGCTAATCTCAGGATCTACTGGTCCGATTTGAAAAATTCTTTCAGCGTTAGATAGCCCATTTATCGAGGAAGGCTATAGGCTATATATCATCACGCTAAGACCAATAGGAGCGGAGTCCACGCCGCCGAAGTCGCGCGCAGAAGCTAGTTGTTCAATAAGCTAATTGTAAATATATTAGAAATCTTTTTATTGTGAAGTCAACTAACGTAAGTTTTTGCAACTTATACAATATAAGTTAGTTAAAAAAATATTGGCACATTGGTTTTACTTATTTAGTATTAAGTAAATAATCGCTTTAGTAGAAAAATAAACGTTCTGTACTAAAGAATACAAGGAAACCCTTTCTCGTATAAACACTCATACTATACAATGGCAGACACAGACTAAATAATGGCATTTATGGTTAAGATAATATATACTCGTATATGCCATTTAGGCATGAGCAAGATCCAAACAAACGATCATTAGCGCAAACAACCTGTAGCAATTATCGCTGCACTATAGTCTATATCGTAGATGAGAGACAGATAAAGAACTTAACTGGAACAACCCGGAAGATATATAAAATGTCTATAAATAATACGTAATGAATCCTATCTAATGAATGAAACTCAAGCCTTGAAATAATAATGAAACAATCTCAACATTACTGATGCGTGCAGTAGATCTTGTTCACGACAAAAACTAATAAAACTCCGACAACTCTTAGCGTTGTCACACCCAGACCATTTAAAGCTATCTGACAATTGTAGAGACATATTCCAGCTGTTATGCTATAAGGGTTTGGTTCATTACGACTCAGATTAAAATAAGTGTCACAGGTTGTAAGTTTTATTGCATCGGGGGACAAAATGAACGAGTGTTAGTCATATAAATAGAAAGACAAGGTTGGCAGCTTGCTACATTTGGTGACTTATGTCAGGGCGATCTCGTGTTTCGTGTAACTCAGGCACTCGACTGGGGCCCGCAAACTCAATGAAACCGCCCATTCATTGGAACAAGCGGTTTTAGATTCGTTTGCAAACGAATCGTCTTAAACTACTCCCGTTTATATTGAGTTGAATGAACTGAATGATTCATTACTATTAAAAAATGGTTGATATTAAAAAAAATTTTATAACTACAAATACGATTTACTCTTATTATATTATAATTATAAATAAGAATTCTATTTTGATCCATAGTAGGTTTTACTGGAAGTAATTTAGTAACATTCGCATAATGAATTAATGATATAAGAAATAATACCGTAACCTGTTTATTAATGTGTAATATTAATTCCTTGTTCTTGCAACATTAGTTATCACTACAATTTACGACGATGTACATCATTAAAAATAAGTACCTAATTATTTTTTAAGTCAAACAAGTAGCTATTTATTATTATTATTAATGCTAAAATTGTTTAAATATTGATGTATGATTCAACGTGCTGTCAAGATTTTATCGGCTGTGATCTTGTTAGCGAGCGATTGTTGGCGCCATCCTACTCCTAGTCTGTTTCCTAATAAGGCGATGCTGGTTTGAGCTTTTCTGATTTGATTATCTACGATCTATTTTTAAAAGAGGGTAAAATTTAATAATAAATAAATACATCTACTTAAATATATTTTACATTTAGTCACGGCTTCTTTATATGCCTATTAGAATTTTATTTCCTAAGAAAATCATTTTCTATAAAATTACAAATAATATAAATATTGTACTTTATTTATTGATGGTTGAATAAATTACAATAATATACATACATATTAACAATACAAAAAATAAAAAATAGATAATATTATCTTTACATTTATAACAGGGGTCACCAATTAGTTTCGCTCGGGGTCCGTTTGAAGAGATGAAATGACCGTCGCGGTCCGCACATAATTTGATAGACAAAAATATTTATTAAACAAACGAAATAACAAAGGTATTTTTTACACATTAATGAGAAAAATTATCATTTTTTATTGCGGGCTATCTGTCTGAAGTTGCTTTGGATATATTTTTATTAAATATACTCTGTGGTGTAAGTTCATGTGTTTTCGTGGTCCGCACAAAATGGGTCGGGCGGTCCGGATGCGGACCGTGGTCCGCCAGTTGACGACCCCTGATTTATAGTAATCATCAAGTATAAATCCTTTTTCGTATACGTAATGTTTCATTCAAATCTGTGTATCGTAATTATCTTAAGATTTAGATTTTCATAAATCTTAAGATTAATTATTTTCTGTAAACTATCGATTGGCGATCGATAGGTTAAGTTTCAGAGATATGTGTTATTAATGGTCGCCCTAACGATGTATTTAACATTTGTCTCACATAAAACAAGACTGGTCATTTTAGGTTAACATATTTTGCTACATTAAAGCTATTGTTTATGTTTATTATACATTTTGCGTCTTATATTTTGAGATACTTAAACATCGCATGGACATGACTAATGCTCGATAATACGACTGTAACGATGTTAGCATATTTTAAACTATTGGTAATGTTTCACCGTGTTTATTATTCGTTACTTTTAATATTTAAACATGTATATTACACAAAGTCGAAGTTATAACATCGTTTAATATTTTCGTCTTTTTTTTTTTTATGTAACTAGGTCGGCAAACAAGCGTACGGCTCACCTGATGGTAAGACCGTAGCCTATAGACGCCTGCAACACCAGAAGCATCGCAAGCGCGTTGCCGACCCTATCCCCAATCCCCCCAGGAGCTCATTTTTCAAGACTCGAATATTCAGTTATATACGAAACAATTCTATCTTATGGTGAACGCCTCTAAAGCGTTCGTTCGCATGTAGGCCATCCTAAATTTGTCTTAATGACTTGTTTGTACTCGCGGTTTCTCTCGCATGAATGTTCTAATGGTCGCTCTTCCGCCCAATCTATCTTATTTATGATGCATAGTGTTGAAATAGCACGAAAAACATATTTAGTACAACCATTAGTGATGCATCTAGGTATAAAAATATTTAGTTGAGTTTGCATATAACATCAAACAAGAATTCTATTGAAAGAAAATTATATACCCAACAAATCAAAGCTAATCTTCTAATTCATACTTGATCTGTTGAATAAGCTAGGTGCTGCTGTTGTGACACCGACAACTAAAACATGCACGCAAGCGTGTGCCGTTCATTCACTATTAATAAAAGAATAAACCCAGTTCAATACAGAAGCGATATACCATCATGACGGTAAAATGCCGCTATTTAGACAGACAGTCATGTCTACATTTGCCTTAATAGAAATAAGTACACATTGTGAAACACAATTCCGCATTGAGATGAATTATATTATACTAGACATGATATTCTTTATGCGAATAGGAAACGAGTTCAATCATATCAACTAGTTTAGATGTCGCAGCCACTGAACTTGTTGCACAGGTTTCCCTTGTTAGTGCTCCTTGCGATGTGACTATGATAAGTTTGATGTATTCTCATTTTCCTGTAGTTCCTTTCTACTTACTAACTTCGGATTTTTATCTTTTACAAGTTTTAGTATACTTTGAGTGTAGTTCACACAGGTCTCACAACTTTGTTTGTTGTTGTAGAAATATGCGCGAAAGTTTGCAAGGACGGATACGCAGAACGTTTTCACGCTAAAATTATTGAAATGTTCACAACGAACTTACTATTTGGTACAATAAATGAATTAATTACAGGCGTTGTAGTTCGTAAATTCAAGCAGAATCGTTATTATCATTTCACAACAGTAATAAATTCATTCAATATGTTGTCCATAGATAGTTATCTACATATTGCTACTTACTTAGAATCAGAAAGTCACAAATAATGTTTTATTCCTCATTTTATATGACACGTCCATTGTTTAATAAATTCCAAAAAATATTTTTGAGTAAGCATTGTTAATGAGCCCCAATACACATTTTATGTTTCGAATATACGTAATTTAGACCCGAGGATAGCAAATCATTTATTCAGTCATTCAGTCAATCAGTAAGTTATTATATACAGTCAAACCTGGATAAGTGAGAACTGGATAAGTGAGAAAACTCTATAAGTGAGAGTAATAGCCAGGACCCGTCATTTTAAGCTCCCAAAACCTCTATTAGCGAGAAACAGAAACCTCTGTAAGAGAGAGTCGTTTTTCCCTCATGGACCTCCGTAAGTGAGACTGCTACTTATCTATACCTCTATAAGCGACAGTCGAGCTTTATTTATTTATATTGTTTAGGAAGAACTGTAGCTACAGTAAAAAATGCATACAGTAATAAATGACAAAATTACAAATTTAACATCTGCTATTTTATGACTCATTCTTAACTTTCGTCGTTCGTTCCTACCATTGTTTTTGTATTGTTTTCTCGTCAATATTGTACCTATTCTATTTCGTGGGGTGGTGGGACTAAATAACATTCTTATTTATCGCATTCTTTCCCTTTCTTTCCATTCTTTTCGAATGGACACGTGTGCCTGTGTACTGTCCTGTTTGTCGGACTTAGGTACTCAGTATCGATGTCGAAGGAAAGTTCTGTTCTGCATCGCGTCAAAACGGAAAATTAAAGTACAAATATAAATGTACATAATATATTATGTTGTGCACATAATTTTATCATATTACATATTTACTACATTCGTACTTGCTGTGACTTGTCATTGCTGCGTACCTCTATAAGAGAGAAACGCTACCCATGTACCTGCATAAGCGAGAAACTCGGGTTAGTGAGAAACCTCTATAAGCGAGAATGAGATTGTGCTCCCTTGAACTCTCGCTTATCCAGGTTTGACTGTAATTGTAGATAAGCGTGCTTGATTTGTTATAAATCTATACATATAATAAAATGGTAGAAAAGTCAAAACTGTACATTGAATATTTTTTTAAAAGAATACTTGGGGTGTGATCTACAATCGATACCGAAGCCAAAAATATAGTTTTCAGAATTTTTGTCTGTTTGTCTGTTTATCTGTTTGTCTGTTTGTCTGTATGTATGTCTGGGATAAACTCAGAAAGTACTGCATGGATTTACTTCAAATTTGGCACGAATATTATTAAGAAGTCGGGTCAGAACATAGGCTATATATTATCACGCTATCACCTACGGGGAACGAGCAGTGAACCTTTATTTCTTCAAATGTATGTCCGGGATAAACTCAAAAAGTACTGCATGGATTTACTTCAAATTTGGCACGAATATTATTAAGAAGTCGGGTCAGAATATAGGCTACATATTATCACGCTATCACCTACGGGGAACGAGCAGTGAACGCACGCAGACGACGTCGCGGGCAGCAGCTAGTGATATGATAAAATCGTGATCAAAAGGTCACAAACGCTAGATATAATGCAATGGTGCTCAACTGTATAAAGTCGACATCGATCAATGTCCCGTTTCACGTCCTTATAGGGTTGCATTATTAAATCTCACCTTACTGGTGAGGTCCGTTACGAACTTTTTGTTGAGCATCGCAAGATCTTCACCGGTGTTCTTAGTGGTTGTTAGTTTGTTACCGACACTTACAGATGTTTTAAAAATACCACTATTAAGATCAAAAGGTACATTAAAATAACAGAATAGTGCTTATTTAGACGATAACAGTTTAACTATTAGTATTACTAACTTTATGCGTATGCTGTAACATTTTGTATACGTTATTGTATGTCTTTTGCTTTCTGCCGCCTCTACTTCCATAAAAAAGAAGTTACACGCTGTGTGTGCGTCATTTAATGAAAATAAAGTACATTTATTACCAGAATACAAATTAGATGGAAAAAGCGCAAAAAAAAATACGGGTTTTTACGTATTGTACACAAGAAGCAAAGACAGATGACACTAATAAAACCTGCTTCGGAAATCTGTAATCATGCTTAATAAAACACCGATCTGTAACGGGATTTACAAACTAATAATAATTAATATGGTAATTGAAATAAGATTTAACTTTTTTTGTGTAACGCAGCCTTAGTACTTAGTAATGTTATAAAATATATAATTAAGTTTATAATTAAATATTGCAAGCAATAAGCGTAAACTAAGTATAAAGTATAACTTTTTTTTATACACTGAACATTTTCGTGGGTGAAAAACCCGCATTTTTTCACCGCAACATCTTTTCCTTGCCTAATAAACATGTTCATTAAATGAAAAGGAATTTTTAAAATTATAACAGTAGATCATTTTTATCATCATTAAAGCGTTCAAACAAACATTAATTTCTTAAAATATTAGCGTAAATAAGATAAAATAAATTTCATTTTTGAGATAATTAAATTTCCGTATTTTTAGCTCAAAAATGAAATGAAATTTATTTTATCATTTAAATAGAATTTAAACAACTCACACACAAATTTAAATAGATTTTTAGTGTTTCGTAGTGTGATAAGTTTATAAAATATGCAAAATATAATATAGAATTTCCTTATATTAATGGTAAGTGAGAAAATGTCTACAATATTTTAGTAGTGAAAATGATCTTTGCGAAATGGAACGTAGCGGTTGTGTATGTGTATGCTAGGCAGTGTGTGCTTTATCATTCAAGAGCAACGTCAGTAATAGCCAAATTGTTCCGAAGATAAAACAGTTTAGACGGCGAAGGAAACCTAGAAACAAGCAATAATATTTCACGTTTAACATGTAAATAAACATTTCCAATCTATAGCCTAACCAGTTCCTTTTTAAATATACGGTGAACTGTGAAAATAGAACTATTAATATACATTTTTTACTTGAAAAAAATGTTTGTGTAATCAGTTCTGTTATATTTTTATGTGGTTATTTTGCTAGGTCTTGTTTAAGTTCAAAAATTTTACAATAAAAAAGGTGTGGGTGCGATTCACACACGATAGAAGTGAAACTTTTTTGGCAAACTAATAAAAAAAACTAATTTAAAATTAGCGGCTTGCTGCCCGCCCTTCCCTGTTGTTTTCTCGTTGCATCCGGTTTGAAATCACAACGATTCTAAAGAAGTTTCACTTCAATAATATTGTCTAATGCAGTGGTGTTTAATATTTCGTGTCACATTATACTATGCTGTGCTATATGAGTTACTAGCTCACTGCTGGGCAAAGGCTTCACCCTTAACAAAGAAGAATTTAATACTGCTTCACTCCACATTATACCACATACTTAAAAATGCTTGTCAGATGAATATCAATATCTTTTTATAAAAGAAATTAGCATATTTCAAAACATACATCCGACAGAAGCTAGTCTTGTGACTTAGAGGTTTTCGTGGGCGGTATCTTTTGTTCTTTATGCTTGTTATTTCTTGGAAAAAATAAATTTAATGAACTTTTGTACTGTTTTATATCGGTGTATAGCTACTAACGTTTGCAATAAACGCACACGCGTAGGAGACGCTAATTTCCGTTTCATTTATCACATAGTACATGATCTGCTAGACGAAATGGCAAACGTTGAGTCACAGCGGACTATTTTCATAAACTTTGACTAAATTCCGAGATCTAAATATCCGTTTTATTATATCTTGCGCTTTCGTAAACATTTTGAATTCTTATAACGTCATAAAATTTATCATGTTTCTGATGTTTGTACGATGTTTTTGTTTTTAATAAATTCAGTTGTCACACCTTCTGTTTGTAATATATTAGAAATCATACAGTAATGGATAATGGTATTTTTTAAGTATTTTATTTGATGATCAACACACTTTGAGAACAAGAATAAGCTTAGCGCTCGTTTCTGTATTATTTATTTTTGAAAATATTATTGTTCATTTTAACCCTTATTACGTGATGACAATAGTTGAAAAGATTTCTAAAGATGATAAATTCATTGATGTTTATAATCTTACGAGAAATCACTTCGAACACAGAAATGACTAATAAATAAAATTAGACGAGAATTGCTGCTATGCGTTTTCTATTTTTATATTTTCAATTAAAAATATTATATTTTGAAAGTGGTTTCCTCAACTATCAATATTAACATTTTATAATATTATAAATTTAGATTATTAAGTTATTATAACAACGGCAGAAAAGGTTAAAGGTTATATAATATATTGCTATAAATGTATATTATTAAATTTGCCGTAAGAAACGCAATAAGTATCAATATTAAAAAAAAATATTTATTGCTTAATCTATAAATATTTACTAGTATCTATTTGACTAACCAATCGTCGATAAACGACGCAATATTTGTTTGAGGTAGCTGCATACTTTGTTTATCACCTGCACATTTGTCCAGATAAGCAATACACACAGTCGCCGATTAGATTAACCTGGACAGGTCATGGACCATAACTTTGTAGAAATGTAACGTGATGAATGTTACCTTAGCTATATAGTTCACGCCACGTAAAAAGAACGCTGGCCTTCAAGCTGCGCAAAGGCGATTTATCGGTCTATATGGTGGTATGAGGTCTATCTATATTTTTAATGTACCTACAAGTACCAATACCAATAACCATTATACAAAGCCGTGAGCGAAAGGTTAATTCAAAAATTAAACAATAAGTAGGCCTAGTACTTTAGTGTGCGAGATTACATATTATGCGCAAACAGTTTCTTTCAGCGTTCTTTTTACATGGCGCGAACTATAATGCCCGTTACGTCATCTATTCTATATTAAATAGTTATTTTACTTCGAGCATGTTTCACCGTTTGCCGTTAATGCTATTTGACAGATGAGGGTATCCAACGGATAAAAGTTTACGATATATTATTCACTTTCACCATTGATTTCCACTAATATTTATGTCATACTAGCTGCCCGGACAGACTCCGTTCTGTCTGTTATGGTTTTTATTTAGTATATTATAAACCTTCCGTGGGATTTAAGGAACATACAAAAAAAAATTTGCTGAATAGGTCGAGCCATTCTCGAGTTATGCGTTTAGCAACATTCATTATTATTATATAGATTTCAAGAAGAATATGATTTATGTCAGCTATCTGTAATTTAAAGTCAGTACTGATAAACCTTTACACGGGCGGGTACTAAAATCTAAATATTGTAAATATGTTTTATTTTAGATAATCAACATTGTGTACAGTGTGTTTAGGTAGAACGCCGGTTTTAAATACCTAATTAACGTTTAAAATCATAACTTTTAAGCGATTAAAGCGCTAACGAGATCCGAGTAGTTAAAAACGAATACGTAGAATAAGTTAATAAGTGAAAATGAATCATAAATAACATACAATCAGAACTGATATTTTGTCTTCAACAATTTTGTTTAATACTCAAATTAATATTTAGGTTATTACATTGTACATTTCATAGAACATTAAGCTGTCGCTATTTATTATAGTTATTACTGCTAAGAGTTTTTGTTATTATTTGAAACTTCATTTACTTATTTATTACACGTCTATTCGGGTTGGAATCGAGGTACAGTTAAGTCATGTATAAGAGATTTACAATATTACGTATTGAGATTGTAGCAATTTGTCTCATATTTTATTATTAAACTAGATGGCTTGGTAAACTTCGTATCACCTACGTATATTTGTGAAAAATATACACAAAACACTTTCTGAACGCACCTATAAATATTTGACAACCAATTGACAACGTTTTTGACAAAAGACATTAAATTTCCCCGCTAGGAACATTTTGTATTGGAAAATTAAATCGTCGTTTTTAGTATTTTCCGTTACATATTATTTATGTTTCTCACAATTTAAACCTTCCCTGAACTTGCACCATCATTTCAAGATGAAAATTAGCCAAATTGGCTCAGCCATTCTCGAGTTTTAGCGAGACTAACGAACAGCAAGTGATTTTTATCTATATACTTAGATAATAAAATTTAAACGAAATGAGATCTACTTTAAAATATACATTCCACGCGTTGTACGAATATATTTGTGCATTTTCTAGACTTATATCTTAAGCCACTACATACTAAGTTTCATTGTACTAATTAGTAGTTTTACTCGCTGCTTTGCACTTGTATATGTACCTATAGTTGTTGTTTGCTTTGTATAATTATGTGTTAATCACTAGTTGAAAACTTTAAGGTCAAAATTAGTCAGAGCGTAAGTTAATTGGGTTCTAGATTATTGCTCATTATATCCTTAGTATTGTAATTATTTCAGTTAGGGCCTGTTTCACCAGTTGTGGATAAAGTTTATCCTCTAAATAAGTTACGATTAGACTTTAACAGTAAGAGGTTGAATAAGCCATTAGGAACTGTTTTACCTCAATCAATAAACTACAACTTTGAGATTCATATTTGCGAATAGAAATATCTCATCAGTACAGTGGAATACGATGGTGAAAAAGAATAACATATTATATCAAAAATTTTTATCTGTTGGATAGTTTTATCGGTCAAATGGCGTTATCCACAACCGGTGAAACAGGCCCTCAGTGTAAAATGTTAATAATTAGACAATATGAGGTGCCCGACCATGTTTAATTTCTTTACATCGTTTTAGGTTTCATCTTTGTACTAATTTCAACGACACTGACTTTTATAAAGTTATACTTAATGATGTTTTATAGACAGCGAATTTTTAAGAATTTTTAAAATTTCGCCTGTTTTAGTAAAAACTAATATTTTTGACGTTTGCAAGTAAGTACCTAAAGTATTTTGTTTGAGAATCGCCAAAATTTTTTTATGTGGAAATGAGGCCTTTTAAATAATATTTTCTTTTGTTTAATTCAGCCCGATCTATTAGTATGAAGATTTGTACATTCAATTAACGTACAAATCTTATATTAATCAGAATATATTTGTGAATTAGACTAGTCTTAATACGTTATCAAAATCTTTTAACTTATATTTGTTAGAATGTTTTCAATCTAATAAAGTCCTAGGTTTAGACATTTCATGAACACAAAATATTTTATATTTATGTAGCAAATAGGCATACTGTATTGATTTTTTAAAACGTCAATTTTAAATATACTTAGTAAAGTAATAAAAATAATTCAAAGTAGCCTAAGTAGGAACATTTATGTAGTTTAAAATATCTAAGAAACGGATCATTTTATCTAGATTCTGTACCGTTCTTGCGCTACGGGTCAACGGTGAGAGGTCAATCGTATGCCTGTGCGCACTCGAGCGATGCATCTTAGGCCATGTTTCGCTGCACCTTTATGTTGCTTCTGTTTTACTTATTCGTCGTTTGAGTGTGTAGTGTATAGCAAATATATACTGAAAATGACAATAAACTTTTAGATACATCTATGTATATATATAATCAAAATTTTACATTACAGTTAAATTCGGGTACTAAATATTCTAATTCGGTCGAAACTATAATAGTTCCTAAAAACGTATAAAATTAATACATCATGTCGTATAGAATTTGAATTAAAAAATTGTAATTCCATTTCTCATTCCTACATTTTTGAAGTGACGATCTTTGGAATCTGTGGAATGGATCTTGAGGAATTTAAAATAAAAATTATTTTTCCCTAGACACTCGAGATGATCATATATCAGACAAGTACCTACACAAATTTAAGTACGTTCTATCCGTAGGTACGTGTGGTAAACGAAATCAATCTCAGTTTATACGACTTTAACACTTACATGACTATCTACAAATACGTAACAAACATTAACTCATACCATCTGGCCATAATCTTTAAATAAGTAATATGTCGTAAGACGGCTATAAAACACTGTTTCGAGAAATTAAAACTCTATTTATGCCAATACCTACCGCGAGGCGTTTTGAAACGACTCAAGTCTAAGAATATAAAATGATTTTTTTTATTTTTATTTGCTGACAATTACGTATGCACTGGTGTCTAAATAATCGAAATTAAGTCGTATTTTAAAAGAAACTTCACGCGTTTGTGGTGCAGTCAAAATACAAAAGATATTTTGTTTAGATAGTGAAGTCAGAGTGTATTAATTAAGACGAATAAAATTCAATGGAAACAAATAAGGTGTAAGATTTATAAGTATCGTTGTTAGCGTATTTCTAAATGCGTATCAAAGTGGTGATAGTAGAATACATAACACAACCAAAAGCTTTTATTGTAATCTAAAATCGCATAATTTAAAATTGTTTAAGTATCGAATTCTAAAGCAATAGGGGTAGTGAAGGAAAACGTCGTATATCAGTATATATCTTAAGAATATTCTTAAAAGTAACAATCCTCTTAAATTGCAGTAGTATGGTGTAGTAGACTAGGGTGAAGGGTTTAACTTTTGTGGTAGAGGAGGCGTTTGTTCAACAATTATCTCAACTACAGGTGTCATTTACAGTAAGGTTGTAACGGTACGATGCAGTGTTTTGACGAGTGTTAACGACGAAATAAAATGTAAGGTATCGACTAGTGTTGCCCAAATTCAGTCTTGGTCTTGCAGTCTTGGTCTTGTTCTTGCGTTTTTGCAAGACCAAGACCAAGAACAAGACCGCGTATTTTTAGCAAGACCAAGACCAAGACTGACCGTGCAAGACTTGAGCAAGAACAAGACATAGCCTGCAAGACTCTTGCGTCTTGCAGCTAGGACTTAGCGCTATTTCACTGAGTAGTTAGGTGTAACAGTTCGGTGTATAGGTAGGTACGCTTAGGAATTCTATGAGACGCAAAAAACTGTATCAAAGAATATGAAAAACTGGACCTATGCGCATTACGACTAATACCATAAACATAGCGAATAAAAAAATATCTATTAAAATCAAACTGAGTGCATGCATAGTTATGTTTTAACCATCGGCACTTTGATAATGCGGCATCAAAGGTTTTGTACTTACTTCTCAAAGAAATTTGCCGCTTTTCGGAAGTACATGGTTATGATACACGCGCCGGCGGCTTCTTTTGAAATCTAAAACAATCGTTGCCGCCACGCCGAAATCATAACATTAATTTGACACTATTTGATTGCCGCCATAGGGCGTAGGTATACTCATGCAAAATAATTTCGAATTTTAAGAGTACCTACAGGTGTTCCAAAGAATAAATAAGTTTCAGAGTGCTTAGAATGAAAATGAATACATTATACTGATCACGCAAGTAGTATTATGATTAGGATAAAATGGTAAGGATAGGTAGTAGATGTCATATTAATTCATTCTAGTAAGTATATATTATAATATTGATTACTTATATGGTTTTAAACTAATTACTTAGGTACTATTATTGTATATTTATTCATTATATTTCTTAAGTTTTTACAAGAAAAAATAGCAAAAAGTGTTCAAATATCACCCGTTTAATAAATATTGTAGCCACTTTTAAATATACTTGAAACGTGTAAAAAAATTCTACAAAACTAATAAAATAATATAAAAAGCGTAGGTACTTACCTACTAATAAAATACATGTTTTAGCAAATGTAAGCTTATAAATCATAAATGTTTATTAAGAAACAGTTACTTCCATGGAAAACGACATATAGGTCAGTTGATTTTTCGAATTTCTTATCAAATCTTCAGTTATTTATTAATCTGCTTGATCTTTACTATGGCTATGTTAATTCAAGCTCACAATGTTCCAATTCTAATACGTTTTTCTAAGATTTAAAGTAAACTTTAATAAATAGTAATAGACTAATAGGTAAGTGCAAGACTTGCAAGACTCTTGCTGCAAGACCAAGACCAAGACCAAGACTGGGAGCGCAAGACCAAGAACAAGACCAAGACCAGGTGTATTGGCGCAAGACCAAGACCAAGACTGGCTAAGTCTCGTCTTGTTCTTGCATTTGGGCAACACTAGTATCGACATAGTGCGAGACCAGTTAACCGATTTAAAATTATATTAACAACTAGCTGACCTGGCGAACTTCGTACCGCTTTATTTATTTTTTTCTTAAATATAATAATTACCTATATCAAAATAAAATATAGCCTATCTTTCAAGTTGGCTCAGACTGCACACGGTGTGCAAATTTGATTAAAATCGGTTAAGTGGTTTAGGAGTCCATTGAGGACAAACATTGTGACACGAGATTTATATATATTAAGAAAGATTAAGATAAGAAGATAATAGATGTGGACGGTAGGTAACATTCCTTTCCACCTTTAACTAGACAGATTTTCTATTGTAAAACTAAGAATAACATTTAAATTCAAAATATATCCTATTTAAAGAAGAATTTACGATTACTTTCGAACCGTCATTTTACAAATAAATCTCGTGAATTCGTAAGGTTACTATCGCGGCGAAATGTCGATTTTATTGAGATTTGAGAAGTACCAGCAACATATACTCAGCTGTAACTAAACATAATACCTATATTAAATTTATACTATGTATATTATACTATATACATAACATAGCGACCCGCCCCGGCTTCGCACGGTTGCGAAAATGATCAGTGTTCCTTTACTATATTATGCATTATATCATACACATAAACCTTCCTCTAGAATCATCCTATCTATTAAAAAAAACTGCATCAAAATCCATTGCGTAGTTTTTCAGATCTAAGCATACAAAGGGACAGACAGACAGCGGGAAGCGACTTTATCTATACTAATATATAAAGCTGAAGAGTTTGTTTGTTTGAACGCGGTAATCTCTGGATTTACTGGGCCGATTTGAAAAATTCTTTCAGTGTTAGATAGCCCATTTATCGAGGAAGGCTATAGGCTATGTATCATCACGCTAAAACCAATAGGAGCGGAGTCCACGCCGACGAAGTCGCGCGCAGAAGCTAGTTTATAATAATTATGTAGTGATCTGTAGGTACTTTATTTATTCCGCGGTAAACTATTTTTGATGAAAATTGAAGGGGACTTTTGATTCTGCAGAAACGTTTACTTTAAATCTTGTTGTTTTCGTGACAATTGTAATACACTATATACACATTTTATTAGTTCGTTCAGTAGTTCTAAACTAGGTCAGTAATTAGGTTAGCAAATTCAGACGCCGGACATCGCACGTTTCATTTAATACCAACGCCAAATGTTCGTTCGTGTGAATGAACAATATTGGTGCCAAAGAAACAATCAAAGACGCAAGCTCGCCACTATTTTTTTAACACCATGTTCAATGTAGTTTATTTTTAGTACGTTTGTTTATTTCACTACGGCAGGCGTTTCGAAATAAATGACAATAAGCTATTGATGTAGTTTGAAACCGGGGTCTTAATCTGTCATCGCTGCTTAAAAACAAGATCGTAAAATAATTTCGTGAAATGTGGTTTAAAACACTATTTTTTATATCGTAATGGAATTAGGTTTGTTTGTTATCGAATTTATATATAAACAGTGTTGCAGAGCGATAAATTTAGTCTTATTATTATAACGTTAATAATGTGTCTGTTTTAATCATTCGACAAGTTAATTAGTACTTTAGACCTTTAATCATTACGTAAATGATTTATTAACTATCGTCAAAGCAACCTGTATTAGACACGTTTATTAGTTTGCTTACATGACTGTGATAACTTAAATATTAATTTAAAAATGTAACTTATGTATGTGCATTCTAAAGTAATCAAGTATCATGGATTTATCTCATATATTTTATGCTAGACCTAGAGAGACTAAAGATTTTTCTTTTAATATTAAAACCGCAGCTTCTTTGTCTACATTAGTATAATTTTAAAACCATTATGTGTACCAGGAACCCGTTGTTAATCCACTGTTTAAAAATCTATTCAAGCAAAAATTACATATTATTATCATCATTGTATATAAATGCAATGTGTACATTTGTATTGCGTGCATAAATAAATAAATTAAAATAAACATTTGCAGACACACCTAGTTTAAACAATTACGCATATTATTGATATCTTTAACCACGCATAAGTATAAGTGTTAAACGATTATAAAATATGTTGACATGTGTTATTAAAAATCAGATATAAATATTAATTCCTAATGATGATTTTATGCCGCTGATATACTTATAACCGGAATGCCGATTTTATTACATCACGATCACGATCACGATTCAGCCTGTAATATCCCACTGTTGGGCATAGGCCTCTTCTCCATGTAGGAGAAGGATCGGAGCTTAATCCACCACGCTGCTCCAATGCGGGTTGGCGGATATATTCCCTACTATGAGTAACGATCGCTATCAGGTGTACATGATAACAACCGGGACCGACGGCTTAACGTGCTCTCCGAGGCACGGTGGGGTAACCCACAAGGACTGCACAAACACCCAGACCACGGCAAACATCTGTATGGCCAATACAAATGTTGTCGTGTGCGGGAATCGAACCCGCAACCGCCCGCGCAACAGCCAATCGCAATCCAGTGCTGTAACCGCTGCGCCAACGCGCATGTTTTTTTTTATTTGTTTCTATAGTAGGATGATTTATAAATATATAATATACAATTACATAAACTATACATTTTGTAATTTTTGTCTAATTTTCAAAATTGTTAGGAACGTATCAATTTAAGTCGAATTTCCTCGTGAGACCTTTGAAATGTGTCTCTGTTAGTCATAGGAATTTAGTACAATTGCTTTGGAGTCTTTGGACATCAAAAATATAACATATTCCAGACACATTTTTATGTACTTATAAAAACGCAGCAAAAGCTGTTGCCTCTTACTATATTTATGCAAACTTGGCGCACATGGGTATACCACTCGCCAAGATGACTTGAAACGTATATATACTTATTACAATATTGTAGTCATTCTAACCTTTTCATTGTAATATTATCTCAAAACATTATCCGTCTTGCATCATTTAAGTAGATTCATAGACGACAGCAGTCTTTAATAAAATTAATGGCTCAAGATCTTTCTATCCATGTATTCTTAGCATAAAATTAAATACATACAACGATCGCCCGCGGCATCTCCCAGTAACGCACGTCCTACCCAATGTGTACACTTTACACCAATATGTGCCTTATTACAAATCGTTAGTAATCAAAATAGAATTACCGGTATGGATATTGTCGTGACAAATAGTAGGTAGCACAATTTTCTTAGGAATTAACCCGTCAATCAATTGCAGTATTGATTCATAATACACCTGCATCCATCAAATACTTGCAATGACTGGCAATCAGTATCGGTCAATAGTTCATATACGCTTTGAAAAACAAAACATTTGATTTAGATATAAGGACAGGGACATAGGTCATTGTAATGTTATTTACAAAATAAAACAACATAAGCTGCTTACACAGTAGTATCATTAATATAAATACGAAATAATCCGTTATAAATGTATTCTCAAATAACACGAAATAAACTAAAATCTTTATTATATGTTTATGAAATAAAGCGAACAGTACAGATTACTTAAATGATGTCTTTATTAGTTGATACGTAGTAACTTTTACAGTTCGTTGCATATTTTATTTTATTTTTATATATAACTAGATCGGCGCAAGCATACGGCTCACCTGATGGTAAGCGATTACTGTAGCTTATACACGTCTGCAACACCAGAAGCATCGCAAGCGCGTTGCTGACCCCATCCCCAGTTCCCCCCAGCAGCTCTGGTCACCTTACTCACCAACAGGAGCACAACACTGCTTAAAACAGTGCTATTTAGCTGTGATCTTGTGTAAGGTTGAGGTACTACTCCAGTCGGGCTGCTCCATATTTTGAGCAGGAAAACTCCTGCTGTGCTCTACCTCAGTCATATTTTGTTTATGGATGTTTTTAATCGAAATCGAATGTGTGTTTGTAACAAACATTGTAATGTAAACAAGAGTTATTTTAATACGTATAAGTCATGCTGCGGTAGGTAGTTATTACAACATTTTATAAATCTGAGCTGTTTTGTTTTCGAAACGTTTTAGTATATCCACGATAAACTTTGCAGAAGATCCAATCTGATAAATGAAAACAGTCCGAGTAAGTGCATCGCATACGTTTTATGAAGTTAATAATAGCTGAAAAAACAAGAAAGCTTTTGAACCGTTCTTTAGAGAATCACATCGTTGTTGATACAATGAACCGTATAAAATTATATTATTAGACTGGCTGTTAATGAGACCTCGGCAGTAGGTAATAGCGGAAATTAAAATGGTGTTTCATCTAAGGCGCTTCGATATGATACTGAAAGTAATGAGTTACTTTTAGTCTCCAATAAATGTAGGTACCTACATGAAATCAACATTTTAATATTTCACTCACAAATAAAGTATTTTTCAAAAAATTAAATAAACGTTTTTGATTTTGTACTTAAATATGAAAGCTTGTAATCTAAACTAATACTATAAAGAGGAAATGTTTGTTTTTTTAATCTGTTTGTCTATACTTCTATACTAATATTATAAAGAGGTAAAGTTTTTAACTTTGTTTGTTTGTAGGGGGTAATCTTCGCAAATACTGATCCGATCGTGAAAATTCTTTCACTAATAGAAAGCTACACTATTCAGGAGTGATATAGGCTATATTTTATTGTTATTGAACAAAACATTCAATGAAAAATAATATTATATGTAAATCAAGTCGGAGATGTGCGAGTGAGATGAAAACTTTAAAAAAATAATTAACGCCCAATGAAGTGGCCACTGGTCGGCTAGTAATATATAAACTCAGAAATGAACTGGACCGACTTTAATACTGAGTGACACAGGCTATATTTTAACGGGAGTAAAGGAAGCAACGGGAGTAAGGGAATCTTATTGTCCACACGGCCGAGGCCACTGTGGAAAAAAGCTTACAGATTGTATAGATAGGTGTTGCTATATTATATAAGGATTCATTATTCTCACAACTTTATAAAAATTTGAATTTCTTCTTTCTTAAGCGTTAAGCTCAGCTTCTATATTTAAAAACAATTTTTTTTCTTACGAATCGTTCAATTTCAGACACGACACGCAAGACTATAGTAAAGAAACCGTATTATAAACGAAACAGGCAACAGCATTTAAAACTTTTATATTAGCACTAGCTTCTGCGCGCGACTTCCTCCACGTGGAATAGAACCAATTCTGTCATACATGATTTGTGCAAACTTTAACCGTTTACGCAGCGGAAGCTCTCAAAAGGAAAAAAACCCGATTTTGGAACATTCTTCATTGGTGCTACGCAGTACGCTCCTATTGATCTTAGCGTGATGATATATAGCCTATAGCATTCCTCGATAAATGGGCTATCTAACACTGAAAGGATTTTTTAAATCGGACCAGTAGATCCCGAGATTAGCGCGTTCAAACAAACAAACAAACAAACAAACTCTTCAGCTTTATTATATTAGTATTAATAAATCTTTTAAAATAGCTATAACCTGTCTGTAACAATGCTTGCAGCAGCACGGTGTTTGATGTATCATTAGCTTACAAAACGGCAATTTGGTCAACTGCACATTCCTATTGAATTCTATTATGCTGGTGTTACAGTGTCGTGATAATTTGCCTAATATATCCGGTAACTAATAATATAATTCCACGCGTCTATGTCGTTAATTTCGCGGAAAACACGTTGATTTATGGAAAAAAATAATAATAATTCTTTACGGTATATGCATCTGTCATTTATTTGTAGGTAAAGTATTTTTATTGTACATATTAATGCCTTTATTTGTAATACGAATGATTAACGTTCAAGTTGCAGCTTTTAAATGCATAATGTAATGATAGACTATTTTCTTTTTTCTCTAGTTTAAAAATAAATATAGAAAATAAAATAAGGAATTGTCGCAACTTCATATAGATAAACATTAAACGGCAATGCCTTTAAGACGAAAATTACATCTTTAGAAGTGCGTTGCTTTATCAAATGTGTAGTTACAGTGCCGTATAGTATGCAGTACGTAGGTACATTACCCAGAATGCAATTGACGTTTATCGATTAGATGCGCCGACGAGGAGGGCGTTCCCAGTGTACAAGCAGTTATTATTGTTCTTGAGTACACGTCAAATTTCAAAATATTTTATTGTGAGAACGACTGTAAAATCGATTACTTTTGAAAATATCTCTGGTTCAACTTTTTGATTTAAGATAAACGGGTCAATTATATACTAAAAAACTACAAGTAAACTATGTTGCGATACATTTTTAGTTTTACTACTCTATTATATTTTGTCGATGTAATATAAAAGAAAAATCACATAAACATTTCCTGAAAACCATAATTATAATTTTATCTATTTTACATCCGATATGTTAAAAATGTTAATATTATAAAGTTGATTTAGAACGAGCAGACATCCGGACGAATAAACACGTTAAAATTCGAGGCACGCATTTATAGACTGAAAATCTAACGTCTTGTAATAAAATAGGAAGTGTTTTCTCGATGCGCATGCGACTAATCGTGTTCAACCAACTGCATCAGTGTAATTCTAATTGAGTTATGATCAACTAGGAAGCATTTAGAATGCCTAACCTACATTCTGATGCGACCAGTGAATTAATTGGGACCGAGCACTCAGCTTTGACCGTGACGACCCCAAAGATTTATTTAATAAACCTGCTATGGAATAATATCTTTATAGATTCGAGTTGAAGACTTCAAAACTGTAGCAAATGCATTTCAAAACTAAATAGCGAAAGAGAAAATACTGTAGAATACGCAAAAGTATTTGTCATACGGTACCTACACTTTGAAAGAATTTTACTATGCAGTATATGGGGTGTAACTAATGTAACATGAAACGATATTTGTTTGTACATTTACGAAAATACGGTAATCACTTTTGTCATGAAAATATTAACGGCTGGTGAGAAAACGAATGTGGGCGTGCGGCCAACTACACTGTTAAAAATTTCTTCGGAAATTTTACTAAAAATGTGTAGGAAGTTTTTACGCAAAACAATTTAGTAAATTTACTAAACAGAATGCTTCATCACTTACAAAATATTTTTGGAAATTTACCAAGCAGTTCCATAGTAATTTTACCATACAGTTTTGTAATTTTATTTAACAATTGATCATAAAACTGTTTAGTAAATTTACTGTGGAGTTTTGTAACTATACCACTCAATTCACTTGAATTGGGTTCGATAAAATTACAAAATATTTTTGGAAATTTACCTATAAATTTGATTAGTAATTTTACTATACAGTTTTGTAATTTTATTCAATAAATTATCATAAAAATGTTTAGTAAATTTATTATGCAGTTTTCTAAACAAACCATCCATCATGGAATATTTATTACCTTAAATGATAGTTTATACCTACATAAAAATTTTCCTTAGAACTTTAACGTATTAGAAAAAAAAATACTTTTAACTGCACGAAAAAAAAAATATTAAAATACATATATTCAAATTGAATGAAAAGAAATTAAGTATATTTTGATAATTTATTTTCTAACCAGCTGTTTCACCAACATTTTCAAACTTGGTAACTTTTTAAAAAAAAATGCTTAATTAATTAAATGAGTTATTACTACTTATATAATTTTCAAATCAAAATTTTAACATATAGATATATATGAGAAAAAAATATTGATAAATTTTTAATGATTTCAAGGATATTTAAATAAGCTCTTTTTTTGTTCATCTAAAAAAGTAGCTACTCTGTTATACTGTTAATTATACAAAACACTGTATAATTTTACAGTCAAAATAATAAAATTAATAAGAAGATTATTGAATTTCCAAAGGATTCATTAAAATTCGAATTTACATATTTTTTTAATAATAAAATTACACAAGGCAAAAGAAAACTAGTATTTTTAGTGATTTTACAATACTTGTACAATTTTACAACAAGAATAATAAAATTACCAAAGCAATTTTTTTAATTTTCAATACTTCGATTGTAGTTTAAATTACAATGTTTTTTTTTGTAAATTTACAACAAAATTAGTAATTAAAAACACAAAAAATATTAGTAAATTTAAGGAGCTTGGTACCGAAAATTGATAATCTGTTTAGTAAAATTACACATGGTCACAGACAAATAGTATTTTTTAGTAACTTTACAATGTATTGTGTAATTTTACAGTTTAAATTGTAAAAATAATAAAAAAAAATTAAAATCCTGAACACTTCACAGTAATTCGAATTTTAAAACATTTTGTAATTTTACAAAAAAATATAGTAACTCAAATTACTAAAAAATTAGGTAAATCTTCAAAGTTTGTTATTGAAATTTAATAAACAGTTCAGTAAAATTACAACACAAGTAAGATTTATACTCTGAGATTGTAAAATTACACCGCATCTTAGCAAATTTTCGCATATGTCTTGGAAAATTACTCAAATTGTGTTGTAATTTGAATTCATACACACTGATTAGTAAATTTAGCCACCTCATGTTGAGTAAAGAAATGGTAATTTTACAAAAATTTTTTACAGTGTAGCGCGACGCTATTTCAACATGGCTTCGCGTCCGGCTGAGCTTTGTTTGCTCTTGGGAAAAATAAAGTCACTACATACTATTATTGATGATATGACCGATCGCCGTTTTAAAATTTAAAGCGGAAGCAATCTTTAGATGAAAATAATTATGTTAGGAATTTACTAAAAGTAATATCCAAAAGAAACTAAAGGGTTTTAACAACCAATATATAAAGCTGAAGAGTTTGTTTGTTTGTTTGTTTGAACGCGGTAATCTCTGGAACTACTGGGCCGATTTGAAAAATTCTTTCAGTGTTGGATAGCCCATTTATCGAGGAAGGCTATAGGCTATGTATCATCACGCTAAGACCAATAGGAGCTGAGGCCACGCCGCCGAAGTCGCGCGCAGAAGCTAGTGATTAATAATTTTGCCAGACAAAAATAAATTTAAAATTGATGATTCCAGTTAAATAAAAATGAAATTTCAACACTTATTTGCGGAAAATGAGCAAATGATTGGACATCTTAGTTGTGTAACTTGCTATAAAATTATCCAATAAGTGTATTACGAAAAAACTTATTCTACCTTAAAGATATAAAGAACTGAATGCGTGAAGAAATAAGTACATCGATTTTTTTTAGACATTAATGTATTGTATTACGTAAAGTTTTAGTATTTATTAGCTCACTAGTCAAGATTTAAATCGTTGAACCACGAAGAATCACGACTGTTTTCTCATACCTATTGTTTTGCTACTTCCGTGTCTCATATTTCTTTCTGTCGTAAGAGAATTCCAAGCTATATGTTTTTCTTGTTACTGTAAAAAATGTAATAAAGAAAACCTTTTAATAAAACATATTAATTTTAACGTTGCTATGTAAAATATTTAAAACTATCTTTAAACAAATTAAAACACCGACATAGAAAATAATTCATGATGACAGATGCGACAAATATGTAATCTTAATTTTTTTTCACCATTTATCATTAAACATTTTAGTTGTGCTTGACATTTTTTATTTCAAGCACAACTGAAATGTTTAGTGATTTATTAATTAGAAAACAATATGTGCTTGAAAGATTTGATTTTTGTAATAAGTGAATTTAAAAATTAGTTGTATGATATCGTGTTGTTTGGCGATGTTCCAATTAGTGCATTTCTTACATTGTAGACGGAAGATAGATCACGGTTCATATACATTGAACAAGCCAAAGCTTTTTAATGCCCTAGGAAATGAGGTTCTGTCAAATGTTCTACGCTTCTGCGATTGTATGTAATGTACGCTCGCGTTAAACACTATTTTGTGTATAATGTTAGTAATTAACCCAGTATTTGCGTATTTTATTGCGAACCGAGATCACCACATGGTAGAATTTTCTAATAAAGATTTTTATTTTATCTCGCAATGTATCATTTGTATAAATTCTAGGTTTTTATTCCAAGTCCAGTACTTCTACGTACTTCTATTATATAGGAGAAGAAACGTGTGCCTTATTTTTTTGCAGATATCATATATTTTTCTTTTTATTACAGTTCAACTTTGTGGGAAGGATTCTTGGACCCAGAGGTATGACTGCAAAACAGTTAGAACAGGAAACTGGATGCAAAATTATGGTCAGAGGAAAAGGCTCGATGAGAGACAAAAAGAAGGTAATGTTTTTTTTACATATCAATCAAGCTTATTGATTTATTTTAATAACAAATAGATCAACAAAAAATAAGTAAACGTTATTCTATGTTTCATGCAGCGCTGTTTGGAATACATGACAGGTTTTTTTACATAACATTTTTTTTTTTAAAACGATTTGTCAGAATCATGCGTCAACCGTTTCCGTGAAAACTTGAATATAGATCCTTTAAGGATTTTGTATTTAGATTTTCATTAAAACTTATATCCTTTTCAAATGAGTACCTAATATTATTTTAAACGTTGTTTGTTTTTTCGTAAAATTGTAGCATAACTTACATTTACGAGCGTTTTCTAGACACCTAGACATTCTTGGCACTGATGTCCCTTTTTCTGGTCCAACAATTGTGTTCATATAATTCGGGATAAAATATATTTTAAGTATTACGTGTCCAATGATTTATTATTTGGTCATATTCCAGGAGGATGCAAATAGGGGCAAGCCAAATTGGGAACACCTAGCCGACGACTTGCACGTCCTGCTTACAGTCGAAGATACAGAAAACCGTGCGAAGATAAAGTTGGCCAGAGCCGTAGAAGAGGTCCGACGCCTTTTGATTCCCGTAAGTTTCACTACAAATTCTTTGATATTCTACAAATACTTCTAGATAGTCTTGGGTGCGACAAAACCAGCCCTGCGGTCACCAACCCGCCTGCCCGGCGTAGTGACAATGGGCAAAACACATGAGTTCGCGCCATAATGTCTGGCGCGAACTTGGGGAGGCTTTATATCCAACAGTGGACTGCGGTAGGCTGAAGTGAATTCGAGAACAAAAATAACAAATGTTTCTGATTTCGTGTCGGTCCATGCTACCATTAAGTGTGTAGTATGCGAGCATATCATGCTTTTGAAGTACTTACAGTTATTCGTTGCAAAATTGAATACTGAATAGGCCTAATGTTTTATTTTAAAAATTAATATTAATAGTAAAATATTAACACATTTCATCAACTTAATTAAGCTCTTTATTAATTAACAAGAAAAAATAAAAAGACCAGTCAATTTTATCGAATTCCTTTCGCAATACAAGTTGGTTTTGCTATGCCATTTGTCAAGTTACCGACATGTATGATGCTTGACAAACCGTGTAACCTGATATGTGACGTTTGTTGTCGATGGAATCACGCTGATCTACATACATTTTAAACTGAGTTATAATTTTTTTTATTGTATAACATTTTTAAACTTCTATTTTTTTGGTATGGCTTGAAACAAGCATAAACATGTTGTTCACTTGCATGAGCTCTTATGATGCTCGTAAATATGCTTTTATTTGACGCATTATTTTTTTTTAATATATACATATATCTTTCGTAAATTTTTCCTAAAGTTTTTTTCCCAACAATTTCCTTTCGGGCAGTTTATTTTCTTTGATGAATACCTTAAATAAATGATTGAGATATGATAACCCAAATGTCATTTACTTTACAGCAAGCTGACGGAGAAGATGAGCTGAAAAAACGTCAGTTGATGGAGTTGGCCATTATAAATGGTACATACCGCGACTCTAGCACGAAAGCCGTCGTGCCTGTCAACGGTCAGTGCCTAATAAGTATGGTCGCATTCATGTTTTGTCACTAATCTATTATTAAGACCTAACATAAACCTAGTGTTCAGTTCATTCTGTCATCCATCACGTTCTAAGAAACATTGTTAATATTTTATTGTGTTTTACGTTTTTGTTGTGTGAATAATAATAATGGTAATTGGGATCACTTGGAGTGGTGTATATAGATAGATGTTTGTCTTTTGTACGCTCTTTAATGTAATTCTTATTTTATTCATACTTTTGCTACGACTCATTAGAATAACATAGGGAGAACGATTTTATGAGAATTTTCCGATAGTATGCAAATATTCGATATAGGTGAATAGCACAATTTACATATTATGTACGAAAAAAAAACATCATTTGTGTAATATTTTGTTAACTTAACTAACAAAAGGGGTCAAAGCTAAATTTTTTTCTATTTTTATTGTGTATAAAGGAATGTGTCTTTATTTTAAACATTTTATTTACAATGTGTGTAAATATTGGAAGCCAAACTAAGTTATTTTTAAAAGAGAAGAGATATTTGTTAAAAGATATAGTGAAAAATTCTGTTTTAATGATTTGCATTTTGACGTACTTTATAATATTTTTCGATGAACAATATTTATGTTATGTCAACCGAATGATTCATTCGCCATCATTAAAACCATGACTTAATTGATTCGTAGCATGTCACGGTTGTTAACTCTTAACATGGGTGATTTCATTGAGAAAAATACAATCAATCTTTAAATACTCAAATGTACGCTTTCACAATCACAAACTTAATATCAGTTATTGTTACTTATCGTTTCTCGCTATTCAAGCATTTTTTTTTCACATTTAAGACGATTTTGAAAGCGTAAATAACTGTAATCACAACACGTGTTCACTGATAAATTATTGATAACAAAGGGGACTCCACAGCCGATGAAGAATGGCGACGCGTAGCCGCTGAAACCCAGCGGTTATTGGCGCCAACTGGAGGGGCGGGGGGCCTGGGCAGTGTCGCTCTACGCACATCAGCGCCACTGGGAGCTCCACTGATACTGTCTCCACGTATACCGACAGCGCCGGGCGCCCAGGCTGGGCTGCTCAACGGTACAGGGGCAGGTGGCGCCGGCCTCTTATCTCCCGGTGAACCAGCCCATCAGTTGATTTACGCGTCGCCGTACGCCGACTACGCGAACTACGCAGCCCTGACAGCGGCTGCCAACCCCTTGTTGACAGCGGAGTACGCCGCCGCCGACCATACGGGTGGGTTATTCGCCCGTTGATATCTTATTTACAACCATTTGATAACATCTTTTATTATTTCAGTCTATAAATAATCAACCGAAAACTTATTAAGAAAGTATTTAAATATAGGTGTTATCAAATGTCGATTAAACAAAACTAACGCTATAGGTACCGGGTTTCAGCCTACAAACGTCCAGTAGACACAAAAGTAGTCATTATCGTATTAGGTAGGTGATTTATGTTAGAATAAATTTTATATGAGATTAAGATTTGAGCTTATCGCGATAGGTTAATCACATCTAACAGCACGTTCTTGTTTCACGAACGAATTACGAGTATTTTGTACAATCACAAATCCATCGTTTGAAAGCATGTTTTTTCAGTGTTCGTTTTTTTAGCTTAGCTTATCTTGCCTGCCTAACCTCTACTTACATTGCTACCCCATTTAATAAAAGTAGGTAGAAATAAATATAGTTTCGAATATGTATCGAATTCAATTTAAATTTAAATTACGCAATAAATACAAAGACTTCGCGCTATGTTTATAGAACAATATTAACGAATCGATAGAGAGTAGACGTAAAGCTGACATCTAACAGACTAATACAATTTTGTGGATAATTAACTTTGAAGTATTACTTAAATGTTTTAATGGGGTTGCAGCGTCGAGATACCTACTCGCTGGCTTTTGACATTGGCCACAATTGCAGACCGCAATAAGATACGACAGGCTTCCAACTTCATCGTTACGGTCATCGCAACATTATTAGAACCTGGCACATCGTAGTCGAATATCTTCCCACAGACTATAAAACCGACTTGAATTCTACTGCCTGTTAAAATTGTTTCATACAAGTCTGTGTAAGATTATTTCGACATGCGGGTACGCAAGACCTAACCGTCCTTGACAGAATGTTTTTTTAAACGTCTTAAGAGCCATTAACAATTTAGATATAAGTTTTAAATTAAGGACGATTTATTTTAGTGACTCGATCATATTGTACCTACGTTATCTTTTTAATTTTAAACCAACTTTGTTTTCTCTTTTGCCGTTTTGTACAGTCATACAAAGTATATTTTATATTTCAATGAACAAAGAATATAACTTATTTATTATATAGCTTTTTAATAATTATTTACACAAAGTAATATATTTGAAATATTTATTGATAAATTTTATTTTACCATTTTCATAAAAATTTTGAAGCAGTTTTTTAATAGCTATTGTAGTTTAATGAATTTAAAACTGCCGATATAACTCTTTAAGTTACCGATTTTCGATATACAAAGATATAGAACTTTACATATACATTATTTTATTTTAATATACCTATTATCTATAATCACACATTATTTTCACAATTTTGTGATAACCCTCGCTTGTAATACATCTAATCTATTAACAACATGTTAATAGTATCAGCTTTTTAACGAGATGGCATAATAAAAAGAGGAACTCCATAAAAACAAACAACTTGGACATACAAATGTAAAAGTTGCCAGTACTCATTATATGAACAAAATGATAACTGTTCTCGTTAAAGCAGGTTCTATTCACAAATTCTACATTTTTAGATATTTACCTATTAATAAAGTTGATTAAAAGTCTTGCATGTATAACGTGATTTTGATCCTTAATAGATTTCCCGAATGTGATTAACACGACAATTTTTTTTTATTAACTGAAAAAATCTCTGAATGGCGAAATAATATAATAAATTCAGTGATTACAAGCAAAGGGACCAAATACAAATTGAATACTTATTAGAAACAACGCAATCGTAATAAATTTAACTATTAACAAAACTGACAACTAAACTCCTATTAAACATTCAATTATAGACATTGATGAACAAATTTTTAAATGAATTAAATTTCAACCCTATAATGATAACATAACATTTTGACAGAGAATACGAAAATGTTGTATTATTGTTATAGCAATGTCTTAATTTATTAGCCATATTATTATATTTATAAACATACCATAGGTTTAAGTATTATTTTTTATCTTTTAAAGATTTTTAGTTAGCCTAGAAAAGAGTGAGCTTTATGAAAACAAATCAATCAACCGTATAGGTAGGTATTATAGAAGTTATTTCGTTTATTCGCAGTTCATGTTGCCGAGTTAGATTGTTTGAAACACTTTAATATTTTAAGCTGAGTTTTCTGTACGTAAGTTAGTCCGGAAAGAGATCAATTGAGATTTAAAAGTTTTATTTTATATTTCCAAAGCAATAATATATTACTCTAGATAAAATTTAGACGTAGATTAAGCATTATAGTAGAAATTAGCGATACTGCCAAACGTAAAACTGTAAAATGTAATTTATAAAGATTGGCACTGACATTGGCAGTTGTTATTATTATATTTTATTTTGCACAAGAACGATTTTGTATAAAACCTGTGTCAATAAATTAATGAGATTAATTTCTTTTCAGCATTTAATGTTTTAGACATCCCAGGCATGTAAAAAATGATTAAAATTGTATTGAAATTATGCTCTGAAAGTAATGATATGTAAATACTATTACAAAACAAATTAAGGATAGTTTATTCTTGAAAACACTAGAATTGATAAGCCTGGGTACCACACGACGGTCATTGGTGAAAATTTCATAACGCTCTGTTCAGACACAGATAATAAATATCCTATGCCGCTAGGTATCGTGCGGAGGGCGGGACGGCTGACGCAGGTGAGGGAGCACCCTTACCAGCGCACTGCCTTACCGGCGCCTTAATTCCCGCCAAAACGCTCTCACGCCGCCATTTTGTTAACAAGGTGAGATGCGCGCGTGCACGCATGCTTTACGACGAATACGCTTGCAATCGGTGTTTATAAAACGTCCAAGTGACGCATCGGTAAATTTGAATCTCAACAAAAATCGATAATTATCGTACCGATTCGACATATTGTCTGATCGTTTCTTATATCACAAATCAAAGTTTGTTACGTAAAACAGCAATCATATTCGACAGTAATAATGTGTGAGTGCCTCTGCTTTATCGTCTCTCTGTGTCCTTTTCTATTATCGTGTACTTATTAGTTATGTTCTCGAATAGTTTGTACGAGGAATATTATGCCCATCACTACTTCATACAGGATCTGAAGTGACACTGCATAATTTGTAACTGTGATTTTTATATTTCTTATTCTTTTTTTTTATATATAGATTTTTAAACCTGTTACATGTTGTGATGCGAGGCGTTATAACAGTTTTGTTTACGAGATATTTTATGTTTCTGAGTTGAACATCAGCGTTACCAAATTACTCGTTTTGTTTTATTAATAAAATATAAATCCTGTTGTAATATTTTTATCACAACATGTGCCTTCTAAGAGTCACGTACGCATTATCTATACGAACAATATTTCGGGTAATGTTTAGTATATATACTTTGAAGGGGAAGAAGGATTGGAATTCCAGTAATTATCTAAATTTTTTACTACAGTTTTTCACATTGAGAACATGTTTTTTATCAGATAAATTCCATGCCGGTGCTACATTCGGGTTGTGAAATCCTTCTTTCCTGATTATCGCCCAGTATTAGTCAAAGGAAAGAGCATTTTCAAAATATGTGCCATCGTTCCAGTATTAATTAAAATGCCCCATCCTTTGACTTAACCATTTTTATTTCATCACAAGTTTTCTTAGTCAATATAAGATTTTTATATGAAATTTTTAAGCTAGTTGATTTTATTGCCTTAGGTATTATTATATTCACTTTCTTATTTGAAAGTTTTTAATTATTAAGATTTTTGCACTTGTGTCCTTGTGGATTTTGAAAAGGCATATGCCGGTTACGTATTTTCACGCTTTATATGGAATACATTTTTAAAACTGAACGCTATCGATATATGATAATATGTTTGTATAAAATATTACTTCAATTGTTGAATGTAAATATTAAATGCATTTTCAGAAGATATACATACAATAAATTGTCTGAAATTTTCCTTTGGAGTTTTTTATTTTTAGCTGGAACAGGACGCGTATTTGGTAAAAATGTAATCATACAATACAAAAAAAGAAAAACAATGAGTCAATAAAGTTGATGACGTGCAAATATTATGGTCAAATGTAGCTCACACAACTAACACGCAACTCCACAAGGCCAAGTTCCCGATTATTGACATAATAATTACGAATCGCACTGTCATAACTGCTACTGTCACTGCAGATTTATTTGTAACTATGTATTTATATTATTTTATATGAGTCACTAACATGCAAATATGTAATGACATTATTGATAAACATCACAGACTTATTAACAATTTATTAAAGTGAATGCTATCATATACAATTATTATTGAACTATTACAGCGATGTGTTGAGTAACTTACATACTTGCATCGGGTGCTATGGTTATACATACGTGATAAAATTACCTATGCTTGTTTGTCTTGAGCAGAGCTTCAAACATCGCTGCGGAAGCTACTTCACGTGTTTCAAACTCTGCTCATTGGGAACTATTGGGCATTTAATCCTATTTTGTAGATTATCATTATCATACTAAATTATTTTAACATTTTCAACCATTAACTAAGTAAACTAATTTAAGTATACGTTGTATAATAATTAACAGGACCATAGCAAACAATCTAATGTCGCGGCACGAATGCCTGATAGCCTCCCGATATTATCTTATCGAAAATCTATTATTTTTTTTTAAATCCGTACACCACAGACATCGATCCGAGATCCAGTTTGATCGCTTTTATTAGCTGCATGTCGTGCCGGTCCCCGTTCATAGTATCATCGATTTTGATGTCTACGTGAATTGCCCAAAATTTAAAATTACAAAGAGCGCGATCGAGATTCCCTAACCCCTCTGCGCACAAGGCGACGACAGCGTAAAAGCGTTAAAGCGTTAGACCTCGTGATTGAGGCTTCGTGTAGTCGGACCATGACATTTTGATCGATACTAACATTCTGTTTTTCTCTCTTCTCGTTAACCCGGCTAGGTGAGTGCTAATGGCGCCGAGGCATTAACAGGAGAAGCGGTCGGCCGCCGCAAGGATCCTTTGTCGCCGCGTAACATATTCATCGGAACATCGACCACCATGTAGCTATAGCTGTTGGGCCTTTCACGTTAACATGTAATATGTATTTTAATAGTCTAACTATTAACATTTATATGCCTGTTATGTTTATAACAATATGAACTTTATTAACAATTTATAGTATATTTCTTTTTGAAGTGGCACACGCCATCGACTATATTTACTGTATTGTAACATTGTACTTCTGTTGTCGCTTGACCGTGTTGTTGTTGGAGCACGAGTGTTGTTAGGTTACCCTACCTACCGCGGCGCTAAATTTATTTAAACATTTTTTTTTAGATTTTAGTTATTTATTAGATCTAGTTATATATTATATTCTCGAAATATAGAAGTATCAATCTGTTAAGAAAAAAAATTTGGCGCCGTCTAAATATATTTTTTTCTATAGTTTAGATATTATTTTTTAACTGTTTCATATTCAAAATCACCATGTTTTAGAAATATTGGTTAAATGTAGTTGACATAAAACTGAAATGATGTTTTAGTTTCATTGTCTTCTTTTTGAATGCATGTCTATTTATTACAGAAACACAAATAAGATTTTTATATTTTAAATAAATTAATCAATTTTTGAAATAATTTATATGTTAGTCTAGAGTAGTACAAATTACATAAATATTCGGATTCTGGAGATGAGAAGAAACATCGCTTCTCCAAATCACAAACAAGAGGCAGGATAGTGGTAACTGAATGTAAGTATAAGTGTAAAGCTATGTATTCATTAGCAACATTTGACGCGCATCACATGACGCTCAACATGCATCTCAACATGTCGAGCAACGACACGAAACTTTAACGGAAACAAAGAATAATGCGGGCTTTACACGCTACGATGAATTGTAACAATTTATCGTAACGATCCAGATTGTTACAATTTATCGTTGCGTGTAGACGGGAGATTGTAACGATTTATTGGGATTGGAGTTGGAGTGACTCTTTCGATTTGTCGGAGCGATAACTCGTTCAATAAATTGTTACAATTTATCGTAGCGTGTAAAACCCCCATAAGACGCGCTTCATGTTGCGCATCAACTAGCAACGTTGCTCGCTGTTGTGCAACGTTGCCAAACATGTTGAGCGTCATGTGTTGTGCATCAAATGTTGCTAATGAATACATAGCTTAATAGATATTAATTTTGCAAATTTATAGATTAACACGTTTTGATTGGACCGATAACAGAGTTACAGTCTTGTATTTCATTTACTTATTGACTCTAACATCCTTTGAAAATACTTCATTAGCCATTCACCAAAGAATAATATAGAAAAAGCCCTTGGTCAATGGACTAGGTATTTGATACATTTTATTTTCGAATAAAATTCAATATGTCTTCCGTCATAGAGTATAACGGTCACTGAGTAAATGAATTCTCATTCGTGTTTATTTTTTTTTATATCATTATATTTTTAATCAGTAGTGCTTTATATTTATACATAACGAATGGTATATTGCACAAGCAAAGTGCCCTAATAATTAATGTACAATGTTTTCATTTTTTGTGGTTCTATAAAACTGTTATATTGATTATTTAATAATAGAGTAAAGAAGAGATTAAATTATTGTTAACTTTGCTTAATGTTAATGTTTATACTTTTTCTTGAATATCAATATAGGAAATTAATTGTATTTTTTTTGTAAGTGTAGATTGAGTAGTCTTGAGGAGTATATTATTGTAATCATTAGCGGCTTCGTTGCAATCTCCTGTAAGAATCTCTTGATAAATATCTCTTAACAGAATATCACGGATCATTAAAACTTAAGTGTTTTGGTAATAAACTAAATAAAATATCTCGACAGTTATAAATCTGTATGCAATCGCAACTGGGGCAATTGTTTTCATATAGTTAATTGTTATGTACATAGGAAACGTATTGTAAAAGCAATAATATTTCACTAATTTACTTTAATAACGCTAGTGCAATAGATGTTATTTCGAATTGATATTTTATAGAGTATTCTCAATGTTTGAGCGATTATTAAAGGAAAATATTAAAAGAGATCTGATGTTGAGATTAACAATACTTTAGTGGAAATTTAATCACATGTTACATTGAGAGCAAAAATTTATACTTAAAATTTTATTTAGAATTAAGCAAAAAATAAAAAAGTAATTTTACGAAGAAAAAAAACATAAAAAATATCGTTGTCTATAAATGCCTTATTTGAATTTGGAAACGTGAAATTGAAAAAGATATAAAAAGTTAAAAATGTATGAAATATACAATAGTACGTTGATATATGACAGATATGTGTTAGTCGAACAATCGGCTTGTATAATCTTTGAAGTTGTTAACACACTCCGTCCATGATTACTTCATTATTTATGTACTTAATATGTTGGTGTCCAACTGGTTTAAACGACCATAAATATCTCTATGTAATTATACATCTGTGTTAACATTTGAATCTTAATAACATTAATTTCTTATTTACTATTTACCAACGTAAATAGAACTCACAATTATTGTTATGTCTTCATCATTAACAGTGATATTATCAAGTTTTGATAATACCAGTGTTACTTAAAAGTAATATTTTTTCAGTATATTTCGCTTTTTGTACTATAAAAATCGAATATTAGTTTTTTGCTTAACTTTGATTTGATCTGATATTTTTAATTCTAATTAATGTGGTGCGAAGGAGCTACACAACAAACTTTGGACAACACAATAAAAAAATCGATATTTAACTTAAAAATGTAGTTACGTTGTTAAATCAAGTTTTTAACATTTATATAAATATATTTTAAAATAAAATCTATAATATTATTTTAAATCAATTGTAAGGTAAAGGATAAATATTTTCCGTGGCATTTTCCTGTACCCGTAATTATGGTACAAAAATAGCATTTAAAAATGAGATAATCATCAGATGCCATAGTTTTCAAATGAGAAAGAATTACATCTAACTAAATGTTATCAATTTAATATTGTGATTAATAAAGTTAATAACGTACAAAGTTTTTGAAAGTCTGTGTAGTTATTTTATGGTGTTTCAAATGGATTTATTGTTTCTTGAAACATTTTTTGTGCCATCGTCAGACGGACTTTCATGTTTTTTAATTATATTTGTACTTATACCCACAATGGCAAATCACAAATGTGCCTTAAAATGAACTTTGTAAATAAATATATATTATAATTTTCAATGAAGTATTAAAGGAGAATAAATTCTTACAATTGTTTTCCAAAAACAAAATAGAGTATATCTACTTTTATAGCTTAGTTAAGTGAGATTGTGCATATTACTTATGTCTGTTTTGATGTGTGTTTAAGATTGATTTGGCATTAGTAAATATATTATTTGGAAAAAAATTTTTGTTGTTATTTAAATTATATCCACACTATTTAAATCCATCCATAAAAATGATAAACCCATTTAATCCTTATATTAACATCTATTTGGATTAACGTCTTTCAATTGTGCCAAAACGTATGCCTTCACCTACATGACCTACATCCTACATACACCAGGTACCTACCTATAATTCAATTTTACTAATATTAATAATAGGTACCTACCGATTTTTAATAATAAGTACAATGTTCTTGAAACGGTTAAAAAGTATGACGAGGTTTTATTAGAAACTTATTTTTCACAAGATTTAAATAATATCGATGAGCGCCATCTATACTTTACCGTATTAACTAGCTTGTGAAACTCGGGACGCCGAATTGCATGTAAAATTTCATTGTTAGACATTTATTCTATAGAAATGCAGAAAGGATTAAATAGATGGCATGGTTTAGTAAAATATAAAATATTTTTTTTCATCAAGCATTAAGGGTATAAAGAGGTGTACCTACACATTTTTATTACAAACTATGACGTTCAAATAATTTTCGCAAGTTCATTTTAAGTAGTAATATATAAGTTAAAAATCAATTAGGTAGCCTTTTTGTTTAGTTAGCACTAAGCATCATCTGTACAGCTACCATCACGAATTGTCCATGTTTATCTTTTTAGGATAACGGTACTGGTTACAAGCTTACAAGGGATTATCCTGAAGAATCTCTAAAAAGAGAAGTAATTTTACACCTAAGTTTTGCAAGAGTAAACTGCTAGGATAACTTTTAAATACATAACTATATATAAATGTCATTCGGTTTGCTAGGTGGAACCTGTGGCTTTTAGTGTCCCTTTGTGAAAATCTTTCGGACTTTTCTCTAAAAAAAAAACTGAGAAAGTCTTTAGAAGTCTTTTTCTGATAAAAGTCTGAAAATTTTCCACATAAGGGTCTCGGCCTCGCTAAAGCTGTAGAAAGTAACCTCTATCATGATAGAACTGCAGTCTTCACTAACATCATGGCGTTTACCAGAAGGCACTCAAAGAAAAGCAAAATGGCCGTTTTCAATCTTCCTCTCCTCTGATGCGGACACTTGATGCGTGAAGTGAGTTTTAAGTAAAGAGCTAGTCGTCAAAATCAAATCAAAATCAAATTAAAATCATTTATTTCGTCATAAGGTGCATGTCACACACTTAACGAAAGTCAAAAAATAAAATAATATCATTTATATAAACTAAACAAAAATAACAAAAGTTAAGGCAGCAAAAAATCAAACAATAAAAAATAAAATTTATATCTTAACACTGCAGTACTCGCGCGGGGTGATTATTCACCCCAGACCAATGCTTTCACCCATATTTTATAAATTATTTGAATACAGACTGTGTCGCTTAGTGTAATCCTAGTCAAGTAAACTAGGTTCAAGGTCAGTACGGAGCTGTCACTCGACGCGTGCGCTAGTGGCAAAAAAAAGGGGGGAAAGTGCTCGGGACGGAATTTCACCCCACGCGAGTATCGGCGTTACAAAAATACAAAAATACAAAATAGTTTATTGATTAAAATAAAGTATTACAAGACAAGTCGCAAGGGCCCCTGTACTGGGTGGTAACCCGTGTTACTGGGTACCCCGCTCATCCACCGAAGTTACAAAAATTAATCAATATAACAATAATTTAATTTATAAAATCAATATAAAAAAATATTAATTAACCCTAGAATACTAATCTATCGTAAAAATTACGACGACGAAACCACGATTCCTGGAAAAAACAATGTTCGCGTCGTTCCCGCGCCCCCTGCTTCACAATACCTTCCTTATTTGTTCTGTTAGTGCACCACGTGCATTTATTGTGATCCCACATCATTTTTGTGTGGACTTACAGCGAAGGTGTCGTAAAATTTACGAAAGATTAGTGTTTACGTGACTATTGAGCGATGGTAAGTTTACTTGTTTGTTGTTGTTTTTACTTGTTTTTATCACTTATTTGTAATGATTTTATGTTGATTTTACTTGATTTCAGTTTATTTTCTATACTATAAATGTATTTTTCACTATTTGTTACTAATATTTGATTATTTTTTATTAGTAATGTGCTGGACCAGAAAAACACGTAGATGGCCATTGCGCTTGTTTTATAACTTAATCAACATTACAATTATAAACTCATACATCATATACATCAGTAACAACTGCAGAAACAATAAAAAAAGCAAATCAAGACACGACTTTGTTTTGAAAATGGCTGATGCTCTTATGGAACCTCAGCTAAAAGAGAAACTAATATTACCACTTTGCGGCGTGAAATAAAGGAGCACATAAAAAGTATACTTATGGTATGTTGAACCTGTTCCAGAAGCAGCAACAATTGAAGAACCTAATACAAGAAAAATATGTGCCTTTTGTCCATCCATATCAAGAAAAATGACAACACACTTTTGCATGAAATGCAAAATAGCCATATGTAGGGCGCATAACATGAACACGTGTCTTAACTGTGTAGAATAAGTAAATTATTTAATTTTAATTATAACGTGATCTCTTAAACCCAAAGAATGATACTATAATTTCTAAAACAATAAAAGTTTTTATTATCTTGTTTATTCTCGTTTCATTTAAATGTCGTATTTTTTACGAATGATTAGTATTAACGTTACTCGTAGGGTAGATTAGTAATCTAGGGTTAACTGCGTGTGTGTTAGAGTGTGTGTGTGTGTGTGTGTGTGTGTGTGTGTGTGTATGTGTGTGTGTGTGTGTGTATGTGTGTGTGTGTGTGTGTGTGTGTGTGTGTGTGTGTGTGCGTGCGTGTATAATTGTATATAAAAGCAAGGGAATTAAAAGTAAATATTATGCTATGGACCATGACAAAATATAAACAATTTATGCGTTATAAACTTTCTCTTTTTAATAACTTTTCAGTTTCATAATAATTTAAAGATAGCAGAAATTTCGTTAAGATGTCAGTTGCTTTAATTTTAGTTAGTGGGAAGATGTTTAATTTATTATTTATCCTATTATACAATGATGCAGACTGACAAGCGAATTGGTTCTGTTTAAATTTAGTATTGCAAAAAGGTACCTGGCAAGCAGTAGCAATTCTACGTTTATTGACAGAGCTTTTTTTATAATTTAATTGAAGATGCAGTTTCTGAATTGCCCTTAAAATGTATAGTTGACGAATAGTAAGTAAATTATGAGAACTATACAGATCGAAAGTCGGGTACCGGGAAGGCTTGCTAAAGGTCACTTTAAGAAGGGCACGTTGTCCTCTCTCCAAAGTCAGCAAGTGGGTTTTGACTGCTCCACCCCAAGCTGGAATGCAGTAACTCAGTACTGATTGAGCCAAAGCTTTATAGGTCATAGTTAGGACTCTGTCATCTGCTACCCGTTTCAACCGTCTGAAGACCCACATCAACTTCCTCATTCTGTCAGCGATAACTCGAATATGACAGTTCCACTTAAGGTGTTGGTCAATTATTACACCAAGATATTTTACATGATCACAGTAACCAATATTATCGCACTGACAGTCTGTTGAATTAGGGGCAGAGCACGAGTGAACTTTCAGGCCGAAACTAGGGTTGGGCAAAGTGTTTTTTCGTATCGAGAAGGGTATAAACTTAGTTTTGGTGGTATTTAATGACAGAAGGTTGGATCTTAACCAATGAGAGACATAAAAAAGTCCCTCCTCAGCAGTTACTCTCAACTTGTCCCAAGTCTGGTCATGAAAGATTAAGGCAGTGTCGTCCGCGTAAGTGTAGATTTTGCAATTGGTAAGGTTAAGCTTGCAGAGATCGTTTACGTAAACAAGAAAAAGAGTAGGCCCAAGGACGCTACCCTGTGGGACCCCGTAAGATAAACAGGTTGAGTCACTTAACACAGAGTCACCCAATTTAAGCTGTTGTTGGCGGTCTGAGAGGTAATCTCTGAGAAGCTGGTGAGGTAAGCCCCTTATACCAATATTATAAAGCTTGTCAAGTAAAATCCTTATCGAAACAGAGTCGAATGCTTTGGCAAGGTCTAGAAATACTCCCAAACATTTCCTGCCAGAATCCAGGTGCTCGGTAATTTCGCCCGTCAAGGACAACACTGCATCTTCTGTTGATATGCCATCCCTAAAGCCGAATTGTTGGTTGGACAACAAGTTATTTACGGAAAGAAATTTTTTAAGACGGTTATTAATGAGCTTTTCAAGGATTTTAGCCATAACCGGGAGTACAGAGATTGGCCTGTAATTATTTACGTCAACATCACTACCACCTTTATGTATTGGTGTAACAATGGCTTTTTTGAAACATATGGGGAACTGACCCTTTTCAAAACAAAGGTTGTATATGTGACACAAAACGGGGATAAAAATATTTTTAGCTTTTTTTATAAAATAAGTTGAAATGTTGTCCAATCCAGGGGAAGAATCATTAGACAGTTTGCATATTATAAAATTTAATTCAGAAGGATCTGTGTTTAAAAGTACGAATGAATTTGATGAATGAGTTCCAATTGAGGGAAAGTTAGCTGGGGAATGGAAGGTCAAATCAATTTTTTCTGCTAAATTTTTACCGACTGTTGAAAAATAATTATTAATATAGTTTGCAGATTGTAAAGGAGAAGTCTTAATAGATGCAAGATTATGGTTTACATTAGTTTTCATAAAACTCTCGTTACAAAATCTCTCGTTCGGTTATTAAGTGTTTTTTGTAAGTATTGGTTTTATTTTTCTTCTATTCGAGATGATTTCGGTTTCTATAAGACTTTTGTATATTTTGTTATGAATTTTGTGTTGTTGATTACAGATTTGTCGCCATTATGGACGAACGTCAGGATAATATAATACGATGCTGGTTGGAAGAAGAGCTGGAGGTTGTGAGTGATATTGCGTCGAGTGATACAGAAGATAATGAAGAAGAATGTGTTACAGAGCTAAACCATGACTCAGAAACAGAGCAAGAATATGAAATTAGCATAGAAGAGACGGAAGAAAGGAGCAAAATAGTTTTTCAACCGACGACAATGTTCCTCTGAGTACTTTCTCAAACTACTACCAGTCTAGAAATGGCACTCGTTGGAACAAAACACCACCACCGTCATCAAGAACTAGATCGCACAATATTTTAGTACAACAATGTGGACCTAAAGGTAACGCTAAAAACGCCCATTTTTTGATCCAAATATTCCATGGGAACTAAAAACTAAAGCTCAGATACTTTTAAAACCACAAAGCGGTAATAATGACCCAAATCCAAATCGGAATGTCCAGAGAACAGGAAAAAGTGGTCGATGCGCCTATTGCCCACGATCACGTGATCGTTTTGCTTCGAAATTCTATAATATATGTAATCGATGGATTTGTCCGGACCATCAAGTTCTAATTTGTATATCTTGTCATCAAAATACATAAAAACTGTTAAAACTAAATAAAAAAAATGAAAATGTTTCGGAGAGTTGGCAAAATTAATAACTTTTTCGTAATTTTTTTTTAATTACATTTTATTTGTTCATTTCATTAAAATACATTTATTTTTATAATATTTAGAATAAACAATAAATACTTTTCACTATTTAAACGCATTTTATTTCATATTGTATTATATATTTACCTAAAATCGATCAATCTAATGGTCTGAAAATTCACCCCACGCGAGTAAAATATTAGAAAATTAGGGCGCGAGTACTGCAGTGTTAACACTAGGTACATTACAAGCTTACGTAATGTACCCAGTGTTATAAGCAGCCTTAACTTAGTCAAAATATTAAGTTATAATGTCTCGGTAGACATTACCTACCTACTTTATCCTCGGCTTTATTAAATGTTACAATAAATAACAATTTCCCTAATGTAGGCCGAGAGAAAAAAAGCCGGAGGAAAAAAAACTCTCGGTACTCTTTTAAAAAAATGCAGTCAGATACAAGATAAAAACGCAGTAGTGGACCATGAAATAATCAGGACAAACACGAGACAGCCAATCGTGCGTGCCGAGACCACCACATGCCACCTGCTCACAATCGCACTATTCATTATTTTTATGGCAAGAAGTCTAGTGATCAACTGCTCTGCAAACACTTGCCGTTACGCTTAGTATTATATTAACATCACAAGAAATACAGATTTGGATTAAATACAGTTTTCGATGAACTATACCTAGTACCTACCTACCTATCTATTATAAATAAACCCTTGACGTAAAACAAATAATACAAATACATGATTGATGTATGATACTGTTATACGTCATGGGTTTATTTATGAGGGAAATAGACAATACGTGATTTTAAAAGCAATTTAAAGTTTTCGCAATGCTCAAAATGGAATTTTAAATTCACCATCTCTCGCCGGTTTCCAGTGTATCAACGTGGGAATGGACAGCGGGCGGCATTTGTTCATGTTTTACTTCCCAATCCCAACAAACAAAAAAATGCCAGTTTTTCGTGACATATTTTTAAGTTGAGTTTTTTTTTAATTATTTAAAAAATATTTGCTTAAATATCATATTAATAGATCTTATTCGTCAAATTTTAATTAAAAAAAATTATTAAATAAAAACTGCGATTAAAATAATCACATTAGGTAGGTAGGTACCTACATGTATTATTCTGACTTTTTACTTTTCTAATGTTTTATGTTTATGTATTAATAGCTGTGCCCTGCGGTTTCACCCACGTTAATTTGAGGAATAAAAGCCTATAGCCTTCCTCAGTAAATGGACTAACCAACACAAAAATAAAATTAACTCGGACCTTAAAGAAGCAGTTGTGATTCTCGTAGTTCGGGTAAATCTTGATTTAAGATTAATGATAATAAGTAGCATATATAGTGCTCCACAACCTCCTATTTCTTCTAGACTTTTAGAACTTTTAAAGGGGAACAATTCTGTCATACATGATTTTTGCGAAACTTTAACTGTTTACGCAGCGCACGCAGCGAAAGCTTTCAAAAGGAATGAAAAAAGTCCGATTTTGAAACATTCTTCATTGGTGCTCCGTTCCTATTGGTCTTAGCGTGACGATATATAGCCTTCCTCGTTAAATGGGCTCTAACACTGAAATAATTTTTCAAATTGGACCAGTAGTTACTGAGATTAGTGCGTTCAAACAAACAAACAAACTCTTCAGCTTTATGATATTATATAGTAAAGACATTTATTTTTGATACAATTTACTGAAGTAAATTATTTTCAATATTAAACGTAATCGACGTTTAATATGTTTAACACTTTACAGCTTCTTTATTTGCTACTAGCTGCTGCGCGCGACGACGTCTGCGTGAACGTTATACAGCAAATAAAGGTTCACTGCTCGTTTCCCATAGGTGATAGCGTGATAATATGTAGCCTATATTTTGACCCGACTTCTTAATAATATTCGTGCCAAATTTGAAGTAAATCCATGCAGTACTTTTGGAGTTTATCCCGGACATACATTAGAAGAAATAAAGGTTCACTGCTCGTTCCCCGTAGGTGATAGCGTAATAATATGTAGCCTATATGTTAACCCGAATTCTTAATAATCACGATTCAGCCTGTAATCTCCCACTGTTGGGCATAGGCCTCTTCCCCATGTAGGAGAAGGATTGGAGCTTAATCCACCACGCTGGTCCAATGCGGGTTGGCGGATATATTCCCTACTATGAGTAACGATTGTTATCAGGTGTACATGATAACAACCGGGACCGACGGCTTAACGTGCTCTCCGAGGCACGGTGGGCAGACCCACAAGGACTGCACAAACACCCAGACCACGGCAAACATCTGCATGGCAAATACAAATGTTGTCGTGTGCGGGATCGAACCCGCAACCGCCAGCGCAACAGCCAATCGCAATCCAGTGCTCTGACCACTGCGCCAACGCGGCGTCTTCTTAATAATATTCGTGCTAAATTTGAAGTAAATCCATGCAGTACTTTTTGATTTTATCACGGACATACATACAGACAAACAGATAAAACTTCTAAAAACGATATTTTAGGCTTCGGTATCGATTGTAGATCACACCGCAAGTATTCTCTAAAAAAATATTCAATGTACAGTTTTGACTTTCCTACCATTTTATTATATGTACCTATAGATAACTTACAGAAACCATAAAACTGTTTACCTATTGAGTCAAGAAATCATTACAGTGAATTGCGATTGGTCATTACAATATTTACAATTTAAATACCTAATTTTAAACCTATACGAGCACCACTTTAAATGAAGGCTGATCGCAACAAAAAAAACTGTGTGTTTCAGATCCGACACGTGACTAGAGTTAACTACTGAAGGACGATTACCGTGGTAGGTAATTAAAAATTAAAATGTTCTTTATCATGAGATATAAAAAATTAAAACATAAAAAAAAATATAAATTGACGCTTGCTGCTACGAACAGTAACTCCCCACTCACACTACTCCCCATATTTTAATACAGCGTGCCTTATAACGTTTCGTAAGAAGTAAATTCTAATAAAAAAATGCGTTGCGGTTATATAAAATAGATTTAGATGACTTTTTAATATTTTGAATCAAATTAAAACACTACTATTTAATCTGTTGAGGTCAAATAGATTAAATAGTACATAGTTACATATTTTTATTTTCATTTAAAGTAACAACAAACAAGCTTACAATTATAATGGTTTAAACAATATGTATAAACCGTTGGAATAAAAATTATTATTATGATTAACTATTCAGTAGCCATTGTTAAAATAAAAGGATATTTTGAACGGAGTAAGTGTATCAGACCTCTTAGCTCCAGCGCACCTGGCTAGATTGTGCCTGTCTAGTGTCCCTAGTCACGTCTCAGGCGGTCTTTTGCTCTGTTATTACTAAACGTAGTGCACTGCATTATTACTTTGATTTATATGCATGAGCTCCAATAAATGACCCATAATTGGGACGATATTTTTTTATCGTTCGGCCCTCAAATAATAAATCTTCGTCACGTGAACGATAAAATCCTAAATGATGAATGGGAAAACGTATTTAGATATGTTTGATGTGTATTTTATGTAGATAGCTTTAACATTCGTTTGTTTCGCAAGAATTCCAACATAACTTTAGAATTAGGTTCTTATATTTGTTCAATATATTAACAAATTGAGTATGGTGTGTCGGGTTGAAAAAAATATATATATTAACTGATTGTCCCATGGTGCAGCTTTCGTTAGATATTGCATGTTTGATAATAATAATCGGATTCTTTAAAAATCTTTTAGACTGGTGAATAACAAACACATATTTTGGTATTAAAGAACAGACCGAAGTGAAATGTCATGAAATACTTATGTTATTTTGATCCGAGAAACATAATAAATATATATAAATATATATAATAGAAAGTGGAACCCAAAAGTATGGTTACGAGTTAAAAACTACCCTGTCAACAATGTGTTTCGTTTATAACATCGAATATAATTTTCAATTTACATAAAAAAAATTAATGTCAAAATACTGAAATATATACTACATTTGCTACATGTATTGAGTGGGTACTTTAAAAAAGTGCTTGAGAAAACAAGAATGCGCATGGAATGTTCGAAAAATTATTTCTCTATGCTTTTAATTATTTGTAATAATGGAAAAGTGACTTATAACCTTGACGAAGGTTGAAATATAATAATATGCTGGCATTGTTTTCAACGAAGAATTGTGCGTGCGAGGGACTCCTAGATGGCTAGGGGCAGTCAGTCGTAAAATTGCAGCGAACTTTAGGGGGACGTCTCAAGACGCCCGTGCATTCTTGTTTATACAGTACATAGAGAAAAATAAGATTAAACATCGATTAAAATTTCTCTTAATATCTTTGGAACAGCAAATAATTGTATTTCAGTTCGAAACGTTAAGAGATAAATTTTATTTTTAATTTGCAATGTTCCTTTCACCAACAGGTTGTTTTGAAGAAAAACAATAAGACCGCCTTGTTATACAACATATAGGTACCTACTTGTAATTGTGATTGCTTGTATCTTTATATTGTTCTTTATTTTGGGGTGCAATAAAGTATATTATTATTATTACCATTTTAATCTGTTTTTACATTGTACTATGTTATCAAAGAATCAACCCGGACTAACCTAACAACGTCGAGGGCGCGGGGTCGTAAACTACTTCCCCTTAGACTTATTGCACGCCGACACTCACTTTCTTACGTTTGTACACGTTTTCAAATTCAATGTAAGCACGGTGAGGCGAAATAAAAACTCTTTCATGTCGGTGATTTTAAATGCGAAAAAGCGCTTTTATAGTTTTGTTTCTTTTTTGAACACGTCGTAGTATTTTTACTTAGATTTTTATGACTACTTTGTTTGTACCAAGTTTTTAAGTACCTATATAGTCAAGTAGGTACGGTACTGTAACAAAAATAAAATTATGTATCGTAGAGTTAGGAAACGGCTAAATAAGTTTTTTTTTTTAAGAACTGAGTCCAAAATACAAGAATTTTTATTATCTATGTGTAAGTAACGAAAAATTTTGCAAGGTATTTCTCTTTCTGAATAGAGCTTAGCTTTTAAATATACTGACTTTATTAGAATGACTCTTCTAATCTATTTATAGGATATTCCCTGTTTAATTTTTTTTGTACTTTAAAACAATAAATTATTTTAGGAAACCGAGTCGGTATATCATAATTAAAAAAAAAAACACAGTTACCTCTCTAGACTTCTTATCAAAGATAACCAAATAATTTTTGTACGTCAAATTTGTCGTCACAAAAATAGATTTTATGCATCTTTAGAAAATTCTTCTGTGGGTATCTATTATGATTTAAATCTGTCTCAATTCGTCTATGTTTAAAATATGCAATTTCGCAAGAAACGAAGTTACAAGTCCTACGGAAAAAGTTCAATAGTATTTTTGTGAACAGAAGATAGTCAAACGCACATCAAAGGTATATCACGAAAATTGATTTAAGTGATTCTTACTCAAACATGTGTAATTATTTAGTTTAATCAAAATTTTTAACGAAAAAAGAAACAGTTTATAAATCTGTAGCATAACAGAGAATGTTTAAGCTGAAAATTTTAAATTGACAGTTTATAAATAATTGACATAAGTATATTTTAAATTGACAAATTTAATAATTTAAATCTGACATATTTTAAATTGACAATACAGTGCAGTAATATCACAGCATATTACAGAGTATTCCTAGCTAAGTAGGTACTGAAGTTGAAAAGTAAACAAGTCTCATAAAAGACTACTCGTTCATCGTTTAATATTAACTAGAATATACAACCAATATGAGATACTTTGTACGTTACGTTCTTCGCATAAAGTTTAATTTCTACAGAGGTAATATTCTGACGTGATAAATGCCTTCCCAGTTTGCTTTAATTTCAATGAAAATTTGAAAAATTTCCCAAGCGGCTGCTGTCAGACGTTTCCGCTGCGGGACAAAAGTTTTACACCGGTGGAAGATTTTTTTTTTCAAATGTTCAAATTCTGTAGTAATTCAAGCGAGAATTTTAAATATTTAAACTCTTGTATTTAGTCGTACTTACTACTCAGTATAGTTTTGGCACACAAAAGTTGAATCTGAGTTAATTACGTAGTTTTTACTCGGTAACATTGAAACAATGCCACAGAGGTCTTTGAACTAAGTGTCTTGTATTTGTTTTTTTGTTATAATGGCTACTGATGGTTTTGACACTTCAAGAAATTAAAATGAATACTCCTAATTCCTTAAAACTGACGTCACAACTCAAAAGTAGTCATGATTAGGTTTTTTGTAAGGTACACGACAAAGTTCAATTAAAAGAATTTTTTGAAATAAATTAAAAAATCCTTTAACAGCTTTCTATCTATGTACGTATACTTTAGAAGGCTGTCTCATCAATATAGCCCTACATTATAAAAATAAATAATCTGTATTGTCAATAAAAAAAATGTCGAATAGATCAATACGAGTCTAATCTCGCTATATCTAACGGTTTATCATTGTTTATGTCTCTTAATTGTGCTGTAATTAACGATCAATAATTACACGGTACACAGCATCGTTACCGACGTTGAAATATAGCTTTACTTATTATCCACTAATGAAACAAGTTTCTACTTGCCACCACCTACTCTCTCGTATGTAAGAGAGTTAAATTGTCCACTTATACCAAGAGTATTCTTATCTTGGTCTATAATTAATTGGTAAAACAAGATAAGATATTTAATTACACAAATTGATTGAAACGTGACCTATTAAAGTAATTATCGACGGTAAGTATCGGCGTAAGTATAATTATAATTAGTATTGAAAAGGTTATTATAGTAATAATACAATAACACTTGATGAAAATTTTGTTGAGTTAATTAAAGAACTGAAGATGATGATGATGAAATTTTTAAGTACTAGGGTTCAAAAATTCAAAGACCATTAAGGAAATCTTAACTGGATCTTACTAAGCTAAATGGTTTGTTTGTATACCATAAGAGTTTAATTAAAAATTAGTTGTTGAGCGATTTAAAAAAAAATAATGAATGGATAATAAAGTGTTGTACTGAAATAAACCTATGATATACAATAATTATATTCACATATGCACAAATTATTTGTTGATACAAAGTTTTTTATGCTAGATAGATAGATCCTTGCTAGATAGATAGATGATCTTTCTGCCAATATCATGTTATTATAGTATTAATAAATTCTTAAATACGCTTGGCTAAACTCTGTATAGATTATATATCGTGGATATACATTAAATACGTCGCTGAGGTAATTAGCGGGCATCTATTTAAGAGGCTTATTCAGAGCTTAATTAAGAACGTAGACCGTGTTTCATAACTGGTTTTGTAGCTTTTACGAGCTTTTAATTAATAATTTAATTAAGAATTATATTCAGTTTCGCCATAACTGTAAATCTAAGGGTTTTAAGGATGCCTAATTACAAAATTAGAGCATCCGCGTAGTGCTTTTGAAATCTAATTACCTATATTAGTTTAACAAATTTTGTTAATATTAAAATAAAATTTTCTCTTACTTTCCACTTGTTCATAGATTCAGCAAAAAGTTTACGGGGGATAATAAAAATAATAATAATAAAAACTCATTATTGTACACCAAAGAAAATGAGCAAAATCACAAAAATAAAAACAGGAGATAAGTACAAAAGGCGGCCTTATCGCTAATGAGCGATCTCTTCCAGGCAACCAGGCAGGGGATCTGACGTTATAACAATTGAGCTTCCTGAGAAGTAACAAATTATATTGCTAAATAAAATAATGATTGGTGTATGGACCAAAGCTAAAAACAAAGTGGGGGGATTACTATTTACAGCTACACTTGCAAGTTGCACTTAACGTAAAATTAGTTACTCTAAGACTTATGTAAAAATATTACGCCAGGTTTACATAATCGGTTACGGTCGTAACAGATGTTCTTCTTTTGCTTCTCTTGACATTCTTATATTAATTTAAAAAATATGATTTGAAAATTACAATACAATATCAAATGTTAATCAGAATCAGCTTCTAATAATAATAAGCTTAATTTATGTGGCATAGTGTAGTTTAATCAGTAAAGTACAAATTTTGTAATTTCTCGTGGGCGTTTATTTATAGCATCATACTATTAAAGATCGAAAAATTTTACGTTTTTGTATATTAAATAGCGGGCATAAATTAAAGGTCTTCTGACATTTGTGTGAAATTTAAGTTTGAATGAATTTTTTTAAACTTGTGTTTTCAGATGCTTATGTGTTGCGTATGGATACCCTTCTTGGAGAGTTTATGCGTTAGCACGCGTGTTTTGTCTAGACGTCGGATAAACGAAAGTGTTTAGTGAAACCACGATAAAAATAAGTCAATTAAAAATGGTTATCAAAGTAGACGTATTAAAGTAGATTTTATAAAAATACAGACTAATCAACCCGCGACTTCATCATCGTTGCTTATTTTATGTGTTTAGGTAATATAATGTATAATCTGTGTTCGCTATGATTTCCCTACCATTGTGTAAAGAGCACGCTAAGGCGTCGGTCCCGGTTGTTATCATGTACACCTGATAGCGATCGTTACTCATTGTAGGGAATATATCCGCCAACCCGCACTGGAGCAGCGTGGTGGATTAAGCACCGATCCTTCTCCTACATGGGGAAGAGGCCTATGCCCAGCAGTGGGATATTACAGGCTGAATCGTGATCGTGATCGTGTGTAAAGAACAATACTAGTACTCATAACTCCACTACTATACATAAAACGATGTATCAATATGAAGCCTTAAGTTATAAGTTAATATCCGGGTCACAACTCTGAAAACCGCATTTAGTTGTGCAGCAGATTTTGTATGATACCAATAATTATGTAGGTTTTTCTTGTTCTATACCTAATAGATCTAAATTACTTTTTATGTTAGTAAGTCGACAAACAAGCGTACGGCTCACCTGATGGTAAGTGACTACCGTAGCCTATAGACGCCTGCAACACCAGAAGCGTCGCAAGCGCGTTGCCGACCCTATCCCCAATCCCCCCCCCCCAGGAGCTGTGGTCATCTTACTCACCAACAGGAACACAATACTGCTTGAAAGCAGTATTATTTAGCTGTGGTCTTCTGTAAAGTCGAGGTACTACCCCAGTCGGACTGCTACATATTTTGAGCAGAAAATTTCCTGCTGTGCCCTACCTCAGTTAAAGTACCTATTAGTTTTTCCCTATACATATATTGTGTGTCATCGTTCAGTTACAATTTATTTATCCATTGTGGTATGTATAAACATTTGGTAGAAGTGAAAAGATGCTGGTTACAAAAATTAAAATTTAGTTAACTATAAATTTATTTGTTTTTAAGTTAAAATTGCATTTACAATATCTATTTTTATTTTTTAAGTCCGCTCGGGAAGTAGTTGCTTAAAAGTAAACTATAGTTATTTGTGACTGCGGTTACACTTTGTGGTTCTTTATTCTTGATTAAATAAAGCGTATATAGTTTCAAACGAATGCCATGTTATTACATTGTCTATTAAAAGCTTAATCCATTAATAAAAACAATGCGACTATTCCGACCCCGTGAAGGTATTGGGATGAAATACATAAAAATAAATAAACATCTTCTAACATTCACACACGGTTGTCTGATCCTACGGTTAGTAACTTTTAATGCTTGTGTTATAGGTAACAACCGAATGTTATAGCTAAATATGTTTTTTATGACGCTTATGTATACATACGTTATGCGTACGTAATTTCATTACATGCCTAAAAGGATGTTCTTCTAACATCTAAAACTCTTCTGGAGAATAATTTAAACCAGCACCATACAAACTCTTACTTGACTAAAAACTAAAAAAGCAGTATTGCGTGATTACACTGTGAAGAGGATCATCGACCTGAAGCCCTACTAACTACGTCAATTTGGGCATCGACCTGAATTATCGGAGAAGAACTATTTATTGAAGTACAACTTCTTTACGCACGCTTGACTTGGGGAGCTAGTGAATGCGTGATGAGATCGTTACGAAAAGTGTGATCGGGCGAGGCGAACGGAAGTTGAGAGATATAAGTTAGTGAAGATAGAAAGAGAGAGAGTTTCGTTTCAAAAATTTTACTCCAGTCGTGTCGTGTGGTCTAAAGCATACTCGTTTATTTAAACGTTCCATTTTTAAGCTATTGCATAGCTTCTTTCGCGGGCCTTGAGCGCGGGGACAATTTCAAGAATTTCAGTAACGAAAAAACCTCACGCTCCCCACTCCGACGGGCACGGAGGTGTGGCTTGAAGGCCGTGCATCGTCTAACGTCGTTTGATCGTTTCAGTTCGGCAGTCTTCGACACGGCGTTGTGTGCGTGCGATTAGACGTCTAGGTCGGCGCGGCTAGGCGGTGCGCTTGACGTCTGAGCTTCGACGCGAGTTTGCCGGCATTTATCAATGAATGCGTGATGAAATAAAAAATATGACCTAGGTACATGAATGGGATAGCACCGGCGTTAGTACTATTATCTAGTTGAGCGTATTACTCATTGATGCAAATATGATATTGCCTATAATGTTACTATTTCCGGATAAAATTTGGCATTTAATTTTTTTAATAAAAGAAAAAAAATTGTTTTCTTATCGGTCACCACGCTCAAAAAGTGTAACTTGAATTAATATCAAAGAAAAAGAAATACTGCATAAATAAAATAAATAAATATTATAATTATTGCATAAGTTGATACAAAATGCTATGCAATAGCTTTACCGCGGCAGTCCCCGAGTGCCACACGTCTTTTTATTTAATTATTTTTTTTTAATCGATGTGATTAAAATTATGTTAAATAAGATAAATATGGTAATGAATAATATATGTAGAGAAACATGTGATAACTTACGCAACGAAATTAGAAAAAAGCTATTCGAATAAATTATAAGCGAAATTGTTCATTAGTAACGGTTACAATTATTATTATAAATATTAATTATATGTACACTTTTAAACATTCCAAAAACACGTGACATCAAAACTAATGCTAATCGTTTTAAACGCAAGACACCTGTGTGTCATATTGGACTCCTACCTACTTATTTGTACATATTACACAATTATGCGCAAACCAGCTGCGTCGGTTTTAACGGAGTTTATCTTTTCTTTGTAAGATACGAGTAAATCGGATAATCTAGATGCTGATTATGGGAAAACATTACATGTTATGGTTATCGCTTCAGCCTGTAATATCCCACTGCTGGGCATAGGCCTCTTTCCCCATATAGGAGAAGGATTAGAGCTTAATCCATCACGCTGCTCTAATGCGATATATATTCCCTACTACTGTGAGTAACGATCTCTATCAGGTGTACATAATAACAACCGGGACCGACGCGCGACGGCTTAACGTGCTCTCCGAGGCACGGTGGATCTCCCACAGGGACTCCACAAACACCCAGACCACGGCAAATGGACCTAGTACTAATTTAAATAGATTATCTGTAATAAGTGATTTAAATATATTTTAACATCATAGTCCATTACTTTATTTATTAAATCATGAATTTAAGTTAATAATTTATTTTTAAATATGAGTTAAAATGCCTCCTTTGGCCTAAGGTCTTTCACTTCCTAAATTCTATATTTGAACGTTCGACTTAAAAAACGTATTCTTTCACGTGTATATATTTTTTAATTATAAAAATGTCGTTTCTAATTAAAAGCGGTTTAGATACCGCTACAGCTGCCACTCATCTGTTTATAGCACACTAGCCGACCCGTGCCCACTTCGTTGGGCGTTAATTATCTTTTTCTTTGTGATGCATTACCTATGTTGTGTAGTTCTTAGTATTTACTAAGTTCTATTAGGTTCATTGTTTATAGCAAGTATTGGACGTATACACTCGTAATAATATCGTGTATTTATTATTTTAAATTGCAGAACCAAATAACATACTAAATTTTATAGCACTTATATACCCCGTCCGGCGACTAATTAGCTTTTTGACAGCTCACGCCTATAAATTACAGTTTTTTTTTCGGAATAACGTACTAAAAATTTTACAGTAATGTCATACTTTATTGACGATTTGATTGATTGAGTGAAGTACCCTGTGCATAACAAACAACCACAGACTATGAAAGAGTTCTTGAAATAATAAATCGATAATAAATCGACCATATGATAAAAATAATTTTACGTCATGTGATTATTGTTTCTATAAATTTAATACAAAAAAGGAAATAAAAATAGTATCTATGACCCCCAAGATTGATTACTTGCAAGGAATTAAGTCGAAATCTTGAAATTTAATTGCAAACCAAGAATATAGAGCAATAACTCTGTTAATTCATTTATTTTTATTATTTATATATTTCATTTATAATTAAAAAAACTAATAAGTAATCGCATAAATAAATAATATTTTTAAATTAAATGTATTTAATTAATTCGATTGAAAGTTCTTCTTAAATAAAATCGATTATTATTTCGAATCGAATAAATAACGTGTGAGTGTCAAAAAGATCATTAGTCGCCGGACGGGGTATAAATAAATAATATGTTACTTCAACGCCATCTATCAAAAATCCCGAAAACGACGTCGATAGACTACTAAATAGTCTTCTAATGGCGATAGATGGCGGCCAGAGATGGTAGTACATTTACCATTTTTGAGTTATATTTTTATCTTTTTCCTTTTATCTTGTCACTCCTGAATAGTGTAGCTTTCTGTTAGCGAAAGAATTTTCATGATCGGATCAGTATTTGCGAAGATTACCCCGTATATACAAACAAAGTTATAAACTTTACCTCTTTATAATATTAGTATAGATAATCACATGACGTAAAATTATTTTTATCATATGATCGATTTATTTATTATTAGACGCCGCGTTTGCGCAGCGGTCACAGCACTGGATTGCGATCGGCTGTTGCGCGGGCGGTTGCGGGTTCGATTCCCGCACACGACAACATTTGTTGGCCATACAGATGTTTGCCGTGGTCTGGGTGTTTGTGCAGTCCTTGTGGGTCTCCCCACCGTGCCTCGGAGAGCACGTTAAGCCGTCGGTCCCGGTTGTTATCATATACACCTGATAGCGATCGTTACTCATAGTAGGGAATATATCCGCCAACCCGCATTGGAGCAGCGTGGTGGATTAAGCTCCGATCCTTCCCCTACATGGGGAAGAGGCCTATGCCCAACAGTGGGATATTACAGGCTGAATCGTGATCGATTTATTATCGATTTATTATTTCAAGAACTTTTTCATAGTCTGTGGTTGTTTCTTATGCACAGGGTGCTTCACTCAATCAATCAAATCGTCAATAAAGTATGACATTACTGTAAAATTTTTAGTACGTTATTCCGAAAAAAAAAAACTGTAATTTATAGGCGTGAGCTGTCAAAAAGCTAATTAGTCGCCGGACGGGGTATAGTGCACGTGACGATATATTTCAATAATGCAATTTGCTTACAGATTGACGAAGTGTTAGACAAAAATAAAATAGAGAAATATTTGTATTGTAATATTGAAAAATCGAAATAAATATCCCTAAATTTTAATTACCTGTAAGTAATGTATCTAAGCCGATAAAATAAAACAGAAAGTAAAGAGAAGAAAGTAAGACTGATGCTAAAGAAACAAAAAATTATGATAAACACAAATTAGAATTATTTCTGAAAAGACTAAACAACAAATAATAACTATAAGAAATATTAAAACAGAAGTAGTTATAGTACTTAGTAGAAATTAAAATGCAAAAATAGTTTTCAAAAAAACTTTTGACCAAAACTACGTCCGGAGTACCGATAAAGTAAAACAGAAAGTAAAGAGAAAATATTTAAATTAAAAAATAAACGGCAGCGGGCGCCTACAGCGATGAATAAAATCGTAATAATATCGTGTATTTATTATTTTAAATTACAGAACCAAATAACATACTATAAAGAACAAATTTTAAACCACTTAAATAAATAATATGTTGCTCCAACGCCATCTATCAAAAAGCGTAAAAACTTCGTCATCGATAGATTCAAATAGACAGTAAATAAAATAGAGTATTAAATAGTTAAATCTAACAGCGATAGATGGCGTTCGTTTCTTTGTCATTTTCATAATATATTTTAATATTTTTCTTTTTTACTGAATTTTTTTGTACAATTACAATAAAATATAGCCTATGTCACTCCTGAATAGTGTAGCCTCACACTATTTTCAGCAAATCAGATAAATATAAATGTTTTAAAATCACCAATTAATTTCTAAGGCAAATAATAATGCTTGATTAGATTGAATTGTTGACACGGCACGCCAGAGGACGCAGGTTCAAATCCTGGTGATTTAAAATCTTTATATATTTTTATCTTTTTCCTTTTATCTTGTCACTCCTGAATAGTGTAGCTTTCTGTTAGTGAAAGAATTTTCATGATCGGATCAGTATTTGCGAAGATTACCCCGTATATACAAAGTTATAAACTTTACCTCTTTATAATATTATTAGTATAGATTAGTTAGTTCATTTTTATAGTTACAAATCGTAGACAGTTCTCATTAAAAACGCTATTTGAAAATAATAAATTATTTTTTATGTTTACGTTTATTGTCGCTTTAGAACTCTAATAAGGTTGGTTTAAATATTATTAGAAATAAAATGCTACTATGCTATTTTTAATAACAGCTATATCAAATTAAAAATTCGAAGACCTAATTATTATAATGAATTTAATATGCATAAGTAAATAATAATATTATGAAATAATATGTAGTTAAGTACCAAGATACTTTATAACTCTTTCTCATCATTTGTACTTATTTTGTATACTTGAAGTTAATACTTAAACATTACTGATATATTATTGATAACTAACCAAAGGGCAAATTTTAGTAATAACATTGTAATCATCATACCTGAGTCAATCTACACATGGAGTCACATATTTTTTTGTAAGTAAATAGCTATAGACCAGTGCTTTTAGCTTTTGAAGACCAATAAATTTATAGTAGAATGAAACACATTGCAAAAGAAAGAGAATACAACGAAAATGATAGGAAAAATGAATTACGGTCGAAAGGCTACTGACTTTTAAAAAAAAGCTGATATTTTGACGTGAGAATTTTCGATTGAAAATGAGGGTGCTTTTTTGATATTGAGGTCAAAATAAGGTGAAAAAATTAATATTTTAAATCAAAACAGTTACAGTGTATTTGGGACATAAAAAGGCAAGTTTTCACCAAATTTCGTAAAAAGAAAAACAAAAAAAAAAATTGTAAAAGATAAAAATTAAAAACGAAAAAATTCTACTATAAATTTCTTTGCTTTTTATCATTTTAAAAGCACTGGTCTACTAAGCTATTACCGTTCTGAATAATGTCAACAAAGTCTGAATTACTTAGTGTTATAAGAATGTTAACGCTTTTTGTTAAAAAATTAAAACTTAGAGCATAAACACTGAAACAATTACTTTCTCGTGATACTGTAACACATTATTCGGCTACAAATGGTTTGTAGACTACAAACTTGATTTTCCATACCAAAAATAAAACTAGAATAAACAGCATACAATGTTATAATAACTTGCGTCCGTTTTTCCTCAGGGACAAAAAAAAATGGTTTCCGTGTTCGGAAATCAAACAACAAATTTAATAATACATATTGCGCTAACTTTTATTGTTATATTTTGTTCCCTTCTGTCGCGTATTTATATTCGTATGTGTTTATTTATTTATATTTCTATTATTTTGAGGATGAAATTTACTACCACATTACAACCCGTACCAATTAACTTGAGACCCGGGGCCGATGACGTAATTTTATTATACGAGTAATCTTACTAACTAACGTAGTTTATAAGTAAATATTGTTAGTAACACACTAATACACTATAGATGTATAGTCCGAATTAAACTACTTTTATTATTATTTTATTATTATTATTGAATATAACGTCATCGGCCCGGGTCTCAAGTTAATTCGTACGGACTGAATACGTTATTTAGACAGCTTATTAACAGATAATAAGTTAAAACATGCTAAATTGGTTGATGATAAAGATAGTTTTATCTGACATACAACGGTATCTAAAATTAATATGTTTTTGTTACGTTTTTTTAACCATAAAAGCATCATTTTATCTGCCAGACATTTCTATTTGCAATCTTAAAAAGAAAAGCTTTGACAAATACCTACAATATTACTACAAATGTTTCATCGCCTACCTATCAGTAATTTATATGAGAGACACTGTAACCAACCGGTGACAGGCCGTAAGTCTTAAAAAACTGTATCGAAAATCCATACTACACATCTAACCTAATATATTGCCTACTATCAATTTTATATGAGTGATAACTAAGCGAAATATCCCTAAGGCTATTTCTGATAAAAGGCAGCAAAAAGGTGAGAATATGCTCCAGAAACCGCTTACAATGATTTATATCGGGTGAGAAAAACGGGCGCCGTTAAGTTTGCGTGGTCAGAGAAATGTGTTAACATTTTGCGAAACATGCTTTTGTGGAAATGTTTACCGAATTCGTACAAACGCGGGTTTTGTTTACGCGTTCTCATTTCAGTGTAATATAGCATGTATGTATAATGGTATAGAGCTACTTCATTTTTTAAGTTATATTAATTTTAATCTACCTACTCGTATATCTTATTCTTGTCATTTTTGTTTATGTTTTTTTTTATTCTTTATTTCATTCATACAGCCTTAAAGTCTAAGTCGGCTAAGTTTGTTTATGTTAACTTTGTAAAAAAAAGTTTGAATAAAAAGTCAAAATGTCGAGGGCTCATTTTAGAGCATTAATATTTGATACATTTACAAATCATACCTACCATCGACTATAATTTGTATGTATGTGCTGTCTCCGTTGCTAGGGAACTTTCCCCTAGCAAAAAAAAAGCCTTCGTCAACTTTCATAGTGCTTCGTGACCGTACTGCAAATGAAGCCTGAATATTCGTAAATTATAGTAATTACCTCATGGCGAAAAATTAATGTTTTGCCCTCTTTATTATGTGTCACGTGTATACCTGTACAGTGTACACTGTTTAGGTATACATATTTAGGGTCACCGGTTGACGCTAAAGCTATGTGACGTATGATGGCATCCAAGAGATAAAAGTTTATGATGTATTTTTTCTTTGCACCATAGAATTACCAATTTATTTATGGTATATTTCTAATTTTCTATTCGCAACAAAAAACATATAGACATAACTGTCATAGAAGATAATGGTGAATTTGATAGGAAATTTCAATAGGACACGAACTAAATGTAATCTTTCTTATTTCTTATTAAATAAAAAGAATAATTTTGATATTACTGTACATAACGATTTATATGTATATTTTGAGTAGAGATATTGGCATTTGGTTGTATACAACAAAGCTAAATTGGTTAGTAATAATTCGAAAGTAATCTTTTTCAAGATAATATCTTTATGATGAAGCAAGTAATTGGTTTCTAAAAGTTAAGTGAGCCAACTACAACATCGTTTTAGTACCGTCTATATTTTCTATTAAGCTTATCTTTATCTTTCTAAAAATAATGTATTTTAGATATTTTTTTTCAATTATTTTTAACGACTTAATAGTTATAGTTGAGGCGAATTATTATTAAATTATTATTATCATAGATAGAATTTATTTAATTATATACATTTATATCTTCTTTTTTAATGTCCGTACTTTATCTTTGCTTTTTTATCGTTTCGGTAATTATAATTACTACTATATGTAAATCTGATATTATATCTGAAATCTGACTGAAAAAAATTTAATTCCAAAGCTTTAACTGAGTTAGGGCACAGCAGGAAATATCCTGCTCAAAATATGGAGCAGCCCGACTGGGGTAGTACCTCGACCTTACATCAAGTGGAGGCGTATAGCGGGGGCTGCTTTAGCAATGGATCATCGTCAACCACGACCACTCTGTCAAGAGTGAACGACTAAGGAGAATGCAGTGTTGTGTTCCTGTTGGTGAGTAAAGTGACCAGAGCTCCTGGGGGAGAATTTGGGGTAGGTTCGGCAACGCGCTTGCAATGCTTCTGGTGTTGCAGGTGTCTATAAGCTGAGGTAATAAAAAAAAAACATTAGAAAAATAAATATGCTATATATTCATATATTACCTATATAAAAAGTACACTCTCTTAACAGATTTTTTAACCTGAAGTAACAGCACAGCACAACATAGTATTTTGTGTACCTACGTATAAATATTAAGAATGGGGAAATCTCAAATCATAAGATATGTTTAGTAATTATCTTATTAAAATGTATCGAGGCTATGGTGTTATTTCCCATCGGTAATGGCCATTTGAAAAAACTATGTAACTCGTCTGTTTGTGAACGTATAACTCCGATATCACAAAATGAATTGCAAGTTATCTCAGCATGAATGATGGAATTAAGTGGTCAATATAATTAGCAGAAAATGCTTGTTTGTTTTAAATAAACAAACTTGGAATCTATTGAACTGGTTTAAATAATACTTTCACTATTAGAAAGCTATGCTCTTCTACGAGAATTCGAGTAGTAGGTACATACTTTTCATCACAAAAAAAAAATATGTTGACAATTTAAAGGTACAGTTGAAAGTATTCACAAATCAAAACTTGTACGTATACACTATAAAACTGTGATAGTAACCTAAAAACGGTTAAAGCTTTGCGTAACAGTTCATTTTCACGAAACGACTAGGAAGTCCAGTACAATTCAGTAGGCGAGTGTAAACATCTTAATCCGGTAAGATTTACAACGGGCTGTTTTCTCGGCCATTTGTCTGTAGTAAAAGGGAAAGAGTTTCTTCTAACAACAAATACTTAGGTACTTCTGAAGTCCGAAGCCCGCCCAAAGATTCAGCCATAACTGTTTTATTACTCCAGCCCGGGAAACCCGCCGAAAACTTTTTATTACTTTTTATACTTCTTTCCTTTTGAATACTCTTTGAAGACTAATTATTTATTTAGCGAAGAACTGCTCAAGGGGAAGAGGAAAATGAATTCAGATTTATAAAGTTTAAACAAAATTTACTGAATAATATTAGAAGTAGTAGAAGTAAAGTTTTATCTACATTTATAATTATAATTATATCTTCGTAATTTTATGACCCCGACTTAATTCGACTATTATGATAAACATTTACCTACATGTATTAAAAATTCAAACACTATTTATGAATACATAATGTAGACTATACCGCTTAGCAATACACTACCTACATAATTTTGAAATAAAATTATATCTTGGAATCACATTTCAATAACAATTTGTTTACAGTCTACTAAATGTGTTTCCGCAAAAAATATACCTACGTCTCTTTATTAAATTACGTTTACAAGAATGAAACTCAAGCATATTAAATAACATATTTTGTAGTTTTTTGCTACTTTATTTATAAACAATAATATTTATATTATCGTTACTTAATTTACTTATTACATTTGCTAGTTTCTTAATTCCTGTAAACAACTAATTTTCAAAGAAGTAGATGCAGTTTGATTGATAGAATTTTTCATTGATGGTTTCATTGAGGCATTAACTGCTTGTCCGATAAAATCGATTATTTCTCTTAATTATAATTATATTTAATTAAAAAAAACTTTTTCTCGTTTTGACATCACAAATCGTGCTTCTGTCAGATACATTTGCAAATAAAAGTATGAAAGCTGGGTAAGCTTTAAAACATATCTTTATCCAAAGTTTATAACGTCAAAGCGAGTTGGGGTCGGATATACTTTTAAATTTAGCTTTTGTTGCTTTTAAACCTGATACTCAATCGCTATGTAAAGTGTGTGAAAAATCTTTTTAAATACTCTTTTTCGATACACAAAAGTGTCATCATAAATTATACTCATATTTTATTATTCTATTCGTATTTTCGGTCACTATTTAAAAGTAAGACATAACAATTACATGCAGTTCAAACTCTCAATACTAATACTTACTTTATGAGACAGTTACCTGTACCCGCGACTTCGTTCGCGTGTAAGATCTGCCTTTTTTATGTTACTAGGTTGGCAAACAAGCGTACGGCTCACCTGATGGTAAGACCGTAGCCTATAGACGCCTGAAACACCAGAAGCATCGCAAGCGCGTTGCCGACCCTATCCCCAATCCCCCCAGGAGCTCTGGTCACCTTACTCACCAACAGGAACACAATACTGCTTGAAAACAGTATTATTTAGCTGTGGTCTTCTGTAAGGTCGAGGTACTACCCCAGTCAGGCTGCTCCATATTTTGAGCAGGGAATTTCCTGCTGTGCCCTACCTCAGTTACTGCATACTCATTATTCTTTTAACGGCGTGATCCTGATCCCGTGCGAATTATGGCAAATAAAGTATATGTTGCCAAATGACCTCCTTTATCTTATTTTAGCCGATCTAAAGACATTTGTACATGCAGACACATAGACAAATATTTAAAAACATTTTTAATTTATCATGTAAATGACTATGGAGACTTGCCAATTAACAGTATTTTTTTTCGTATATGTACGGAATGTAGTATTTAAATTTTATTTGTTGTTGTAATACGATTGTTTGTCTGGGCTAACCTCCGGAACGACTGAACCGATTTTTACGTTCATTAAAAGATAGAGGAGGCTGAGCAACATATAGGGTGCTTTTTATTCTGGAATTCTCACAAAATCGGGATCTACGCGGGAAAAACCACGTTGTGAGCGAGTATCTACTGCCCGGTAGATATGAAATAACCAAACTTTTTCAATTAAATACGACAATTTTAGGCACACAAAAGAACTAAAATCCCAAATAGTATGTGTGTTTTACTATCGTGTAAAAAACTACGCACTAGAAAACGACGCGTTGATGCAACGGTCACAGCACTGGTTTGTGACTGTTGAGCTGGCGGTTGCGGGTTCGATCCCCGCACATGACAAACATTTGTATTGTCCATATAGATGTTTGCCGTGGTCTGGCTGTCTGTGCAGTCCTTGTGGGTCTCCCCTCCGTGCCTCTGAGAGCACGTTAAGCCGTCGGTCCCGGTTGCTATCATGTACTCCTGATAGCGATTGTTACTCATAGTAGGGAATATATCCGCCAAACCGCATTGGAGCAGCGCGGTGTATTAAGCTCTAATCCTTCTCCTACATTAGAAAAGAGGCATATGAACAACAGTGGGATATTACAGGCTGAAGCGACTTAAAAATTTTTTTTTAAGTTATTTATATGAATAGATTAGATACACCTATACACGTTTTCTCTGAAGTATAGAAGACAAAAATAATACAAACAATTCAAAAGATTCAATAATAATATAATATGAAGATAGTATTACTAAAAGTGCTGTTGCATAATCCCTAATAAAATTTAATTTAATCATAAAGCCGAATATCGCAATACAAAGGGCAGGTCTAATCAAACATCTATCAGGAAAAGCCGCATAGGGTTAGCGGCAAAACAAACGAGCAAATTAGTCTCTGCCCGGTCCCTGACAGAGCCTGATTGATGGATGAGGCGGGTGAGTCTTACGCAATTAACTTCTAACAAAATCCAAACCGCCTATTGGGTAATAAAATGATCCAACAGCACGCTTACACTGAGTGACATATGGATGGCACCAGATTATACGGGTGTGATGTTTTTATTTAATCTCATGCGTTATCTTCTATATATATTAACACATGAAGCAAAAACTTTGTAGCCCTTTTTACGGAAATTGCTCCTATGAAATTTCGCACAAGTATATAGTTTATATAGAGAAGGAATGCAGAATGCCAATATTTTTTTAAAAATTATGCATAAAAAATACCATGAATTTGACACACACACACACGCATATATGTTCATACACTCTTCTATTATTATTACAGAAGTATAGTCTTTGACAACAGAACCTTAATAATGTTCAAACTTATTAAATTAATTATGGTAGAATTTCCACCACTCGGCGACCACTAATAGAAATAAACATGAATCGCTAAATGTGTTAATAAGCGAAAAACTCGAGAAATCTGGTGTGAAAAAAGTGGGAAAATTGCATCACCAGGAGCATTGCAACTTGCGAGCGCGTTGCTGACACTAACCTCAACCATCTTCAGAAGCTTTGGCTATTTTTCTTACACACAACGCTACACATAACAGCAGCACTATTTATCTTCTGGAAGGTAGCAGTACCTCCCTTAGTTAGGCTACACTAAATTTTTCCCAAGATGTTCCATGAAACCTCATATTTGCCTTATTAAATAAAATAAAATATATATAAATTTTTTTGAAGTAAAACTTTTTTACGCACGCTTGTCTTGGGGAGTAAGCTGGTGAATGTGTGACGAGAGCGTTACGAAAAAGTGTAATCGCGCGAGGCAAACGGAGCAAGAGAGAGAGGTGCGAGCACACATTTACTTTCTCTCTTTCTATCATAGCCAGTTAACTTTACGTATATCTAAGACACAGTGCAGGCCTATTCTGCAGGCCTATTTCTAGAGAAATTTAACTTCAGTCGTGTGGTCTAAAGCACACTCGTTTTTATTATTCTTACCAAGCTATTATAAGATTTCAATACATCAGATATTTATATACGCACGTGCATACGTCCACATAACGTACATAGGTATACTGCAAAATTTATTATTCACCTTTTCGGCAATATATAATCATCAAAGTCGTAATCGGGTAATCGAATGACAAATGCTGTTTAGTTTAATTTATATTAATATTCAAAATAAACATCAACAAATTGCTTGATCCCATTATTTTATTGGTTAACAGTTTCCGTAATAATATTTAAGTTTAAAAAATTAAACTTCTTTTAACGTGTTATTATTTATAACGAAATTAACAATTTCAATAGTGTTTACTTTACGAAAAACATTTTTGATAAACAACTGTTGATACATTCTAAAATATATGGATAGTTTGTTTACAGACAAAGTCCAATGAACCCCTGATAGCATTTTTACGCCGACGTTGCTAAAAATACAGCAAGAAGTAGGTTAATGACGTTTCTTTCAAGCTACTCTGTCGGCTTGATCGAGTGAAAAGGCTTGCATAGAGAATACTTTACTTAAGCCATTTTAATTAGGACTTTCTGTGATACAGTTGCATTCTATTAACAGTAAAGTTATTATTTCACCTGGTTTCAACATTTGAAAGATCTTTATTTTTTTAGCTTTTGTTTCAATAAGTATAGGTAAACATGAAAAATAAATCCTATTTATTTTGTTAAAAGATGAACGCAATTATTGTTATTATCTTGTCCCTTTGTTCGTGGCATCATAAATTAGGAATTGACAAACCTATTTTAATACGGTTGTTTTATAATGTAGCAGTGTAGCTACGCACTTTGCATGTTTTTTCTTTTTTAGAAATATTTTAGTATAGGACTTTTTATTTTTTATGCTTTTATTAAATTTTTCCTTAAATGTACAGAGCTGTTTACATAATATAAAAAATAATTTAAATAATATAAAAAATAATTCTCTATTTTCACATTGGAAGGAATCGTTTCTCGATAAATTACCTATCATCTCTTACCTCACTTTAACAAAGTAGACGCTTTCACACTGAAAACTCTTTCGAATTTACCTTAATACGAATGGAATTTGGTCTGACTTATAAATCATGGCACATTCTATTATCACCTTTCAGTATAACACATAAGGTGCAATTTTGGTTGCTTATCAATTCTTTGTGCCTGAGGACGGTTTGGTATTATTGGAAATTTCTGAATGTCCGGAGCAATCAGCTGATATCGAATGTCGTCGACAGTTCGACTAGCGATTGGCAGCAAAGTCAGAGCCAACCGTGTGAAGCTAAACCTGATTCCGATTGGCACTTCAAAACTTAGCTTAAGTATACCTATAATTTATTATCCATTCTAGATAAACAAGAATTCGGTTCTTCTTTAGGTTTTTCAACATTTTTTAACAAAGCGTGGTATTTTAAGTTTTTTTGATAAAAACGAAAAGGTTTTCTATCATGGGGAGAGTTTTAATTTGATATAAATTACCTAAACTACAAATACGAAAAAAATATTATTATATTTATGTAAATATTTCGAAATGTATGAATTGCGACTGTTAACGAACTTATTGTTCGAGCTCAACGAACAGTTTTTCTCACCTTTAGAATTTTTTAAACAATTCATATTATATTCCGATATTATAATATAACCCTCTTAAACGAGACTCCACTTCGCTCACCTATAAGAAATCGTTACCCACAATATGTGTAGGTAATATTTTATTAAAGTTTCTTCCTATGATTTCAGACAATCAATATTTATTAAGATCAGTGAAATATTTATATAAATATTTAATCGATATTGAATTAATGTATAAGTGAAATATTAATAAAAATTCTTATTATAAACTGTTTCAGTGTCATTTATCTTACTAGTAAGTACTATTAAACTAGTACTAATAAAAATTATTAAATGTTAATTATTAAAAAAATTGTACGGATGGATGTTGACTGAACGAATTTAGAAGAAATTTAGCTCAAAGAGTAGGTACATAGGTAATAGGTGTAGTAGGTGTAACGGTACTTATTAATCTAGAAAAATGTACTTTTTTTGGGTTATGACTCCACGTGGATGAAGTAGCTGGCAACAATTATAGTACCTATTAATATAAATAACAAGTTCACTATATTTATTGTATTATATAAATTTAATATTATGTAGTATTCGACAATATTATTTGATGAGCCTGTAATAGTTATGCATATGTTTTCAAAATTTAATTATATTTCGAGATCTGCTTGTGGTTTCAGTATATTAACAAGGATATTTATGTACTAAAACCACAATCACGTTTTTAAAATGAATATATTGCAGAATGTTTTTCGGTGTTGTGCGTCATGTTACAAGTAAAAACAAGAAAGTAAAGCGACCTCATAAAACAAAGTGTCAGTTATTACATTAATAACGAAGGGCGACAAAAACCCAACCCTTTTTGTTTATCCCTCGGGGTAACAACTTTCCTCTATTGGGATGAAAACAAGGAACTAGGAATTGATCCTTTTAAGGTTTAATATATTTTGACAAATGCTGTTATGTTTTTTGTATCAGATTAAATTATAGTACAATACAGAAATAGCTTATATTTTAATTTCTATATGAAAATCAAATGCAAATGTTTTATGAGAATATTTTGCATAAAAATATACATCGAAAAACTTTAAATTGTGATTTTACTATTTTCGTAAACTTTGTTGAACTAAATTTCGAGGTCCGTTTTCCCAAATCGGACTATAAGTTTTTCCACTATCGTTACTTTACAAATTCTTTAAAAGCTACATTCGTATCCAATGCCTGTGACTTTACATTTACAAATCAAATCAAATCAAAAATATTTATTTCGTCATAAGGTGGTATTGTACACACTTAACGAAAGTCAAAATAAAAAATAAATAAATCATTTACAAAAAAAAAAAAAACTAAACAATGCAATAGAAAGTTAAGGCAGCAAACAATTAAACAATAAAATAAAAAATAAGAATTTATATCTTAACATTAGGTACATTACAAACTTGCGTAATGTGCCCAGTGTTAAGGCCCGCGTCCATTAGGCTCGCCGAGCAGAGTCGAATCGAATCGCAAAAAGTCGCCTACTATACATTTTCTATGAAACTGCGTCCATTAGCGACGCGCCGCGGCGCGCCGAATCGAATCGACCGAGGGAGTCGCACGACTCTTAAGCCCGCGTCTACTAGCTGCCGAGCAGAGTCGAATCGAATCGCAAAAAGTCGCCCACTATACATTTTCTATGAAACTGCGTCCATTAGCGACGCGCCGCGGCGCGCCGAATCGAATCGACCGAGGTAGTCGCTCGACAAGCGACTTTCTTCGTTCGATTCGGCGCGCCCCACTCTCCAGTCGCAGTGTTGGCAACTTTAAGGATTTTCCCCTAAATTCAGGGATATTTTGCAAATAGCGGGAAAGTTTTAGGGGAGACATTTTTTAGGGTATTTCTTTGGGAATTTTAATCGTCAGAACGTAATATACTTTAATATAAAAAATTATTAAAAATAACATAGAAACAAAATTATAACTAATAAACATACAAAAGCAAAGTATACAAAATAATTGGTTTTCTATTTTAAAATCCTTTGAAAAATAAAAAATTAATAAAAATAAATATGTCTTTTTTTAAATAACTTCAATTAGGTTAGGTTAGGTTTAGGGGATTTTGTTTTTAATTTAGGGGCTTTTATTAAAGGATTTAGGAAAAAGTTTTTTCAAGAGTTGGCAACACTGCCCAGTCGACGCGGAGAAGCGGATGCTCGCCAACGTATTTTTAATTATTAGTATCAAGTTTTAATACGTTTAAAAACTTATAAAAATCCTAGCTTCAACAAAAATGAATGAAGAATTATTAATATCACTGGCTCAACAATATACAGAATTGTTTAATCACGAAGATCGACATTATTACGAATTCACGATGACCTGCGTCGGATGAATATATGGGAAGAAAACGGGAGAACTATGAATGACACTCGGGAGTTTTGTTTTATTATTAGTGAAAATATTTACCTATTTATATTTATTTATTTAATTATTAAGGTTTGCTAGCAGTTGTTACATTTATGGTACATTACAATATTAATTTTATTATTGACTACACTTCCATGTATAACCATATTAAAGCAAACACGACATGCAAATAGGTATCCTGTTATAGAAGAAAACTTGATCAAACATTAGCAATAACTCAGAAAAGAAAATAAAGCATAAAATATAAAGATGATAATATACCTACCTATTTCTTTTTAAAATTTTTAGTGCCAAACAGTAACATAATTATTATGAGAGATATATTATTGTAAGAGAAATAATACACTATCATACAATAACACACATTCAACAAGATAATATTCCTTCCTTATATATCCTTATATATATATATATATGTATCTTATATATCTATATATATCTACTAATAAATAAAATTATAGTGTCTGTTTTTAATATTAAAATAAACGCTTTTTATTAAATGCATGTGGATCTATACACGGTATTTATATAGATACCAAAATAACATTTTTTACGATTTTTGTTTGTCTGTCTGTCTGTCTGTTTGTTCCGGCTAATCTCTGAAACGGCTGGACCGATTTTGACGGAACTTTCACTGGCAGATAGCTGATGTAATAAGGTGTAACTTAGGATACTTTTATTTTAGATTTTTTTTTTATAACTGCGAACTGAACAATAACAGTCGCGAGCAGAGCTAGTATATATATAACCTTCATATTTTTTACAAACTATGATGCTGGAATCCTCTCCTGGGAATATTTGTTTTCCATGGAACGGAGCCTGCATTAGACAAAAAAAAAATCTGTTTAATTTCTCTCGAATTTCGAATACGGCTACTCGTTACGTATTCTCCTCTTCTTTATCAAAAAGTATTTGAAATAAAAACATCTCTTCATCTGAGCTGTCCATGATGCAAACACGTCTTAATTTCATGAAGAGTTCGAGACGAATGAACAATTCGATTCGACGCGTCACAGATAGACGCACAGGAATAAATGCGATTCGCTTCGATTCGACGCGCTTCTGATGTAGTCGACGCTAGGCTTTATAAGCAACCTTAACTTAGTCAAAATATTAAATTACTAATGTCTCGGTAGACATTACCTATCTACTTTATCCTCGGCTTTATTAAATATTACAATAAGTAAAGTCCCTAGTGTAGGCCGAGAGAAAAAAAAGCCGGCGGAAAAAAAACTCTCGGTACTCTTACAAATTTATTATTAAAACTATCAGTGTTCCTCTACTATATTATGCATGTATTATACATATAAACCTTCCTCTGGAATCACTTTATTTACTAAAGAAAACCGCATCAAAATCCGTTTCGTAGTTTTGAAGATCTAAGTATAATTATATAGGTAGGGACAGACAGACAGCGGGAAGCGACTTTGTTTTATACTATGACTGTAGTGATTAAATTCTGAGCTAATAATCACCCTACCTGCTCAAACTTTGTAACTTGCCAGTTTCCCCTAAGTGGCAAGTTCGTTGATTTTAATGTTTTATTAATAAGCGACATTAATTTAGACCCGTCGACAGCGGCGGTTGCTGGTTCGATTTCCCGCTCGGGATTGATATTTCTGTTTCTACAAATATATTATGTTTTCAGTCTGGGTCTCTGTCCTTGTGGGTCTCCCCACCCTGCCCTAGAGAGCATTTTAAGCAGTCGGGCCCGGTTGTCATCGTAAACACCTTTTAGCGATCGTTACTCATAGTAGGTAATATATCACATAAAAATATTTATTATATATTATATATGTTTTTATTTAGTGATGAAAGCAATCAATCAACATTAAGCGAACCGTTTTATTACAGTGGATCAGACATAAGTATGTAACTAGCTGCGTCTCGTGGTTTCACCCGAGTAATTTTCTATTCCGTGGGAATCTCAAGATAAAAATTAGCCTATGTTTGTAAGTACTAAGTTTCGTTACAATTAAAATCCAATGGGAATATTGGGATTAAAAGAAGCCTGTCGTCGAACCTCCATTCATCCATGCATCCTTACAAAATTTCGCATTTATAATATTAGTAGGATGTAGGAACTCATGATAAAATAATTTCACAAAAATATCCTTCATTGTAGTATTTTTGATGTACATATGTGTCATTTAATCAGAACATGTAGGTACTAAACTTAGGGTATAATTACAATTAATATCATTATATCATAAATCTGTGATAATTAATTAGTTAATTTGCATCTAATTAGAATAGCGATAGCGTAATGAGGATTGATATTAACAAATTTCCATCGCAAAATTTTGGGCTTAAAAATTTATATATTAGCATTCTATAATTCATAAAGAGTTCCAAGCACGACCTCGTAGAACATTACAACGTAAAAAATCTCAAAATTTTAATTTTACAACTTCCTTCTGGTGATCGCAGGGCTGGTTCTAGTCCGAAGAATCACGACTCAATAGAAAATTGTTGCTGACATTTTTTACTCACATTTCCATTAACCTTTACTTTGTAGGTATGTGGACATGATTTTAATGAATAACAAATAAACAAAAGCCACAGTTGCAATAGCTACGTAAGACAAAATAATATGTGGCGGGTGATATCACAATAACCAGCAAAATACTAATATCCAGACCACGACGAAACAGAATCAAACTTGCAAAAGTTAGCGCGAGTCAGTTATGATGACCATTGCACCACCATGGCCTCAATTTGAGAATTATTATTCATTAATATTTTTAATGTGATGTAAATTTGTATTATATTACAAAAATATTCATATAAAATTATAAAACGTAAATTAAATTTATAAGCCAATATCTCTCTGCAATTTTTCACAAATATCATCCTTATTGTCATATCCAATTATTCTATCCACGAGCTCTGACCAACGTCGGTCAGTCTGATTTATTATAGGCGCCTTCCGCAAAAACCTGGCAACGTAAGCCGTTTTCGCTTTGTACGTCCATTTCTCATTCCCATTAATATTATTAAAGGTTTTGTTACGGCTCTGTGGCAACATTTTTTATTGAGATATTTTAATAAAAATTTAGGTCTACAAATAAACATACCGTAATATTTTTAGAAGGCTCCGATATTTATACTATTGTCATGTTGATGATTTGATTACGCTTATTTTTCGGTTACCCTAGTCTGAAGTTTCCTTTTGTAATTTGTAGTTTTTCGATTATTGCGTAGTCCTATTATTCCTTATGAGTAGGTACAAACTACAAAGGTTTCAGGGGATTGTTGATTGTACAAAAAAATATTTTTACTTTCTTTTATATCTTGTTATATAATATAACTGATTTTGGGGTTCTGAAGTTGCAAAATATTTTTTAAAGCTTTCGAACTTTAAAAAAAAATTACGGTCAGTGATTGTGTCAAAAGGGTATTTGTGAAGTCTATTTCACCAGATCGCTGTGTAATTTTAAGTAAAAGATCTAAAATGCATAAAAATATGTTTAATAAAATTTATGACGGATACTAGCTGCTGTGCCCGCGACTTCCTCCGCGTGGAATTTTGGAAACAAAAAAGTTATTATTCAGTTCGCAGTTATCAAAAAAAATCTAAAATAAAAGTAGCCTAAGTTACACCTTATTACATCAGCTATCTGCCAGTGAAAGTCCCATCAAAATCGGTCCAGCCGTTTCAGAGATTAGCCGGAATTTGTTCCGGCCAATCTCTGAAACGGCTGGACAGACAGATAAAAATTGTAATTTTTTTTTATTTTGGTATATGTACCGTGTATACATCCATATGCATTTAGTAAAAAGCGGTTATTTTAATATTACAAACAGAAACTCCAATTTAATTTATTTGTATAGATTATATGTACGAAGTGTATGCGTATCATAATAACGATGAATGCAACACATACATTATTTTTAGATTGTCGTTTATACATATTGTATTACAATGATTTATCTAAACACAGTATAAATATAAAAAACCGAGTATAAAAATTAAACGTTTTTTTTTAAAGATTGATTGCGATGACATCATAATATATTAAGCAAATTGTTTTAAATTTTTTAATATTTGTGCTCGTGTAGTTTCACATCATTCTGTTTTCTTTCCATCTCATTGCATCGAAATAATAAATGTTTTTATAGAGCTTCCGTAAATCATGTACAAATTGCTATAATTATAGTTATTGATATTGTAGACTTAAAAAAAAACGGCGAATAAGGTGCACTAACATTTATACAAAATGGATAAAGTTTCTGAACAAAAAATACTTATTTTCATAACGAATACTTTGGTGTTAGAAATCAGTTTAATTTTATAGTAGACATGATTACAAATTGAAAAATAAACCAATTTTTATTGGAATTGGGGATTATTAATTAATTATTATTAAAGCATTATGTCTTGTCTAAAAGAGGAGTTATTAATGTAATAATTTACGACCCTAATTTAAATTTCTACCCGTACGATGTCAGCAAAAACTAGTACGGAATTAAATACAACGGAAATATAACGCTGAATATCACTGCGGTTGGTCATTTTAGCAACATGTGTTGCAATACAAAACTCATAGGTACATAAGATAGCACACCGCAAGTCTAGCATAGCTGTATTAAATTACAACACTTATGTTATGTAAATTTTTAAATATTTATTGTTATCTAACAAAATATACATTACTAGTTGCAGTTTTACAACAATTTTTGCTAATAATCTATACTAATATTATAAAGAGGTAAAGCTTATAACTTTGTATATACGGGGTAATCTTCGCAAATACTGATCCGATCATGAAAATTCTTTCACTAACAGAAAGCTACACTATTCAGGAGTGACAAGATAAAAGGAAAAAGATAAAAATATAAAAAGATTTTAAATCACCAGGATTTGAACCTGCGTCCTCTGACGTGCCGTGTCAACAATTCAATCTAATCAAGCATTATTATTTGCCTTAGAAATTAATTGGTGATTTTAAAACATTTATATTTATCTGATTTGCTGAAAATAGTGAGAGGCTACACTATTCAGGAGTGACATAGGCTATATTTTATTGTAATTGTACAAAAAAATTCAGTAAAAAAGAAAAATATTAAAATATATTATGAAAATGACAAAGAAACGAACGCCATCTATCGCTGTTAGATTTAACTATAACGAAGTTTTTACGCTTTTTGATAGATGGCGTTGGAGCAACATATTATTTATTTATGGTTTAAAATTTGTTCTTTATAGTATGTTATTTGGTTCTGTAATTTAAAATAATAAATACACGATATTATTACGATTTTATTCATCGCTGTAGGCGCCCGCTGCCGTTTATTTTTTATTTTATATATTTTCTCTTTACTTTCTGTTTTACTTTATCGGTACTCCGGACGTAGTTTTGGTCAAAAGTTTTCTTCAAAACTATTTTTGCATTTTAATTTCTACTAAGTACTATAACTACTTCTGTTTTAATATTTCTTATAGTTATTATTTGTTGTTTAGTCTTTTCAGAAATAATTCTAATTTGTGTTTATCATATTTTTTTGTTTCTTTAGCTTCAGTCTTACTTTCTTCTCTTTACTTTCTGTTTTATTTTATCGGCTTAGATACATTACTTACAGGTAATTAAAATTTCGGGATATTTATTTCGATTTTTCAATATTACAATACAAATATTTCTCTATTTTATTTTTGTCTAACACTTCGTCGATCTGAAAGCAAATTGCATTATTGAAATATATCGTAACGTGCACTATACCCCGTCCGGCGACTAATTAGCTTTTTGACAGCTCACGCCTATAAATTACAGTTTTTTTTCGGAATAACGTACTAAAAATTTTACAGTAATGTCATACTTTATTAACGATTTGATTGATTGAGTGAAGCACCCTGTGCATAAGAAACAACCACAGACTATGAAACAGTTCTTGAAATAATAAATCGATAATAAATCGATCATATGATAAAAATAATTTTACGTCATGTGATTATCTATACTAATATTATAAAGAGGTAAAGTTTATAACTTTGTTTGTATATACGGGGTAATCTTCGCAAATACTGATCCGATCATGAAAATTCTTTCGCTACAGAAAGCTACACTATTCAGGAGTGACAAGAAAAAAGGAAAAAGATAAAAATATAACTAAAAAATGGTAAATGTACTACCATCTCTCGCCGCCATCTATCGCCATTAGAAGACTATTTATTAGTCTATCGACGTCGTTTTCGGGATTTTTGATAGATGGCGTTGAAGTAACATATTATTTATTTATACCCCGTCCGGCGACTAATGATCTTTTTGACACTTCAAGAAATTTTGACATTAGTGACTGCCTCACCCGTTATTTATTCGATTCGAAATAATAATCGATTTTATTTAAGAAGAACTTTCAATCGAATTAATTAAATACATTTAATTTAAAAATATTATTTATTTATGCGATTATTACTTTTTTTAATTATAAATGAAATATATAAATAATAAATAAATGAATTAACAGAGTTATTGCTCTATATTCTTGGTTTGCAATTAAATTTCAAGATTTCGACTTAATTCCTTGCAAGTAATCAATCTTGGGGGTCATAGATACTATTTTTATTTCCTTTTTTGTATTAAATTTATAGAAACAATAATCACATGACGTAAAATTATTTTTATCATAATATGGTCGATTTATTATCGATTTATTATTTCAAGAACTCTTTCATAGTCTGTGGTTGTTTGTTATGCACAGGGTACTTCACTCAATCAATCAAATCGTCAATAAAGTATGACATTACTGTAAAATTTTTAGTACGTTATTCCGGAAAAAAAACTGTAATTTATAGGCGTGAGCTGTCAAAAAGCTAATTAGTCGCCGGACGGGGTATAAGTGCTATAAAATTTAGTGTGTTATTTGGTTCTGTAATTTAAAATAATAAATACACGATATTATTACGAGTGTATACGTCCAATACTTGCTATAAACAATGAACCTAATAGAACTTAGTAAATACTAAGAACTACACAACATAGGTAATGCATCACAAAGAAAAAGATAATTAACGCCCAACGAAGTGGGCACGGGTCGGCTAGTAATTTATAAATATTTTCAATGAGATGTAACTCAAATCGATTAGCTAGGTCGCATTCTACAGAACGAGTATACTATGACGTACAATTTGAACACTGAATGTACTATTTTTTGGAGAATAATGCGTGAAATTCCGAATGAACCTGCTATGATAATAGTAAAATAAACTACATTTTTTTATAAAGTTTTAATGGAAGTCCGAGGTCTCATTATACAGCCATTATGTGCTTTTCTATATATTTCTGGTAGGTATACTTAAAAAAGCTTCGTATTGCAAATAATGAAATGTTATGTTTTCTATTACTGCCTTCCAATGAAGTAATTTTTACGTATTATTTGTGAAAAAGAATAATTAATAGTATTATGAGACATCTTAATGTTGGCTCACAGTTTAATACCAAATCACTATTTTTTGAAGTAATAAAAAGAAAATCAATTTTGTTTTAAATATTGTTTATTCAAATTCTATTTCTTTCTAATTTGTATTATGTATTACATTCGATAGATTCCGATAATTTTATTACAAAAGATAAGGTATTCAATTTTACCGATCTAAATAAATTCAAGCCTTTAACGATAATGCTGTGTGGTTAAGGCAGTAAAGAATATAGCCACCCTCTCTCTTCACGTGGGTGTCGTAAGAGGAGACATAGTTCCATTACCACCTTGAAGCTTATAAGACCGATCGATGGCGGGAAAAACCATCCAACTGCTAGCTTTCAAATACACTGGCCGAAGACGGGCAGCTGCGATTTCGGTGTGTCAAAGCCAGCCCTGCCTTCACCAACCCGCCTATCCAGCATGGTGACTATGGGCAAAACACATAAGTTCGCGCTATAATGTCTGCCGCGAACTTGGGGAGGCATGTCCAGCAGTGGACTGCGCTAGGCTAAAGTGATGAACAAGAATTATAGTTTGACATGTTCTTAAAATTTTGTAAGACAAAACACTTTGTGACTGACATTTGTCACGTACAATTTCATAATTTGTTTTCCTAGCGAATAATATTACGAGGTTAATCAAACTGTTGTAATCAGTATCCGTTAATGGGTTAAAGGTGAATTGTGTTGTATTTTTGTATAATCTGCATTAAATAAAGGACGAATACCAACAACTATCGCATACATTTAACAAAATTTACAAATTCTTAATAATGTATATGTGTACCTATAGTAGGTACAGTATTGTACATGTTTGTTTGTTGAATGTATATTACAGAAGACCTGTTTAATTAATACGGCTCTAAATCATCATAAGAGACGTTGAGCACTTACCATACTGTCAGCCAACATGACAAATATCAAAAGTCAACGTTGGGGTAACGACGTATATCATCTAATGTATGAGTTGTGTGTGTGAGTGTATCAGGTACACATAAATACAGCATTTATACAATTCACTATTTCATACAGTTTTCACAAACCTAAATGCGTTTTAACTAAGTACAGATTTTGACGGTAAAGTACAAGGAAGCTCAATGAATACGCTAAAAATCATATTAAGCCAATACTTTATGCTGGCTTTGTAATGCAGTTTTTTCTGGTGACTTTTTTGTGTGCATAAGTTTTTTTATATACACATAATAAATTACTTTAACAAATTATCTTTAATGTTAGCATTACTTTTAGTCCACAGAATTTTACAATATTTACATTCACAATTTGACTGACTGTGCAAAAATTATTGTTAAGTGTTAATTTAGTTAGATGTTGGATGGTTAATAATAAAAAATGACTACGTTATTTGACACATTGAGTGTAGAAGGACGGTGATCAAAACAACGCATTTTGTTTGTAAGATGTTTTGCAGATAATCTCAAGATTTAACTTGTTTACTTAGTTTTTACAATAGTATTAGCAATAACACATAAATATTTTGATTGTGCATTTTAATTAGAAAAACAAAAGACAAACGAAAATCTAGACTAATGTTATAAAGGTAAAAAGTTTGTTTGTAGCGCGTTTATCTCAGGATCATCGTTAATCTCAGGATCTACTGATTCGAATTGAAAAATTCCTTATGTGTTGGATAGCCCATTTACTGAGGAAGGGTATATGCTATTTTTGTTTCCTTAAATTAACGCCTGTGAAACCGCAGGGCACAGTTAGTGACAAATAAAATTGGTGTTCTGTGAACTAATCGTGATGTGCTTTGGAATTCACATACTCATTTGTTTCTTTTGGCATCTCTTTTTACTTTTAAAAGAAAATATTTTTATCAAAGGCTATAAGAGGCGTAAGAATGAACGTGACATTTCGAACGTAACTAAAATTTTGTATACAAATTTTATCAATATGTACACTCTATTAATAGAATCTAAACATTACAATAATTATATTTACACTAAACATTTATAAATGAGTTGTAGACAATATTAACAATATAGTAAAATTACTAAATAAATAAATATTAACTAAATGACAGAATTTTTCGTGTATTTATCAAATATAATTCATAATTGTCCTGTAAAATGAGAAATACAGTCAGAAAAAAAAACAAAACAGAAAAAATATAATAGGTACAGAACAATATTTAAAATAATAATTTTTTTATTAATTTTATTTAAAAAAGGGACTACAAAAAGAAGATTCTAAACACTCGACTTAAATTCTAAAATATACAAATTACTAATAATAACAATTGAACCATTTAAATTAACACTTAAAACATAATTAACATTAAATCACAAAACACAGACAAACGCAATGTCACTTCTGTATTACAGTTTTAATCACATTTTCGTTGATTGTTTGTAATGAATATTTTGTTCAATTTTACTGTTCATACATATATTTCAACTTCAAAATTCAAAGGATGGTGTCTCTGACTCTTCATTCTCACTGTGACGTAAGAGAAACCAACACCACCATCGGTGATATTAGCGCTGGCGTGTGAAAAGTCATTATCTATCGCAGCTACACCCTATAAACAAAAAAACCTTCAGTTAATACGAAATAATTTAATTTATTGATATTATAAGAAAGTAGGCAAATAGGACATGGTTAAAATGCAAATTATACGTATCTGAAGAAATACATGATTAGTATATATAGAAATGAATGATTACATAGCTATAGCGTTGATGCGCTATGGCGCTAAGTTATGTATATTTTATTTATATATGCGTATAAATTATAAATATTAATTATTGAATAAGCAAGAATAGATAGAAGCGTGTCGTAATATGTATTTTATAATTTAAAGAAGCCTATAAAAGTAACAATGCTGACCAAAGGCTTTTTCTGGTAAATACTTAAATAGATTAGATTTGGGTTTGTAGATAGTTTTCTAATCATGACAAAAACCCAAAACATAGTGAATATTTGTACCTTTACGAATCTTTTTGCAACAATCAAACTGCGTGTGACTGTCGGATTAATAAACTTTCGTTGTTGCGACGACACTAGATGTCAATATTTATAAGGTTGTGAGGTCGATGACCTTGAGTATTTATTATTTAACCAAGCGATTATAATATACCCCTAATAACAAAACCTATAAGTCCCTAAACTTATTCGCTACAAACAATATAAATTTTTATTTTTATCACATATTGGGTACAAGCGAAAACAATTACGCAGTATTATGCAAAACTTGAATGTAAACATTATTTTCTTTTAGCATTACGAAGTCTTGGTTATGCATGAACATTAATTTTTTACACATACATTTACTCACGGGTTTTTACAAAATCATTAACATGATTGTATATATTATTCCTACCTTGGCATTCAAATAATATGAACAATACTTCTTATAGGTCTGCGTCCCTAGTACCTTTTTGTCGGGTCATAAGTATCAGGCTGAAACTTTCTAGATCGCTTCATTTCAGTGAGTCGGACAAACTTTTTATTTGACAAAAATCTCGGTAGTGGGGACTAATTTTGCTAGAGGCCTTGAAACATGTCGATAAGTCCGGGTGCCAAAAATTTGCTAATACCAAGCCGATTCTTACTGAAATTTAAAGATTAATTTATGAGAAAGTCAAAAAGTAGATTGTCCGACAAAATTAATGGGGACTATGCGCCAGTCGGACATACTGAAAATGTTGGAAATTCCAACTCAAAAAAGTGATTAATATCAGGCTAAATTTTTTTTTATGGGTTCATAAAAATTAATATAATACAACTGTAACGTTGTCCGACAAAATTTATGGGGATAAGCGCCAGTCCGACACTCGAAAAATGTCGAAAATACCAGCACAAAAAAGTGATTAATACTTGTCGGACAAACATGAGTAATTGTAGATTAGATCATTTATAACCGAAATATAGTGATGTCCGACAAAAATAATGGGTCATATCGCTAGTCCGACAAGATTAGCCTAACCGCAAAGAAACTATATCTATATATACGCTCTTAGAAACGCTTTTCGCTTTTCGCTTTCGAGAGCTCTGTTAGTGTATCTGTCGCACTATATAGTATACATGAGGTTTTAACCTCTCTACCACAATTACAAGTTTGTGAATAAATGTAGCTGTACTTGGCTCAAGTTTAATGTATAAACTTTTTTTAAGCTACCCTTTTTGTTTCTAATTAGATAATCTTAGAAAAATAATATTATGTTGTTTGATAAATAAAATATTAGTTTTATTATCACACATTTAGAAGTTTTTCATAAGGGCCTATGCAAACCACGTTTTTTAGGGCCTATGCAAACCACGTTTTTTAAACGCGCCGTCGACGCGCGTTTCTAAAACGCGCGTCGACAGCGCGTTTGTATCGCGACATACGCGCGTTTGCATCGCGTCTGTATCGCGTGACACGCGCGTCGACGGCGCGTTTTTATCCTACAGAGCAGTTTGTTGGCATTTGTATCGATTCAAACGCGCGTCGACGGCGCGTTTGTATCGCGACATACGCGCGTTTGCATCGCGTTTGTATCGCGTCACACGCGCGTTTGCATCGCGTCTGTATCGCGTTTAAAAAACGCGGTTTGCATAGGCCCTTAAGCGCGCCGTCGACGCGCGTTTCTAAAACGCGCGTCGACGGCGCGTTTGTATCGCGACACACGCGCGTTTGCATCGCGTCTGTATCGCGTGACACGCGCGTCGACGGCGCGTTTTTATCCTACAGAGCAGTTTGTTGGCGTTTGTATCGATTCAAACGCGCGTCGACGGCGCGTTTGTATCGATACAAACGCGCGTTTGCATCGCGTTTGTATCGCGTCACACGCGCGTTTGCATCGCGTCTGTATCGCGTTTAAAAAACGCGGTTTGCATAGGCCCTAAAACTTGACTCAAAAAAAATGGCAAAAAATAATGACTTCTCAAATTTATCAATTTTAATTGATAATATTGAAAAAACTATTAAATATCTAAGTAGTATATATACAACAAATGGTTTAAGAAGGCTACGACTTCAACCGCGCGTGGTTTTCACACGCTCAATTTTTTGCTAATACGTTATCTCATGGAGTCAAGCGATAAAAATTTTCTTGTTTTCTTCTAAATCATACATAAGACGTGTCACAATACGAGCTTACAGATTTTTAAAAAATTACAGATTAATAATATAATAATAATATAATTATTACAGATTTTTGAAATCGATTAATCGAAGAATCGATTTTTCGGACCAAATAAATCGATTTTTTAAATCGATATGTTGTACTGAATACACATAAAAAATAACACATAAAAAATTTTTTATTGTTAAAACTGAAAGATTAACGAAAGATTTGTTTTATACATATTTTAGTTTTGAGACTACAGCGTAGTCGTTTAGTTTTTGAAGTAAAACTTCTTTAGGCGCATATAAAGGGGTAAAATTTGACCACCTGTTTTTTTTTCAACTATTTTTTTTTTTTGTATTTTAAATTCGTTTTCCTTTTAATTAGTCTTTTTTAATTGTTTTTTTAATTAGTTTGCCAAGGAACGAAACGAAATTTTATTTAATTATCGTTTCGTTTTTATTATTTTATTTAAAAAAATATTTATGCTAATTTTTTTAAGTGAAACTTCCGTAGGCGCTAGGTAGGGACTTGGATGGGTGACCGCCTAGGATAACCTCGTGACGTTAGCTTTTTCTTTTCTTTTTTTAACTACTTTTTTATTCGTTTCTTTTTTATTATTATTATTTGTTTATCTAATTAGTTTACCAAAGAAGCTTCACTTCAGACAAGTGTACTTTGTATGCACGCGATTTTTTATTTTATTTTAGTTTTTGAGACAATAAGGTTGTCATTTTGTTGGGATGCTCATCGTTTTATTTTTGTTACAACAAAACGTTTAATTTTACTGAAAATTTGTATTAATAATGATATTTGGTTACCTTATTCCTCACCTTGAAAGTTTAAAGGAACTTTCACTTTGAATTTTAGTTTTGAATTGGTTATTTTTTAATAATACTTTTTATTTGATTTTTAATCTGATAAATTCTAATATGAATTTTATTGGAATATGAAAAGCACGTAGATTTTTGAATATTAGAAAAAAATCGATTTTTTCTCAAAAATCGATTATTATTTTTACTAAAAATCGACTAATATTTAATCAAGAAAAATCGATTTTTATTTATTCGATTTTTTTACATGAATGTCACATCCCTAATATATATAGGTATACTTAAATGCTGTATACAGAACGAATAATTTTAATAGATATTTTATGGATTTTTATTAGTATTCCCCACATTTCTTGTCGGACAATCGTAGAATCACGTTTGAAACATTATTTTATTACTGAAAAAATAAAAATTAGGTTGATATCAATCACTTTTTTGTGCTGGTATTTTCGACATTTTTCGAGTGTCGGACTGGCGCTTATCCCCATAAATTTTGTCGGACAACGTTACAGTTGTATTATATTAATTTTTATGAACCCATAAAAAAAAATTTAGCCTGATATTAATCACTTTTTTGAGTTGGAATTTCCAACATTTTCAGTATGTCCGACTGGCGCATAGTCCCCATTAATTTTGTCGGACAATCTACTTTTTGACTTTCTCATAAATTAATCTTTAAATTTCAGTAAGAATCGGCTTGGTATTAGCAAATTTTTGGCACCCGGACTTATCGACATGTTTCAAGGCCTCTAGCAAAATTAGTCCCCACTACCGAGATTTTTGTCAAATAAAAAGTTTGTCCGACTCACTGAAATGAAGCGATCTAGAAAGTTTCAGCCTGATACTTATGACCCGACAAAAAGGTACTAGGGACGCAGACCTATTACGTTTAAAGCATGATAACTATAAGTCCCTACGTTTGCGTGTTCATAAAAGTTAGGGACCGTTTATTTTGTGATTCCCCGAAATGTATATGTAATTTAATTGTACTAAAACAATAGCCAACTATGAGTCACTAAAAAGCATAATCAATAGTTTAGTTGGTTAATATTTCATCATTAGTGCAAGGAAATTGTTATAAAAGCTTCCTCAACTCTTTTCACTTGCGGTAGGGTAGGTGTTAAATGTTATTGTAGTATATTAACAACGGTAAACAAAAATACTCTGAATTATTAACTAACACAGTAATTTTAAAAAACTTTCAAAAAGAGTAGGAATAATAAGTCATACTTTACATTTTGTAGTCTATAAACTATGTAACATTTTCTCGTGAAAATATTTTTATGTAATTTGACCGGCAGATATTTAGATAAAATATTGAATAAATAAATAAACTGTTTTCACTTCGTTAATAACATACCTACATAGAAAAACATTATTAAATAAGTATGTTGTTATTTTTGTAAAACAACTTTTTACCTAACAATACAGAATGTTACATACATACATAAAAATAAGAAGTCTAGATATTACCTTAATAATTCTTTTCTCTGGATCACTGTAGGTCAACTCTTTTATTCTCTTCTTGAAAGGTATCGCAAAGTCTTTGACCCTTTGATGGAAGACCATTTTTCTATGCACCGTGTCACCGATGATCATATCGTAGCTTTCACAATAGCACAAATAACACAAAAATATAATCAATAACGTAACACGCATATCTTAGCCACAGTTAAACAACAGTCTGTCATTTTACGCTAGGTTCAAACGCGACGACAAACAGGCGACGAGTGACTAATGTTAAAACGATAACCTCAGCTTGACATTTCCCCGATACTTATAGCGTTTTAAACAATCTACATAATTCATAATTATATTTATATATTTAAAGAAACCGATTTTCGTAATGGTGTATTTTTTTTATCAATCTTCAATCCATAAAGAGTGGGTTTGTATGTCGTTATGATCTAACAAACAATGAACAATAAAATAATGAACAATTACTCAATTACAATTGAGGTTGGTATGCAAATAACGCAAATGAGTTTATTTCATAGATTTTATAAACACATCAGTTATGCTTATGAATGTTTTTTTTTTAATGAAAAAGAATGACATCAAATATAAACAAGGACTTTGCACTTTGATCTTACGTAAAACAGCAATTTCGCAAAAAAAAAATTAACATACCTATTTAATTTAATGTTTATTATTTACTTATTTATGAAATACATTTATTTTTAGATATTAAAAATACATAGTGTAGCTATGAAGTTTATAACTATATAGACTAGCTCGTTGGCGCAGTTTGTAGTGGCCCTGCTTTCTGCTCCGCGGGTTGCGGGTTAAATTCCCGCCTGAGTCTGGTTGTAATATTTGTATTTATATATGTAACATTTCTATGTATATTTATCACAAAAAAAGTATTTAGCGATATCAGCCGGCTGTTACCTTTAACACAAGCATTAAGTTGCTTACCTTAGGAACAGACGTATGTGTAGTTGTGTAATGTGTATATTATATATAATATAAGATATTTATATTTAAAGAGTAAAAATTGTGTTCATAAAATTAATTCGTATTTTTGTTAACATGCATTTGCAAATTGTAGGGCGTTATTGATTATTAATTTTAATTAATTTTTTTCCTCAGAACTAAATGTATGATTTATTATAATGTAATATAAAGAGTATATTAATTTCGGTCGGCAATTTTTCTCTTTTTTACATATTATCTTATTATTGTTTTTGCCAAAAATTCTCCATAAAATTTATATTATCTCATTTGTAACTTTTTCTTTTGACATAATGATTAATGGCTATCTTGGTAGTGCTTCTCGGACGCTGATATGAAAATTTAAAAAGTTTTCGAATTAAATTTATAAGATCACGATGAACTCTCAGAGATCCGTTAAAACATTTTATAATTGATGAAGTTAAGTTTTCAAAACTGAAGTATTTTTTATTAATTAATAAAATAATAAAACTTAACAGAATATACAACTGTCTAAGAGTCTGATGTGATAGAGATCAAACCCGCGACCGTTAGAGCAATAGCCAGTTTCTATGACTACTGCGTCAACCCGCTATCTTTTATTTTGTCTGTCGTTCGGAACAAAACCAACGTTAAGTAATGTAATTTTTAATTATTTTAGGAAAACCAACAATAATACTTTCGTACAAATACAAATATTCGTACAAATATTTGTTACACTATTAAAAACAATATTGTATTGTTCAAATTTTTTAATAATATTTGTAATATTCTGCGGTTTAAACTATATTTTATCGAATATTTATTTTTTAGTTTATGTAAAAATTATAACTATGTATAAATCTAATAATAAACTACAATAGCGCATTAGGAAAAAAACAGTAATGTTAGTTAAGTTGTGTTTTTTAAATAAATAAATAAATTCACAGACCACAGAAATACTAATAAATTAATTACTTGATTTCAATTCAAGTAAACTCGTTGTTTAATCTATCTATCTATACTTATTATAAAAATAAGTCCCCCGGCCGCGTCTTTCTGTCTGTCTGTCTGTCTGAACGCGATAAACTCGAAAACTACGCAACGGATTTTTATACGGTTTTCAACAATAGAAAGAGTGATTCTTGAGGAAGGTTTAGGTATATAATTTATTATTTTTGAATGTAAATTAGCAGAAATATGGCGATAAATGTTGAAGAGGTCGCAAAAAATCTCGCCAACGGGGACCTTTCCTCGCGAACGCCGCGTAAACTAGCAAAGATATACTTAAGTAATTATAAGCCTTATTTATAATTTATACAAGCATGTAAAAAAGTGTTTTTTTCGCCATAATATTGTAATTTTTTAATTGTACTTAATTTAATCCCAGGTACAAATGAAGTGTCTTGTAGCTTTCGCTACGTTTTACCGAATTCGTACAAAACATTTTTTTAGACGATTTGACAACACTGTGTTTATATACATAGTACATACATAAATCGACGGAGCCGCAATATCGCTGAATGACGCATTTAGAGTGACCTGGATAATTATGTGAAGGGTTCAAATATTGAAATTAGGTTATTTTGATCGAATATTTAAAAAATTTAATATTTCATTAAAGTAACATTTTCTTAAATAACTTTTAGTAATAATATCCCAGTTAATAACAAAGAGTTTGTTAAGAAAAACAAAATTAAACAAAAATAAATAATGCAATGAATTATGTACGTGGTTCATGACAAACAAAAGAAAAATAAAGGTTAATGACGTTACTCGTTACGTCAAAAACTTTTATTTTCAACACATTAAAACGCACTGTAATGAAAAGGGTCAAATAATTGCTTTTATTTTGATTAATAATTATTTTTTCAGTTCACCCAAAAGGTTTTTGTAGGTAAACTCCTGGAGTTTTGGTACTTTCGGTTCAAACCATAATTACTGTCAAAAACTTATCCAGCGTAAAATAAATACATATACTTAGGTATATGCATATTTTTTTAATTTATTCAAATGTATAAAAGTACATTTACCTAAATAAAATAATGTTGGAAATTGTAATTATTTTATAATTATGATAAATAAACTTACATTACACAAAAGAAAGCCGGATACACACAGAAGAAAGATTGTTTTGAATGTATTTTACTTTTGAGTATTTCTATACATGCGTATGGCATAAAGATAAGGGTATCTTAAAGCAGAAGCAAGGCATATATTTTAAAAAATAAAAAAAGCTGGCAATTTAATTATAAGGAACGTATTAAAAAAAAAACACAAATCCACAGTGAAAACATCGACGTCTGTTACTTAGATTTAAAATGTTATTGTAATGTTATGTATTAAAATTGTTTATGATTTGTGATCAACTGATTATTTTATTGAAATAAACAAATTAAAAATAAATATTTGATAATGTGCCATTACGAAAAAGCGATTTAACTCTCTGAACACATTGATAATGCCAATATTCTGTTAACAAACACATCCTTATAGATTTTGTTTAACAATCGTAAATAGAACTTATAAAGTATATTTCTCAGCTATCTGTCTCAGTGAGGGTTAAGACGGGATTGTTTGGTAAGCCCGGATTTACCCGAGTTCATTCCCCGCTACATTGTTATAGCTAGCATCGTACGATGTTACGTTTTCTAGGAATTCACTCGACGAGCTTGAATTTCTGAATTTCTTTTAAACTTCAACAATCTCTTTTATTGAGTTGAGTTTATCGTGCAGAAGTGAGCGTTTTCTTTCAATTGTTATTTGTTTGAACAGATACGCGTACCTATATTTATAAAAGAATATCAGTTTGTGTGTATTCTATTTTTATTTCCTTAATTACTAGTATAAAATATTACAGACGATGTTACCTAACAGGACAGGTGCGAAATATGGTTTTCATACAACATAACAATAAATACAATACAATACAATGAAGAAGTCGTAGCTAATAATATTAATTTTGTGTTACTAAATATTTATGCAACACAGGGGTGAAGTAATAACCATAAGCTTCAACTCGAGCAAAGTTGCGGGGTTTATCTATAACAAATCAATAGTTTAAAAGTAATAGATAGTATAGTAACAGACACAACATTTAACCTGTAAAGAAAAAGTGTTACCGTAAATTATTACAAAGTATAATAGGTGCAACATATGTTAGCTATTTCGGATGTAACAGAAAAAGAAAAATATCTAAATCCTTATTTATAGACAATTTATTTTGATTGACTATCGATAATCTCACACGTTGTAGGAACGCTTGAAATAAATCTTATGTAATGTTTTCTTATTTACGGGTATGTTGAAATTCGTGTTAAACAAAAGTTTAGTTCAATAGAACATCGAAGCGAATAACTCCTGGAAAATCCCAACTAAAATCAGAAAATCTCTCTATAAGGCTTCTTACGGACGGAATTTGTTGAACAATTTCAAACTGTGAAAATCCGAATTTATTTGAAAAGTAAGTTCGGTATAAACATAGTTAGACTTTGTTTATTGTTGTCTAGCAACAAATTCATTATTATAAACGTTGATTGTACTCGTTTACTATCTGAAGGCATCAGTGATATGTATGTTATTTTGTATGATGTATGTGACTTATAAGTCACATACATCATACAAAATAATGATATGATAATGACAATATGGTTATATAGCTTTGACTTAATGCTGGTAACCTAGAGTTTAATCACACCACTCCGAACGGATATTTGTAATTACACATTTTTTTATCTGAATTTTTTTCTTTGTTGGTCTTTCTTTGTGCCTTGTATTGGTTGTGTTTTGAACACGTAACACTCTTTACTTGTAATATTCATACGGTGTATATAAGGTATTAATATTTCTTTTTTATTACAATAAGTCCTTTCACCGTCGTTCGTTTTTGTAAAAAAAAAAGAAATAGAAAATTTTGAAGTTTTTATTTATTTATTTATGTATACTTTATTGTACACCAGAAAATATTACAAACAAATAATAAGGATAATTACAGACAGTGAAGTAAAATGGGCGGACTTATGGCTACTTAGCCATTTCTTCCAGACAACCCAAATTTTTAAATTTACTTCTGCACATTTGCCTGCTAATTTTTATTATTATTATTGTTTATAACAACTGTCAGGGGTGTAAAGGCCCTTATCGTAGTAGATAAAATGTAGAGACAGTTGCTGACGATACATTCTTTTTTCATTGCTCTGCTGTGATATATTCCGTCTATTCGAAGAGTATCGGGATTTTCGTTTAAATATCCCCGCCGTTCGATTTGTGTCGTTATTTCTATCCATTTTTATGCAGTGGATTTATAAGCTACAAGTTTTTATTCACATCATTAAAGATTGTGGCTATGTGTTTCTGTAAAGTGTTCTGCTTATTTGTTTTATTATACAAATTTTATTAATTACTATTGATTGCATGCTAGTTCCGCTAAATTTATTAATTTAGTAATATCAGGTGTCTAGTTATATACCTACATCTTAGTCTCGTAGCTCGTAGATAAGATAAGAAACTTTGTCCAAAAAATGATTAATTACATAATATACTCTTTTGTTGGATCTTTTACTTATTTTTTATGTGCTTTCGTAATATTTTCTGTGTTTTCTTTATCTGTATATATTTTTTTTAATTATAAGTATTTTTATTTATTTAGTATAATTGTACGTCTACTTCATGGTATTTCTCTCTGTGAATATTAATTTACTTTCTGCTACAAGTAAATATATATTCTTTATTGCAGTTAAAAATAATAAAAAAACAGTACCTATATTACAATTTTTGTGAGCAAAGGCGGGCTTATCTCTAGGAGAGATCTCTACGAAGAATTACCTCGTGTAAATTGTTTTTATCTTAGGTATAATATATTCATTAAAAATAATTTAAGCCTAATATTAAATTATTTATATATAAATCTAGGTGTAAATATCTCCATATCAAAATGACATATTAAGTCATTTGAATTTCATCACTAACCTTGTGGAGTTGTGGTACTAGTCACCTTGAATAGATATTTGTATTTGTACAAGTAGGTATTATTTTGTTGCTGGACTGGGGTTATATTCTTGTGGGTCTCCCCACCGTTCTTCGGAGAACACATGAAGGCATCCGTCTCGGTTATTATTAAGGACACTTAATTGCTATTGTTATTAAATAATACGGAAATGATCCACAAAACTGTAGTGAAACATTGTAGTGGATTAAGCTCTAACTCTTTTTTCTATGTGGAGAAAAGGTCTTTGCTTAGCAATGGAACGCTTACAGTCAATTCATTTAAATCCAGTTCAGGTGATTAGTATAAAAGTCTTATTTATTATTGAGTTTTAGGTAGGTATATTTTGCAAGGTAACCTTTAATTATTCCATAGTACAACCCACTTCAATATGTAGGGATCACAGGGATGTTCGTGTCATACCCATAGTGATGTATGACGAATAAATACAGAGATCGAATGGTCCGCAGGTGCATTGGTTTGGACATAAACCGTTTTTTGTTTCGTTTTATATGAAACATTGCTTTTACTGTCACAGTGAATCTCTCGTTTTTACGTATGAAAATTTAGACACATATTTTATATTCTAATTTTTTCGTATTTCGTTTTGTTGGCTCCTATTTCTGTTGTAATTGTTTAATCTTCAGTACTTGGTATTTCGCTTATATCTAATAATGTATGTAAGTACGCACTGACTTACTATTTTATATGACTTTCCCTCCCTTAGGCCTACTGGAACTACTGGAAGATATTTCTTAAAGAATTAAGTCGTCCTAGCACCACTACAAATGGTTGGCAATTGTTGTAACTTTCTTCCCTCTTCCTTTCTTTTTCCATTTTTGTGTATTAAAAAATAACGAATAGATAAATATAAAAAAATAAAGTGTGTACCTACGTTGTTAATGCATTGATATAGAAGTTTGGCTAGCACACTATTAGCAATGTTGAAAATTGACAATTATTATAATTTAAATATTTACTTGTCTAATTAACTTTCTTTGTTAATATTATTTACAACTACATTGAGAATCCATTACATATCCTTAACTAACTTTATCTGAGTTTTTTTTAATATAAAAATGTTGTTGCTATGATCAGGAAAAGCTAAACAGTAATGATATTCACCTCGGTAAAGCGTTTCCTTTATCCGTAAACAGTGTACATTTGGGAAATTTTAGCGGACCAGCCGCTAGGGCGTTGCCATGGTAACCAGACATACCTCATGTGGGCTCCAAAACTTTAAATTGTATTAGGGAACGCAAATATCTTTACGTCTGCAGCGTGATTCTTTCATATAGTAATTTATGAGAAAATTTAATTTATAAAATTTTCAATGCTCGTCAGCCACGGAAAAGAAGATTAAAACACTAAGCTTTTATTATATTATTTCTATAGAATGTATGATTTACTCAGAGATAATATAATGATTTCAATGAAACATAATAAATTTCAGCAAATACTTAAATACGTGAATTAATTGAATATTCTGTGTAGAAAGCAATTGTGTAGCTAGCTGTTTAAATGGAACAATAGCTAAACTTGAGTCGCATCAGTTTACAAAGACTGTTTGAAATACCATTAATAATACCGGTATAATACAGGTAATGTAGGTACGTTAAAGGAATCCATAATAAAATAAAATATATTCCTCGAAAAGTTTTTATATTTAGAAACTTAATGCGTAAGTTTTTCTTACTTATCACCACCACAACAAAAAATCCGATTATATGATTTACAGGACGATGTAATGACAAAAATCATGTAACTTTCGTTCAGCGTTTATCTTAAACATAAAAGTCCGTATAAACAATAACATTATCATCAAGAGGACCGCTCGTAGATTGCGGTAATATGCTTACACGAGCTTCTAGAGATAAAAACAAGAACAATAATCGATAATAAACAAATATGATTATTTGTACACGTTTATCGTTATATATAAATATAGTAAATTATTATTATTATTTTTTTATGTTACTAAGTCGACAAAAAAGCGTACGGCTCACCTGATGGTAAGTGACTACCGTAGCCTATAGACGCCTAGAACAACACCAGAAGCGTAGCAAGCGCGTTGCCGACCCTATCGCCAATACCTCCCAGGAGCTCTGGTCACCTTACTCACCAACAGGAACACAATACTGCTTGAAAACAGTATTATTTAGCTGTGGTCTTCTGTAAGGTCGAGGTACTACCCCAGTCGGGCTGCTCCATATTTTGAGCAGTGAATTTCCTGCTGTGCCCTATACCTTAGTTACTGTGCCCTACCTCAGTTATGCGGTCAATTATATATTATATTTTAAATATAATAAAAGTCGAAATAAAAATGTGCATAATCATCAAGAGAACTGCATGTAGATTGCAGTAATATGCTTACACGAGATAATAATTAATTATGTTTATATAAATACGTTTTTTATTTTATTTTATATTAACAACATCCACGGGCTCTTAGTTTTCCATACTATTTGTACTACGTATGCAATTTATATACGTTTTTGTACAATTGGGATTAGGAAAATGATAAGAAATATTTGTGCTGTTTTCTAACAAGGCAGTTATCTGAAAGAAAAATCTAATTTAGAGATACAGTCGTATTGTGTGTCTTCTGTATACATATAAATAGTGTCTTATAATAATTCTTATAATACATTTTAGTTTATACCATGATGCACGTTACGAGTTAGGTTACGTCCGTTGATGTTCCAGTTTTACGTGCTTATAGAATTAGGAATGATATCGTTACTTTTTTCACCTTAACCTCGAATATGCCTTAGGATGAAAAGGTCACCTTCTGAACTCTTCACGCTACGGTAGAGGAAGGATGTACGCATACCGCCATCTTCTTCCACCTAGTCATCCAGTAGGAAGGGGTAGTCGAAGGATCTGCCTTACGCGTCCCTTCTGCTACCACTACCACCTTCAAAGCGACGACTGTCTCGCAGTTTGTAACAACAGCAAACTAATCCCTTTCGCTGCCTTCATTCGGTAGAGAAAGGTCTTCGTCTAATAGCGCAGTTGTTTTACTATGGCTTGTAGTTGTATACCATATTACTTAATTTCAGTTACTTTCCTATTATACATTTTTTGTGTTTAAGTTTTGATTTGGCAATTTCGTATTATTATCACAACTCATTAAGGGTATAATCATGTTAAATTTTTTTATGAATTTCTTTAATAACAATGTCGATATTAACATCATCGACACCTCTGTAAGGCGATATGATACCTACTCTATATTACATTAAACCACGAAGAAGGATAAAAATAAAATATTATACTATTTTTACTATGTAAAACTAAGGAAATTGCCTTAATAAGGTACTTCAAAGACTGTTTACAAATGATAATAAGGGGACAGGTATGAGTAAATGCAATTGTAGGAACAGCGGACGTAACAATTTAGTTTCCTTTGTTGCCAGCGCATACGTAATGTTAAATGAATAATACATCTTACAACCCAAGTGACTGAGAACTGGGTGACCACATACTATTTAGGGGCTGAAAATTCTGCATTTCATAATTTAATTTTAATCTAAGCTTAATAAGTCACAATGTTTAGAGTGTACTACATGATACAAAACAACAACAAAATAATTTTTACTCTAATCCTTGAGACTAGTTGTAATAAATGTTAATTAATATATTGTAGTGTATTTAAATAATATGTTATGTCAAGACCTAACAGTGAAGTACAACATGTAATTGCTCAAAATCATAGCTAAAAGATGTTCTCTATACGTTAAATAATCGCAACAATCACATATAATATATCTATTGCGAGGCGAAGAATATATATAATAATATACCGACGATCTACGTAAGATTGACGGTGTAGCCTGGATGAGAATTGCGGAAAACCGGGATGTCTGGCGCGAGCTTGGGGAGGCCTATGTCCAGGAGTGGACTGCAATAGGCTGATTTGATTGATTGATTGATTGAGGCGAAGAATAAATCAAACTCATAAAAATTTCTAATAAAACTAAAGTATCTTTTAGTAGTCGTTATATTTTTTTCTACAAAACTTAAACATAAAAATTATCATAATTATGTAATGTTTGAAAATTTTAATTGTAAAACGTAAGCCAGAGGAGGTAAGGACGATAAGGATCAGAAACTCTATGCATATCTTGAGCCCGAAGACCCTGCTCTAAATTCGGATGAATATTCAGTAGACAAAGACGCTGCAAATAATCTCACTAGCCGGTAGTTCAGCTCCCACTATGAGTTCATACAAGCAAAAGACTCCTGGCCACGTCGTGCCTAGCTGAATACTCGAAACGCGTACCAGACGGAAGCGGATACTACCAGTACATGGTATTCGTGTTCCAAAAGCATGGATTCGTTCTAGTTAATGTAGACTACGATCCAATCCTAATATCCAAAGCGTTCAGTAGAGTACATCACATAGAACTACCAACAAGCAACTTCCATATTCAGTATTTAATTTGATTCAGATCGAGTATGAAATAATTTATTTCAATTTTGTTTCTATACATTTGTAAAAATTATTCGTAAATTCCTTTTACTAGTTTGTTTAAATCTATACTAATATTATAAAGAGGTATAGTTTATAACTTTGTTTGTATATACGGGGTAATCTTCGCAAATACTGATCCGATCATGAAAATTCTTTCGCTAACAGAAAGCTACACTATTCAGGAGTGACAAGATAAAAGGAAAAAGATAAAAATATATAATGATTTTAAATCAGCAGGATTTGAACCTGCGCCCTCTGACGTGCCGTGTCAACAATTCAATCTAATCAAGCATTATTATTTGCCTTAGAAATTAATTGGTGATTTTAAAACATTTATATTTATCTGATTTGCTGAAAATAGTGAGAGTGTATTGGAACATATCAAATTTCACCGTACCCTTCTTATGTGAAATGGATTATAACGCCCAACGAAGTGGGCACGGGTCGGCTAGTGATTAATATGTTTAGAACATTTTGATACAAAAAATTATTGAATGAATAGACAGAGAGACAAATAGAGGGACGGATATTATAACGAAACTATAAATACCTATACCTTGTTGATTACGGAACCCTAAAACATACTCAAATCACAATATATTTACTATCAATGCATTCATGTTTGAAATATAAATACAAATAAACTGAAAGAAATGGTTTAAAATTGTGTCTCGAATAGAATTTCTTTACATTTTCGGCGCTGCAAACTAAAAATTCAGTTAGCAGAATCAGCACAACCATTACTTGGTTTAAACGACTGCTATTTCAAGTCCATTTGCATTAAAGCCGGGTATGTGTTATATATGTCCAGGTAATAGGTCGTATGAATCGCTTGGATCGGACGGCATGCACTAATTGCCCGGCCCGCCGAAGGGTTGGATTAGCCCGATATCGATTTGCTGAGTGCACAAAGCGCTGTAATTTGAGCACCGTACCTTAGTGTTGAACTTTGTAGTGCACTTCGATTTTAATTAACAGTGCTTGATAAAGCGATATAAGCGCTACGAAGATTGATTGATTTAGTGACACGTGATACGTGTCACGACTTGAAATATCATGTTAAAAATTAATTGGATTAATAATAAAATTGGAATACTGAATAGAAGCTTTAAGTATCGCTAGAGTGTGTTTTATTGCTAAGAGCTCTGTTTGTTATAATTTAAGTGTAGGAAAAATAGATATATGTAGGTATACTTCTCTATGAACGTATGCTAAATATTTTGAATTTATATTTAATTAGTTTTCTTGACTGGACTTCTCGCTAAATCTGTCTTTAGTTTCAATTTTGCTTTTCGTTTGAACTACAAATGATTTTTCAAATGTTCATATAAATTTAAATCCAGAAGTATATACAAATATTAACAAAAATACAGTCAAAATGGCGACTAAATTAAAGCTATCAAAGTACACTCAAAGCGTTCAGTGTAGCACGGCATGGCGGATTATTTAGAAATCTCTTTAATAAGAAGAGCCTCGGGCCCTGCAGCGTGGAATTAAAAGCTTAATTTACAGTTTCAGTGTTTTGTGTAATAAATACAATATAGTATTTAAATGATAGAGAATTATTAGTGAAATAATAGCGAGATAAAATAAATTATTATAACACTTTTCAAGAAAATTCTTAATTAGTTACATTCAACATTAATTTCGTTTTATTAATTATGATACCTATCTATTTTATTACGTCTTCATTGCGATGCAAACTTATACTTTGAATAAAATGCTTAAAAATTGAACAAGTTATATTCTTAGAGGACAATATCATCTTTTACACTTGTATTAAAACTGTAACACATTTTAACTTGAAGATATTTTGAAAAGTTTTTAGACGGCTTTTTGTCATCAAAACTGAAGCCAAAACAGCAATGTTTGTCATTTGTATATAAATGCCTTTCTGTCTGTCTGTATCCGTATAGCCGTACATCATGCCCATAATAGTGCTGAAATAATTTAAATGAAACTTGGAATGATTTGTGTCAATACTAGTAACTAGTAACTAGGATATACTAGTAACTAGGAAATTTTACCTTTTATCACGACATTAAGGATATTTCTTCCTGTAGTCTCAGTACTGTGACATAGTAAAGAGATCTTAATATTTCTCGAGTTATTTTTAAGTATTTAACCAAACTAACTAGTTTTTAGCGTTGTGTTTTAGCACCAAACGACGAGTAGTTTTGTAATGATTATTTGTTAAAAATAATGTTGAATATCTAATTATGTAGAGAAAAAAAAACGATTTTTTTACTGTTGACTGTACCTATAAGTTATTTAAAAATCTTTATTTTTTCTTTGAATTTTGCAGAAAAAAATAATATATTTCGCATATGAATGAAATGCTTTTTCAAGATAAAATAGTTCTTGTTAAGATTGTGACATTGCCGTAGTAGCAATAAACAATAATAACAAAGCACTATAATAAAAATAATATATTTAATCTCATCATATCTTAAAACTAAAATGTATCCTTAATTCAATACTTTATGGACAAAAATTTGGAGCTCAAAATAGGATAGGAAATTATTTTTTACTGCATTTAAATATTGTCTATAATAAAATAAAAAAAATTTAATGTTTTTATTCACGATCACGATCACGATTCAGCCTCTAATATCCCACTGTTGGGCATAGGCCTCTTCTCCATATAGGAGAAGGATCGGAGCTTAATCCACCACGCTGCTCCAATGCGGGTTGGCGGATATATTCCCTACTATGAGTAACGAACGCTATCAGGTGTACATGATAACAACCGGGACCGACGGCTTAACGTGCTGTCAGAGGCACGGTGGGGTAACCCACAAGGACTGCACAAACACCCAGACCACGGCAAACATCTGTATGGCCAATACAAATGTTGTCGTGTGCGGGAATCGAACCCGCAACCGCCCGCGCAACAGCCAATCGCAATCCAGTGCTCTAACCGCTGCGCCAACGCGGCGTAATGTTTTTATTATTAATGGATATTTTTAAATTAATTTTATGCACTTTTCTTTATTAGTTACTTCCAATATCTCAAGTTTTAAGTAATGATAAAAACCATTATTTATTTACTTATTCAAATTACACATTATCTTGAAAAGATTCTTGATATATGTATATGTATCTGAAATACAAACTTTACTGGAACCATTGCCAAGACAAGAGCAACGTGAAATTTTTACAACTTTGTATAGTGTGAAGAAACTTCTTAAAACAGTATCTTATATTAGTAACTATGAAAGCGCAAGTATTATGTTGGTCCAAGAACTTAGAAAACAAAAAAAGTTTGCTTCTAAAATTATTATCAGAAGTCTTCGGGGCATTTATGTTGATAGCTTATATGTAATTGTTTAGTTATATGTATGTTTTATTGTTATACCCCGTCCGGCGACTAATGATCTTTTTGACACTTCAAGAAATTTTGACATTAGTGACTGCCTCACACGTTATTTATTCGATTCGAAATAATAATCGATTTTATTTAAGAAGAACTTTCAATCGATTTAATTAAATACATTTAGTTTAAAAATATTATTTATTTATGCGTTTATTAGTTTTTTTAATTATAAATGAAATATATAAATAATAAATAAATGAATTAACAGAGTTATTGCTCTATATTCTTGGTTTGCAATTAAATTTCAAGATTTCGACTTAATTCCTTGCAAGTAATCAATCTTGGGGTCATAGATACTATTTTTATTTCCTTTTTTGTATTAAATTTGTAGAAACAATAATCACATGACGTAAAATTATTTTTATCATATGATCGATTTATTATCGATTTATTATTTCAAGAACTGTTTCATAGTCTGTGGTTGTTTGTTATGCACAGGGTACTTCACTCAATCAATCAAATCGTCAATAAAGTATGACATTACAGTAGAATTTTAGTACGTTAATCCGGAAAAAAAACAACGTAATTTATAGGCGTGGGCTGTCAAAAAGATCATTAGTCGCCGGACGGGGTATAGTAAATGTATTTACTTTGACTGGCCCGTTGACGTTGTTCGTATGTAGGTACATATCCTGCTCTCTGCTCCAGTTTTCGGGGGTTCGATTCCCACCCCGAGTCAGGGTGTGATATGTGTTTATTTTGATTAGTTTTATTTATTTATATATTTGTTGCATAAAGAAATACCTATGTGTTTCAATCAGCCTGCTGTCACGTAAAATACGAGTAGACATACCTTTGTACTAAACGATAGTACGAACTTTCTCAGGATACATCATTACTATTTGGAAATATATTTTTTACATAGCACGTTCATCAGTGAAAATGTAGGGATTTTTTTAATCAAATTAATTATTTTAAATAAATAAACAGTAAATCCTATGACTTGTACCAATCATCGTTGTTGATCCTATTCTGCCACTATCCGCAGGGGCTGCGTCTCAGTCAACGCTAAAAGCATGTTGTCTCCTCCAATTTGCGTCTGATGTCACACCGCACTCTGTGTTACATCTTACCGTTGATACAATTTGCCCTTTCACATTTCTATACTATTCTGTTTCTTAAAAATAATACAAAGTTAGTTTTATAAAAATAACATAGCTTGACATTAAATAACACAGTCTCACAAAAAAAGTGCTCTGTATCTTGGACCAGACACATCTAGGGTTATGTATTTCGATGCACTGAACCCGAATTTGGAGTCCGTTTGATCCCTACACTCCCTGATTTTGACTAACTTCCAAAAAAATGGCTAAAAATCGTAAAAAAAATGCATTAATGGAGACGGTTTTTTTTTGTGCTAGCATAATTTTTAATAATAGTAGATGGCTCTGGTCAAGTATACCTACATAGCAATTTTTTTTGTGGGCCTGTTTCATTATTTTGGTCTGATTTTGTAATTTATTACGGATTTTCGTGAACTTAAATATTTCATCAACATTAGCTATAATAATGTAGGTGAGTATTAAGATTACCAGTATCAATAAAATTATCATAATTGCAAGTACTATTAATTAATATTATAAAAAAATACATGTTAAAATGATATAGCCACTTGTGTAAGTCGATCCCACAAAATAAGATTATATCCACGGTGTAACAAAAAAAAAGTTTATTTTTTGAATTAATTGTGTGATAAACAGTGTATTTTAATGATTTTTTAAATCTCCTACATACGCTAGTACTTAACAATATAGCTATGAATAAATGCCAATATCGTAATCTAGGGCCCCGCCACGCTCGCTCTCCAGTCGCAAATTGACGTAGGTGGAGCCCAGGCCACCTGCAGTGACGATTGCTGAAGCCGATGAATGAAGATTATCATAAGCCATGATTGCCTGGAATAAATGAATCGAAATTTTAATATATATTTAAACGTTTTTCTAATAGTACTTTTAATATTCTTTTTTGTTTTGTTTACAGATCTTATTGGGTAGTTTATTGTACTTAATTTTTTTTGTTACTTCATTGGACTATTTTATAATAATTATGATACTATACGATTCAGCCTGTAACGTTCCACTGCTGGGTATAGGCCTCTTTACAAGGATAAAAATTAAACCCGCTGCTCCATTGCGGGTTGGCGGATATATTCACTACTATGAGTAATGATCATTATCAGGTGTACATGATAACAATCGCGAACGACAGTTTAATGTGTTCTCCAAGGCACGGTTCGGAGACCCACAAAGACAGATATTAAAACCGGAAAGAAGTGTTTGCACAAATACAAATATCCATCCCGAGCGGGATTCGAATCCTCAAACCTCCAGTGTTTAGGTACACAAACCACTACACCAGAGAGGTTGTTATGATGTGTACTAACTAGAACTTAGCCAAAACTAGTAACACTTTCGGCTAAGTTCTTAGTATGTAAGTATACTTAGTTGAAACGAAACATCACATTTTAATTTTGTTATGCCAACCTGCTTCCTCGTACTACATTTGAATGTGAGTCACTTTATGCGGAGCTAGTTGTCCCAAGGTTCAAAATATACCTACTTAAATTTTAATGGTATAATTCAAATCTGATTCTATCAACATATTGTTAAATAAGTAAATGCAGATACCCCACCAGGGGGGAGGGGAGTGTTATATATATTAATATTATTTTAGACAACCTGTCTGGTATAGTCATGCGATAGTTTTATTAATGACGACGGTCAAAGATTTCATTTCTACTCAAACCGAATATTTGTATAAAATATTAATCTCTATATTTATTCTGGGTCTCCCCACTATATGTACCTCCAACATATTCGTACATGAAGCTATTAAACCCAGTTGTTATCATATTTTATTGATAACTGTAGTAAATCAGCTAGTTTCTTACTAAGCGTTGAAATTAATATCGTATTTACACACAGCGTTAATGTTTTTGTCTGGTACATAAGCACTGATGTAGGGACCCTAATGCATTTATGTTAGAATGGATACTACTAACTTAACTCAATACCGCAGTACACTTACATGAGATAAAACCGACACTCTAGAATAAATTATAAGATTAAGTTAATGTTGTTTTGCCATCTTAATAGTTATTTGAACGTTAGAACGTTCCAGTAAATACGAAAAACATTCTATACGCAACACGACCACAGTATTAAATAGTAGTAAACTGTTTAAAATAAGAATATTCTTTGAGTGAGCAGTCGTTGATGGTTCATGAGTAATGGAACTCCTACACAAAACATTTGTTACATTATTTGCAAACGCCGCCGGACGTCGAGTATTATTCAGATCCCATCTACACGCTAATGTAATTTATTTATATCGTACTCACATTTATAGGTCTCTGATCGACACTGTTGTAGAAAACCTGTTTCTCTCTCTTTATCAAAGGTATTGAATGGTATTGTGCGTTTGTATGAAAAATTAACTGTTTCTTGTCCGCATTTCCAAGAATTAAATGTTCGCTTTTAACTAGTAGCGCAGTGATCACCACCATAAATAGAATTGCTTCAAACTTCATTGTTACTCGTAGAACTTGGAATGTTGCACACGTTTTGGACTTGTTTATTTTAACAATTTTCTGAACGTGACGCTACGCTGCGTCCACAGAACCGAGAATAACTGAATCAGATTGTTGATTGAGCAACAAATGTACGTAGATAGATAAGTGAGTAACGTATGTGTATGTATACGTAACGATAGATATTTGAGAATTAATTTACTTATAATTTATAACGTTTCGCTCGAATACGACGAAACTGGAATTATGGAACTCCGGAAGTGGAATCATAATTTGAATTTGAAACATTCACAACCGGAAAATAAAAAAATAAAACATTTTTCTTAAAATATATGACAGTATCTCAAGTATTTACAAATTATATATGAACAATAAATTGTGTTTGAACATCGCTTAAAGAAAGTTTTTAATAGGATATATCGCACCTTTGTGAAAACAGTTTTCATTTCAATATGAAAGGGTTGCACGCATTGGAGCAGACAATAGACCGGCGGAAATCGCGACCGAAGGCATTTTCTATTTTAAATGTGAGGGTAAAGGAAGGGTTCGTGTATTAGTCCGAATCCATTCTGTGTCTTCCGGCAGAATGTTGGAAACAATCTACTCCCCAATTTTATGGAGGGCGTTGTCAGGGCTTAGGTAAAGAGGTGGGAGGCACGCCGTTTGCAGCAAAATTGTAGAATTGTATATGAATCGTGACAAGACAAAGTTTGCGTTGTTGGAGAAAATTTGATTTTCAACAGTAAAACAATGGCTGGCTGAAATTCGTAAAAGTTTAAAGTACTTTTTGAAAAATGTTGAAATATTTCCAGTTTGTCGCCTACCGAAATTCGAACAATTGCATACAGATACATATTTTATACGATATATTGGAAATACTTTTATTTTAATTTCTTATCATTATGCAGGTTCGTTCCTTTTTCTTATAACTATGTACATACACTTCACTTTTTATAAATTTAATTACTTTTATTGTGCAGTTAATCTTATATTGAAAAAAAATTAAATAAAATTAAATATTTGACATTGGGATGATGACATTAGGCAACATTAAATGACTTCGTTATTACTACCATAATAATTTAAACATTATTTTTAAATTTGGTAGATCAAATGACATCATAAAATTCTTAATAATAATGACAAATGTGTATTACTGTAGTTTTTACGAAATATTTCAGCGTTTTGTGACACAGAGAGCAAATATACCTTACATTACATTATATGGATTCATTTTAGAGGGAACATTACGTATGAATTTAAAAATTGCAACCTTAAATGGCCTAGTATAAGTCGCTATAAAATTGACGTAAAAGTTTTTCGAAGAATGAGCTAAAAGCTGTTTACCCGTGATAAGAATGGGACAAATGCGACAAGCGTGTCTTTAGGGGAGGACGTTATCGCGAAAATTCATGTGGGTATTACGTTACTCTTGCAAATATTTTTGATATACAAAAAACGCGACATGAATAAATAGCGAGCTGTTTTGCAAAATTTAAAAATGGAACAAATTCAAGAAAGATATTAAAGCAGCCAGTATCAGTAAACTGACTGCAAAATAAGTCATATTCTTATCAAAAAGAATCGTTTAGTAAATAATTTGTTAATATTTGAACTTAGATTTGTTATAAAATTATACTGTTTGAATTCTTTGAAACAAATCAAAATTGTCTCAAGATAACAATAACAAAACATTTATATTACGCGTCCCTGTAGTGTTCTAATCTAAAAACGTCAAGGAACAGATACACCATACGTTGTCACAGTCATTTGTTACTCACTGTGTGCTTAGCGCGCGATAACAGCCGACAAAACAAATCGTAAACACCAGCTCTACTTGAATTAACTTATGTATTTATTTCAAACAATAAATAAATGAGAAATATAACTTATACAAATATTTGAAACAAGATAATAGTTTCTTTTGTACTGTAACAACTTAAAATCGTGGGAAGTTTATGAAGATTACAGAATACGACTTTTCAAATCTATAAGCTTTCTTTGTGTATCGTTGTTAAATACAATATCAATGCAGTAGGTATTATTAATACATAGTTGACGTTTCTGGAAATACAATATGCGATCCGGCGGGACCACCAAGCTTCGACAATTCACGTTAAGATAACGTCCCGATATAATTTGTTACCCATCGCTATCTCTTATTACCGAGATAAGTAATATTATTATAAAGGCAACTATAAAGTTGAAGAATTATTATGGCCTTTGTCCTCTTATATATGTCGTTTAAAAATATTTAAAAGATCATTTTTAAATGAAAATGCCATGTACGTAGATTATCGGCTGTCAAATAAATAATCTATAAATAAGGATTTAAATGTTTGTTGTTCTTGTATTTGGTATACGTAGCACGTTTTTTAGAAGTTTTTAGTAGGAGCTTTACTGAATTGTTGGTTTTTGCAAGTTAATTTTGTGGATGTAGATTGGCAATCGCGAACGAAGCCACGGAGGCAGCTAGTTAACAGTAAACAGATAGATTGGAACTTTTGTTAATCTTCATCCAATATCATACTTACCGGTAATTGTACAAATAGATGGTTTTATGATGAAAAAAGTATATTCTTAAGAGCTGTTTTCTCAAGTGATGGAACTGTTCTCAGAATCCTTGTTTTATGGTTTAGCTAACTGAATCACTGCTTTGGCTTTGGCCCAATAGTGTCAACTGTTAATAGACGGCGCACGTGCCGAGGTTTACAATGTTTATCTATCCCCAGAATTTTGCTTTGCACTCGTTTGAAAAGATTTTTCACGATTAATTTTCTCTTTTGCCCGTCAATTCCATTTGTGCAGACACCCTTGACAAATACCGGGATTAGACGTCCCTTATATAAAATGTACATGGAAGTTTATATCCCGTCTACTTTGAGCTGTGTTTGTTTTGATCGCGTGGTGTTGCCAGCTTTTGTGAAGTGTTAATTTGTTTACAGAGATTGAACCTTTACTAACTCAAAAACTTACTGTAATTGTTAAGTACTAAGGGGTACTTTCGTGTTTTTTACCTTTCTAGTTTTTGAAAATACTATTGTTATATATTTTTTAAATAATTTGACAAGGTACAGTAAATACCTATTATGAGTTTTTTTAAATAGATTTCCATTTGCGACGGGAGTTAATTATAAGGAAGCCATTGTGTTTTTTTTCCATACATGTACCATGTTAAAACAAAATGTTACCATAATTTTTCAAGACCTGCAGATTTCCACATTTTTTTCTTCCCAACTAACACAAGATAATTATTATCATTTAAATTAAATTTAGTACATGAATAACAGTGTTAACTCAGGTTTCAAACTGCAAACTTGTTGTCGAAATCCATATAGGTACCTAATTTATATTCATTAGGACATCTGGACTATTCGGTCAATATAAAGACGCCTGTCTGCACTAAAAGCGTGATAAAATAAAATTTAATTCTGTTGTTAACTAAGGCCATTAGCAGTAAGAAATTTATTTGTATTCAATTTACAATACAAGATAAGTAAGACTGTATTAATTACCTAATTGAGCATCAGGCTACTTAACGCAATCTGAAAAATCTTCGTAGATTTAAAATATATATCACGGATTTCCTACTCTTGTATATTCCTTTCTTTTTATTTTCGTTTTTCTAAATTGATTTGTCGTACTTCAGAATTATAGAACTGGTTGTATATGGCGATGTCCGCTCGTTATTTATGATCAGTCAATTGATTGAATTAGCGACCCTTGAAGCGATTTGCTTGACAGATATAGTTTATGTAGCATGAAATTATTTCATTAGATCCGATCGCCTTAATTATTATTAATTTATGTAATGAAAAATGTTTTAATTTGTCTCTGTTTAAATAATAGTCATATCATAATAAAAGTAGTATTATAATTATCACAATTATTATAAAGCAGTATTTTTTTTTATAAAAATCATGGATAATATTTCTACTCAAAAGTATGATTAATATATCAGTTTATGATAAAACTCGGAAGCAACGACTGCACTTGTTCCCAGAAGCACGATAGGGAGATTAACGAGGACAACAATCAAACCAGAAACAAATATGACTAACACAAATATGATATGACTAACCCGTTGGCGCAGTTTTTAGTGACCCTGCTTTCTGTTCCGCGGGTTGCGGGTCCGATTCCCGCCTGAGTCTGGGTCTAATATTTGTATTTATTTATTTATTTATATATATATTATTTCTATGTATATTTATCAAAAATAAATAAATAACCTATATATAAAGTTATAACAGTTGGCTGTTAACTATAAGACAAGCGTTTGAAGTTGCTTACCTTAGGAACAGACGACCGTGTGTGTATGTTATAGATATTTATTTATTTATCAAAATATTATTTATTAAAATATTGTAGAAATACTGCTTTCGCAAGAATCGTACCCGTTTATGTAAGCGTTAATAAAGCATGTAATCTCCATTCAGTCAGAACTGTTTTTATGATCAAATTATACAAATATCAATGTACATTATTTTTGATTTATTGATTTGTTTGTGCAAAGGAGTGTTACAATTATAATTAAAGCATAATTAAGTTCGTAAAGTTGCATATTTATTGTTTCATTGCAATATATTTATACACACAAAATGCATTAAGTAAAATATTTTGTTATCTGTCATTCTCATTGTGCTTTTGCTCCAGGGGTTGAGGGCTAGATTCCCGACTTGAGTTTGGGTATGATGTACTGTTTATACATAATATTATATTTCGAAAAAAAAAGCTATATCATTCGGCTATTTCCTATAACGCAGGTATTAAGTTGCTTATCTTGGGAACAGACGAGACGACCGTGTGTGTATGTTAAAAGATATTTGTATTATTATATTATTTGATATCAGATAAACTTAATTTTTATACATTTATAATAACTTTAACACTTCAGCTTATCGAATCCCACTGCTGGACATAGGCCTCCCCAAGTTCGCGCACGACATCCTGGTTTTCCACAATCCTCATCTAGCTTACACCGGCAATCTTAGCCTTGAATAGTGGGGCTGCCAGGAACTGAGGGCCGAAATATATCGCCTGAACTCATGTCTTTTGCCCATAGTCACCACGCTGGCAGGCGGTTTGGTGACCACAGGGCTGGCTCTGTCGCCCCGAAGATGCTGCTGCCCGTGTTTGGCCTGTGTATTTGAAAGTCAGCAGTTGTATGGTTATCCCACCATCGCGATTGGCTTTATAAGTGGTTGGTTAAGGTGGTAGTGGAACTATGTTATCCCTTTGTCCCGTGGGTGTCGTAGGACGTAACGTAAGAGAAGGGGTGGCTATATTCTTTACTGCCGTATCAATTCAAATATAATTACTTATATATTTGTTATCAATCCAAAATGATTTATTTACAATGATAGCTAATAAATATTATATTAGGATATTGTATATCCCCAAATATAAGTTACCCAACGATATAAGTCCATAGGTCTGAGATACCTTATCATTCAGGCGCACGCCGCACGTGCCGGTGATCTGTATCGTAGGAAGGCTCACCTGACACAAGTCCGACTGGAACGTGCCTCGCATACAGTAGCAAAGTATCTGATGCAGAAATAAACTTGCATTTTATATCGTGCCTTAGAGTGTTTCCTTGTATTTATTGCGGAGTTTGATATGAATACGGCGGAGTTTATTTAATGTTGCTTTTTGAACTTTGCGTTTTTTTTTTAAATTGTTCAGTTTTTTTTTTTAATAAAAAAAGTAATGATGATTAATATTAAGGCTGCATGATATTATTATTGTGTTATTTTTGTGTATATCTACAGTTACATGTAAGACATTTCTAAATCTATACTAATATAATAAAGCTGAAGAGTTTGTTTGTTTGTTTGTTTGAACGCGCTAATCTCAGGATCTACTGGTCCGATTTGAAAAATTCTTTCAGTGTTAGATAGCCCATTTATCGAGGAAGGCTCTAGGCTATATATCATCAAGCTGAGACCAATAGGAGCGTAGCACCAATGAAGAATGTTTCAAAATCGGGGTTTTTTCCTTATGAGAGCTTCCGCTGCGTAAACAGTTAAAGTTTCGCACAAATCATGTATGACAGAATTGATACTATTTCACGTGGACGAAGTCCCGCGCAGAAGCTAGTCGAAAATAAAGCTATGAAAGTATTTACACATGTATGTACATAGAATTCCATTCTGTATTTTAATATAATACTATTGAATGACATAATTATAATTTCTATTACAAGCGATTGACAGCTTTTATATACCCACACTCCCAAGTAGGTAGGTACTGTTACTGTCAAAAAAAATTGTGTGCTTAAATTATTTTAACTTACGTTCTAGAAAGTCTTCCTTGCCACGTTTCTTTCACTGATATATTTAGTTTCTTTGTAAAGAAAATAATCAACTAATACAATTTATTACTAGGTATCTTTTTCTATAAAGGCGACAGGTATCCGCCTGATTGAATAGCTCTCATCCCACACTAGAGTATACGGAACACGTTCATGAATATTTCAACAGTGTGAAGTTAATAAGGGGATTCTCCTTTGTCTCAAACTGATAGGTTAATTACGTAGACGGGCGAGAGATTCACTTTGGAAATGTATAAGATACGATAAGACATATTAAATGGACAATGGAATGGAAATAAATAACTCAGTAATTTATTTGTAATTTTTTAGGAATATTTCATGTGCATAAAACAACCCCTCTAGTGTAGTGGTGCTAGTAGTCGCCTAAAACAATAAAGGTTAGCGGGTTCGAGTCCCGCTCGGGATTGATATTTGATTTGCACAAATCCTTCTCCTACCTATATGGGGAAAGAGGCCTATGCCCAGCAGTGGGATATTACAGGCTGAAGCGCAAAGCGCGTTGAAGAAATATTTCTTTCTGGTTTGGATGTCTGTATGTGTGGATCAGTGTGAGAGCGCTGTCTGTCCCAGTTGTTATCATAAATACCCGATAGCCATCGTTACTCATAGTAGGGAACATATCCGCCAACCCGCAGTGGAGCAGCGTGGTGGATTAAGTTCCAATACTTTTCCTGCATGGAGAAAGAGACCTATTCCCAGCTGTGGGATGTTACAGCATGAATGCGTATAAAACAATTTATAAATATGTGTATATTATTATAAAAATATTAATAAATGAATTTATTTAATGGACACATTATCTAGAAGTGACTATCATGGATCTCTGGGAGGGTAAGTTAATAATATAAATATAATTTTATAACCTTGATAAGGTTATTTTTGAACATAACTTTCTAATTTTATGGCGACTTTTCCGGAAGACCATATTCTAAATTCTTAACTAGTTTTACCTAATATAAAAATATTAACATGTTAAGTGATATAAACGATGACATGAAATTGATATTGAAATTATCTACATAATATTAATTTTGCTTTCTTATGAAATATACTCGAATGAAAGTTATTAAATAAATAATTAAATCATGGAAGCTATTTATGGATATATGTATAATGGCATATTACCTGCATTATTATTGAGTATGAGTGCGGCTTTCGTGAGTTAATATTGTTTTTGCTAATGACTGAGCCAATTTGCACAGGCCTGGAAAACAGCTTGTCACAGACGTGACTAGCATGCTACTGGGTACCAATTGGCACTTCCTAACCAACAACACACGACTAATGAAATTTTTGCCGGAAACATTTTCTATACTTCGTTAATATTTCTGAATACGAAATTAACAAAATGAATATTACAAAGGAAAATTAAAAAACAAATTACCGTAGTAATTTGTTATATTCAAAAATACATTATTTGTACATGTTATTAAGTAATAAGCAATAATAAGTTAATTAATTTTTGTTGAAAAAAATTATCTAGCACATAAAATAGTGATAGGTTTTGTCAATAGGGCATACATACTGCTACTTTAAGAAACTATAACTTATGCATTCATATATTGCAAATATAAATAATTGACATAAAATATGAAGCCTGTTGAAAGAAAGATAAATATATTAAAAACTTTTATCTACTAAATACAAATACATCAAATGATCTTATCAGCCAGATTAAACGGAATACAAGAATTATAACGGAATACATTAAATATTTCTTTTAAATTTTGCAAACTTTTGTGACTAAATATTTAAATCACCGAAAAATTTGAAGGATATTCGAAGACTGATAAATGTGTAATATCTATCCAGACGGACTTGATTGATACTATCGATAAAGAAATATGTAGTTTAGAATACTTGCCCATCCTTTAATCTTGATCAAACACTACGGAAAGGTTAGGTATCAGCACGCGTGACTCGAATGTATACACGGTAAAATTGATACATAAAACGAATATAAGAAAATCGTCAGATAAGGATTCAGGAATTGGTTGTTTCAATTTGTTATTTCTATTTGCTTTGATGATTATTCTACTTTTATTTTTGTACTATTGTAGTACCTACAAGCAATTTTTTGATGTTGCAGAATGAAATTAACTTTACATATGTTCTTAAAAAATGGAATGGAACGGTCTATGCTTGGGGTTTCTCTCAAAGATAGGATTAGAAATGAGACTATCCACGAGAGAACGAAAGTAACCGACATAGTCCACAGAATTAGCAAGTGGCAGTGGTGGGCACTGGGCTGGTCACCTGTGTTGCAGGACCGATGGCCGTTAGAGCAGACGTGTCCTGGAGTGGAGACCGCGTCTTGGTAAACGCAGTGTGGGACGTCCGTCGGCCCGTTGGTCCGACGATCTACGTAAGATTGCCGGTGTAGGCTGGATGAGGATTGCGAAAAACCGGGATGTCTGCAATAGGCTGAACTGTAACTGTACCTAAAAAAACCTTATAGTGTAGGTATAAATTAATTACTAACGAGCACATGAAGAGATACATTTAAATTTTATTCAAATAGAAAATTTTAAGGCCTAAAAACAGTTTTAGAAAGTCAGAAAATGGTTATTTTACCTTATATTTAAATGTAATTACTAATTAGTAACACAGCAGAAATAAAACAGCTACATAAGAATAGTAATAATGAAATTGTAACTGACTATATTTAAGAGAAATTATTTGACATGTTTCTAACAGTCTGCGCGTATATTCTGACATTGTAATTTAAGCTCTCGAGATAAGTTTAGTGTGGTGCATGTTTTATCTTGATAAACTATCTAGGATTGGAGATAACTCAAAAATAATTATACTTTAAAACTAATCAAGGACTTTAAAACTAATCAAGGACTACAAAAATATTTTAAGACTAACTTAATGTTTGATATAATATGTTTTTCTAGACCCTGAATCTCATATACTTAGGTACATTTATAGGAATTGAGTTATAAAAAATGTTTTTTTCTTCTAAATTATCCGTGACATTGCGTGAAGAGCTAGCATTGAATTTATATTGCCTATCAGCAAATACCCAATCTCAAAACGAAATCAAAGAACGGTGAAATTACTAAATACGTGACTCGCATCGTTTAAGAACGCAATTTACTAAACACGTGGGGATCTGAAGATTTCAGCAGATATTGGCCGTTTTAGGAAGTTTGTTTCATTTACTTTCATCTTTAATTGGCTTCGTAATACCAATAAGTGTCGCCTGTTGATTTGTATTAACATCTGAACTTATTGAATCGTTAAATAGAATCGCAAATTTAATTATAAATACATACTTACCTATATGCTCTGTAAAGTAATATTTTTGTTTTTCGACGCTGACAACCGAAAAATCGTTTTACTTCAATAAATTCGAAATTTTAAATTTCACGATAAGTCTCAACATTCAAGCGTATAAGAGAATTTAATTGATCAATCATAATTTACAAAACGAGAGGATGTTTACTCACACTTATCTGATGATCCCCATAAAGCTCAACTTCGCAAAAGCGTTACTGAGTCGGCGCGAAATGACATCGAGAGTGGGGGACAGTAACCTTTTGAACGTGAGACGGGGTGGGTGTGTCACTTTGGACTCTGAATACATCGCAATGTGCGCGTAAAGTGCAAATTTTGTTTAAATAAATAAAAAGTTTTTAGTTCCGAATTAGAAATTTAAATTGGTCAATTTTCCAAATGTTTGGTTAATGTGCAGTGTTAAGTGACTATGTGTGAAGTGCGAAGTGGTGATAATAAGTAGTGTCAGTATGGTCGCGGGGGTAATTAAAACAGATAAACGTGCATGGAACCAGTTCAAGTCCGTTTTGCTTCTGCATCTTTTGTTCACTGTTCATGTTACAAAAGGTTTGTAAAAAAACATACTCGTGTTCTTTGGACCAATTATTTAAAAACAAAAATTGTATTTACTGATAAAGTTGGCAATACAAAGCGTTGCACGCTGCAATAAAATAACTTTTTGTGTTGTGGAGGTTTTTGATAACTATTTTTAAAAGTTTCCGTAACATTTGACATTGTAATTAAAAAATCAGAGATTAATACTCAATTTGATTGAAAAGCTCACGTGTAATATAAATGACTGTTTTTCTCAAAATAACAATAAAAGTAAATCTCGCTCTTAAAATTTAGCATATTAATATAATTATTTTCGTTTCATAGAATTGTAGCTTTGAAATCACGAATATTGTCTATTTTATATATTTACTTCTTTCTGAAAATTGATTATACTGATTACATTAGGAATTAAGTATTATTATTACCTTACTGTAATATTTTTAAATAATTAAAAAGTTTTTATTTTCTGTAATTGACGAGTATATTTACTTTATAATTAATTTTCCAAAAATAAAGCTCAAAGCCGGGCGCCTCGGATAAAAGAGCACCCAGCGGATACAATAGTCGGAAGAAGTGAACCTGCTACCTTACGGTGTGTGGCTGAAGGTAAACCGAAGCCAACGATCCAGTGGTACAAAGACGGGTCACCACTTGCCCCTACGGACCATCCACATAGGGTATTACTGGAAGATGGACTTTTATTTCTTAGGTAAGTTATAATTGCTTATGAAATATAGTGAATGAAATAGAGAGATAAGTTAGCTGATATACAATATTTTTTTTATAATTTCTTACACTGGTTACTCTGCTACTTTCAACTGAGGTAGGGCACAACAGGAAATAAGCTGCTCGAAAGAGCAACCCTACTGGGGAAGTACCTCGACCTTACAGAAGATCATAGCAAAATAATACTACTTTCAAGCACTGCTGTGTCCTGTGGTAAGTAAGGTGACCAGAGCTCCTGGTGGGATTGGGGTAGAGTTGGCAACGCGCTTACAATTCTTCTAGTGTTGCAGGCGTCTGCGAGTATAAGCTGCGGTAACAGCTTACCATCAAGTGAGCCCACAGAGTACATTGTAATAGTAGAGTGAGCCGTACGCTTGTTTGCCGACAAAAACTATAAAAAAAAATATTCTTACACGGGACTTCCGGGACGCGATTGTCATTTTGAAACTGCCCGATATTTCGGGGGCGTTGCAGTATGCAGACTCCTTGGTCATGGATTGCTCATAGTTTATTTTGCATTCACAAAAGAATAATTATCAATTGGGTCTGATTACGTTTGTCGTTTTAAATTATAACAAACATATTTATGTAATAGCTTTTTATGTTTCTTATGTGAAGCTTATAATAAAACTAGTAAGACTAATAGAAGAAAGTATATTTCTCAATATTATTTTTTTATTTAATATTTTCTCCTTAAAAAGGGCGTTCTACCAAATATATAATATGCATAATTATGTTATTTCTTTAGTCATAAATAAACTGATAATTCACCCCACACTGCTGCTTCGTTTCTGTAATCGAATTTGACAGGTTTACATAATACATATAGAATCAGGATCGTGCTTCGGATTTTCCTCGGGAGAGCAAATATGTGAAGGATAATGTTTGTATTTCCTTTGTTTGACAAACAGAGGTTGATTTAGTTCATATGTAGTCAAAGTACTGTGCGTTATATATTGTTACAGTAGTATATTATAATAATTGTCAGTTCCTATAACCGATTAGTAATTTGTTTGTTAAATAAATACATATAAATTCTACTAATGACGTTGTGGGAATTTATTTTGGTTCAGGTCTTTAAATTTCAAGATTATGTGATGATTTTTTCCGAAAAGTTTACATTGAGCTAGCAATGCTGAATATACAATTGCTAAGCCTTTTAAGGTTCGTCTCGTTTTCTACGCGTCGTGACAAAAATTAGATGACTGGAGTAATTCGACAAATGTGTCAAACAAATGTGACAAATTTGTCAATCTGGACTGTCGCAACGTGGCGTGACATGACTTTTTTAGGAGTAGCGGCCTTTGTAGAGCACTCCAGCCGTTGGCTATTTACAGGCTGTCACATACGCATTTTGAATGCCTAGATTTTACTACTAATATTTCTTATAATACAAATTTAGTAAAGATTGATTAAGTGACTTAACTAATTATACGTAAAATAATATACGATAGACAGACTATAACAATTATAATATAACTGTCTACTAATTATAATGTTTGCATATTTATATAGTCGACACTACATTTAAACATAGGGCTCATTACAGATGTCCTAATGGTCTATTCCACTGATAAACAATATTATTATGTACTGTATATTCTAGTTTACAGAATTAATAAACACGATGCTACTTATAATATACATTACATGATTGTAAAAGGGAATAGTTAAAATTTGTAGTTATCTCAGTAACAATAAAGTAAAAAATTTACATTGTTTGTCTTTTTTCTGTCTCACATTTCAGATTATATTAATGTATGTTTAAGGGTTGTCTGTACTATATTGTTGTCTTATTGTTATTTTTGATGTTTAGGGTTATGCGTAGCAAGAAGGAGAGCGATGAAGGCGTGTATTGGTGCGTCGCGCATAACACAGTTGGCGAGGCCGTTAGTAAGAATGCTACACTCACCATTGCTGGTATGTCTCTTTTGTTACGTTTTTAACAAAGATTGAGAATATATATGGGTTTATTTAATAACATAACTAGAAAGTAATAACATAGTAGGTGATACATGAGATAACTTTCATTTCATAATATTAATTATTATATTTAGAATACATTAATGTGTTTTTAATTGTTTATCATACATAGTACATTAGCAATTTGCAATTATCGTGTATTATTAGGCGTTTTTAAACTAGTCACTAAAACTATTTTTTTTAAATGTAGGTACCTAACTACCTACTACTTTCGTTGGTATCTCTTTAAGTAGCAGTCGAAGCTGATATTAACATTACTCAAGCATTACATGATGTCGAAATGTAATGTAAGACTTAAGACGTCTCTGGTAATAATGAAGTCGTTTTCAGTTAAGTTACTTTAAAATATTAATATGCGCAAAAGAAACGTGAGATTGTGCAACTTAGACTGCGCTAAATGTGCACGTCTACTAAAAGCGCCCGGGGGACATTTTAAAACACTGAAATCTCTATTAGTCTCAAAATCTAAGTAGAAGTTTTAACGACCTCCAACTCCTTGAGCAAAAGCTAGTGTTATTAAAATACAAATGAAACGCTAGAAACGTGAAAGTGCATAATTCTTAATGTATGGAAAAATAATCTAAAACATTTTGCAGTACTTCGAGAAGACTTTAGAAATGAACCAAAGGATGTTAAAGTAGCTAGTGGTGAACCAGCGCTCCTTGAGTGCTCTTCTCCGAGAGGAATTCCTGACCCTTCAGTACATTGGACAAAAGATGGTCATAGCTTAGAAGTTGAAGTTAATGGAAGGTAAAAAATAATAATGATATTATGATACATATATTTGGTCACAAAGAAAAATATAATTTAATTCACAAATTATGTACTTTCAGAATAACGATTATAGACGGGGGTAACCTTAAAATTTTAGAAAGTCTTCCTTCAGATAGCGGTGTTTATAGATGTCTCGCGTCTAATGTGGCAGGAGAAAGACAATCGCGTCCTGCAACTTTACTCGTATTACGCAAACCGCATTTTCTTGTGAAACCTAATAACATAACGGCACTAATTGGTCAGAACATTGAGTTTCACTGCCAAGTAAGTTAAATTAATGTTACGAGAATGCGATTAGGCTTTATCGACCTCATTATATTAAATTTTTATTTCATTTTAGACATCTCCCGATTCAGACGTTTCTGTTACATGGGCAAGAGATAAAGGATTATTATCACCGTATGCAATTATACGTCGCGGTTCCTTACGAATTGATCGGGTACTGGCATCAGATGGCGGTACTTACACTTGTAGAGCGGAGAGTCAGGCTGGGTTTAGTGTGGCTGCTGCAACGTTGACAGTTCATTGTAAGTAAGCTTTTTATTATATCTGTCAGTATATACATATAAAACTAGGTTTTCAATATTATTCTAATTTTAGCTTTGCCACATTTCACACGAGTTCCTTCAGATCAAACGGCATGGGAAGGAGAATCTGTCTCATTTCCATGTGAAGCTGATGGAACACCGAAACCGTTTGTATTCTGGACAATGGAAGGGTCTCAGGTAAGATAAAATACAAAAATGTGGAATATTTTTTGATGATTGGTTGTTAAATTATAATCACTGTCTTTCAGGAATTGGTTTTTCCTAATTCAGTACATGGTACAGGATCGTTATATTTAGATCGTGTACTCACACAACACGCTGGGAGATTGACTTGTGTAGCTGTTAGTGCGGCAGGCAGTGCTTTACACACTGCTACTTTGCAGGTATATTAGCAAAAAAAATGTTAAAAATAATAATCTGCATTGAGTATATCAGTAAAACATTTGTTATTGTAGGTTTTGAGGAGAGAAGCAAATTCCTTTAATGGTAACCCCGAAACGTCATCTCCTCATCCAGAATTAAATAAACCCCAGAATCATCCTCCGATGACTCAATACGAATTAGTTCAGGCACGTCGATACCTTCAACAAGATGTTTTAGCTTTAAGACGTGTTGAAGGAATATCGTCAACAACATTAAAAATTGTTTGGGATGTAAGTTTACTTATATAAAAATGAATTTCAAATGTGTTTTTAAAATTTATCAATAAATATAAAATAAATGTAGTGTAAGTAATAATTTATAATTATTATTTATTATTTTTTATGTCTTAACTGATTACAACGAATATTTAGAAGGTGTAAAAATATGGTTCAACGGAACGTCACTTAATCGACAATATATTTTAGAAGTACATAATTATGAAAAATCAAATAACACTTTAGAAAGTTTTATGGAATTAACAAAATATGACAATTTCACGATGACCACGGTTCACAATAGTGGTTCGTCAAGTCATTTGTTAACAGGGTTGATGCCATATGCACAATACAATATATTTTTGATGCCATTTTACAAATTGCTACTAGGCAAGCCGTCCAATATGAAGAGCGGTTTTACAGAGGAAGACGGTAAGCCATGACTAACGAGCGCGACTTTATTTATAGTCGTCATAAATGATTACATAGTCCTTTCTTTGTAGTCCCATCCGCGCCACCTATGAATGTATCCGCCGGAGTTATTAATGCTACATCGGCTTGGATACGTTGGGATCCTCCACCAGTACACGCATGGAATGGTGAACTTTCCGGTTATTTGGTACGTTTATGCGGTCCAACTATGTATTTTTATGTATTTAAGTTGTGTTTTCGTGTTGTAATGTTCTATTAATGTTGTACAGATCGAAGTACGAGTAGGTGGTGGTAACAGTGGTCGGGTGGTTGGACAAATGTCGCTCGGAGCGCGAACAAGGGCAGCAGCGGCTAGTTCATTGCGAGCAGGTGGTAGATATAGTGCCCGAGCGGCTGCCGTTACGCGTCGCGGCCATGGGCCGTTTAGTACGCCCGCCCACATACATATGTTACCTACGCATTCACAGCGACATTATGTGCAGTATGTATTTAGCAATTGCGTATAAAATATAAATCGATATACATGTATAGTTAATACCTGTATAGTTAACTTTTTCATTTATTTCATTTACGAAATGGTTTAAAGATCTGATACGTTTTACAGAACGGAGCCAGCAACAGATAAGGCAATATTGTCGATATTCCAAGAAACGTGGCTACTCGTGTTAAGTTTATGTTTGTTAACTATAATAATATTAGGTTCAGTTACAATTGTTTACTTTCGGCGAAAACAATCTAAGCAACGGAAGAGCCACAATAGTGCGGGTAAGTTTTTCACTTTTTATTTAGTATTATCTTGTTTTATCTATTATTTTTTTAATAATTGATGTTGTGTATAGGTACTCCAATAACAAACGCTCAGTGCTTACTGGGTAAAGAAGCGGTGTGGCTTCGAGAAAGGCCTTTGTATGAAGGATCCAATGAACCCCGAATAGAAATTTTGAACTGCCATCAAAGTTTATTGCACAGTGAGTACCTACTAATAAATAATAGATACTTTTTTTTCGTCTTATCCGCGTTTAGTTTTTCTTATCAGTTCACATAAGCTGACTTTTGTGGCAACTGCTTCGTTTATATGAGTCATACGATTATGTTTTATAGCCTTAACTTATCCGTTAGATAGGCTATGTTGAATAGAATTTCACGCATAGGTCTGGTAGTGCTTAAGATTAATGCATTAAATTATACAAAAGTTTAGGTTTCGTTTTTATACTGTACACATTCATATTTTAAAGTAAATTTAATAATTAAACTTGTAAACTCTACGCATCCTACTGACTCAGCACAATATAATATTTAAAATATAAAAAAAGATGTACTTCGTGTTATGTTTATGTAAAAATATACAATACAAACAATACTTTAGGTGGACATACAATAGGAACAATGGCTATGGAAGCCGAATACAGTCTCCCACAACATACCAGTGCCATTAATATGATGTCACACGAAGATAACAGGCGACATCCTCCTGAACCATACGCGTCAAGTGCCATCTATACTGAACTAAATTATCAGGTATAATACTATATTTTAATTTAAACCTTTACTAAAAATGTAACCATAAACTAAATCTGAAATTAAAATCCTAAAATAGTTGCAGGATCATACAGATGCAGAAGATTCATGTATAAAATGCGCCGTGAGTCCAGAGTCATACGATAATAGTATGGCTAGGTCATTCGCTGAAAGTAACCAATATTCAAATGAAGAATGTTCGACGTGTTGTCGAAGCAGTAGTTCAACTCTAACGAAAGACTATAGTGAAATGACGAAATGTGGCAATGATGTAGACGATATGCATGATATGTCCATGGATGAGTGTCCATCCTGTAAAACTGCTCAGTCGCGATCATCCAGCCATCATGGTGAAAATAAAGAGTGGACAGCTATTGCTGATGTCGAATATGATTATCCTCAATGGCAATGGCTGGCTAGAGAAAATACATTCAGGCAAATGACTCAAGAATCGAAACATTCCAATCAAGGCAGACGAAGCGAACAGAATTGTAGAATGAATTTATGCGATATTCTCCCTCCTCCTCCTTATGAAAGGTAATACGAAGCCTTCATGGTCACACCAGTTTATTTTATAAGTGGTAAGTAAACTTATTTTTTTTATTAATTTTGTTACAGAGAGTCACCGTACAGAGAAATGCACGCATTCGCTAGTAATTCTGGCGCATCCGGTTGCTCAGGTCATACGTACCGCAGTTAGTGTAGTTCATATTCAAAAGATATCATTAGACGGTAATAAAGCAATACTAAATTTAAGGGAAATGTACATATACAATGTAAAAAAGGTTGTTGAAATATTAGAATAGGGGATTGTCATACCGCTACGAAAATTGAGGCTTGCTAGAAAAATATTATTTTACTGGTTTTTTCTAACGGTTCGAAATACGAAAATAGTTTCTAGTCTTATTTATATTTTTGATTTATAAAATTTATATTAAAATTATAAAGTTTAAAGTGGTGTCGGAGTTGGCTGTATAAGGGTTGTAGTAGTATCGTGAACGTGTTTCTCATAGACTGCCATATAACGTAATGTAGTCAATACATAGGCATAGGTTTCATCTTTCTCTAGTGACTGTGATATAGTATAATTTCGATCGTTTTTAATTTTGTACATAATTTGGAATATTTGATATCCTTATACAATTTTTATCGCTAACCTATTTATTGTATGTAGTTTAATAAATTCAAAACGGAACTTTAAATATAATATCGTATATAAAAATCACGTTTGTAGAATTTGTACTGAATTCAGGTTTGTAGTCTCATTGAAGAATTTTATTTGTATATTTTGATTCATAAACTGTATTAAATTATTATTACATTTCTAATCTTTGTTTTCTTTAAAATTAAATCGACGTATTCCCTAGTTCCTTTCCCGTATATATTTTTTTATAATTTTGACAGCTTATTAGAGGCACGTAATAGGCAGTTAACACTAGTATGTTATACAAGTGCTTAAACGTTAACTTTTTGCATCTGAATTTAACAAATGAACCGCTCGAATGTTAATAATTAACGACTCAATAAAATTGTCGTTTGCGAGTAATCAAAACATTTTACGTAGCACTAAACTTACAAATTGCCTATTACTTATGTATTACACGTAATGATTGGTGGAAATGTATACATAAATTATAAATGCAGTTGGTAATTTTCAGGAAGTTCTAAATCATTGAGTATTTAATGTTATTCCACCTTGTTTTATTCTTTTTATTTTATTTTTATAGGTTGCCCTTTACAATACACATATAATTTTACTTGATACAACAAAATCAGTCACTGATATTCATATCGAATAACAAAGTGTACACAACTTTCGTAAATCACGTAAACAAAAACTAATGAAAATAAAACTTATTCGTAATATTTATAAGAGAATTAAAATTTAGGAGAGTTGCTAACTTGCTATCATTACTCGCTCTACTATGCCCTTCATATTTTTGAGCGTATGTTTATTATTTTATATTTCGGTCAACCCTTCGGTTAAAGTTTAAGTTTTGCATACGGTGTGATAACAACTGAAAGTCCCAACAATTAAAGCCTTAATCAGTTTTCCTCATAAATATCCAACATTTGTGTTGTAGATTCGCAGCCTGCGACCTACCATGGGGTGTTACCATAGCAACCGGTCCCTAGTACGCCCTTGTTATTAATACCCATAATAATTAAACTTGATTGCGTTTCACACCAGGTGTTGGATGATGGCTCTTGTCAGAAATAGACGTGACCCCCTGTCTGTGTCGGTGATATTTTGAAGAGAAATTATATAAGCTAATAAACAGATGATCGTCTTTAAGGTGAAGTTGTGCCGTTTATGTTTGCTAATCCCAAAATGGACACTAACAACATAACTTCTATTAAATTTAACAACCAAACTAACTGTACAACAATATACCGTTCATTGTTCACTTAATAAATAGTAGCATTAAGGTATTTCCTTGAGGCTCGGTCACATAAATATTCTTGCATAGCATTTTTGACAGACAGAAAAATGTGTCTTTACTCAAGCAATTCAAAAAGGTTAAACGAAAACATAAAATATATTAACAATTCAATCATCGAACCCCTCAAGTTAAAACGTGACTGCATTCAATCATTCCAAGTCTTATTTTCTTTGATTTCTTATTTTTTTGTTATTAATCAACTCACCCTCTGGCAATTTTTTAAAGTAAAAAGCTCTCAATCCATTCTGTAGCGTCACAAAGTCAGAGAGAAGAATAATACGTATTTCTGTATTCTATTGGAGATTAATATCTTAAACTCTACGTATCAATTATATGTTTGTGTACGTATTTTTATAAAATTATTTTTGTGTATCTATACACATTTTTGTGTCAAACGAATTTCGTATTAAAATAACATATGAGTCAATCATACATATTAACAGACTATGATGAACTGCAATTGTAAAAAAATTAATATGAACTGTCAACACAACAATTTTTATGGCGTAAAATGTTCAAATTAAACAAAAACAGGTTACAAATATGTAAAGAACCTTACCGAATTGTTAATATAGGTACTTACTTTGTCATCAACGATAATGATTATGTGACGAAAGTTCTATAGCGCCGACTTTAGCTGATTGGATTCTTGTTCAGAGCTACAAACAGTTCTCTCCAGTCTAGATTTTTATCCTTGTAAATCTTAGCTCAAAGATTACGTAAATCTTTTAGTCTCATTTATCGTCATAAAAAACTTGATAGCGATCGTTAAGGACTAAGCACATCTGCGTATAACGAAGAGGCTTTCATCCAGTGTATGAGTGTACAGTACAGTATAGCTTGTACACGTGTTTGTGTGTATATGCTAAGTATGTTATTTTAAATTCAAAACGAATAAACGTAAAAATGTATTCAGTAATGGTCTTTAATTAGCACTTATACAATGCTTACATGTTATTTAACTAATTAGTGAATATTGATATCAGGCATATTTTCAATCAGGTATGTACATAGATACCAGAATTTATTTATCGTTTAAAAAGTATATAAAGTTATTAACGACTGTCAGTACATTGTTTTGAGGTCATTTTTCTTCGTCATAAATCTATTTTAATTGCAACTGAATCAACTTTACTGACGGAAGTCACGAATTTTGAAAAATAATTATAAAAATTCCCGTAAAATTAGGGACCGAGGGTGCATGAATTACCCATAACACAGCGACTGAAAGTACTTTCCGAGCTATAATTCGTACTCCTTCGGCCCGGGGTTCCGTATGATATTTATAGGCATAGATAAGGTCTACAGATGGCGTGCAGTTTTCCTTCCCCTAATACTTGTTGAGTTATGGTTTCCAATTTCCAGTTCTACACTTCAGGTAGGCGGAGGTGTCTCTTGAGATTCTTGAAATATCGGTGGCATACTTGTGTGATAAATGTATGTTTGACTTGAATTGATTCTTTGGTATACAGGAAGCGAAGTTATGCTTTAAAGGCGGGCCCTAAATATAATCAATTGTCGGAGTGAGGTATATAATTGAAATTCTTTAAATTCACTCGATAACTATAACAATGTGTGATATTTTGAACTTAAACTGCACAAAAATTATATTTATCAGTGTTGTTACATTAACAGGTATGTTTCTTATTATAGTTCTATTCTATTTATATTAATATTTTATGAACAATAAAGAGTATTTGTAAATGTACTGGCTTCGAAAAAGAAGTTTAGTTTTATTTTACAATTTTACGAAATAAATTTGACTACCAGCAAATTTTTGGAATTTTTAACGCCCTAGAATAAATTCTATTAGTCAAAGAAACTGTAAATGTCCTAGTGATGAAAAATAATAATATTTGACCATGTAACTGTCTGTTCTTAGCTTTGTGGCTACGGCAAATAATATAGCCTCACCCTCTCTTCCCGTGGGTGTCGTAAGAGTCAACTAACGGATAACACGGTTCCACTACCACCTTGGAACTTAAAAAGCCGACCGATGGCGGGATAACCATCCAACTGCTGGCTTTGAAATACACAGGCCGAAGACGGGTAGCAGCGTCTTCGGTGCGATAAAGCCGGCCCTGCGGTCACCAACCCGCCTGCCCAGCGTGGTGACTATGGGCAAAACACATGAGTTCGCGCTATTTTTGGCGCGAACTTGTGGAGGCCTATGACCAGCAGTGGACTGCGATAGGCTGAAATGATGATGATGATGATGAATGATGTAACTGTCTTTAAATGTCATGATCCTCGTCGTGATTCTTTAACTTTTACAATGAGTAAGTATAGCGAATAATATCTGAATCATCTGAATGACATGAATTGGTAAATAAATAAATATTTATAATCCCTTCTAACTTTCTAACGTTCGGAAGGCGAATGATATCACTTACACCGCAATAACCTACTGTACCTTCGATCAGTCTACCTCTCATAATAAATGCTGCTCATAAAATATTTATCTAGATTCCCTTTGATAAATTATAAATAGCCCTCAGCATTAGTCACGGCTGAAGGAAATCAACACAGAATTATGACATCTATGTAAAAAACGCCACGGGGGTCACGCAACACCGTCGCCCGTTTTTAATGATTTATTACGTGGACAGTGACTAATAAATTTAATCCTCTTAATTTCGTTTGAGTTACTGTTGCTATTAACATGACATCTTACTCGACTATGATTGTTTCAATCATTTGGCAGAAAGACAATAATAAGGGAAGAATCGAAACTTATGTAATAGTCTGATTAAAAGCTTGATCCAAATCTTAAGTAGGGGAGATTGGGTAACAGTGGATCATTTTTTTTCAAAGCGCCGTAAATCTACAAATAACGCTAAAATAACTAATTTCTGATAATTAACCATAGTACGGGTATCTAATCTTTAAAGAAAAATGCACTTATTGGCAATTACTACATAAACTTGCGAGTAATAACAACTTTAAAAAAAAAATAGGAAATGATCCACTGTGACCCTGGGGTGGGTCGCTTTGGATCATCTTGGGGGTTACACTGGATCTTTTGAAAAACAAATGCAATAAAATACATTTTCACGTTATTACTCGTTTATTTGTACTGTTAGACAGTATTTTGTCATTTACTCTAAAGTCTCATCAAATCGATTTAGCCAGAGCAGATGAGTGAAGCCTTAAAATTTATGTCTGTACATTTTAAGGCTTTACTCATCTGCTCTTTAGTGTGAAGTCCAATGCTAGTTTTTCTTACTCGATTGCGAGGCATTTTTACCTACAATAAAAAATAAAAAAAAATTAGTATCACGGATTACATGAATCAACAGTCAAATGTGACCCAAACTGAAATGATTCATTGTAACCCATAGGCAATTATGAGAGAAATAAAAATACCAAAATAAAACTATCTATACTTTAGACAAAACTAAGTTATCTACAACGGCTTTAATAAATAACAAGAGAAAAACATAAATCTATTATTTAAATTTCTCAATCACTTAGAGATACAACAAAATTCTAAATCACGTAAAAAATACTTTTGGACTAACCGCTGACTAAAGTGTAACAGCAAGAAATACCGCTTCGACAGCGCGTGGTCGACTAGCGCGGTTGAGAGGGGTGTGGATGAGCAGTGCCCACTCGTTTGTTTGTGTGATTCAAGCATTACATCTACTGAGTTATAACGAATAATCCACTGTGACCCGTGATCCACTGTTACCCAATCTCCCCTAATCTAAACTATAGGGTACTAAAGCACTACAAATTTACTGTAACAACCTATAAGCAATATGATACGACAGATGATAACCGTTCCGGTGTAGTGGTGCGAAAATATCGTCGGTGGTGCTGGCGATTCCCGCTCGCGGCAGATATTTGTTCCTGGGTAGGCCTTGAGAGTCTCCTATCTCCACTGCGCTTCGATCGAAACATTTCAGTCCTGGTTGATTCCATAGACATCAGATAGAGATTGTTACACAAGACCCATCCGTGAAATAGCTATAAACCAGCGTAGTTGAATAAGCCTATTTCAGAAGTGGGCTATTTATAGGCTGATACAAGTGTTTCTGACAATCAGACAAAAATCTTACACTATGAACGCGTAGAAGTATAGATATTTGTATGAAAAATAATCTAACCTAAAAACGTACTTTATTTTATAACTAGCGGACCCGGTAGACTTTGTCCTTCCTGGAAAATAGCTACCAAATTTGATTGCTTACATACCGATAGCAGCGCCACCTACCGGGTCCAATTGAGATAAAAACCACCCTTTTCTCCCAAGTTGGACCAAATTACAGATGCTTACAAAATTTGATAAAAATTGGTTCAGTAGTTTCGGAGTTACATACTGATAGCAGCGCCACCTACCGAGTCTAATTGAGATAAAAACTACCCTATATCCTTCTCCTTATTCTAAACTACCTCCCCACCAATTTTTAGCCAATTCGGTCCAGCCATTCACGCGTGATAGCGTGACCAAGGGAAATAGATCTTCATTTTTATAAATAGAGAAGATAAAGTCGTTATTAATCCAATTCCAATAAGAAATCCATTCCAGAAAGAAATTCCTGAACGTATATTAATTTCAGTCAGTCATAATTCGAAATGGCTTAATTAGACAATATGATCGTGGTTTCTGATATATGTAATCTGCGCTGAGTCAAAGAAAGGATGTCCACAGAATCACTAAAGCCTTTACTTTATTAGGCCCTTTGAAAGAGAAATTTTACACCTAAAGTAGATTTAATAACATTAAGTGTGTCTTAAAATTGAATTCAACGAATTATTTCTACTTTATAAACCGTTAAATATGCTGAGTTATACATTATGTCCTATAAAGTTAGGAAACTAATATTATACAAGTAAAGTTTGTCCGTATTTACTGCGGGGGATTTTCATAGCCGACGTAAATTTATATTGCTTTAAATTACGTCAAAATCGACAGAAATTTGTACTAAAATATTTTATATTAAATGTAGATACATGTATTTTGAAAATATGAAAGATACCTATTATTACGCGTAAGATTTTACGACAACTATTTCTTATTAGTTGAAATAATTATATAAAATAAAACATCCGAGGAATTAGTTGTTAGTTTAAATTTTAAAACAACCATCTCTGAGTATAACTGATATCAACAAGCTAACGTAATGTACCAAAAAGAAAATATTTTGCTAAAGCTGTAAATCTTATCGTACGATTAAAACTGAAAATATTAAAAAAACGTACTTATCGCCCTTCAAAACAGCTAAGAGTGGAATAAAAAAAGTTTATTTATAGAAATTTGCTACAAGTTTTGCGTTCAAAATTAATTCCTATGTTTCTTGCTAGTTTATCATTTTCGGAAAAGCTAAGAATTTTGAATTTGACGGTACAAACTATTTCAGGAGTCATAACACACATAACATATCACGCACACATGTAACATAACACGCAAACATTTATCCATATTCCCAGATTCAAACTAGATATTGAGAATATAAATTGCAAGTAATCTGAGGCCCTGTATTTAAGCAATTAATATATCATTCGTACCCGTGAGCCGAGATTAGCAGATGTAAATTACTGGCCATATATAATCCCGACGATATGTGGAAACGTCTGTGTTAAAATGGTGGCCAATAAATATATATTTCGAGTTACAAAATGGCCGGATTTATGAGTTATTGATTTTTATGTTATGTTTAATGTTGTTTGATAAATCAAATCGAATGTTTTGTTTTGACAAAAGATATCATCTATTCGAATGTTTTGTTTTGACAAAGGAGATTTGTTGAAATATTGATATCAATATTTCATACTACGCGTTTCCAAACCTGTTACAAAACTATTGTCTAATGGACAAATATAAATGAAACACACCATACATACAAATAAAATATACTAAAAGAAGGTCTTATCGATAAGCAGTAATTTATTTCAGGCATCAATTATATGAAGAAGCAATTTTTTATGTACGCATACATAACCATACGTAAATATAGGTACATGCACAAACAAAAATACACGTATTTACTTTTGTTACTAGCTACGTATATAAAAATTAATATTAATGTATTCTTTAGTAATGTATAAATAAATAAATCTATACTAATATAGAGCTGAAAAGTTTGGTCGTAACGCGTTTAAGCGCTAATCTCAGAAACTAATCGTTCGGAAAATTCCTTTTGTGTTAGATAGCCCATTTACCGAGAAAGGCTATTTTTCACTCGAAATTAACGCGTATGAAACCCCGGGCCACAGGTTAATTATTTACCGAAGCGTCAAAACACAATTATATAATTGACGAATTCGTAAAACTATACGCATTACATTTAAAATAATGATAATGTGGTAAATACGGTAATTGATTGGTCCTGCGGTAAAATAACTGGGCAGTGTACTTGTTTGGTCGCAGGTAATCCCCGCTCGCTACAGATGTTTGTATAGGCCATGCGTCGTGGTCACGTTGATGTGTTCGTTTTGTTTGCAATCTCAGAGTCGTTTTTAGGGTTCCGTACCCAAAGGGTAAAAACGGGACCCTATTACTAAGACTTCGCTGTCCATCCGTCCGTCCGTCCGTCCGTCTGTCACCAGGCTGTATCTCAAGAACGGCGATAGCTAGACAGGTGAAATTTTCACAAATTATGTATTTCTGTTGCCGCTATAACAACAAATACTAAAAACAAAATAAAATAAATATTTAAGGGGGTCGATAATTATTATTTATTAGCCTCCAACGCCATCTATCAAAAATTTGGCAAACTTCGTCGATAGACTAATAAGTTTTCCAATAGCGGCATAGATGGCGTTACAATTAAATAAATATTTTACAGAAAATTTACTTATTATTTAGTTTCGTCAATGGTACGGAACCCTTCGTGCGCGAGTCCGACTCGCACTTGGCCGATTTATTTATAATCATTTTACGTCAAAGTATTGTATCTTAGATAATCATGTTTTGTCGCTTTTATATTGTACTTATATAAAAAGACTTATCAAGCAGAGCGACCTCATTAGAATTAAAAAAAAAGTTCCTCATAAAGTGTACTGTTTATATTCTATGCTACTGTTGAATTCAGTTGAATTCAGTTCTAATGGAAGGATAACGAAAATCTATGTACCTAATAGTTTCCATGTTTTATAGAGTACGAGGACAAAGATATATCCACTATTATCCACCTTCAAATTTTTAGTATATTATGTATAAATCAAACTAATTATTAAAATAATAATATAATACTTAATTACTATTCCTAGTACATTTTCTTTCTCGGTTTTCACAAAATTTTAGGAGCAAATAAGTGAAGCAAAGAGAAAACAGACTGGTGTTATTTTATTATCAAAAGTGCTCAGACTTATTTGCAGTAAAAGAACGAAACGGACGAATATTTAAATTAGGAGTTATGTTAATCAAATGTAAAGCAAATTTTGTCAAAATTAACTGAATCATAAAATACAAATTTTAAAAATAATTGAAAACCTAAAATGTTCCACCCAGTGATACTATTTTATACAAATAACAATAAGGGAGTCTGAACATTATTAAGGTTCTGTTGTCGAAGACTATATCTACTTCTCCAATAATAAACAAAAGATATGCGTGCGTGTGTCAAATACATGGTAGTGTGTGTAATGTTTCCTTATTGATTTAATGTATTTTTATATATTATTTAAAAAAATTAGCATTCTGCACTCCTTCTCTATAATTATATAGAGTTAATGTGGCAAAGTGCGCCTACCGGGCAAGTGCACCTACCACAAATATCTCGAAAACTACCGATTGGATACTAGTAGTGACACTATATATCGATGCTACAAACTAAATCATAGTTCTTGGTGAAAGTCACAGATGGCTCTAGTCATGTGAGTTTGAGATACGCGCCATTTTATTTTCACTGATATTCAAAGTGGTGAGGAGAGATGACTATGGGTTGATCATCTTCGTAAATCTCAAGAAATATAGTTTTTACCAACATACGAGTGAGGTAAATGCACAATTTAAATATTTTTCTTTAAGTTTCTGACTATATCTCACTCCTATCTAGTGAAATTTATATATTTTTTTGCAGTTAAATATTCTAACTTAAAATTTATATAGTTGGGGAAGTGCGCCATACTGACTTTTTATATGGCGCACTTCGCCGCAATCCAGAGGTTACAAACTTTTTAAAATGTGTCTTTGTTACAAGTCTTTATTTAACTTGCAATGTTTCTTTGCTTGTTTGTATGGTCGAGTCAAATCTTGCAAATTAATTTGAAAAAGAAATCTTGAATGAACACGTTGGTCCATTTATGGTCAATTTGGGTGAGAATGCTATTTTTATGCATGACAATGCCCGACCTCATACATATTGGATTGTGAGTGACTATCTTCAAGAGATGAAAATTACTCGTATGGAGTGGCCAGCACGCAGCCCAGATGTCAATCCGATCGAGCATGCTTGGGACCAGCTAGGGAGATGCGTAAAAAAATTACGCTTCGTGAGCTCAAAATTGCTCTCACAGAGGAATGGGAGAATATTCCCCAAAATCGTACAAAAAACTTGGTGTACAGCATGCCAAACTGGGTAAACGCAGGAATGGAAGCACGATGAGGCAATACGAAATATTAAAATTCGAGAAAATCGTAATGTTGTTCAAAAAGGCGAGAAAATAAATATTACACTTAACAACTAATTTCAATGACTAACTTCTTATTTCAGTCCGTTTATAATACCAAATAAGTAGTTCCATTTACGATGGGAATACCATGGGTATTCCCATCGTAAATAAAAGAAAAAATATACTTGACACTCGATTATCAATATTTGGAAAAAAGGTTCATAGCCTCTGACTTAAGATTGTATGGCGCACTTAGCCGAAATTTGGTTTTAAGTACACAGATTCTTCTAGAATGTGGCTATGAAAAAAAATTAAATGTCATTCGTTTTGTTGCTTGTTTTCTTATAATAATATAAGGCTGTTTTAATTCTAATGCTATAATATTACGTTTTATTAATACATGGCGCACTTACCCGATTTGTCGCAAAGTGCGCCTGGTCAGACTGTTTTCAAATTTTATGCTAAAATTCATTAATTTGCTGTCAGATTCTAATGACACGACATTGGTTGTTGTTGCAAAACATCACAGATCCTTATGGTACCATGACTTAGTATCACTCGTGAACTTAAACACAAGAAATATTGCACCAAAGTCAACTATGAAAAAAGTATGGCGCACTTTGCCCCCTTGACTCTACTATAAGTGTGCGGAATTACATACTCCTATTTCCACGCAATTTTCGTAAAATGGGGTACAAAGTATTTTAATTCAATACACATTCTAAAAAGTTTGATGTTCGATCGCAGATTCAATAAAAATATATTTTATTTTAAAACAGCGTCAATGTAATAAGAGCTTTATTAAAACAAACGAGAAGGCATTTGGATGTCATTGGGACGAATAATCGATGGTTTATCAGTGATCGCGTCGCGCAACTTTTAATGGCATGCTATAAGCTTTGATGTCGTGCCATTTCTTTTATGGGTGTAATCGGAGCGTGGCGTATTTATTTTATTTAGCGTTATATTTTAATTAATTTTGAACTCAACCCCTTTTTCAGTGTTTCGTAATGTGGCGTATGTAGGATTTTTTTTGAAATAAATAAAATGTTGTTTTTGTACGTCTGCCTTAATGCGTATGACATTAAACATAAATATAGCTTAGAAAATACCACAATGGAAAAAGGGAAGTAATGTACGAAAATAAAATGAAATAACATTGTTTTATTTTAAAAATCTTCACTGATCCCCCTCCTGATACCTAATCATACTGTGCGTTTTTCTATGTACCTATACATTTTATCGGTCTATTAGGCATAAAATATTAAGATTATTAGGATGGAAGGGAGTGTATATATATATATGTCGCAGATCAGAAGTAGGTAGGAGAAGAACGGACGGATGACCGAACTACTAAGTATTAAATGGACTCACCGAGCGGGTACTGGATCTATCGCGTGGCAGAGAGACAACTCAAGGCAGTGCCCGGGAGTTGCGACCCGAGTCTAGGTTTAAGACGGCCGTCTTTAAAATGCGCATTAACGCTCGCCTCCACTGCCCGAGTTGCCCACAATAGAATGTAACAATTAATTCGTGTACACAAACTAACCCTTACAAGAGTCGAGGTTAAGCTACTAGCAGGATACACAAGTGCACCGCACCACGCCAGAGCCAAGACTGCCGTAGCTGCGGCCGCATCGGTCTTTTATGCACAAAGGAATGACTCGAATAATAGAATGAGTGAGGGTAGATGAATAATAATAACAACACAGGTACCGTCATTAATAACTATCTGTATTGACTCTCCGACACGGCCATCCTGACAAGTCACACGTCCCCGTGTGATGCCGTAAAAAGCAAAAAAGTACTGCGATATCAAAGTTTCGTCTCGGCCTATCCTGACCCACACTTAACCAAGGATAAAGCGATAGTACAACCACTTCTTGTTGACACACCATACAACCATACGCGAATCTACCATTAAATCAAAATTGACTAATCCTTTTGGTATGAACATTACACCATCATTGCTTTCCACATATTAGTCGCCACTGTCACCTAAATCGAGCGACAGCAGCTCATGCCACCTCCATCGAGTGACGATAACCACATGTATTGCCTCCATCGAGCAATACAACCAAGACATGTTTCAGCAATGGATACTTAAAAACAATGGCACCAACAAATTTATCTGAATAAAATCAATTGGTTGTATAGTGGTCTACATCGCTTCATCAGTTAACTTTAATCACAAAAAAAAACTACCAATCTATCCTATTCGTTCACAGGCGAAAGGTTCCTCAAACCGTAATCTAAAAATAAAGTTTCATTATTGACACAGTAAGATCACATACAACGCTCATGGCCCGGCTGCCTCAGCAGCTAGTAACAACTACTATTTCCACACATATCGTCATCACATCATGTGATACGACCTATACATATCGTCATGAACTCATATGATACGACCAACACATATCGTCACCACCTCATGTGATACGACCAACACATATCGTCATCACCTCATGTGATACGACCAACACATATCACCTCATGTGATACGAACAAATAGCCATGGTATGTGCTCTATTTAAACAAATCTAATTCGGCAGGTACATAAATATGAGGAATCTTTCGTAAGCGATCGTGAACATACCTATAGGTTCCATTACCAGACAACGACTTTAAACGGTTCTTTGTATTTAGGATCTTAGTTTGTTTTAAGAACTTAATTAAAACAAAATTTAATTTAAAGCAAGTATTACTATCCAGAGTCATGTACCAACGTCAATCAAACTTTCAATAACCAAACTCATTTTCCACGACACTAACAACTATGTAAGCCACCCAAAGCCAACCAGCAATTACAATTGCTTCACAATCCACGTGTATCCCTCTTGGATCACGTCACAGTGTATCCCTCCTGGATCACACATACATCACAGTGTACCATCCTCTTGATGATCACACACTACAGTCTTCAGAGTGCTTACATCAGTTTTCTGTCACATCACTAAGATGTTCACCATTATGATCGTCATCTACATTAAACTCAATTGGTACATGACCTTCTGGCATATTCCTTCGACTGTCGCTGCGACTATCGCGACGGCTCGCACTATGATTACGCTCACGATCTGACATTGTGACTGAATCGAAACAAAAACTGAATCTCAAAATCTGTCACTACAAAACTACCTACGTATCACGTCACAAAATAAAACTAAATTCAACAAATAACCGGTAAATCGAATTACGCAATCGAACACTGAACAAACATCACTTGTACACCGATAAGAATACAACAAAACAACCTATCAGAAACCCAGCATTAACTATTCGGAAGCTGGTGTCTCTAACTTTACGCTCCCTCGGCACTTCAATAAACATAGAAAGAAACACAAAAATATCCGTTACAGAGGGTAATCGGAAATACTCAAGCTGAGGCGATATTAAAACGTTATCACAAACAAGTGGGTAACCACAAAAACTTAACAAACTACCTATGTACTGCAACTACGCTCGCGTCATTGAATATTTTAACTTTGTGAAGAGACAGGTTACTACTACTATTAAATCGCTTTAAGTGATGACGACTCGACTTGCGCTTCGATCGCACGATAATTCAACGGGACTACGCGAACGCGATTCTCGTGGCATCGTGAAATAAATTACTCACTAGTAACACTCTTAGTGGGCACGAGAACAGTATCCCACTTCTGATGTCGCAGATCAGAAGTAGGTAGGAGAAGAACGGACGGATGACCGAACTACTAAGTATTAAATGGACTCACCGAGCGGGTACTGGATCTATCGCGTGGCAGAGAGACAACTCAAGGCAGTGCCCGGGAGTTGCGACCCGAGTCTAGGTTTAAGACGGCCGTCTTTAAAATGCGCATTAACGCTCGCCTCCACTGCCCGAGTTGCCCACAATAGAATGTAACAATTAATTCGTGTACACAAACTAACCCTTACAAGAGTCGAGGTTAAGCTACTAGCAGGATACACAAGTGCACCGCACCACGCCAGAGCCAAGACTGCCGTAGCTGCGGCCGCATCGGTCTTTTATGCACAAAGGAATGACTCGAATAATAGAATGAGTGAGGGTAGATGAATAATAATAACAACACAGGTACCGTCATTAATAACTATCTGTATTGACTCTCCGACATATATATATATATATATGTACCTATAATGGAACATGGAGACACTTGATCTGTTTTTATAGTTTAGTACCTACTTGAATCTTTTAAGTAGCTTATATTTTTATAAGTAGGTATTTAATTATTTTGTATTATTTATTGCTAAAATACCTTTAGACATAGTCACAGATCAAAAGCGATAGGGTTGTTAGCCGTCAATCTTCTATTATTAATCATTATCTTATGTTATTCCTTGGTGTAGAATTAAATATGCATGTACTTAACGTCTATTGAACGCACTAGTACCTATGCATAATGTATATAATTATATATTATAAAAGATGAATATAAAATATATTTCTATGTAAGTACCTAATCTACACAAAAAAGTTAATCGCCAAAATTTAATCCTACTATACGTGCAAAACTTTTTTGTGTTCTTTATCGTCACGTTATAAAGTTTCAACAATCGACATTATTCACGAAAAAAATATGGCGGGACTAAGTTCACTGAATCAGCTACTTAATATACCTATTATTAACCGTACTCAAAATATAAAACGCGTACGATAATGATACTCTATATAAACTATATATAAATATATATTTAGAATCGAAAGCAATCATTACAAATTCACCGTGAAGGCTGTGGAATTAGTCGGCACGGGGGACTCCACTTATCTGCCGCCATATTTTTAAGTAAATTACAAATAGGTACGGTACGAGTACCATCAGTTGCCGTGCGTGTTATCGCGACAAGGGGATCGCGAATGCGTTTACTTGCACACTACGGCAACTTCAAAGTGTACACAGATTAAAAATACAAGGTACATCAGTTTTAAAAATATATAATTATAATTTAACTAATATTGAGTTACGGTCATTTCTGTAGTATTTAATAATCTATACTAATATATAAAGCTGAAGAGTTTGTTTGTTTGGTTGTTTGTTTGTTTGAACGCGGTAATCTCTGGAACTACTGGGCCGATTTGAAAAATTCTTTCAGTGTAAGATAGCCCATTTATTGAGGAAGGCTATAGGCTATGTGTCATAACGCTAAGTCAAATAGGAGCGGAGTCCACGCCGACGAAGTCGCGCGCAGAAGCTAGTACCTAAATATTTGTCGAGATCATACTGCTCTCGAATATCGAAAAATACATTTATTAAAGTTAGTTTTAAATTTTAATTCGTTACGTTTTTAGATGTTTGTTTTATTTTACGTTAATGTTTTGTTATAAACTATCTTCCTGTTAGTTGGTACGTTCTTGGCAGAACATCAGAAGAGTCATTGTTATCACATGTTATAACGCTTACAAAACTTCACCACTCCTCTCTCATAGTTTTTATTCTTGCATTCTATGCTAGTTCTAAAAGATTTATGTAATATACATGGACGAATTCAGTTTTTAAATTCATTAGGTAACTTCCGAATAATATACATACCTTTTTGAAGTCTTTACGCACGCTTTTGGGGAGTAAGCTGGTGACTGTGTGACGAGAGCGTTACGAAAAGTTTGATCGGGTGAGGCGAACGGAAGTTGAAAGCGAGATATAAATTAGTGAAGATAGAAAGATTTACTTCAGTCGTGTGGTTTTCGTATCAATTATACTATTATTTAACTGAGGTAGGGCACAGCAGGAAATTACCTGCTCAAAAATGGAGCAACCCGACTGGGGTAGTACCTCGACCTTACAGAAGACCACAGCTAAATATAACTGTTTATAATACTGTTTTCAAGCAATATTGTGTTCCTGTTGGTGAGTAAGGTGACCAGAGCTCCTGGGGGGGGGGGGGGGGATTGGGGATAGGGTCGGCAACGCGCTTGCGATGCTCCTGGTGTTGCAGGCGTCTATAGGCTACGGTCTTACCATCAGGTGAGCCGTACGCTTGTTTGCCGACCTAGTTACATAGAAAAAAAAAACTATAAATAAAAATTATACCTAATACATAGCTCCCCCGGAGCAGAAAGTAGGGTCAGTGCAAATTGCACCAAATGCTTTTCAAAGTTACTTTACTCTAAAAGTCGAAACTCTCGTTTTTCAAATACAGTTAGTTTAATAACAAATACTTATACTCTGTGGCTTGCACTCATGTATATTACTAGTACATCTACTGTGTACGTGTAGGCGACGGAAACAAATTTTTTCGTCTAGTCTCCCTGTCGCATTTACTGAGTTTCCTAGCGGTCTGTTTTCCCTTTGATGGTGATAATGTCTTTAGAGTATTTTCGAGTGGTGTTGAGTATGACAGATATTCAAACTTTATGATTTTGGAAGTTGTATGTATTAAAAAGTATTCAAGGTTTTTTTTTTAATTTTTGAAGTGAAACTTCTTTAGGCGCATGAGGATAAAATTTGAAAGAAAGGCAACGCGTCACGCGTCTGTACTTGGATGGGTGATCATCGTCGCCTGGGAATACCGCGTGACGTTGTTTTTTTTTTCAATTAGTTTTTTAATTATGATACCGCTTACTTTTTTAATTAGTTTGCCAAAGAAGTTTCGCTTTTGAGATGTGTACTTTGTACGCACGCAATTTTTTACGACTAAAACTATTAGGTCCTTACATATGAAATTGCTGTGTGGCTGCGGCAAAGAATTTAGCCTCCCCCTCTCTTCCCGTGGATGTCGTAAGAGGCGACTAAGGGATAACACAGTTCCACTACCATCTTGGAACTTAAAAAGCCGACCGATGGCGGGATATCCATCCAACTGCTGGCTTTGAAATACACAGGCCGAAGACGGGCAGCAGCGTCTTCGGTGCGACAAAGCCAGCCCTGCGGTCACCAACCCGCCTGCCCAGCGTGGTGACTATGGGCAAAACACGTGAGTTCACGTCATTTTTGGCGCGAACTTGTTAGTTGTAGGCTGAAATGATGATGATGATGACATGAAATTGGCGTTTTGTCGTACTGGCCACTTTGATCTCAAATATTTCTTATGAAGATAATAAGAATTCCAAGAACCAAATACTTTAAATTTTGATAACCATCTCATTGGTTTAATGGCTTATGCTTCGCCTTTAATAACTAAAACATTTATACCCTACTGTGACTACGAGAAAGCCTTTGACTCTCTCTAGACCTGGGATTCCTGGATTCTCTGCAGAGACGTTATGTCGATTGACGATATATCGAGGTACTGAGGTGTATGTACGACGCGGCAACGATAAACGTCCTCATCTAAGAGTACCAAACGAGACCCATTTACTTCGATGCGGGGTAAGACAGGGCGATGGAACGAGGCAACAACGTCAACGTTGAATACATCTCTCACCTTCGTTTCGCCGATGATATCGTCATCTTTGCAGATACGTTGGAGGAGCTAGGCGAATTGCTGGGCGGCCTAAATGAGTCCTCCCGACGAACCGGTCTCGGTATGAATTTGGACAAAATGAAAGTTACGTTTAACAACCAAATCATACCGAGACCGGTATCGGTCGATCAATCGATGGTATCCTTCTTGAAGTTGTTCAGGATTATAGGCCATACAATCTATATAGGAGGTGGAGGAACGAATGTGGCACTCTGATGAATACGGCGGCGCGTCACACTCTAGAGTCTCTAGAGGAATACGCCTCTTGGGGACCCCAGCGCCAGGCCCTGGTGGCCGTCATAGACGGAGACCTCTCGCTGTTGGCCGTTGTCCGCTCCATGCGGTTTGCAGAAACCGGGATCTCTGGCGCGAACTTGGGGAGGCCTATGTCCAGCAGTGGACTGCAATATGATGAACTGATACTTCTGGATAAGGTAATGTTAAAATAATTATTAAAGTTTATTTAATAATTCAACATTTCAAAGATTTCAAAACAAAACAAATAATATTCCCTGCTTGTGATAATAGAGAAGGTTTCATAAAAATAATAATACTTATGTATATATAAATATAAATGACTAGTTACTACATAAAATCTCTAATAGGTATCTATAATTTAAAATCGAATCAAAACATAGTTATGTTCAGTGAATCATAATCAAACAAAAATTTCGAAGATAAAACATCGTTCGTCACACATAATAAAACACCCACAATGTTTATAGAAATATTATAAAACAAATATAAAGTCATAGAAAAACTATAAGGCGGTACTGCACGTGTGTATAATGTTTGTTCGGTAGGTAGCTTTTGTACTTAAATATACACTTAGTGTATTCTCGTACACATTGTACACACATTCAATATTTATACTTCAAATATCAGGACGTATAAATGTTTACGTCAAATAGGAATAAAATTTCCAGAAATTTTCTATTCGTTTCTTCCGAGTACGTTCTTGTAGGTACTAAAATAATAAAAGTTCGTTCAGAGGAAATCCTCGTACGAACTCGTGTGGAGCTAGCAATTTTCTTTGTGAGATCAAGAAATAAAAATCAAATGTGACCGCTTTTCTCGATCGCTTGTTTGTTTGCTCAGTTCACTCTGAAGAGAAGCAGCCGGCATAAAGGCCGAGCACGCCTGTATGCACTCGCCGGGTGGTCTTTATCATTTTAATGTACACAAACTTCACAAAACAATATAATGCTAAAATACAATATCAACAACGTATTTAAAATACTCTGGAAAAACAAAACGTGAAGCAAACCATGTGTATATTTTATTCGCGCGCTGATTCAAAACTAAAAGAATGTCATTCAACTGCTGTTTCGAATGAAACGAATATTTCTTTTTTAATTGTGGCCTGAAAATCCGAAATCCGTTACATATTTATGATTTTTAAATTGTAGTGTATTGCTGACAGTTCTATTTTTTACTGTTAAACCTCAAATGTAATTTAAAAAAAAATGTAGTGTACTATATTACGATATAGTATATTCTTAAATATAAAGAGTTGTAACTGAAGTAACTAAACTCGAAAAAATCTTTAGTAAGAGTTAGGGAAAAAAATTAAATATAATTAGAAGAAATACGAATAAAAAATAAATAAATTAAGTCTATTAAAATTTATCTTTATCACAATACATTAGGTCTAGTAATTCGAGACACATTATAACACTTTTAACTTTATAGTTTAAACTAGTTAGAGTTTATATTAGTATATGAAGTAAGTGGGCAATAATAATAACGACTTTATTACCCCACTCTCGTTTATACAATTCGCGTCTCTTTGAAGCGACGGCCAATCTAGGCGATGAATAAATTGTAGTCTTAGTCGCGTGAAGTCAAATAAATTATAAAGTTAACGATATTCCGATAAATATTTATCAATGTAAGTACATTTGGATTTTACAAACACTCGATACGTAATGGTGCGTGTTCATTGTTTGTGTTTGTTTTATGGTAAGTCAAAATAGATGCACTGTCGATTGTAGTGAAACCGCTTAAGTATTTACTTAGCGGTACTTCACTATGCCGTGACAGTGTGGTAATAGACATCTAAAATATGCATATAAATATTTTTGTCGATCGTAAAAGTCGAGTTGGGATACATGGTAAAGTTTGCCTTCATCGTGCTCAACGATTTCGAACAGTGTTTTATTGGGTGATGACATGAGGAATAAATTGTGCTCACGACTTCACTCTTAAGAAACTTCATTGGCTTTGGAATGTCATTTGAAGGTAGACATAGTTTGTAAGGCGTATGGTTTATTATCGAATGAGGTGGTAAGTTACAATAGTGTCGTGTCACATGCAATGAGGGGCAGGTGCTCCACCAGGGGTCTGTCGGGACCTCAGACACGACGGCGCCCCACTGTGTGTGTGAAGCGAATACCTTTTAGTCGATAACTCTTTAACGCAACGTTATTACTCGATGATGTATTGATGTATTAACTCATTAAAATTCAAACCAGTTTAAAGGTTAAAGACTTCATAAAAAACGATATCGTGTGTTCCCGCTGCGATGTTGTGATTATGAAAAACGAGGAAGAGCGCAAAAGCGTTTGATCTATCACTTGTTTATTCCAGCCTACCACGCGCGTGTATTACAAAAATAGATAATTGTTCATTTTACGTACACCATTTGAAAACATTTATTGATCTTTGATAAGTACATTACAAGTAATCTATTACGTGTATTTTAAAACTGTTTTTAGTTGTTATTTCCATGTGAATATACTTCACCAGTGACTATATTTGGTAACAATATAATATTGTACAAAAAGCAATTAAATATATTGTATCTAAGATACTGCTAACAAGTCGTAATACAAAAGTATTACCGCTTAAAGAATATAGCTTTCTTTTTCTTCCAAGAGTTTAACCTGTCCTATATCAGAAAAACATGACGTTAACACAAAGACGACTCCCAGCGTGCATAACATTTTATTATATCGAAAATGTGACACAAACAAGGCAGTTAACACTTCACTGTGTCACTTGAAGCATAAGAATGCCTCCGCGTCGACAGGACCAACATCAGTTATGATAAAGAACGGGTAAACAAAATGTAAGCAGGGTAAATTATATCATATAAAGGAGCGTGTGGACTAAGATGTATGAAGTTTAAGGCTTAATACTAATGTATAATATATATTTTTATATTCATTTTTTATTCAAAACTAGCTGATCCGGCAAACGTTGTTTTGCCGCTTGGCTGGTGGTAGAACGGTGAAAATTAAAAAAAATATTTATGGGTGGGACACCCTTATCATTTGGTATGAAAAATAGATGTTGGCCGATTCTCAGACCTACCCGATATGCACACAAAATTTCATAAGAAGTCCAGCCCTTGCGGAGGTGTTTGACAAACTCAGTTTGTTAACAAACACCGCGACACGAGAATTTTATATATGTATTTTATGCGAACTATCATTGTGGCTGAATATTTAACCCCTTGTAACTATAATAACAAAGGCTTCATGTTGGAAATGAATAGAAGTAATTAATTCTTACAACTTAAGAATATAAAAGAAAAAATCTATTTGCATATCAATGCATCTAAAATTCAATTCATTTCATTTATTCTTCGGTTTTATATTCTCAGTAAACAATTCATAAACTATAAAGTACTCCCGTCGAAGTTAATTAAAATATTCCGGAAAGGACCGCCATTACTGAGGATGAAAAAGCGATTTCCCCCAGTGGCTTTTAAAGAATCGGCGAGTCTCAAGAATACACTTAAGTAAACTACAACGGGTTAATAGAGTTGACTTATACTTTATTACGCTCATAAGTAAGAGTTGAAAAATTACGCAATTAAACTTTTCTTTTAAACTGGGTTTTATTTATATTTATGCACTGATAGATTTATTGAAGATAAATACAAAAATTCTTTTTGACATGCAGTTTCACAATATAGCATGCTTAGGTATATATACTATTGCTATTCTTATTTTCAGTTTCTTTAGGCTGTAATAAAATATTCTTCAGAGCTCTATAAAGAAAATTTGCTCCAGTTTTTTTGTAATTAAAGCCAAAGCTTTTTCTTATCAACAAGGGACTAAGGGCGGAACTTTCGTTCATTAAAGCAAAATTACAGGCGTATTGGCCCTTGGGATTAGGGAATTATGGAATAAGGGATACGGTCTTGGCTCTAATGGGACTTGTAGGTAATTAAGGTCGCCCGATTAACGCCTCCGCTAATATGTACATTTAGTGTTAATTGTCGTTCCTCTGTTCCAACGAGTTACAGAAACTAAAGTATTAAAAGTGAAATTAAGAGCCGGCTCGGATTTTCACAATAATTATTATTTTATCCCAATACAATAGGAAAAAGAAGTATGCTATGTTTACCAAATACACTATCGTGAGGGCAGGGTTGGACAAACTTTAAGATGGGCCATAATAAATGTACTTCAGGTTCATGGATCAGCGTAGTAAACGAAAATATTATATATGAAGTATTATTATAATTATGATTATAAACTATAAAATTTCAAAAACATCCTAAAGTTTTCCACCTCTATATATAAAAATATACATAATAATCCCTTCAGGTTGAGAGCCAACTGTCCATGAAGTAGATTTGATTTGAAGTTCATACTTAGTTATTTTCTTTTTCGTAAATCTAATGGTAATTAATTATACAAAATAAATATGACGCTACATAAATATTCGTAATTTTTAATTCAAAAGAATTTTTTGAAGTTAAACTTCTTTAGGCGCAAGACGGGAAAAATTTGAGCGACTGGTAACGCAGCAACGTCAGGGACAGTCAGTACTTGGATGGGTGACCGCCTAGGAACACCGCGTGAAGTTGGCTTTTTGTCTTTTTTTGTCATTATTTTTTGTATTATAAATACGTTTTTTTTTTAATTCGTTTTTTCTGAATTAGTTTGCCAAAGAAGTTTCACTTCTGACATGTGTACTTTGTACGCACGCAATTTTAATTTTTTATTATTCGATACGTTCTTATCAAGTATAATGTATTTCGTAGTTTTCATTATTTCTAAAAAGTCTTACTTTAATTTCTTACTGCATCATCTGTAAAAAAGATATAAATGATTATAATTTCCCCGGTGAAAATTCGTTTAGACAGCTGTGCTTCTGGGATGTTTCTGGGATGTTTAAACTGCTTAGCGAAAAATAAAAGCGGAATTTATAACTTTAATATATCTAAGTTCGTTATCATAATATTTTATGATATATTTTAATCATGTTTAAAAATATCTTAGTTATATTAAGTTAAAGTATAATGATACAAAGATTTTTGTAATTTGAAATTATTGAATCACGTTCAAAAAGGTTTTAACCAAAATATTTATAATAAACGTATAACGTTTTATCATTTTAATAGATTTACACCCTGTTTATTCAAATGAATAGAAAATATGTCAAATATTCGGCGGGACAGCTCCCGTGACCTCGGGGTCAGTGTCTTAGAAGCTTTCATTACAATCATCCGGTCCCCACATGTGACGGAGTAATTGTATCGTCCTTGTTATCTCATAATTCATTAATTATAATAATAATTGGAGGTACATTCTAGTATCTTGAGATAAATAGAAATTGAAATATGAATGAATAGCTTTTTGTTTAACGTAAGTCATCCCGATTATCTTAATGTTAATGATATCAATGTGATCATTAATATGATATATCGTATTTTATAGCTTACGTAGAAGGTTATTTGTGACGCATGAGTCTTTCAGATAAACTTTTTACAAAAATAAATTATTGTTTTTAAAATCTTTTAAAAATAGTAGGTAGGTTAAGTACTTATAATAATTAATTTCAATAAAAACTATAACTATTCAAAATATACTATAATTAAATCTTTTCAATCTTGCCATACTGCTTTTCTTTTTTTTTCTCTTGCAATATTGCTTTTTTTCTATTTGTAGATGAAGTAAACACAAGTATTTGCTTACATTTTCCGTAACCCAAGAAGTAAACAAGATGTAAAACCGCCGTCAAGAGTTAAACCATCACGGCGACGTGCATAATTAAATTTCCGAAAGAAAAAAACCTCTATCCCCACCCATAATTTACAAGGGGCCTTTTGCCGGTTTTCCTTGCTGTGAAAAATCGGCCCATTATGTTCGGAGAGCCCATCTCGTATTTCAAAACAACACATTATTGTTTCTTCTACTTCTATTTTACGGCTAAACTGGTTATAAATTTTGGATGAACGGCTTAACTGTTCCGTTTTTCTTTGAGAAATTCGCTGTATCTCTAGTGCTCTTAACGGTAAATTAAAAACAATATGTTATAAGAAATATATGTATAGTAAAGTAATACGCAATAACGCGGTCCAACTTCGGATTTGGCTGTACGTGTCGTAATTTTTTTTCTGTCTGCATCGTTTCTTTTCTTGAGAGCTGAAAGTTTTTTCAAAAGAATAAGCGTGTTTTGTTTTTATTTATGCATTTTTCTTTTGCTACAAATGCTAGTTTTCTATGAAGTTTTACTCTTACCTTTTTTTTTCTTTTGTGGGAAAGGACGAATTTAAAACATTTACTTACTTCGTATTTCTTCTATTACAAGTTTTTTTTATTTTTAATTAGATACGTAATGATAAAATTGACAGTAGGTATACTTTACAGGAAAAAGATTAATCTTACTAAATACCATTTATTTAACTGCTATCAAATATTAATGTTTCGTACTGTTACCAAATTCAATATAACATTACAAATGTTATTATTAGCCATATAACCATCGACACAATAATACGAGTAGTTTTCAATATTTCCTTTTAAATGTACATAGCTTCCCTATATTTAATAACTATTTAAAAGTTATTTAACAGACAATTTTTGTATTGGAGTTTTCAGTTCCATTTACACACCGCATGTTCTTTGCTTCACGGTTCTTTTAAAACTACTGACTTTAAATGTGTTTAAATTACTTAAATAAATACTATGAATCACTTTTAACAACACTTTTAAGCACTTTTCGTTTACTGATTAATATTTTATTTGCACATAAAATTGTTTTTTTATTTTAAAGTATATTTTAGACAGAATGTTACACAAATAAATAACAGAGGCAGGCACAAAAAAATATGAAAACTTACGACAAAAATACTCGTAATTTTTCGTTAAAGTTCACAGCTTACGTTTGTATTCGATTTATATATGTAAGTTTGCTTTGATAACGTTTTAAATAAATATAATATTCTTTAAAGATTTATAACACAAGTTAAAAGACCCCAAAACAGTAAAAAACTTATAAACATAAAAGTTATAAATAAAAAGTAATCCCCTAAATGTACATAATATAATATACTCACAGAAATTCCGAATATGAGCATCAATTTGGATAAATCCTTATTTTGTGTTCCTTATTGTCTGAACAAAGCTTGTAAATAAAACGTAATATTCCAATACTAGTACCTACTGCACTACTCATTTTCAAACTTCATGCCACTCCGCTCATCTCTCGTCTGGACTCTGGTCCATTTAACACTTGTTTGAATAAAATTCTTACTTCAGACAGACTATTATAAGTAATCTTACTTTCTTTAGAATAAACGCAGTTACAACTTACCCATTCAAGCAAAAAGCTATAATAGGGAAAATTAAAAGCCCCGGGGAAATTAACTACGGGCGGAATTAAATTCCGTTTCATTCTTTATTTAGTCCAGCGTCTAGCGTGCCATCACAGATCTAAAAGCGATAAAGGGTTTAAACGTGTAAGAATTTTATTCTCACGGATACGGAAAAATGTTTACTGGGTACAATTTAATTGTACCTGAACGAAATTTTACCTGGTGGCAGAAAATGTTGAATTAATTTCATATTTAGGTAATTTTTAATGTTTTTATTTACTACGAAAGTGCTAATTACAAAATCATATTTGAAAAGTGAGTACGAGTATAACCATTATGTCTATTTTTTGGTCTAGTTTTAATTAGGTATTAGTGTCTATATATATAAAAATGAATCGCTGAATGTGTTGCTAAGCGCAAATCTCGAGATCAGCTGAATCGATTTCGCTAATTCTTTTTTTTTATAACATTCCGTGAAGTACGAGGATGGTTGTTACGGGAAGAAAATTTTAAAAAATTGCCTGAAAACGTCTAAAAACAACACTTTTCTATATTCCCATACAAAAGTTAAGACAGGACAACGTCTGTCGGGTCAGCTAGTTTTAAAATAAAAATAAAAAGAACTTAAACGTCAATCAACTTTTTAATAACCTAGTATTATTATTGAAAAAAAAAAACAGTAATAGAAAAGGAAACTTGACGCGAGGGTGCAACGACGCGATAGTTTAACCATAAATTAGAATCCACACATACCGTCCAATCAGCTTACCGGTCGTAAAAGAGAATAAGATTAAAACTACGCGAGGTACAAATGAGGCGAGTAAAATTATTTTTACGATTCTCTCTCTCAATTAGAGTGAGCATCGACAGTAAAGTGTCAGTGTTATTTAAATTTACTGTTCCAATTAGACGCGCCATCATCACTGATGAAACCGTACCGTGTCGTGTGGAGCTAGCCTTATTAAGCGTTCTATAATTAAAATTTATAGCATCCGATGTAAAAAAAAATACAATAATAGTTTAATGAAAAACCCGGTTCACACATTTGATGTTGCGTACGAATGAGATTTTCATGTGAATGTTTTAATTGCATCGTCGCTGGATATCGTGTTACGTAAAATTGACTGGAATGTGTTTAACAATGTTGAATATAAGTTTACGGATATATTATTCGGATGCCATGTTAAAACAAAATTCGATCTATTTGAGTCATCTATTTTAGTAAACTTTTACGATTTGTTCTATAGTATACTTTACCGTAAATTGTTTTCAGTCGAAAAAGAATTTACAATCTCAATCAAAATCGTAAATGAAATATAGGTTAACGTATTATACAAATAATTCATATTCGTGCTGAGTAAGTAACTCGAGTGGTGTTACTACATTATTGAAACTATTATATTCATGATATCATACTGTCTTCTCGTCTATTATCGTATTATAAGTATGTTCGTTCATAAACTTCTTTTTCTTAAATCAATGTATTATAATATAGCGAGCAAAAACAGACGGTAAACCAAATTTACGTACTGAATATGTTTTAATCATTTACAAGTATTTGTGTTATGTACTGGTTACTATGATACAGATATCATCATTAATTAGAATTAAGAATTGAATTATTGCAATTTAAGAGCAAGTTCCAAAGTTCAAACTTAATTTTGGCGACTTTTGACTAGTCATCGTTACTTCTATTCTAACACACTCTGAATATACCCCATGCTAGGGTTGTTGCGAATATCTGCATCCACATCTGCAAATGCGGATCATCCGTATTGATCTAGACATCTCCATTCGCATCCACATTTACGTGAATTAATGCGGATTTGCGGATGCGGATTTGAGGCAAATGTTAACGAGTAAAGATTGGCAATTGTTTGTGTCAAGATCCTATTACAGTATTTGTTTACTGTGCTTATCCAAGTTATTTAATATTGTTAATGAATATTTTAACGTAAATGTTGGGTAAAAAAGTGAATTAAAATTTCATTACCAACAAGAAGTAGTAGATAGATTCATTTTGTAGTGGAAAAAAAATAATCTGGTGAAGCAAAAATGTAAAGAAAATATTTGATAAAAATTTATCTCTCAAATAGAACGTTTCGCACTAATCCTTTTAAAAATAATTGCCAGCGTTCCTAGAGAACTAATATTTACTGGAGCTAAGTTGATATGACTCTCTAAAAAATAGGTTGGAAATCGAGAAGGCATACGATAACGAGGAGGCATAGATAGGCGAGATTGCAATATTGCTATTTCTTAAAGATAAATCACACATATTCAACTATTAAACATTTTTTTTTCTTTGCACGCCTAGAAATCTATACTTACAATTTAAATATAAGAAAGATAAACTATTTAAAATTTATTCTTCAAATATGATTAAGAAAACATAACAATATTAATCGATTTTCATTCATTTATGAGCATAAAATTAAAACATTTTGAAAAACTCTGATATAAGCATCCGCATCCGTGGATGTCGGCCTTCAATAATCCGCATCCGCATCTGCATCCACGGATGGAAAGTTTTCATATCCGCACAACCCTTTTTTTTACGTGGGGAAATCCATCATGGATACCATCCGGTGCGGGGGCACCAGAGGGTTATGTCAGACTCCTACTGACCAAAAACCATCCACGTGTGAGCAGACATCCGCCTGAGTAGGGCGAGATGGGGTCGCGTTAGCAGTCTCCACCCAGCCCCGGCGGCTTGCCCGAATGTAAACATCCGGGCCCCGGTACCCAGAGGGGCGGTATCCACAAGACCACCCCTCCCGACGACGCGTGGGATCTCAAGCCAGCCGAGGATCCCCGACCCCCAGCCGGCCACCTCACTAAGGGGACGCTCAACCGGACCAGTCTACCGTCTGCAGAATGGGGACACATGTCCAGGAGCGTCCCCGCCTCCAAGCCAGGCAGGCCCGACCTCCAACGCCTGGCATCATGGTGTTGGGGGTCAAACCCGCCGGACCTCCAAAGCCGGATCGCAACGAGCAACCGAGCGAAGCTACAGGGAACCCAGCACGACCCGGCAACTACCCCACGTTTCCGCCGGACTGCACCAACAACCGAGCTAACAGCTCCAGGGAGCCAGCACAGCCCGGCCCTCACACATCACGTCTGCCGGATTGCACCAGCAACCGAGCAAAGCTCCAGGGAGCCAGCACAACCCGGCCGGCAAACCGCGCTTTCGCGCTACAGGGCGGGCAAGCGATTACTCAACTCACATCATCATTTGTGGGCATGTAATATATTTTTTAATAAAAAAAGATGCTGTACAGTATCTGACATTAGTACTTATTTATTCATCACTAATTCACATTAACTAAAATCACTAATTATACCTACACTGTTCACGTTTGATTACAAAATAAGCTTATGTTAAAATTATAACAACAATAATTTTATGTTTATACCTTCATTGAGTAAGCATTTACACCTATTAAGAAGATAGAAGTACCAAATCAGCGTAGCATGCCAAAGTATTTCACTGCGGCTTGATGGTTATAAATATCAAATTAATTCCCTAGACACGGCTTTCTCAGGGTATTTTCCTCTGCTGTTAAATACGAAAATTATTATAAATAAATTTTAATCCATTAGTAGGAACTCGGTCATCATGGTGATAAATAGTAAATAACCAACACGATATTTACCAACTTGTAACTTTTGTTGACTCCATTTTTACGATGAAATATTTCAATTCTTAACAATCTTTAAAATATATTGTACCTAAGCTGACTGATCCAGCGAAAACGTTATTTTTCTCTTATACAAACCTTGTTCTAACAATAACAAACACGAAAAAAATATCCAATTTGGTGCAGTCGTTCGAAAGTTACGCGCACATACATTACGGCGATACATTTTTATTTGTACAGATTGTCTGTTTAAGAGTACATACTTACAATGTTCATAATATGATAAAACATAGCAATACTTTAATGCAAGGAGCGCCATAAAGAGAAATAAACAATAATTCAGGACAGTAGATATTGTGACATAAAAGCGTCGTCTAGAAAACTCATATCTCATAAAGTTAGCTGGCGAGCAAACATCCCTGGCATCTACTGGCATCTACAATGTAGCTGATTCTGGCATTCGAGGCGAGAACAATCCGTATAATAGAATGGATAAAGCTCGTGGATGAGGTGACGCAGGTTCGTGTTTCGTATTTTACAGTTGTAAAATACAGATCTTCTTGTAAACAAGCTTTTGTTTAATGTGAATTCGCTGAAATACATTTGATGTTCGTTAGATAACATGAACAAAACTTTATTGTTTACATTTCGTATTACGACTCTTTATACGGCGAATTCATATGTGGCCGTTGATACAATTCTGAGTGAAACTGTCATTTTTGTTTCTATCTGTAAACTAATTTATTCAGTTACTTCAATTATTTTCTGTAATACTATATTCGATATATGTAAACTTAGAATAAGATGCGATGTCTCGTTGGCGCAGCGGTCACAGTCCTGCTTCTGGCTTACGGCCGTTGCGCTAGCGCCATAGAGAGGTTTGCCGTTGTCTGAGCATTTGTGCTTGTGTATTGTGTGTGTGTCTGGATCCCCGACACAGGAGTAAATTTTAGTGGGGTCCGTTAAGTGTAAGGCGCTTAAGGTTTTTTACTTACCTACAGAATACAAAAAAATTGAGAATAGTTTAGATTCAACTAACTTTTTGTTATAGTTTTAAAAGTATTACAGCATAAATAATCACTAATCAAATTTTATAAGGTTATGTGACTAATTTTATAATATACTAGCTTCTGCGCGCGACTTCGTCCCCGTGGAATACGACCAATTCTGTCATACATGATTTGTGCGAAACTTTAACCGTTTACGCAGCGGAAGTTCTCAAAAGGAAAAAAAACACGATTTTGAAACATTCTTTATTGCTGCTACGCTCCTATTGGCCTTAGCGCGATGATACATAGCCCATAGCCTTCCTCGATAAATGGGCTATCTAACACTGAAAGAATTTTTTAAATCGGACCAGTAGATCCAGAGGTTAGCGCGTTCAAACAAACAAACAATCAAACAAACAAACTCTTCAGCTTTATTATATTAGTATAAATACCAATTTAAAAATTAAATGTATTTTAATTACACAAACTAGCACGTCATTCTATAAAAAGCTAATAAATAATACAAAACTCCTCTTAATTGACACATTTTCCTTAGAAACCATTTAAAATATACCTATTTAACCAAATATATTCGAAAAGAAGCACAAATAATCACAAAAAAAAAATCTACTGACGTTAGTTCTATTCCTAAATAAATGAGATAACTCTACAATTTGTGTAATTTAAATAAATACAATACCAGACATTACGTTATTACTGATTTTTCGAAACATTCAATCATTTGGTCGTTGATTTTGTCTCTTTTGGACTGCTGCCAAATCAAGACGCACTGCAGTAGGAAGGGATAACTTCACTCATAGTGTTTTATAAATTTGAGAAAGCTGGTAGCACATTATCCATTACTGAGAGCTTAACGAAGAACGGTACAGAAAAACTTAGGTGAAAAAAAAATTTATTAACCTTGATAATTCTGTCTATGACAATATTTATTACAAAAAAAACAGGAACTTTCTGAGAAGATTATTTCTAAAACTATAAAATGTATAAGTGTAATGTCTAAAACTATAAAATATATATAATGTATAGTGATTAGCTTCTGCGCGCGACTTCGTCGGCGTGGACTTCGCTCCTATTGGTCTTAGCATGATGATATATAGCCTATAGCCTTCCTCGATAAATGGGCTATCTAACACTGAAAGAATTTTTCTAATCGGACCAAACAAACAAACAAACAAAACAAACAAACAAACAAACAATCAAACAAACTCTTCAGCTTTATTATATTAGTATAGATATAAAATCAGATATTGACAGTTACATTATTCTTTGTAACTTTTATTATTATCAGAATTAGTTTATCTCTTTTTGAATACCATAATATTTATTTTTATGAAACGCAATTTTATGAATGGTTTTTGCTGTTTGAAATGAAAGAAAATGAAAAAGTTCTGTTAACATTTTTAACGAGTTTTTACGAACCGAGGAATCGCTCTACTTCAAAAGCCCGTTTGCATTGTGGTGGATAATGGTTTAAAACACTGCACAAAGTTTGAATTGTTTAAAACTGCACCACAATGAGCGAAATATAGCTTCATTCCGAGATTTGATAACCGAGCAGTTCTTTTTCAATTCGAGAAATATTAATTTTTCCATATTTTCCTAGCATTGTCGTTGTAGACACAATAAAAACAAGCTGCCTCGTTAATCGCAAAGAGTAGCCAGCTACGTAATTAACTTTGCAGAAACAGAGAACAGAGATTTACGTGGAACCTCGGGTACAATTAAATTTGCATAGGAAATTGCACAGAAGCTAAGAATAAGTTAGCCGAGTATGAAACTAAATTTTATGTTACCCGGCCAAGTAATATTGCTAGTTACTGTCAACACATATAAATGATCTCTTCGCTTAAACTAATGGGATCAGTGGGTCGGGGCACTAGCTCGAACAAAATACATAAAATGCTTTATAAAAAAAAAAAAAACGACATATTTATCAAAAACACATGAGACATTTGTAACATCTCACACAAACACAAACACATTCATTTGAAAATATGTATTTCAAAATAAGGAAGGAGCAAAAATAATTTAAAAGTTAATAGTCATAGCTAATTTTCAGAAATACGAATACCATATATCTGTAGATGTGCCTAAAGCTCCCGAACTGGCGGTAAGTGCGGGAATTAGTAAATAAAAAACGAATTCTACTTATATCTGTTTGATGTTAAATTTTGAATAATCTGTTGCGGGAGATATTTTATTTATGGAGTGAGCTCAAAGCGTACATATTTCTCATATTTTACGATGTTTTGAATTCACGCCTCCTGTAGAAACGAGAAAAGTTGGCGTTCAGTTTGTATTCTTGTCGCTTCAACGATTTTCATGCTGCGCTTTCAATAGACTGTAAAACGTGGGAGCTATTGTTTATTTTGTTGTAAGCGTAGGTGCTTCATACTTTTTTCCGGTCATTAGTCTTTTGTTTTACTGTAATAGTTTAAAACTTAATGTAGGTAACGCTGGAGTTGTACGGTAGGTTTTATTTCTTTATGCTGAGGTTACGTTATTCGTTTTGATTGTTTTATTCTTTCGAAATTTTTATGTATGTATTTAAACTTTATTATACACGACAAATTCATTATTAATCATACCTCAAAAAGTAATAGCTTGTGTTGTTACTCAATTATACTATAAATAAAATTTTAATACATAAATAAATGAGCGGACTTAGCCATTAGCCAATTTTTCCAGACTATCCAAGTATAGTTTTACTTTAAAACAAACGTTTTCAATAAATAACTACATACTTTACAAATTTTTGTACATTAGATATGTTTTACTTTTTCCACAACACCTGAGAGATATTAAAAATAAATTAACTAAGTATATAAATATATTCAAATTCATTTAAAACTTATTCAAAAGAATTCAGCAAAATTCCGTACGGAAAGCGGCAATGCTGTTTTAAAGAATATTATATGCAGTCATATATTTCTAACTGCATTACCTTATTCATACCTGAGACCGCATGTCACAGAAACCCCTAGAATATTTGCACAGTCATCCATCTAACGAGCTCGGGACATGCATGTACGAGTTGAAATATTTTATTCCGGACCTCCTGACTTCTTTACCGACGTGACATTTTTAAATTTACCAAACATTTTTCGAGAACATTCTTGAAATAAAATTTTGCATTTCGAATAAGTTATTTCCTGGATTTTATATCATTATAAACGCTTGGAACGTTCTGTAATTAAAAATAATTTAAAGTCGTCGTTCGTCTTTCTGGGTTTAGAGAATATTACCCATCAGTCCTAAATACAAAATTATATCCACTATTAATCCTTTTTTAATTATACAGATACAGCCATACATGTCATCATCATCACTATCGCTTCAGCTTATTACAGTCCACTTCGGGGCATAGGTCTCACTCACCACGTTCGCGCCAAACATTCCGGTTTTCCTCAATCTTCATCTACGTAGATTGTTGGTTCAGCAGGCCGGAGGGCGTCTAACACTACGTTTGGCAACACGCGGTCTCCACTCTGACACATCTGCTCCAGCGGCCATCGGTCTTGCGACACAGGTGACCAGCCCTCTGCAACTTCAACTTGGTAGTTCTATGGGCTATGTCAGTTACTTTCGTTCTTTCACACTTGTAAGTATAAATAATTATGTCCCTGTATACATTAATTCACTTTACACATTACGCAAAGTTCAAACAGAAACTACACAAGATAATCAAACTAAAACCTTGCATATTTAGGTTTTTTTATCTACTCCTTATAATACTGTCTTTGCTTCTGAAAAGGGTAGAAAAATAGTTCGATATTTTAATTATAATCCAAATACTAATACATATGTGCTTATAGTAACGCGTTAAACTCAACTTTAACGGGTCCGACTTTAAAAAATATTTTTGCGCTAGACGCTAAAATTAAGTTAAGCTATAAACCGTTGTATAAGAATAAACTCAGATGAAACATGGATGTTTCTAGCATTTTCTATATTTTTCTCTAAACTAATAATACTTTAAAAAATATACGATGTTTAAGTTTATACACAGTTTTATCAAACAATACTATCACGGTAGTTAAACAAACAACATAAAATAGCACGCGAAGGAAAAATTTATTTAAATTAAGCTCGACCATGCTTTATCACAAAGGTACAATTACAGAAAAATTGAAATCGACTTTAAAACGACTGTAATAGAAAAGCCATTTTAAAATGGAAGTCTTATAAACTTATCACAACCATTAAATGCGCAATCATAATTATTTTTTTACGTATTTAATAAAAGAAGTTCTATTAAAATTCATTATTTGTTTTAAAACGTCTTTTAAAGTCGTAAAGCGAAAGAATTAAACGTAGTTTAGTACACTAGGTATATAAAATTAATATTATATGAAAATACACATCACAATGAACTATGTAAAAAAATCCAAAAGACGTTAAGGTCGGCGCGCGGCATAATTAAAAATCTAAAAATATTTATGAAGTATTTCGTATAATTTAATAATAATTCAATCATAAATTTAAAATATTATAACTTACGTACACATTTACGAGAAAAGGTCAATATTCAAGAGGCTGCTAAGGGCTCTAAGAGAAGATGACATTTTAGCGTACCCGTCAATTTCGGGACCCTTTAATTTGCATACAAAGCGAGCTTGAGCGTCAATAGACTAAAAGGGTCCAAGGCTCGAACGTTGCTGAAAATCAACGTCAAAGTGGTCTAGTTTAATTAATACCAATTGTATTCATTTTCCAACCAATTATAATATTATTGTCACTTCCATTATAACTTATGTAAAATATTTTTTATATATGTCTACATAAAACAACACTTCTTTTTCGCTTTGCTTACAATCTAGAATTAAAAACGTTACTTAATAATTAATATAATAAAAACAAAAACAAATGGCGAAAACATTAGGAACGATTTTTTAAGAAATTATAACAATAGATACTAGATACTAGGACTAATTTAGAGAAATCGTTAGTCCAGTAACAAGTAATAGTCAACGAACAACCACTTTTATATTTATTTGCTTGTATGTAGGTATCTGTGTTACGTTGTTTGAATAACCGAAATTAAATTGCAAACAAAAATCATAAAACATTTTCTTCACAAACATAAAATCAATCAAAAACTATTCTTGTTTAAGTAGAAAACTTTTTAAACTGCTTTCCCTCGCTGATTTAAAAGCGTTCTTGTCTATAAATAAAATACGAAAACAAATATTAAACATAATTCTTAACATTCAAGAGAACAGTGTCGGAGATACATAATCTCTGTTAGGCGGCTTTTATAAATATGCATGAGATGATGAGAATCGATTGTGAAATGTAACTATTGGTGCCGTGGGTTTTGTTTGTATAGCCATGTATGTTACAAAATATTTTTATTAATTATACCTATAAATCTGATAATACTCAAACCTATAAGAAAATATTTTGTGGACGAATAAAGAATTGCACGTAATCGAAGTCTAAATTCTAAAATGTTTATTAATTATTAAAAGTCGAATAGATAAATAGTTTTTAATAATAATAAAAGTAATGATTACAAATGTTAATTTATCCTTTAATAACATTTTGAATTATCATTTAATTAATTTAAAATTTGGAAGTAATCCAGTGAACTTATGTTGACAATTGTAATTTCATAAGTCTTTTAATATTTTTATAGTAACCGCAGTAATTTTAGCTTGGAAGGTCGTAACAAAATATTCATACAACAATAAATTCTCGTACACTATCACAATTTATTTAAAATTTTACTTTATAAAACTGTATTAAACAACAAAACAGAAAGAGATAATTTAAATTATTGAACATTTAAAAAAAAAATTAAGTTAAAAAACCTCAGTTTTAAATCACAGTGTGTTTTTTTTTCGTCTGCGGCATAAACGATATTTCTAAAAATTATACACAACCTGGCCTTATTCACACAATTTTTTTATTTTTCAAAACTTAGTTTTATTTCGAGCAAACAGTTTTTATAAAGTAAACAGCAGCAACAATTTCTTGGTACCTACTTTCAATTAAGTGACAACTACTGAGAAGTTCTTTTAGATATATTCACTATCAAATCATAATCATATTATTTAGGTAGGACTAAGTAGTATGTACTTTCAAAAATTCATAACAAGTTATTTCAAGTTTTCCTTAACTTGTCTTTCTATAGCCATATTCTACTTAATTAACTTGTTCTAAAGAGCGCTCTTTGAAACAAAACACAAATTAACTTACAATCGGGTCATTACCAAAAATCTCAACAAACATGCAAACAATTTTTTTTGTCCGTTAAAAAATTTGTATGTATGAAATTATTCTTTTTAGGAATGAAAACTATAAGTTAGAAAAGTTATACAAGCAACATATACTTTAGAACTTTTTATCAAAAACGAATATAGAATTCACGCTAGTATTTTAATATATCATAATAAAACCCACGAAAGTACTCATAACGTTTGGACGTAATATCATAGCGACTTAAAGCGACGGGTACGTGAGATACTATGTATTTAAAGTAGAAAGTCATAAATCTATCTCCAATAAAATGCCAAGAAAACGGCACGTGACTCCACAGCTGAAACGAAAACCGATGTTTACAGCTATGTTTTATAACCATTTTAGATGTGGCGATAAATCGACATTTGTGATTTACTTCGCTATGTTTTATGAAACGATATGAATATGAACAGTCAAAGTACGTAAAGGGTTCTGTACCATCATACAATATTTAACAACACGATCCTTATCACAACAAATTTTGTATAAATTCCCGTCCATATGCAAAATTACGTAAAATATACGCAAAAATAATGTAGCTGTATGACTTTTTAAAGTGAAAACTTCTTTAGCGGCGTTAAAAAAAGTATATTCTTATTCTACTCAATGATATAATTTATAACAATTGTCTTCAGTTAGACAAATAAATAACGAAAATTTTAATCTTCAAGTATCTTACACAGTTAACCTCACAGTTAGCTTTAGTTAACAATTAGCCCTTTTGGAAAAAATATACAAACATACGAACAGATCAATGAACGAAAACTACGCTTTCCATCCCTTGCTGACGGAACCCTAACAAGTTAAAATTTAAACTTAAACGGCATGCTTTATGTACAAATCTTTATAGCAATCTAAACGTTCAAAACATTCCTTAACATTTGTCTTCCAGAAATAAGGATGAATGTTCACAATAAACAAAATACATGCGTACGTAATTAAAAAGAACATTATTTACCTTCCAACCCTTAGTTTAGATTTACGACGCAGAAAAGAATAATAAATTCACAGGACTGCACGGACTGACCCGACCCTTAAGAATTAGGCAATTACTTTTGTTTATTATATGATAAGATAATAGTAATAAATGGTTGCTCGTTAGATATCAAATTTATTGGCAATAATAGGCTTTAACTAACACATTGACTGCTTTTCCGTTTATACTTTAGGTACTATATAATCTCGAATCTGTCGCGACATAATATTTTGTCGCAATATAGTTTTTTTCTTCTTACTTATGCCAAGAATATTATTTAAAGAAAATTTCAATTAATAATTCAGAGTTCACAAGAGGAAAACTAAACTGTGGGCGAAGTTGAATCTCTAACAGTTATGGGTAACTCGCGGAGCGCAAGCAAAAATAAACGGAAATATTTACGTTACAGTTCGCGAGTTGTAAATTTATTCCGTGAAGGGAAATCGTGCGGAAAATTTGCAATTTAGAAGTAAAGGGGGAATGCCAATAAGCCATCGATTATGTAGATGCAAGGCTTTGTGCAATGCAGAGTTATCTTGCAGTCAGAACGGCGCTTAAAAACGATTTGTCAGGATATTTTCAGCAGAATATTCGAGATACTCGATGAGAGCGTGGCTTACCTCAAATGTAAGAGCCCCAGAAATCAGATATAAACGTTAATTGAATCTTGAAAAACGTCAGTCATTTAAACTCTTAAGTTCTTTTAAATAAATTGAAAGATTACAGTATATCACAAGGTATAATTTTTTCTTTGTGTATTTGGTATGAATATTCCGAAAGTTTGTTCGAATGCACAAACAAAGATAATAGGCTGAAATTTTCGAAGGCTTTCGAAGAACGACTAACGATAGCGTTTCCGTCTTCCGCTGTACACCGTTACCGAGTCACGCGATCTTGAATATAATAATCGTGCTATTACAAAACGATCTATAACGTTATAAAATTTTTATATTTTTACAATAGCTCAAAAAGTAATAATTCTAGTTTTTTAATTCAAATTTGGGGCAAATTCTACAAGGTACTGATGATGCTTATCTAGCAAAGAAAATTCTGATAGGCTTATAGTTAATAGTTATGCTACGTTAAAGAAAATTTTTGGCAAGAGGTAAAAAATACCCTTAGAATCTTAACAAATAAACTAAAACTTTTGGCCTTACAGTTTACAAATAAAAAACTCTGGCAAATGACGTTGAGTTCTATTATGAAATAAAAAAACTAGTTAGATTTCACAAGCTTTTATATGTTCGATACCATTATATATCAGATAATTATCTGTAACTGCATTAGCAATTGATAAAAATTGCTTTTAATTTGATATAATATTTTTAGGGTTGTTAATAGCATTCGAATCATAAAATAATCTTTTTATTTTAATTCAAAGCATCATTAAACCTTACTCCATGAAAATAAATTTTAAAACTTAACCCAGTGACAAATAAATAACCTATTTTCTTGTGTTTCTACTTTAAAGGATTTGGGTTTTTACTTTTTATAAATTGCTCAAGCGTCAGCCAGAGTGATGGATGTGCGAAAAAGCGGCATATAGTATAACACTTTGTCTTATGTCTTAAATCTTCTTCTTATCCAGGAAAGGGAATTTACGTAAATGTACAACTGTGTGCTATCTATTTGTAATATATCTTTTGTTCAAATAATCGTAGGAGCTTATTAAAGTTAGAAACAAAATGAAAACAATATTTTTTTGTCACTGCAAAACAAATCGAATGTTTTTTTTTTTCAAAATGTAAACGTAGAGATACGTATTACACAATATACAAATACAGGGCATCAAGGTTAACGGTGAAATAAAATATACTACTATAGCCTATTCGTCATAGGAAAATTAAAAGAAGCTGTCTATTTTACTACAATTTAATTGGTCAAGGTGCGTGGCTAAGTTAGTGACAGCGATTTGTCACTTTTTTAATGCGAATAGACTATAGGACGATAGCATAGCGACTAGCAGCTTAACTGGTTGGAAATTTGATAGATTTTTTTAATAAACAAAATACTAAGACCACGTTTTGCTCTAATGAAAATTGCCGCATTACAGCTCAAATCAAAATGCATAAGTAGAAGTAACCGCATAGGTATATACTTTATTTGAAACAAATTAAAATATTATGGATCTGTTAGTATATGTATGTAACATAGTACAGATAGTTATCTATTTAATAACGTATCGTGACTGACTGGCCTCGTGAAGGGTGAAAATTATTAAGGAGGGAATATAAAACATTATTACACGGATTTTATTTTGAAAACAACATGTCTACATATTGACATATTTCTTTATTTTATATCCAAGGGAATGAAATAAAATTACGGTAGTTTCATTACTTTAATTTAAAATTGTATGATAACTTTACTTTTTGTATATTTTTTTAAATATAAAGTTATAACAGCTAAGAAATTACACACCAGACCAGATCTTAGATAGTTAAGAGTATACCATCATACCGTCATAATTGATTACAGCTGAAGAAACAGAACTTCTTTGCTTACCTTAATTTTCCACTCTAAACTATCTGTAATATAACATGTCCTACGGTGGAGCAAAGATCTCTTCCCTCAGTTAGGTGAATGAATAAAATGAATCGTTGGTTAAGCCGCCACTGGAAATCCCCAGACAGTGTATCCTGCCAATCAGCGGAATACACGTGTCCTATGTATTTCCCGCTTCACGCGCGTTTTACAGTGTTTTTCTTCATATCCAAGCGCAAGGTGAATGTTTAATTAAATTAAGAAAATGAATTAATTATCTTAGTCGCTTAAGCTGATTTATTTGTATACTAGCGACCCGCCCCGGCTTCGCACGGGTGAAATGCCGATACTAAATATACTACACACTTTGAATTTCAAGTGTCTTACTTCAAAAACATAGGACTTTCATGCAAACTTCCAACCCCCGTTTAACCCCCTTAGGTATGGAATTTCGTAAAACCCGTTCGTAGCGGATATCTACTCCCTATAAGGGACCTACCTGCCTAATTTCAAGTTTGTAGGTGTATTTTTCATTCGACTTTCATACAAACTATCATCCCCTGTTTTAACCCCAAGAGGGCGTTTATTTCTCAAAATACATTATTAGTACACCTCAACACCATCTATAGAGCATACATTTTGAATTTCAAGTCTCTTACTTCAAAAACATGGGACTTTCATACAAACTTCCAACCCCCGTTTAACCCCCTTAGGGGTGAAATATCGTAAAACCCGTTCTTAGATGACCTCTACTCGGCGAAAGGAATATTCCTAGCAAAATTCAAGTCTCCACGCCTTATGGTTCCAGAGATATCGTGATGAGTCAATGGGTGGGTAACTCTTTTATATATATAGATTTAATCTTGCATTGTTTTTTTAGGCACTTTTTTTTTAAATACTTGCAATAATAAGTATTATAAGTAGTATAACATAAGTGTATTTGATTGGTTTTAATTTAATATTAAAAAAAAAATTTGTTTGCTTTATCAATCCGTTCAAAAAATTAGGTTTTTATTTACTTGTATAGATGTTTTTATTGTTAGTATGTATTTAATTTCCTTTTCCTTGACCTCTAAGGTAGTAAGTACCTATGTATGGTTTTCCTAAATAAGTACGATGTGTTCAGCGATAGAAACAAATATGTCTATACAAAATTATTTGTTTAACGATTCCCTGTGCATTTAGATTTCATTAAAGATAAGAAAATTAATCGTTTTTGGGTAACATGAGTTACATAATGAATAATGTCGTGTAAATATGTTTTATTTCTAAGTAAACTTTATTATTTTTATACTTGAAAATATTGAAATAGCTTAAAAGCATTATTAGTGATTAACATAAGCAATTGTTAGGTATTATTTCTGAAATGAATTGAGATATACATAATGTTTACCCTGTGTTTGTCATTTAAGTTGAGTAATTGTTAATTATTTTCAATGTAATATTGTATACCTAATTACTTATTATTTATTAAACTAAATCAGCTTTAGTTTCTGAGGCAACTATCCTGTACATTTAACTTACTTTTTATTATTAATGTAGTCACAATAAAATAGAAGCATTAGTCTCATCATCCATCGTATAAAAACACATGCCTAGTTGGCAGCATCAAAGTAAAGATAATGGAGACAAAACAAACCGACTAATGTACCATATTTGGTTTCAGGACAAACAGACAGACGCGAGTGTCGTGTTACCAACATGCTGCCAAAAGATCATGAATACATGTGTTTGTTCAGCTACTAGCTACAGGACTAAGGGTTCAAAATAATATTAATGAGTGTAACTTATGTCATGTTTAACGTAGTTTAGTAATAAAATATAAATAAATAAAATTTTGGTGAAATGTTTGAATATTACTAAATATTTCACTAAATAATATTTCACCAAAATTAGGTAAATGTTCTGCGTTAGCATTGTAAATACCTAGTCGAATGCTCATTTCTTTTTTATTTACTAAAATCTTTTTGCACACATAAAAAAGGAACAAATTACTCTACTATTTATTTGATGTTTTGAAATACATTACGTACAATATTTAATAATTGTTATAATTTTTTCACAGAATATTTAAATATTTATCAAATCACTTCCTTTCTTTATTTCCTTAATCTATTATTATATTATATTAGTGAGATAGAATGCAAGAAGACCAAGAGCCTTCCCCTTGATTTCGTAATTAAAAAAAAACCTAAACCTATAGCAAAATCGTACATCACGCTCTTAAAATGCCGTTAAAGTATAATAAAGTTGGTTTAATATAATACGATTTTTATTTTTAGTATGGATGAAATGATAGGAAACTAGCATATAATTTACATTTACTTTCTTTTTGAACTGGTAAAAGTGGATTATATTTTAATAAATTTGGGAAACAACCGGTTTCGAAACAGATGTTAAAGATCAAAGCTAACTATGAAACTATGTTATAAACGAAAATGTTAACTAATAATTATATGTATATCATTGTGGGTTAAACGTCTTTAGTTATTTTCTTTACCGGAAACTCTAGTAGTAATTTATTTATTTATTTATTTATTAACATACATGAAAGAATACAAATTATAATAACTAATAATAAGATGCCACATAAACTCATTTGAGTTTTACCGGACATCAGTATTGTCTACATTATCAGTACTAGTAACTAGTAAAAAATTATATTAGTTATAATTTTGAAGTACATCATCCTACTATCACATCAATTATTAATTATACAAAACTAATCGTCACACATCAATAGGTTAAACGCTGTATGCCGATAGACCGACCAATCAGTTTAATTTAATTCGGTTATATTTTTATTCAAATTATGATTTGGTGTTATTGTATATTATTAATAAAATATTTTTTTAGGTATCTTTTTATGTTTTTTGTTGTTAAAGATTCCCGTAAAGCTAAAGGAAGTTCATTTATAAGATTAGGTATTATATAGCTCAGTTTTCTTTTACCATATAAGTTATTGTATTTCGGTAATAGTAACATACAGTTATTTTTACGTCGGGTGACTATACTATTGGGGTCTATGTTCTTAAATACTTTTAAGGAATCGTTAAAAAATTCTTCATTTAATAAGGTGAGCTTAATCTTATCATATATAGGTATTATTTTACAATAGTCAAATAATTGGTGATAATTATTTTTGAATTTATTTTTAATTTTAACAGGAACAATTTCTTTTAAAATTCGTAATTGTAATGTATAAATTTTATCTATGTGCGTTTTGTAAGTTCTGCCATAACTAGATAAACCATAGCTTATTATCGACTCAACTAGAGATTTGTAAAGTTGTAGTCTAATTGAGTATGGTATTTTTAATTTCAGTAATGAAAATTTCGCCAACATATTTCTAAGTTTGTCACAGATATGATTTATATGTTCTTTCCAATTAAGTCTGTCGTCAATAATCAGTCCTAGATAAGTTTGTCTGTTTACTACTTCTATGGATTTACAGTGGCATTCAAAATTTTGAGAGCTAATGTTCACGAATTTATGTAAGCAATCATGGTTATGTGCAATCAGGCAAGGAGTTATTTTACTTCTATTATGGCTAGTTGTAATATACATTAATTTGGTTTTATTAGAGTTTAATACTAAACCGTCGTCATGTGACCATTTCACTAGCAAATCAAAATCTTCTTGAAGCCAATAAAGTGCTTCTTCTGCGTCCTCACCTTTGGATACCAGGCAAGTGTCGTCAGCAAACTGATATATTTCAGAGTGTCGTATAACATTTGGAAGGTCATTTACGTAAGTTATGTAATGCAGGGGCCCTAGCACGGATCCTTGGGCTGTTCCTTCAGTGACGCTAATTGAGTTACTTTCTACATCATCAACTTTTACCACAAATGACCTGTCTTCTAAGTAATTTTTACACCAGTCTAATAAATTACCTCTGATTCCATTGTCATCAAGCTTTTTTAGTAAAATTTTATGTCTAAGCATATCAAAAGCTCTTGTATAATCTATAAATACCACCATAACGTGTTTTTTTTCATCTAGGTGTTTAAATATACTGTCAGTAAATTTCGTTAGTAACTGGGTAGTATTTTTATGCGGTTGAAATCCATATTGATGTTTACTTATAATATTATTTTGAGTATAAAAGTTATATATTTCTTTACATATGTATTTTTCAACGATCTTGTCAATAACAGGCAGTATTGTTATAGGTCTGTAATTTTCGTATTCGTTTCTATTTCCTTTTTTATGAATCGGTCGAACAATACCTATTTTTAGTGATGTTGGATATTTATGGCTAATTATACATCGGTTAATTAAATTTGCGATAGCCCTATTTATATTCTTGGATAGTCTTATCAAGTCTATTGTTCGGATACCATCTTTTCCTGGAGCTTTGTTAATATTTAAAGTCTTTATGATGGTTTCTATAGATTTTGGATCAGCAGGCTTTAATCTCATTGACATATTAACTGGCGTTGTATAAGTAGAATTACTTAATAGTGGTACAGAACACTTAGGCATTATTGTTTGTACACTGTTAATAAAGGTATGGGCAAAACTATTTGCGATATTTTTGTTAGTATTTCCATTTTTGCCAAAAGCGGATAAAATTATGTCATCGATAGATTTCTTTACTTTTCCAGTAATACGATTCAGTATTTGCCATAATTTTCTTGGATCACGTTTATTTAATATAATTTCATTTTTAATATATCTATTTTTTGCGTTCTCAATTACTTTATTGGCATAATTTCTTGATTTGTTGTAATCTCTTTTTAAAATTTTGTTATTAGGGTCTTTTATTTTATTTAAATAATTAATTTACTGATGACAAATGAAACGTATGGCACACTGTTCATTATATTTTTATAAACAATTTATTCGGAAGATAATTGATAAATTTTGTTTAATAGTGTTTAATTTTATCCCAGAAGTCGATGCCGAATTTATAACAAGTCTGTGATCTGCTTACGCATTTATTTTCACGATTACCTACGATGTCGAAAAAGTGTAAAGCTTAGAATGTAGCAAATGTGATTGGATGATCTACACAATGTTATAAATAAGGTATCACAAAGAATTATATTATTCTGTTTAATTAATTTTAATTTCTGTTTTACTTTTAAACAAGCTTTTCTTTTATTAACAAAATAGCTACTTATAGTTATTTCTACGATATTAATGAAATAAATGACAGTTTAAACATGAATGATTTTCTTTATCAAATACCAAACTCCTATATTAATCTACTACGCATGCACATAAATATAAGACCTACCATTAAAAACTTCTGTATACTTACTTCAAAAAGTGTATAGATGTGATTATTTTCACAGAGGCAAATATTTCAGATGACATTATTTGTTTGTATAATATTCAAGGCTATCAAATGTATAAAGCTCTACGAAAGTTCCGTAAAGGTGGTGGTAGCTTACTGTATTTTAATAACAGGCATAAATCTATTGTTAAGACCGTTAATACTAATTCGAAAATTTTGTATGTAGACTAACCATTCAATCAAACTACTCGGCACACATATGTGCTATGTACCACCAAGTTTAAGTAAACGACTGTTTATATAATATAAAATTATTACATTGCTCATATCTCTCTAAACTGATTATTTGGTCTATCAGCAGAAAGCGTTTAACCGATTGATGAGTGACGATTAATAAATACTAACTTCTACCCGATACAAAAGTTATCTTGAAAATGTTGTCTTTCTCTCGTGCTATTCTTAGCATCCAGCTGAATAATGTACCTTACTTATAATTATGCCTTAGTAGTTAGTAGTGATAGTGGAATAATATACCTTAGCATTAAATTGAAATGTGTACCTAGTCCTAATGTCGACGACACTGATGTTCTACTACTATCACCTAACATATTTATCAGCCTTACATAGCTTTTTAACATGTCCTCCATAATTTTCTCGAATAATCTCAAACACAAACAACGGGAGCCGATACACGCAAAGTATAATTTAACGCTGAAATTCCACATGCGACAGTTCTGCAGTACACTAGACAGGGTAATCTATACAAATAAATAAAATTGGAGTGTCTGTTTTTAATATTAAAATAACCGCTTTTTACTAAATGCATATGGGTCTATACACGGTACATATACAAAAATAACATTTTTTACAATTTTTGTCTGTCTGTCTGTCTGTCTGTTTGTTCCGGCTTATCTCTGAAACGGCTGGATCGATTTTGACGGGACTTTCACAGGCAGATAGCTGATGTAATAAGGTGTAACTTAGGCTGCTTTTATTTTAGATTTTTTTTTATAACTGCGAACTGAACAATAACTTTTTTGTTAAATTCCACGCGGACGAAGTCGCAGGCACAGCAGCTAGTACATAAATAAAATGATAAAGATGTTGTACAGAAATGAAAATTATTTAACATATCCATCAATTAAAAAGTATAACCAAAATTGTTTTGTTGATTATTTATTTTTCTTCAATTTTTCTTTAATCGACTTTCAAAAGGAGTTTCTCAATTTGACTAATTTTTTTGTGTCACCTCATAACTTCTTCCTGGGTGTATCGATTTTAATATATTTTAATCGAAAGCTGGTGCTTGTTATAGGATGGTTGTAGGTATTTAAATTTGAACGAGATCCGATGAGTAAGTACTTTTTGAATTACCCCTAATAATACGTATTTTATTAACTATTTTTTTTTACTACCTACGTTGTGTTATGGTTCGATGTAAATAGAAATCAGTTTTCCTTTTTTTTTTATTTACGCACAAACACAATACATATAACACTTTCTATTAATGTGTTTAAATTATAGAAAAAATATATTTTGATGTTTATAAGAACTTACTGCATAAATAAAATATTTGTTAAAAAAAATTTAATACATCAATACAAAATAATTCTTTTTTATGAAATGTAATTTACTTAAACGTGTTTTGTCCTTGTCACTTCTAAAGCATAGCATAATGGAAGAAAGAGATAAAGAATATGTTACTGTTATAATATAAATAGTCGGATTAATCGATAGCGTGTGTCAGCTACGTTTTTTAATAACCTACGTATATACTTTAACGTAGAAAATTGCGTTGTTACAAGTATCATTAATCACAAATACAATGCATGTCAAGCTGACGACGCGTGCCTCAAAGGGCCAAGTTTCCTGTATAATGGCTAAATAAATCGAAAATCGTACAAAGAGAAAAGAAAACCATGTCCCGTATTGTGTAAACGTCGTGTTTCGAGAAGTTATTAAGTTTCGTTGAAACGATGTTATAAAAAGATCGCTTTTCAGTGTTTAAATTTTACCACAGATATAAAAGATGAGTTCATAAATTTTTTTTATTTTTTGTCAAAGTTGCAAACTCAAGTAAATATCGAAAACTCTTTTAACAAATCTAATATTACTATAAAAAAAATTGGCAAGTTTTTGTCTTGACATAAAATATAATTATTTAAATTAGATTATTTTACAAAATCACTATTTAAGTTTTTTTTTATCTTGAAGTAGATTAATAATAGTCTTAAACAAGACATACAAACAAACCATTAAATTAAATACCACTGCCGTAACAGTCGATATAGTATTAATTTGTCCTCGCCATTTCGTTGCCTCCTTGGCATTAAAGAAGAAATCGAATTTTATTGACAGAATTTTAATATATTCCTCAAGATATATATTATATCTATTTCTATACAGCTATCTAGTTGTAGCTTCGAAACACATACCATATCAATAATAGACATATTACATTACAAACAGAATGCAATTACCTTGCAAACGGAGCGTGATCATTACATATCCCCTAATATCACGTATAAAAATAAATTAGCTATAGCGCAAACGCAATCAGGGTCCTGGATAGTGTCCGGACAATTACCGTCTGGCTCCAAAATTTCCCAATATGAACCGCGTAATTGATATTTACGGAACATTAACCCCCTAGTAACTATCGAGAGGGATCCCGTTTTTATCACTTAATTAATAAATTGAGCAATTATTTTTCGTTATACAAGTAAAATATGACTTTGGAAGTATTTTATGTAATGTAATGTTGGCGTCATAACGATAGTGTGGTAAAAACGTGGTATTTTAGAGTTTATACTTCATTATGAATCAGATCTGGCCATATATTCATGAGCATTATGTGAACGATCACTGTAAATTGTTTCAATTTTTTTAAGTAAATGTTATTAAATTGTGAATCTTATTGGTATTAAAAGTATAGATACAGTTAGTAGTTCATCTTATAATATTACAACTGTGCCAAACGGCTTTAGATATATGCACATATACGAATAAGAAAAATTCCTCTTATAATAAATACATGTTATATATCATATTAAATATTATGTTATACAAGTTCCATATGATATATCTATGATATTTTGAAAGACAAGTCTTAAAATTACTTCTTAAATATAAGTTTTCGTTCTCCTCTGTGACTTTCCCTAATTTAAACTTATCTCTACTAAAACACTTTGCCTTACTTTGTTAACATTTATAAAAATAATATCGTGTAAAATTTAAATTAAAAAAAATCAATAATAGCCCACGAACCAAATACTTAACACTTGGCGTAAATAAGCGAATGACATTAATTTAAACAAGAGAAAAGTGATCAATCAGCGATCTTTAGAGATTGCAAAATTTTGTTATTTAGAAATAGTTTATAGTACAAAACTTTGTGAGATTTGTAGTTATTCGAATGTGTTAAAATCTGTTTTATTGAGATAGATTTAGCACTAATAAACATTGTTAACGAAAGTTATTAATCAGGACCCTTATCTTGTGCGGTGTACAATAGACAAATATGCGGTATTACGACATTGTTTGGTATAATTTCAGACAGTCTGGGTTTGTTTTCGTAACGCATTCGAAATATCGTAATTTTTTTTAAAATATATTTTGGTTATAAAGAATGGCTTCTGTTACTAGCAGTATAACGATTTTTATTTTAAAAAGATAGATGTATATTTTAATCTGTAGACTGAATTAGAAAAAGGCGCGCTTAGTCATATTTTATTAAGGTTGACAATAAAAAAGTTTTATTAATATATTATTGCATAATAATTCTTAATTTGCTTGTATTTCTAAGATTTTTTTTTCACAAGTGTCACCTAAAAATAAATGATTGCTAAACAAAATAAACTCTTATTCCACAATTACTGTTTCTGTTATCTCATATCTGTTCCAAAATTACTTCTATTTTTTTAAATAAATAGATCAAAAACACATCATTTAATCAATTTCAAACACGAAATAGTTGGAGTTTTACATGAACGGAAATAGGCAATGGAAATACGCTTAAAGATTCTGAAAGCATTATTTACAGCAAGAGAGGTCATTTGCCAGTGTCAACCGCACATTTGTATCGGCTAAACTTTAAAGGAGTTGTAGAGTAAAGACAGATTGTTAGTCAATCATTGTAACTATCTGTAGAAGGGTTCGCTCTCGTTAAGATGTTTGTGGTTAGTTAAAATAATATACCACACGGGTGATTAAATCTAGAAAACAATTACACTGGCTTGTAATGCGAATATAATGCGTGTGTAGAATGGCTGGAAGATGTATTGTAGGAAATATACCTATAATGCGGTACAGGGTGTGGCGTCTCCACATATAAAGACTTTTTGTGTAAATAATAGTGAAACCTTTTTTATTTGTTTTATAAAAATATTTTTTTTGATAGATGTCAATTATTTTATATTTGAATTCTTCTTTATAATTTACTAGCTGCTGCCCGCGACGTCGTCTGCGTGCGTTCACTGTTCGTTCCCCGTAGGTGATAGCGTGATAATATGTAGCCTATGTTCTGACCCGACTTCTTAATAATATTCGTGCCAAATTTGAAGTAAATCCATGCAGTACTTTTTGAGTTTATCCCGGACATACATTTGAAGAAATAAAGGTTCACTGCTCGTTCCCCGTAGGTGATAGCGTGATAATATATAGCCTATGTTCTGACCAGACTTCTTAACAATATTCGTGCCAAATTTGAAGTAAATCCATGCAGTACTTTTTGAGTTTATCCCGGACATACATACAGACAAACAGACAAACAGACAAAAATTCTAAAAACTATATTTTTGGCTTCGGTATCGATTGTAGATCACACCCCAAGTATTCTTTTTAAAAAATATTCAATGTACAGTTTTGACTTTTCTACCATTTTATTATATGTATAGATGTTACAATTTTTAGTGAGTTCTTTGTTACATCTTTTACGTGCACGTTGTGTTTTTATAAATATATTATATATTTTCTAGAAGTACATTGTTTTTTATAAATCATCATTATTATGCAATAAAAAGTCTATGAAGATAGCGAAGATTTATTTATTACTTCGATCGTTCAATAGCTCGCACTTATATTTCTCCAAAAGGGTACTTACTACGTATGCGTGTATTCTTATAAGCTTACTTATATTTTGTTGTACAGAGTACAAAAACAAATCTTTATTTTGTGTATTATAGGTATTTATGTTCATGTGTCTGCGTGTGTGTTTGAGTTGATAAGAATAATTATTTTAAATAAATCTTCATTGTGAAAATATAACAGCACAGCCTCATTGGAACATCACTTTTTTTATTATTTAAAGCATAACCAAGATGATATCAACTAGCACCACATATTAAAATTAAAAAGTCAGTAATTTACACTCATTGTGTAATACGAATCAATAAAACAATTGAACTGTTGACGTCGGTTGTTTTGACATGTGTTTCACAGTCTGCTGACAAATCTATATAAACAGGATATGTTATGTATCATCTATATGTACTTGACATGACCGGATGATAGGATGGATGACAGGTATTATAATAGATATATATAATATATCGAAGAAGGGTCTCCAGAGTAGGCTTCTTAATAAAGTGACATCAGCAATATGACGCCACTATCTTTTATATCACAACTTTGATTGCTTATCTTGTAATGAAACTATTGGATGCATAACAATCTTTTTAAAGTTACAGCACTTTTAACAATAACTTAAACGTTACACTATACAAATTCTAACATCAATATTCCATCAATATTAATGTTTGTAGTAAGACGACTCGAAGAAGAATAATAAATGGATGTAGCGCGACCATCAGATAGACACCACACCAAACAAAAGCATCGTTCCTTTTTCGTAAAATCGAACGATATAAGAACATTTCGTCTCTATTTTCGTATATCACGAAAATAGGTGTTAATATGGTGTAAAAAAGAGGTACGATTTGTACAAAGTAATATCGCGTTGATATAAGTAGAAGAAACTCGTAGAAACGTGTTTTGGCATCGAAGAGTAGCTCGCGCCGACATATATGTATATACTCTACATATTTGAACTTAAAATTGTGAGTTTCAAGAGAACCTCATAAAACAGATTCATAATTATAAAAAACTACAGTACAAAAGTAGTTATGTCTACAAATGTTTCATTATTTGATTAATTTACTAATTCAGTAAAAGAAACGTACACTATGTTTATAACTATTTACTCACGACACATAAGACTAATATTTTCTCTAGTCTATCAATAACAATAATTTTAACCACTTGACAAAATAAAAATCTAATAAAAAACGTTCCTATTTAATACTTTCGAATTCATGTCAAATTGATGCTATTGTTATTATATTGTATATTTAATTTGAGGAAGGAAGAAATGATTTGGATATTATTAAAAAGTCACACACACATCCTGTTCCGAACACCTGTTTCAAACGTACAAATGAATCACTTTTGTCCCTCTTTATGGTAAAAGCATTTAAGGTGTTAGAGTATTGTAATCGAGCCCTATTGTGTTTTGGAATGCTTTGTTTCTTGACACACCTTTAAGGTAAAATGTGGTCGTTCTATCGAATACGAAAATAGAAGAGTGCCGGTATTGTTGTTATACGATGGTGATAAATGAATGTGAGTTTAGGGTGGATCTTAGAAAGTATTTAGGTTATTCGATGTACACTTCACGACTACTCACTTTGTAATTAGGACATTAATTAAGACAAATAAAAAGAAGGTCTTGAATTATCGCTCTATTGTGAATTTTGACTTATTATTACTTAGCTACGTACTCAATAGTGGTAATTAAATAGTTTTTGTACTCAAAGATTTAACTAAAAAGTGAATAAGAGTAACGTTTAGTCTTTGTTATAATGTTCATATATTTTTAAAAAGGAGCGGTAACGATGAAATAAAATAAAATTAAACACCCAGTCTTCTAACATTTAACTTTCGTTTTTATAACAAATGTCTGTGAACTTTGCTAGCATTTGTTTGATAAAAATGGGCTTAATTATAAATAGTAAAAGACTATTACTACTACTTACTAGAATTGTTCAATTATTTGACAACGATAAGTGTTACTAATCTATACTAATATATAAAGCTGAAGAGTTTGTTTGGTTGTTTGTTTGTTTGTATGTTTGTTTGAACGCGGTAATCTCTGGAACTACTGGGCCGATTTGAAAAAAATCTTTCAGTGTGTTTTAACTGAGGTAGGGCACAGCAGGAAATTTCCTGCTCAAAATATGGAGCAGCCCGACTGGGGTAGTACCTCGACCTTACAGAAGACCACAGCTAAATAATACTGTTTTCAAGCAGTATTGTGTTCCTGTTGGTGAGTAAGGTGACCAGAGCTCCTGGGGGGGATTGGGGATAGGGTCGGCAACGCGCTTGCGATGCTTCTGGTGTTGCAGGCGTCTATAGGCTACGGTCTTACCATCAGGTGAGCCGTACGCTTGTTTGCCAACCTAGTTACATAAAAAAAAGTGTTAGATAGCCCATTTATCGAGGAAGGCTATAGGTTATGTGTCATCAAGCTAAGACCAATAGGAGCAGAGTCCACGCCGACGAAGTCGCGCGCAGAAGCTAGTTCTTTATAAAGATAAACGAAACAATAACAAAAAATGTTATTGCTTTTATATTTCACTTTAACATTTTGACTTTAAAATTACTTCGAGATTTAACGTAAAGCCAAAATCCATATAAAACTTTTATTTCTCTTATTAAAATATAGCTTTTTGTCTACTATCGATATATCAATTACGTGACAACATAATTATATAATTACTTTGAAGCCTTTAAAAAAAGTATACGTAAAAATCATTTATCATTTTAATTAAAGTTATTATAACTGTATAAATACTCGTACAATACAAACACAAATTATGTTTTAATAGACACTTCGTAACAGACAACAAAAGACCAATATTAGTGGAACAAAGTGTAATTAAGCATCCATTAATGAAGCAGACGAGGGCGTAGCTTTTATGCCCAAACACGTAAAATGTAGACTCTATCTCATAACTATGATGTAATACGGTAACGATTTAAAATTAATACTATTTTAGTAAGTACTAACGTATAATTCAAAAAATACTATATCTCTCATAATATAATATTAAATACGGGAATGATTTAAAATTAATATTGTTTTAATAGTAAACTAAAAGTTATTTTTATATAGAAGTTGTAATATTATAAAAATAAATTTGAAACTTGGAAAATAAAAATAAAATCACATATAGAATTCACAATAAACGTTAAGTAAGTTATATATACAATGAAAACAATATACGAATTTTAAAAAATATACACAAAATGCTTCATTTCTTTATATAAAGAAGTCTTTAAGATAAAATTGTAAAATTGTCTACAAGGCGTACAAGAAAGATTTATTTTTTCTTTTCTTTTCTTAATTTAAAAACTTTGTTCAAGTGATAATCCCGGTTCTTCCGATGTCGTGATTCGATGTCGGACCGAATTTACTTCGCTCCTAAGGATTTCGGTGCTTCCATTAACTTGAAAAGACTCAGCCAGCTTAATTAAGAATTCTCTCGGAAATCTCGTCTCGGGCCATCCTCGAACAAAATGGCCGCGATTGATTTTAAATGAGCTCGAACAAAGACCGGCAAAAGGCTTCGGTTTGTCCATAAAAACTTTGTGGTACCTTAAGTGGGAGATAGAAATAAAAAGTGTAAGAATAGGAAGTTAAAAAATTTAATTTTATTAAAAAAATAAGATTATTTTTAAACCACATATTTTCAAATAATTTATAAATATTTTTTGTGTATTTAATAAGATTAAAAGATAATATGCAGAGAAAATTAATTTTTGATCATACAGTTTATATTTTGTTATTACAAGTTGTCACAACATATTTGCTGTTTATATACAATGTAACGTATTAGAAAATTTAATTTTATTAAAAAAATAAGATTATTTTTAAACCACATATTTTAAAATAATTTATAAATATTTTTTGCGTATTTAATATCTAAGATTAAAAGATAATATGCAGAGAAAATTAATTTTTGATCATATAGTTTATTTGTTATTACCAGTTGTCACAACACATTTGCTGTTTATATACAATGTAACGTATTTAACTTTCCAAACATGGCATATTTTAAAACCGAGAATGTTCGACATTTGCGAAAATGTTTGTGCTTTAAAAGCTTTCGCTACACTTGACACATACTTTAGCTGCGTGCGTTGCGTTAATTTGTTGCCGTTATGCCTAGACTAAGGTAGACACAATAGTCGTAAGACTGAGGTACTTAACAGCCATTGTTACCATAATTAAGACATAAAATCCGAAATCGAATATCGTATGAAATATAAAGGCTCTTGTGCAGCAAGCAATTCAATGCCTTTTACCATCAAAGATGTTAGATGATATTTTAAACTTTTGTTATAATTTTGGGATATCTCCTTTCCAACGAAAAAAGAATTATCAAAATCGGTTCATAAACGAGGAAGTTATCCTCGAATATACATTTAAAAAAAAAAACAATATATATACGGTCGAATTGAGTAACCTCCTCCTTTTTTGAAGCCGGTTAAAAGAGGTACAAATATTATTTTGTATAATAATTTAGCATTTAGTAAGTGAAGTTTAAATAATATAATAAAATTACAATTATTATAAAATAAATATTAGTTTTCAAAAATTACTTTGACTAAACCTTTTTAATTTTTTTTCAAAATAACCAATTTTGTGTGACTTAAGTCTAGAATTTATATCATCTACCTACGTCATGTACAATTTGTCTTTTCATATTGTAAAGACGCAATATGGAATTATTTTTTAATACTTATACCTCTGTAGCGTTGGTAGAAAAGTTCGAACGTATGAAAGTTCAACAGTTTTTAATTAAAATTAAAATTAAAACATGGTTAGAAACATATCAAAAATATCTCAAACAATCTAAAAGTTATTTAATTTTGAATATTAACCTAATATCCATGATATTCACGTTTCTCTAATATTTTCATAATCATCAGACTATTTCGTATATTTTTCGGCATGTATTTTTCAAGCTCCGTGGACTAAGCTTTAATTTCCTGTTGCTCACAGATCGAGACGACAGCTTGCTCAAGAAAACTCGGCTCAACATAAATAAGGAGACAGAAAATTCTGTCGTAAGTGAGAAAATATTACGCGGCTTAATGCTACCGGCACCTTACAGAAAGCACGCTCGTTATTCTGATTTATGATACACCCTAAATTGTGTCTTTTTTTTTTAAATAAACACCTGTATAATACGGAAGGGACATTTTTAGTATTGTTTTCCGGAAATTTTATATATTACGTATTCCAATACTTAGAACAGAAGAGTTCATTTCACGAGTCGGTACATTCCATTTTTGTTGAAAATTATTTCAACAGACATAAAGCAATATTAATTATAAATTAAAAAAATCGAAATTTATTATGCACCTTACACTCAATAGCTCCCATGGGGTCATGTAAAAATTAAATATAAACTTATAAATATTATATACATCGATATAGTTTTAGACGCCCTGCCAACCCGCTGTGGAGCAGCGTGGTGAATTAAGCTCCAATCCATCTCCTACATGCAGAAAGAGACCTATGTCCAGCAGTGGGATATTACAAGCTGAATCGATAGTTTTTAGAATGTCTGTTGGTGCTTAACACCTGCATCTGCAAAACACCTTACTGCTAGAGTAGGTACTGAGTTTATATTAATAAAATAAATTTTAATAAGTTTTAAATAGTTTTAAGCAACTAAATGCTTTAGTGTTTATTTCACGTATCAAAAGTAATATGTGCTTACGCGCACGTGACACCGAAGACACAATTTGTCTATGAAAATAATACATAATTATTATAATAAATAAAATACGAAGAATTTGTTTATCTATATGAAAGAAAATACATTAAGTCCATGCAATGTTTCAGTTGATTAAATTAATATGCATGCACGAATTTCATTCCATTCAAATTACAATACAATTAATGCGTTTTATGATAATCCCGACAACACTACGATGTATCATTAAAGATTAATAGACTCGTCAGTACTAAGTGCACATCACTATTAATTTCCCTTGCTAATGTGTGTTTAACACCAATGCTCATAGCCACGATATATCATTGTATCACAACCTGTTTCATAATACGAATTAATTCTGATATTGCAGATATGATTATAGATAAGGTATTTACATACATTATAATACAAGGTGATATGTATCGAATATTTATGAGATCAGTGCTACAAAATGTCATTCACCGTTATTGCTTGTAAAATTAAAATAACCCAGGTCGAGACAAAATTGCATTCGATAAAGAAAGAATAAACGTCACTTAAATATTTTATTAGGTGGAAGCCGAAAGATCTCATTTTCATAATAAGCCCCATGACGCATAAACTACATGTTTTACGATCAGTCATGCCAAATAAATTTCATTATGCTGCGCGTAACGAAGCCTACACAAAGCTGGTGAAAGCTCAAACGTTCATATCCACATTTTTTTATGTTTTAGCTACTAATTAGATAATCAACGTGATGCTACGGAGATAATGCGTTGTTTCCACATTTTTATATGCAATCACTTACAATTTTTGTCGATGGTAAAATGTACAGTTTATATCTGAAGCTTCATTTTCTCGCTTCGAAATACGAAAATTGGCTACTATTTTCACGTCGGACTTCAGTCAACTTATAAACATCGGGAACATTAATTGTTTCCATTATTTCGTGTCTGCGCAGTATGTCTAGTATGAACAGAATACAATTTCGATTCCCCGCTTCAATAATTTGCCTTGATGTCATAATTTTTGCGCACGACTGGACTCCGAATGGATTTTCCGATAGAATTGGTACATTTCAGTCGGTCTCGATGTATTGTTATGGGTTGGGACGAAACAATGCAATATTTTTTTTAGTTCGCTTAACACTTTCAGTATGTTCAACGACTGTTAAATTTGACATTGAAAATTTGAAATGAAACAAATATGACAAATTAGAAGATTACTCAATTATAAGGATTTAAAATAATTTATAGGTAGATTTAAATAATTACTAGCTGCCCGGACTTCGTTCTGTTAAAGTTAATGATCATCATCACATCAGCCTATCGCAGTCCACTGCTGGACATAGGCCTCCCCAAGTTGACTTGGGGAGTCAAAGTTATCTAATAGTAAAAGTTAATTTTTTTTTACTAATAAAACCTTCCGTGGGCCTTAAGAAATGTACAAAAAATAGCCGAATTGGTCGAGCCATTCTCGAGCTATGCGCTCAGCACCATTCTTACTTACTCCTCCGGCTCAGCGACCCGTAGTGGATCTTGGCCTCCGACACCACGAGTCTCCAGCGATCCCGGTCCAGAGCTATCCCGCGCCAGTCCGCTGTCACCAGCTCGCGCAGGTCTCTCCGTACCTCGTCCTCCCAGCGATACTTGGGGCGCCCCACGGGCCTACAGCCGTCAGGTTTTCCCAAGTATGCTCTCTTCGCTGCGCGATCGTCTCCCATCCTTACTACGTGGCCGAGCCAGCGGAGTCTCGCTGCTTTAGTTTCTCCGATGATATTGGGTTCAGCCACTAGGTCTTCTATCTCTTGGTTCTTTCTCACCCGCCATCTTCCGTCAGCTTCTTGGGTCGGCCCCAAGATCTTTCGGAGTATTTTCCGCTCTGCCACAAGGAGCTTGTTCTCTTCTTTAAGGGTTAGTACCCAAGTCTCGCATCCGTACATCAGGATTGGTCTGATCACAGTTTTATAGATCCTAATCTTGGTTTTTCTGCCGAGTAGCTTAGATACCAACACCCTATGTAGGGACGCAGTACATCGTAGGGCGTTTTGAATACGAGTATCAATCTCAAGTTCTCTCGTATTAGTGTCAGTTACCGTGCAACCTAAGTACTTAAATGTATCTACGCCTTTGTAGACTACGTCCCCTACCACAAGATTTTTGCGTGGTACACGAATGTTTTTGAAGCGCTTCATGTGGAGGTATTCGGTTTTCTCCTTACTTATCCCTAGGCCGATCCTAGCTGCCTCCAGGTCCAGGACTCTTACGACATTTTTGGCCTCCTCTTCACTTTGTGCAAGCAGTGCCAGATCATCGGCGTATCCTATCACCTTATGTTGTCCATTTAGCTCTACACCGCTGGAAACTGCCATGATTTTTCGTACCACGTGTTCAAGGGCCAGATTGAACAACACAGGCGACAGAGCATCTCCTTGTTTAAGCCCGGTTACGACGTCAAATTCTTCCGTCAAGTCGTTATCAACTCGGACCCTCATTCTGCTTACACTGGTGGCCACTCGGATCATCCGGACCAACTTTTTCGGGATTCCGAAATCATCTAAGATGTTATACAATGAGTTTCTGTCAATGCTATCATAAGCTTTCATGAAGTCCACGAACACCAAATGGATACTTTGCGCGTACTCCCACCTCTTTTCCATTAACTGCTTCAGTAGGAACAACTGGTCTACCGTGCTGCGGTTACATCGGAATCCACATTGGTAATCACCAAGAATTTCTTCCGCATACGGTTCCAGTCGTTTCAGCAATATGTAGGACATAATTTTGTACGCAGTAGGTAGTAACGCGATTCCTCGATAATTCATGCACTTTTTCTTGCTTCCCTTTTTATGGATAGGACAGATGACTCCGATATTCCATTCGGAAGGAAGTTGTTCCGTTTCCCACACCTTTCTGATAAGCTGGTACATTTTTATGTAAGCTGCGTCACCTCCATATTTCCACAGCTCTCCTGGAATTTCGTCAATGCCCGGGGACTTGTTATTCTTAAGTCGGAGAATAGCTTTTCTCACTTCATTAAATGTCAGTGGTTCTGTCTCCGATTCTCGCTCCTCATTTGACGATGTCACTGACGATTGCTGTTGAGATTCCAGTTGAGTGCAGTTTAACAGCTGCTTAAAGTATTCTTTCCAAAGACCCTTGATTATATTGGGGTCTGTAACCAGATTTCCTTTGTCATCCTCCAGCATAAGTGACGTTGGTTGGAACCCTTTTCTAACAGTCTTTAGTTCTTGGTAAAACTTCCTAACTTCCCCCACTCCGATCAGTGTTTCCAGATCCCTCACCACGTTGTCCAGATGTGCCCGTTTTGCTCTTCTAATTGTGTCTCTTGACTGGGTTCTTATTTGGTTATATTGATTTGTCCATTTGTCGTCCTGGCTTGCCAATAGTCTATATTTTCTCCGTTCCTCGACCACTCTTTCACACTCTTCATTCCACCATTTCTTCCGTTTCCTCTTTCTTTTCTTTCCCAAAACCCTTATGCCAATATCTTTTATGTCCCCTTTAAGGATATCCCAGGTTTCATTTATGTTTCCTTCCTCAATTTCTAAGCTTTCAAATCTGTTTTTAATTTCTAACTGAAACTTTTGCCTAACATCTTTGTCTTTGAGACTTTCCGTGTTAATGCGTACTACTTCTCGTTTTTTGGTTTTGTGTCCCAGCCTAATTCTTGCTTTAACCTTTATACCAATCATGTAGTGGTCACTGTCACAGTCTGCTCCTCTAAACACTCTTACACCCTCGATGGTACTTTTGTGTCGGTTGTCAATTAACACATGATCAATTTGGTTAATGGTGCGACCATCCGGGGACTTCCACGTGCCCTTATATATGGTTTTAAGGGGGAACATCGTACTTTTCACTACCATTGATGTGGCGGTCGCGAAGGTAATAAGTCTCAGGCCATTCTCCGAGGTTTTTTCGTGCTTACTATGCTTTCCTATTGTGGGTAGGAACACGTCTTCTCGGCCGATCTTTGCATTAAAATCGCCTACCAGTATTTTAGTATCATATTCTGGGATTTGATCATACAAACATTCTAGATCTTCGTAGAACTTATCCTTACTCTCTTCGCTTCCTTGTTCTGTAGGTGCATAGGCGTTTATAATCGTGATATTTGAGAATTTTCCGGCAATACGGATTGAGCACAGCCTATCCGACACGGCATCAAATCTCAGTATGTTCCCGACAATATTTCCATCTACAATAAACCCAGTGCCATTAATGTGCTTGCTGGTATCAGAGCCACTATAGAACAGCGTTACTTTGTTATCTAGGCTGCATTCCCCTTGTCCTGGCCATCGAACTTCTTGCAAAGCAGCTATGCCAATGTTGTATCTACACAGCTCCTTAGTTACTTGGTATATGATATAAAAAATTGATTCCCTCTTCCTTACAAATTTGAAACTTTTTTTATTTTCAAAACATTTTCAATGTATTTCATTTTAAACAATAAGACCACTCAATAATTAATTATATCCCAAAGTAACGTTAACATATTCGTGTTAATTGAAATATGTCAAATGATTTTGTAAATATGTATAATCTAAGAATGCGTCAAGAAATATCACACGGGTGTAAAAATAGTGTGAAAAAGAAAATCGACTCTTACCATCCGTAAATAATTGAAGCTTAATAAAACCTGAACAACGTAGGCTCAACTAAAAAAAATTAATACCGACCTGCGACAAATGAAGTAAACGTGCTCAGCTTGCAGACGCCTTGTACGAGATATTAAAAATTAAATTAATTTTAATGAAGAAAGCGATATCAGATGCTCGTGGAATCTTTTGTTGTGACTGAGGGGTAAATGGGGGAATACTTAATTAAGTGTCGGTGAAACCCTGTCGACTTAATGCAATGAGTTCACGCCTCGTTTAACTTTCATAAAATTCTTTTAGTCAGCCATTATTTTTTCTCATCTGTTCAATTGTAAGCTTTTCGCTTAATCCTTTAATACTATAAAATATAGTTTCAATAAACGTTCTTGTTAAAATTTAACTATAAAATTATAAACAAAGTAAAAAATAATTCACTATTTCAAGTATCTGTATTTTCTCCTGAAGGGTTTTATATGAGAAGATTTACAGATTAATCAATCACGCTGTTCCTCTAAGTCTAAGGGTTGGCAAATTAATTATTTTCCTACTATGGTAACGATCGCTATGAGATGTTCAAGACAACTATTAGTATCAATCTATAGTTATAAATAAACAGTTGTAAAAGTTTAAATATCTGCTCTGAACAGAAATCGTACCCTAGTTGACTACGCAAATATCACTTTAAACTATACTAGTATTTTTCATTAAAGCTTTATTTTAACGGAAAGTATTTCTTTTTACGCCAACAAAAGTTTCGAGAAAATATCGCATCGCAGAACACGTTTTTATTGTATAGAAATTCAATAATATTTTACGCATAACTAAAATAGTATGACATTTTTCCTCATTATTATATCTATACTAATATTATAAAGAGGTAAAGTTTATAACTTTGTTTGTATATACGGGGTAATCTTCGCAAATACTGATCCGATCATGAAAATTCTTTCGCTAACAGAAAGCTACACTATTCAGGAGTGACAAGATAAAAGGAAAAAGATAAAAATATATAAAGATTTTAAATCAGCAGGATTTGAACCTGCGCCCTCTGACGTGCCGTGTCAACAATTCAATCTAATCAAGCATTATTATTTGCCTTAGAAATTAATTGGTGATTTTAAAACATTTATATTTATCTGATTTGCTGAAAATAGTGAGAGTGTGTTGGAGTTGGAGTGTATTTGTAGTGTATGTTCCAACATATCAAATTTCACCGTACCCTTCTTATGTGAAATGAATTATAACGCCCAACGAAGTGGGCACGGGTCGGCTAGTTGTTTTATATACGGAATAAATCGTATTTTTGACGGAAAAACTTACATAAAATGTATTTAGTTAAGCTACAGTAATTTTTCATCATCGTTGCTTAGTATTACGAATGTGATAGCTCAAAAAATCCGTCAGTGACATACATAATTTATTTTTAGAGCTATTTTAAAGCATAAACATATTTTACTGTGTAAAAATTCTAAAATATGGACCATTAAACAATGTTTGTGTAGGATTTCATGTAAAAAACAGCATATTCATAAACGTAGGATTTATGTTTGCCCATAAATATCTGTCTATATTCAAAGTTACAATTAATATACAGCTTTGAACAATCTTTCTCAATAAATTATTAATAAATAAAAGCTTGTAAAAAGTAGTGGCTTTAAATTTATTAATTAATTTATATATCTTGTCGGCCTAAATAACGCTAAATTAAACAAAGGCATTTTATCAGCTTGTTATTATTCTAAAATAAAAATATATAATTACAGTACTCTATATCGATTGCTGAAAAACCCGACTACGAAAGAGGCTAGAACAGCTCGGATAAGTTTAATATTATCCCCCAGGGACCTGCGACTTGCTACAGAAGGACCCCAATATGCAGAAAGAATTCCCGATTAATTACACAACCAGGTGGACCATAGATTTTTAATGTCCTTTACGGTCAAAGCCACGTCAAAACTAAATGCATTTTTTATCGAAACAACATTTTTTGGAGTTGCGGGAACAACAACAGCTATTCCGATTTGTTTAAAATTTATACCACTCAGTCACACAATTATCTCAATTGTTACGTAGGATTTTTGTTCTTGTAATAACCGTTTTTGTTTTATCGATGTTTATAAGTGGAAAATTTGTCTAAAAAAATACTTATTACCGAATATGCACCGCACTTATTTCCGAATGATATCAAAAATCTAATTTTTTTAAATAGTCCTATGTACTGCCGTGTATTTAACCCAACTCTATGAAATACTTTCATTCTTTTATATTTCAGATGAACCATGAGGCCTTTATGATTCCCGCATATTGGAGGTGGAAAACAAAAGCATGACGCGCGCAGAGATGTGTGTATCCGTCAATTATAAACAAATTTTTCATTTAATAAATACATTCGAGATGCTGAAAACATGTGCTAAAAGTGCATAAAGTTCGAAATAAGAAAATGCATTACAATAATTACTAAATATTCATGATTACCGAGTCTTATTTTAGCCTCTCAGGGTGGTGTAGGCCCTTAAAGCCTAAAAGCATCGCTAGTCTTAAGCCGGTACTTATCTGTCACTCAGACACGCAATGTGTAACGCATTACAGTTGATGCGAATCATAATTTAGCTGTTCCATTCACATTGCTCACAAGTGTTCTCTAAAGTGTAAATTGATATGAAAACGCAACGCAACTTTACATACGAAGTGCTTAGTGAAATGTGTATACAAACTGATTTATGTTTAATATTTCACGACAATTTTGCTTGTTTAATATATGTACACGTATTCTATGTTACTAATTAGGTAATTATTCGACAAATGTATTATAATTTTGATTTTGGAATACGTTCAGTAATATAATAACTAAGGGCCTATGCAAACCACGTTGTTTAAACGCGCCGTCCACGCGCGTTTGTATCGATACAAACGCGATACACACACGCGAGTCAGACGCGATGCAAACGCGCGTGTGTCGCGATACAAACGCGATGCAAACGCGCGTGTGTATCGATACAGACGCGCCGTCGACGCGCGTTTGAATCGATACAAACGCCAACAAACTGCTCTGTAGGATAAAAACGCGCCGTCGACGCGCGTGTCACGCGATACAGACGCGATGCAAACGCGCGTGTGTATCGATACAGACGCGCCGTCGACGCGCGTTTGAATCGATACAAACGCCAACAAACTGCTCTGTAGGATAAAAACGCGCCGTCGACGCGCGTGTCACGCGATACAGACGCGATGCAAACGCGCGTGTGTATCGATACAGACGCGCCGTCGACGCGCGTTTTAGGAACGCGCGTCGACGACGGCGCGCTTAAAAAACGTGGTTTGCATAGGCCCTAAGGTGTTATTAATTTAATTAGAAAGAATTATTTTATGATGAAGGAAATAGTAAACTCTGTTCTTATGTTTTAAATATTACATATACTCGTAATGAAAACACACAATGTATATCCATTACTACAACATATTGAAAAAGTATCAACTTAAATTTTAATTCTTCAAAAAATCAATAGTAAACCGATCAATATAGATTAATGGTGAGATAATAATGTGGCTTATATCTCTTTCATACGCAAAAAATAACCCAAAATGATCCGATGCAGCAGGGGTGCGAGCCGGTGTTAAATATCGCCGCGTGCATGCTGGGTTAGTTACGGTCATGATGAATCTGAGGTTGCATTTTAGGGTTTGCAAATTTAAACGCAATAAAACCATTACGTAACAATTATCTGGATTTCTGTTCATTGATAGGGGAAACGTTTTAAGCCTTACAAATCCTTCTAGGAAGATTATATCCAGGCTATTAGACTGGAGTTAACTTGATTGGTATTTTTAATCGACTATAAACGCAGTTATAAATAAATGTTGTAAATTATTTAGAAAAAAATTCATTTAAAAAATATTTTTTTTTTATAAATCGAAACTATAACAATTTAAAAAAAAACACATGTAGAATTGTAAACTTATGAAAATAAGTAAAACTACATCAGCGCAAATATCATCACAAGGCGCAATATTGTAGTACCGGGCTATATTGTGTTTTCTTAAGAGTAATTTTTTCCCTAACTTTTCATTCATGCTCTTCGTCGTTTTTTTTTTCCTTTATTTTCTTTTAAATGAACAACGATTACATGAATATTTTTACTAATCAAAGAAAAATGAATTTTCATTATCACTTTCCGACTATAAAACACTATAAAGGTAATTAATATCTCATAATAATCAACTTTAATTTTATGTAAGGTATAAAATAAGTTTATTTCATAAACTAATTCCTTATTCGATAAATTTCGAAGTCCGAACCCATTATGAACACGATATACGTATGCAGTAGATTTTCACACGAGTACAAATTGTGTAAATAAATTCGCACAATTTATTCTAATACATGTCAATATAAATAAAGAGATAGGAGCCACGTGACCCCACAAGCACGCCATGTGACCATAACCCTAAATCAGAAATGGGGGTCTAATTGCTTAGAAAATATTAACAGAACTGTATTGGTTTCTCGCAAGTAATAAGCTTACAGCGTGTTTATATTTATTTTAAACAATACACTTTTACTTTTATCAAGTTTCTTGTAGAAATGTAAAAGGACGATGTAATAAAAATTCGTTCTCTTACCATTATACAAAAATAAATGTATTATAAATAAATAATATATTTTTGTACACACGATGTAATGTGTATGTTGTGTGGAACACTATTAAGTTGTGTCCGTGTTCAAAGTTACAACAGGCTTATATTCATATTAGTTTTTTTTTCTTAAATGAAAATTTGCATAATAAACGCATAAAATACATATTGCACCTAGATTTAGCACGAGAATCGGAATCATCATCCCGGAGCGGAATGCAGGATTACCAACAGCCAACCGCGTTAATTAACCAGTCAAATTAAAGGACTTTTAACATTAAAGCGAAAAGCTAGTATAAAATTGTAAACTCAGTCCGATTCACTAGTTTGTTTTAATAAATTTCACGGTGATATACATAATTACTAGTTATTGCAGTCCTTAATTTGATTCATTTCAATCTGATTCTGTCCTGGGAAAAATTTAATACACGTGTACCCAGTAATCTGCAGTGAATTAACGCTATTGATAAGGCTTAAATTACTTATATCTTAATTAAATAACCCACCACCTAACAATGAGACATTTGCTGAAATTTACACTAACTACGATTTAATACAGATTATAAACACATATTTTAATAGTGATGTCGTGGTGCTCAGGTGTAGTGGTATGGTGGCTCTCACGCAGACGCCTAAACACCAACGGTTAGGTGGGTTTGATTTCCGCTCGGTTGGATATTTGTATTTGTACAAATATTTCGTTCAGATTTGGATGGCTGTCCTTGTGTGTTTCCCCACAGTGCTTGGACTTGGATAAATACCTGCTAGTGATCGTTACTTATAGTAGGTAATATATCCACCAACCCGCAGTGGAGCAGCGTGGCGGATTAAGCTCCGTTCCTTCTTCTACGCGGAGAAAGAGGCCTATGCCCTACAGTGGGCTGTTACAGTTTAAAATTATCTATCTTTATTATTCAATGCTAAAAAAGCATTTTATACGCGTTTTGAATTTGATTTGTCTCTAGTATCTTCTTACTTGCGGCGGTACGTTCCATGCCTTAAACTTGAATTGTCTGGCGACTGACTATAAAAGCACACACAATGTTACTCCCCCATACATATAGGGTCGCAAGATTTTGTTGTATTCGCTGCATAAACGATCCGACCCTGGACGTTTTGATTTGTAATAAATTATATTCGTTTTAATTTAATCGGTGACATTGAATAATATGGGGTGAATACAGATGAATTTCAATTAATGCGTGTTTATTTTGCAATAAATGTAAAGCTATGTGCTTAATTTATGGAACAATGAATGATTATTTTTTTTTGGAACTGCGCTATATTGTTTAACTATATTGCAGTGTTTTTGTGTACCAAGGTTGAAGGAAACAACTTGATACATAACTGGATATATTTCTAATTTGAACAAAAATATCAAAGCGAAAATGAACTTGATCGTATGTAAATTACATAATCGTATTCTTTAACACGCGTTTAGAAATTTCCCAAACTATTGTTACTAGTAGTAAAGTTTTTTTCTATAATTATAGTATTGAAATCTTACAGTTAATTCAACAGTTGTTATACTGTTTTCTGATACGTATGGTTATTCATAACTGGTAAAAAATGTAAACCCGAGGGATAACAATTGTGGTAACATAAGGCGACCTGAATACTTTTACACTGTAAACATTCCAAAGAGACATTTTTTAATGATACCCACCTGGGTAGCGCTCTTGTACATTTATTTATCTACACATATAATAATACTACTTAGACTTAGAACATACATTTTTATGCGTGACATTTCGTAAAAAAATACTGACGGTGAAGTAAAATACTATAGCTTTAACAAAGCAGTTATAATCAACTTCAATTTGGAAAACTGCTCGGTGTGCCAACTAGCAAAATGGAGTCTGTAAAATATTTTGTTCATCACGGGTCAGGAGAAGTTCGTATAGTAATAAGGAGAGGATAGATTTGCCTACAATGCAAAATATGTTGAAAAAAAATAACTTATTTTAAATTTGTCAATTTTTTTTCACGAACAACTCAGTCAATGCATCTTAATTCGAGTGTCGTGGCCAGCCGGCTCAGGCGTGAAATAGGACCTGGGAGAAATTTCTTGTTGTGAGGAGTAGGAGAGAGAAACCGGAGCTAGACCGGCTAGAAAAAGATTCTTGATAAGATTACCTGGGTCAGCAACACCTTTGACGATGATGCCATTCAAAACTTGTGACTATGCTAATTGAGTCATGAGTTTGAGATAAAAACATTAGTCCTGACACCGTTCCTAATAAAGTTGAGTAATAATATTTCTGTGAAATATTAGACTTCATTATTGTCGTCTTAACACATTTTAGACTTAAAATTACAACTATGTTAATGAGAAGCGGTTTCCAAAACAAGGTGTAGTTAAAGCAATATTTATCTTGATAATTAGCAAAGGCTGGCTTATACGTGGTTTGATAAAGCTTCTTGTTAAACCAGTAGCTTTCAACTATAGGTACATACCAGAAAATATTCTTAAAATTTATTGTACAAAATATCTACATACATAGTTATGGAAATACTTACCGCACTTACCTAAAAAGTATTTAATATTTATTGACCGCAAATAAGAATAATTAAAAACATTGTATAGCCTAAAATTAAATTGGTTTCATGGCAGAGGCACTCACGACCTTGTTAATTACAATTTACTTAAATAATAATACTTCAATTTATATATTCAAAAGGTAAATTCACATCACAAAATTATCACATGTCTCGTAAGAAACAAAAAATTTAATAATACCTAATATCAAAAATATCTACGGCACAATTTATTTCTGTATATGCATTTTTGTTATATAATATTTTAATTTAAATTTTACAAGAATTAACTTTAAATTACAGATGTTACATACTCACATAAACGTTTAAAAATTTACATTTCTCAATTTCCAATACAAAATACAAATTAAATTTCTAAATCATTACTTAGCTATATTATTGTCCTTTTCAAAATTAATTAAAAAAATACTATATTTAAATTGAATAAATTGCAATGGCGGTCTTACCACTAATAGTGATTTCTTTCAGTATTTACAATTGAGTATTACTTATTTTAAGTTTAACACATATTAATTTTCGTTTACATGTAAATTATATGTAAGAAATTAAATTGAAACACGCTGAGAAAAGGTTTAATAGCTCTGGTTCAAGGCTCGCGTGCCACTCCGGGTATATAAATTAAAACATAATTGTGTTATCGTGACCTCACGCTTTAATGCGTTTAGTTCGCGACGGCCCGACGAAGGGAAGGATGGAATTAATAAAAAGAAATTATGGACTAGTAGTTCTATAGGCAAGTTTTTATATCCTGTTAGTAGTTTGTTATCGGTGTTTTAAATTATTAATCTTTTGGCTTAGAATATATTAAAGGTAGTTGTATTAGACGTACTTTATTGTAACGTATACGTGTGATAATATAAGAGGAAAAATGCTTTAATAAGTCATAAGAAATGTCGTAGTTAAGTAGTCATAGGTAGTAGTTTTATAAACAGAAGGTTAGGTCTTATATTGTTTCTAGATATAAATTGTGCCGTATTTTGTTCCAATATTTTTTATACTAAATGCTAAAGTCACCATTTAAAACACAATTCCTTTGTTCAAAAGGTAAGACCCCTTTTTATTATAAAAACCTTTTTATTCTTTTAAACTATAGTTACAATCTATAAGAAAATATAAATATTAAAATCGAGACTATTTTATTAACAATAATTTACAGGCAAATTTATATGGCGTACAAATTAATTTATGTACAGCAAGCCCCGTCCTTTGACTCAACATATACAGAAGCTATACGAGTACATCATCGCTAAATGTCAGAACAAGGATCATCATTTGCATACGGGACTAACATACTTCCCGTCAATCATATCTCTCAGAAATTCATCTGTTTTTAATATCAAGAAAACATGTGTGGAGTAAAAATGAATGTTAAGTAAGGTCCTTACTCTTAAGCCCTGTTTTTCCTCACAAGATTTAGATATTTGTTAACTTAATATTGTTCCTATTCGAAAATCGCAGCCCAAATAGCTCAATCAAACAAGACAGTATGAAATCTCGTGTGATTGACACTTGGTCTAGAACTGGCAATTAATATTCAATTCGTAGACACTTATGCAAGATCTGATTTAGATTCTAGGTAAATAGAATAAACAAGTACGTAAATTTGGCTTTATTGCTCTCGTTGGTGTCAATTTCAGTAATATTTGACATTTACTGGTTGTAAGTCCCTGACAAGTAGAATGTCAGCGGCGCCTAACCGATTCTTATTAAATTCAGTAGTTACTTGGTATTGTACAAGAACAAATTATTATGATATCACCACTTAGAAATTTTTGTCATTGTTACTTAAGTTTAATATTTACATTAAAAAATACACGTTGTTAAGGTGACTCAAAACCTGCTCGTCAGATCTCGCTCAAATTTAAACGAGATCACAAATAAAAATTATAAAAATCGGTACTACTTGTAAAAAGTGACAAATAAAAAAAAATCAAATTGAGAACACCCTCCTTTTAAAGGGTCGGCTAAAAAGAAACTCCAACATTTAAGGAACGTCCTCATTTTCTTCAGATTTATAGATAATCTCCAACTGTTTCCACTTCCCCTATTCTTTATATGCTCCCAATAAACCCATGCCTTAAGGATATTATTATTCACGTGCAAAATCAATATGCAAATTGGTAGCGACTAGCATGTCAGACTCCTATTGTCCGCCTGCGGCCTGAAAGGTCTCGTGCATACACTTTAATAGTCTTGACTGGGATTGTTTACAACTATATCAATATATTGTTTTTAATGCAATACTATATTTGTTATTTTGATACTACTCTGTTTATCACAAAACATATCTTCGTTGATACACAACTGGTCACAATCAGTAAAGCTTAACATCGTTTTAAACAGCAAACAATTATAGAACTCGTTTATATTTAGGTAACTTTAATTTTTCTTCCAATATTCCCTCGAAAATTTTATTATAATAGGACCATTATTCATCGCCATCTGCTCCGAATACAAAGTTTTACGTTACCTGCAGTTGTTTGAAGACAACCTAAGTGAGGCGAACCTGCTTCCAGGAGTCGGCGACTTGCCCCAACTTAAACCGTTCTAAACTGGTTAACTCCAAATTTGTGGCTTTTGTATGCTATTGAAATTTACTGCTTAAACTTCCATATTACCTAAGAGTACACGTACGCAGCGGTACTACTACAATGGGGCATTAAAACCAAAAGAGGACAAGATTTAGATAACAGCATGTATTATGCATACCATATTATCTTAAACAACGTACGAATTTGTCTATTCAACTCAATAACCCTGAAATAGAACCCTTCCTCAAATAATCTACTATCGAATAATCTTATCAATTGTAAGAATCTTCATTTAACCTAACGTGTGTACGCTTTTCTTATCTTTTCAAACTCAATTTTCTTAACAAAAGAATACAATACTCAAATGTTAGGAGTAAATGTCAGTTTGCACGTGGCGTGAAAAACTTTATTCGTCATACATTTATAGGTAAAAAATATACAAAGTTACAAAGAGAAGGGTGGATTAATTGCTTCTATTTCATAGAAGGTAAATGCATAGAAGGTTAAGAAAAAACATCGACTTCAATTATGATTATTAGGTTGGATATTGTTTCACAAAAAAAAAGGAATTAAAACACATTGGTAATGGAGACATGTTAACCAAAGTAATAAAAGATAATATTATGCTTAAAATAAAATTCTTAATTCTTTTAACGCAAAGTATCGAATTTAGTGACAATATTAAAAACGAGGGTGATTATTAAGCAAAAAATCACCCCTGTTTATTAGTTTATTTTTGTCGCAGCTTCCTAAAAATATTAAAAACTACTTACAGTGCGGATGTCTCTATTATCGCCGCTCCCTTCATGTGTTCTTATTGATTATAATGATCGCTACATCCATTTATATTAATATTTATTAAAAAAAGGTTGGTGTAGAAGAGTTTTTTATAAGAAACTTTATTATGAGTGTAAAGGAGACGGGGACTTTTAGGCCAAAATGTAATAAGTAGAGATATAATTTAAAAAATTGGTCATATTTTTTTATTTTAAAATATAAAATATCAGCTTAATTCTGAATCTGGAAGCTGAGAAAACTGAAAAAGATAGTTTTCGTCAAATTAATTGGGTATCGATTTAACTATAATCGATTATATAATTAAAACAAAGAAAGTTTTCACTAGTTAATTAATTCAAGGTATTTTAGATACACAATTGAAGTTGTAAACAATAAAGTATATTTAAATAAAGTTACATTAATATCGAAAATAACAATTAATTTCTGATAAACCAAAATGATTATCGATTTTGTATCGATTGAAAACAAATCGTATTTTTAACAACAGCTTTGACAGCTGACTGATATTGAAACTGTGTGCCCCGTCATGGTCCCGTCACTCGTTTCATGTAATCATGTTTATAGTTGTTTAATGTTTTTAGAGTATTCAGATGCGTCCTGAGTCCATTCTTGATATTTATTTATGGTTTCAAGTGATTGATATTTGTAATGATATAATATGATGAACATTAGTGCTTCAAGAACTTAGTGATTGGGTTTTTCATAGACATTGTAACATAACCTCAATTTTACAAAACGCCTATTAACTCCGCTCTCAGATCGCCAAAATATACAGAATTTTCAGCGAGGGATCAAAAAGCGTAAATACATTAATTGGTACCATTTTCATTGCGTTACATTTTACGTTATATTTTGGCCCAAGAATGTATGGAATCGTATCCGTCTCCTTTAATGAATTGTCAAACATGTCTTTTTGTAATTTTGTTTAGCGGAAAGTAATTTTTTTTAGACTAAATTCTTATTCGACGTTGTTTAATTTGTAAGTGTGAACATGTTTGTATGTCACTTAACAAACGAAAACTTTATCATGAATTCATAAAATAAATGAAAAGTCTATGAAGACCACATCAACTGACAAATTTACCTAAACACAAGTATGGTCTATGATCCGGAATATAACAAAATCTTCCCTCATCTGTTTTACATGTAGTAAGCTAAAAACGTTAATATTTTACATTATATACCTGACTGTATACCTGACTGTAGTAGGCAGCCATCACTATGATTGCTATACTTACCTGCAGCCAGGTTACTGCTGACTGAGGTTACTGACCTGGCTGCAGGTAAGTGTAGCAATCATAGAGAATATGGCTGCCTACTACAGTCAGGTATATAATGTAAAATATTAACGTTTTTAGCTTACTAAATGTAATTAACATGAGAGGGAAAAGACAAAAAAAAAACTTGCAGCAGGCTTATGGTGGCAGAGGTTGTTTTTATAAGTTCATAATATTGAAATAAGCCTATAAAAAATTGTTTCATCTAATTAACAGATGAGGGAAGATTTAGCTTCTCGGATCTTAGACCAGTACATTCATCAATCTTTATACATTCGTGACATTATCGTACTGAGCACTTACAATTGATAGTACATAATTGAGAAAAAACGTTATTAAAAAAAATATATATGTATATTAAAAATAATAACATTTGCTAATTTTTTTCCACTCTTTTTTTATTTTAAACAATATAATTAAGTACACTGTTTATCATCATTTAAACTAAAACGTAAAATTTAACATAAACTTCATCCTTTTCAGAGAGTATAAAAAAATATATTTTTTATGATATGAATCTTTTATGTTCAGTACCATTATTCACTATTCCAATGTTTCCAACAAAAGGTAAATTACGTAATCAAAAAAGAGACTCGAACGAGACTTACTTTTCCATTTTTCCTGTAAAACCACAGCTAGTAAAAAAATAAACTGCTTATAGAGTAGCGAATTTTGTCGTCTTTTTTCGAAGCGAAGATTTTCGCGTTCCATTATACAAGTTTAATGGAACGTAATAAAAAAAAATCAACAAAGAAAACAACGATACCATAGTACAGTTACCGGAACACGGCTACATTTAAATGTGGCGGTTTTCCACGGAGTTACGGCTGTGAAAATGTACTGACTCCCGTCGACCATGATCGTCTAGTGTTATTGTTATTATACACGGTAAATTTTAAGAAGCTTCTTTTGTATAATCGAAATACAAAATCTTTTGAATTTTAGATAGCAGTAAATAACTTTTTTATTTACTAATCAAATTATTATCAATATAAGTTGGCATTGTTAATACATACCTAATTACCTACATGCTGAAATGCTATAGGAAATGCCAATTCTATTTGGATTTAGGTGCATTTAGATATAGGTACTATAATATGATGAAGTTGTAAATGTATATTAATCGCAACTGATTTTTCTATGAGCTAAATAAGTTACGGATAAAAAGTTTTAATAAATTTTTAATACGTTTTTATGAGAACTGTGAATTTCGGTGTACGAGTCTCAGTGGATTTGTGTATATTTTAATATTGTAATGTAATATTCTAAAAGTCCATTTCGATTTAGTTGCCTCTAGGCTATAAACTCAGGTAACATATGCCTGAAATATAACTCATTTTGAGTTACTATTCTATTAGTAAATTACATTCAAACACTTTATACTTTGTTCTTTGAATTATGAAGTACTTAACATCTACACAGAATGCTAAATAGGAATAAAATTACTTTCGCAACTACTCGCTACAAGTATGAAACATCAAATGAAAAAAGTTTTATGACTTACTTTCCACTTTACTCAGTGCTGTAAATAAACAATTCTTACATTTGCTGAGTATTTGTTAAATTTATGTATCAAGCTGCTGCATCATTAGAATAGGTTAAAAAAAGAAGTTTGTATGTTCTTGTATATGTAGTGAAATTAGAATAAATTAAAGAAATCTGAACCCTCCTTGTTTAAATTTGAACTCAACGCCCTACATCATAAACGATGTTCACACTCTGCTATCGTTCATGGTACGAAAGTAACTTATTTTCACAATTTATCGCATACATCTTGTTCGGTACAGTGTCGACGGAGCCAAAAATAGACGCCCTAACTTTTTAATAGGTACAGAGACGCTTTGAGGAGGCGAAGCGGCGCCTTCGCTGAGCCCAGACGACTTTTATGACTTTCAACACAAATTGCTTCTCTTCATTTAAATATGGCTGGAAGCATTCGACAAGTTATTTTTATTGTTTTGCTACAATATGTTCTTAAATCATTTGTAAACATGCCTTTAGTAACTCATATCTTAACTTTGTTGCGTTACCGGCATACATAACGGCTTTAATACATTTTCTCTTATTAGAAAATTTAAACTAGGGAAGTTCTTATACAGTGATACTTAACTGTTATTAAACGGCTAATGCGCTTACAGATGTAGAATTTAATTGTATGTTATGCAGTCTTTCACACGTGCTGATTTTGTTAACGTATAATTTCCAATATATATTATTTATATTTTTAAACAAATTTCAGTAGGTTTTTGAAGTAAAACTTCTTAACGCAAACTTGACTTAGAGAGTAAGCTAGTGAATACGTGACGAGAGCGCTACGAAAAGTGTGATCGGGCGAGGCGAACGGAAGTTGAGAGGCAGATATAAGTTAGATGGAGCCAAAGAAGGTTTACTTCAGTCGTGTAGTCTAAAGCAAAGTCGTTTTTTGGGTTCTGTGCCTCAAAATGAAAAAATGGAACCCTTATACCTTATAGGATCACTTTGTTGTCCGTCTGTCTGCCAAGACCCTTTTTCTCAGGAACGCATGAAGGTATCAAGCTGAAACTCATATCAAATGCTCAGGTCTATTGCCCTTCGGAGCTGTGAAAATATCAAACTTCTAAGCCAACGCAATAAAAAAATACAGCCGTTTATGCTGCAAATTTTCGACACTCGCAAGGGAATAAAAACCTGAAGGGTACTTCCCGTAAACTCAGAATCTTGAAATTTGGTACGAAGCAACGTCTTATAGCACAGATAAAATAAAAACATTTTTTAATTTATTTTACAATTAAAACATCTTATTATTAGAAAAACTACCCTATATTTAATATTTTTTAAAACTACCTACTATAATATTGTTACGTGTTAGGGTTCGAATGATTTGGAGAGAAAGACCTTCTGACTCTTTTAGAGACTTTATTCACTAGCACTAGGTCCGACACAAGCACTAGGTACAAACACTTCGCACTAAGTACAAACACTAATCACTAGGTACACACAGTAAGCACTAACAATGTCCGAGGTCGTAGCCAATGTCGTAGGTTTCCGCTGGTATCACTTCTAGTCTTCACTTCGAAGTCGCTTCGTCGTTAGCTCAAACTGAACTGACTCCGCTCGGCCTCAATCGACCTTTTTATACCGGGCTGAGCCTACACCCAGACAGTTCTAGAATGTTCGTGCGTGTACTCGATCTGTAGTTCATTCACCTTATATAAGTCCTCTAGCGCCATCTAGTGTTGAGTGGATGTTTCACGTTGTCTTTGTAACAAAGTGGTTTGTACAGCACACAACGTGGTTCCTCTGCTCCCCGCTAGATGGCGCAAGCTCCTTTAATTCGTGTACTCGTAACAATATGATATATATTTTTTAAACGTTAATCAAAGTGCTAAATTAAATTTTAATTAAGTTTAATGTTTAAATAACTCTATATTGATTTTTAAAAAACTTAAATTAATACCAAATTTTAGCTCACAATTGGTTGAAAATAGTTCAACTTCTAAATACGAGTAGAAAGCGCTTATCTCAAAATATATAACAATTGAATTTAAGTATTGCATATACTATGACTATCAACTAATAAAATCAACGAATTTGTAGTTTAAAGATATCGAACGAACCAAGAATATCAACATTCCTACTACGATCTGTTAGTAGAAGTTGATCCTAAAACTTACTTAGAGTACGTAGTACTATTTACTAATCTTTGCTTAGAGGTTAAAAATAAATAATTATATTAATCTCTTTCCCTTCTCCTTCAAAAGTGAACATTTAAAAGGTTGTTCAGTAGGTACAAAACAATATGTAGGTACCTATTTAAAAATAAAATTGTTTACTCATGCTTTAAAAATGATTTCATTTTTTGTACGCCATTCCATTTCACTTGAAAAAGTAGGTGAGTGGCATCCATACTATTTTCTACTGGTCTATTTTCGAAAGGTAAACAATAGTTGTCTAATATTTGCTAGCTCTCGTCCTATTTTTTATTTTAGACTTCTGATATTTACTAAACCCTTACCCTATTTTTCATTCGATTTCATTCATTCACTCATTTATAATCAAAGCTTTTGTAATAATAATCATTTCTTATCACCAATTTCAGTGGTAGATAACAAAATGCTTCAGACAACGCATGCTAAATAAATGAACGTTTGTTCAACTTGAAAATTATATTGAAATTGGGTAATATTTCTGCCAAGCGAGCTTACAATTTACTACAACGCCAGACAACTAGTATTCCGTAACGTTATTGTATAAAGAGTGACTGAGGTATTGAAATACAAAACACAAATATATCATTCCAGGAGCCATATTAGGAACAATATTAGCAATTTCCAGTGCTTGTCGAATGTCATTCGCATTAACTTCGCCGAAGTGTATGTAACCATTTATCATGAAGCCTATTACAGCTTTTCGTTTTTGAAAGCAAAAGTGGTATTTATTGCACTTTACGACACGACAGTGCTTATAGTCTTGATTTTTGGTGCGGTAATATTTTTTGAAAGACTGATATAAATTTAAACTGTTCTCTTTAGCAGCAAATAATATCAGCTATAACTATTGCCATTAGTTTTGGCTTTATTTCGTAGAAGATAAAATAAAATAATATAAAAATAAAATAAAGATAAGTATATAATTATGTATTAACATAATAAGGAATGTCTTTAATATAATGACTGTTTTTATTTTTTTTCAGAAATGGATCGTTTTCAAGGGTTTTTTTTATTATCGTTCATTGTAGCTTATCCATTTATTATAGTTTTAGGCTTATCTGTAGTTAAAGTTGCTGTAAGCAGAATATTCGAATATTTATAAATTTATTTATTTACATTAAATGAATGTCACTAGTTTTAGTGCTACGAAGGTCGCCCTAACTAACAATAAGTAGTACAGGAAATTTGGCAAACTATAACACACTGTGGTTGAACCGCACCGCCTCGAGCTAATATCAGCAACTTGCAGACTGGAATGACAATAATAACGTACGTTCAACTAAAGCCGCAACTTAGCAGAAGCTAACTCTGATAAGTCAGTATCGGTACGGGAGCAGAACTTGCAACCGCTTCGAAACTTTGACACAAACTTAATCCAGTTCGGTTACAACTGATACGAACGGAATGTTGTATTAAAAGGAAAGATTTAAAGTTGTCGGGGCGAAGTTAGGAGAAAATAAATTAAGTTTAAATAGTTTAGTAACTTTAGTGCTAATTTTTATCTCATTTCACAAAATAATACCAATTCTAAGCTAGCTTTTGGCACGTATTTCATAAGACGTGGTACATTTGTAGTAAAATTTAACGAAGTTTATAGTAATGAAACTTTTCTTTGATTTACTTGTTTCACTTTTTTCTAGTATCTTATCACGTATCCATTATTTTCTAATTAAAAATCTAAAAATTGTTTCATATATTTTTCTCCAATTACTTTCCTTAAAATTTTACATTTATTGAAAAATTTTATATCGCGATTAACTCTAGTAGATAAGTATGAAGTTTACGCTAAAACGCATACTTGGTTAATTTCGAAGCAAGAATAGAAGAGCAAGAAAATTAACTCTCATACTTTTATCTTCATAAATAACAGCCTTTTACAAGTTTTTATATCCTATTCCACATTCGGGGTAAATTTTTCAAACACCCTTCTTTAATATGTACATACATTGTAAAAGTGTCATGCATACTAAATTTTATTAAGTCCTTACACACGAAATTGGTGTTTTGTATGGTCGGAAGGTCGGAAGAACTTAAAGTCGATTATTTATACTAATATAATAAAACTGAAGAGTTTGTTTGGTTGTATTTTTGTTTGTTTGTTTGTTTGAACGCGCTAATCTCAGGATTTAGTGGTCCGATTTGAAAAATTCTTTCAGTGTTAGATAGCCCATTTATCGAGGAAGGCTATAGGCTATATATCATCACGCTAAGACCAATAGGGCACCTAGGAAGAATATTTCAAAATCGGGGTTTTTTTTCCTTTTGAGAGCTTCCGCTGCGTAAACGGTTAAAGTTTCGCACAAATCATGTATGACAGAATTGGTCCTATTCCACGGGGACGAAGTCGCGCGCAGAAGCTAGTTATATATATATATTATTAAATATATATATAATTAATTATATATGTTTATTTTTGTTATATATTATTATATATGTTTATTAAATATATATATATATATTTAATTAATCAAAATAATTAATAAAGTACGGTAGTTCATTGATACAAAAAAAAAAACGTTCGGACGGGAATCAATAAAAATGAGCGAGAGATTATCGTACATGATCCACTTTTCATTAGATGTAATGATTCGATTTAAAATTCCTTCATTATTAATGGTTGAGTAATGTAACGCAGCAGTCTAAGCGCGTTTGTCGGTTTGATTCACTCAATTCATGAGGTACCCACCTATCAAGCTTTTTTAAGTTCCCAATTTGCTTCAAGTGGATTAAAACACTTTTATCACTGACGCCACAGTCTGGAGCTAACTCGGACGTGGTTTGTGATGGATCCGCCTCCACAATAGCCTTCAATTCTTCATTATCAACTTTGTTAACTTCTACAGGTCCAAATTTCCAGAACGAAGACGTTGGAACCAAAAAGCCACTGTGTTTTCTTTTGCGATACCGCAGCCATACACATCATTAACCCTTTGAGCAGTTTCTGCAGGACTAATGCCACGGTGGAACTCGTACTCGTAAACAACACGATATTCCAAGCTTTCAATTTTGTACGGAAAAGATGAAAAACAAATGAATCACGGTTTTCAAAACGCAAATTTTTAAGTAAATTAGCTGTATAGATTTTGGAATTATTAACCAAAGAAGAAATATTTGAGATAAAAGTAGCCAGTGTCACAAAACGCCAATTTCATATGTGAGGGCCTAATAGTAGTAGATTCAGTTTCCGCAATAATTATTTTATGAAGACTAGATTTATAATAATGCGATTACACTTCTAGATAAAAAAAATATATTTTTTATTTACATTATTTTCTTATAGCATATTGTGATGGTAATGTTAATTAAATTTATCTACGTCATCCGAGTATGGTTAAGATATAGATAGATAGATAGATAGAATATACTTTATTGCACATCACTCAGAAAAGATTTACACAAAACAGATATACATAGTTTATAGAGTTATAAAAAATAAATAAAATTGCAATAAATTCGTAAGTTTAGTATATTAAAAATTTGAAGAAAATGCTCTAGGTAGATAATTATATTGTAAAATTTCGATATAAATATTCTGTAGAAACTTTGAAGTACCCATTACAAAAATAAATATAATCAATATAACCCTTTCTAAAACGCATCGTTAAAACATTCCAAAATCAATAATTTTTGTAATCAAAATAATCACATTCATTAAAAAGTGGAATCTACAATGATAGCGATATTCATCTCAATATTACAGGCTTGTCTATTAATATTGTTTATTACCTAAAAGCTACCTTTAATCCCATCATTAATAATATATTTTTCTTATTTATTATAACACATTAGGATTACATTAAATTTATTGTCTGTTCGACATTCAGCTATAAATATTGATATCGCATTAATGTCTCTGTGGATAACAAACAATTATCTACAGTGACGATCTCGGACAAAGCTCTTAGGACATAATCCGAATCGATGTTCGCGTTAAAACCTCTCAACGCTTGATTTCATTAAGAAGCTATTACTCGAGAAAGGTTAAATGAATAAAAGTTTTCGATTCATTGATTTTGAAAGATTAATGGGTAAAGCGCGTGCCTAATGACTTACTGGCAAAATAATGATTAAATTTCGTCTTTTCTTTTACCAATTTATAAACATACGTTACTGGTTCAGTGTGACTTAGATTTATTTTTAGAATACTTGATGGAGGAGAATGAAATTTCGTACACTTATAGTTTACTAGCTTTTGCGCGCGACTTCGTCGGCGTGGACTCCTCTCCTATTGGTCTTAGCGTGATGACACATAGCCTATAGCCTTCCTCGGTACGTGGGCTATCTAACACTGAAAGAATTTTTCAAATCGGCCCAGTAGATCCAAAGATTACCGCGTTCAAACAAACAAACAAATAATCAAACAAACAAACTCTTCAGCTTTATATATTAGTATAGATATAGAGAAGGAGTACAGAATGACAACAAACATGAAATGAAACATATTAATGTTTTTAAAATTTTGCATAAAAATATACTAAAAAAAAAAAACATTACACACTAGTATGTATTTGACAAACACACGCATATTACTCTTTTGTTGAATGTCAAAGTCTGTAGTCTAAATGAAATTTTTTAAAAAAGGTTCTTTATTGTCATTATTATTATTATTATTTTAATTACAATTTTTAATTATGGTCGAATTTCGACCACTGAGTGACCACTAGTAATAGTAAATAAGAAATACATAAAAAATGAAACACTATTCATATAGAAGTACATTTAGGTTATAAAACTATTATATCAAATTAAATATCTATGTCGTAAATTGTTCCAACTTTCTAAATTGTTTAATGAATTTTAATATTTCAAGAAAGCGTTATTAAATAATGTTCTTATTGCGCGCTACGTTGGCGCAACGGTTACAGTACTGGTTTGTGGCTGTTGCGCTGGCGGTTGCGGGTTCGATCCCCACACATGACAAACATTTGTATTTGCCATACACAATATTTTTGCCGTGGTCTGGATGTTTGTGCAGTCTTAGTTGGTCTCCCAACCGTGCCTCGGAGAGCACGTTAAGCCGTCGATCCCGGTTGTTATCATGTACACCTGATAGCGATCGTTACTCATAGTAGGGAATATATCCGCCAACCCGCATTGGAGCAGTGTGAGGATTAAGCTCTGATCCTTCTCCTACATGGGGAAAGAGGCCTATGACCAACCGTGGGATATTACAGGCTGAAGCGTAATGGTCTTTTTGATTTAAACAATATTTTTTATCATTTGCATTCAATATATATACTATAGTCCTGTAATTAGAACAAAATTAAGTGTTGCTTATAGTTGCATCTTAATATAAAAGTACAGAGTTTTGTACGAATTCATTCACATTCATATTTCGCAATTTAAAAAACTCTAAGACGTAACTAACAGAAGCCGCCCTGTAACAAAGGGGAACAGACGCAAGAGAAGCATGCTTACTAATCCTAAGAGCCATACGAAATGTTATAAAACGTGTGAACTGTCGCACAATGTACGGAGAACTCTCAACAAAACTTCACGTTCAAACCCTGCACTTCGTCTCATGTATTCTGCACACGGAACAAATATAATTTGGCCCTCGTTAACATACCTTTGTCTCACACGCCCGTATAGCCATCTCCTTTCTACGTAACCATGATACACGGCTGGCTTGGTTTTAATTATACCTCCAGGAAAGATATTGGCTCTGTAAGGTATAGCCGTTTTGCTGGTCGCAGGAACTTCAGGAAATAAATGTATAACCTAATTAAATAAATAATAGTAATCAAGATTCAATATAACTGTTTAATTTAATATAAGCAGTACCTAATATTTTTTCACTACACGTTTCTATATCACAATTTCACCATACTCCTACCTCTTCAAATACAGGAATGGAGATTGTTACGATACTCCCCGCTCTGAATTTTAATATCTTCATATTACCTAAACAGCCCACCGTCGGTATTAATATCCATGCGTAGGCTGATCTTCATCTCTGAGACTTAACAAGACTTTCTCATAATGCGGATTTCGAGAGGAGACCAAATATACGAACCGCAACGCAAATTGTAAATACACTGCTATAGTACAAACCAGGCCTTGAAATTGCTTGCTGTGCAAAGATAAATGCAAGCAACCGAGATGTGTGCTTACGTACAGTGGGCAACATTTCTAAGGTAATAATTTTGCAGTACTATAGTAGGTATGTTAAGGACGTAAAGACCGCTACAGATCTCGTTTGAGTGTGCCACTGTATGTAGTGTAGACGATACTGTCTGCGGTAACCCGCACACTAATAGATACATATATAAAACGAGTATTGTTGTATGCATTTTCGTCGCTATTTTGTGTGGTTTAAGGATCATTTTGGTTCGTATAATTAATTCAATACAGTTAGATGTGAGTGATGTTGTATCTTTTACAAACAACCCTTAATCTGGGATCCCTAAAAGTTTAAAGCGAATGCAGTGTTTGTTTGAGAAGCTGAATTTTTGTTTCTGACAGCAGTGTTGTCGATAGCTTGATATTCATCTACCTTTACTCCTATACGTTATAGGACAAGATAACAATTTGTTTTTCTTTGCTATTGATTGCATGGAGTTAAACTTCTATTGACAAAGTACTTTTGTGATCTCGTTCACTAACTAAATAAAGAGTAAATTTTAATAAAATATCAATTAATTTATTTAAATATATAAAGAGCGATTATTATTATTCGTGTTTAATAAATTCCCGTCTCATGTTTGATGTACAAAAAAAAAAATGATAAGTCTTAATCCGCCTGACATGTTCCTCCCACGTTAAAAAGTGCTTATTGAGTATACCTATTATTCTCTGAAGGCGTCTGTGACTTCGTGCGCATAGAATGATTGGTCAGCCAAAATTCTATATTAAGATTCTTTGGTATAATTTTTTTATTACTTAAAGCGTATGTGTATACGTCATATACTTATTCTAATTTCTTTTTAATTCTAATTCCTTAGCAAAAACAATTATTTGTACGTCATTAAAATTGTCTCGATTGCAAAGTATCGTACACAACAGATATAAAGAAATTTAAAAGAAGAAATGCCTTTTATATCATAATAGGTACATTGATATTTTAGTAGTTTAGGTTCCATTGGTATCACCAATGAAAAAAATTTGCGAGCAGGTTAGATTAGGTGTAAAATTGTAGTAGTCGTTAAGACGTTTTTTGAATAAAACTATCTGTACTATTTATTCGTAAATCAGAAGACATTATAATATGAATATAGACAGTATACCTTTACTTTTAATACAACAATTTTAAAACGCACTAAAAATTACATTATAAATATTTTATTACATTTAAATTATTATCTGCATATCTTCAAATCGTCAAGACATTTCAGAATAAACATACCCTTACAAAGTCAGTTGGACGATGTCTTAATATTACGTTAACTATGTTGTACTGAAATTAGCATATTCAAAATATTTTCTCAACAAAACAAATGTTCAGAATAGTCCGACCAGTCATACAATGCCAGCTTGCCCCGCCTACTAGCTTAGAGCCGGTTGCAAATAAGGTGCGTGGGTTCGATCCCGGCTCAGACACTTGTTGACGACGTTGAAATGTATTAATGATATCACGTACAAATGACAAATCTTTACTCAACTCTAGGTGACATTTAATGATTATATATTTATTAACAAACTATGTCACCTGGTTGCACCTGCTCTTACGTTCACAATTCCACTTCTAGGATTTCTAACTTCTATAAAACTTTACTCAATAGTATTTCTGTGGTCTGTGACTCAAAGTATTTCTAATAGAGGAAAACTAAATCAATATATCAAAAGATTAACTTGTGTAAATGAAACAGATTATTTTTATAACCTTCCCTTTTTCTTTAAAGATTATAATTATATAGTAGTTTCAAATTCACAGTTGGTTGAAATTTTTTTTAATGCTAACTTTGTACAAGGTTTTGCATGACAACTACTGCCTAGACATTTAGACAAGTAATAGATCAGCTAAATCGATGGAGCCGTTATTGAATAAACATGGTTTACGATTAATCTATTGGAAACAGTAAAATGGTGAGTTAAGTGGTTCAGGTTTTCGATAGGCTTTCTAGGCAAAACAGTCGATTAACAAAGTAAAAAGGCAAAACAAACTATTTTGCTGCAAATGAAATTAATTTCATATAATAGGCACAGTTTTTTACCAGTTCACGATTTGACAATTTGCAATATTAAATATAATAAAATGGTAGGAAAGTCAAAACTGTAAATTGAATATTTTTTTAAAAGAATACTTGGAGTGTGATCTACAATCGATACCGAAGCCAAAAATATCGTTTTTATGTCTGTTTTATGTCTATGTATATTTTTGTCTGTTTGTCTGTTTGTCTGTATGTATGTCCGGGATAAACTCAAAAAGTACTGCATGGTTTGATTTCAAATTTGGCATGAATATTATTAAGAAGTCGGGTCAACATATAGGCTACATATTATCACGCTATCACCTACGGGGAACGAGTCGTCGGCAGCAGCTAGTTTGCAATAAATAGATTACAACCCAACAATATTCACAACTATCATTTAATGTCCATTTATTTTACTAAACCCGTATGCTCAATGTTAAAACCACTAACGACTTAACTAATACTCAGTAATAACTCGCTTCATTAGGTAGTGTCCTTTCAGAGCGGCCCCCATTGTCTAAAGTTGAATACTTGGCGAGTACTGAGTAGAGAGAACAAGTCCAAACAACCAAACTTAGTTATCAAAACAAGCGGGTTCTCCTTCAACAACAGACTTTTGAATTATTCTCGGTAATACCGCGGTATTAGATGCTCATTGCAAAAATTAATTGTAATAATAAAAATATTATTCGAATTTCGAACTTTACTGAACGTTGAATTAATTTTTATAATTTATATTTTCAGAATACGTTTCGTGCTAAATAAATTACTTTTGCATAATTTGATAAATGTTGTATTTACTTGAAATCATTTAGTATCTATACTCAGAAGAAAACAAATAAATATTTTTTTTTTTTTTTTTTAATCTTTATTTATTTATAGAGGGTTTATTCATACACTGAATATGCCACCCTCATAGGGCCTTATATTAATTTTATCTACGCTTAACTACTAGTTTGTACAAGTTATACATTATTACAGCCTCCGCTGACAATGGATTGCTCAAAATCACATTACATAGACCCAAATCGAACAAATTAATATTATATTTAACCAAAAAATCCCACCTCTCCGACTCAACGCGAACACATTCGATCAGAACATGGTACACGTCTTCAATTACTTCACATTCTGAACATTTTGGGGTTGGAGACTTGCCAACTAAATATGCAAAACCATTTAGGGGAATGTGTCCAGATCGAAGTCGGAGAGCCACAACAAGATTATTTCTATTAATTTTTATGCCTGTGAACCATGGTATATGAGGAAGTGACGGTTGAATGGTTTTGTACCATATGCCCTTACTGAGTGACCTAGCATCAAAATGTTCCTTCCACATATCAGTACATCTTCTCTTAACTAAGCTAAATAATTCACTGAAATATGGAAGAACCAAATGTGTTACACCATCTGAACATGCTTCGTTTGCAAGCCGGTCTACTTCCTCATTTCCAGGTATTCCTATATGTGAGGGAATCCATTGAAGTTTTACAACTTTACCTGTAGACTGAATAATTTGAATGGACTTAATAATTTCATAAGCGATGGGTGCGCCTCGACATATAGTTGTACATTTCAAAATATGTTGAAGGGCACTTTTTGAATCAGATAAAATTACAAAATTTTTCGGCTCTAATGCATCAATATATGCTATTGCTTCTGCTATCGCTGTTAATTCTATATGCATGATTGACATAAACTCTGAATCTATTTTAAATTTAGCTGACCTCCCTGTTTGCAAATCGAATAAAGCCATACCAGATACATTTTTTCCTTTACATCCGTCCGTATAAATTTTATAATAGTTTTTATAATTAATATTAACATAATTTACACATATATCTTTTAACACAGAAGCATTATAACTTTTCTTGAAATTATCTACTCCAGTAATATTACATTCAATTATATTGGTTAAATTGATATTGTTGACCCAAGTATCTAGCGAAAAACATTCTAAATTTAAACTTTTACAGAAACTAATAGATTTATACTGATCGTGTGTGATTGCCAATAAGGGTTTATTTTTACGTCTCCAAGATCTAGTTTTAAATATTATATTTAAAAATTCACACCACAGATAGGCAATGTAATAGCAACGCATTAGTATCCTGCTTTAAATAACCTATTGTTTTCATTTCCCCTACCCACGCACTTATTGAATTTTAAAATTAAGTAATGTCTCTCACGTTTTATGAATTTATTACATAAAACATTACATTGACGCTTTCATTTTTAATATGTAGTTTTGTCCACGTTAAACTATTCCTTATCCTGTAACAAAGTAATTAAAAAAGTTTTTTTGTAAACAAATATTTTTTTTTTCATTTTTAAGGTAATAATATAAAGGTTAACTTTACTGACAGTAACGTAAGTTGTTACGTCGCCCCTCAGCAAGGAAAGGCTGGCAAGCAGCAGCCCCATCAAATTTTATCATAGCTACTGACAATGTTTTGGCGAGCGACGTCAGTTCATGTTGACAAGTGCCAATAAACAGTCTCTCGAAGAAAACTCTTTTAACCCCCAAACAAGACAGCAAACATGCAGTATGCACTTAATATTTTCGCTGTGACGGGTACATAATGAGATTACTCTGTTTGTACTCGGCTTTAATATGGCTTCAGGTGTTTTATTTATATAAAAGAATAACTTTATATCGTAAAACGTAATTGTGTAATTAAATTATTGCACGCATCATGTCATTAAACCCGAATAAATATCAGTTAAAGTGTTGCTGCTTCAAAAAAAAACTTCAACACTGACAAATTAATGTGTATTACAAAAATATTGTTGTCATTTGAAGCAAATACTTTTTTGTTAATAGGTATTAGTAGATTAGGAGACGTTGAATTTTTTTAAATTAAATTATGATATTAATTTTATGAAAATTGACTATTTTTTACCTCATTATGCGATGCCGTTTGAACATAACATCGCGCCTACTATAGCTCTTAATAGTGATTACTTGCAGCATTTACGCGTTTTATTGCGTTATTAGAGCTTACGTTTATATGCGAGTTATTGTATTTCATCATAACCTTTAAACCTATATTTAAATATACATATAAGTGGTTTTATATGAATTCATTATGTATTATGGCGGATAATACGAGTTTATCACGCTATTTACAGGTATAACTATTATTCTTATTAATTCTATATTTTAAAGTTGATGCGAGTTTATGGACATTTTAAACACAATACAACAGTTTCGAAATGTATATTTTCTCCAATTCAATATTGAAATCTCAAACTAAATCAAACAAAAGTAATAATAGGTACATTGTTATACAATCATAATTACAACTATTATTGTGTGACACACCTACACACCCACACAGTCACAAAAGGCTCGAAATCCTTGCGCTGTTTGTTTAGGATCTTAACTTAGTTTTGTTAAGTTAGTAAATTATACCTGTGTTAATAATAATTTATCCACCTGCTTAGTATAACAGTCAAAATAAGCGTGCCTGTTACGTAGTTTCAGCGGACCAATTTCGTTGTTTCTAATGTTTTCCAATCTACGCCACTATTTTTAAAGCTATAAGGTTCATATTTAAGTGGATGTTATTTAATTTTCCTAATACTGTGTCTCCTTATCCGGGATAGCAGAACGGAACCTCTTTGAAATTCCTCGCCGGAGTTATATTCAAATCCTATAAGCAAGTTCTTTGTGTGAATAAGACATTGTGAAAAAATATTACTGTTACCAAATAAAAGACAAAAGGGAACTAAATTTATTCTGAATGAATGTAATATGTGAAATTTACTGAGGCATTTCTTGACAGAATTCCATTAGAATAGACAAAAATAATTTAATTTCTAAGCACCAGAAGTAGAAAGTGAAACTAATAGCTAACTTATATAGAAAATTATATTATAGAAAAATAGTCAGTTTGTAACTATTTCGAAACTAGTCAGCCTAATATACTGAAACAATAGAAACTCGACTAAAGAAATATTATTCGATCCAGCTTTACAACATACATATAAGTACGTTTTTAAGCTTTTACAATCACTATCAACACTTTTACTAAGACGGGACTGCCGCGATTATCATTTTAAAACATCCACTACCACTACAGCCTATCACAGTCCACTGTTGGACATAGGCCTCCACAAGTTCGCGCCCGACATTATGACGCGAACTCATGTGTTTTTCCCATAGTCACCACGCTGGGCAGGCGGGTTGGTGACCGCAGGGCTGGCTTTGTCGCACCGAAGACGCTGCTGCCCGTCTTTGGCCTGTGTATTTCAAAGCCAGCATGGATGGTTATCCCGCCATCCGTCGGCTTTTTAAGTTCCAAGGTGGTAGTGGAACTGTGTTATCCCTTAGTCGCCTCTTACGACACCCACGGGAAGAGAGGGGGTGGCTTCATTCTTTAGTGCCGTAACCACTCAGCAACCAATTTTAGAACATAAAACTTGATATTTTGGCGACGTTGTTGTCACCCGTGACCATGGCGTCTGTAACGTATACCTACCAATACCTAACTACAATATTGTACATGTAAGGAAGGAGTTCAAGATATTTAGAGAAGAGATGTGTTAAAACAAAAGCTGAGAGCAGTACTAAGCATCTAAGATTGAGCAAAATATTAATAAATTTATAGACAAACAGCTGTATTTGTTCTACTCCTGGTAAGCGTTTCTTTTACAAAACATAAACATGACGTCTTGAAATTAAAACATCTGGTCAGCGACAAACAAAGTAGTTTTATTTTTATTTTGTGGTATTGTTGCTTAAATGTAAATGTTAATAAGGATGGATAAATTGACAAGTACTGTAAGTATTATTTTTACAATGAAAATTCGCAAATTGACTTGGAAATTATGCAGAAAAAACCGTGACCTGTCCAGTAAACTATAATTAAATATTATCTGTTCTTTTTCACATTCTATTTACGATATTTTTTATTCACTAACTGTTGCTGACTTTTATTGCTTAGAAATCAAAGTCATAATGTACTGAATTACTCCCTCAACGACAAAATTAAAAATATACAATATTTATTTTAAAAAAATAATCTATTTTTATATCTGTAATTATCTTCAAAAATCAAGCAGAATAGAGGTTTAATATTGCACGTTCAGTAATAGGTAAAAACACTAAAACGTCTGTTAAATCATGCTTTTATTTAGTTTTAATAAAAATCCGGAAACATACCTTCCGCACTGCAACCTTCATTACAAAAGTTTACCACAAACTTTCATCGCTTTAAGACGACTTTGAAAGGGCTTAAACCGGTAATTATTTATTTATAATCAACCGAAACTCAAAAAATAAAGTTCCGTATTCCTAAATTTAGGAACAAAGAAGTTTTATAGAAAACTTTTATCGTAAGTTAATATATCCCATTAGGAATATTATTTACAAAAAATCAACCTTATTTATTGTATATATGCTCGTACTTTATAAAAGTCCGACTTGTCTACTATTGTTAGCTTCTGCTACTCATTCTCAGCGGTGATGAATTAGTCAATCAATCAGTCAGGAAGAGGGAGGATATTATATAAGTTTAGATAAGATAACACAGTTAGAGAACTTTATTTTCTTAAAAAAGAGATATGGACTTAATGTTTGATTTACAACTTCGCTAACTATTCCACTCATTTAAAACATATGTTTTTGAATGATCAGAGGAATAAAATAATAATAATTCCTTGAAGTTGACTTACAGTCACATTATTGTAGTAGTGGTTCAATTACTACTTATCTAGATAAACATCCATCGCAAACTATAGACAAAAGAAAAATGTTTTGACATTTATAAAGAGTTTAAATAAAATCCATTAGGATGGCTAGTTCTCCTATGAACTGAAGATTAAATATAATCTTCATAATCTTAAAGTCACTGAGTAACAAAGCAAACAAACACGTCAGCCGACCAATAAACTAAGTTTACACCAGCCCATGTTATAATCCTTGCGAGTAAAACTGGTGTACACCGCCTGCGACTCATTAATTTGCCCCTTGCCGCCTCTTACGGGGATTTGTGGAATTACTACTGTTTATTTCGCTGTCAACTTAAATAATGATTGTTCCACATTTGTAAACCTTGTGTTACCGTTTGCTCGATTTGTAATATGTGTATGGAATAAGGCCTAAACTAATGACGATCGTTAAGGGAGTTTAGAGTTTGACTAGTTCGATATATTATTAAGGCAGTAAATATCAAACTTAGTAAAAGTCTATCTTAAGTCTTCTCCTATAATTCTGTCATACAAATTGATCACTAAGAATCCTTATCTGTGCAAAAATATAACACAACTACACAAGTATAAGTAAGTAAGGTAATCCGTTGTATGTCTATTAGAAAGGAGATCTGAGAAATACTAATATGCGGCGATGATTATGATACAGGGGTTAATGGCTTCATATTCTGCATACTTAAGAAAAACTCATAAAATGTTTATAGCTTTATGGCAGATACTACATCGCGAAAACATTACACCGTCGCCGTCGTTACCTCATTTTATAACGATCATATCTCTACTCAATTTACACCTATAATTAAACATTAAATTAGTTAAAAAATTTAAATACGTCTAGAGTTTCATAAATAGTTGTAGGCATACACACATATTTACATTTTTTACTTGATAAATGTTCAACAACTTTCTTGGCTTTACCAAAGGCTGTCAATAATGAATGTACAACATTCTAATTTACATGGTATGTGGACATGACAGTGTGTTCGAAAAAAAATTATAAGTCCCACGTAATACGTCCTACGAAAAACTAGTACTTTAGTTTTTTAGTTTTATATCTGGGTTTCTTTGCGAACTTGAATTTTTTCTAATCAAGCGAACTATAGTTAAAGGATAATATATTTTGTTGATTGTGCTTGCACATAATTATGTACGTATGCAACTAAAAATTAGAATACATTTTGTTTGTGTAGAAATTATAAATTTAATTTAATCTTAGATGTACGAGTAGGTATAAGTATAGTAAGGGAATATATCCGCCAAGCTCTGATCCTTCTCCTACATGGAGAAAGAGGCCATGCCCAACAGTGGGATATTACATGCTGAAGCTAGTAGGTATAAGTTAAGAAGTAACATTTTTAAGGATAGTTTAAATCACAAAAGCGACGTTACTATCCCTTTCAAAATACTTCTTGATTAAAGGTTTAAATTAGAAGTGTCTTTACATGTTTTAAGAGTAAAATCCGATCCTTAAGAAGTCAAAGATTTTCTAATAAAATAAGAAGAATTTTTTCAACTGACTTATCAAAAAGTCATGAATTTTTTGATTATCAAAACATGTTTTTCAAAAAACTCCTTTGGCAAGACATAATAACATGCAAACCTAATTCCGCAGTAAACCTCCATCATACTTTTCCCTCATTCAATTTGCATGGATGTTTGGCGTGTTGGAAACGTCAGCAATCCGGGCTAATGGAATTGCACTTACATATACACCCTTTTTAGCCGACATCTAAAAAAGGAAGACGTTTTTCATCCTCTTATTTATTGTGCGTATATTTACGCGATGTATTTACATATGATTATATTGGTGAAGTGTGAATTTGTTACATTCTTTTTTTATTTTACTTTTTTATTAAGGAGATAACTATCGTAAACACTCATTCCTCATTACTTTTAATTTATAAACGTGGTTTATATATTTTTAACACTACTTATTATTTACGACAAAGCTAAAACGTCAAAACAACACGTTCTCTATACCCTGAGGACCAAGATAAATTTAGACATTTATGTTACCTTTATTATTTGTCAGCTATCAAATCTACTGAATACATGTGGAGCGTATAACTATTATAGTTCAACATATATAGTATTATAATATGACGGACATAGTCCTATTATACAATATAATTTTTAATGTCACCAAGGCGTCAGTAGAATCGTAATAAGATGAAACTCCTTTCTTCCATTTGTATCTAATATATGTATGTACTCTTGGAACTTTAGCAGCATAATAGTTTTAACAGCTATTTCAATTGAAAATAAATATATAAAAAATTAAAAAAGCCAAATAAAAAAATCTTCGTTAATTCTAACAATAATATAATTTTTTGGCGCGTCCAAAGCGCCTGTACGGTGGTACGGAACTTCTGGCGTACGAATCTGACTAGCACTTAATATTTATTTTTATTCTTGTAAAAGTATGTGGTCAAGTCACAGATCACCCCAAGTATACCTAGGTTTTAACATTAGTACTTAACACGAACAACAAACAAATTAACACGTTAGCTTAAGAGCCGTTCATTTGAGTTAAAGATCCCGTATTAATCACAAAATAACTACTTTTTGATTGTTCAAGAACTTAAATAAAGCCATTTCAACTCAGGCAAGAGGTCAATAAGTGTAATGATTATTATAGTAGCATGTAAAATGTAAAATATTACCTTTAAAGGCGTGTGGTCGAGAAATAAAACATTTAAACTTTGTTTAGTTAATCATTCGCGCTATTGTTTGTTTAGGATACAGTCCTTTAATATTTATAATAATATTTCGTTACAATGACTGGACCACCCCGTAGGATATGAAATGGATTTAAGCTGATGCAATCTCTATGTTGACAATGACAGAGGTTTATTAAATAAATATTGAATGTAATGAGATTTTTTTAAAATTATGTAAACTATTTATGATGTTCCGTCTTTAGGATTTCGTAAACAACATATTGAAGCGCATTTTTTTACCGTAAATAACTTTGCTAAAGCCAGGTTATGCTATAGATTTTATGTAATAACTTTAAAATAAGTGTATGAATAATAATTATATAATCAAATCTCAGTGTTTCAAGAAATTAACTTTATTCTTTATACAAAGTCAAAAATCTTTAATTTGTGCAAATGATAGTTAAATTACCATACGAAGTGAATTTCTTTTTTTTAATTTAAATGTTAGTCGTTTAGCTAAAAGCTGTCGGTTACAGATGACCTTAAATGGACTTGGTAGAATTTTAATAAGATTCTATTATTTTCACAATATTTAATCAAACTATTTACAAGTATCACATGATTTTTTTTTTCATCCAAAATGTATAAATAATTCCAGCTGGACACATATTTATATCCAACGCATAAACCAATAAATTCCTAAGATCGTAGTCTTATTGATGTGGCGGATTTTATGTGTACGTAAAATCGATACGGTCTCACCACAATTTGCTTTTGATGGCGCGCGCGGGTCGAAGTCGCTATCTCACCGAGTTAAGAACCCACGGTAAGGAAGTGGTAATTTCCCAGGAGATGAGATATTCGATGCTTTGCCCCGGTCGGTTGACACTCTCTACGTTGGGGCACTACATTTTGAAGGTAATTTACAACATCAGAGTCATTTAAGGCTATTAAATATGGCGGAAGTATAAAACGCTCAAACTCCTTATGAATAGATTGTAAAGAATAATTCATACCGCTAGATGATTAGGATTTCACTATCCCGATTTTTATTTTCTACTAGCTGTACCACGACTTCGTCCGCGTGGAATAGTGGCTTTGGACAGCATTTTTTGGACATATCTTTTGGTTTATTATGTTCAACGTGATTCTTTAAATTGGTATAACTTTTTTGAACATTAAATACTAACTTTTTTGATGAACCAATTGGTATGAAACAAACACTAAATGTTAAGTGAAGCTTTCCACTATATATTAGCAAAAACCGCATCTAAATCGGATAAGCCGTTTTTGAGATTAGCGGGCACAAACATATTACATTTACATTTTTATTATATGTATTGATGATTTAAACTTCACGCGTTTGACAGTTTGCAAGACAAGACAATACAATAAAAACAACAAAACAGTGATAAATAACGAATGAGTATAAACAAGACAACATGCTGCTAAAAAATATAATCTATACTAATATAATAAAGCTGAAGAGTTTGTTTGTTTGTTTGTTTGTTTGTTTGTTTGTTTGTTTGTTTGTTTGTTTGAACGCGCTAATCTCAGGATCTACTGGTCTGATTTGAAAAATTCTTTCAGTGTTAGATAGCCCATTTATCGAGGAAGGCTATAGGCTATATATCATCACGCTAAGACCAATAGGAGCGGAGTCCACGCCGACGAAGTCGCGCGCAGAAGCTAGTTTACAATAAAACAACAACACATATCACATATCATGCATATTCATATCGTGATACGCGCTGGTAAGCAGTTGTCAGAGTTTAACGAAATTATTTCCAATCCGGCATACATCGGGGGCGCTTGACTCTGGCGTTGTAAAAAATTCAGCCAGTTGCAATCCCGGTTTATCCGAACGCAAATAAATCTGTCAATTTCACTCAGCCTCCCGAAGCCTATTCACTAGCTGTACTGGGGGGATATTCTCGAATTCGTTCGAAACTATCAAAGTCATGCTATAAACAGAAGATAAATTGTCTAGTTGTCCGACAAGTACCTGGTACCTGTCAATTTGTTTCTCAAGTCATTATTATGGTTTTTACACACCCAATAGAGAGTCAAAAAATCGTTTTTATAAATTTTAAATCTGTTTCTTAAGTAAGGCGAATATTTTTTTTGATTGTTCCATTGAATACAGATACAAAGAGTAGAATTGTTCCGTGATTATAATTATATAATATACTTCTTATGTAATTAATACATTTATAATTTATTCACATTAATTTGCAATTCAAATCAATTATTTGTGGTGCTTTTTGATTTTCAAAATGATTTTTCACATGTTTATTTTTGTTTTTATCGTATACGATATATTTTCGTACGATCCGTAATCAACAATAGTGACCTTTTCCCCTATTGACGATCGAAATCGAGTTCATCCAGTCGTAGCGTGTATCGGGAGAGCTCCAGTCTGACTCCAAATGAACCGATCAAATGAACTGGCTCTGCTATTCGCCTCGCTTGCGCAGTACATTACATCTTCGACAAATCGTATTAGTCTTGTGAATGCATGGATTCGTGGATTAATTGATTCAGATATTAGTAAGTAATTGTATTAGACATTAATCTTCGTGTTTCGAATTAGTATTCTCGGTCTATTAGATGAAGATGGCGACGAGATGCGTTTATATAACTCGAATACAGAAATTTATTAACACTTTATTGATGTTATGGAATATACATAGTATTAAATTTAGCAGCAGCATCAGCAGCATGTTATCAGTCAATTCTTTCGAAACTTCTGACACGGAGGCTAAAAAAAAGTTCACGTAGCAGTCAACCTAGTCGCGAATTTTCGTGTAATTCAATAATGGCTATGTAGAGATAATTCATATTCAATGGTAGAGTGGGAAGTCCTGATATAATATTGATGAGAAGGCCAGTCAGTCATAAAATGTTTACGTCGGTAATGTTTATTACGTATTTTCTACGTATGTTATACCGCTAGGGTTCGGGAATTCATATTCTGTTCCCGTATTATGATTGTGTGGATTCTGCCGATTGCTTTTCCATTTCCCGGCGTCGGTATTTTATTGCAAGCTATATTTCGAGAGAATAACTCCGATACACCCGATGAGATATTGAGATCTTGTATCGAGATTGTCGAGTAAACCGTATTGGTTTTTGATTGCCTTGGCGTATTTTTTCGTCTCGCATATTTTTAGCCGCATTTTTTTGGTCAACATATTTGTTGTTTACGTGTACATAAGAAGATATTGTTTTTGAAATTTTGAAATAAAACTCTTAAATGCAAGCAATAAAATAAACATCTCACACTTAACGGCTGGCATGCCATGATGTGAATCCTGTGTTTAAGGTACTGAAATACAAATAAAACACGAGCACAAACGCCGAGACCACGACAAACACTTGTATGGCCTCTTCAAATACTTAATTATTATATGCAAGAAGACCAACTAGTCCATCCAAAAAAAATGTATTTACTGAAAATAGTGTTTTTCTTAAAGCAAATACCAAGACAAATAAATAGTAATCTATATACCAGGGGTTCCCAATCTTTTTCAGCCCGCGGCGCACTCACAAATTTAGAATTTTGTCACGGCGCCCTATTTAGCTATTTAGCTATTTGAAAAATATACAGTAGAAAGAAATAGGCACCTATAATAATAATAATTAGGTTGATAGGAACAAAAATGAAAATGTCTGCTTACAATATGAAATTGATTTTTTTTAAATTAAAAGAATTGAAACAGACAATAACAAGAAAGACTTAATTCTTAAGAAAAACTAAGATAAAATACGATATTCAATATTCACTCAATCAAATCAATGTGACGGGTGAGCTTGGTGAATATTTGTAATTTTGTAGTTTCAGATAATACTCGTAATTATAGAGAATCGACTCACGGCGGCGCCCCTCTTTACTTTCTACGGCGCACCAGGGCGCCGCGGCGGCGCACAGTTTGGGAACCCCTGCTATATACATATGTATATGTAATATAACAGCAAGGAATATCCTGTTCAAAATTTGGAATCTCGGCAATCTGGGGAAGTATCTCATCCTTACCGAAGATCGCAGCGAAATAATTTGTTTTCAGGTAGTGTTGTGTTTCTGTGGTGAGTCCACCTTTGCCAGAGCTCCTGAGGAGAGTCGAGGGTAGAGTCGGCAACGCGGTTGCGATAATTCTTGTGTTGCAGGCATCTTAGGCTATGATAACCGCTTACCATCACCATGGTGGATATACGCTTGTTTGCCTTTGTTGTATAAAAATAATAAATTCATACATTTTACTACGATACATTTTATAACAATTCATATGCAAAATTAAAGGATTTTTATCTGATTTTATTACCCTTGAGGTAACTGATTCTTAATAAACCAACAAATTTTTAAATAAACAAAATCTATACATATAATAAAATGATAGAAAAGTCAATGTATGTCCGGGATAAACTCAAAAAGTACTGCATGGATTTACTTCAAATTTGGCACGAATATTATTAAGAAGTCGGGTCAGAATATAGGCTACATATTATCACGCTATCACCTACGGGGAACGAGCAGTGAACGCACGCAGACGACGTCGCGGGCAGCAGCTAGTCTCTAAATAAAAAAATACATTCCCCTGTAATCATCACATCATCATCATCACATCAGCCTATCGCAGTCCACTGCTGGACATAGGCCTCCCCAAGTTCGCGCCAGACATCCCGGTTTTCCGCAATCCTCATCCAGCCGACGCGACGCTGGCAATCTTACATAGATCGTCAGTACAATGGGCCGGAGGACGTCCCACACTGCGTTTGCCAAGACGCGGTCTCCACTCCAGGACACGTCTGCTCCAGTGGCCATCGGTCCTGCGACACAAGTGACCAGCCCACTGCCACTTCAACTTGCTAATTCTGTAATATAATTCTGTTCCCATGTAATAATAGGTACAAATCAAAATCATGTGAAATTTTTTTAAAATATTAATTTTATAAATTATCTCTAAAAGTAGTTTTTGTAATTGAGCTCTATACATAGGAAAACATAAGTAATAAATATGTCTTTTATATTCCTTGTATACTCGTATGTTATTGAACTAAAACTAAAAACTATTGTTTTGTGGCAACGTTTTATGGTCGTAATATAAACAGTTCATAATAATGTTTGTTTTGGAATGTTCGTTTTTTATGTCGAGCAAACTATAACTTCAGTTTTATTGTTTGAAATAACGTTTTCTATTAGCAAATTACATCAATTAAGGAACATTTATATTTTAATTATACATATTGTACATAAAATCAAACGTTTTAAACCTTCAGCTTAGGATAGACAATAACTAATTTCCTAAATTAATTTACAAAATATAAAAACATGTCAATGAAGTTTTTACTAAATTTTGTACCTATTATTATGTTTCGAAACATACCCGTAGTTAATATATAAGAAATTAAAGGTTTAGCGTACTTAACTAATAAAGCAATACAATTGTTTTTATGCAGAGTAAGGATAAATCCGCCACCAGTTGCCAGCCACGCGATTGTTGGCGAGAGTCCAAATTATTTTAAAAGCAACCCCTTTATGTTCTCGTTTTACTGGATCCAGCCATATTATATTGCTTACCTTGATAATTGGGGATTTGGGGAATTGAAAATTAACACTATAATATTCTCAGTCTGAATGATTTAACATATTTAAACACTGTTTATACCTCACAAGGAATAAAGCAGGTAAATATGTCGTCGGAGGAATATTTTATGCAAAGGCAACTTTTCTGTTAACTTATATTCTAGGAATATGAATATCAAAAATAATTATTTAGATAAATTATAATATTAAGATTCCCTGAAAGTATAAAACGAGATAATAACTTACTTTTAATTCATACAATACAATTTAAACATTTTAGAAATATCGATTTTTCAGATTATCTTTTAAAAATTTGATTTATTAATTTAAATACAAAAAGTATGTTGTATCTGATAATGATAATACTGTGTAAATATTTATCTCCAAGTCCCTCGTATCATTAAGCTAAAAGACACTTAAGCATAATTGTCCATAAAGTCAACAGCTTCTTAACACCGGGAACACGTTTATATTTCACTCTGTGCTTTAAGCGAAATAATGTAAACGAGAATAATGGCGACCCACTTATCTCAATCATTTCAGTCAACACGCTTTAGAATGAAATCGCACAAAATATACACTCATATCACAAAACACGCCGTCTACCACCACAATTAAGATATTTTTTTTTATTTCGTCGCACCACGCAAACTATGGTATTTAGGCAGAACTACAAATGCTTCCGTGAGGAAAGCTATGAATTATTACACCATAATTAAATACATTATATAAATGATAAGCGCTAACGACCATGCAATAAAAATAAATTGAAATCAACATGAAATCTTGGTTTTTAGTACGTTTAAGATAAACTTTATTTATTGTTATTTACTTATTCCTTTTGTTTATTTAATTAAACTCTCCAATTTATTTCATTACAATTTTAAACGTTTAATATTTAATTTACACTTCATGTTCATTCTTCATGTCTAGACAACCATTTTTGTTTTTAATAATTAATGTATGGCGAACATAGTCAATGTTTGAAGCTCAAGAAGATTCAATCAAAGGTAAGTATAGTGTTTTTGTTATTCGAAAAATCAATATTCGTTATTAGTTTTTTTGTTCTAATGCGGTAGGTGTATTTGGTATCGTAAAAGGTATAAAAAACCATAATTAGAATAAGTAATATCGTTTTGTAACAGGAAATTTGTTTAACGAAGCGTTGATAGTGCTGAGCGGAATCGCTGTGATTGACGCTGGACGCTATGAATGCATGATTAATGATGCCCATCATCTATTACACGAGTTTTTATGCTTTCATTTAGCTTAATGACAGATTGTTAAATAGCCTTTTGATACACTATAATGCTTATTGGCTATTACACCCACTGCTGTCTTATTAAAAGCACGGTAACTGGCTACGTGCCCGATTTGTCGATGGGAAGTACTCGACTAGTTCTAATCGGGCACAAAGGGCTTCGTGCGTTGCCTTGTTTAAATAATAATATATGTCTTACTTTCTAAGCCTTATTGGCTACAAATGTGTGTATTTTTTATATCATTTATTTTATTACTGATATTAAAGTTGATGATGGAATGAATTTATATAGTAAAAGTAAACATAGTGGTCAAATAAAGGCTTTTTTAGTTTATTTTTTATTTGTATTATTATTTTTATTTTTATTACTATGACTGTACTGATCAATGCTATTTTTTAACAGACTTAAAGTGTTATAGCTGGAAGGAGGCGGCTTCTCTATTTATGATTAGGTAGTTTAGCTAAATAAAATTTTTCATCTAGTTTTCACAGTTTTCATTAAGACGATTGTCTTCACCGCGTAGCTCGAGTTAAATGAACAATTTACAAAGACAAACTTAATATACCGTAATAAACAGTAATGTTTTTCCAAATTGGAACCGACTGTCTAGTATCGATTTGTGTGTTCACTGAATTAGACTAGTTTCAATCTCGGTAACAGGATTAAGCGAGTAAATGCTATTGATGCAACCGTTTTTTTGAACAGAATTAAATTGAAATAATAAAAACGTAATAAGACCATGCTTGTCCGTATATAATTATATTACAGCAAATCCATTATAATATCCGTATCATCCTATTGCTACGTGTGGTCTGTGTAAACCCACTAAGCTGATTAAAGATCTTTCATATGTATATACTAGTACAGCTATTCTGTGGGCGAATGTTTGTACATAATTTACAAACACCTTAAATATTTAAAAATTAATATTTGATTTTCGATAAGCTAGAAGCTAAGTATGTTAGTGGTTATTTGACATTATGTTGATTTGGCAATAATTTGAGTACTTACCATAATTCAAATTCAAAATTAATATAAAACAGTAACCGTAAGTTGAGATATGCTCTGAGCACCAACTTCTGAAGTAAGTCGATGATCATTATTCATATTTTACGACGACCAGCCCTCAGGCAGTCCGCTCACGACTCGTACTTTTTCAATAAAACACCCTCAGAAGCCGTTCGGGAGTACAGTCACGCAGCGCAAAGCGATTTTATAACTTTATCACCAAAGACCAATACCTGTTTGAAATTTTGGGTTGTGACTCCCTACGATTCCCACCGTTGCGCGTTGTTTCGTTTTCATTTAAATATACTCTAGAACTAAACTCTCGTTGAAATTAGAGTACCTACTTCGATAAGGTTACAAGTTGATTTCCAACTCACAATTACGAATTATATTAAGTACCTACTTAATTTAATTTATGTTTTCCATCATGGGCTTAGAGGCGAAAAAGTTTTTTTTTTGCGAGACATTATAAACTGAGTTATCAAATTTTACAGTTGATATATTTATCATAAAATAATTTTACAGTTGATATATTTATCAACTGCTGAGAAAAGTTTGTGAAATTTACGACGTATAAGTAAATATACGTGTATGAATATTTTTCTTTAATTTTTTTTTAGTTCTTTCGTTTTTTTTTCTCTCTGCAATTTAGTTTCAAATAACGTACTATCTTGGCCATCTTCTGTTTGTAATTTGAATCGTGATCATTAACAAATAGGTACCTACTTCATAATAAGATGACAATTCTTAAATTTTAGAAATTACCAAAAACTGCTTTCTAAACTAACTATATATAAATAAATGATGAGATAAATGTTGGTAGCATCAGAGGAGTGGTTTAGAAGCAATATTGACAATATAAATTGATGTTGACGCAGTAGCTTTAGAGGTTCATTTAAGATCGAGCGGTTTACCCAATTCCCACGTTTGGGTAAACATGTTTGATATTTGGTTTACCATAGCTCCAATTTCTCGACCAACACAGTAAGCATGTAGGTAGTCAATGGCGATTCTATGTTAATGTTGGAGCCATGTTAATTGAATGTGCGTTGACTATGTAAATATCGTGGACATGAATAAGTTTTGCTACATATCTTGAAAATTAACATAACAATGGGAGTCTGCAATTATTTCTGTTTCACAATCAACATCTTTACGTTTTTCATTAGGCCTACTACTTAATTTTAAACAAAGTATATTTATATAACCCACTAGTAGACGAAGGTCACGATTCTTGTTACGATTAATAAGAGCCATAACCATACCCCAGGGCATATGAGAGCATTGATTTATAACCTTATAGTAACAGTTGTAGTCAAATTAATATTGCTAGATTAACAAATGTTATATTTGTGTTTAAAAATAACAGTCCTATATCATATCAAAAAACAAAGGAAAACGAAGGAAATCTGCTGGTCTTATAAAAATTTGGATGACGTGTATATTCGCGGATTAAGCTCCAAAAAAAATCATTTTCTTTCTTTCCTTTTAGTAAACCCTGTTTAGTAAAGTATATTAAATCAAGGACACAGTTTTGTTTTGCAGAAAGGTAACAGGAGTAATATAATTTTATGGATATTTCACGATTACGAGCGATAGTCGTAACTTGTCTTGATTCACGATAACAAAGTTGCCAAAATATTTTGCCGAACCTACAAGGTCATATGAGTACAAAATGTAATATTTCCAATTCCATTACCGGAACATGGTAATATCTTTATAGATGTTTCGGTTCGATCGAGTTTTTCCGTTATAATAATTTTTCGTTTCCATTTCATTAGTTTTGTAAAAGAAGCCTCATATTCTTTCACAACTATGTAAAAAAAATTGTATTAAATTCTTCATTTATTGTTCGAATTTGTACAGTGGTCTGGGTTTTTGAATTGTGTGTATTTTCAGACTCTTGACATAAGATTCCATGCTGTGTTGAGTGTGAGAAGTTAATTTAATTTTAGTAAATCTATAATATTCAGATGGATTTAATTCCAAACCAATAGAATACTTTTTGAAGTGAAACTTCTTTAGGCACATGAGGGGTAAATTTTGAGCGACTGTAACGCGGCAACGCGTCGCGCGGTCAGTTGGGTGACCGCCTGGGAACACCGCGTGGCGTTTACTTTTTGTTTTTTTAATTACTTTTTTTCAATTAGTTTTTTTTTTTGTATTTTCAATTTATTTTTTTAATTCGTTTTTTTTTTAATTACTTTGCCAAAGAAGTTTCACTTCTGACATGTGTAGGTACTTTGCACACACCCAATTTTTTTTTACCCGGACTCGATCTTTCTATATCTTATACGCACATCAGTCTCCAGACTCGTAGTACTAAAATCCCTGCTAACAACATTTGACAGTTTATCAGAGCGCGTGCCTATAAATAACTAGACAAAGCCTACGCTGCGTTCGGCCGGTCGAACTGGAACCTGCACTTATTTGTTGGTGGACCGCATACAAGTGGACTCCCACGGCTTATCTCATGTGGATTAGTCACGCATCGAAACAGCAGGCGTATGTCAGACTATTTTTAAAAAGTTTTATTTTGTTTGTTCATTTAAGTACTTGATAAATGCTTTATTTGTTTCATTTGGCTTTTCAATAGCAAATATATCATAGCAAATTTGTAGTAATGTTTTCTTCATTAATTATGTACCGTGAATATGGTTATGAATAATTGTTCACACAACAGAGTACAGACAAGTAAAATACTTACATCACCGTTGAGCAATAAATTGACTTAGATCGTAGCACAATCTCCACATTGTGTTGTTTATTAAACTCAATTGTACGCGTGTACAACACAAAATGTTCATTAGAGCGAAATAACATCAATCAATCACTCGCTTCCTGGAATCATCAAAGCATTCTCGTCATCACTTGACAGGAAGAACGGAGGTACGAGATAGGCCACTCCTACTCAATCGAGTTAGATGTAAATATTTATAAGCGCAATAAGGCCGTAATACCTATTCATAAGTGAAAATTATTATGCAAATAGTGGCGGGCTCGGCTGTAAATCTAAGCGTCTGCGGCTTAATAGCGACGTAACTGTGATGAATATGAAACGGTGTGAGGCGTCGCATTGTCATCATTAGGAGGCTGACAGCGAAACAGAAAAGAAAAGAATTTTAAATTCGAGATTGTACTGCACTTTACATCAAGATTTTTTTAAGTAAATGTTTATGCAAAGCACTTTATAAATTGATAGTGATTTATCACTATCAATTTATAAATAGTAAATTATAAAAAATAACTGGTGATAAAAAAGATGTTCTACTTATATAAATATTTTAAAAAAATATCCATTAAACGTATATTTTCATACAACAGTAGATATGTAATTATACAAAAAAGCTGCAACAAAAATTAACATAAAATAATTATTCCATAATTACTTACTTATCAAAGTATCCATTAAATTTAACTTATTGACATGTACCTATTAAAGCTAAAATATTCAAATAAATAATAATTATTGTATACTAGCTTCTGCTCGCGACTTCGTCTGCGTGGAATAAAGCTTAAATAGAAGCTCTCAAAAGGAAAAAAATACCCCGATTTTGAAACATACTTCATTGGTGCTCCGCTCCTATTGGTCTGAGCGTGATGAAATATAGCCTATATAAATGGGCTAGCCAGGCTCTATGGGATATCCTCGATAAACGGGCTATCTAACACTGAAAGAATTTTTGAAATCGAAACAGTATTTCCTAAGATTAACGCGTTCAAACAAACAAACAAACAAACTCTTCAACTTTATATATTAGTATAGATAAAACATACTTTATTAATGACTAAGTAAATGAATTATGTATTGCATAAAATGAATAAAATCGAACAAATTTACAACAAAATGTAGACATCAAATTATTTTCAAATTTAAATTTAGATCTAATTTCAGCTCTTTTCTAAGGCGTAGGTTGATAACGCCAAAACCTAAGTGATTTATGAGCTTACCTTTGAAATCTGAATAATTCTATTTTTAGAATCATTTAACTCATGACAATGAACTACAATACATCTTAATATTTTAGTTTTCATAATTTGTACAAAACAACACTGTCAAAATTAAATGAATGAATTATGCATTATTAAGCTCATCTCTGTAATTATAATTATTACAATGCATAAAAGTTTGTTTTAACATATTTGTCTTAATACAAGTTTAGTTAACTAAAGCAATAAAAAAACTTTTTTTATCAATAAATATAAATATCGATAACACACACACACACACACACATACGCACACACACATACGCACACACACATACGCACACACATACATACGGTCGTCTGTTCCTAAAGCAAGCAACTTAAGGCTTGTATTATAAGTAACGGCCGACAGATATAGCTATATTTTTGTTCGAAAAAGTTAATAATAATGCATAAATATAAATAAATACACACAGACTTGAGGTGGGAGTCGAACCTACAACCCTCGTAGCAGTAATCAGGGTCACTGCACAGTGCCCACTATTCGATACCTTTTGCATAAGAAAGCCAGTTTATTTCCCAATAACGTATTTACTTACGCTTACGAGGTATTGCACAGCAGAATATGTCCTGCTCAAAATCTGGAGCAGCCCGTCTGAAAAATTATCTCAACCTTAAATAAGGTCACAGCTAAATAACACTGCTCTTAAGCAGTGATGTGTTTCTGTGATGAGTAAGGTGACCAGAGCTCCTGGGGGAGATTGGGGGTAGGTCCGGCAACACGCTTGCGATGCTTCTGGTGTTACAGGCGTATATAAGCTACGGTTATCGCTTATTATCAGGTGAGCCGTACGCTTCTTTGCCGACTTGGTTATATAAAAAAGAGAAACTGTTCCATCAAGAATAAAGGGTATGTACTCATTTAAAAGTATATTTCATTTTATAATTTCATTTAAGTGATTACGTTCAAATGTTTTCTTTAACTTTGTTGAGTAAAACTTAAAGAATTTAATTTTCATTTTAAGCCCAAGTGCCATTATTATCAACGTCAAGTTAAAAATATTAGTTTAATACTTACCATAAAAAACTGACGTCGAGTTAATACGATTAAATTTGCAAAGCCTTTTTGTCCGTCAACTCGTACGTACGTTTACTCGCTCCGTGATATTTTCGACGTAAAAATTAAATATTAATTTCAACAAACAACGGAACAAAAGACGTAAGGGCGTGTTAAATACGCCCGTCGACAGATACAAGCGTTTCAATGATTTGTTACGCTCAGTCATTTCAACTTTATTAATAATTTGAATTTACACATTACGGTAGGAAATTATATGATTATCTCAGCTCTTTCGTTTCGTATGCTTCCATGCGAAATTAAATATTAACCGATAATACTTTATATCTACATGTAGGATCAATTTATAAAATAAAGTTATAAACAGACAGTGACTTTGTGGTATTTAATCCCAAGAGAGTGAATAAAACACATGGTGCCAAACCGAACTCTTTCAGATTTAAATCAAGGCTTTCAACGCAGAATTTTTGAAGTAGCTTAAGACAATTCGTTGGCGAGCAGTCACAGCATTGGCTGATGCGCTGGCGGTCGCGGGTTTGATCCCCGCTTACGACAGATATTTGTATTGGCCATAATTATAGATGTTTGTCGTGGTCTGGGCGTTTATACTTGTATATTGTGTGTGTTTCCGGACCCCCGACACAGGAGAAAATCCTACTAGGGGCCGTTGAGTGTAAAGCGTTTATTTATTTATTAAGATACTAGCTGCTGCCCGCGACGTCGTCTGCGTGCGTTCACTGCTCGTTCCCCGTAGGTGATAGCGTGATAATATGTAGCCTATGTTCTGATCCGACTTCTTAATAATATTCGTGCCAAATTTGAAGTAAATCCATGCAGTACTTTTTGAGTTTATCCCGGACATACATACAGACAAACAGACAAAAATTCTAAAAACTATATTTTTGGCTTTGGTATCGATTGTAGATCACACCCCAAGTATTCTTTTAAAAAAATATTCAATGTACAGTTTTGATTTTCCTACCATTTTATTATATGTATATATATATGACGGATCGAAGTCGAATCTTTGTCTAACCGTGCGATATTTATAGGCTTATCGCAACAGAAGCATGTACGTGATAGAATCAACATTGGGTACTCAAAAAGAAATCCTCAAAGTAGGTCCGTTTTAGCCGCGCAAAATAAAGTTGTGTTTTACGTAAAAAAACTTATGCTGTTCCGAGACGATCGTTGTTAGCTCAAAATCTCAACAGCTTCTGAACCATGAAGAACAATGTACCTATAAAGATCCAATATCATCAAACTTAACTGCAATAAATAACTTTTACAGATATTCTTTTCTTATTCATATCAAAACGTAAGTTTATAATATTATCTGAAGTCTGTGTGGTCGACCAATCATATAACACGATATAAATAAACAATAATAACATAAACATCGGGACGGTGAAAGCTTGCAATCTCTTGTCAATATTAATGACACAATATTTAATTAAATCAAATAGACCGAGTACACAATCAAAAACTATTATTTTCGAATTGTTGATGACAAAGCTTTGCGCAATAAACTCGCTCGTAAAAAACAAACTGGTGCAATATGATAAACAGGTGCGTGACCATTTAAAATTTAATATTATTATTAGTAATTAAAGTATTAAAACCTTGAAAGGATATAAGGGAAGTTGAAGTATAAAAGTGAGATTTAAAATATTGACTGAAGATTTCTCTGTTTCAAGAGAGTTGTCGGTTCGAATAGAGTATACCCCGAGCCGTGCGCAATACGTATTTATCACAGACTACAGTAAAAAAGGTAAAGTTTTTTTACTGTAGTCTGTGGTATTTATGTATATAATTATGTATATTAGCAACAAAAAATCTTTATATAAGTCAACTGTTTTCGATAACACAGTAAGTAATTATATTGCCTATCTTAGAAATAGACGACCATGTGTATATGTATATTTATTTATTTAATTATTTATTCATTATCGAAGCGCCAAATCTATATAGCACAATCTGAATAATTCGAAATTAAAACATTTCAAGAGAACCTACGAGTCATAGCTTGAAATATATACAGAAATGTAGTCGGGCAAGTAATTATTGGACTAGAAACACGAACGTCCGTAATCACTATTTGTAGCTGATAGGTTTAAAACGTTAATACTAAGTTCGCGCTATCAAAGTAGGCATTGGCGCCACCGCCCACGATCCCGTCTCGACTCGGCCCGCGATTACAAGACCTATTACCACGCCAATCGCTATACATCTAGTACCTTTTATTTATTTATTTATTTGGAGAACGGTACAGAAACAATTACAAGAATAAACAGCGTAGTATAAAACAGAAAAATAAATACAAATTGTCCCCTTTATGTCTCACTAAGAACATATAAGGATTAGAGTTTAAAGCAAGGACAGTAACATTACTTTTATATTACTATTACACAGTTAATGGAAACACCAAGGTAATTAATTAATCTAAACAAATAATTTCTTGATTTTAGTTTTATAAAGATGTCGGGAGCAGGAAAACATATCTATGTCATTAAATAAATTATTGTGTAGGACACACATTCTGTGAAGTGGCGCGCGTTGACCTATATTTGTTCTTGTTAATTCTATTTGAAAAAGGTTTTTAGACCGAGTTGGTTTAGCTGGTGCTCGAAAACACAGTTCTGCAAGAAGTTGTGATGCGTTTATTTCCCCCATGCAAATATTTCTAAGGGTGAGTGCATCAGCCATCGAACGTCTATCGCTAAGAGAAATTATATTGTACCTATCCAGTAGTTCATTATAAGAGCACCTTGGGGAATTAATACGATAGTTGAGGATACGTAAAAACTTTTTTTGTATAATTTCTAGGCGTTTTTTGTATATATCGTAGAAAGGGTTCCAAACGGGGGATAAGTACTCGAGTTGTGAGCGTACTAAACTTTGGTAAAGACAGATAAATGTTTCTTTTCGCTTAAAAGATTTCGTGATGCGGCAGATAAAACCTAACATGCGGTAAGATTTTTTTATTATGTGATCGACGTGTGTGTCAAGTGTAAGCTTTGTATCTAGATAAATACCTAAGTCACGAATCGACGTTTCAGTATCGAGTATATGATCCCCTAGCGAAAAGGTGGATGGTATTATGTTTTTATTTCTAGAAAAGCGAATATGTTTGCACTTGTTATAGGCTAAAAATAGTTTGTTGGCTCTACAGTATTCATTTAGCCTATCCAAGTCTTCCTGCATCAAAGAGATATCATTATTATTTGTCACGGTCGAGTATATTTTTAAATCGTCTGCGTATAAAAGAAACTTTGTATGTTTAAAGCAAGGCGAGATATCATTTATAAATAAAGTGAATAGTAATGGGCCCAATATTGATCCCTGTGGGATACCGGATGTCACAAGCGCAGGGGAAGATGCGTATCCGTTCATGACGACAACCTGTGTACGATTTTCTAAATATGAAGAGAGCCACCGTAGGAGATTACCTTTAATGCCATTGTACGATAACTTCCTTAAGAGCAGAAGATGATCCACCTTATCAAACGCTTTTTTATAGTCAGTGTATATAGCTTCAATTTGGCCCTTCTTGTCTAAACTTTTAAATATGTAATTTGTGAAAACTAGTAGATTTGACAAGGTAGATCGTCCCTTAACGAATCCGTGCTGCTCCTCGATAATAGTATGCTTAAGCCTTGATGATATGAAATTATGAACTAGTTTCTCAAACACCTTCGGAATAGTCGATAGGATGGATATTGGCCGATAATTTTGTATTTCATTTTTCGAGCCCGATTTAAATATGGGCGTTATAAAAACTTTTTTCCATTGGATTGGGAATACACCTTTTCTGAGGCAGTTATTAAAAATTATTTCAAGTGGAAAAGAGATATTTTTACTAACTCGTTTTAAGAATATAGGTGCTATGTTATCGGGACCAGGCCCTTTGTTAGGATCTATATCTTTTAGTGCTTTATATATGTCAAGTTGTGATAGATAAAGTTGATTTAAACATACAAGGGTTTAAATACAAACATACCTTTCCGAAGATATGTTAAAAAAACAGGCGATATAATTATATTACCACGCCAATCGCTATGCATCCAGTACCTTTCCGAAGGTAGGTACGTTAAAAAAAGATTAAAATTTGGTTCAGATAATTAATTTTTGAATGCTTGATATATTTATATGAAAATCATCTATGAACCAAGTTTTATACAAGTAAAATAAAAACAAATAATGACGCTAATGATGCACAAATTAATTTCTGAAAAATAACTTACGAAAATATTTTAAGTATAATCCATCCATCCATCCATCAGCCCTTACAAGTCCACTGCTGGACGTAGGCCTCCCCTAATGCTCGCCACTCCATTCGGTATTGTGCCCTCTGAATCCAGCGGTTTCCCGCTGTTTTCCGTAGGTCGTCAGTCCACCTGGTCGGAGGGCGGCCTGTACTTCTTTTGCCGAGACGTGGTCGCCATTCAAGAACCTTTCTTCCCCATCGGTTGTCGGTTCTTCTTACAATATGGCCTGCCCATTGCCACTTCAGCTTGCAGATTCTGAGAGCTATGTCGGTGACCTTCGTTCGTCTACGGATTTCATCATTTCGAATTCTGTCGCGTAGCGAAATACCAAGCATAGCTCTCTCCATCGCTCGCTGAGTGACCTTGAGCCGATGGAAAAGGCTAACAGTAAAAGACCACGTCTCAGCGCCGTAGGTCATCACTGGCAACACACACTGCTCAAATACCTTTGACTTCAGGCACTGAGGTATGTTGGACGAGAAGATATTTTGTAATTTCCCGAACGCTGCCCAACCGAATTGGATTCTACGAGTTACCTCTCTCTCGAAGTTGGACTTACCCATACGGATCACTTGTCCCAGGTAGATGTACTCGTCGACAACTTCGAGAGTAGCGCCGTCAACAACGACGGGTATGGGTGTGACATGGGCATTAGACATAATCTTCGTCTTTTTCATATTCATTTTAAGACCCACCCGTTGTGAGGCGCTATGGAGGTCACCTAGCATAGTGTTGAGCTCTTCCAGGGACTCTGCCAGGATTACTATATCATCGGCAAATCGAAGGTGTGTGAGGTGTTCGCCATTGATGTTTATACCAAGCCCTTTCCACTCCATCAGCTTAAACACGTCTTCCAGTGCAGCGGTAAACAGTTTCGGTGATATAACATCACCCTGTCGAACTCCGCGCTGCAGTGGAATAGGTTCAGTGCTTCCATCGTGTACTCGGACTGTCATGGTTGCGGCTTTGTATATACACTTTAACACCTCGATATACCGGTAGTCAATCTGGCACCGCTGGAGAGACTCTAGCACCGCCCAGGTCTCGATAGAATCGAAGGCTTTTTCATAGTCCACATACGCAATACACAGCGGCAGATTATACTCCTCGGTCTTCTGTATAACCTGCCGCAGCGTATGCATATGATCCATGGTACTGTAGTAAGTATAATAAGTATAATAAGACGTCTTTTTTTAAACTACATATTAATTTTATTTTCATGTAGTTTTTTTTAAACATAATGACACTATTATAAAATTAACTGCGTACCTATTTATAGACTTCAAACCGAACAATCGAAATCATTATTAGACGTTACCTAGAATATAAACTTAGGTTTAGGTTTAAAGATCATTTATTCTCATAAAGACACAATATCACTTACATGAGAACACAATTAGTTACATGAGAACACAATTAAAACTTAATTTTACAATTACGGTTTCAGTAACCGCCATTAGGCTAAGGACCGTATGCTTTTTATCATGTTATCAGTATAAAAAACGCTCTAAGACAGACGTACCTTTACTAAATTTACTGTTTACGTGGCCTAAAGGTGACCCCGAACCTGTCGCTAGCGCGTGGGAAGACACTTACACGCTTTTAATTTTCAACACTCGCTTATCACAAATTATTGTTAAGATAACTATAACTATTCAAAGCCTTGAAAATATGACCGTAAGTGCAGCCGATAGTGGACTGAGTAAACGAGTATGAAGCGTATAACTTTAAAAGCATCTCTTCATTAAGTAAAGTTTATTAAAAGATTACACGTAATTTATTTTATGCCTTCCATTTAATTATTGTTTTTTTTTTCTCCTTATTATTGTGGAACTTATCTTTATTTATTAGTACTTAAAGATAACGAAGTTATAAGTGAGCTATATTTTTATCGCAAGTAGATACCCTTTCTATAAATATATAGAGATACCGTATAGATATATAAAGAAATACTTACCTTAATATACTTTTTTATTTATATTAATACTAACTGCCGCATAGAACTCAAAAATGTTTTTCATTGTAAATTATAGCTTTATAGCCGTGCTTACGCGCTCACGAAAAGTATCATGAGGAATGAGTCTATCAAAGTAGCTCGTCTTTTTAAACAAAGTCAAGTTAAAAATTCGTCTAGTATTTTTTTTCACGCGGGACGTGATTTATCACAACTACAGAACATCCCATTTAAAGGAACGCAGTCAGTAGTCGAACAGTATATTATAGTTTGTAATGTGGTTGTTTCATATTTTTCAATTACTTTGAAAATTTTAATATCTATACTACTATATAAAGCTGAAGAGTTTGTTTGTTTGTTTGTTTGTTCGAACGCGGTAATCTCTGGAACTACCGGGCCGATTTGAAAAATTCTTTCAGTGTTAGATAGCCCATTTATCGAGGTAGGTTATAGGCTATGTGTCATCACGCTAAGACTAATAGGAGCGGAGTCCACGCCGACGAAGTCGCGCGCAGAAGCTAGTAATTATTAAGATGATTTTACGTAATACACTTTATAAAAAAATGTTATTGCAATTATTTATTTATTTATTAACGCTCTCCGTCATTAAATTAAATACTATTCAACAAAAAAAGAACTAAGTACATATTTTATTTAGGAGACAAATATTATCCAAGAACTATTTAAATTGATTAAGGAAAGTGTATCTCGATCTTAGCTTTCAATTATTCCGATAACTTATCGAGCTCTCGATACCTAGACTCTAAATCGTTCAGAAAATCCTTTTAATATAAAACGGAGCATATTGTGTCTAAATAGCACACATTAAATATCGGTTGCTCTGCTAAATCACGTTGACGCGAGTGATTAATCTTCCAAGTAGAATGCGTGTCGTTAGTCGGGCAATAAAGAGATAACAAAATAAATCAAAGAGCTATAAATATAGCTGGATGAGCGATCAGTCCCGTAACTGACCGATCCGATAGAAATTTACGAAACTTTTATTGAACTAGCGTCGACCTGAACGAAGTCAAGATAAATATAAAAACAGCGCGCTGTTGTAAATTATGTTTACTACCCTGAAGCAGTTAAAATAGTATTTTGTTGCTTGAGAGCCCTTTTGCGTTGTAATTTACTTTTCGTTAATAGCCTGAGAACGAGAAAGAGATTCGACTATAAATAGCAACTTTTTACTACCAATAAAATATATAAATTAAAAGTAAAGTTATTCTAAATATATATTTTTTATTTTCTATTTATTTCTTTCAGTCAATAGCAACAGGCTTAATAAAAATGACTTCATATTTTACAAATTAATAGAAAATTACATTTTTATTAGAAACGAAAATTTGAAAATTTAAAGCAGACGTGGCAAACGCAGTGTGAGACGCCCTCCGGCCCGCTGCGCCGATGATAGTTACGTTCCTACCACAATGTACTCTGTGGTTCCTACTACGTAAAGATTGGGTACCGGTGGGGGCTGGATGTCGAGGACTGCGGAGAACCGGGAGGTTTTTAGAGAGGCCTACGTCCAGCAGTGGACTGCGGTAGGCAGAAGCGGGACAAGCCAGCGAGAAACGATAAACAGTTGAAAAATCTTTTTTTATAAAACAACTAGTTGACCCGGCGAACTTCGTACCGCCTAACAGTCGATTCTTTGATTTTTTTATTTATTTTTTAATACTTATCCTTTCCGGAACCCCTCCACTAACACTTAAACTTTATGGTATGGTATTAAAGTTCAAATTGACTTTTAAGTATTATTACGCGAATCTTTTGTATGGGAATATAGAAAATTGTTGTTTTTAGACTTTTTCAGGAAATTTTTAAATTTTTCTCTCTGTAAGAACCATCCTCGTACTTGAAGGAATATTATAAAAAAAGAATTAGCAAAATCGGTTCAGCCGCTCTCGAGATTTGCGCTTAGCAACACATTCAGCGATTCATTTTTATATATATTATATAGAGAAGAGATAATTAAATAGACTTGAACTCATGCTTTTTATGCTTCTAATGTTATAAAATGTTTTAAACATTCTTTTTCATTTTTCAATAAAAAATAAAAAAACAAATATGCAACCAATAAGTACCTATCTATACTAATATTATAAAGAGATAAAGTTTATAACTTTGTTTGTATATACGGGGTAATCTTCGCAAATACTGATCCGATCATGAAAATTCTTTCGCTAACAGAAAGCTACACTATTCAGGAGTGATAAGATAAAAGGAAAAAGATAAAAATATATAAAGATTTTAAATCAGCAGGATTTGAACCTGCGCCCACTGACGTGCCGTGTCAACAATTCAATCTAATCAAGCATTATTATTTGCCTTAGAAATTAATTGGTGATTTTAAAACATTTATATTTATCTGATTTGCTGAAAATAGTGAGAGTGTATTGGAACATATCAAATTTCACCGTACCCTTCTTATGTGAAATGGATTATAACGCCCAACGAAGTGGGCACGGGTCGACTAGTATATCATATCTTTAGAAGCATAAAACAGTACAAATAAAATTTATATCTTAGTCACATAAAACTTTTAACATACTACATAAACTGTGATGGCTCATTATTTTGTACTGCAAAGCATGAAGTCTGTAATATGTTTAATTTATTATAGACGTACGAAAGTAGCTAAAGATTTATGAATCAACATTTATGCCTGAATAAACTTAGTAGATAGTTTTTCTGGATGAATAAATTAAAAATGAGAAAAGTCGAACGGTCAGTAAGCAAATTTAAAAAAAATTATACCGTTATATATATTATCTTTAGATATTGTTTTCCTGACTAGGAATCAAATATATCTACTTAAACAAAAACTACTACTTCTACTACTGTGTGTGTAAATTATGTCATAATATAAATTTAAAGTACTAATGGCTCGATATTTAAAACACTTTAGTCGTGCTTTATTTAATTGTACCTGGAAAGAATTGAAACAAAACAAACACAATAAACCAATACAAATTCCGTGCTCACATGATATCGATGCTGAAATATCACATATAAATCCCATAGCGACAGCGTTCGAGCGATCCTAACTTTATTTTATCACCCACGCGTCGAAGCGATGTCGATTTGTTTAGCTAAATTATTTTATTACTTGCATCGAATTGCGGTTCTGTGAAATCGTTAATTAGTTGTGATCAAAAACGAGCTCTGCGAAGCTAAAATACGAAACGAATCCATGTGAAATGTTCAACCAAATATTAATTTGTTTCGGTTATAGGTTATAGCTATTGAATCTCGTGTGATTTGTTACTATGAACACGATAGCTGAGTTTACTAATTAAATGAGGTATATTTATGTACGTAATATATTTAATTTTAAATCGATATGATGATTATTAAAAACTTAATATTCAGAACTTAATCGTTTATTGCATTCGACAATGTACGTTGCAGGTGACAAAAATATTTCTAATCGTAGAATCATTATGAGCCTTTTATGGCACAGCAAAGGAGTTTGAACGTTTGGTAATCACAACAAAAATTCGTTACAAAAAGTAAAATAAATTAATGTAACAACGTAACATTGCAATGTTTTGTATATGAAATTTCGGTTACCAAAAATATAGAGCGTCAATTATGATAATAGTAAGTTTTATCCTACCTTAGAGGTGCGTTGATCCGTTATCAAATCTATAAATATTATACTTATAAAAAAATCGCCAAAATGAATGTACATACGCGCATAACTTTCGAACGACTGCACCTAATCGGATACTTCTTTCTGTTTTGAGTTCGTCGTTGTTGTTTTTGTAGTAAATTTTTAAAAAAATCAATATAAATAGGACAAAATGGCGGTACAAAGTTTGCCGGGTTAGCTAGTAAATAATAAATAAACAAACAGCTTAAGAGCAACTACATGACATCGGAAAATCTACTTTCCTTAATACCCACTCGACCCAAGTCGAAATTGCAGCAGCTCTTTACCAACATCAGAAATCGAAAGTATATTAGAGTGTACTGTTGACTGAGAAAACACATCAAGAATTCATGACGCGCGTGGCTTGAATCAGTTTGTGCCCACGACTAGTTTTTTTTTTCTTTTCGACTAAACAAACAGTTCGAAATTAAATAAACAACGATCGTGAGGACAGGAAGCTTGTCTCGACTATGATGTTTTACCGAACGTTGCTTTCTTAAAAGATGAACAATTATTTTTACCTTCCTTGTAATTTCTCGTTTTATCTATTTGGAATATGTCACGAAGACGAAATTTAATTACATTATTTTGTAATTTCGTCTATTGTCGTCATGTAGTCTTTACAACAGTTTTCGAATATTATATTCAAGAAAATTCAACTTCATTTTTACACTAACACAATATGATCATACTTTATATCACACAGCAATGTTAATTACATAAATGATGTTATTGTTTGTGTTAAATACAAAATCCGCGATCCTATCTAAAAAGCCAATAACATTTACATCCATAATCTACATTCAAACTTCGTAATTATGATTTCAAATTATAATACCATTGTACCTCCGCTCCGGCTCGAATCGTTCACTGTTAATTACAAGCTAACCAATTTTATCGTAGCTTTGCCAAATAAATTTCAAACACAAACCGAGTGAGATCTACAATCGCATGTTGGGATTACAATGTAGTTAACTGAGATTTTCAGTTAAAATCACGTCATTATTCCTAAATATCATTACAATATTGCTTGTTATGGTGTAAATTCAAATTAATCCAGGGAAATACATAACTCGACATTGTTAACAGGAGTACTGTTACCATCAATGAAATTAATACACTTTAACTCTTAGACCATTGCAGTTAGGTTAGTTTTTGAATAGGCTGGGCTTACTAGTGTTTTTGAATGTATAGGTACCTATCGATTGAGGTTGTTTATTTGATTATACATATATATATTCCTTATAAGAATTGCTGTGCTTTCTGTGTGGCTACGGCAAATAATTTAGCCTCCCCCTCTCTTCCCGTGGGTGTCGTAAGAGGCGACTAAGGGATAACACAGTTCCACTACCATCTTGGAACTTAAAAAGCCGACCGATGGCGGGATATCCATCCAACTGCTGGCTTTGAAATACACAGGCCGAAGTCGGGCAGCAGCGTCTTCGGTGCGACAAAGCCAGTCTTGCGGTCACCAACCCGCATGCCCAGCGTGGTGACTATGGGCAAAACACATGAGTTCACGTCATTTTTGGCGCGAACTTGTGTAGACCTATGTCCAGCAGTGGACTGCGATAGGCTGAAATGATGATGATGATGATGATGATATTCCTTATGGCACTTTAATCTGAAAATCAAAGTTATTAAGTTATAGATTTAACCTACGTATATACTTTAATATTAAACTTTTAATAAAGGAAAAGAGGCCATTGTTTGTAATTGATATTGACTCTGTAATTGGAGTTTCGTCAAATACCTATATCTATACTAATGTTATAAAGAGGTAAAGTTTTTAATTTTGTTTTTTTGTAGGGGGTAATCTTCGTAACTGATCCGATCGTAAAAATTCTTTCACGAACAGAAAGCTACACTATTTAGGAGTGATATAGGCTATATTTCATTGTTATTGAATAAAAAATACATTGATAAATATTTGTATATGTAAATCAAGTCAGAGAAATGCGAGCGAAATGAAAACTTTACTATAATACAACGAAGTGGGTACGGGTCGGCTAGTCTAATATATATTTACACTTTTAAATAACCAAGTCGTGGAACAAAACAACGTACCTTCAATTTAGAAATCGCTACAATTTATTATTAGGTGCAACATAAACTTAGGTTATGTAGCAAAAGCTTTTTATACCTTAAGTTAATATTTCAATTGTAAGTTTTCCAATTTTCTTACTAAAAATTACTTAACACTTTAAGAACTTCACATATTATAAAGCAACCTTATATTTTAAAAGAAAATCGACGTATTCGAAATGAATTAAATTCCAAGTGAAGTCTGTTTAAATTCCTTTAATAGTATTTTTTTTGTAATTCTTTAGCAAACTTGCTACTATTTCTATTTCAAAACTTGTAAAGTTACTTTTAAAACTAATTTTATCCAAATAGTTTACTTACTTTTTATCTATATGTACAATCCACATTAGACAGACAAAATTACTGACTATTGCGGTAACACGTACAACTACATGTATTATATAATATTTTGCTAATGTATTAAAACCGCAAACATAATGACGAATAACTAATTTACACAATAACTATGACACAAGCAATGTCCAATTATTATCATATATTCATTTGAAATAGTTAACCAATTAAATTCAATTAGTCCGTCAACATTATTGAAATTGATGTTAAATGCCTATTTAAATTTACTATTTTAGTACTATTTTTTTAATTTTGAACAAGTATTAAAATATGACTAATTAAGATACTTTTTTCTATAATTGTGTTATATAATATTATCGCTTTAGTTATATAAATATTTAAAACAGTAAAAATCAAACAATTTGATCTAGAAGCTTAGAAGAAATCTGTGGTTCATCATTGAGATTCCTATCATATCCCGATTCAGTTAAAGTTTCCCTAAAGAACCTTTAAAATAAGCACCCAATAAAAAATTCGACGGTGCCGTAGAATAACGTACTATCTGCAAAATAGTCGTTTTACAGTAGAGCCGTTCAAAGTTTTCAATTGTTATATTTCGGAAACGGAAAAACCTGGCGCTTTTATACTTTGGAAAAATTTACATTAAGCCTGTGATTATCTATCAGTATTATTAATTATTTTGAAACAGTTTTATTTAAAAAGATAGTAGGGTCGATGTTTATATAATAACGTTTTATAATGGACTTGTTGCTGTAACATTTACACATGTGACGTTATTCACCGGAGGCTCTTAGGATCCAGATGCAAATGGAACGTTTTTTTATGAAACTTAAGCTAGTTATTTCGTCCTATATGCATATTCCAGATTTATTTTGAGCAGTCATTTTCATAAGTAGCGTGTCATAAATAGTATTTATTATTTTTTGTATAAAATCGATTAAAAATAAAACATTTTAAAAACAAAATCAGTCCTTTATTTTAAAAGTACCACATTTATAATAATTAAACATAAAAAATATCTTCACTTCTTCTAATCAATCAACGTTTCTTAAACTCACATAAAATACTAAAATTATCAGTCTCCAACATCACATTTTGTTCTTTCTTTGTATTTATTACAATTAGAACCGGTTAACACCAGCAGCGACCACCGGCTATTACGGGGCACTCTGAATACGCGCTTGATGAAATCTACTCTCTGACCTACGCTGCTCCAAATACTATGTGGCTCCGAGCAGTTCCAACTGGAGCTCCAAAACCGATTCGATTCGCTGGCGAAGTGAACGAGATGACCGACAACATGGTGAAGATGGTGTGTACACTGGGTCGCAAACACTTTCCGCCGAGGTAGTCAACGAAGCAGTCTAAACTTTCTCCCGAAGCCTTGGATCTGATGCGGCGGAGGTGCGAGTTGCCCGCTGCCCAAGCAGCTTCGCCAGAACAGAAGGCTTTGTCTAAGAGGATACGGAAACTTGTACGCCGAGACCTCCGCTGCTCAAATACGAGAGAGATTACTACTCTGATTGAGCAGAATAGACTTTTTAATGCCGTCATCCACCGAGGTACCACGCCGGAGGCGTGGTCCAGGAGTGTGGTGGTGCCTCTTTAAGAGAGGCGACAAGTCTTTGTTGAAGAATTACAGACCAATCTCACTTTTGAGCCACGTCTATAAGCTGTTTTCAAGGGTTGTTACGAATCGTCTCGCCAGAAGACTCGACGAATTCCACCCACCGGAGCAGGCTGTGCATTTTCCTCCGGCGCGGCGTGGGGTAAGACAGGGAGATGTAATCTCACCGAAACTGTTTACCACTGCGCTGGAGGATGTCTTTGTGAGAGAAACGAGGCATCGTGCGAATTCATTTCGCACCTTCGTTTTACCGACGATTTCGTAATCTTTGTGGAGACGTCGGATGAGCTATGCCGAATGCTGGCCGGTCTAAACGAGTCCTCCCGACGAGTGGGTCTCGGTATGAACTTAGATAAAACGAAAGTTATGTTTAACAACCAAGTGATACCGAGACGGGTATCGGTTGACGGTATCCTTTTCGAAGTTGTTCAGGATTATGTCTACCTTGGCCACACCATTCAACCAGGTTGAAACAACTCGAGAAGGAGGCTGATAGGATCGTTTAGTTGGGCTAGGCGGCGTTTGGCAGGCTTCGTTGAGTCTTGCCTTCGAAGATTCCACAATGCTTGAAGACAAAAGTCTTCGAGCAATGCGTCCTGGTTGTGTTGACATACGGAGCCGAGACATGGACACTGACGGACTGGTCCACTAGTTTAAAGTCGCTCAACGTGTAATGGAAGGGGCTATGCTTGGGGTTTCTTTCAAAGATAGGATTAGAAATGAGACTATCCGCGAGCGAAAGTAATCGACATAGCCCACAGAATTAGTAAGTTTAAGTGGCAGTGGGCTGGTTATCTGTGTCGCAGAACCGATGGCTGTTGGAGCAGACGGATCCTGGAGTGGACCGCGTCTTGGCAAACGCATTGTGGGACGTCCTCTGGCCCGTTGGACCGACGATCTACGTAAGATTGCCGGTGTAGTCTTCATAGAGGATTGCGGAAAACCGGGATGTCTGGCGCGAACTTGGGGAGGGTATGTCCAGCAGTGAACTTCAATAGGCTGAACTGACTGACTAATACGTCTTTTAGCTCTAAAGCAATGTTTTCTGAACCCGGATGTAATGGTGACGATGATGGGCTTACAGGTGTCTTTGAAACTGAAAAAATAATATAAAATATAAAAATTACAAAAATAAAAGAAAACAATTTTATTTGAATACGAATAAATTGATAATTTAATTAAGAAAAAAGCAATTTAAACCAAATTACAGTATTTTTCTGGAAGAAAAAACGTACCAATGTTACATATTACATCAGTTTTCCGCAAAAGAACGTTCTATCTTCACATATTACATCAGGATTTCCACAAAAGAGCGTTCTGTCTTTACATATGTCATCAAGATTTCCGCAAAAGAACGTTCTATCTTCACATATTACTCAAAAACGTCAGAATATGTCCGTGGTAAAACGACATATCACTACTTGTAACTCATACTTTAATATCAACAAATTAAGTTTTCCATTAGTAGTCAAAGATGTCTTTTACAATTTGATTTAATTTGCAAGAGCATTTTTGTAAGAAACAATGTAAAGACTAATCTCCATTAAATAACGTCACATATGAATATGAAACGCGAAGTTTGGCGTTAGTTATGTAAATTAAAATAAACCACCATAGAATATAAAACAATCGTTAAAATGCAATTTTGTTATACATATTAATAAGGAATAAGATTAACTTACCGGGATAATTCGAAATTTCCTTGTTATAACCAGATATCTTTCCACTATCAAATTCTTCTTCCGAATTTTTACAGTTGTTTTTCACCAAATCAAGGATTTTATTAGATCTGTTATTATATTTGGACATGTTTTAGTACTAATTATGAATACTATTTAAGAAAAATAACTTTATCATCGGCGAATGCGGTAACTCGTGCGCACAAGCTCGTTTTCCACTCAACAACGTAACAAGTGACTTTGGCACGGCCAACGCGTGCTACCCTCGGCCGCGAGCTCCGTCACATATGCATCTAGTTCATTATAATACGGAGACACAAACACATGGGACGTTGTTCGCCTCAGAATCTCAGAAACTATTGGTCGTAAAATTATTTTTTTTGCATGTATAGATAGATCTTCGACTCCTGAAGTAAATTATTAAATAAAATTGATTTCGTACTTTATTCACATGTAACGTTATTCTACGGCACCGTCGAATTATCGTGTGATTGAACTAAAAAAATAATAATTAAATTCTTCTTGGTACTTCTCGGTACAGGTTCAAACGTCGAAACGAAAAAAAGTTACAATAAGCTTTATTCTTCTTAATCGTTCTAATCTAATAACCCATACTAAGCATGTATTGTTACTTGATGTGAGAGGTGAGATGGCCCAATTGATAGAGCACGTGGATCTTTACTGAAAGTCCACGAGTTCATGTCCGGGCGTAGATTGCTTTATCTCTTAAGAGCGTGCATAAGGCGAGCAAAAAATCAGATTTCACCCGCGCGCCCGATGAAACAAAATATACACAAAGCCTCGTGTCAGAGTGCAATAGACGATATAGTTTTGAGCGCATTACGAATGTAAAAAACGACAAATATGTTATTTTGTATATAATTACGAAACTAAAAGTAATTACATTAAATGCCTAAGCATAGCCTTTACTCATATTTAAATGTAATTAATTATCAAATTTTTGTCTTAATGGTCAAAACCATATCGAGTATAAATAGAAAAAATATAAAAATTAGAGGTTACTTCGTGATTATATTTTATCGAGGAAATTTCCTTATTTTATGTTTTTGATAAAGGTCAACCCTTGCAAATATCACGTAGTTTGTCATATATTTTTATTTTAAGATTTGGTCTGGAACTTTTCATGTCAAAACAAATAGAAGATGGTAATTTTGCATTATGCGCACTCTTAATGTCAAATTTGTTCTACCTATGTAATGTTATGCTTCTCATACGCGTAGAAACGTTTATGAGATAATGTTTAAGACACGTACATATTCGCTGAACTATAAGGGGGTGTGGGATCAAGTTCTAATTCTTGTTATTTTGCGCAGCATTCTTTTGCAGCTTAGCAGGCTATTAGAGTGATCCGATGTATTAGGATTTGCAATTTCCAACTGTAAACATAATACAATGTCCTTAAATTAATTTCTACATGTACACACATAAGCGGCTGTTCCTAAGGAAAGCATTTTAGGTAACGGGCGACAATGTTAATATTAAAATGTGAATATTACCTACACCCACCCTCAGACCGGGAACCGAACTCGAAACCTCTGGAGCAGAAAGCAAGGTCACTGTCAACTACACTCACGGACCGGTAAGAAAATAATTTTAAACAATAGATTCAAAAATGTTATTTATAAACTTATCCTATTTTCGTGAACATGGCCATCATTTAAAATCAGTGGCAATAACCGCTATATTTAGGTACATCGTATAATATGAGTTGCTGTCTACGATAATACCAAGGTTTTGTCAACTTAAGGAGATGCGCTTTACAATTTAAATACACTATTCTCGGTATCGACCACCCAAGATCGAGCTGTTATTTTAGGCGCATATAATTGAGCTGTCGCGGCGTTGCGAGCGCCGACCCGCTGTGACACGCATAATGTTCTGTTTTACATTTGTACCTTTACCCTCCGTCGTTCACTGAGCGTTTTATGTGTCAGCATTTGTAATGCGTTGTAAAGCGATAAGATATTCATATATTATGGAATTATACGCGATTATAGCCGATGACTTGTGAGAGTGACTGATTTATATTATCTTCGAGCTACTGTGAATAAGTAATAGCATTCGATACTAGCAAATAAAACTATACAAATGTGTGTATTTATGTCCTCTTGACATGCACGTATTAACTGACACACTGAAAGTCAAACCTTCCTTTTATTTCGTTATTTTTAGAGTACTTTCCACTTATCGAATATTGAAACGCTCGACATTAAGATTTCAATATTCATAACCAAGCGGAAAAAATAGGAATATAAAAGTAAAGTAAGAAAATTTAAGGAAAAACTTCAGTCTCTAAGACATATACATAAAAATGACCTGACCTGTTCATCCAATTTCTGCTCGTAATAAGTTCAAGCCATCCCTCTAACCCCTGTTACTCCGCTGACACTCATTGTGCAAACATGATTAATAGTAACGCCACATTAGTGATACGCGGCCTTTTTCCTACACATTTTTCCTGACATTCTCTCGGAATTAGGTCAAAGAGAGGATAAAAATGTCAACCGAGGGATTAATACGAGAAATACAATGTACAAGACGCGGGCATATGACGTGACACACATGCAAATATGATTTTAACTCAGTATGTATGTACGTCTGCACATGACCGCCTACGAGAGTAAACCCTTTTATTTACCTATTTAAATGCTTTGTACTGAGCTCGGTAAAATTTAAAATGAAATAAAAGTAAAAGTAATAATATACCTTTAATATTCATCGACATGCGTGCAAATGCACTTTCCTTCAAGTAAAATAACATTAATTTATAATAAAAGTAAAGTTTTAAAACAATCGTATGGAAATATTGTGTTTGGCTTATGGTTATTTCTAATTTATGCATACCTATGCAAACTGTTGAACAATTTGTAACAGAAAAGTTAATCATATGAAATAGAACAAGAACATTAAAATTTAAATCTACTTTTGTAATATAATTGACAATTCATAACCTTTAAAATACTTAAAATGTTGAAAATTACTTACATAAAAGTTAACAACCCTCAGTCTATATAATTCTAGGATACCCTCTCGATATTCCAGTGGACAATTCAGCTATCGACGGTTTGGTTAGCACACCGTAGCGGCTTAGTAATTGACGCTATGGGTTAACAATCGTAGCCATAGTGGCAAATTGGCTATGAAAGTTCGACAGGCTTCTTAACAGTATAGTTAGCTATCCACAAAAGCGAAGCTATCGACTTTTATTGGTCTCTAGTTTCGACGCGCGTTCTAGAGTATTAAAATAAAGAGCTTTCAGCACAATAATTATTTAATCAGCCTTAGTTTAATAACGTTAGTTAAATAACGTTAAAAATTTATTTTATTTAAGAATATATATTTTTTAAAATTGTTATTTTATGGTATTTGTATTTATTCGTTAAAAAACTTGTTTCTGTCTACCGCTTTGAGGTTTTAATTTAATTTATAACATCGAATACTAATTCATATTTGTACATTATTCATTGTTTTCTATTTTTTTCATATAAAAAATGACCAAAGCGTCACACTAAAATTAAGTGAGTAACTATTATTAAATTCTAAGTAAGTGGTCCGGAAATATATGTAGGTACTTACTTCCAACACAAACTCTGACACTCAAGAAACTAGTGAAAATTTTAATTAACAATGTTTACTGAATTAATATGCTTATCTATTCAATAATGTTAATCTATTACATATTGTAAAATTCTCGTATCAATATAGATAATATTAGCCTTCAGTCCTAGTGAGTACCTACTTAGGCGTTGACCGCTTATCATATTAAAATTTATTTATGAAAACGAGTGATAAAACCTCACAGTGCCCCTTACATTTGTTTGTCGAGTGATTTCTGCGAACGACTGTAATTAATTACGATCTATGTTACTCTGTGCAACCTTTGTTTCATCCGCCATTTGTAGAACAATGCGACGGGACTTTTATCTCGAGGCAGACAAACGTCTCCCGTCGACTTTTTGTTCTCCCTCGCGGTTCGTTCCTCTTGCAATTTTATCTCCAATTTATTAAGACTATTCCAAAATGTAACACGACTTCGCGGATTCGAAAGTAGAAATATTTCAAGCGTGCTCAAAATGCCAATCGACTAAACAAAGGTAACTATTGAAGTCGTATTGTATTCCTATCTTCGCTCGAACTTTTTAAACTTTATGATCCTACAAAGTATACGATACATCTAAAAATTCCACTAAGCTTAACAACACATGTTTTAATAAAAGTTTAATAAGTAGTAAAGTTTTTATAAAAATTAGTTGAGACAAAAGAATAAAGACAATATAAATAAAAATATTAAAGACATTTTATGTTCCTAGGCGGTCACCCATCCAAGTACTGACCGTCCCTGATGCTGCCGCGTTACCGGTCGCTCAAATTTTACCCCTCATGCGCCTAAAGAAGTTTCACTTCAAAAATTAAAAATGTCCATCTGTCATATCGCTGTAATCTATAATGCTGTGTGAATATGTATCCATCAGAAATTTTCGAAACAAAATATAAAATATTCTTAATAACACTTGAACCTCTTTAAAGACAAATAAAAATGTAAAGAAAAGAGGGCCCACATTGCCAAGTTTATATGGATGAAAAATATGTAGAGTTTAACATTGCATAGTAGTATTGAACCCTCGCAAGCAAATTCTAGCGGCACTCAAACATTTCTTACTGTTTTAACATTAAAATTAAATCATCAATTAAAATAAACATAAAACATATATAAAATCGTTGACAATGTCTTGTTTCGAAGTATTGACTCATACATACTCGTTGGTTGTTTTAATAGATTATTTATAGTAATGCTCTAATGGAAAGATCAAACGAATGGTACAGTTAATTTTAATGTCTCAGTGTAAAGCAGTACGGTTAGGTATATAATTAGCGTCATCGGTAAGATCCCTTCTTTGCATCGCTCGCCGCCTGTGATATTTTGATCACGCTGACATTTATTATGTCACTGACTTGGACGATGCAACTATCACAACGTTCAAAACGATCACTTTCACTTTATATGTATTTTGTAGATTTGTATATTATTCAACTGATTTGATTTATTTCAAATTTCAACAGCTGAATGATTCATTGAGCAATCTTTATTGATAATCACGTTAAGCGTTGATATTTTTATCTACAAAATGGGCTATGATGACAAAACTGATGGGGTTATTTGTATAACAATGATGTCGAATAAAAATCAGATTATCGAAATTTTTATTTAGTTAAAATAATATACATTAGCCGATGAAAATGATATCTTTTTTGTTAAAAAACAAACAAAAAGATCCTGATTGAAACTAGGAACGTACTATTTATTTATATTTTTGTCAACTAAAGCAAAACACTAACTAAAAGCAAAAATCATAGCATTATTTGAGTATAATATAGTTCACAGGTTAAGCATTAGATTTTATACAGTATCGATGGTGACTCGATATTCGCTCTTGATAACAATTTGGTAAGGTAACGCGCTGACAGCTGCGTTTCGCAAGGATCAAACTTGCTTTACAGTGTTGGGAGAATAACTACAGCACCGTACATTTTTAAACAAGCACAATTTGTTGTGTCTTACTGTTATTATAATAAGGATTGTATTTCAATGACTTGTTTACCTGATCGTGTGGGTTACTGTACAAGGCGGCGAAGCAGCGACTCTCATCAAGTTTAACGAGCCATTCCCACTCGTAACGCGTACGTAGGGGAACTCGTAATTTTCAGAACTGCTAACGTGTAATTATTTCGGAAAGGGCGTCAATAGCGTAACCACAACGAATTTATATGCACAGAGCAACTTTGATAAATTAAAACAAGGTTCAAGTTGTGATCGATCCGCTAAGTAATATTAGACGCTACTTGATATGATAATAAAAAAAATATTTAGAATTTCCTCATGTGTGGGTTACACAAAAATAAAAATAATACGAATTAATATTAGACGATTTCTAATTTATGCAAAGTAAACACTTGTACTTTACTGCAATATTTCACTGCAAAAATGTTGTCACAATAAAGTATAAATTTAAAGTAAAGTAATTTTCTTAAATAATAGTTAAAGATACAATGTACCAAAAGAGAACATCGATCGATCGAGAGATCGGATATCATTTCGACATGAACATTGCTCTGTAGGCGAAAACCAGAACTGTTTTCTCGTCGACAGCTCATGTACCGACTGCTGCGGTTATTTCTAAACCACGTCACGTCGCATGGCAGGATCGCCCGAATGCTTTGATTTCGCGTTCTCTTTTTGCGAACGATATTTCAGTCCCGACAACCAACTGAATACTTTCGGGAACGATCTACGAGTATTCTTTATTCGGTTTCACGCGGTATTGTTTAGATTTAACGAATATCACATTCTATTTCTTTCTTAAATTGTTTTTAAAATGTTTCTAGAACAGATAAGGTGAGGATCGTCGAGCGGTTTATTTTGAGCGAAACGAATGTGAGAGATAATAGCGAGTCGTAACTTCGGATGTAGGCGAGGAATAGATAAGAAGCGGCTGAGACGATATCTAAGTGATAATTTGTTAGTCGTCTTTACTTCAGATAAAAAGAAATACAACTTGCATTCTGTAAAAAGTTCAAGACGACCACTTAATGTTAGTAAGCTTCTAAACGACTGTGACATTTATTCAATGAATATTCCTTTAAGGCTATAATTTAAGGGTAATAAAATAGCTCTTACTGTAATGATACGGTTTATACTAGAAAACATTAATTGAAAATTGGTAACACACACACATATATGTGACATTTATAAAAGTGAAAAATTGGAATATTTAATTATAGGCATTTAGTAATCAATGTACATAAATAGACAGATACATATAATTATTATCAATCAAAACCTGTTCCTTATTCTTTTAGTCTTATCAAAAATTTAAAATAACAGACGCTGGAAAAGATTGCTTACAAAATAGTTTATTACAATAACGCAAGTGTAACAGTAAATATTGTGTACCTTTGGGAATAAGATCGTAAAAATATTAAATTTTAAGAAATAAAAAAACAATGTTTTTTTATTTAAAAAAATATTTATGAATCAACTTAAATTGATGTTATATTTTTTGTCAAGGTTAAAGTTATGTTAGTCTCCTGTGAAATTTTATGGTCCATCTTTTACAACATCGTTGTTATAGTGTCAGAATTAAATGACCATAACAAAATAAAGCCGATACATAATAACAGGGTCTCGCTGCAACGCCCATGAGGGCGTTTATTAAAAAGCAATTTTGTGTTTATTCTACGAGTTTAACAATTTAACGTTATTAAAATAACCGCTTTTTCGATTTAAGAAACGCATTTCTGATATTGCTCTATCAAAACGTTTATCGTATGTATCGTATGTAATTAGTTGTATTATAGTCGTTATTCATATTCGACCTAGAATGTTACAACTTGGCGTTTTAATTTTATACGGACACTTTTATTACTGATTTAGGTGATTTAATCGTTTCTATATTTATTAATGGTTTGTTCCTATTGAAATATTCTACATATTTATATGGATTACATCTAGGTTTACTATTACGTTGTCGTTTCTTTTTTTGTTATATAACTAGGCTCTCAGATGGTAAGCGATTACCGTAGCTTATAGATGCCTGCGACACCAGAAGCATTGCAAGCGCGTTGCCGACCCTACCCCCAATCCCCAGGAGCTCTGGTCACCTTACTCACAACAGGAACACAATACTGCTTGAAAGTAGTATTATTTAGCTATGATCTTCTGTAAGGTCGAGGTATTTCCCCAGTCGGGCTTCTCCAGAATGAACACGATATTTCCTGCTGTGCCCTACCTCAGTTAAAGTCTCTTTCCTTTCTCTTTGATTTGATGCCTTGAAATTATTAATATTATTATTAGATAGTCATAGTACTTTACCTAATCAAAATTGTTCTTAATAGATTCGAAAGTCCCGAAAGTTAGAATATAGAGTGCAGCTCAGTACTGTTGAGTTGAGACTCATGAAAAAGAAAGTTATCCCCTATTGTATTCTCTTCTACCCAAAATATTTTTTGTCGCTCAAAGAACGCTCGACTTTTATTTCGATAAAAGACACTTAATAAAATATTAAATACAAATTTAATGCTTTACCTTCTATTCCAAATAGATAGCAAACTGCGATTTCATGTAAGTCACAGCCGTTACGTTGAATTTTTTACTAACAAATCTATGGAAGTGTGGAATTTTCTCCCATAGGATATACGTCAGTTGTGTTAAAATACATTATTTATTTATTATTTATTTAACAATTTTTGTACACTAGAAAACAATATACAAAAAATAGCACAAAACAATGCTGGTACAAAGGCACTACTTATCCCATGATGGAATCTCTTCCAGTAGTCCTGCCACAGGAAAATTATAAAATAATCGCAAAATTAGCGTGTACAATAAAAATAAAAATACTAAAAAATACTAAAAATAAATATATAATATATGATAAATACATAATACTACAATTTGAAAAGCATACATACATAAAAAAAAGTATACACACATAGATACAAATAATATAATACATACGATAATATATCTAATACGCATGAAGACACTTAATTAAATTGATTTAGGTTATGATTGATTAAGATAAAATTCTCTCACTCTTTTCTTAAATAGAGATAATGTTTCGCAATCGCGAATTTCGTATGGTAGGGAATTCCAAAGTCTAACGGAATGTGCAGTAAAGGAGTAGGAATAAAAATCGGTACGGTGCGTGGGTATCTGAAGAAGAGAACGTTTATGAGATCTACACGGAGAATCATTAGCGTGAGAGAAAGAGAAGCGGTCCCGTAGATACGAAGGAGAACAAGGATCAAAAAGAGTCTTAAAAAGGAAACAAAGTATTCTAAAGTTTCTACGATGGCGGATAGGTAGCCATTGGAGCTGCTTACGAAAGTGACCCATTACCCTTATAAATCATATTTACTTATGGTATAAACAAATGGTATGTTTATATTTTGTACGTAGATAGTTCATATTTTATTAAGAACTTTTAATGTTAGTTTTTTAATGTAGATCATAATATTTATATGAAAGTTGTCTGTGAGACTATTACTGATAAAATCGCCTTTGCCTTTATTTTTAAAATTCGAAAAAAATAAATAAAACAAGTATTAAATAGGTATCGATATAAATTAAATTAGTTTCAATGGCTTTTACAGTTTAAATTGAAAAAAATGAAAACCTTAGTTAAATATTAGTTTTACAATTTTCTTTTATATAAGCCTAGTCCAATGACGAACATAAAAGAAAAGAATAATTATCCAATTTCCTCAGAAACACCGTCCACACTAATACATCCGGTAGTTGTCCTAAATCAGCTACAACGAAAAGTTCATGGTATGAAAAGATTTAAGCCAGCCAACTATGACGAACGGTTTCAATTTATAAAATTCCCTATCTAGTGTTATATTTCGTAGTAATGTACACCAGAGCCCTTCGACCAACCTGTAAACCATTGGAACGTGTTCGGTAACAATTAGGTGTAATACCAATATCGTGTTACAGCAACCCTAAACTACGTTAGATGATTTCAGAAGTTACAAACGCAGTGGCGTCAGCGATTACCAATTTAAAAAAAGGAACAAGTTTTTTAAATACATTCTTGAATTAAAGAAAGTTTAAGCAATTACTTTTACTTATTTGCTTTTACAGAAAATGCTTTTAATTAAAATTAAAATAAATATTAAATATATTGAAGTAAGCAACGTTTTAAAAATGTAACAAACAAGAAACTTTGACAAAGGATTAAGTTACAGAAATTTAATTTAAAAAAAAAAAATACGAAGTCAAGTTTGTAAATATTGTAATTGTTGAATCCGGTTTCCGCTCCGCCTAAGCATTGTATCCCTACATCGAAAGGAGAATCCCATAAAAGACGGAGGGCGAAGCCTCATTGTTACTACGAATTTTGTAATTAAATGCTCTGTCTAATTGTGACCTCACTCACCAGAATCTTCACACTCAGTTGCACTTCGATCTGTAAATGTTACAGCGGCTTCAGCAAGTAACAAAAAAAAATGTAAATGAAAAATACTTTACTGTCGTATTTTTTCGAAGCCATGTTTCATCTTGATTATATACTCGTTTCTAGGTAAACAAAGTCCTATTAGATATAGGTATGTATACACGTAAATATATATTTATGTAACATAATTATGTTAAACCATATTCATGTGTCTAAAAGATAAGATGAGGCCGCCAGTTGTGTTATGTTATTATCTGTTTTAATTTAAATTGTTAACTTATAATATATGATGTATAGTAAAATATTAAATAAAAATGTTTTCAATAGGTAATGTATACATTAGGTTAAATTCAAATGTTTCATTCTTTACGTTTTTATTATATGGCAGAGAAAACATAACGAACTGCTCCGAACAACTTGATATATTAGAAGACTAAATGTGCCAACATTTCTTTTTTTTTTTTTCAAAACTATGGAGAGAGACACGATTACACAACATTTTAATAAAGAAATACATCAACAGCCGAGCTGATAAATCTTTGATACTAATACAGGAAGACATAAAAGCGGCGATGGCAGCATTTATGTAAATTGCTTCCGCTCAGATTCGCCAAGATTTATGTCTTAACGTCAACTACAATTAAATTTGGACCACTGTTTCACGCCAGGAATAAATTATACATCGCTAATAAATTTTCCATGGATCAGATAAAACCAAATAAAATCTTTTCTTCGTGGAACGTTTCATTTATGTAGATTTCAGTCTAGTTAATAATCACATAAATTGCAAATTATGATATATGTTGTTAAAATGTTTTCTAAAGAGATTCTGTATCAAGTTTAGACCTTGTTTTCAGTTCTATAGTATTCTAGTCATCGCAAAGAATGCATTATTATCATTTCATACAATTATTACGATCCCGTCTATCTATGACAACAATTTTAATAATGTCTACTATATAAGATAATAACCATTATAAATACATATGTATAAATAATAAAATGGAATTTTATGTAATACCACGTTGTAGTAAGTTTATTAATCTTCAAGATGACCCCAAAGTCAAATTAAAGTCCTACAGAATTTGGATAAAAATAAGAATGAATAAGAAGATTTTAGCGTTAAATATTTATTCAACTTGAAAGTAATTTAGTGAGCTACTAAAAGAAATGATAATTGAGTTATATTTTTGTCATATGATTATTATTTTGTATATAATTATGTTTTTATTTTTGCCAATTTTAAGGGAACTTAATCTATACAATTTTAATCAATTTAACATTCGATATTCAATTGAATAAATCATAGACATTTCAAAGTCAATTTGGCTACTCTATAAAATATCAAATTACCCAGTTTGCCGGTAGCGTATATAAAATTTAATATTTTTTAACACTTTCATATCAGCTAAAGTACATTAATTTTCTTATGTAAACTAAACGAAAGTAGCGCTACTGGTAAATGTAAACATTCGAGTTTTAACAAGAATATGTATTTTATGCGTATGGATGTAAACAATTGTTTATATCAGACTAGCAGTTTCCAGCAGCTCCTTCTTCTTACACGGGCTCTTACGGCAGCTCGACGACTGACGCGCCTATTCTGCCTGGGTGGCCGGTTGAGGACACTACTCCTGCCAGCCCAGCTCCTTCAGGAAGCCTAGCAGACCCTTGACGTTGCCGACGACTTCCTGGAGCGACCTCGTATTCCCGAGGTGTCGTGCAGCAGCTCCGCTCGCGTAGAACTATAAAATTATTGTAATTTGTGTTTTTAGCACAAAAAAAAAATAAGGAATTCCATACAAAGTCGCGGGAGCCCTTGTACCATCTCAATCCAATCCTGTCATAAAATCCGTTCTAAGCTGATGTTCAATTAGGTACTCTGAGTAATTGAGTTTTCAAGTTATTAGCACAAAATTTTAAGGACTTTTATAAAATATTTCGAGAGTCCTTAGACCTCCTTAATGTAGCTCTGTCGCAAATTCTATCGTACGTAGACGTACAACGACGTAAAGTGGATGTACTAACTATTAACTATCTCCCTACCAAGCTTGTTGCATAAATAATGAGGTACTTTCATACAAACTTGTAATAACCCTTAGACCCATTTAATATCTCGTCAAAAAATCCGTTCTTAGCAGACGTCTTCTAACTATAAACGGTTTTGAGATTTCACGATGAGTCAATGACCTAACAATTTTCCAATTTTCATTGCATAAATGTTATTTTTACCATAATAACCGTATTGCGCGAACTTAGAAAAGCCTCCTTATGTCCAGAAGAAGACTGCGATAGGCTAAAGAGAAAGAGAAGATATTTGTTTAAGAATTCACCCATCGAAATGGTGAAATAAATTGAATCAACTATATTTATTCTAGATAAATTTCCAAATAATACTAATAAGTATACTATATTATTAAATATAAGCTTAGACTAGATGAAAGTACCAGTAATTTGTTTAACGCAACATATTTATAGAAAATGAAAATCGCCGCTTCTACGTATAGAACCTGTAACATTTGACATGAAACACATAAATATTTTATTTGCGCGTATGTGCAGGGTTGCACCCTCATATAGAGTCGTGTCTACCTGTCAGACTGTTTTACTGCCAAAAACGTTTCATGCGTAGCTAATGGATTAGACAGTAAAGTTTAAAATCGATGCGAAACAAACGTGTCCGTATAAACATTTATAAATTAGCTGACTCGGACTATTTTTTTTTTTTTTTTTTGGGAAAATATAATTACACAATACACACACGGTCGTCTGTCCCTAAAGTAAGCAACTTAATGCTTGTGTTATAGGTAACAGCCGATATATAAATAAATAAATATATATTACACCCAGACTCGGGGTGGGAATCGAACCCACAACCCCCGGAGCAGAAAGCAGGGTCACTATAAACTGCGCCAACGGGCTAGTCAAAATTTAGTTTGTTAGTGTTTAGTAGCTAGGTATTTGGTTTTTAGGTTAGTCTGTTTGTTATGTTCCATGAGCATGTTTGTTCTGTCAGAAACGATGTCATCTTGCTTTACTGTTATTGGTGAGCCAGAAACACAGTTAATTAGAATAATCTTCCTATTTGAACTTAACGGTTATTATTACAACAGCTTAACTTGTTCTCTGAGTTAAAATGAGCTAAACTCAAATGACATTATCGACAACAATGTGTTTAATAATAAATCTTAATTCATAGTATCATTAGGAACTAATTTAATGGTTTTAAATAAGAAAATTTTAAGTTTATCCGAAATAGTTAATAATTACGAAATATGCAAAATATAAACTGAAGTATAAAACAGTGTTTGGCGTAAAAATATATAATTGATGATAATAAGTGAGTTACGCTCGGATCGGAGAAGAAAAAGTTCGCCCAGCTGTGGACCTTTACTGACTATTATAGAATAACAAACAGCGCGTATTCGTGCTTGTGTAGTTTTTATTTTATTTATTAACGAACCCATTTAACATAAATAATGAAATAATAATAAAGTGTTCAGACTAATGAAGTCTTGTTGAAATAGTTTGTTTGAATAGTTAAGAAGTGAGTTGATCAGAAGAGACATTTGGGACTGGGACACTGCCTCCACAACTGGGACTTTTAATGAGTTTCACTAGAAAGAGTTGCTATTTTCCTAGACAATAATAAATACCTACTGTTTTGTGTACTGAAATAGACCACTATGAAATATACCACTTTTTTCTTAGTTTTCTTTAATATCTTGATGTCTTCGTAATCGTTACATGTCTTTTTTATAAGAAATACATTTTTTATTCTGTATAATGGAATATCTCAAAGACTACTGGACTGATTAAAAAAATATTTCATAATTAGAGTTCTGCGTTATCTTCAAGTAATAGATTATATTTATACGGGTGAAAGGGGAACAGCTATAGCTCGTATGACCTACGCGAGCGAAGTTGCCAGCGTAATCTAGCAGTTAAAAAAATCATATTTGTAGTTATTATGAAATTATATATTTTTATTTTATATTTTATTTGTACTTTTACAGCCTATACGGTTTATTATTAATCTAATATGGACCAATTTCCCACATGGGTGTATTATATAAACGGTTAACACATTATAATAACGCTTCTAAAATGGCCGTCTCGCTTAACAGTCAACTGAGCTTCATACAATATATTGAAAGCAATTATTTTCACGAATCTAAATCGGTTTTATTATGCACAATAATTTATACGTATTTATGGTCAAGCAGTTGTCTACGGCTTCGTTCGTATGGTTACAGTTCTAAGAATACAACAGAAGCTATAAATACAAGTGACTTAAATATTATCCTATACACGACGCTTCACGAGTGGCTATCAATTCTTAATTTAATGGAGATTGCTTTTATAAATCTGACTCGATAACAGAACAAACAAACTCATATTCTTAGTAAGCTATATTTAATCTATTGACCTAATACGTGTTTTATTTTAAAAGTTTTGAAATATGTATGTGCACATATAAATGTTGTGGCATGGCGTGTGCATATAGTTTTAGACTTTTAGTATTTTAAATTTCTTATGTTAGTTTTTAAATATTTGTTTCAATAGAATTCTCAGATTGTCTGTCATGTGTCATTGTAAAAGCATTAATGTTTATTTGAAACACATAGAATAATTCTAATCGATTAGTAAATAAATACATATGAAAGTATATGGAAATTAAGACACGCAAATTAACTATAATTTATAAGAAATAGGTCTTCAACTTCAGAAAACTTCAGGTCTTTACGGAGTCTACATATTGATTTGCCAAATTAGATTCAAACACACCTTCTTACCAGGAATTGATGCTGCAAAGCGAATACAACATCATATTAGTCAAAAGATATTTAGAATTGACTTTATATTTTTACTTTAAAATATACATTCATTAATAATAATTATTTTTAATGACCTTAGTGGGCGTCGAATAAAAACGCTCTTTGGTAGACCTCTAGTAATACGAATCAACGGATCACGATTAGCAATCGTTAGCAAGTGTTTATTAATAACAATCTGGACCGACGGCTTTACATACAATTTGAGGGAAGGTGGAAAGAACCAAAAAATAAAAAAATAATAAATGTTTTTAAAAATGTAAATATCCAATTCAAGTCGGGACCGAACCTGTGTCGTCGACTTTAAGTAACTTTCATCGCCATTATTACTATACCAGACTGCTTGTACGAATATAATAAGGAAAATTAAATTTCTAGGAACTACGATAGGTGATAATTTAAGCCGTGAGCGCTGAATATAAATCTTAGTGCATAATTTATTTCTGTCATTGGTAAACTATTTTATTTTTATTCATTCTGTAATATAAAGTGTAAGATCAGTTTATAGTCTCACTCGCTTATATTGTGCTATAAATCTTTATCCTATCGTCTTGCGACACTTCTATGACCAACCTCTATTCTGTAAGCAAAAAAAGATTATTTAGACATTACTATTAGTTCTAGTCTTAAAAAAAAAGGGCAAAGGCAACTTTTTCTATAAAAAGAATAGCTGCAGCACAATACATAATTCATCACGTTGCTTTACTGCAGTTCAGTGAATTTACTTCATGCCTTAAAAATGTCTTTCTTTTGCATATTAATATTAATAAACACCTTATAAAATTTACATTCTTATTAATTAAATACACATTGTCAATGAAATCAACAGAAACTTAAAAATGCTAGTCCGGGTTTGAATCCGCGATGACGCGATATTCGTACCGAATCAAATGAAATGAAAATGAAATGATATGAAAACATTTATTTTGTCATAAGGTGATACATCCACTTAACGAAAGTCAAAAAAATCACCCTTTCTTTCTAAATGATCATATCAATTAATATTTAACATAATTATATGCATATGAATAATATTTAATATTAGGTAAAATTGTGTTGGGGGGTAAATAAAACTCATCGTAATATAAATTTCCTTTAATTTTTTATTTTAAATGACACAACTGGCTCTGAAAATATTTGGATTGCAAAAACAAATCGATAGATTAAAAGGGATCAGAAAAAAACTAATTGTACACAGTTAAAATTTTGAAATAGTGGCGCTTGTTACACTTTATACAATACAATTATACAATAACTTCTAATACACAAATTTAATATAAATATCACAGTCAAAGATTATACAACTAAAGCGTTAAATCTAAATGGCAGTGTATCTTGGGTCATTTAAGAAAACCCTTGTGATAAAACGAATGTAGTCTTTCAACAGAGTATGGACTTCGTTATATAATTATAGATAAATCTATGAAACAATATTTCTCAAAATGTGAAGCTAGTCTATATACTGTGACTAGAATTAGGAATAAATTATGATAAACAGTTATTTATATTTTGTAAGCTACAAGTTATAAGTGCTATTCAAATTCAACTATATTGATTAAATTTACGAAAACGTTACAATTTAAAATACTGCATATTTTTCTTTTGAATATAACAGTTCTATAGTAACCAAAATGTTTCCGGAATGAAAACTAATATTTGATTATATACTCAAATATGCCTGATAGGAATAAACTCAGATTTTACTTACAAAAGGTTTTAAGTTCTAATTTATTTTTATACTGTTATCTAGTAGTTGAAATACAAACTCTACACATACATAACTGCTAATGACATCGATAATACAAGTCTATCAGAATTTAACTACAGTAACGAATCTTATTTGAAAATTACACACGCTGTGAAATTGAATAAATACGTCAGAACTGTTACCCTTTTCCTTCATAAGACTACTAATTTTACAAGGTCTCAATTTTAACTCTAATACATTATATTTACAATTTTATCTAAAGTTGTTACAGTATCCATTCGATCTAAGATCTATCCAAACGATGATATTAATTATTGCTTTTTGTTTCTTTAAATCCCTAATTAATTAACTTGTTTCATTTAATCTGACTCTTGTTTTCGGGACTCTGTGAAAAAAATTACAAACAATTTTAAAAAAATTAAATATCAACGTTTCAATTACTACTACGCTCTATCTAGATATAATTTTTGTGTATTTTTAAGTTTTGGTACGTGATTAATATTGTATATTTTTAAATTGTATATTAAATATTGCTTATAAACGAATTAATTAAAATTAGTTTGAAATTGTATTGCTCACCTCATACGGCGGCGGGGGTAGTATATCATTCAGATTTATTTGACAGCCCTGCTCGGACCGCGTCGCGTTCGAATGTCTGCCGGTCTGAATTGGAATTTTGAAACTATTCTCTCTTCCCAACCAATGCCATTGCGGGTAATCATATTCTAAATCACTCGTGGGACACACTTTACTCTTATCTTGTCTACTCCTCGATCCCGATCGGTTCGTATGACAAGACCCGCAATCATCTTCGACCACGTTGACGTCATTATGGACATGCTCATGTCTTAATTCCCTGTAATCTTTCGTTGATCTACTAGAAGTGCTATGGCAACAAGTCGAACATTCACCATTGGAATATTGAATGCTACCGTTACACGATCTAACAATGCTATTGTTGTGTGATCGTCTTTCTGGACAACTTCGGGCATCTCCGATGTCTGCATTGTCCTGTGAGAAAATTTATTTAATGCATAAATCACTTTATCCATGTTTGTAAGACGATAGCGTTATGCGCAAATCAAATATGTCTACTTATCTAAAGTCAACAACGAAATTCTCATAATGCTTATCTTGGAGTACCTTGAAATTTAGTTCAGTGTAAATAGCACTGGAGGCGTAAGGTTCCGGTGGCCCCCTTTTTATTCGGTCTACACTCGAGTCATCCAAGCCCTGGATAGAATTCTGAGGTAGACAATATTCTGGCTCAATATTCAAAATGTTAGGAGACTGGCCGCCTACAAAGAATGATCATTTAAAAATAGTTCACATAAGTAAATAATTTAATGCCTAAAGTATTCAATTAACAATTACTACCTTGTAAAAGACTTTGATGACATCCACTAACTTCTAATGTAGAGTCAGGAGGCGCGAACACCGGCCGGTCCCTGAGCCAGATCGTGTCTTTATTCAATAGACACTGCTGCGCTGTCACAATAGATTGACCTACAATCGGGATCAACACTTCAATTACACTCATCATAGAGAGGTTAACAAATTGATAAATGATGGATATAACTTACCAGTTGACTTTTTTCTCTGTATGCTGTTACGACGCTTTATGTAATAGATACAAACTATACCAATTACAATGACGGAGAACAGAGTTAGGGCTAAGGCGAGTAACCATGTCTCTTGTAATAAATGCGGAATAGTCCCATCATTTGGTGGTTCAGTCCTAAAAAAAATATTAGAATTAAATGAACCACATGAATCTTATTAATGTTAGGTTAGTTTAATCCATCACAGATAGTTTACAAGCATATGCAGCTCCATTCATCATGTCTGAGGAAATTGTGGTATGGCCACCAAGGAACATTTTGATTTTATGGGCGTAATGTGATATCAAACTATATCAATGTCTTGGCCGCTCATGTAGATCGTGGTTTGAAATGCATGAGCGTTGGGACAAATAAAAATCGATCATCACGCAATTAATCTGCTCGATCAAATCTAACAAGCATTATATGTATAGGCTATCCGGCAATGCTGCTTTTGAAGCTTAATTGAATAAAATAATTTTCAATTTTGATTTATACATTTCTAAACTTCGATATCAAAGTGAATATAACATATACACTAATATTATAAAGCTGAAGAGGCTGTTTCTCATGAACTACTAGTTCGAAGTGAAAAATTGTTTTTATTTTGGATATTCTATTTACCGAGATAGACCTATAGACTATATAATATTTATGTATGTTTTCTATAAGATTTTAAATGAAAATGGTTATTTTTATATATATTATTACAAAATATGGTAAATATCCCGTTTTTGAATAATTTTTGTTATGTATGTTTTTTCTTCAAATCAACGCGAGTGAAACCACAGAGCTCAGCTAGTACTTGATAAAGACTCACTGCACGTAATGCCGCTGCGAGTGCGTGGGCGTCATGTGTATGATCGCGGGCGCGCTGAAGGGCCCGCGGCCGCGGCGCGTGACGGCGGCGGCGCGCGCGCTGTAGCGGCCGCCCGTTCGCAGCGAGCTCGCCGCCGCGGCGCGGGTGCGCGCGCCCAGCGACATCTGACCCACCACGCGACCGCTGCTGCCGCTGCCCACGCGGATCTCGATCTGATTCATAAACCCCACATAAATAATAAATAAATAAATATCTACACAATACACACACGGTCGTCTGTTCCTAAAGTAAGCAACTTAATGCTTGTGCTATAGGTAACAGCCGACTGGTCTAGTAACGTATTTTTTTTTTTTATAATCATACTTATAAATATTACGTATATAAATATATAAACAAATCACATGTATATATGTATCTAAAATCTCACTAATTGAGGTAGATTGTGCCCACGTGCCCTATCCCTAATTTTCGCCGACATGCGTGCGAGTATACTTTGTCTCAAGTAAAATAATATGTAACAATGAAAGTAAAGCTTTGAAATTGTTTAAATTATTTATTTTATATATACATGTAACTTCATGTAAGAGGAGATTGAGAAGATTGATTTGACTACTAATATGAGCTTTTGATGAGGTTGGGCACAGCAGCAAATATTATGCTCAAAATCTGAAGTAGCCCGACTGAGGGAGTACCTCGACCTTACAGAAGATACTAGCACAGCTAGATAATATTGCTTTCAAGAAGTATTGCGGTTGTGGTATTTGTAGTAAAGTGACCAGAGCTCCAGGAGCGGCTTAGAGATGGGGTCAGCAAGGCACTTGCAATGCTTCTGGTGTTGAAGACGTCTGTCTATAAGCTACGGTAATCGCATATGTATCGTTCGTCATATCGTTTTTATCCAACCTAGTTGTATTTAAAAAAAGTTTTTCTCTGACCCTATTAGGTTAGGATGATATTATCTTTTGAACTTTCACGGTCACTATAAACGGGTGAGTCACTGGCGACAAAGGCGCCTGCAACGTAATCGATCTTTCGGATTACGTACTACATACTTTACATTTTATCGTGAATTTGTTACGTAATCGGGAATTGTGCAAGTTAAATTGCAGTTCAAATGTAGTTGATTAGATTTCACAGAGAGCTTTTTTTCTCAACCTTTAATTAGTAATAGACCATTGATAGAATAGAAGCCTTAATAATTTATTTTATTTAGAAATCGTGACAAAAATTAATACGATGTTCGTAGAAATGTCTCTCTATAGCGAGGCGTACCTGAATGAAATGACGATTAATTAATTGTGAAGATATAAATTACGTGGGACAAATTCGGACAAGAATTAATTTTGCACAACTCTAACCATATAGCAATGAAACTGAAGTCTATGTATATACAAATTCCAGTTCAAATAAGCTAGTAAGTAATAATATTATGTTATTTTAAAACATACAGCCTAAATCTCACATAACGGTTTTGATTTACCTCCATCGCGGAAACGTAACCATGGCTTCGATAGAATATAAAATAAAATTGCACAATTCACGACGCGTTTTTAGTGGTGTTCGGGCGCGTAATATGGGCATTGCGTTTCAGACTGTTCGCGGATAATCAATCAATCTCAATCTATCGTAAAAAAAAGCCCATGTTGCGATTTTTTCGCCATAATTTCCGCAAACTGTGGCTGAGTGTCGTGCGTTTTAAAATAAAATTACAGTTGAACTCCAAACAATTTCACTCTGCAAGTTATTACCTTTATATTATACTTTAATTATTTAATGCACTTCACCTTTTATAGAAACACAGAACATGTACATACGTATAAATAAATGTATAATAAATATTTTATAACATTCACAAAGTTTTTCAACCTCAATTCTTACGTTAAAAAGGTAATTATACGATAGCAGTTATCTATTTATACATTTTAAAAAACTCTACTAAAAAATTATATGCCTACCAAGTATCCAGTAAGTTCCCCATTCCACGTATTTGCAGGTGGTGGTTCCCATCGTATCCAGGCAGAGGTTGCGTTAATTACACCCGCTGTCACACTTTGGGGTGGAACAGATGGTACTAAAACAATTACACAAAATTAGAAAAGTTTGTATTAACACATTAGTAAACTATCGTTTTAAATAACTCACCATCCTCGTCAGTGTATCCCATCATAGAATTTGACGGTTTTCCCAACAAAATTTTATAAAATGGCATGAGGAATACATCGTACTGCATGTACGCCAACAACCCAGATAAAACGTAACTCGATGACCCACTGTTATCAACAATTGTCAGGGATCCATTAGAGCACGATTCCACTTGTGACGCATTAAAAACTGTTACTTCCTCAGTACTATTGCGCCAATTCATAGACGTACCATTGTACCAAATTTTAACTCCTTCCAAATATTCGTTATAATCAGTTAATACCTAAAAATTAAAATTCGAAAGTGAGCAATTTGTACTAATAGTTTTATATTTAATTTATACTAGTAAAGTTAAACTAGCACTCACGTCCCATACAACTTTAAGTGAAGTCGACGACAAAGTTTCCACCCTTCTTAGGACTAAAACATTTTGTTGTAAATACTTCCTCGCTTGAAGAAACTCGTATTCTGTCATACGAACCTCATGTTCGTAATTATGACCAAAGTTTTCGTCACTGGAATGTACTTTCAATGGATTATTGGTTTTCTTCAACACATTTAGATAAGCTTCTTGCATAACACTGCCAGCGGCATTTACGGCTACACAGATAACCCTTCCGCCGTGTTCTACTTTTGCTCCATCCAAATATAATAAACTTGAATTACTTCTTGTACATTCAGGAAATAGAAGGGAATCCTCTGTACTTTCTAAAATCCAGAAAGTAGTAGGCGTTGGCAAGCCTTTTGCTTCACATGGAATAGACACCACATCACCCTCCCATGCGGTCAAATTGGATGGTATCTGCGTGAAGTGCGGTAAAGCTGCAACAGATGGCCGTATTAAAATAGCTCTAAACATATATCAAAAACAAACATGTAATAAAATTAGGCCGATATATTAAAATGGAACTCACAGTATACGGTTAGAGACGCGCTGGCTATACTCGTGCCAGCATGGCTATCGGCTCGGCAGGAATAGATACCCGCATCGGATGCGGACACCTGTTCCAACCGTAATAGTCCCCGGATTATTGTTGCATGTGAAGGCAACACACCATCTTCCTTCACCCATGTTATTTTTACGCTCGCATCGTAACTCTACAAATAAATTACGAGTAATAATTTTGCTTCTTTTTTGTTAAAGACACACGATTTGATGTTAACAAAGTTTACCTGACAATTGAATTCTACGTTGTGGCCAACTAAGGCTGTAATGTTGCTAGGTTTTATTACAAAGTGCGGTCTCCTCAAAACAATTAACGCGGCCGCTCGCGATTGTCTCTCCCCAGCAATATTCGAAGCGACACATCTAAACAGTCCACTGTCATTTGGTAGGGTTTCAAGTATTTTCAAACTTCCAGTCTCCGTGACTGTTACCCTAAAATGTATATAATTTAAATTGTACTCTTTAAAATTGATAAAAAATTATTATTTTTATATATTATGATTTAGTGCCATACCCAAACATGTCTTATTTATTTATTTCAAAAATATTTTTCTTATTTTCCCAAATCAAGATTCGTTGAAATTTACAATTTTACCTTCCGTTAACTTCAACGTCATACGCTTCGCCATCTTTTAACCAATGCACTGAAGGATCCGGAACGCCCCGAGGAGGAACACATTCTAACAAAGCAGGTTCTCCTGCAGCCACCTGAACATCCCGTGGCTCTACTCTGAAGTCATCGCGTAAAACTACAATATTTATCAAACTTTTAGGACTACGAACCAAAAACTTATTTCAACAATTAAATGACATGCTCTAAGTAAATTACCTACATAATTATTGTTATGTGGTATCTCCAAATTTTAGTCTAACATTGCAAAATTCTAAAATTGTTAAACTAATTTTGTATATAGTAGTTCCTACAACGACAACTATAACGAAATGTGTGAGATAAGTAACGTTATTGCTGTAACATAATATAGTAGCGATGTAATAAAACTAAAACTTTTCTCTTACCGGCAACATTTAATGAAGCGTTCTGACTTACAGCCTCCCCGGCTATATTGCGAGCCACACACCAATAAATCCCCTCATCACTCTCTTTCTTCCCTCGATTTACCCTACGATGACATAAGAAGTTATTAGACGTGTTCAAAATAATCCAAGAAGATTTTTATTACTTTCTTTTTATTAATGTATCTGATAAAACATTTATATTACGTTTTATGAAAAACTAAACTTGTAACATTTATTAGACGTAATAAATATTAAAATAAGACGTGTCTTAATAGAAAATAATTTTAGGAAATAGCAAAATATCCTCATTATTTAAATCTTAATCCATTTTTATATCTTATGATGAACTCGGCGGACTTGATTGAATAATAAAAAGTGATTTATAATTTACGTCCCAGGTGTATGGCATATTTATTTATTCATAGAATAAAAATACAAAATAATAAAGAAAGTCACCTTAGAAACAGTAATCCGTCTTCCAGTAAGACCCTATGTCCATCTTCAGCCGGGGGCAAAGGAGATCCGTCCTTGAACCACTGCACGGAAGGTTTTGGTCGACCTTCCACAACGCATCTTAATGTTGCGGGTTCGCTTCGTCCGGAGACTGTGTTTGAAGGATGTTCTTTGATTCGTGGAGCTCGATTTTGTGCTGGGATTAAAAGGTTATTTTTATTGTGGTTTTTCTACTTATTTCAAAATACACACATATGAAAACTTAGTACCTATGTAGGGCGGTACATAACAAATCTTTTTATGATTAGAAACAACGCCAACATATTATTGAAGCATCAATACATTTATTTGTAGACGAAGACCATGTTTTATTATTTATTAATATATAATTATTCGTTACATAATATAATTTCACAGGCAATTCTAATTAAACAATTTTTTTGATAATGGGAAGGGAGGGCTGTCTTTATTTTTATCAGGTTTATTTTATTCAATTATACACAATGTAATAACTTCAGTGTTAGTGCATTAAAAAAGAGTGTTATTTGAATATACACATAAAGCATTATAACATAGATCTACTAATACGATAATAGTGTTCATTAAGAACTATTAATAAAATAGGATGTACTTATTCAATTAAAAAATGTATTCAACTTCTTTATATAAAATTATTAAAGTAAATTATACAACTCCATAAATAATATATCTTTTGTTTCACTAGAATGCTATAAATTATAGAGGCGAGCGGATTAGTAGAATATCAAAATTATCAAAAACAACCATTACATATTAAGCCAATGTCAAATCTTGCTTTTGTTACACAAACGTAGTAATACAATTACCTCCTATATTTCACATTTCTTGTAGAATAATTAGAAAAAGACAGATTTAATATAAAGAAATTAATCATAAATACATGACATATTAAAAGTAGCTAGTGATCACTTTGTACAAATTATGCATTAATCATAATTACTGAGAATGAATCATGTATCTTCTTTTATTGTGCTTTTAAAAGTTCAGATTCCACAAGTAGATACAAAGCTAAATAAAAAGATATCTACTAATGTCTCAATGATCTTTGCCTTCGCATTGTCTGTCCCGCAGCCGGCTGCACTCAGATCGTTACACGGATAAACTGACACGCGGCATATTATTATAAATTCTTACTAAGGCTTCTTTCAATCGAGCGATAGAAGATTAGTTGAAGAATCTTCTTTTTATATAATGGATCTAATGTCTTAGTAATATTGGGTTTTATTTTTTACTCTTTCTATAAAATATGAGGGATGTATAAACATATGGTTTTCTATTTTAAACAAATCTTTCCGTAAACTACGTGTTGTTTGCAAAATTAAAATTTTCTAATTAGCTTTTTACCAGATCACCGAAGGGGATTGTAAAGGTTGTTAATGGTTTTTATATGTATATTTTAGAGATAAGAGTAATTGTATAAGTGCCATATGGTATAAAATATTTAACAAGGTCACCGACAAAAATAAGGTGACGTTGTTTTTATATCGACTGACCCGTTGACGCGGTGACTCTACTATTCGCTCCAGCATCGTAGTGTATATACATACAATTTAATATTATTTATTTTTAAAAATGTTTATGAAACGTGTGTGTAATATCTACTGTTAACTTAAACATATTTTGTTTATTGTTACTTTTATAATATGGATAATGTTTATACGCTTACAGATAGTACGATTATCTCCATACGTGTTGATGTACAATATGTACGAGTACATACTCGTATGGAAATTCTCCTAACAAGTCTTAAATTTATTGCAAATAAAAAGTATAAAACAAATGAAGTCCGTTAAAAAACAAAAAACCAAACCAAACTGATGTGACATAGTCGGGTTTCTCAAATTGTAAAAAAAAAACGTGGCATTATTAGTCAGTACAAGCAAATAATACAACATTTTAAAATCGAATAACAGGGTCAGCGACAGAACATTCACGGATCAGTGCAAACTATAGCGCTTTACGCTTTTTTTTTTTGACGTTCCTTGCGGTCAAGCGCGGTAGTTGTCCCTTATTAATACTTGTCACTGTCGTGATAAGCGTACAATGTACGCATTATCTTGACGCGGCTGTCTGTCTTTTCGTACACAATATAAAGTAGACGCTTTTGGATGGTAAACAATGTCGCGTCGCACGAAACGCTACATTTTTTTTATTGACAATCCGATAATTTACCTTTATTTGAGTGATGATTCAAGTGCTTTATTTGTGTTACATAGCTTTCCTGTTTAACAAAACTATAACAAAAGGAGTAGGTACAGTTCAGTACATAAAGACGCTTTTTATGGTTTTTATAAAAAATACTTGTTTTAAGATACTGTTTTAAGAGCTTGTCTTTCTAATCTTTATTATGATTCTATTTATGTATATGTTACTGTAAAAGGTCGAACTACAGTAAATCCTAAGATTTAAGAGTTAGTCTTAGGATTTACCGACAGGAGTTGGTAAATGTAAGAATTTATGAAAACGGGACATTTTTTTCGGGCTTTTACTATTAGAATTTAGTACATGCTAGGTTTTACCACTGCAGCTAGTAAAAGTTGGTTTTGGGAATAAAACAAAGATAAATTCTTATTCATTTAATTAAGTCAAAAACTTAAATTGGTAAGTCTTTAGACTAAGACCCGTAGACCGTTTATCGGCATAATTTCGTTACAAAAAAAAAAAAAAAAAAAATAACCCTAACCTATGTAACTTCAAAATTAGACCGTTTATTGGCATATTTTCATTACAAAAAAAAATAACCCTAACCTATCTAACTTCAAAATTAGACCCACGCGGGTTTTAATCTAAGGACTAGCCACATTAGAACAACATTTACTGTGCCTTAATGTAAATCCTAAGAGTTACCTTGTGAATGGTAGTAAAAGGGCGAATCGCAAAATCGTTCGGGCTTTTAAGAGTTGGTAAATCTTAGGGTTTACTCTTAAATCTTAGGATTTATCGTAATTCGAGCATTTACAGTAACATATATAATAGAAAAAACAGTCCCAGGAGAATAGGTGTTTTATTTGTGTATTTGTTAATTTATATTAAATTTGCAGATGTCGTATCAAATACATTTTTATTTTTGTAATTTTTTTCAAGGAAGTGATTATTAAATAAAGATAAATAGGTAGATTACTTCTAATTAATTTAGAAAATAATAATTTACTAGCAGTTACAGGTAACAAACTATAAAAGTGTACGTCGGTAACTACCCGCGAACTCTAATTAAGGTCGAAATTAAATAACAAAGACTCCATTGTTTCACCAACGTAACGCTTTTACCAAACTACATTTTGTTAATTGGCCCAAGCTACTTTTAATTACTCAAATTGTACAATTGAAGGCTGATGAAATTCATGCATGCAATTTTAATATTTATAACATATAAATAAGAACGATAATGGCAAACACATTTCGAGACTTGACAATTATCTGAATAAAAGCTCATCAGGCATTCAATTATGTTAATCCTTAATTGAAAATAATTCCACGAGTTAAAGTTATTTATATTTCTTTTGATTAAATAATATTCCATTATTCGACATTGAAAATTGTTTCATTGATATAAAAATGTATAAATTATTTTAAAAATCCTATTTAGTACTTATATAATAATAATCGAATATAAAAAAAGTTATTTATTAAAAAAGGACTAAAAATATCAATTTATGTCCGTTCATTATTCCTCCCTTCTTATATCTATCACATTTTTGACCGATATAAAAGGAAAGGAGCTTATCACATTTAAGCCGATTATTTTTTGTTTTGTTTGTTACGCGATATCTTCATACAAAAGGCATTTGTGAAGATCACAATAATACTACAATAATATCGTGAAGGTACAAAGTCACGGATTACTAAGGATAGTTTTGTTGTAGCAACATTTTTGTTCGTAATTCTTAATGTGTGTACAAATCTGTCAATATAAACAACATAGAAACATGAACACCTAGAATTTATATTGTACGCACATATGAACGCTAAAAATAAAAAATTTCAAAGAAAGGTTTGTTTGCCTGTTTGTTTGTTTGTTTAAACGCGCTAATCTCAGGAACTACTGGTTCGATTCGAAAAATTATTTTTTTGTTCGATTGTCCAATTACCGAGGAAGGCTTCATATAGTCACATCATAATTTAGTTCATAATGTGACCCTCAGCTCAAAAAATATGCTTTAAAATATTAATTCTTTATAGTTATGATTATAATATTCTATAGCAACAATTTGGTTAATCTTGCCGTAACTGATTCAAATGCTACTATTTTTTAAACAATTTTAATTTATAAGTTAAGTTAATTTATTACGAAGGGTAGGTAGGTGTGCCGAAAAAGTAGAGCAAGTGATTACGACTTCGATCCCCGCTAATAAGTGATAACAAAATGTACGTATAGATCTTATCGTAGTCTAGGCGTTTGTATTATATGCTTCCGGATACTTCAATATATACAGGGGATATCACATATCATACAGGGGACCGTTGAGTTTGCGACGTTTAGTTGTGTATTTATTTCGTATACCCGTCCGTCCGGTCCGTCATACTAGTAGGTACTTAGTTTTTACCTCATGGGAAATAAATGCATATCGTGCACTATTCATTTGCAATTTTAATTACTTGAGTCTATTCCATCAAGGAATATAGTTTTTTTTAATACTCTACAGTCTACACTATTCAAAATATTAAAGAGGATTGGCTAATGTAAAAAGCATGTGTCTCAGAATGACTCTACACAACTATTTTGCTGACTTTTTACATTAGTAAAAATATTTGGGCTACCTTTAAATTTATGATATAATTTCTTTATTGTATTATTATATATGAACATTATAAAAATAATGTGTTAACTTACAGCTCTTGTAGATACTAGCGCTTAAGAATATCAAATTTCCTAAGAATTTTATAGCAATTTTTTTTCCTAGGAAGTGAAAATCAGAGTCCGGGATCCCTAGTACATTTTGTTCACTTGATTACTATCAAACTAATTTTCAGGGAGTATCTTCATTTTGATGAGACGAACAAAAATTTTCTCTACGAAAACTCTCGATTGTGGTAGGTAATTCAGTTAGCAGGAGATAAAGCAGCAGTGAGCGTAGGACCGGGATAACGTACCATTCAATTTGTAGGACAATATTACTATTAAATTATATAAATAAAAATCAGCTGTTTAGTAATAACTTTAGATGACCATCAAATTGATGACCTCGTAAGGTTATCAAAAATTGTTTTTTTTTTTCTTTTATTTAGTTAATATTTATATAATTTAATAGTAATATGTAAATCAAATTGCGTGGGACGTGATCCCAGTCCAACGCTCACTGCTGCTCTATCTCCTGCTAACTCTATTACCTACCACAATCGAGAGTTTTCGTAGAGGAAATTTTTGTTCGTCTCATCAAAATGAAGCTACTCCCGGAAAATTAGCTTGATAGTAATCAAGTGAAAAAATGTAGGTACTAGGGATCCCGGACTAGCAGACTATAAATCAAGTACAGTCTAACTAACAACCGTTAACTAGAGATATAAAACAGTATTGACTGACACGAGATTACATTGACGGTGAAACGGTTACGAAATACGAAAGCTCATGATAACGATATAAAGTGCACCACCCATTAAGTTAGCGTTATCAACGAGTCGACGATTGACGGGATTGACGCATCGCAGAGAAGACACGAATAGACTGGGACCGGTTGTGTCGTCAGAGTAGTTTGCATTTGGTATGACTTGGTTGGTACTCGTATGTAAAGCTCTATACAAAGCTGGCTTACCTAATCCTGCAATTACTAAACTCAGTAATAAGAACAGAGATTGCCGAGTGCAGTGAATTAATTGACGCGCACAGTGCCTAGGCGTTATAACTATATTGCTCAAAATTTTGAGCAGCCTGATTCGGGACCTTAGGATAAAAGTAAAAATGTCATAAGAACGGTAAATAGCCTAACAAAATAGTTGACTTGATCCGATAAATAATTCTATGATTTATTTATCGTATTAAGTCATAAATATTTATGAAAACTATTCCAAAGCAATAAAAATGCATTGGACATTTGGATGGATTCGAAACAATCTGCATATTTTTATTTATTTTTGTTACCTACAGCGTAGTAACAGGGAGGCACAGGATAAATTAATAAAACAAATGAATCGCGGCCGACGGAAACAGATTCAAACCAAATAGAGTCGAAACCTGCATGTTTTAAGGGAAATTACGATGAGATACATACATTGGAGTACATAGATATACATATATTGGAGTATATACATACATATATAATACATAGGGACTTTGCCCAGTTGTGGGAAAATTTCAGCCCTTTCTAGTGACAGTTTGAGAACGAATATCCTATATGATAGTAATTTTATTTTGGTCATTCAACTTTTACGCCCAATGATATTAAGTATCTTTGTTTGATTATTGGGTAACTTAAGAAGTTAAGACTGACAAACTAATGCGCAAAGTTTTAAGAAACGCTGTTTCTTACACCTTTAGTTGCTAAATGTATTTATTTGTATGAATGCACATAAAAATAATAATATAAATTCTGACAATAATAATATAATTTCAAAACAATAATAATATAATTTCTAACATTTTTATAAGTTGACAATATTCTAATTGGACTCTCCTGAACCTCACACGTCACAAGTAAAATTCAGTAACAAAATATGACAGAAAAAATAACAACATTTTATAAAAAAATTTATAAATATAAATACCAACACAAAACTATTAAAAAAATATACCCTAAGCCTACCTGTAAATGTACCTTACATTTAAATAACTCCAAAATGGCTCTACCTTGATTTTATATTACTTTATATGATAAATATGCTAATAATATGTATGTGGATGGTAATTAAATGCTTATATTTTACAACTAATAAATCAATTACACGTACGGCATCGTTAATTAAATGTTAACGCCTAATGGGTTTATTATAAGCGTTATAAAATCCAAATCATAAAACTTTTAAAGCTACCTTCTAACGACATTAATTTTAAAAGTAAGGATTTTTTAAATAATTATTTCATTAACATAAGTAAATATTGTATCAAATATTTTTTAATAATAATAAAATTCATTTGACAAACCATTGGTTAAAACTATTTACACAAACAAGAAGTTGTAGCAATTACATTTCTAAAACAATATTTAATATAATTATATATTATTATAATTATATATTATTATAATTTAATATATATTAAATTTAAATTATAATTACCATTAGTTCCATTCAGTCCAATAAGCAATAAATGAACAAAAACTAAAAACACAAATTGGTTCCTCCCATTTATGGTGTTATCACACTCTTTAACACCGGCATCCACCATACTGCCACCGAGTTACACCGATTCACGACTAATTACATGATTTAAAAGGAGGTTTCATTCACCATTATATTTTATCTGTTTTTAAAACATGCTTAAATTTTAAATTCGCGCCGATAAAGTTCGGTATCAACACGCATAAGCATAGCGCGGGAAAGCGCGGTTTAGTCCCCGGCGCGTCCGCTTGGCTTCGAGTCGTGTGTCGTACTATTACCTCCCTCCCTCATCTGTTTACTCTCTCCGAAATGGGGGGATCCGAAGGCGCCGTGCGCTGATCTAATGGGATCTTACAACTGTTTGACCCATTGTAAATAAACTAAGAGTGCCATGACCTTATGATGCAACGTCATACATTAAAGAGATCGCTTAATTGTAGCGCTTGGCTCTATAAATCAGTATCAGTCCTACTTGTTATCAATGAATGTTTTTATTTATGTCTGTTTAATTTTAATTAATGAACTTTAGTTTTTACCGAATTGAAACGTAATTTTTAATAATCTATGAGTATACTAATATTTGTTTGTTTATTTTATATTTGCTAGTTTCACTTGATCAAAAAAAAATGCTTTAGTATCATATAGGCTTGTGTATAGGCTACATAGATTTAGCATATAACAACCCACAGGTAACCCATAGGCAACTTTCTCCATGTAGGAGAAGGATCAGAGCTTAATCCACCACGATGATCTATTGCAAGTTAGCGGATATATCCGCCCTATATTACGAGTACATATTATATACAACCAGGACCGACGAAAAAAACGTGCTCTCCAAAGTAATGTGGAGAGACCCACAAGAAAAGACATCCAATCAGAAAAGAAATATGTACCTGTACAAATACTATAAAATATTCATCCCGAGCGGGAATCGAACTAAAATTGATAGTAAAAAAACAGAAACACATATTAACAACGACATATAACAATTGTGCATATGTGTATGTTAAACATACTTTTATACATTTATATTATATTGTTGGATTTAAGATATTTTATAGAAATCCATACTAATATTATAAATGCGAAAGTAACTCTGTCTGTCTGTTTGTCTGTCTGTCTGTCTGTCTCGCAATCACGGCAAAACTACTGAACAGATTTAAATGAAATTTGGTATACAGATAGTCTAGAGTCTGAGAAAGGACATAGGCTACTTTTTAATGCGAATAAAAGGGTGTAAGGGTTTGAAAGGTGGGAATGAAAATTTGTATGGAACTATGTTCGTGTTTCGTAACTGTCAAACATTTAATGTTCATCCCGTCGATATGGTAAACTCTCCGATAAAATTAAAGAACGTATTTAAATAAAGGTTTCGAATCGACAACATATATCCACAATATACGGATAGTGGCGTATTTTACATTTTAAAAATGTATAATAATGTCAGTAATGAAAACGGATTGACATAATATATATTGGTTGTCAAATATATTAAAACGTAGTGGTTATAATATACTCTTTGGTCAAATATTTATGCATGCGTTTAGAAATTTATTTAGTGTAAACTAAGGAAAATATTTCAAACTAATTAAATCTTATACTATTGAAAAAAATGAAAGCATTTTTTCCCTTAAATCAACGCAGGTGAAACCGCGGGGCACAGCTAGTATTTTATATGTTTGAAAATGGCTTTTATAACCAAAAACAACTTTAAGTTTCATTCAGGAACAATTGAAGAAAAAGTATTTCAATTACTTAAGTACATCGAAGCAACGCAATTCTTATGTGTGAATGCGTAAGTTAATAGGTAATTACCACACTATATACATCTCAGTTAACTCCACGTTAACTCTATAAGAAATACCTCAGGAGTTGAATTAGATGTTTACAAAGTTTGTAGAGCACAAAAAGTTTTGTGCAGCGTTTGAAAACTATTGACCCGGTACCAACCCCAAATATTTCGCCTGAGGTTCAACAAAAAATTTAAAAGACCATTCAAAAAGGAAACGAAATAAAATACGGCTTATTTCATTCGACGTATTTGTCGAGTTAGCGCATGCGCACCGGGCGGGCGCCGACAAAGGCGCTTTGCTCAAATAAAAAACGTTCTAATTTCAAACCGGTCGCCCCTCTGCCGCACGCGCTCCTGCGCATCCCTTCGACCATTATTATGCTGAAGAGGTCATTCACAGTTCGCACAATAGCAGCTATACATTGAACTGCTAATAGGCGAGGCTGGCCGCCTCCGAGCTCTTATTGGAGTTTTTAATCATAAATTCTGTTTTGAAGGGTGCCATAAACCGCGGGGTAATGCCTTAACTCCGTGGAAAGAACGTGAAAGATGCATTAACATCGTCCTATAACAACTCCAGTAAATAAAAGAAAAGTCGGCCTTAAATTAACGCGTTCCTCGTATCTTATTCTGCTCCTTTGTAATTCTTAATATGGTAATGGACAAAACGAATTGAATATAATATATGGCTTAAACAACATTCCCTTAATGGCAGTGAAAATTTGCAAACATATTTTTAATTTTTTGCGTCGCAACTAATGACTAAGTGCCGTGCAGAGATAGCGCAAAACAAAAAGTGTAAGTACCAGCTTAATGTAAAAACACTTTGAACTTTTAAAATTACGGAACACCAACAAATATTAAGTTTTAGCTGGCTACAATAGATTTTATAATAATGTAAGCTGTTTTTTTTAACACAAACCTACATTACCAACATGTTGTTTCGATTTTAAAAAAAAAATGATTGAGTTAAACACCAGTGATTATTTTTTAAATTCCTTGTTACATTTTAGTTTAAACCTATTTTTAATTATGTACAATGTATTCAAAACCAATTATTTAAAAATACTTGTAAGACACAAACATACATATTAAAAAACGAATTTTGTCTATGAATTTATACAAGTAAGTACAAAACATAACTACAAGTGAAGATAACGGAAGCGAAGGTACGGGATCGTTCAATTTACATTTTAAAAGCATCCCGACCCTGGACAGAGGAGATTAAAAGATAATTGCTTCAAACCGTATTAATATTTAATACAAAGAGATTTGACGTCCGTAATGATTCCTATCGATCCTATATTCATTCCTTAATTATATTTTGAGTGTACTTAAGTTCTTGCCATTAGAGTACATTGAGATAATTTGTATAATATAAGGAATATTGTATTAATAATTTCTATGTAAATCTCTGACACCCAAATTTGGCTGATTTTCGATATTACAATAAGGAAAATCAGTCATTCAATTGGAACATAATTTCATCTTATCCTCACTGAACTCCTAATATGTAAATATTCTAGATATAAGATGGAATTACCTAATCGTATCTCTCTATCGTATCATCTCTATCGTATCATCTCTATGTATATAAAAATGAATCGCTTAATGTGTTGCTAAGCGCAAATCTCGAGAGCGGCTGAACCGATTTTGCTAATTCTTTTTTTATAATATTCCTTGAAGTACGATGATGGTTGTTACGGAGAGAAAATTTTTAAAAATTCCCTGAAAAAGTCTAAAAACAACATTTTTGTATATTCCCATACAAAATATTCGAAATAATAATTAAAAGTCAATTTGAACTTTAATACCATAACATAAGGTCTTAGTGTTAGTGGAGGGGTTCCGAGAAGGATAAGTATTAAAAAAGTAAAAAATTAAAGAATCAACTGTTAGGCGCTACGAAATTCGCCGGGTCAGCTAGTATTTTATCTATACTATAATATAATAAAGCTGAAGAGTTTGTTTGTTTGTTTGAACGCGCTAATCTCAGGATCTACTGGTCCGATTTGAAAAATTCTTTCAGTGTTAGATAGCCCGTTTATCGAGGAAGGCTATAGGCTATATATCATCACGCTAAGTCCAATAGGAGCGGAGTCCACGCCGACGAAGTCGCGCGCAGAAGCTAGTAAGAAATAAAACTACTAAGCGTTATGAATATAATTAAAGGGAAGTAGTAAAATTGCCAGATATTGCATAAATACTAGCGGACCCGACGGACGTTGTTCTGCCTGGAATAGCGGCTACCAAATTTGGTTGCTGACATACCGACAGAATCGCCACCTACCAGGTTCCATTATGTTTTGAAACTATCCGGTTATTATGGTTTTAAACTATCAGGACAAGTAAAAAGACAAACAAAAGTACACAAGAATTATTTATTAAGGTTAACCTAAGTTCCTACCTAAAGTTCATTTCAATAATTAATTATTTAAAAGCCATCAAACTAAAATGAATGAATTAAATTAATTAACTGTTGATATTTTATCAATATATAGGTAGTATTATTCAGTATCAAAATCGAAACCAAAGAGTATTTATTACGTATCATTTAGATGACTTTATGAGAGTAGATGCTTCCCACAATATCAATATCCATAATATAAACAAATATCTATTACCGTAAAGTCAGTAAATACCTATCACAGAGCAACATTGTTTGTAGCCATTAACAAACGTCTACATTATTAATATCCATCACATTACCACTACCACTACAGCCTATCACAGTCCACTGTTGGACATAGGCCTCCACAAGTTCGCGCCCGACATTATGACGCGAACTCATGTGTTTTGCCCATAGTCACCACGCTGGGCAGGCGGGTTGGTGACCATGTGGTATTTATGTACACTGATTACTAAATGCCTATAATAAAATATTCCAATTTTTCACTTTTATAAATATCACATATGTGATAGGCACAGCAGGGCAGGCTTTGTCGCACCGAAGACGCTGCTGCCTGTCTTTGGCCTGTGTATTTCAAAGCCAGCATGGATGGTTATCTCGCCATCCGTCGGCTTTTTAAGTTCCAAGGTGGTAGTGGAACTGTGCTATCCCTTAGTCGCCTCTTACGACACCCACGGGAAGAGAGAGGGTGGCTACATTCTTTAGTGCCGTAACCACACAGCACTGCAACACAGCAATCCATCACATTAAGATATATTCAATAGTAATAATAAGATCAATAACATTTTTCTACTGTTTAAATTAATATCGAATTTAGTTTCGTATTAATTATAATTAATTCATAATTATGTTCATAATTATGAACGACCGTCAATACCTAGATACGTTAAAAAATTATAATTTCTGTACCTACTACAGATTACAGGTAAAGTTCAACAAATTTCTTTTTATAATCTTTGACTGAATTCTTATTAACTTATAAAGAAATTTACTATTTACGTATCTAGATGAATGCAATGTTTTTTATCACACCCAAGATTTCAAACGTCCATATATTCCACCCAACAATTTTCAGTCCAATTTCTTCGAATCAGAAGTAAACGCAACTAGAACGGCAAACCGTAAACGTACTGACGAACTGATTTATGACATAAAATAGTGCAGGAAATAAATTTAGTATTTGTAATCAGCGTGGAAACCAGAAGTCACAAGGATGTGCCACTTGATACGTGACTGCAATCTCAACGAGGATCGTCCACTGAAGTTTGGCCCAACGGAGAGTCCTTTATGCGACTAAACTCGAACAGAAGTATTTGGAGCCCTCGTTACACTGGCGCGCCACAATTTTATTGTCTGCCAGAAAATACATAAAACGTACTGACCATAGAATATTTAAAAGTGCCGCAACTATCGTATAAAGAGTATTATCGCTATGATCGACACCTTAAAGTTTCAGTAAAGTTCTTTTTATTACCTTTGATAATACCGAACAAGATTTTTTGTACTAAGTTTTACGGTGTAACTACTTAATAAATTTATTATTACTCTTTATTATTTCCGTGGAAAAAATGATGCCTACATTGTTTAATATACATATCTGTTAATGATCTCAGTGGTATTTCACTTTGTAGAGAAAATTAATGTATATTCATATACAAAGCATCTGGTCATATAAAATTGTAATATTTAATGAGAAGAATTATTTAGAACACGTTAACATCTTTACCATATCCGGTTTTAGAAAAAGAACCGATTAAAACTAAATATTAAACGTGTTGTTACCTCATTATATCGATAGTTTGGATTAATCAATATAAAAAATAACCGTAACGTTTCGTACCGTTTTTATAAAATAACAGTTATAATTATTATTATCTTCTCATAGCGATCAAGACTCGGCAACAAACAAATTAAATAAATTCAGACCATAATTATGTTTATTGCAAATCATTAAAATGCATTTACTAAAGGGCTTACACTTCTTTAAATTTTTTCAATATCATACATTTAAAATACAAAACTTAATTCAATATTTACAGACAATTGTGGTTTAAACCATGTCCGCATTAAAATATATATAAACATAGGGTACATAAGATAATTAATTATTTGAATTATATTCACTCACATTATACGCAGATAACAACATGATAAAATATTTTGTAATACATACATATTTTAATTAAATACTTTTATAGTACAATGAGTTTTAACGGATTTTTTATAGCTTAACGTCGATATGATCAGTCGTTTTAATCACACGTATAATAATTAAAACTATAAAAAGCGCGTAATGTTGTCGTTTTATTTTTATATTTAATGAAGTTATTCACGGATTAAACGAAATTATTATTATTTCATTTTGTGCTGGGTTTCATTTTATGCTGTGAAATGAATTAAAAATCTGCTACTGTCGTTTATTGGAACGGTTTGGAACTAATAAACATGGATTACTTACTACGAGTATATACTTATTACATTTTTTAAATTATGAATAATAATTATACTTTTTTATCTTTCTCTTTTCTTATTCACTTATATACTATTTGCTTTTATAATTTTATTATAAACCTTATTGTTAATAACATTAGAATTGTTCTTTTATTATCTGACACTATTATACCTACAGTACCTGGGTGACCGAGCCTAGCTCGGTATTTTCATTTAATTTTTTGTTTTTTTTTTTCTCGGTATTTTTATATTTTAATTTTATTTAAATAATATATCACGAGTGAAATTAAAAAAAATAAGAAAAAAAATTTATCTGGAGACTGAGATTCGAACCCGGGTCAACACGATTTGACACCCGCCGATTTCCTAATTACGCCATTAAAGATATGTTGACGCGTAGTGAAATTAAGCTTCATATTCTAATGATATTTTTTCATTGCTTAAAAACAGGGATAAAACGACATTTTTTTTAAATGAATCCTAGCTAGATCAATTTTTCGCCTCCGAAATCCCCTGCATACTAAATTTCACGAAAATCGTTGGAGCCGATTCCGAGATTCAGAAAATATATATATATATATACAAGAATTGCTCGTTTAATAGTATAAGATATAAATTTAACAGATAAAATCTTTTGACATACATAATCTTTTTATGTAAGTATAACAAAAATCGGCGCGCTTCAAACGCCCGTCAACGTAGCGCTCGCTGAACATCATTGATTGATGGAGCGGACAACTGCCGTGTTTTGCATTTAGCTATTTACGGGCATTTCCTTCGCTTAACCCGCCTGGCAGCTTGATTAATGACAACCAACGCCACCTATTAGACGATACTGGATGTGCGCTCCGCTACGCGCGGAAGGAAGTGCGGATTTGAAAGTCAACTCCTTTTAACTTTGAAACGGAATGAAATATTTTACTTTGGTATTGAAATAAATCGTTTTCATTCTCAGATGCTGTATTTAATTATAATATTTATGGGGTTCAAGCTGAACTTTAAAGCATCTTTTTTCTTAAACATAAGTTTTGCGAGAAAGCTTAGATTATTTTTTGAAACACAACTATAACTCAACTATTTTCAATAATCTTGTGGAATTTTTTACTGATATGAGAAAAGTTTTAGAATAACAAAAATGCTTACAATAAAAGTTGTAGTTTTCGACGGCTTCGAAAAAAAAAACTTTTATTTATTTCTTCACACTAATAGTAAAGACTAATAAATAAAATATTGTTCACTATATCTGTCAAAGTAATTTCTTTCCAATAACTTATGGTTCAGCGATGTTAAAGAGAGCCGCGTAGGCTCAACGCCCACATACTGTTTCGGCCGCGAATAATTTGCAACTCGCTAATAGCTCGGGAAAACAGCTCGCAACGCTTGACATAAGTGATAAGATTAGGCGGGATATATCTAACATTTTTTCTCACTTCTTAACCTTTGCTTATTGTTCAATCTCAATATTAACAAACAATCAGTGATAGATTGTATCTACCTAAATCTTACACAAATAAAAACGTCGCTTCGTTTAGATATTTTAGATTACTCAACATCTCCTTCAGTATAAGAACTTATCATAACTTCACTAATTTGCTTAAAGATAGCACCTTTTAATTATAGATAAACAGAAATAAACATTTCGATACACCTGTCTAATTGTAGAATATTTAATTAAAGAAACCTTTTTCGTCACGGTCATCGTATAAGATACTAACGTTTTGTTTATTTTTCGATCAACGCTCAGCAAGAAAGTCTGATACTTTAAACAAGCGTGGGTCGTGTAACGGTTAAACACGCTTCGTAACTCTGTGCGTTTCTAAGCACTAAAGATTCAACAACATTAAGTGCGAGATCTAGTACCGAAAGTAACTGTAACATATTTATGCGACTCGATTAAAACAAATGTAAACTCTTAATAGAAGTTATATAAAAATCTACATAACGACACGTGCATGCATATATTTAAACCTCAAAAAATTCCAAGAATGGCTGCCTCTAATTAACTCGTTTTAATGACGTCGGGAAAATGTACATGTTTTCGATTGTGCAGCCAACTCGAAACGTAATTCCTCGTTTAAATACGTGAGTAACATTTTGTTATACATTCTTATGAAACTTGCAAAAATTGTTCGAAACAATTTTTACCACAATAATAATTCATAACAAAAAAAATATAATAAATGGAGCAATTTTCGTAATGACGCTGTTAGTCTCGGCTCGTCCTCTGATTGCCTTAAAAAAACGTATTACTTACCGTTGTATTTTTTGTTGTCATTTTAAAGCAGGATGCTGAAAGTTTTCTTGTTGTTTGCGTTTTATGAAGTCCTGTAGAAATAAGCGTCACAATACGTCGGGCCAGTTCTTTTTATGAAGCCCGACCTCGCAGACGTAGGTACTAAAACTTATAGCTGAATTTAAAGGTTTAATTTAATTTTCACTATTCGTCTTTCTAGAAAAACGTTGTATACTTCGCACGTGCCGGAAATAAAGTAGATTTTTATAGCTGCATTCGAACATTACTGTAGACCCCTATTTTGTCCACTTTAATGTCTACGCGTTAAGTCACCCCTTACAAATTATGTTCATTTCAACATAACTTTGTAAACATTTCGAAAAATCTACCTTTATTTTTAAAATGAATGTATTTAAAAAAAAACAGTGAGACAAAAATATTTTTAAAAATCGCAGGAAGATGAATTATACATTTTGCTTTGTCTGTGGTAGTAAAAATTTTTTTGTAAGTGTTATGCATTGGTAAAATTGCTAACTCTAAATTGAAGTCAGTAGAAGATGACATAGAAAATAACAATGAAGTAAAATATATTAATTCAAAATTTGAAACCAATACATTCCAGCAGAAATAATTTCAGCAATTACTACACAATGATGGCCATTATTTATCTCCTTAGAACAATACATAGCGCGGTACGATACAATGAGGCTCATATAGCATAAGCTGGAATGCCAATTTATTAGTATCCTAGAACGTGAGGCACCGCTTCCTACATAAAGCATGCATAATTTATATCAATCGTTATAAGCACGTGAGTTAAAAGGTTTATCAATTCTTCATACTATTTGTATTACTAAACTTTCTGTCATAAAATATTTAATGAAATGAATATTAGCAGTATATCGAAAGATAGAACAAAACACATTATTAGGTACTACTATTTGCCTCTTTCCAGCTATCCATTATACTGGTATGCAGTGAATGAAATACTATTTTCATCTCATGTGTATTTAGTCTATTTCCATTTCTTCGTAAAAACTAGTTATTGGAGCAAATTAGGTAATATAGCATATAACTGTCATTAAGTGCCTGTTTCTTAAGGAAAATTACAGGCTGTAAAATATTAGAACTTCAAAAGCGTTATAATGGTTATAAATACAATTCAGAGTTACTAGTATCGAATAAAAAGCGGGTAAAACTTCGAAGTTTATATTTTATGTAATACTAGATTCTGTGCGCGACTTCGTCCGCGTGGAATAAGACCAATTCTGTCATACATGATTTGTGCGAAACTTTAACTGTTTATGCAGCGAAAGCTCACAAAAGGAATAAACCCCGATTTTGAAACATTCTTCATTGGTGCTACGCTCCTATTGGTCTTAGCGTGATGATATATAGCCTATAGCCTTCCTCGATAAATGGGCTATCTGACACTGAAAGAATTTTTCAAATCGGACCAGTAGGTAGATCCTGAGATTAGCGCGTTCAAACAAAACAAACAAACAATCAAACAAAAAAACTCTTCAGCTTTATTATATTAGTATAGATTGTTTTATGAGTTTTTAAAATAAAAAAATTTTGGCCTAATTTATTAGATACAATAAGTACATAATTATTTTTTTCAATTGTTTTAAATTGTATTTAATTGGCATTAGATACTTAAAGAAAGATTAGTATATAACAAAAAAAGAACTGTATGTTTGGATAGTTCCAGTTCAGCCTAGCACAGTCCACAGCTGGGCATAGTTCCCAAGTTCGTGCCAAAAATAGCGTGAAATCATGTTTTTTGCCCATGGTCACCACGCTGGGTAGGTGGTTTGGTGATCGCAGAGTTGGCTTTGTCACACCGAAGACGCATGGGTATTTCAAATCCAGCAGCTGGGTAGTTTAATATTTTTTAATCAAAATGTGCGAGGTATTAGGACAAAGACAAATGACATTTACCTTAATGGCTAATGGATGAACATGGCTTAATAGCAGTATTAACAATAACTTTTTATTGTATAAATATTAGTTTCCCGTCTAGGTGTCTGTTTGTTAACCTACAAAGGTCTCCTCGCCAACCCAGTACTGTTTGTTTTCATAGACACCTGATAACAATCATTGCTAATGGTAGGTAATTTATTTACACACTTGTAATGGAAGCAGCGTAGTGGCTTAAGCTGCATACCTGTAAGATGCACATGGAGAAAGAGGCCTCTGCCTAGAAGTGGGATGTTACAAGCTCAGTCAAATAATCAAAAAAGAAAAATTCATATCCATATATGTCTGTTTTACTATAATTTAAACTAAAATTAAAGCCTTTATTTAAATTCATAATATTATAAAACATAATAATTATTATTTAGAGTATTATGAAATAATGAACCCTGTCAATATGTTCACTATTCATATTTTTTACTATAAATAAATTGAGAATCAACACAGGCAATAGCAACACACATAAATACCTTCTTAAGTCACAAAATTGTACATAGAATACGTGTAGTAGGTACTCAGTTACGAAGCAGTTTACTAAATAGAGTCTATATTGGAGTCTGGGAGCACCCTAAGGCAACTCATTTCACGGTGGTCAGGAGCCCGCCTCATACTTACTAATCTCACGATTAAGTAAATCGCAACTTTGTTATCTTGTATAATCAGCTTTCTATCTCGAACATCTGCTTTATCTTAAATGATCTGAAGGTATATATTAAACTATTAAAGAGAAAAGTTTCACTAATATTAATACAGTGAAAACATGTGATTAACACTTAAAGTACTCGCTAAACAAAAATCGGAATCATCCTAATAAAGTAAAATTTTATATATTATAAAAACTAATGTTAAATTCATTTTGTACTGGACTATTCATAGTCAACAAAGTGCTATGTACCTAATATACTAATTTACACATACACGCCGAAAACAATTATAAGATATATTTGTATTTGCCACTTACAATGAAGTAGCGAGATTTTGCTTAGCCAACTAAAGTTATAGTAAATATAGTTTATAGACAAGCGCATTTTCCTTTAAATACGAATACGACGACAAATACAAAGGAAGTTTTATTATCAAATTTTTCTCCCGACATCATTTATAAGTATTGTGGAATGAAAACCGTTTTTATTCGTAAAAGTTTTATCCGTAATATCCCTGTGTAAGCTGAGCCGGATTTGCAACTCCCTCCCCCAACTTCTCTGACTTTTCTTTTTAATTAAAAGTATTTTATAGAGACTCGAGATTTTAAAGTAAAATCAAGTTTAACAGACTTTCTTACTTTTAATATTTATATTTCAAATATTTTCACAAAATTATTAAGTTACGCTAACGTTTATAATACTTGAGCGATGAAAAAGTTTAAATTACTAAAATGTTAAATTTTGTCTTAATAGCGGGACTTAGTTCTATAGTAATCGCGGAATAGTATATGTAACTAAAAGAGAGCCGTGTGAATACGGTGGTGGCTTCGATTTAGAAAAGATAATACTATGAATCGATGACCCTCGCGACGAAAAAAACATTCTATTTCGACATCCTTATCTTTTATTGTGTATGTATCTTAAAGTAGATAAAAACACCAGTGTAGTAATAAATGGTTTACGTCGCTATCAACCAAAAAAAGATTTAAATAAAACATTGTCGCCGTCCGTGGGTTTATGTAAACGGCGCCGGATTTTTTATTCATTCAGGATAAAAACGTATACAAAAGGCGGACATTTAACGACCGATGCTCGAAAGAATCGATACGTGTTCGATTGTTGAGGATTCTTATCACATAACAGAGGTAATAATCAGTAGATAGCAGCTGAGACAATGAAACAGCCCGCGTAGGTCGTAACTTGGTCAAGATGGCCCGTATACACGAGAGTGGTGGAATGGTCATGTGCTGATGTGCACAGACTATAAATGAGAATAGGGAAAAATATCTTATGATCCTGACTCAGCAGTTTTATGACAGAGTTCGAGGATGCTGAATGTTTTGATAGTATCTCGAGAATGAAGTGGAGCACGTACATATTAATGGGATATTGAAGGTTTATTGAATTACTTTGTTTTTAATAAAGATTATACAGTAGGTATCTAGTTGGTTTCATAATTTTTAGTAGAAACAAATAAGCACGAAAAATTTCACCAATGTAACGTAAAATGGAGAAAACAGGAAGGGGATAACTGTAGATAATTCTGACGTATTAAATTTTTATTGCTTTTTCATTTAAAAGAAAACCTTAAAATATATGTTTATTTTATTTTCTTTATGTAGTTAGTTAAAAATAATGACTTCAATACACATAAAGTATAACAAAACTTTAGAAATTATCCACTTTGCTTCGTTGTCTTAAAAGCGTAGTAGCAGTATAATAATAAAAATAAATAATAACAGCACATGTTCCTTAAAGTTCAGATAAGCAAGTAACAAAATAAATCTGAAAAAGTAACTAAATTGTTCGCAGGGTGAGCCATAGTTGCAAGATCTCGTTCAAACAATGTTTGTATTGTTCAGGCATCGCACATAAACGTGTCTGTAAAACGTGTCCGTAAGTACGACCTCTGAAACAAAAGGTAATCTAAAACCGCGCGGCGAGCCAAGTTCTTATCATATAAATTCATAAAAAAAATTACTGCAGTAATCATTTACACGAGAGAGGAAAATAAGAATTTTCCACACGTACAGATGTAAGGAAGTAACAAATGAGATGAAGAAAAATCGTCGAAATATGTGAACCGAGTTGATTTTTCTCTTGAGACCTCTTAGCTTGTTGCTATTACTTACGTGTGTCGGGATTAATGACGCCAATATATTTAGAAAAGCTGCGACGCAGATGGTATTTGTCAGACGGTATACAGTATTTATTGTAATACACTTTTGTATTGTGATCATGTTATTATTTTTGGAATTAGCTTTTTTTAGGATTAATTCATAATAAAAAGAAGCTCACTGGTATTTCAATCGTATGAGAGTAAAAATTAAAATAATATAAAGTTAAGTTGAATGACTAAAAAAAACATTATACATATTTACAAGTCACAACTTAAGAACTAAATATTTACAGATTGTTTTGGTACAAATCATGTCCGCGTGGAATTGTGCCAAGAATGCTGGCAGCATTTCCCCGTTGAATCGCTATGCCGATTCTCTGGGCAAAAAATGCACCAGCCCTCTTGTCACCAGTGGAGGCAATAAGGCGAGGAGTTATCTCATTTAAGAATTTTTTTGCACTGCTACTCCAAGGTCCAAGTGTTTCGACTGCAAACGGCACAAAGATGTAATTTGGAATTAGTGACGAATATTTGTGCCGTTTCGTCGTTTCAGCTTTTTCCGCAGCGGCACCCGCTTTTAAGGCTGTTTCCCTGACATGAGACGGAGCAAGTGTGTCAACGCAGGTTGCGTCCCACAAAAGCGCCCGTCCCCTTTCCCAGGGAACCAACGTCAGTCCATCAGGTCTCTTGCCATCATCGCGACTAATTCCAGTAGGCTCGATAAGAGCAGGAACGTCGATGGTGGCAAGAGCTCTTTTTATGGTATCATTTAGGGAACCGTGGCGGAAAAACCTACCCGAACTCTTGTTGCAGGAAAGGCCGTGTAGTCCGAAAGAATCTACCTCCTTTCCGCACGGACATCTGTGTTCAAAGCACAGTGGAGTTCCCAACCGGAGACCGACAGCAACTCTAAAACTTTCATTGTCTAAAAGTGTCCCAAGATTTTTTGACGGCATTGCGTGTAACCAGTGACCTGACTCTTTATTTGATAAAGCTAGAAGCCTGGCACGGTTTTTGTCACTTGTAAGATTTAGCGTCAAATTTATATGAGTATTGTGAACTATTGGCATATCCCAAAGTTTTTGTTTTGTAACATCCTTCGGGATATCGCCATTAGGACACCTTAACTTCCAATTTTCTATTGCATCTGTAGCATCTGTAATTTCGACTGAATTTGATTTTAAAATGTCAGAACATAGACCCTTAATACTATGCACAGAAGCAAGAAAAGCAGGAAGAGCGACACTAGAAATTTTTCTCACGCCGATGCCACCGTCTCTAATAGGTAAAGTAGCTTGGGTCCATGAATTTTTATCAAAAGATAAATTTAGAATTTTTTCTAATGAATTTTTTAAAGTGGCATCAAGTTTTTCGGTTAGTCCAGGAAATTTCCAAATTGGGCTTGCGCGTAATATATACATTAATTTCGGGACAAAAAGACAATATTTTAAAATGGTATAGGCAATATGAGAATTTAGATTAGCCAATTTGTCAGTGTTTTCAACGAATATTTTAATTTTATTATCCAAAATTGGCTGTATGCCTTCATCAAAAATTGGTGCACCTAGGAGACAAAGTGTACTTTTTTGAAGTATTTTTAAATTAGGAGCAATTTTATTAAACAATTCCGTTGCCAAATTAATTTTGGAAAGTGATAAAAGATCCGTGAAAAAAATTTCACATTTCGAAAAATTTAATTTGAGACCAATTTTATCAAACTCATTTTTAATTTTGATTAAATCTTCAACGACATCGTCCACTTTACCTCCTATGGTTCCATCATCTAGGTACCATATGTTCAATTTTGATTTTAAATTTGAAATGCATTTGTGGATACCTAGACTAAAAAGAGCCGGACCTAGTGGGTCTCCTTGCTGAACGCCGACATTAGATAAAATAGTATTTTCACCAAAAAGTAGTTTAGATGGTGAACTGTAACATTGCCAAACATAAGGGTAAATTTCAGGGAGATGTAATGAAACTTCGTTAAGCAAGGTTGCTCTGTCTAAAGAATTAAAAGCATTCTTTACATCAACTTTCAGCAGAACTTCAGCCTCATTACTTTTTAAAAAAGTACGAGCCGCGTGAACTGCTGCTTCACAGCCTCCTTTGCTTCCAAAACCTACTTGTATTGGTTGGAATTTTGATTTTAGGGTGGAGACTATGTGTCTACATGCTAATTTAGACGCCAGGCGGCGAAATGTCGTCCCAATAGCAATTGGACGGATGCTACCGTCTTTTTTGTTAAAGGCACATAGTCTCGCACCGTAAATATGAGACAAAAAAGATGAAGTTACCTTGCCAGATAACATGAAATTACAAAGAATGGTTATGTCATTCAAGAGAGCCCTGCCAGCGTCACCGGCTGAGACACTCACAAGATCTTTAAGATGTTGCGGTGTGATGCCGTCTATGCCGCTAGCAGAGCCACTTGTGAACGACATAATTGCAGCATAGGTGTCTTCATCTTTAACCTGTAAAACATTATTGGAAAGAGGTGGACTTGGAAGCAAGGATGCTGGATTCGGTAACGGATGCTTTTCGCGTAAGGCTTCTAGCGTTTTATTATCAAAAGGTGCGAGGGTATCGCTAGAGAAAAGAATGCGAGCTGCATTCTTAAGATCTCCATCCATTGCTTTATTTTCAATAATTTTGTTAGAGTCAGAATATAAAGGTCGTGGGCAGTTTTTAGGAATATTAATCGGAATGTCTAATAAGCTATTCTGTTTTAATTTTGTTGATAAAGAACCATTTTTGGTTTTATCAACATGTAAAAATTTATAGGAAAACAAAAAAAGATTTTGCCAGGCCGAATCAGTGTCCGAAATACATTTTTTAATCACAGCTGATAGAGATCTGGCTAGAGACATCCTCGCTCCTCTAGGAACTCGTTTAACAAGCGGTATATTTTGGTGACATTTCAAAATAAATTTTTCAAATGGAACCGAATTATTATCACTGGTTACGGTTGATGAAGTATCGGTTATAATAGGTAATGAATGCACTAATAGATCGCTGTGGCAACGGGTGGTGTGAATTTTTAAGCCTTTGCGGCCTCTAAACAACCTTCCATTAGTGCATTCGGGACAAGTGAAAAGTTCCGGCTGAGATACATTTGTTGTTTTAAAACTATTTGACATAATATAGCACTAAACAATGTACACTTAAATAAACACACATAAAGTCACTATAATGGCGTTGCTGCGGCGTCGGCAGCACGGAGACCCGCTGCAGGGGTAGCCGGCTGCCTGCCTCAGGCCGCTGTCATTGCTCGACAACGCCACGCACAGGAAATCTGAAAAATAAAAACCGTTAAAGCGAAATCTTGTAATTTATATATAATTCCGATATTGTCGGAATTATTTTATGCAATTTGATGTCAATTTAATAAAGAAATATGATCAAAATAATAAAATATGAAAATAAAATTTAGAGAGAAATTTTTTGAAGTTGACATCAAATTGTCAATTTCCTAAAACCAAACTAAAAACAAAGTTATGTCTTCTTTTCTTCTAAATAACTTATGACAAATACGTTAAATGTTTCTTAAAATAGCAAAAGAAAACAAAAACTAATATTATTGACATGACATTTACGATCTAATTACTGTTTTATTAGATTCTAAGACTAATTAAAATAATTATTTCAAAAATGATTCAAGGTAAGCTTAAAGATAATACTCAAAGTTTGCTACGTCAGCTACGTAGGAACGCAACCGTGAAACGAGTTCTATAGTTATTACGCTCCCTGAAACATCTACCTTGTTACAAAATGAAATTGAAAGTCCATTTAGTCTAGTAAACTAGTTTTAATGATACGTTGTAACTTTTCTTATCTAAAGTATTGTTATAACAAGGAGAGACTTGAATGTTTGCGTTTTTTATTATTACAAGCTTTTATTTAACTTGCACTGTATGTATGTATGTAAAAATGAATGTTTGTTCGGGTGAAATCTTGCAACTCAATTTTGAAGCAGATATCTTCAACCGATTGAGCTGAAATTTTGTATACAGGTTCAATTTAGATGACAATGCATGATTTGTATGTATTTATGTATGTATGTTTGTTTGTTCGGGTGAAATCTTGCAACTCAATTTTGAAGTAAATATCTTCAATCAATTGAGCTGAAACTTTGTATACAGGTTCAATTTAGATGACAATGCATGGTTTGTATCATTGTATGTATTTATGTATGTATGTTTGTTTGTTCGGGTGAAATCTTGCAACTCAATTTTGAAGTAAATATCTTCAATCAATTGAGCTGAAACTTTGTATACAGGTTCAATTTAGATGACAATGCATGGTTTGTATGTATGTATGTTTGTTCAGGTGAAATCTTGCAACTCAATTTCGAAGCAGATATCTTCAACCAATTGAGTTGAAATTTTGTATATAGGTTCAATTTGGATGCCAATGCATGGTTACCTTTGTGACGTCATTCTAAATCCAATAGGGCGGCATATCCAAGAGTGCGGACAAGTTATTTTTAGTGCACTTCTACAATATGGGTATCAAATGAAAGGGCTTGCTAAGAATAATTCGAATAAAGTGACGTGATAACCGACTAAAAAGTCAAAAATAAATTAAAAGTAAAAAACCTTTTTAAAAAACAAGCTTTTATTTGAATGCACTAAAACGAAAAAAATAAATATTTACCTTAAAACTTTTACTATCTACTTATAAAGTCATTACACATAATCTATATGATATAAAAGCTTGTCGCAAGATTTGCTTGTAAACAAGTAAATTAAATAAATTGATGTGATTGATTTTAACTATTAAAATTTTCAAACTAAGGAAATACGAGTACTATCTCGCGACAAGCTTTTATATCATATAGATTATGTGTAATGACTTTATAAGTAGATAGTAAAAGTTTTAAGGTAAATATTTATTTTTTTCGTTTTAGTGCATTCAAATAAAAGCTTGTTTTTTAAAAAGGTTTTTTACTTTTAATTTGAGTGTTTGTAATGGACAAATTCAAAAAACAAGTCGACCTATTTTAAAAATTCTTTCACAATATAACTGAGGTAGGGCACAGCAGGAAAATTCCTGCTCAAAATTGGAGCAGCTCGACTGGGGTAGTACCTCGACCTTACAGAAGACCACAGCTAAATAATACTGTTTTCAAGCAGTATTGTGTTCCTGTTGGTGAGTAAGGTAACCAGAGCTCCTGGGGGGGATTGGGGATAGGGTCGGCAACGCGCTTGCGATGCTTCTGGTGTTGCAGGCGTCTATAGGCTACGGTCTTACCATCAGGTGAGACGTACGCTTGTTTGCCAACCTAGTTACATAAAAAAAAAAAAAAAAAAAAAACAATAAAAATACTACGTTAGTATATTGATGAATAAATTGAATTGAACGTTGTTGATGAGTGACTATGAGTATAACGGGAGATAACGGAACAGCCAAAACAATGTCATATACATATATACGCGGGAAAAGCAGCGAGCGGTAAGCTAGTAATATTTGGAAATAAGACATAAGTAAGCTTCTTTGGTAAAGTCTATAATTTTACTTAAGTAATTAAATCATAATTCATTGCTTTATTTACTGTCTATTTGATTAAATTCTTGTTTTTTGTTATCAGAGAAGCGGTTAGGCTTAATCCTGTAAATTTTATAAGCAACCTTTATTTAAATGAAATAAAACAAATAAACACGCTGTTATTTACGTTAGTTCTAAATAAGCTGAAAAGATTTTTGTGTAGTATAAAGGGTACTTTATTTCTCATCAATATAATTGTGTTGTCTGGAAGAAAGGACTATTTAGCCACAAATCTGTCCATTGTACAGTTGATACTACACAATCTGTAACCATCTCTTAAAATATGATTAATAATGTATTTCTAGTGTACAATAAAATAACGTATAAATAAATAAATAAATAAAAATCATTACATAAAAACACATTTCTCATAGTGATAATGTAATGAATTATTATGATTTTAATTTGTTGTGACAAAATTTTCTTCAAATTTCCATTACATTTTTATTTAGGGATAAAATAACAAAAAGTAATATACAAGTAGAAATTTTTTAATCTTAATTAATATTAATGTAAAATATTCAAAAAATTATTTTTATAAAAATCTAAAAATAAAATGAGGTTTGATATAAACACAATTTAAAAAGTTTACATAGATATAATATCTGGGTACGCCACCCTCTTATTAATCGACTTAACAGTAACTACAGTTAAAATATCTTAAGTTAATTTTTAATAGTATTTCTATGCACTATTAACCGCTACTAGCAATTATTAAAATGAGTAAATGTTCTTTAAAGTTAAGAAAATAACCATACCAAAAGTTCAGTTCAATAATTCCCAATGGATAAATCAATTTGTAGAACTTACATAGGAGGTCGAGGTTCAACCTCAGGGACTTTAATCAATATTTATTGCAGCCTTAGAACATTTATTATTACAGTTAAAAGACTTGGAATAATACGAATTCATTAAAATTATTTTGATTACTAGAACTAATATATCGCTCTTTATAGCGATAAGATCGCCTTTGTACATCTTGTATTGTATCTTTCTTTATATGTGTCTGTATTTCGGTGTACATTAAGAATAAATAAATAAATAAAATAATATAATGGTCTTTTCTTCTTCATAAATGTATACTAAGTACTAATAAAAAACCACCACACAATGTAAAATAAAGTTTCTAATCTACATATATACATAAAAGAGATTTCCACCCATATATTGACTCATCACGATATCTCTGGAACCATCAGGTGTAGAGACTTGAAATTTGGTAGGAATATTCCTTTCGCCGAGTAGAGGTCAGCTAAGAACGGATTTTACGAAATGCTACCCACAAGAGGGGGTTGCGGGGGTTAATAACATGTATGGCAAAACAACGTTTGCGGGGTTAGCTAGTATCTTATAATTTGAAAACCTAACAAATAATTTTAATTGTTGTCATGTTATATTATGCATGTCAGCAATGTCATATCAGGAGATAATTTTCAAAAGTAGTTAAGCCTTCTTTTCTACTATTTCACCTACGATAATACTTATAAGTAGACTTGTTGGTAAATGGCTATTTTTTAAAGGGAAACAAATTAAAATTATTTTTTAGAAATTTACTTTATACTAAATTTGTTTTTAAAAGAATTAAAGTACCTAGTAGGTCTTCCTCAGTAAATGCATATGAATGACCTCGAGATTTATATAAAAATAACTACAGATAAGAAAATTAGCCTACATAAAAATGCCAATAAAATTCGTATAACAGCGATACTCGCCCGAAACTGACGTAGGCACCGAATTAGTACAGTAACATAAAAAAGTGGATATCAAGGCTTTATGGGATGAAATTAACATACGAAGCGTGAAAATACGTGGATGGCGAGACGGAAACTTTTAATATATTTTTATGAAAGGCGTTTTGGCGCGAAGCCCAGATGATAAATGGCGACCCTTCACACGAGGTTTGATGTAAACCCGATTTCGCGGAGTTGGCTTCAAATACGCTTACGTTGAAATCAGTATACATTCTGAACTACTTAAATCTTTTTTATTTTGCTACATATCTGCATTTTTTTATAGTTTTTATATTATTGTGACAACCAATTAATATATGTAAGGAAAAAAATATCTATGAAACCAGTCATACAATATTTTGTTTGTTTTATTTATTAAAATTATTTTTAATATCAAGTTAAGGGGTTTAAGGAGTTAAATTTCTATTCAAAAGGTTTTATATTACAAGTATCATTAGATATTATAGCAGACACTTACAATTTTAACTGTTATAACTTTACATATAAGTACCTAACTGAAAGCTCTAAAAAAGTATAGGGCCTAAATATCATAGTAGGTATATGAGTTTTTTTTTCCATTTTCTGTTCCATTGGTCTATCTTTGCTTATTCATGTATTTTTATGCGTTCGCTGAATTAATGCTTACTCAGCATTATTCTATATCGTCAAAATATTACACAATTTCATCGCAAAAGGTTTTTTTGACAGCCTTAATGAAGCCAGTATACGACCTACATAGGTAGGTTATACACGCAACATTCCCTTTGTAAATTTTAGTAAATGTTTCTAAATACTCACACTAAATATTATATTAAAAACATTAAGTAGGTACATACAGTTTTTAAGATCTTATGTTATAATTTTTTAGTGACTCGTAGAACATTATCGTGCAAATCGATTTATGAACATCGGTGTTAAATGAGTTTATCAAAACAATCATATATTGAAGGTGTCGTATCAGATTAAACAATTCTATTTCGTTTGAAATTCGTATTTCATTCAATATCTATTCGTGGTTTTACACAATTTCCAATGCTCGTTATATTTTCCGATGTGCACAAATTTCCATTAATAGTATTTCCGATTATTGTTTACGTAAATACGACGAACAAACAGCAAAACAATAAAATTAACGTTTTGTTTATTTTTCTCTAATCGTATGATGCTTCGAATTACATTGTTGTATTTTGTGTTGTTGTACACACAATGCACATTTAAACTAATACTAATATTTTTTGTACACTCTGCACATGTGTTGTATGTTATAAATAAAATGCAACCATTGCAAATGGATCTTCATAGTTTTTCATTACGAAGAACTGATATTTTTATTGGATATACGGTGGGTATAAAAGCAACGATGACTTATTGCCTCAATTCCGAGTAACGTTGGGAGCGTCGGGACAAGTAACATAACAATCCTAACGCACAACATAACACCAACAGAACATAGCATAACAAAATTTATATTACCTCGGCCAATCACGCCTCTGGCGAATTGATAAGTGGCCTGTATATCAAACATCTCTTCTCAGTAATCTGCGAGCAAATCTAAATATAATGAATAACGCCACGCCGACCAGCTGCCGTTTTATGGCAAAATCGTCTAAATTATATCCTCGAGGGACAAATCTCATCTCGTGTTTTAAACGCGATCTTTTGAATTTCATTAGGATCGAACGCGTTAGTTACCTCTACCTGGTCCGATCGTAAATTGAATACGCTTTTTGATTACGGTTATCACTCTTATTGATTAATAGGATGTCATTTTGGACGTTTGTTTACGGACGTTGTTTATGATGAGTTCATTATTAGGATCTAAAATATTCTATGTTATAAATAAAACTGAGCTCGCTAAAAGCTACGGTTTAGTTAAATAATGGAAGTGAGTTATAATAATGTTTGAACGGAAGCGAAGAAATGGATTCAGGAAATAGACGGCTATTCTTCAGACGCGAGAACTGTTTGGCGCCTCCGAGAAAGGAAAAAAAAAACGTTTGTTTTACTTCATAAATTTTTCGAAAGAAACAGCCACGTTTTTTCAACATTCAAATATGTTTTTCCGTAACTAAATGTTTGCTTAATCGTAAGTCCTGAAAAATACGACATAAATTTTCAAAACGAACTTTATGCTAGCTCAGAGGAATTTATCGTTTGAATCGACTTGAAGCATACTTCAAGCAACGAGTTTGCATTTCAGGAAAGAGCTATAAAACTGACGACGACAGGTGTACTCAATGTCTGCAGGAACGTGACACTTTCCACAGAAGTATGATATCTATATAAAAGAGAGGATTTTTGAAGAAAATTAATCTCAGTATGCTAAAAGTTTCACTTATACTTTTGTGGACGGAATACGCAGATATTCCAGTGACGTGATTGAAATACAAATGTTATCTTTTAGAAAAAAAAACTGCATAATTATCTGATAGTCTATATTATTATTGAAATATCTATAGGTAATAGTGATATTAAAAAATTATATATTTTTTCTGAATCTAGAAACCAATTTAATTTAAAATATAGACATTCATTAAAAACAGTTGTTGTTATAAAAATAATAGCTGAACAATTTTGTTTTAAAGTCTTCAAGAAACTAACCACAAGAGAAACTATAAACAGTTCCGTAGCTTTATACAACAGACAATTGTCTACCATAAATGAACTGCAAGAAAATGCTTCCGACCGTTCCAGTTAGACTTCTCGATTGTCTTTGGTCGATAACGCTCCTTGTAATAGTCGATTTGCTAGTGAAAAAAGGCACTAGAGAGCGCGGAAAAAAGAACAAGGGAAGTCGATAAGGCAGCCAGCCCTCGTTATCTCGGCTCATAAATTACCCTGACACCCTCGGGGGCAGGTACTGTACTTCGAAACGCTATGAGGATACTAGGAAATGAACTGACTACGTGATCCAATTGTGGTTTAAGGTGCATACTACTTATGCGCTAGTTTGAATACTAAGGTACCACAAAGGAGGTTGACATATCGTGCTATTACCTACTGATATGGTGAACACGATATTAATAATTTATTTGTTAAAGCTTCTATTTATTGTAATAACGTATTATAATAGTTCCAATATACACTCTAATACGGTGTATCTAGGAAGCGCCATCATCATAAGCTATTATTAATTTTTGCTCATGCTATGGAAGGATAATAGAGGACCTAGAGGTATTATCATTAACATACTTTAAAATAGACTATCAGAAATTATTTCTCTGATCTGATCGTTTTAAAATTGTTTGTTAGCATTTATTTTTTAATTTTTTTTAATAAACTTCTGAGAAAATAGTTTAACAATTTCGTTAAACTGTTTTGTTTATAAAGTCTTTTATGGATCGGACATACGTGTTATGGTATCGATAGGGGACGTAACTTTGTTTACGCATTAAAGTTTGGCAATAAATCTGACCGGTTCCGACATCCCGGGCGACCATATTTGACAGTCTAATACATATCGGCGCAACATTCGTAGAACATTTCGATACACTGAAATATTGCTACCAATTTTTTTTATAGATCTTATCATATTTGAAATAAAGGCTATATTAATGTGTGTACTTGAATTGTATATGTATATTTAAATTTGCTGAATAGAGTTTTGACAAATATCTGCAGGTGACGTTGGCGCGGTTTCCATGGCGGATGTGTTTGACATATTGCTTTGATAGCGGTTGGTAGCATGCGGGGAGTCATAAATTATAAACTAACAACCGACAGGGTGAGGATCTTATGACACATTGTTGTCCAGGTAGTGGGTGCCACACAATAGATGATATTAATAACTTAGTGCCGGGAAGCTGTGGCTATGCAACGTTTGTACTTTGACGTTTGAATAATCACATTTTTCTGTTTATTTAATGGCCTACGCAAGCTTCAAATTATTATTCAAAACAATTTATGAAAAAATATTTGCAGTTTTTGCATAGATTTTTCCTGAAACGTACGTTATTTTTTGTTTTTATTAACGCTTGTCGCATGCGGAATATAAATTTCATGCTAAAAACTCTATCAATCCATTTCCATTGAACTTCTCTAAAAGTAATCTTTTACACACTAAAACGTAAATAATGTATTTGTAAAAATATATTATTTATTTATTTACACTTTTTTGCACACCAACACAAAAAGTAACAAAAATTTAATTAAGTCAACAAAAATAATAAAGTTCCATTAGTTGCAACAGGTGGCCTTATCGCTAAAGCAGCGATTTCTTCCAGGCTATTACTACATACTAATACATAGTATGTGTTAACATTAGTAGTACCTATTACATGTTGATATACGTATTTACACAATTTCACCAATAAAATAATAGGATCACTTCCGTGTAATGCTACCGTAGTTCCACGAGCACTACATTAAAATAAACAATTTTCTTAGTGGTATCCATGAAACAATATTAAACGAAACCCACGCATAGCCTTGGGCAGATATTCGTTATAAAAGAAATAAAATAAAAACCATAGCAATTATATGAAATGAAGATTATAATTTTATTTGATATAATAGAATGATTCTACACCTTATAATCACACATAAATCTCCCATAAATTATGTGCACAACATATTATTACATGGCTCTTACTGTAATAACCATAATGAATTTCAAATCTGACGGCTGCACTTGTGACTCGAAACACGAAATGTGTGAACGTTTTAATACAGAGTCACGCATGCTTAAAGTATTAAATCCGAGCTCGTTATGAGATGATGTACAAATAAAAATAAGAAAAAAACATTTGAGTTAAACGGTTTTATTTTAAATAATAAAAAGATATTTCAAAAATAATTAAGATTAATCTTACTTTTTGATAAGTAAGAAGTCGGTACTTAAATAAAAAATAAAAGATGCGAAATACCATAATACAAATCGGTGACTACGTGACACGGTAAAGTTTATGAAACTTATGCTGTGCCGAAATAATTCCTTTGCTTATGTTACGAGTATGTGACGACGCGTTGGCGCAGCGGTCACAGCACTGTTTAGTGGTAGTTGCGTTGGCGGTTGCGGTTTCGATCCCCGCACATCACAAACATTTTTGTATTGTCAACACAGATGTTTGCCGTTGTCTGGGTGTTTTTGGAGTCCTTAAGGGTCTCTCCACCGTGCCTCGAAGAGCACGTTAAGCCGTCGGTCCCACTCCCAGTTGTTATCATGTACACCTGATAGCGATCGTTACTCATAGTACAGAATATATCCGCCACCCCGCATTGGAGCAGCGTGGTAGATTAAGATCTGATTCTTCTCCTATATGGGAAAGAAGACTATGCAGCAGTGGGAAGTGGCAGGCTGAAGCGTTATGTTACCTCATGTTAAATTAAAATAATCTATATCTATACTAATAAATAAAATTGGAGTGTCTGTTTTTAATATTAAAATAAACGCTTTTTGCTAAATGCATATGGATGTATACATGGTACATATACGAAAATAACATTTTTTTACAATAAAATTTTTGTCTATCTGTCTGTCTGTTTGTTCCGGCTAATCTCTGAAACGGCTGGACCGATTTTGACGGGACTTTTACTGGCAGATAGCTGATGTAACAAGACGTAACTTAGGCTACTTTTATTTTAGATTTTTTTTACAACTGCGAACTGAACAATAACTTTTTGTTAAATTCCACGCGGACGAAGTCGCGGGCACTGCAGCTAGTAATTAAATAATATGAACGGTGGGGAAAATATATAAGCAAAAAACATATTTTTATAGCTTTCGAAATATTTTTTATTAAAAAAAAATACTAGCATTAAACTCAATTAACTTATTTTTGACCACATCTTGGTTACAAATAAAAAAAGTAAAACCGAATAAAAATGAATAAAATACTAGCGCTCCCTCGTAACAGTTTCTGTGAAGTTACTGTAAAAATGTAATAAATAACAATCTATCGAAACACCCGTCTTCTTTTTTGCATTTAAGAATGTTAATGTGAATACTTCAACCATATATATTTATTTATTTATATCTATGCAATAAAACGTCATTTCTTAAAATAGATACCATAGTTTCAAATCCTTAAACTATTCAATTGTCTTGATAAGCCTTGTAATATTTTATACTATTTCATCCGAATATGATTATTATCATACAAATTATACAATGCAATAGGATTTTCAAAATATACTAAATTTTGGAATTTGAAAAAAAGGGAATTTGAAAATTGAAAAAAAGGGAATTGAAAAAAAGGAAATTTTATTAAACTTCACGTTTTCAGAAGTGTCCTAATATATAAACAGCTTACAGTTCAATCGATTTGTATGAGTGAGACCTTAAAAGGTCAGCTCGTTACAGCAAGAACGAACTTATAGTATCTACTCTATATACATAAGCCGCTTACTGAGGAAAAACCAATGTGACGTCACTTCAGCGTCGCTGAACGAGGAACGCCGTGATTGAACCACTTTTACGTCGCCTTCACTTAAAATACCAAAAACATTTATTACATAACATTTTCTTCAAACATTTACTGTCGCCACTTTCAATATAAAATATGCTTAAAAATAACAATTTTGTTAATATCAAGATAATACTATTGTATATGTTATCAAAAGTATTAAAAAACTATTTAGGCTTTAGCTTTCTCAATCATTTACTTGTACAATGCATATATATTAGTTCAATGATCTTTAAAATGGAATAGAAACCTACGCCGACAAAGCAGCTAAAACAAGCGACTAATAGGAGAAATTGCAACTGACAGATAATTGCTTCATGTCATAGCTACAGCAGCTGAATCTAATATCACATTTAATCCAATTAACAAAGCAATATCTCGTGAACGCCTTTCAAAAGTATTAAACGAATGCTTCTTTGCGAAAGCTTATTATGAGTAGCCAATTAAGGAAATGAATGAGGAAAATTTTCTTACCAACTTCGTGACTTCCCCTATCGGGCGTACCATTTATTTTTATACGCTTAATAAGAACTGACAATCGCTTCAAGGGGCTGCTCTATTGATCCAACCTTACGATGAATACCGATCATCGTCTATGTTTCACTTGCCAGTCATCGACTTTACACGCATTCGAGCCGACTTTGATATTCAAAGTATACCCGCTTCAAAACATATTAAGAATTGTAATCTAAATAAAACACAATTCAAAGCGAATGAAACGGTATTGTCAGATCTGACAAAGTACTATTAATACGAAATAGTATTGATGGGATTTCGTCAAATATGTATCACACATTATTTTACTCAATACACATATGCATATATTTATATTAATTACATAATAATTATTATGCATAAAATAATTACTTACTATGATTTAATCCACTAAATTATTGCCACAAGAGAAGTGGAAACTGACGTAAAATACGACGTATAAGATGAATGAAAGACGTCGTTTTGCAGCGGGGAGAAAAATTGGATTATACTTGATCAAATTTGGTACTCGTAAGACATTTTATATCTCTGCTCACGATGCATTGCGAAAATCTCGTCGAAGTGAAGTGATTCTAATAAAATATAATAGAATGAATTTTAACCATATAATACAATAAACATAAAATTTGAAATACACTATAGTTCTTTTTCCTTTTGCAGCACACACGTGTCGTTAATTTGCTAATTACTTTCTATTAATATTTAAAGCTATTTATAAAATTTTCGCAATCCAGTTCTGTGACCGCTGCGGCACCGCGGCGTCACATCACTTGATTGCGATTGGCTGTTGCGCGGGCGGTTGCGGGTTCGATCCCCGCACACGACAACATTTGTATTGGCTATACAGATGTTTGCTGTTGTCTGGTTGTTTGTGCAGTCCTTGTGTGGGTCTCCCCACCGTGCCTAGGAGAGCACGTTAAGCCGTCGGTCCCGGTTGTTATCATGTACACCTGATAGCGATCGTTACTCATAGTAGGGAATATATCCGCCAACCCGCATTGGAGCAGCGTTGTGGATTAAGCTCCGATCCTTCTCCTACATGGGGAAGAGGCCTATGCCCAACAGTGGGATATTACAGGCTGAATCGTGTATAAAATTTTAATATCCGTGATTTATTTATCTCGCAATCAATACCCTATTTTATTATATTAAAGTTTACGTTTATTTTAATACTTTGAGATAGCTCTTTAGTATAACTTCGTATTGTATTTCAAATTATTCAATTCTATACTCGGTTGAATAAGGTTTCTACAAAAGGCTTTTCAAGGCTATCAACTTATTAAGTGCGTAATTAACCCGTATTAAGTGCATCTAGCCTCCAATTAACTTCTTCAAATATATAAGCCGTAAACCTCACTTATCACAGAGTACACAAGCAAAAGTTGGTTCATAAAAGAGATAATCAAGATCCATTATAAAAGACCGTCTTCCTCTAATTTATGATGCGGTCTGAAACCTCACCCTCACTAATCCATACTTATTAAGGATAATGGAGAACCGAACAACTTCTGGTCCTTTATCTACAACCATAAATATCGGGCTATCTACCAGTGCTGGTAGCCTGAGGTGTCGAAAGTACGATTTAATGGTACTTTTATAGCGTCTCAGTAATAATTTTAATGTGAAAAGCAGGTAAAGATTAAATTGTTCGGCCGATGCTGACGTTTACACCTTGTTACGGTTTATTACGGAATGTTATATTTAAATCACTTCTTGATATTGCAAACTGTACCTGTCTCCGTATATTGTCGTGCACATCTTACAAAAACGACGAGATAACGTGAATAATGATTAGAGGCTTTAATTAGATATCTTTAGTCAATGTTAATTGAAGCCGTTCCCGTACATTCTGATAAGACTCTCTTATTAAAAACGATAAATTTAATTAAATCCGCACGCACCTTTCTACGGAAAAGATTGCTGTGAACGTAAAAGTGTTTTAAGTACCGGGGTGATTGCTTTTAAATGGTGTATTGATATTTAAAATAATAATGTACATTACATTATTTTATGCTTACAAACATGTAAAATGGACTCATAATAATGTACTACGATTTACGATTTTTACGATTAAACAGGCTTAAGGTCACTTTTTATAAGAATATAGGGTACCTATTAAGTTTTCAACGACACGTTTTAAGCAGAAAAATATGACTACGCTTAACACCTCCAGCGCACTTGGGTCATAACCGATAAACCTGTCTCAACTCCAGCACCCATTGGGATACTAAAAGCGTGAATATCAAGGATGAGGAGTCTAGGAAAAGTTAACTTAGAAACTTCAATTTATAGATTTTTTAACTCTTAGTTCAAAGTCAGACTCTGCCATCGAAAGTCAATATCAGATAACATGTCGCATAACGCCAGACGCTTCGGCGCCAAACGCTGTATGTTCTTGTCAAGTTGATTAATGCTGCGAGTTAAATCTCTTACCTTCTACCTGTATCGCAGTCATGTAGATGTATCCCCACTGTATCCCACACAGTATTACTCTTAAAGAAGCCGAAGTATTGAGAATAAATAAGTAAAAAGTCTAAAAAATAAATGTATGGGATAAGACTAAAAACTAAATGTATTGGATGAACTAAGAATTTTTTCGATAAATATGTTTTTAACCGAGTTTTTTAAGCCTTATCCTATACGTAAAGTTGTTAAAACGAAATTTAAATTAAAGCATAATCGTTAAACATTCCAATAACAGATATTAAAATATACATAAATTTCCTAATTAGAATAAAATGGTAAATTTCCCAATTTACAATTTTATTGCTAAGCAATAGAATTATTATATACCCCGTCCGCCGATTTATTATCTTTTTGACAGTTCACGCCTATATATTACAGTTTTTTTTTTTTTCGGAATAACCCACTAAAAATTCTACAATAACGTCATACTTTATTGACTATTTGCTTGATTGAGTGAAGTACACTGTGCATAATAAACAACCACAGACTATGAAACAGTTCTTGAAATAATAAATCAATCATAATATGATAAAAATAATTTTACGTCATGTGATTATTGTTTCTATTAATTTAATAAAAAAGGAAATAAAAAAGGTATCTATGACTCCAAGATTGATTATTTGCAAGGAATTAAGTCGAAATCTGCAAATTTAATTTCAAACCAAGAGTAAAGAGCAATAACTCTGTTCATTCATTAATTTATTATTTATAATATTTCATTTATAACTTAAAAAAAACTAATAAACGAATAAATCTATACTAATATATAAAGCTGAAGAGATTGTTTGTTTGGTTGTTTGTTTGTTTGAACGCGGTAATCTCTGGAACTACTGGGCCGATTTGAAAAATTCTTTCAATGTTAGATAGCCCATTTATCGAGAAAGGCTATAGGCTATGTATCATCACGCTAAGACCAATAGGAGCGGAGTCCACGCCGACGAAGTCGAGCGCAGAAGCTAGTAAATAATATTTTTAAACTAAATGTATTTCATTAAATCGATTGAAAGTTCTTCTTAAATAAAATCGATTATTATTTCAAATCGAATCAATAACGTGTGACTGTGAGGTAGTCACTAATGTCAAAATTTCTTGAAATGTCAAAAAGATAATAAATGGGCGGACGGGGTATAAATAGGTTACAGGGTAAAAGTCATATACATAAATAATCTATATATATAATTGTGTTTGCTCGCAAACGAAAAAAAACCGACTTCAATTACAGCGACAAGTAATAAGACGAAAAAATGTCAAGTAAATACGCGCTATTAAAGATTACTCAAAAAGTTGTAATCAGATCTCGATCTAATTTCACGAAGACTACATGACAAGTATTAGCTTTCGATTAACGTAAGAATCATCAAAATCGGTACACCGAGAAAAAAGTTATGCGTTATAAAACAACGTAGGTCGACGAAAAATTAGTCAAGTAAAAACGCATTATTCGATATAACTCTAAAAGTACTTGTCAGATCTTATTTAAAAAAAAATGGGACCACATGACACGCAACACCTTTCAATTAAAACAAAATTGATCGAAATCGGTCCACCAAATCAAAAGTTCTGAGCTAACATACATAAAAAAAAATACAGTCGAATTGAGAACCTCCTCCTTTTTTGGAAGTCGGTTAAAAAGAGATTTCCACCCATTGACTCATCACGATATCTCTGGAACCATAAGGCCTATAGACTTGAAATTTGGTAGGAATATTCCTTTCGCCAAGTAGAGGTCAGCTAAAAACGGATTTTACAAAATTCCACCCACAAGAGGGGTTTGCGGGGGTTAATAACATAAATGGCAAAACAACGTTTGCGGGGTCAGCTAGTTATTTATAAATACGTATACAATAATGCATGTCCACTGTAACCTAAAACAGAGGGACATTGCTTACTCTAGGATCTTAAAAAGAATAACGACCGGACCAGATGGTGAACATTCGTTCATATCGTCGTCTATAATATCCTATATATACCTATGTCTATGATATACCTACTAGAAAGACATACGCTACGATTCAGCCTGTAACACCCCACTGCTGGGTAAAGCCTCTTTCTCCATGGAGGAGAAGTATCCGAGCATAACCCAACACACTGCTCCACTGTGAGTTGGCAGATAGAAACCTATACAATGCTATGAATACACATGTATTTGAATATCAACTGATACTGTTTAAGAGGTTTTAGAGGAAAATATACACAATAGGTATCCTACTTAAGGAATACTGCAATTAATTAATAGAAATGTTTACGTGTACGAAAAACGGTATTAGGTATATCTGAGAAAACATAAAATAACTTTAATAATAATTTAACTAAAACTCAACACTTACGACAACACACTACTTCAAGACTTTTAATAATTAGGTACCTACGTCTGTTTAGTAACTAGGTATAACGACATAAAAGTTTTATTTCATGAACTTTTCTTATGAAATGGGTTTTCGTTACGGTTTTATGACGTGTAAAATTTTCAATTTTTATAAACAGTAAAAACTCTCGCCATAAAAACTGAAGCCGATAATAAATGAATTTCGCGGCATTAAGCAATGGATTTGTTTTGTTGGGTATACGACCTACGGGTGCAATTCCACTGAAATACGAGGGCCGCAACCGCGAAGCGCAGGTGTGGGCATAGGAACATCGGAATTTATTGCTAATTTAATATTTTATTGTTCCCTTACCTCTTTTATGTGTATGGTCAGATATTATCAAAATATTGAAAAACAAGATTATAAGCTTAACGATATTGCAAAACAATTGAATACGTAAATTATTTTATAACGGGATTTATCAATTGCTTCGAATAAAAAAAATTATAATTATGTGTACCTATTTATATAATATGGTTTATAAAATTAGTTCAACAATGTCGGAAAACTTACAAAAACACGACATTATACTGGACACATGTACATTATATTGGACACATGTTCAAGCCGTTGATCCACAATCACATTTTTTTTAACAAAAGTGTTCCCGAGCATTCGAAAGATAGCTTATTGTGATTTTTCGTTATTTTGTTTATTATCTGTACATGGACATCTAAAAAAAATAATCTTAAATTTAACCTTATATAAAATCGTTATTATTAAAATCAATAATAAAATATGAAAGCTGATTTTTTTTTTGTAATTCCTAAGTTTCGTATTTCGCAAAGGTCCATATTTTATAAAAGCCATTATTCTGAAAAGTAATAGTTAAGTTTTTATTAAAAGGGATCATCGTAGGTAATGTTTACAATGTATTAGACCGTCATAAAAAGAGATAAAAGTTAAAAGGTGTACATATAATAGTGTTACATCAATGACGGTGTTAAATTCATCTTCAACAGCTGTTAAAATATTAAAATAAAATACAATTTTTCAAAAATGAAAAGACACAAAGACTACAAAAATCTGCGAACGTAAAAAAACTTCTTTCGTTTTGAAATCATAAACAGAGCCAAAATAGCCGTATTTCTCCGTGGATGAACGATAAAAACTTCGGGTATATCAGTTTCACTCAAAGTTGTTTTATAAACAACTTCAAAGAATTGGCACACATTCAGAAATGTATATGTCTATATTTTTATTTACCAAGACGATGCTCTCACAAACTTCTATACCCCTAGTTTAATTTTAGAGCTCCCTTCTTGCAATTTGGGCAAAAGTTTCCAGCCTTTGTTTTGTTTTCAATTGTGAAGAATTAATCGATAGGAGGGATAAGAGTATTAAGACCTTTCTTATATCATCATTATAATCATCATCATCATGGAATACGACCGATCTTAAACAGCTGGGAGTAAAAGTTTGAAAGAACTAATGATGATAAAAACTCTAATCAATTATTTAATTTAAAAAAAATACTGAATGTTCTCAACGTACCTACTTAATCTTGTCGTAATTAGGTACTGTATTTAAATAATACACTTTTTTTAATTCAGTCTTTGGTAAAAAACAAGCAAAATAAACTATTATTTTAAATAGGGACCTACAAGCTGTACCTAAGTTTCTCTACGTTATGTTTGTTTTTCCTTTTATAAAAGTCTCTGCAAAGATAAGAATTGGCTTTGCCAACTCTTAAAGTACTTCGCAGATAGTGGTTTGACGTATGAAGTCCTTTGAAACTACCCAACGAAGGATTTACATTTGTAAGAATTTTCCAGGGATTACAAAAGATTTCTCATTTCAACAGAGGATCATGTCGACACAATTGTAGCAGTTTACCCAAAACCCTCTCTCCCGCTTATTGTTACCGTCCGCCTGGCAATATCAGGTAGTGACTAGTGTGTACCGGTAATGAAAGTTGGGGTGAAATTAAACATGGCTGCATTTAACCGTAACTATCCGGTTCGACTAATGAGATCTCATATAGTGGGTTGCTGCTTAAATAACGTTGTATTTCTTCTTGAATGAAGCAATGAAACTTGATAAGTAGGTAAGTATGCTTCTATTTAGTATTCATAATCGTTTACTTTTATACATTTTAGGTTAATTTTTGATAGTGGAATTCCAAAACCTCTACATGTTACGCGTAGAAGATATATATAAAATATTATTAAAATTCGAATCAGACGGCTATTTTTTATAACAAATGCTGTAAAACGTATAACTAAACATTAAATAAACAAAAAAAGCTAAGCAATGCTTCTAAAAACTGAGATAACCCAGTGGTAGTTTGAATCTTAACCTAAATGGACGGCAGTTCAAATACGTACGAAGTTCGTTAAATTTGCAAGTGATATGTTTGTTCAAGAGTTCAACTCGCATTCACTGGAGAAAGAGAACCGCAATACGCACTAGATGTAGAACATCCTGACGAGTTAAGTTCTAAGTCTTGTCTTATTAATAAAAAAATGGTTATCGCCCCGTGGAGACTTTTATCATATTCTTTATCTTTTTACTACAACAGTAAAGTAAAGCTATAAAAGTGTAAAAGTTAAGATATTTATAGTAGCATTCTATCTGGAAAAAAAATTGTAACAATAACCTCGATTATTTGTTAAACAAAAACTAGAAAACGTGACGGGTCAACGTATAAAGCAAAAGGTCGCAAAAACTAAAGTTTTTGCTGACAAAGCTTCTACGAACTTTGGGGAATTTCTTTTAGCAGAAATGTATTGTATGTAACTTACTCATATTGCCATAAAGTTCATATAGGACTGAAAGAATTTTCCATTATGTATAGTTATACACTTTGCTTTTATTTTTAATGTATTCTGTAATAAACGGTTGGAACTTACTTGGATCTCGTCTGTGTTAAATCTTATGAAATAATGTAACTTCCGAAATATTTCAAGAAATCAAAACAAGAGCACAACTTTATTGTTAATGATAATCAAATTTAACAAAAAAGAAACAAAGAAAACACTTTCGGGTTTATACTAATGTTGTTACAGTACACTATTACTAATTTAAGATTGTAATCTAATGTTTGTCTAATATTAAGTAATGGAAATCTTAAGTATGTAAAACTTTTTAAATGTAAAAGTTAGTTTTTTTTGTTCATAACATAATGATAATGGGTGGCTAGACTTCCAAACAATATAAACATATCTTAACTCATCCGTACTATATCGCATAGTTTTCATAAAACAGATCCTTAATACGCCTCACACCGCCTGCGCTGTATATTTCCGGATTAATACGGCTCACCGGCTATAAACGAAGCCTGTAAAGACACCTGGCAAATAATAACAAAGGGGAGGGAATATGAAAACAAATATCTTCACGTTATGTTCAGAGGTGACCGTGTTCGTGTCTTATCTTGACTATTTATCACCAAATAAAGGAGCTAGCTCTCTGCTCTTGCACCTCATATTTTTATTACTTCATGCTTTCGTAATGTACACTGTAGCGCTGTAAATTTGAATACTTACACTTTTTCTTTAAACTAATTAACTGTAGTAGTTTGCAACTAAGTTTAAGCTAAAACAAAGTATATGAGAAAAGGACGAATTATTATTAAACTTAGGGCTAAGTTTTTTTTTCAAATAAATATATGTAGGAATCAGAAGTGAGGAGTAGGACGGATGGCCTGGTTAATTCACAATGTAATTTAAAACAAGTACTTAGTATTCAATGGACTCACCGAGCGGGTATCGTGTCTATCGCGTGGTAGAGTGACAACTCAGAGTCAGTGCCCGGGACTTGTGACCCGAGTGTAGGCTTAGGGCAGCGCTGCCTCACAATGCGCATTGGCACTCGCCTCCACTGCTCGAGTTGCCCAATAAGTAACAATTAATTCGTGTACACAAACTAACCCTTACAAGAGTCGAGGTTAAGCTACTAGCAGGATACACAAGTGCACCGCGCCACGCCAGAGCCAAGACTGCCTGAGCCGCGGTTGCACCGTTCGTTTTATGCATGACAGAATGACTCGAATAATAGAATGATGTAGGGTAGGTGAATATAGCAGGTACCGACATTAATAAGTATCTGTATTGATTCCCCGACACGGCCATTCTGACGTGCGCGCGTCCTCGCGCGCTATTTATTACAACCTTAGGTATTTTTAATAAAAAAAAAACAAAATATCGCTCGACTATCCTGACGAAAATCTATTCAACATCTTAATATCTGGTCCGGTACACACTGACCCTTTGGACTAGAAACAATTGGTTTCAGTTAGTAAGTCACTCAGTCACACCAGTCACATTTAATATGGTTATCATCATAATCATTACAGTCATATCAATATGGTAAGTATCACTGATCTAGGTTTAAAATATGAAAACCCCTATAGTTCAAACAGGTGAGATTCCTGCAGCGCATCACTCATCATTACAAACAGTCTGGCCTGAGTCGTCGCCCACTAAAAGCAGGCGAGACTCCTACAGCGTTACACTCATCATTACTAACAGTCTGGTCTGAGTCGTCGCCCACTAAAAGCAGGCGAGACTACTACAGCGTTACACTCATCATTACAAAAAGTCTGGTCTGAGTCGTCGCCCACTAAAAGCAGGCGAGACCCCTACAGTGAATCATGGATCGTCTCCCACAACAGCAGAAGAGACCATACTAATGTAAAACAGGCTGGTTGGAATCGTCGCCCACTAAAGCAGGCGAGACCCCTACAGCGTAACATGGATCGTCTCCCAGAACATCAGGAGAGACCATACTATCATCATCCCTTCAGTAATGGATCGTCTCCCACAACAGCAGGAGAGACCATACTAGCCCGGATTGTTTGTCCATCAAATGTTTAACCATCTCACTTTTTTTTTCACTCAATTTACTATTCATCTCTTAAGTACTGTCGTTAGTTCCGAGTCAGTATGAGAGGGCAGACATAGTATATAGTATCACAGTTGACAGTCATAGTATCAGTTGGCAGTCATAGTATCAGTTGACAGTCATAGTATCATATGTGATTACTTATTAGCAAAATCGACAATGCTCTTTGGCACAACTGAAAGCCATTAAACCGAAGAATTAACTAATTATTATCAGAATAGGCCAGTATAGGTCAGTGTGAACCTGTTTCACCTCAATTAATAAACTATATAAGTAATAAAGGGCAAGTCACGACCATCCTGATAGCACACGCCCTCGTGTGAATGTAAACAAGACGATCAAATTAAAAGCATCTTTAGAATCTCCGCCTACCTGTCCTTAACGTGAAATTACATTCTTTGCTTCATCAGTCAATCTTTAATTTAAAAAAAACTACCAATCGATCTTATCCCTTCAAAGACGAAAGGTTCCTCTAGCCGTAATTAAAAAAATAAAGTTTTATTATTGACACATTAAGATCACATACAACGCTCAACAAACGACAACTACTATTACCACCTATATCGTCATCACCTCTTGTGATACGACCAACACATAACGTCATCACCTCTTATGATACGACCAATACATATCGTCATCACCTCATGTGATACGACCAAATAGCCATAGTATGTGCTCTATTTACTCATCAACATTTAAAAAAATCTAACAACGTACATAAGTAAGAGGAATCTTTCGTAATTGATCGTGAAGACGTGAACATACCTATAGGTTCTATTACCAGACAACTATTTTAAATGTTTCAAGAACTTTAATCTGAATCATAAATGTCGTTAAACCAATTATAACTAATCACTTTACACAAATACCACAGCCATGTACCATCGACGTCATCACAACCAAAACTATACACGCACGTTTACTTCTACAACAAGTTACAACCAAGCTTGCAAAGTCCTCGAGTAAAGACCTCTAACACTACGGCTCTTTAGACGAAGAGCAATCACAGTACATGTGTCAGTCACATACATCTCAGTACACATATCCATCGAATGGATCACCCGTGTCAGTCACCTCTTGTGACTACACGCTACGGTATCAAACACCACGACCTCCGCCAGAGTTAAACGCACACCGCGCACTCATGAACTCTTGGGTTGCCCCAAGAGACACCTTCTAAAGGGCTACGACTACTAAATAACTACACTGGTACGTTTGAACACATTACGGTCGATAGAGTCGTTCACTCGAGTCTCTCCCTCTACTTAAACTTAAACATCATCATTATCAATAAGATCATAAATTACATCAATATCGTCTGGTACATGACGTGCTGGCATTTCTCTTAACTTTTCGTGAGCAAATTTGTAGGTACGTTGACAATTTAAGCTTTAAGGGTATACCGATTACCTTCGAGAACTTCTAATACGCGAAAAGGGCCTCAATATTTCGGATCAAGTTTCGTTTGATGACGGTCCTCATTTTGTAACAGAACAAAATCGCCAATAGGATATTAAAAAGCCTAACTGTCCCTATGAAGGAAGTAGCGAAATCATATAGCTCCATTTACAACCCTTGCTTCCCAAAGTTACACAATAATTATTAGAACAGATGGAAACATACTCGTATCAAGACTTTTAACAGTTACCTACAACGACTTAGTCCATTGAAATGTTACATTTTTTTGGGCTTACCTTGCGTTTGTCAGAGGACGCAATTTTATTTTTTAGATATGAAGGGGGGGCTAGTCTAATGTTAAATCCAAGTTTGTGGGTTTGTAGTCCTTGTGCAACGGCCGCCATCGTGGAAAAAGAGGTTCAAATGGTTTTTATGGTTTATCTGACAAACTATAAGTCTCACAAAAAAAATTATTTAACATTTTTTGTTGCGAATAAAATTATCTACAACTTTTGTTCAGTGACTTTTAGTCGTAGAATCATAAATAAAAAAGTTATAAGCGAAAAACCATAAATATCTAAGAGAAATAAATCTATTTGTCGATAAAACTTTTTTTCTAATCATTTTACAAAAAAATAATATCAGACCATTTTTATAGACGGTGTTTTAAGGAACAATTTTTATAATAAACATTTTTAAATTTATTGATTATTTAAGGTTTTACAGCGCTGCGAAACGAATACTATTCATCAGTATTCATAACAATACGTGAATATAAATAAAAATATTCGTGATTTGCCCTAATTTTTAATCACCTTGTTATTTTTTTATGATGATCTTTTTAATTATCGATAGTAAAATATTTTTAATATATAAATAATTCTTAATTTGACACTCTACCTACGAGGTGGAGTCTGGAGGCGCGTTTTTTTTTACGTGGTATCCGCAGTAGGCATAATCCACGGTGATTTTTTAAATCACAACTACTGTCCTCGATCTTGCAGCGAGTGGCTGGTTGGCTTTCTATATTAAATACTTGAGGGAGAACCGAAGAAGAAAGTGGCGTAAATGTCAAAATGTGTGTAAATCATTTTCTTCAATTAATTTCGAGAGCTCCATTATTTTGCTGCAAGTCTCCCCATAAATAATGATAAAAAAACGTTCACCAATGATAGTGAGCAGTGCAAGGTCAACTCTCTTGTTGAGGAACAACGCCGTTCCACTTGCTAACTCTAGATTTTTCTCCAGGGTTTTCAGAAATTTGAGTTTACCCATATTGTAAGCACCTGAAATTGTGTCACATCCTGAAAAAACATGGAGAAACAGCAAGTTATACGCGATAACGTCTCCGTACATAAAAGTAAAACCACTTCACACTTCTTGCTAACTTCCTTCTTCGGTTTCCTCCTCAAGTATTTAATATAGTAAGCCAACCAGCCGCTCAGCCGCAGCTTGGTCCATCAAAAAGACCGAGGACAAAGAAGTTGTGATTTAGAAAATAACTCGCGTAAAAAAAACGCGCCTCCAGACTCTACCTCGTAGGTAGAGGGTCAAATCACGAATTATTTATATATTAACAATATTTTATTATCAATAATTAAAAATATCATCATAAAAAAATAACAAGGTGATTAAAAATTATGGCAAAATATACGAGTATTCATGTATAGTTACAAATACTTGAAGCATAGTATTCGTTTCGCAGCGCTGTAAAACCTTAAATAATAAATAAATTTCAAAATGTTTCTGATAACAATTATTCCTTAAAATATTATCTATAAAAATTGTCTAATATTATTTTTTTGTAAAATGATTAGAAAAAAAGTTTTATCGACAAATAGATTTATTTCTCTTAAATTTTTATGGTTTTTCACTTATAACTTTTTTATTTATAATTCTACGACTAAAAGTTACTGAACAAATGTTGTAGATAATTTTATTTGCAACAAAAAATGTCAAATAATTTTTTTTTGTGAGACTTATAGTTTGGCAGATAAACCATAAAAACCATTTGAACCTCTTTTTCCAAGATGGCGGCCGTTGCACAAGGACTACAAACCCACAAACTTGGATTTAACATTAGACTAGCCCCCCCTTCATATCTAAAAAATAAAATTGCGTCCTCTGACAAACGCAACCCCAAATGTAACTTTTCAATGGACTAACTGCCTTAAAATGTAACTGCTCACGCGTTAGTGACATTTAACTTTAAAACGCGTGGTTAACAAAGTCTAAATCAATTCTACATCAAGAGGTATGAGTAAATATACTTAGAAAATGACATACCTGTCTACTTATTTAACAAACTAGCTATGTAATTAACTAAAATAACTAGTATCTAAAGGAATAATTAATATTCTTAAACTGAAAATATTTCATTGAGTCGATTGAAAATTCTTCTTATATACAAAATCGATTATTATTTCAAATCAAATTGGTATCGTGTGAGGGAGTCTCTAATTTCAAACTTTCTTGAACTGTTAACAGAAAACAAACGAATGGACAGAATATAGTAAGAATTTTTAATGGTCACCTACTCATAAACAAAATTATTAATCTGAGGTTACCTACCTACAACTATTGTTGTAACAAGTTTACGATTGCACCAATTAGGTGTTATCAATTAACTCTCTGTAATTTAAACGTTCTTAAACAGAACAACTAAAACAACTTTTAAACAGTTTTAAAAAAATCAATCAAAGGTAGAAAAAGACTAAAACCCTCAATGAAACACTCATTTCTCACTTCTAATCTATAGTTCACGATACGTGTGTGTTTTAACTATATCGAATTAATTATTATCACAGTAATCACTTATACGCCACGTAATTAAAACTACGTAACTAAACAATAGCTGCTCATACAATTACAAATTACAATAATCCCATCAATAGATGATGAAAATGGTGACTGACTAATCAGAAAATTAATATTAACTATTCGGAAGATGGTGTCTCTAACTTTACGCTCTTTCGGTACTTCGACAAATAATATTAGTTAAAATATCGTGTAAGATAGTAGACGTAAAGACAAAAATATCCGTTACAGAGGGTAATCGGAAATACTCAAGCTAAGACGATATTAACACTTTATCACAAACAAGTGGGTAACCACAAAAACTTAACGAAAATATAGCTACGCAGAGTCATGTACCAACGTAAATCAAACTTTCAATAACCAATTCATTTTCTACAACACCTACAACTATGTAAGCCACCCTTCCAACCAGCAATTACAATTGCTCCACAATCCACGCGTATCCCTCTTGGATCACGTCACAGTGTAGCCCTCCTGGATCACACATTCATCACAGTGTATCATCCTCTTGATGACTACACACTACAGTCTTTAGAGCGCTTACATCAGTTTTCTGTCACATCACTAAAATGTTCACCATTATGATCGTCATCTATAAACTCAATTGGTACATGACCTTCTGGCATCTTCCTTAAACGACTGTCGCTGCGACTACCGCGACGGCTCGCACTACGTTTACGCTTACGGTCTGACATTGTGACTGAATCGAAACAAAAACTGAATCGCAAAATCTATTAGCAAAATTAATCACTACACAACTACCTTACGTATCACAATAAAACTAAATTCAACAAATAACCGGTAACTCGAATTACGTAATCGAACACTGAACAAAAACCACTTGTACACCGGTAAGAATAAAACAGAACGACCGAAAAGAACTAAAATACAGTAAAATACAGTACATCGATATTTTCATCACCAAATGTTGCAACTACCTTGCACACTTGCTAAAAATATAACTTAAACAAAGAAACCCAAACTCCGAATTAACTTTAAGTACACGACTACGCTCGCGATATTAAATATTTTTTTTAATTTTGAGCTTAGTCTATTCCTCAGTCATACTAAGTAAAAGTTTATGAAGAGACAGGTTACTATTACTACTAAATCGGTTTAAATGATGACGACTCGACTTGCGCTTCGATCTACACGGGACTACGCGAACGCGATTCTCGTGGCATCATGAAATAAATTACTCACTAGTAACACTCTTAGTGGGCACGAGAACAGTATCCCACTTCTGATGTAGGAATCAGAAGTGAGGAGTAGGACGGATGGCCTGGTTAATTCACAATGTAATTTAAAACAAGTACTTAGTATTCAATGGACTCACCGAGCGGGTATCGTGTCTATCGCGTGGTAGAGTGACAACTCAGAGTCAGTGCCCGGGACTTGTGACCCGAGTGTAGGCTTAGGGCAGCGCTGCCTCACAATGCGCATTGGCACTCGCCTCCACTGCTCGAGTTGCCCAATAAGTAACAATTAATTCGTGTACACAAACTAACCCTTACAAGAGTCGAGGTTAAGCTACTAGCAGGATACACAAGTGCACCGCGCCACGCCAGAGCCAAGACTGCCTGAGCCGCGGTTGCACCGTTCGTTTTATGCATGACAGAATGACTCGAATAATAGAATGATGTAGGGTAGGTGAATATAGCAGGTACCGACATTAATAAGTATCTGTATTGATTCCCCGACATATATATAAACAATGTTCCATGATACAATAGCCCTTAGTAGTATAAATGACTTATACGGATTTCATAAAGTGTAATTTTTATTGGTATAAAATTCTTATACAATTTCAGACAAGATTACAACAAGTATGACGTATAAAGCTACCCATCCAATCGTGAAATCTGACAAAACGGAGTAAAGTAAGAGAGCGTTTCCTAAATTGGCTCCTTAATTTGATCACAGGCACCGTCAAAATGCGTTTCAACGGAATTTAGAGACGCGGAGCTCTAGAATAGGAGGAAGCCACGTCATACTTACAGCCCCCGCAGTTACGACGGGATTAAATTTAAATTGAATTGTATTCTTACGACGAGGAAAATAAAGGCAAAGATCAAATAGTGAAATAACGTTAAACACAAGAGATAAATACGACAACTTTTATTAATGGTAACATTATATTTTGATGTTCTAATTATAACAATAACAAAGGCGAGTAAAAGCTCGAATATAATTATAATTTATGTATTTTCATCATCATGACTACTGCTATTAAAAATTCTTAAATTAAATATAATAAAAAAAAACATTTAAGACTTACAACAGACTAGAGACTTGGAAAATCTAACGAAATTATCACTGCAGCCTATCAAAGTCCACTGCTGGACATATAGGCCTCCACAAGTTCGCGCCCGACATTATGGCGCGAACTCATGTGTTTTACCCACAGTCAACACTCTGGGCAAGCAAGTTGGTGACCACTGGGCAAGTAAGTTGGTGACCGCAAGGCTAGCTTTGTAGCATCAAAGACGAAATTATGCTAGTTAAGCTTCAATAACATAAACTATTAGACACTAAAAATAGCATTAAAACACTAAACATCTTATTTTACGCCCTCTTGTATCCTAATTTTATATTCTTTGACTAAAATATTTTATAATTAAAGAAGCCCGACACCTGTTATAGCCGTGTGAAAACAAAATCCCTTAAAGACGAGGTATTTCACGAACCTGAGAAGAATAAGAAGAATTTAATCTCACGACCTGTAGCCACACTTTGAATTTATTAACGGCATTATCCTTGTTCCTCTGTTCTTCTTATTTATTTTATAAGTTATATTAGTAAAGACAGGGATGTTAATATTATGAGTATATTCAGAAAAGTGACGTAGTAGTTACTGAATTTCGCATACTGTGATATTTTATTCCCTCGTGACTAATATTAACATGGGTTAAGACTGTATACATTCAGGTTACTTTTAAGTCTACGTTTCCATTATTTTTATATACGCGATTTTTGAAAGAGTTTTTATGAATATGTTGAATCAAGAAAAGCAAGAAAAATACTAGAATTTTATAAAACATTTAAGGCTCCAGAAGCAATTCAGATTCTTTTAAATTGGGTTTGTTAACCCTTATCTAATTTATTGCTACGAAAAAGGCTACTGATCGCCTCGCTTCGATATCTCAATCAGAAAATTCATGGCCACAGTAACCGTCTAATACGCTTGCTCTCCAAGGCACGTCATAAAGAGGAAATTGCCTTCGTAGTTGAATTCATCCGCGCGACGTAGCCAGCACCTCACGTAATAACATTGCAGTATCCTCGAAAATTTTAGTGTAGTGTGAACCAACGAACCGGCATAAAGTCGGGTCGCTTGCGACTAGAATGCTTGATAGACGTTAGTTTTAAAACTAGCAACGGAAATTTATATAACATGGCGAGAACGTTTGAAATTTTATTCATACGCTTGCTGGAAAATTTTCTACTACTTGTGTATTTTATAACACATAATAAAAAGAAGTTGCTTTTGTAGAGTCGTTTAAGACGTAAGTAAATTTAAGAAGTAGTATTTTTGTGTATATGAGTGTATATATGAGTGTTTTTTTTATCTCGTTTAAACTCAACTTAATTATGAAAGATACTTATTCAAACAATTTATAATATTATTGTAATGTGAGAACAAAACCCGGCATAAAACATTCTAAATTATCAGAGAGTATTAATAAAGTAAGGTAGTGTTTTAAGTCAGTTCACAACGGGATACCAATAACTTGAATTAGGACCCCCACAAGGGTAACAGGAAATCAAAAATAAATTAAACAATTATTTTTATCGTTACACCTACTTTAAAATTATAAAAAAAGTGTGTGTGTCAGCTCCGTCGCACGACTGGAGTTTACTTCTTAAGATCGACTGTCTAAATTTGCACAAAAAAGACGCTATAGTCTAAAAAAAAGATTAAAATACCATATCAAATGGTAAGTAAATGAATCAAATAAATGGTATTATTAGAAAACGTCGTAACCGTCGTAGCCGGTACCGTCGTAAACGTCGTAGCAGATAGATAGCGCACAAAAACGTAACGAGGTCATTCGTTCAGTAGATTTTACTCCTCATATTTTTTTCATACCGGGGCCTTATATGAAAATCGATTCTTAAGGAGTAAACTCCAAAAAAAAAACTTTTGTATTACCAATAAGAACATAATACGTCTATCGTTTCAGACAGCGTTATAATTTTTTTACTGTTAAGCCGCCAATTCATAGTGAAGCAACGTGATGGAATAAGCTCTTCTCATAAGTGAAGAGGTATTTGCACCGAAATAAAGCGTTCACAGAATCTTACAGTAGGGTACGGAAGAACATCCACAAATAAAGTAATAATAAGCTGTTTTTCATTCTTTAACGCTTTAGTTAGGAGCCTTAACACTCCAAGGCTCTTCCATCTATACATGTGTACACAATCCACTTGACTGACACCTAATCTTGGAAATGTTAGACCTATAAAGTCATATTAGTCTAATTAAGTATTTTAGGAAGCGTCTTCCATAAATGTCTTCCATAAATGGGTTAAACTTGCTTGAAATTTTGTTATGTGGTTACAGATAGCATATTATGCCACTATTATTTCTAAATTTAATTTATGAAAATTTATATTTAGACTGTTGATACGAATTAAAAATAATGTTTCAACATTTCGGAATCGTCTTTTTTTTTTTTTTTTTTAATTTATTTATTTTAAGTCGCTTTTTAACATCTAAGGTCATTAGCGACTACAGTATTTACATTTAAATGTTTTTGTACAGATTTATCTTTTTCATAAAGTTGACTGTGTGTATAAAGCCATTTTCAGTTAAACAATCTTTTATGTTATTAGGTAGGTTACATGTTAATTTATCTCTGGTATAGGCCTGACAATCTTCTAGAATATGTTTTACTGTTAGATCCATCCCGCATTTACATTTTGGTTTACTAATCTTTTTCATAATGTACACATGGGTCAAGTTTGTGTGACCAATACGGAGTCTAGTAATTACGGTTTGATCTCTTCTGTTAAACGATGTTGGAATCTTATCAAAAATAGAATTTCTAATGTCATATAATTTACTTTTATTGTTATTCTTCCAAACAGTATCCCACAGAGTTTTTATTTTATATTTAATATGATTCTTTAAATCAGACGCGTTCGACATGAAATGATTTACTGAGTTTAAATTTGCAGCGTTTTTAGCTTCTACGTCAGCCTTTTCGTTACCTTTAATACCGATATGACTAGGGATCCAGATTATTTCAAATATATATTTATTGTTTATTAAATTCACCATTAATTCTTTTATTTCTAATATAAGTGGTTCTTTATTATTAATGTTTTGTAGTGCTTGCAAACATGACTTTGAATCAGAAAAAATTATAAATCTATCCAAATTACTATTGTATCGTATTAATTCTAAAGCTTTAAAAATAGCAATTGCTTCACAGCTAAAAATCGTGTGGAAATCCATAAGTTTATAATGAAAAGTATTATCGTGGGAGACAACAGCACATCCTGATTTACCATTTATTACCGAACCATCTGTGTAAATCTGTTTACTATCCTTATTTTTATTAATAATTTCATTAAATAAATTTTTATACATGTATTGTGAGGTGTTATCCTTAAAAATTTTTGTCAATTCCAGATTAATAGGAAATTCATAAAAGTTCCATGGACCATAAGACGGTATTTTTTTTGTAAAAACTGATGGAGGGCACAAATTCAATTCTTTGAGGTATTTTTGAGCTCGAATGCGTAATGGTTGTGTAAGGTTTAAGCGAATCTCGTAAATTGAATTAGATGACGATTTAGTAAAATAATCATAAATTGGACTAGATGGTTGCGAAAATATGTTTATGGTATATATTAATATCAGTTGTTTTCTTCTAAAAGAGAGTGGCATTTCCCCCGATTCTGCCAGAATACTCATGATGGGACTTGTTTTAAATGCACCAATACTTAGTCTTAAGGCATTGTTATGGATACTTTCTAAACATTTTAAACTACGTTGTTTGGCAGAATCATAGAACATAGAACCATAATCTAATTTTTGTCTAATAAGAGCTTTATATGTAGTAATCAAACAATTTCTATCAGCACCCCATGACAGTGATGATAACACTTTTATTACATTTAATCTTTTATTGCATTCAGTTTTTAATTTATTTATATGTATGTTCCAATTCATTCTAGTGTCAAATGTTAATCCCAATATTTTAATATTCTTTACTTCTTTAATATTGTGGTCATTTAAAGATAATTGTAAATTCCTTTTTATTTTCTTTTTCTTGTTAAATATTATGTATTCTGTTTTACTTTTAGAAAACTTAAATCCAGATTTTTTAGACCATTCCTGAAGATAATTTAGTGTATTTTGAATAACCGTCAACGTTGGATCCAAAGTTTTGCCGCAGCAAGTAATAGTCAAGTCATCCGCAAATAAGAAACTTTTCACAGGTTTATCTATATATGAAATTACGTCATTAATGGCCAGTAAAAATAGAATTACACTTAAAACTGATCCTTGTGGCAAACCATTTTCAATGACAACTTGATCTGATAACGTATTATTAATTCTCACTTTGATAGTTCTAAGAGATAAAAAGTTTTTAACAAATGCAAGTGTATTTCCTTTTATATTTAAACCTTGCAAAATTTCAATTACTCTATGTTTCCAAACCATTTCGTACGCCTTTTCAATGTCAAGTGCTACCAACACCAAATAATTGTTGTCAGCTAAAGAATCTAAAATTTCACTTTCTATATTCATCAAGTGATCAGAAGTCGACCTAAATTGCCGAAACCCATACTGATAATTCGATAAATGGTTATTCCGTTATTTATTTCTAAATACCACTTAATCCTCTTGCTAATAATTTTTTCAAATAATTTACACATGTTACAAGTTAATGCTATAGGTCTGTAACTTTCAGGTATATTAGGATTTTTGCTAGGCTTAAGTATTGGAATCACTAGGGCTTCTCGCCAAATGTCTGGAAATAACTGTTTTTGCCACATGTAATTATACAGTTTTAGTAAATATTTAAGTCCACTATAAGGAAGATTTTTAATAAACATGTTAGGAATATTATCCGGACCTGGACTAGAATTTTTACTTTGTGAAATTACTGACAGTAATTCATGCATAGAAATGTCTTTGTTAATTGGATCGGTATTAGTGCTTAATTCATAGTTTGATTTATTTTCTTCGGCCATTTTATATATCCTGAACTGGTGATCATAATTTTGACTACTTGAGTTCGCTGCAAAGTTATTAGCAAGTAGATTTGAAGTTTCTTTTGGGCTGGCTGTAAGCGAATTCTCACTATTCTTAAGTACAATTGTAGTAAAGCCACAATTTTTATTATTAATTTTCTTAATTTTTTTCCATACTTCACTAATAGGTACATTATTATTGATTGAAGACGTCCATTTGAGCCAATATCTTTTTTTGCTTTCTTTTAAAACTCTCCTACAATATGCTCTTTTCTTTTTATACTCTATTTTATACTTGGAATCAGGGTCGGCCATAGCATGTTTTTTAAAATTCCTGTAAGCTTTTTTTGATTCTTTTACGGCTATTTTACAGTCATCATTCCACCAGGGCACGTTATTAGTTTTTAAGTTTCCTGATGTTTTTGGTATCGATTTATTTGCTGCATCAATTATTAATTTATTTAATCTAAGAATTATTTCGTCTATAGAAGTCATATTACATATTAAACTGTCTAAGTCAAATAGGTTTGAAATATTTTTGTTAATTTCATCCTGAAATAAAGAAATCGTCTTTGTCAATGTTTGTTTAGGAAATAATTGTCATTTATAAAGTTTCAAGTTAGTATTTGATTATGACGCTTTCAAAGACTATTTGAATGAAGATATTTTTAATTTTGATTTTGATTGATGAAATACAACTTCGGCGTGTGAATTCTATTATTAGATAATTTGTATTCTCTCTGTATAATATGTACGTAGTAAATATTTTACTTGTTTATTATTTTTTTATTCATATTTAAAATTTATTATAAAACAAAATACTATAAAACAAAAAGGTAAAAATTCAGGTAAATAGTTCATAAATTTTATCGTAAATCTCAACGTTACAAAGGAGTGTCATAAACCTTCCTCGTTAACCCTCAACAAAGAACGGTACGGGACAAGATATAAAAAGGCTTCTAATATCGAAATCAATATTCTTATATGTATAAAAATGACAATGACGTGGATAGCATTCATACACCGATGCTTTCAACCGAGCACATATAATTCACTTATCCAATGAGCCACATGTGGTTATACGAGCACTCGCCAGATTGAATCGAGACCAGGAAATGTATGAAACGTAATGTTAACCCCCGCGGAGCTACCAAAACCTTAGCTCAGAAAAATAACATGCGGGGCACAATCGAACACGAATTATTTATTGCTATTGAATTCAATTGATATCTCGTATCATAAATACATAGTCATAGACGCCATAGTATCTCGTACAAGACGGTATTACATAGGTACAATACGAGTATATTATACACAAATACAAATATTTTATTTTGATATAGTTATAGTATTTGTCGTATTTTAAGTAATTGATAGTAATAGTAACCAAGTTTTATTGAAGTAGGAATCAGCAGATATATCTGGCTAGAAATTTCGGAGTATCGTAACTGGGGAAGTACGACAACCTCGACAACCTTAAAGAATATCACAGACAAATAATATTACTATCAAGTATTGTTGTGTTTCTGTGGTAAGCGAAGTAGCCAGAGCTTCTAGTGTTGGAGGCGTACTCTTCAGGCTAAGGTATTTGCTCATCATCAGGCGGACCGCTCTGGTGTAATGGTGCATGTGCCATGTCGGCGGTGCGTAAACACCGACGGTCACGGGATCGATTCCCGCCCGGAGTTGATATTTGTGTTTATACAAATATTTATTTCCGGTCTAGTTGTTAGTCCTTGTGGGTCTCCCGTGCCTCAGAGAGCACGTTAAGCCGTCGGTCCCAGTTGTTATCATGTACACCTGATAGCGATCGTTACTCATAGTAGGGAATATACGCATTGGAGAAGCTTGGTGGATGAAACTCTGATCCTGCATGGGGAAAGAGGCCTATGCCCAACAGTGGGATATTACAAACTGAAGCGAGGCGGACAGTAAGCCGGTTTGCCACCCTAGTGGTATAAAAATTATAGTAAAATTAAAGCTGAAGTATTTTGGAAGACAGTTTCATATAATATTAGAGTTCCTCATGTGTATTTTTTTTTTTAATAGACATCTTTAATCTTTAGTACATCCTGATATGTTTATGACATGTAATCTTTTTTGTATATCACATTGACAAATTTTAATTAATTAATATTATTTTTATGAAATTAAACATTTACGTGAATACGTACAAATCGCTGTGCGTTTTTATAACTTACTAGCAGCGAAACCAGGCGTTGCTCGGGTTAAAATACATCGAAGAAACTTTCTAGACCATTACTTTCTAGACAGAAATTTTGAGAACTTTTCAGATGTTCTAATGCGTTAAAAAAGGATAGAAATATATATTTTAACATTCACCCACCACTACCCACTTTCACCAACCGCGACTAAACTCCCATACTACCACCTGGAGACCAAGGGGTGTTTACCACACCAACGGGAAGTTAATTGGGTTTGGTGGTGATAGAGAAAACTGTGTATTTACGTACAACAAAGCATTATATATATATATATATATATATATATTTAGATTACAACATAAAATAAAGACATCCAATAAAATGTTTAACTGTAAGTAAATTCAATAACTATATAATCGTGGTAAAACAGTGTCTTACATATCGTTATACAAACACATCTCTCTCGGCAGTACAACTTCAGCGGCCAATAATCATGTTAAGTTTATATTCAAATTGATTTAGATACAAGTATGATAAAGTGGTACATGAAAGGAGAAGCAAGGGTACAGTAATGGACATTATTCCGGTCGAAGTCAATTACTTTTAAAGGCACTTTATTTTTAAGCTAATAATTTTTTATAATATTATTTAGTTTTACATGTTGTGTTTAATGTTTTGATTTACTTTACACCTCTCTTAATCAGCTTTACAGATATTGTTATTTATTTTGTAATTAAATACATTGATGAAACCAAATAAATCTCTTTCTTTATTTTAATTTTTTACACAACAACGATTCAATTTCTATTATGACGTTTTGAAAAACTAGCACATTTTTAACTAAATGTTAAAGGAATGCAATGTCATTGGAGATTTAAAAAAAAAACTTGTCCATGACAAGAGTTAAATCAATAACTTTTCTATACACTGCACATCATTTGTTTAAATAAAGTAACGTACGTGTGTATGTCGGGGAAACGGGGCAGTGTTTTACGTCAGGATCAGTGAATTTCCCCGGAGTGCGGTAAAGCCGCCTGCAGGACGACGCTACACTTCGATTTCGGTTTGATATGTTGGACACCTACTGTCTATACCTATCTGATTGGTTTTATCTAATGTATACCTGAGATATAGATATCAGTATCTCTATATAGATAGAGATCTCTATCTAGATATCTCTTAGATATCAGTATATCACGATGTCCACGCAGTACTAATGTACTAATACATGAAATGAATATAGGATATTGGGTATATATCTACATATAATTTTCAAGATACTATTTATATAACAACGATTACAAATTGCATATCTAAATTTATATTAAAATGTTATTATATTGATATTAAGTACTACGTTAATACAACACATCTATATTATAACTACAATGGCAATCCCATCTCACTCATAATTAACTAAAGAATATAAAGATCCATTATCATAATCAGTTGTTTTAGTCAGATTTTTTTTTTAAATTTAATATGTACATGAGGTAAAAAAAATGAATAACAAGTACGTACCGCCCTTTTCATATTAAAACTCTATAAACTGTAAATTCTACCGCATAAATTTATTATACAGTTGTTAGAAAAACTCAATATACACTATTATAAAGTTTATTAATTAACACATCAGTACTTAACACCACCAAGGTTGTAACGAGACCGCCTTTTTCGTCTGACCCGTAGCCATTATATATTCTCTCTTTTTTGATCTACCGCCAAAACTAAATAATTGATTCCCGCCAATGTTCTATATTTTTTTTAAGTGTCAGCTGTGTTGCCATGACAAAGGAGTTATCAAATGTTTTTTAATTTATTAACCGATTATACTGATATTAAAATGATAGTGTTGCTAAACCTTAAAATAAATGTTTTGATTATTGATTTTTATTTTTAATACTCTAACATTCGGCTAATCCTGACGTAAAACGCGGCCTCGCGTTTACAACATAATACAAAAAACAGAAAGAATACAATAAGAGAAAAAAAAGGAATCAATAACAACATCTACAATTAATCTCAGGCATTCTTAATCATAGCCAATCACTCTTAGAACTAACATCGACTATAGGCTCTCTCACCCATAGCTACTCACTCTTAAAACTAACATCGACTATAGGCACTCTCACCCATAGCGACTCACTCTTAAAACTAGCATCAACTATAGGCACTCTCACCCATAGCGACTCACTCTTAAAGCTAACATCGACTATAGGCACCCTCACCCATAGCGACTCACTCTTAAATCTAGCATCGACTATAGGCACTCTCACCCATAGCGACTCACTCTTAAAGCTAACATCGACTATAGGCACTCTCACCCATAGCGACTCACTCTTAAAACTAACATCGACTATAGGTACTCTCACCCATAGCGACTCACTCTTAAAGCTAACATCGACTATAGGCACTCTCACCCATAGCGACTCACTCTTTTAACATCTCTTAGAAGCTCACTTTTCACAACTCTCTTATATATTTCTGGTAAGTTAAATGTATTGAAACAAGATGATTCGCCTCTATACAATAATTTAAGTATATATTACTACTATCCATAAATTATAGCTAATTATCTCTCATTATTATTCTCAATAACAATCATTCATTCTTTTTATTAATCGCTTTTATGGTTAACTTTCGTAATTGTTACATGATAAGAGTGTATATCTCTATCTAATAATCTTACAATTAATTTACATTAACTTCACACTTTTTTCTCAATTTACTTCTTTAATATAGTATAATCATATACAGGATACGTAATGTAATCTATAATACATAAGTACTACAATTCACTCAGCACACAATTGTACCTATAATTCGACATATAATTAGATATTTACTTTTATGGTATTACATAAATAACTGTCTTTCATTACCATGATATCATTATTTATAAAATCATACATACATCAATAATTCATTATATAACAGTTTATAAGGTCTATATCACCTACCATCACTTTAGTTATAACCAAATCCACTTTCTACTCTGAATCACTTGTCATTGCATCATTAAAAACTAACCAAGGGTGTAGCCTATCCACAGCAAAAACCGATCTATATGGTCTACAACCTTCTTTTCTCGTAATAGGGGTGTCTTCTATCTCATAGCGATCATTACCAATAATTTTTGAGATTCGAAACGGCCCTACACATTTAGGCAATAATTTGCGACTCTGTCCCGGATCTGAACGAATATCTCTCTCGACTCTTACTAAATCTCCTAATTTATATTGGGTTGGTTTTTTGTGAGACCTATCAAAACGTTCTTTCTGTTTTTGCTGATTAATTTGAATTCGGGACTCTGCATCAGACCTAATCTTAACTCGATCTATCGCGGAATGAGAATCCGCGACTATAGGGTTCATGATACCGTCCGAAACGCCTGTTGTTTGAACACCAAACAACATCTCAGAAGGAGTGTGATTGGTGCTTTTGTTAATAGTATTGTTTAATGACCATTGAATTTGTGGTAAGCATAAATCCCATTCATTTTCAGGTTTACCGTGATTAGCAGCAGTTATGGCATCAACTATAGTCCGGTTGTACCTTTCAACCTGGCCATTAGCCCTGGGAGAGGCAACAGCATTCAAAATATGCTTGATACCTCTACCATTAATAAAATTTGAAAACTCTTTGCTAGTGAAACTTGTACCACGGTCTGATATTATACGGCGTGGTACTCCAAACAGTGAGAAATATTCTGTAAATACTTGAATAGTGGTGCTACTCTTAGTATTTTTAACTGGTTTTATGTATATAAATTTCGTAAAGGCATCAATGATTACTAAAATGTGACAATTTTTCTTTTTGCTTATAGGAAAGGGACCGCAATGGTCAGTGTGGAGCGTATCAAATGGTTTACTAATTTTAGGTATAGGATGGAGCTCCCCTTCTTTAGTACCGGCCGGTACTTTGTTATGTGCGCAGCTTAAGCAAGAATTGCAATACTTTTTAATAAATCGTCGCATTTTCTTAAACCAATAAATTTGATTAACTCTACTGTAAGTTTTTTTCAAAACCGAAATGACCAACATCGTCGTGATTCATACGAACTACCTGCCACCTTACCGATTTCGGAACTACCCACTTTAAACTGACTTCATTATTTTTATCAATTACTACTCTATATAAACGATCATTTTTTATTGTATAGTTCTTATGAATATCGACGATGTCTTTAGTGTCTGGATCATTTAGGATGCTAATTATTCTTTGTATCTCTGAGTCCTGTTCCTGCACAGTACTCAGCCACGCATCATCATCTATTGCTAACACGTCGACAACGTCTACCACGACCTTCGATTCAGACGTACTGGGATTACGTGATAGGGCATCAACGTGACTCATTTTAGCCCCATCTCTATGCTCTACCGTGAAATCGTATTCCTGCATAGTTAAGTACCAGCGAGCTACTCTAGGAATCAAATCCTTTTTAGTCATTGTGCTTCGTATAGCGGCACAGTCCGTAACAACTTTAAACGTTTTTCCTAAAACATAGACTCTGAATCGAATTAGAGCACAAACTACTGCCAGAGTCTCTAACTCATACGAGTGTAGTTTGCTTTCATCTGATGTGGTCTGACGACTGTAATATGCTATAGGGTGGAAAGTCTCTAAATTTATACGTTGCATTAATATGGCACCTATACCGATTTTACTAGCATCTGTATGAATTTCTAATTCGGCCTGGGGATCATATAATGCTAAAACGGGTCTGGTGGTTAATTTAGATTTTAATTCATTGAAAGCCTTTATCTGTGGCTCATCAAAACACCACACAACATTCTTTTTTGTAAGATTCGTCAGAGGTTTTGCTATCACTGAAAAATTGTGAATAAAACGCCGGAAATAGCTAGTGAGCCCAACAAACTGTCGAACCTCGTGAACGTTTTTAGGTATGGGAAAATCAATTACCGCCCGAATTTTAGCTACCCCAGGGCGTATTCCGTCTGCACTGATCTCATACCCCAAATAGTTTATTCGAGTCTGAAAGAAATCGCACTTTTTTATATTTAACTTAAGTTGAGCTGATCTTAACAATTGAAAAACTCTTTCTAACTTGTCTAAACCCTCTTCTATTGTTTGTGATGTCACTAAAAGATCACCCATATACGCTAATGCTAGATTTTGTTTACCTTTCAGCATAGAGTTAATGATTCGCTGGAAAACGCTAGGTGCATTAGCAAGCCCGGATGGCATTCTCTCAAACTCAAACAAACCATCCGGTGTTGCAAATGCAGTATACCGTTTACTGTTTTCACACATGGGCACCTGGTAATACCCTGATGTTAGGTCAAGGCTTGTAAAGAATTGATTACCCCCTAACCTATCTAATTAATCCTCAATGCGAGGCAAAGGATATTTATCTTTAAGTGTCTTTCTATTTAAGGCTCTATAATCGACACATAGGCGTTTATCACCATTTTTCTTACTGACTAAAATAACAGGACTTGAATAATCAGAAGTACTTTCACGTATGATACCATTGGAGAGTAAATCTTCTATAATCTTATTTAAGTATTCTCGTTCACTCTGGGAAACTCTATATGGATTATATACTACAGGTCTGTTGTCAGTTAGGTTAATTTCCATTTCCGCTAGATTTGTTTTACCTAATTCCCCTAAATTCATCGCAAAGCAATCTCTGTATTTTTCGATTAATTTAAACAATTTTTGTTTCTGATCCTCGGTCACTATTGTACTTATTTTTACATCCGCTAAGGGTAAAGGTTCATACTGTTTGGTTTCTGTAGTTATACCTACATATTCTGTATTTATTTCGTGGTATTGCTGTCCCCGAGCTAACAAAGCTCCTTTAGTAATTTTTAAATCATTAAGTGACAAGTTGGCTAGCATTAGATACCCTTTACCTGCATTGAACTGAAAGATACCTGGTAGAACAATATATTCGTTGTTAGGTAAAGTTCGGAGATTATATTGAACAAACAGCCCCTCCGAGTATTTACTATTTGTAGTGACATCAATGGGCATAGTAGTTTTTGGTTCAATAACGTAATCACTATCTGCATACACTTTAATTTTTAAATCACTATTAATCACATCTGGGGTTTATATAAAAACTAAATCATCATTTGTTTTCAAAAGTATTACATTAGGTTTTTCCGTAAATGACTGCCCAACCAGAATTGATGTTTTTAAATAATGATTTTCTACGACTAGAATTTCCGTTTCGGCCTTAACGGCGCCTATTTGTAAAGTGACTACTACTTTACCAATTGGTTTTACAGAAGAATTGCCAAAACCCTGCAAAATTGGTAAGTTATCAGTAGCCCAAGTATCGTGCAAGAGTTTTGCGTCGGATTCTCGTATAAGAGTACACTTACTACCTAAGTCAACGTATCCTCGCAATGTTATATCGCCCACTTTGACATCTTTGTAAAATTTTGCATTATCGGACTCACTATTGGTAATACACATGACACTCTTAGTTCGTTCCGTCAAACTATTATTTTTATTAGCTTCGCCGGTATTATTACTGTTCTTGCGACAATCTTTAGTTTCGTGGCCTAATTTTAAACAAAAGTTACACCTCTTTATTGGTTTATTACATTTTAAACTTATGTGTCCCATTTCATTACAATTGAAACACCTAACTGTATCTGTGCTATTATTGCCTTTAATTTGTTCATTTGCTACTTTATTAAACTGTCTGGATTGTTGATAACCATTCCGGTTACGATTATTGATGGATGGCGTGTTGGTTTCATGTTGGGATACCGTACGCAAGTAGTTAAGGACCTGTTCTGGTTCCTCAAACATACAGGCACCTGCCCCCATTCGTACAAACTTGTCATCGATACCATGTATCCAACTGCATGGCAACCAACTGCCTTTTTACCAGTTATCTCACATTTATTTATAAGCGCAATTTTGTCATAGTAATAATGTTCTAGAGGTTGCCCAAACCTACACCTAAGTTTCAACATTGTTGTTAATAAATCACCGTAGTTTTCGTTTGAGGGAAATGCTAATTTTAATTTTTGTGTCCACTCATCCCAATTATATAGGACTGAGGATAAACCCTGATACCACTTTTTGGCTAAACCACTTAATTTAGGAAGAGCATAATGACATATTTGGCGGTCATTCCAAGAATAAATCTGCGCACATTCGTTAACCTTGTTTATCCAGTTTTCTATTGTTTGACTATTTTCACTAGGGTCAAATTCTGGAACGACACTAAACGCCACTGGAAAATTGTTTTGAGCCCAAAAATTTGGAGTTACTGGCGCAGGCATACTGTTAGGGATATTTAATCTAGTAACATTATTTGTTGCGCTGTTATTGTTCGACAAACAAAGATCAGTTTGATCATTAACTGCAATGGGAATATTTAACCTATTTAATCGAATCGGCGATGTCAACGGGGGAGTTTTAGTCGACCCCCGGTTAACATTCCTACTGAGAGATCTATGTCTGCGACGCTCAGAATGCGCTCGTTTTTTACCATGTCTTTTATGGCTATGCTTATGACCTCGATTACGTTTCGTTCCACGTCGTGACCTACGTTCATAATCGTCACTAAAACTAGAATCTGTAGAAGTACTATCTACGCTCGATTCCCGCCGTTTTCGCTTAGATTTTCCCATTATCTCCACTAGTGATGCAATGAGTAAATGATTCGAGATATACTTAGGAACAACAAATACAAAATTTTATATATAAAACGAAACTAAATATGTATATACTATCACAATATTAAACACAGCATTAATAGACACCGGCAGTAAATCCGGAAACAGCGGCAATATGTACATGGAACCTTAATTAAAGTGTATAAATACACGAATAGCTATGTAGTTTAAAAAAAAAAAAAAAAAGTCACACAAGATTAATAATAACAGTTTAAAAACAAAGATCAACGATAATTGTACGTTACTATTTCGAAACACATCACGTAGCATACGTGTAGGTACTTCAAAAAACAGCTTAAATAGTTTTCACTTGTAAATTAAAAAAAAAAAGAACACCAACGCTGACCGAATTATTATAGTTTAGGTATTAAATAGATCACTTTCACTAAACTTCCAAAAACATGTGTGCAGTTTGTTGTTTACCACACGCGTACCTTCTGCACGAATGAGATAATCAGGAGCAATTTAAATTTTGAAGGAATTCACAGTAGCTCGCTAGTAGAATTTTCCTCGCTTTGGTTCGATACCGATTTTGAGGCGACAAATGTTAACGTAGCCACATGAAAGTCAAATAACACTTTAAGATCTGACCTTAACATCCAAGATCGAGGAGACCGCAGCATCGGGGCACGTAGATTAACTTTGTCACTTCTGACTGTTAGAAAAACTCAATATACACTATTATAAAGTTTATTAATTAACACATCAGTACTTAACACCACCAAGGTTGTAACGAGACCGCCTTTTTCGTCTGACCCGTAGCCATTATATATTCTCTCTTTTTTGATCTACCGCCAAAACTAAATAATTGATTCCCGCCAATGTTCTATATATTTTTTTAAGTGTCAGCTGTGTTGCCATGACAAAGGAGTTATCAAATGTTTTTTAATTTATTAACCGATTATACTGATATTAAAATGATAGTGTTGCTAAACCTTAAAATAAATGTTTTGATTATTGATTTTTATTTTTAATACTCTAACACAGTACAGTTGGTAATAAACTATTTCCACATACAGTAAATAATATGAAAAAAGTCAAGAGTATTTCACTCAACGCAATCATCTAGATAAAAAGAAAACGCATATCGTTCTAACTTTCCTAAAAACGTTGAAAAAAGCTAGTGACACTTTCATCTCTTTTATCTTAACAGCTATAAATATGTCTTCCGCCCTCGCACTAAAATGTTTTACCAACTACCAACTAGCCAATAAATTCAAAAGATTAATGATAGATACGAAATTTATATACTTAAGTACCTGTACCGTGAAATGTAATCTGTCTTTACAGCAATTAATCTTACACACACTCCTTATCGCAGGATTTATAAAACCGTGTTAAATTTGTAAAGTGTTCAATCAACGTAACGTATTGTCGGTTCACGGAAACAGAACGAAGGTGTTATTTATTTATATAATAATACACAAAATAAAATAAGTACCTAATTGATTTATTCAAAATTAAAAATAGATTAAAAATAAGAAAAAAATGTAATAAAATGACGCGCTAATCTGAGGAACCACTAGTTCCATTTATCGAGGAAGGCTATATAACATCAAGCTACGACCTATAGGAGCTAAGTATTAACCCTATAGTTGACATTGTATCCTGGCGGATACGTTAAACCAAAAAAAATATTACACCCGTCGGAAGTCACATTATTTAAAACTAAACAACTAAAATAGTGGATATTTTTGTGCTTTAGTAGTGTAAAAATACTAGACTATTTCTGGTAGCCACAAATTGTCAGTAAATTGCAAAATGGCAGACAGGGTGTACGCGTCTACTGCACGCATGGTAAAAAAAATAGATATTTAATATTATTTAATCGTGATTGGATCAAAAAAGTTGCTTATCTTGTAGATTAAAGATTTTACTTTATGTGAAAGTGCTTTTTTATGTTATAATACTGTAAGAAGAGCATGAAAAGAACACATTTTTGTGATAGTATCTCCTGATGCACATTGCTAGTCTGGCTACAAATTACGCTTCATTTGTTATGTATCTGTGTGGATACACTGTCAAATATGTAGTGAAATTTAAAGCCTAATATCTGCATCTGATTTGATGAAAATGTGTTTTTATGGGTGTAGGTACCTGTTCTAAAACGACTCTGACTTATCATCTGATGAGTTACAATTTCACTAGCCTTCCACGCTTCGAACTAACGTATCAGACAGCAGCTCTACATCGCCATAATTGCCGTCCTCGTTTTAAAAACTAAAGATTCTCGACTCAGATAACAAAGATGAAGATTTGAATGTGGTTCTAGCCTCAACATCATTACAAACCTTCCAGTCTTCGTCATTAATCACTGAATCTTCATCCATTTTGCAACTAATTACTAATAACATCACCACCTGAGCCTTGCCCGAGTTCCACCGCTTTGGGAAACTATCAACAGGTACCATCACCATTTAGCATATCTAGTATATCACTACGATCCATTGCACCGAGGAGCTCTGAACACGTGCCTTTGCCACTGAGCGTACCGTCACCTGGCACTGGAACTCGGTCTAAATCTAGAGTTGTAGTAACGAAGAGAAAGCCGCAAAAAACATCAAGAAACTTGAACCCAAATGGGCAACAAAAGGTTCGCTAGTGTAGCTGAAATCGAAGACGGTTTGGTTGAGAGCTTGAATATAGGATTAACGCCTATTGAGTACTACTGACGCCGCATTGGCGCAACGGTTACAGCACTGATTTGTGGCTGTTGCGCTTGCGGTTGCGGGTTCGATCCCCACACATGGCAACCATTTGTATTGGCCATACAGATGTTTGCCGTGGTCTGGGTGTTTGTGCAGTCCTTGTGGGTCTCCCCACTGTGCCTCGGAGAGCACGTTAAGCCGTCAGTCAAAGTTGTTATCATGTACACCTTATAGCGATCGTTACTCATAGTAGGGAATATATCTGCCAACCCGCATTAAAGCAGCGTAGTGGATTAAGCTCCGATCCTTCTCCTACATGGGGAAGAGGCCTATGCCCAATAGTGGGATATTACAGGCTGAATCGTGAGATGATGGTGCCTCATAAAGGTACCAGAGCAGAAACTCGTAAGCAATATATTAAAAACAACCCATTCGCCAACCCGCATGTAAAGTTATGTGCTTTGATAACTTTTTTACATCGATTTAATAAATAATATGTTGAAAAATGTTACATATTTTAATGTGATCTCGTTATTTTGTAAAGTTTTAAATGTTTAAAGAATAATGTTATATTGGCAGTGTATCCGTGTGGATACTTAATTTTTTATTGATATTTGCACGTATACTTGGCAATGTATCTTATAGGATACTATTAATAATAATAAAACTAAATAGTGTAAATTTTTTTTATTATTTTTTCACCTGTCCTCTATGTACCTAGAACTATAATCAATTCAAAAAATTATAAAATTTTAAGAAAAAACTTCTTGCCAAGTATAGGGTTAATAAGAAATGTTAGGAAAATGGGAAAAATATTCATTTTTGAGAGCTTCCGTTGCGTGCGATAAAGCTAGGCAAAAATTAGGTATGTATAATGGAATTCATCACCTAAAAAAGTCCGCGAAAGCAAATGTCTATCTTCTAAGGTTAAACCAGAAGAACCTTTTTATGGTAAAAGTTTGTGGTTTAATAGACTTGATATAAATCTAAACCAAATAAATAAGTTATTCGTCACAGTATTTCTTTTTGTATCAATGTTCTTTTTGAACATGTTTGTGTTCAAGTATGACACACGTCATTCGATTTCAATAAATATCTTAAAAGATATCATAGTTTGAAAATAACTGAACCAATTTAATGATCACAAAGAATTAAAAGGTCATTTTATTGCATTTTTATTAGACAGGCATATGAATCCTTACGAATGAAAAATACTTCATCAACAAGGCAATTTTAGAAAACAAACTTTGTCTTTTATATCATTTAATTTGGACGCATAACTTAGGCCGATAATATAAAATCAAATGAAATGACGCCGTTAAATCAACGAGTTGCACAGTAATGGTTCAAAAATATTTTAATACATTTTTTGTAGTTGGTAGTTGTATGTGTGATAAGTACATGTAAAAGCGAATGTTAACTAAATGTAGTTTTGTCAATATACTTAACTAGCAATCTGTTACGACTTGACAAGAGTAACTAAAATGTATAGTCTTTAAATTACTTAGTCCGCGCTATGAAAGCTTTTAATCGGAGCGTCTCTTTCAGACTTTGTGACGAATATCACCTTAATTTACATTTACTCATAAAATATAGCCTACGACATGTTCATCTTTAATCTGGTAGAATTAACATACATGTCATTTTTGTTAAATACATTTATGTTAATTTTTTATTCGTTTTAAATATTATTAGTTGTAAATTTTGAAGGTACCTAGTACGCTTTCAATAATATGATAATGTTGTTATTAAAGGCAACCAAGCACAAAAACACAGAAAACAATAAGTAAAATAAAATAGTTATGTCAGCTTAAGGCACGAAAACAATAGAAGTTAACATTTGATCAGCATTTCAAGTATGTAATCCGAATCGCTTATACCCTGGGAACCATTATTTCATAAAGACATACATATAGTAGTCATAATAATTTCAATAGACCGGTGGCGGCACTTCTATTATCTAATTAGTAAATTAGTATTACTAGCTTATTTATCTATATACTAATATATAAAGCTGAAGAGTTTGTTTGATTGTTTGTTTGTTTGTTTGTTTGAACGCGGTAATCTCTGGATCTACTGGGCCGATTTGAAAAATTCTTTCAGTGTTAGATAGCCCATTTATCGAGGAAGGCTATAGGCTATGTGTCATCACGCTAAGACCAATAGGAGCGGAGTCCACGCCGACGAAGTCGCGCGCAGAAGCTAGTTATTATTAAAACTCAGCATTTACAATACAAACATATGAAAATAAAACTTATCGCTTAAGTTCAAGCAACACTAACATGGATCCTCAAATAATAATTAATGAACACCACCCCTCATTTAAAACCTGACACTAAAAATAACTACATAACAACAACTCAAACAATATATAATATGCATGATTACAACAGCCAGACTGTACTAAATACATGATATTATTTAACTTCAAATTTTGTCCATAAATACACATACAGCACACACAAACAAAAAGAGAAAATACAAGTTGAAACAGTAAACGAAGTCGAAGAACATACACTAAATCTAAAACCAATCCATTACCGGAATTAAGTAATAGTTAGATTTTCATTACATAGTATATAATGTCACTCGCTCTGAAAACACGTTATCAAAATTAAAATCAACTTAGAGAAATCCGACACACGTGATAGGTAATCTAAAAATATAACATTTATATACATAATATATTATGTATTTATATATATTACATTGGTATAAAGGTGAAGCAACCCGAATTTCGACTCAGCACTCTGCGTTGCGCTCCCTCGCTTCCGACTTCGTCCTAAGCCAAGGTGCGATCTCAGTAAGAGACACCCTTAGAACGAATCTCCACTTTTGTGGATCCTCTTACAGGATTTTCTTGTTTGCGACTGTGTACCTGATCCCCAAAACCGGTGATGCTGTGAAGGCCCCTATGGCCAACAGTATATTATGTATGTCGAAATTTTGTTTTCGATCGAAATAGATTATAGATATTATAGACGATATATTCTAGAAGTCTTCTTTTTAAGTTTTGGTGTACCACACAATATGAAGGTACAAATGATGATACGAGTACCAGTGATGCGATGGACAAGTTTTATTATGGATTTATTTGGAATAATCAACAATGACCACAGTAAAAATTTTGTAGCTCAAAATCTTCGAATATTATAAACTCACCAAATCACCGAAATAAATAAAAAATAAATTTATTTTGACGTGCGAACATATAATTTAGAGATGAAAAAGTATATAAAACGTGTTCTCATTACAATCAAGCTGCGCGGGACCGCACCTCGGTGACCTCAGGGCGGGGGCGGTGAATTAGCGAGTCATTGTTTTGTTTACATTTTACACGTCAGCAATTATTGTTTTAGACCTGACCGTAATCTCTTTTGTGAACCCTGTTATATGTATCTTCATGGTTTGCAATTAATCATTCAATTCCAATTCAACAAAAATTTTGTTTTTAGCTTTATTTATTTTAAGTATAATACTCGTAATATCCCACAAAAATTCATAAATCTTGTAAACTATCATAAAAAAATTTGAAATCTATATTTAGTTACACAAAGATTTAATTGAAAAAAAATGAATACCAAGTATAATAAGTAGGTATGTCATTCTGTACAGGATATAATAATTTAGATACAAAGTATTTGCTAAATATACCTTTTCTTCAAACATTTTCAGAAAGGAATCATCATCAATCGCCCTTTTCAACCATCACGGAAAGTAGTGTCATTATTCGTTAAAAAGTGGGAAGTAAGAGGCTATACTGAAGAAACGTGTCAATATGATATACAGCCTTTATCGTTATTGAAGACTTCATATCATGGAGAGGGTAGATAAGAACTTTACGTGCACAAATTATTACAAAGGGTGCGTGAAATTCGGTAGCTCCGTTGCAATGGATAAAGGATCGTATTAGGGTTGGTCTATTGTTATCTTCCCGCTCCGGAAAACCGAATGGAACCGGTTTTTTAATCAAATCTGATTTTTTAAAAAGATATTTTTTGTGTAACATAATATTGTGCACCAAACACATTGAAAAGAAACGATTTGTATCAGTTAAAAAAATGTAAACTACACTACTTATAACTTAAACCTGAAAGAGATTCTATAGTCGTTATTCTCGGTCATTCAGTTATTCGAAATATTACATGTAGGTAATATTTTTAAAAATTTAGTGAAGAAATATTACTATAATCATAACTTATACCTTATGATTATAGTAATAACCGGACTAATGAAAGCGACTTTTGTACATCTTTTTTTTTCTTAACATATTAATTGATATAATTTAGGTAAGTGTCCATTTTATAAAGATAAATAAATATAAAATAAATAAAATAAAAAACAAAAACATTGATGCATTATTTATATAAGTAGACAGTCTTATCTTACAGTTATCATGACGCACATAAAACAGTTAATATAAACCCACGTAAGGAGAGATCCATTTAGTGGTATTAAAATTCATCCCATAAACCTGATAGAATAAATTGACTTATCTCCTACGACACCACATTCATTAAGTACAAATAAAGTGACATTGAAAAAGCCTTGTTTGTGTCTCATCTCCCTAGAGACCTCTGGGGTTTCGCCTTTACCCTCGAAATGCACCAATTAGTGGTAAAATAAAAATGCAGCGGAACCACGTTACGCGTTACCCCGGGGCAGGGCAGATCCCACGTGAGTTTTAATGGTGTTTCTTTGCTTTGAGGGCGGAAAGTTTTAGTTGCATATGGTCTTCATGTTAAATCTATACGTGGTGTGCGCAAATGGGTGTTTTATTTATAAGTGTAATGATATACATATTATTCTTTTAATTGATGTGCATTTTTAGGGGTTCGTCACGCTCCAGGAATTGTATTTTTATGCGCATCTATACGCCATATTATTATTAATGCATTTACATATTCATTAACTTAAAAAAGACAATTTAATTACGACTTAATAAGGCACAATATTTCATTGAGTACTGAATCTTTTCTTATCTTTTTAAATACGAAAAACTGAAAGCGTACTAAATATGAATGTTTAAAACAAACTGTCTGTCCTATTATTATTTGAAATGAAATACACAGTTTACGTGTCACTATAGCTGGCAGACACGCAAACTTAATACACGAACTATCAATACACGCCAAAAAAGGGTATTCAAAGAAAAATATACTTTACAACCATTAATTAAGAACTATGTTACCGTTTAATGTAATTGAACTTATTACATTTCATCTTGCTTTTACAAACATATCAATGCTTCGCGTGTTCTTCATTGTAATACTACTTACAAAACTTTAATCCTTCCACAATAGCGGATTAAACTAAACTGTAATAATAAGCGAAACGGCTTAATATCAAATTTATATAAACTTTGTGTTCTCACCTAATTATAATTGTAAATAATATGCGTAGTTAAACTGCACTAACGAGTTGTACCTAAGTATCCAGTAAATAGAATGCTTAGATCGAAAGCTTAGGTTTTATTAATAAGTAGTTTTCTTTTTAAATTTTATATTTAAAAAAATTGTAAAGACAATTAATAATATTAATATCTTTGTATACTATCATGGGCGTACCGAGGGGGGGGCAAGGAGGGGCAGCTGCCCCCCCCTGGATTTCGTTAACCTCCGTACTAACTATCTACTGTTGTCGATAAAAGTTCTTATTTTCAATACAGTATAATACATGAATTTTGTATATCTCTTTACTCTCTACTGTTGTGATACCACCTGTCGCAAACATACTACAGTCTAAAACGCTGGACGTAATAAGATGTGCAGAAAATATATACAAACCATAACCACTGCAGTTGCAGAACACAGGTGTTCCACGGAAGAAGGGAATGAAGATTTTATAAAATCAGCTGAAGAAATTGCTACGGCTTTGAACCTTGAGCAGCGTTTACCCAGAACAGCAAGCCGTCAACAACGTAGTGCAAATCAACCAGCTGCTTCCCTTAGCGAATATTTTCGTCGCTCGTTATACGTGCCCTATTTGGATTCGTTATCATCTTCATTAAAGGGCGATGTTCGGCAAACACCATTCACCTGCGTTTATTCTTTCATTGTTGCCCCCTGCTCAGATAATTAAAATTATAGCTTCAAAATTACAAAAATGTATGGAGGAAGTATCCGCGAATTATATAAATTAGAAGGGATCACATCTGAAGCCGAACTATGGCGCACTAGAAGCAGGACTTTGAAAGTATTGAAATAACAGAGTTAATTACATTTACATAAGATTCTTTCACGGAAGACGTCATAAACCGATTTGCTGAAGACCCTCGAAAGTTACTTTTAAAATAGCTATATTAAGCCAGTGCTTTTAGCCTCTGAAAATGGTAAAAAGTGAAAAAAATCATAGTAGGATAAAACTCATTCTAAAAGAAAGAGAATACAACGCAAATGAAAGGAAAAATATATTCCGAGCGATCTGAGGTCGGGAAGTGGTAGAGACCCCGGGTTTAAGGGTTAAAATGGTTTATCTCGATTTCCGGCTAAACTAGAAGTCCTATGGAAAAAAATTCAATGGCAAAGTTAAAGGTATTAAAAAGATCTACAACATTTGTATTTACACTTTTTTCGCATAACCTCAAACACGTGACAAATTCAAAAAACGAAGTTTTTTTTTTTAATCTTTTACAAGAAAATTTTTTTACGCAATTTGGTGAAAACTTACCTTTTTATGTTCCAAACATAGTGTAATTTTTTTTTTATTTAAAATATTTATTTTTTCACTTTATTTTGACCTCAAATATCGAAAAAGCACCCTCATTTTGAATCGAAAATTCTCACGTCAAATATTAGTTTTTTTTTTAAATTAGGAGGCCTTTTTGTTTGTTAAAATCTACTTCCCGGTGGTTTAAAAAAAATATAGGTACATTACTAAGGTAAATGTTTTCAGAAAACTTCTTTAAATTATATACGTAGGTACTTATTTATTGCTAGGTGCTTATAAAATTTTATTTGCCCCCCCCTGGTCCAGAACCTGGGTACGCCCATGCAGTAGCGTGCATCACATATAGGCAGAAAGGCACTGCCTACCCTGGCATCTTACTAAAAATGATATATAAAACATGAACATTAAATATTTTTGAAAAAGACATAAACCATAATTCAATTTAAATCTCCTTCAATTTTAAAAACACGCCGTCGTATAAATTATAATATGTATGCGATATCAGCGCGCCGGGCCTTTTATGAACTACTAGCCTAACTCGAAGTTAAACTCCCCATACAAATCTTAGTAATTTCAGAATGACATAATTATAATTAGAGATGAAACGGATATCCGGTAACTATCCGGTATCCGGCCTATCCGGCCTTGTTTTCACTATCCGGCCGGATACCGGATAGTAAGTCAGTATCCGGCCGGATACCGGATAGTAATTGTTTTTTTTCAGCCTATAATATCCCACTGTTGGGCATAGGCTTCTTCCCCTATGTAGGAGAAGGATCGGAGCTTAATCCACCACGCTGCTCCAATGCGGGTTGACGGATATATTCCCTACTATGAGTAACGATCGCTATCAGGTGTACATGATAACAACCGGGACCGACGAGGCACGGTGGGGAGACCCACAAGGACTGCACAAACACCCAGACCACGGCAAACATCTGCATGGCCAATACAAATGTTTGTCATGTGTGGGGATCGAACCCGCAACTGCCAGCGCAACAAGCACAATCCAGTGCTGTGACCGTTGCGCCAACGCGGCGTCGTTCAATTTACGTCACATAATTATATTTTAAGTAAAGATGAAACGTTTATCCGATACCTGTAACCTGGATAAAAAATATATGTTTTAAAGTAATTATTTGCTTTTTGTAGTTAGTCTTATTATCACCTAAGAAATATAATTAGTTTTAGTTGTAAATTTTTAATCACACAATAGTAAATGAATATGGAAAGAAAATGAATTTAGTCTTAGTATCACTTAAGAAATATAATTATTAATTACTTACTTTTTTAGTTGTAAATTTTTAATCACACAATCTATACTAATATATAAAGCTGAAGAGTTTGTTTGTTTGTTTGTTTGTTTGAACGCGGTAATCTCTGGAACTACTGGGCCGATTTGAAAAATTCTTTCAGTGTTAGATAGCCCATTTATCGAGGAAGGCTAAGGCTATGTGTCATCACGCTAAGACCAACAGGGGCGGAGTCCACGCCGACGAAGTTGCGCGCAGAAGCTAGTAGTAACTAAATGTAATAGAAAGAAAATGAATTTAGTCTTAGTATTACTTAAGAAATATAATTAGTTTTAGTTTTACATTTTGAATCACACAATAGTAAATGAATGTAATAGAAAGAAAATGAATTTAGTCTTAGTATCACTTAAGAAATATAATTAGTTTTAGTTTATTTATTTTATTTATGTTTATTTTATTTATGTATTTATGTTTATTAGGAATACAGTTTTATATACATTAAAAATAAAATTTAAGTGACATATATTTACCAGTTAAGTCTTCACATAATACTAGCAGATAGCAATACTATAAGTTAGATTTTGGCAAACTTTGTTAAATTTCACCAAACAGCTAAGTCCCGCCGGATATCCGGCGGCCGGATATCCGGCTATCCGGCCACATGGTTGGCCGGATATCCGGCTATCCGGTATCCGGCCAAACTACTATCCGTTTCATCACTGATTATAATCCTACAATTTTATAAAGTCACGCGTCATATGGAATTCGAAAAAAGTATTGTGTTTTTAACATTGGTCGGTTAACCAATGGTAGAGGCACTGCCTAAAGAATAACCTGTCAAATCAAATTGTCTCGTTTGTACCCATTTTGTACCGATAATTATGATTTTTGACACGGTCGCGTAATCGATTACGCAATTGCTGCCGCCGTCCAATCAAGTGGCACAGTGTAATATTATGACAATTCACTATTCAGTTTCAGTAGTCAGTATTCGCTTTGAATTTTTCGTTTGTGCGTTGTTTTTTTATGTAATTAGTGAAAATATCAATATATTAGTGATAGATAAGTTTATTTGTGAAATATGTAACGGAGTGAAAGTAAAGTGTTTTTTTTGCTTGTTATTCGAAACTTCTAAATCATTTTGGAATTGTAATGGGTACGTAGATTTGCACAATTTCACTAATTCTGTAAAAAAAACATGATCAGTCCGAAAAACATCTAGCATTGTCTATAAAATTACATACTTTTGGCAAAAACCGCATCGAAACAAGCATTCAAATGATACATTGAACGCCATAATATACTTAGATCGGACATTTGGAATCGAAACATTTCGACGGCTAATTGATATAGTGAGTTTTTTGGGTAAATAAGAACTACCTTTCAGAGAACATGACGAGTAACTTTTTACTAAATAAAGGTAATTATTCAATTAATAATTAATTAAGAACAGTAAATAATATTCATGTAAATTGTTTTCTGGTTGTAACAAAAAGTGACATCTAGTGTAGAATCGAGTTTTGTTTCGTTTGGTATAGATGGCGCTATCAGCAGTTTGGTGATTTTTAATTGTATTTTTGTTTTTCAATTCGTTTTTTTAAATTAGTTTGCCAAAGAAGTTTCACTTCTGACATGTGTACTTTGTGCGCACGCAATTTTTTTTTTGACTGCCTACCCTGTCTAAAAACTTTATGCACGCCACTGCGCCCATGTATACTATACTTAAAGAAGTATAGTATACAAAGATAATAATAATAAGTTGACTCGGCTTAATGTTTTTAATATTAAAAAAGGATCAAAAATTATTAGTCATAAATATTTAAATATTAATATAAATAATTTATTTATAAACAAGTATTTATAAATTTTATAGTCATCCTAATTGTTAACTTTATTTGAGTTTATTTTTATTTTTATTATAGATGTAAGGAATTTATATACATTATTTTATTTGATTTATTTATACATTGTCAGTTTTGATAAACTTTCAATTTACTTTAATGTTATGTGCATCTTTGATTTGTGCATGCAGTGTTAGCCTATAATTAGCTATTGCTTTTGGGTAGGATATATTATTTGTCAATGTTAAATATTTATGAATGTAAGCAACTGTTGGCCAGCCTAATAAACAAATAAAATTACAAACAAAAACTATATGTTTATATTTTACAGGATTTATTATTTACTTACATAAGTGTTGTAAATTATTTATTTATGTAATAATTGAATGTGTTTTAAAATAAAGAATATGTAATATTTTCTATCTGTTTATATTGTTAACGATAAATAATGTTTTAATTCTGCTCAGATTTTTTTTATACATAAAACTTTCATTTATTTAACTTTTCTTAAACGATTGTTACACATGAATCGGTCGGCATTTATTGATTTTTATTACAATTTTCGTCGTACTCTTTAAATATAAAATAATGTTGTATTATAATTAAAAGTATAATTTACTGCGTCCACGTATCGCGAACACGTTGCTTTAGTGAAAATAAAATTAGTTTTTCCACATAAAATGTCATCACGCGATGTAATAAATAATAACCTTTATTGTTACGCGCTACAGCTTGTTATATATTATTTAGAGTTATAATAACAAAATCAACCAAATTAATTTCCTTTTTATTAATTGTATTTGTTTTGTAACGTATTTTATTACTTCTCGTAATTAATTAAATGTTGTTTTTTTTTTTTGTTATTTACTTAGCACCAGTGTCCCCAGAGAGTAATAAGGAATAAATATTACACGATTACGTTAATTACATAACACTAACAAGTTTATCGTATAGAAACACAAATAGCTTTAGATAAACGAACTTTCGCATACGAAATTTCGATGGTTTCAAATTAATTTCCTTATTCGACCAATTTAATTACAAAACTTATGATCACTATTCTTTGTTGTTTTATATGTTAGTATAATAACATCTCGTTATATAGGTATACCATTCGTATTTAAAGCTTAAAATGTTATCATAAATGTAAATTAATGTGATTAATAATAAAATACACAGGTCAAAAGTGAAACTTCTTTGCCAAACTAATTAAAAAAAACCTAATTTGTGGCGGTCACCCATCCAAGTACATCGTCATGACGCTGCCGCAATACCGGTCGCTCAAATTTTACCCCTCGTGCGCCTAAAGAAGTTACACTTTTAAAAAAAATATTTTGTTTATTTTTAAAATAATTTTTTTTGGTGTCATGGTGACGCCAATAACGACGCCGATCGATTTGTATTTAGGGATAATGTATATGGGTTCGAATATTTGTTCTTATAGTCCTTAGAGACTCACTACCGTGTCGTAAACCCGTCAGTTCGGTTGTCAACATAAAAGATCAATAACTATTAATAAGGTTACGGTCAACCCATAGTGCAGTAGCGTGGCGGATTAAGCTCTAACTCTTGTTTTATATAAGAGAGATCTAAAAGACTAAATTTTGCCGAGAACTTTTCATTACTTCTATAGTTTCTTGATAATTTTGAAATATAAGTAATTACTCAATTTCTTTGTGCTCATGTTTTGTTTTTCTATAGTAACTTTTTTTCTTTACTTTTGTGAACGCTACAAAACATTAGTTAGAATTGTGGAATCAAGGCTAAAGTCATTTATTACCCTTTGAGGCGTGGTGGTGGAATACTTTATTACATGGGTATAACTTATTTATTGTTTCACGAGAATTAATTTTTGGATAATAAACTTAATGACAGAAATTTCGTTAGGGTATACTAGACTTTAATAGGTAATGTACATATAGTTTATATGTTATACAATTTTAATAAATATAATATTTTATTTTATTTGTATTTAATATTAAATATTAAATTTGTATTCCTTGTGTGCAAATTTAAAGGAAAATTAAAAAAGAAAATAATTAAATATATTTCATTAGGTATAATATACTTAAAATAATAAAAATAAAACAAAAATGTTACTCAACTACATAATTACGCAAACCAAGTCAGATTCTTGAACTATTATTACAAAAATACAAATCTCGGTTAATATTTCTTCATGTTTTCTTTTTACTCGACCTATTTAAATTTTTTTAACAATGGATCTCCACAAAAGTGATCAAAAAAGACTAAAAGCCCTGCACTTTAATATCTGACTGGAATGTCAGATGTAGAATGCTCCAGTTTTCTTTTAGGGCTCTTGTACTAGATAGTATGAATCTAGGTCGCCTTACAATGAGATCAATGTTTACTTTCTACTTGTTAAAGCGATGCTTATTTCAATATAAACTTTCATGTATTACCAATGCTTTAGTGTTCTGTAAAAACTAGTGTATTGTCACTTATTATTTTAAACATTTTACATAATAAGTAGTTTGAAAATTACTTTAAGAATGTTCAAATTATCTTTTATGGTATTCATAAACACATACCAAAGCTAATGTTAAAGCTACTGGTTTTAAGAAACGTTGAAAAATAATAATACAAGCATCATGAAGTCACTGTACACGTATGTCTCAAGTCTCATCTAGGGCTGTGTTTGCAGTTCGCAGTACGCTGACTACGTGTGACTACTGAGTACGCGGAGGCATAGAAAGCCTCCTTTTGCAAGAAAAAACAAAGGTTTCCTCGTGTCGCGCTGTCAAGCAAAAAGATTAAGTACGTCACTCAATGTCACTGAACCCTGTTATTACAGTGTTGCTTTATTATACGTGAAGGACGTATATTTCTCATTTTTTTAGTAGAAAACTTTCGTTAAGTAATTATTAAAAGTAAATTTATTGTTGTATATATACATAAATATTGTAATACTAGCTTCTGCGCGCGACTTCGTCGGCGTGGACTCCGCTCCTATTGGTCTTAGCGTGATGATACATAGCCTATAGCCTTCCTCGATAAATAGGCTATCTAACACTGAAAGAATTTTTCAAATCGGCCCAGTAGAACCAGAGATTAGCGCGTTCAAACAAACAAACAAACAAACAAACAAACAAACAAACAAACAAACAAACAAACAATCAAACAAACTCTTCAGCTTTATATATTAGTATAGATTTACAGAAAGGTCAAATCATCTTATAATAATTTATGCAAAATTTTACATGCTACTTACGTAAATAAATTCGTAAATGTTGTTGCGGCTTATGTGTGTGTTTGCGTTTTTTTTTTATTGCGTTTATTGCAAAAATTTACGTTCCAGAAATATTACATAAACTCTTTATTATTGGTTATCACAGCACAATTTTTGGAATTAAATAATCAAAGACAGCATATCTTACTTTATATTTATTATGAAACAAAATCGATAGAAACAAATAACTTAAAACCAATGAATCTAACAAAATATTAAATGATACTTATTTTCATAGACTCGTTAAATGTAACAGTTGTAAATATCATATCCTCTAGTAATTTGATAATTCGATGCTAATGCATCACGTCCAGTGATCGTCTCACAAACAATGACAGACCCCCGGAAATGCAATTAACAATATATTCGTCGGAAAGAGGAAATATCAATTCGCTTGTATGTATGACCACACACAGATAAATGTTATCAAAGGATTATAACCTTTATAATTGTAGGAATAAGAGTCCAGGTTGATTATATACAATGTTGTACTGGGAATTGGATGACATGATCTCCGCCCGCTTGACTCAATTATGCCCATATTGCGTGTGCGGTGATACATTGAATGGCTACTCTTTTTGTAACTATTATGAAATTAGCAGCTAATATAATTATGTGAGTAAAGCTTCAAAAATCTCACGTTCTCACGACAAGCTTGAACAAATTACGTACATTTTACTTTCGGCATAATTTTTTCAGATTTCAAAAAGGACGACGCTTTTTTGTGGTTGTTGTAGTTGTATGTTTTTAAAATAGCAGACTTTAGAGGTGGTCATTATATTATCCAACTGTTATATAAATATAACTGTACTGCTGATAGGAGGATTCGGTTGGGCTGGGCGGCGTTTGGCAGCCTTCGTCGAGTCTTAACTTCGAAGATTCCGCAATGCTTGAAGACAAAAGTCTTCGAGCAATGCGTCCTGCCTGTGTTGACATATGGGGCCGAGACGTGGACACTGACGAAGGGACTGGTCGACAAGTTTAAAGTCGCTCAACGCGCAATGGAACGGGCTATGCTTGGGGTTTCTCTCAAGGATAGAATAAGAAATGAGACTATCCGTGAGAGAACGAAAGTAACCGACATAGCCCACAGAATTAGCAAGTTGAAGTGGCAGTGGGCTGGCCATCTGTGTCGCAGAACCGATGGCCGTTGGATCAGACCGATCCTGGAGTAGAGACCGCGTCTTGGCAAGCGCAGTGTGGAACGTCCTCCGGCCCGTTGGACCGACGATCTACGTAAGATTGCCGGTGCAGGCTGGATGAGGATTGCGGAAAACCGGGATGTCTTGCGCGAACTTGAGGAGGCGAGCAATGGACTGCAATAGGCTGAACTGGCTGAACTGATTGTACATCTTAATATATAAATATATATACAGAATATCGAAAACTGCATGAAAAAGCATGTACAATATTTTTGTGTTTTGTCTGTATATACCTACATACTTTCACTACTTTGAATACAGCTGCCATAAATTCTGTGCATATTCGCGATTCAAAAGACTCACAATTATAAAAACAGAAGTTCTACATCACAAGGTTTTCAAAAACTCATTCTTTTAGATATACTTTAAAACGATAACCTACTGTACTTTATCATATTTTTATTACACCTTGAATTTTTAAAGCTCACATTTTGTTTTAAAACACAACGGACGTTGTACTTTCATTATCATATTTAAAAGATTTGCTTATTTCCATTCCTTTGCAAGTCAAGCAAAAACAAGTTTAAGCGAATGTTAAACTGTGTTATTATCTCATGTTATGGAAATAAGAGACGAAAATAAAATCATTGTAACAGCCCAGTAAAAGAATTCCATATCCCCTTTAAACATCGTGCTTTCGTCGGATGATCTCACTAATGATGAAGTAGGTAGGTACAGATTTTAAAGCGCTGAAACACATTGTACACGGCCTGATAAAATCAAAAAAAAAATCGCGTTCCCGTTTGAGTTATTTGTCGTCACATTAAACAAGTGCTCGACAAAAAGTCGGGAGAACATCAAAGCGAGTGACGTGGCGTCTGGAATAACATCCAACTTAATGCATTTGAGAGCAAGCATGCGAAACCGCGAATTTATTACGACATTTACACCGTCTGATCTGTTTCAAATACAATGCTTCTCGAACCGCTAACGTAACGCAACACAAACATACTTCCTTCGACTTTGACGCGTAAAATAAAATGATTTCGAAACACACTCATAACTACGGACGCTTTGAGCTTTGAACTTCGAAGTGAGCACCATCATAGAGTTAGCACGCATGTAGTGACAATGCAGTAGTTAAACATTTCTCGTGATGAAAGTGTAAAACGATTTTACATTCTCGTAACGTCCGCTCGTAGAAATTTATGTCTTTATTCCACTGATCATTATTCAATGGAACGTTTTAAGACTATAACACTAAAATTAATACTGTTTCGTCGACAATAAAATAAATGATGGTGCTTATTAGCGACATTTGCAAATGTTTATTACGCACAATAACACTTATTAAATGTCACAGCTCTGAGGTGCGACGAAATGAAATATACTTTATTATTTGTAACCATCGGCTTAACTTTATTCTAAACCTTGACATATTTTTATTATTTCTGTGAATCTTTAACTGATATTTACTGAATATTTAACTGAGGTAGGGCACAGCAGGAAATTTCCTGCTCAAAATATGGAGCAGCCCGACTGGGGTAGTACCTCGACCTTACAGAATACCACAGCTAAATAATACTGTTTTCAAGCAGTATTGTGTTCCTGTTGGTAAGTAAGGTGACCAGAGCTCCTGGGGGGATTGGGGATAGGGTCGGCAACGCGCTTGCGATGCTTCTGGTGTTGCAGGCGTCTATAGGCTACGGTCTTACCATCAGGTGAGCCGTACGCTTGTTTGCCAACCTAGTTACATAAAAAAAAATATCTAACAACACGTATAAGTCAATTTCTAAAGGCGTTGATATAACTCTTTTATATAAAGTATAAATTGATATTTTTTTACTAACCTTTTTTGCGTTCGTAGCTATCACTATTCAAAATAAGTGTCTAAATTTTTAGAAATTACCTTGTATAACAAAGAAATTACACGTATAATAAATACAGAAATTTAGTTTTCTGTCACCGACTTTCATTAGCAGCATAAAAAACATAAACATAGTAACATAAAAAAAGCAAACTCAAATCACCTAACGGTTATCTTTTAGTTTACTGCCTAAACTGATACGAACCTATAATTTTAGATCTATAAAATAGAAAAACGATGTTTAGTTCTCAACTCCTTGTAAATATTTTCATACTTTGATCATAAATAATAACGAAGATCATCCATCTCGTAGCTACGGTAGTCTGTACTGACTCCCGTCGCTTGCGGTACTGCATTAATAATTGCGCTTCTATGACGTTATTTTGTTCCTTACCCGTTACCTAAAACTATGTAAATAGAACACTTAAAGTAAAACTTGTAAGTTGCAATATAAAGTCCAAACTAACAGAATAGTTCTCTACAATTTTTACCTTTTCGAAGGTTTTTATATCCTTAACTACAACTAAGTTTCCTGGTATCTTCATATTAAAAAAATTTATTTGCGTATTACGACCTTTGCTTATAACAAAAAACCATCATAACGTGTGTTTTTAGTTATATAAATATAACAAACACTTCGTCATTTATATCTCATTATGAAACTAAATATGGGAGTAGAGGTTAAACGTGTTTTGAATTTGTTTTCCTTGAATATACGATAAAGACTCAGTTGTGATCGTCTTTTCGATATAATGAGACGACGTCTATTCTACTATTCTGTGCGAAAATAAACAAAATGAGACAAGTGACTCTATTGTTGTTATTAGTAGCATTACTCGTACATTTAGCAAGTTCTAAGGACCTAGTTGTTGGCACGAGAGTCAACAATTTACTGATATCGACTGAGAAAGTTGTTGTAAGAGGCTATCCACTTATAAAACGAGATAAAGATTACACGTATACAGATCCTAAGCAGAGGAGTATAAAGGTAATATAAAAATATATTTTATACTCGTTACATATATTTCTTATTTGATAATAAAATTAGTTTAAACGAACTTAAAGTTTTAGGTTTAAAGCGCATTATAAGTATTCGATATAGATATTCATCGCAATTTAACCTAAAGGGCCCCGTAGACGATCAAATATTTGATCAAACTTCATATTAAATTTCTGTTTGACAAACGTGTTTGTCAAATTATTTGATCGTGTGCGGGGCTGCGGGCTTTTTTGATGTGTTTTTAATATGAAAACATGAAGTTTGATCAAACAAGTTTGACAAACAAGTTTGATCGTTTACGGGGCCCATAAAATATGATTCAATAGCCGTCTGATTGTTTTAGTTCAAAGATACGTTGCCTACATTCCGGTTCTTTAAACGACAATATAATTACATGTACTGTAGACTAGAGAGGTACCTATTTACAAAATCAGAGTTTATCATTATATTAATTCAATCTAAACTAATATTATTAATTTATATAAAATCAGTTTTCTAGTACACTATACCAAATTACCATAAATATAACTCCATTATGTGTAAAGTAATACATATATTACTAAAATTTTGTGTGTTAACGTTATTCCAGGGCATCATCGCTCGTGATCTTAATCGGTCAGAGGCGGAAGTGACGGTCACCAATGGCGGCTTGGGTTCATCTCATGTCACATTGCACTTGAAGAGCCCTAGAGGGGAAGGTCTCAACTATCTCATACTTATTTTCACTAATAATAGTTAATTAAATTATAGTAAATTATTTTCAGGGATATTGGTGCTAATTTTGATATTAAAAATGAAAAAAATAATAATGTTTTGTGATTTTTGCTTTTAAAAAACTGAATTCGTTCTCTGTATGGAGTCTTCTAGAACAGAATTTCAATACTCTATTAAATCCAAAAACTAGTTTACACAGAAACTGCACTAACCTTTTTTTTTTGTAAAATTTAGTCACCAGCACATCTCACAGTCATAGCATGTAGCAGTGTAGTATGTATAAGTTTGAATTAATATATTTTGAAAAGTAAATAACTACGTTGTTAATTATTCGCCCTCGATTGCTAAAATTTAGCATGATTATAAATATTTATGAATACTCTTACAAGAAAGATATAATATACTTTATTGCACACCACTCAGAAAAGATTTACATAAAACAGATATTTACATATAGAGATGGTAATGTACAAAGGCTTTATCGCTTATCTCTTAGTAGCGATCTTTTCCAAACAACCTAAGATACCCAAATAAGTAAATAAAAATTAAGTAAAACTTATATTAGAGTTTCATCTATCAACTCCATATAAAGAAATAACAAAAATGTATAAAGAAAAATAAAATAAATTGGATGATACTACAAATGGCACATGATAGGGAAACCTTAACGTAACATATTTCTCAACTCGCAAAACGCAAACAACATTAGTGCAAATAGACATCAGCGCAAAACCCCTCAAGCACAAATCAATTTTAGCGAATTGTCAGTGTGTAGTGTACACAGGGTGTTTAAACTGAGGGCGGCTAATGGAGACACACGCATTAAACCGAGCCGCGTGCACAACATTGACAGAGCAGGGGGCCTAATTAGTTTAGCCCGTGGCCAGGGCACCCCGGAGATGTCGCCCACGGATGTACAACTACTGAATGTGGTAAGTTACGGTCAAGGCACGCTACACTGCCCAAAATTATAAATATCATATTATTTATTTGATATATTTTTTCGTGTACCATTCTGTTTAAAGAAGATTTATAAAGAATACGGTAGGCTTTAAAAATAAGTAATGGAATAACATTATTACCATTTGAAAAAAAAATTGCGTGCGTACAAAGTACACAAGTGAAACTTCTTTGGCAAACTAATTTAAAAAAAAAACGATTTTAAAATACAAAAAGAAACTAGTTGAAAAAAACCAAAAAGCCAACGTGGCACTGTTCCCAATCGGTCACCCATCCAAGTACTGATCGTCATGATGCTGCCGCGTTACTAGTCGCTCAAATTTTACTCACCACGCACCTAAAGAAGTTGCACTTCAAAAAAAAAGTAAATGATTTCCATTATAACATAATATTTTGCAAAAATTCTACGTTTACCTAAAGGATTTTGTGTTCAAATGTAATATATTATATGTACCTATATCGTATATGTATTAACTGATGGGTTTAAAGACGCGCATCTTGTAAAGTGTAAGTCTATGTGGCGTCCAGCAGGGCGCCAGTCGCCTTTCACAATATATCCAGGGATCAAAAAGCAAGCGCTTTTTACGTTTTAATAGAATTACCTTAATACTACTAATTTAATTTTCTCGTAGGTGGTTACTTCACGTATCCAATTTATTATGCTAATTGATGGTGTAATTAATTTGCCGTTTGTTATTACTTTTATGTAGCCGATACCACATTATCATTACAGAATAATTCATGCATGTTTAGTGCACGGTTTTATGACGGGAATGTCATGAGTGTAAGTGGCGTTAGATATGAAAAATGTCATAAAAACTAAATTACCGTAGCCGGCTTCGACTAATTAACTAGGATTTTGTTTCATACGCGGCTAATTAATGAAAAGTTACGCAAGTATTATGTTAAGTAAAATATTCGATAGTCGTAATATTCCAAATAAATGTTAGTTATGTTTCACTAATGACAATTTACGTGAAAAGCACATGAATATCTGTTATAATTTTATCATCATTTACTATCTACATAGGAGCACTCCAAAATAAATTTGATAAATTTTGTTTCCGTATCATAAAATAGAAAATATTTCGTGAAACCACAAAAGTGTATGGGTGCAAATTCGGCACTAATGCCGGGTTTCCCAGACGCAGACGAATAAATAAAACATAGACATGACTCCGTAATGCACACTGCGAGTAACATGGATTACCGGAATATAGTTTAATGTAGAAGTGCCGTATCGTATACGTATCTACCTCTTTTATTTTATACAATAAATATATACTGCAATAAGGGTAGGTACAAAGTATATAGGTTTATGTAATATTAGGTTATATGTTTAGATGTAATTCTATACATAAATGTACAAATTGTAGATTTTTTCTGTGTGTATTTTTCATTTTTAAGTAAACAGTACTTACACACAACATAATTATGTACAACATGTAAAATATACACATAAGGAGAGGATTATGTATTGCTGCTAATAGGCATTATAATATTAATTTATACTAATATACTTACCCGTTATCACATATATGTATACATCAAAAATGTATGATAAAATTTTAAATTAAAACAATTCTTCAATATACTAAAATCCGCAGGTCTGCATCTTGTAAAAGGATGTTAAAAGCTTACCTATCCGTGCTCACAGATTTATGTTGAAAAATGTTCTTTTCCCGTCAGACTGATTGACGTATAAAATAAAAATATAACAGCAGTGAAAAATGTAAACTGAGCTTACACATCCTTTCCTAAGTACATTTAATACTTTGAAGGAAAATCATTTCGATGCCATAACAGCCTGTACTATTTAATATTATAAACGTAAATCGGATGTATTTCTTATTCGAACATCTGAATCTATTGGTTCGATTTTTATATTATAACTAGCTGTGCCCGCTACTTCGTGCGAATGGAATTTAACAAAAAAGTTATTGTTCAGTTCTAAGAGTTATAAAATAAATAAATTTCTAAAATAAAAGTAGCTTACGTTACTCCTTATTACATTAGCTATCTGCCGATGAAAGTCCTGTCAAAATCGGCCCAGCCATTTCAGAAATTAGCCGGAACAAACAGACAGACAGACAGAGAGATAAAAATTGTAAAAAATGTTATTTTGGTATATGTACCGAGTATACATCTATATGCATTTAGTAAAAAGTGGTTATTTTAATATTACAAACAGACACTCCAATTTTATTTATTTGTATAGATAATTTTTAATTTTTAATCCCAATATAAATTGTAGGATACAACAAGTGTCATGACAAAACCTGACGCATGTTCTTCGGGACAAATTATGCAAAACGTTTATTTATGAAGCGGGAGAAACGTAATGCATCAAGCAGAAGCCTTTCTTCTTCATATAAGACAACTTACAACATGTACACATCTACACAAGTACGACATGTACATGAATTTACTTTTAAGTTTTGAACAAACAAGTACTGTCTGGTACCTATGTTTAAAAAAGCACCAGTTTTATAATTTTGGTACTGAATTATGAAAAACTGTACCTATATATGTTAAACGATGTTTTGCTTTTAAGTAACTTAAAAAACAGCCAAAATACGAAATACACTTTTTGCATGTTACACACTTTTTGCATGTTATACCTAATTTGCTGCTGATTATTGTAAATAAAATATATAAAAATAAAAGTTAAAATTTAAATATATTTGGTAATATTTAATTGCTATGAATAAGCTCACGAAAGCGCTATATGATGATGATATGTGAACTGATTTTATGTATCTAGCTAATAAATTGTATAACTAGTGTAAAATGCTCATCGGGCGATATGTATGTGCGGCTGAACCTTACACTTTTTATATCTACTATCATAAAGTTTATCAATCTATACACATTAATAAAATTTAATGGTATTTACATAAGATAAAAAACTTACATAAACAAACCAGGGCAACATAATGACATAGAATTCCTCACAAAATACCAATAAAATGCGCATAGCGTAATTCATGCGCAGTATCCTACAAAATTTACGACCACGCCAGTTTTACAGTCGCTTGCATATTTTTGAAGACTTTTTAAAATTACGATGTTCTGCACCAATATTTTATGAAACTCCCTTGTGTTTACTAACAAAAACATATATGAATATTGTTTGAAAGATTAGTATCAAAAATGATATAAACGAATGAAATGAAACCTCCACGGTGTCATTGTACGCTATGCAGTATGCAACTCGCGATAGCGCTTTTTTCATATTTGTGTTTCTATCAGTTTCTGAAAACTTCGTTTGCTAAGAGCGAAAAGACAAAAGATCCATACTGCGAAAGCTAAACTTCTATATAATATAAGAAACAAAAGATTATTTTAGGTTTGAAACAATTTAAAATATCGATCGGCATAACCCTATCGTTTTAATACGTAATCAAAACAAAGCACTACAGAAAGGTATTTGAGATAAGGTTTTAATTATTACACCTACCTATTATTTTACCCCTAGTTAATTAAACTATTTTAGCTGAATTTAATAACGATTTAATGGTATTATAGTCTTATTTTTAATAAAATATATGATATTCACTACAGTGGAATTTCTAAAGCAATCGAATACTGTAGGTAGGTACTATTATTTTCGTCCAATAGTAGCAATGTGACGTCTAAAAGAAACGATCAGGTTTGAAATAAGTAACAGCATTAATTATATCGTTTTCCCTTAAATTGTAGGGAAAAACGTATTAATTTAGCTACTTTTAACGACATGTAATCACGAATGTCGTGGAAACAGTTTAATTTAATTTGCTACGCAAAGTAACAGTATTAACCTAAAGAGCTTTGTTATAACCCTTTTTGTAAGATAAGCCTTCCTTGTATTTTGAAGCAATTTCCTTAATCCCACTCCATTCATTAGATGAAACAACATCGTTATTAGAATGTAGGTGAAATTGTTGTTTTACTTAACAAAAGAAAAATTGGACGAAATAAAAACTTCTGCGGGGAAAACTTTTCCTATAACACCATTCGATTTTCTACTCCAAGAAAATGAGAATAGGGGGATGTTACGGTAAATTTGATTTTGATACCTCTCATCAAAAACTCATTTCGTAACAAAAAAAAGTACGAAGAAAATTTCTAATTCGGTCCAATCTAAATCTAATTATACCTAACCGAGGGTTAGCCACACGAAAAGCGAGAACTTAAACATAAACCAAATACCGGTCATGATGATTAAGGTAAAATTTGTAAGCAAGAAATATACTTTCGAAACATTATAAACATGCTTTATATACAGGGTGTCCCGCGATAATCTGCAACCCCGAAAGAGGGTGAAACTAGACCATAAATTATCGACAAAAAACATAGAAAAAACTTTTTTAAAAAAATATTTTATTTTTTATTGACGAATTAAGATTTTTATATCTTACCTAGACTCTATGTACAAAAAATGATGATTTCTTCCAAAGTAGTGGGTCGATTACTTTAAAATAAAATAAAATATTACGCCACGTACTTGGCGGTAAGGATAAAATAAAAATTAGCTGGCAAAAAAGTGGCATTATGTCTTTAATTATGCTTCTTGTGAAAAAAAATCCATTTTTTATGACTGTTTTTTTCAATGATCTCTAATTTTCTCAGAATTATGCCCCCAATACCAGGAAATTTTATGATTTATTATTATTTCTTACCATATTGCCATTCAAATAAAAAAAAATTTACGCCTGTATCCCAAAAAACACGTACAAAAATCATCATTTTTTGTACAAAGAGGCTACGTAAGCTATATAAAAATCTCAATTCGTCAGTAAAAAAAATAAAATTTTTTTTTTTAATTTTTTTAATTTTTTTCTGTTTTTTGTCGATAATTTGTGGTCTAGTTTCACCCTCTTTCGGGGTTGCAGATTATCGCGGGACACCCTGTATATGTACCTACATCTTGTCTTTGTATTCAATAGTTAGGAATACTGAAAATAGTTTACTGTTTCGAGAAGAAAACAAAGTTGTAAAATAAACCGAATAGAAATTTAATTTCATGTTTCGAGAGAGATTTTCAGAGATGTGGCTAGAGAGGTTCGCGTGGATTAATTTAGAATCATAGTTGCAGAGCGGGCAAATGAAAACAATTTTATGACTTTCAATTCTGTTTTACACAAAGTTGAGATTAAAAACCATTTTTATTTGAAAAATATATATTGCTCTGAAACTTTAAGAAGATAAAATAATCCTCCAATCAGTTATTTTATGAAGTTCATTAATTCAAAACTGTATATTAAATTTATGAATGTAAACATACGAAACGGGAGCAAGTAATCTTGCTACATTATCTTGATGCATTTCTCACAACTTAGAAATAATATATTCGTCGACTAAATCCTACAAGTGTGCAATTATTCCCGAGACAGCAAAAGCTCTACTTCGAACTTAAGCTTTCGTACTTTTCCTCCTAGAGTTACTTTGAAATTTATGCCAATAAAAAAATTATTACTAGACCTAATATTTCTATTTAGTTTTGAAAATGTAACAGCAATATATAGAAACTACTGCATATATAAACTATTTTGTCAACTTTTTGTATAATTGAAACAAAATTGTTACCGAAATTTTGCAGTATCAAACATCATCGTGAGTTTTTTTTTTATTAGTCATTAAGATCAAGCAAATTAATATTTATAAATAATGTACCTTTTTTTAAATCTATACTAATATATAAAGCTGAAGAGTTTGTTTGTTTGTTTGTTTGTTTGGTTGTTTGTTTGTTTGTTTGTTTGTTTGTTTGAACGCGGTAATCTCTGGAACTACTGGGCCGATTTGAAAAATTCTTTCAGTGTTAGATAGCCCATTTATCGAGGAAGGCTATAGGCTATGTATCAACACGCTAAGAACAATAGGAGCGGAGTCCACGCCGACGAAGTCGCGCGCAGAAGCTAGTAAGTACATAAATTGGACAATGTTAAAAAGATTTCTTTAAAATATAAATCGCTGGTTAGCACTGACAGACAAAGCAAAACTTCTTAATAAATAATTTATGTTCGATTTGTTTTGAGAGGCGTTTATTTTGCCTGATTTATGTATCTTTAATTTGAAACATTTACACAGAAAATAAAGTGATGTCATGCGGCTACGGACTTCGCAAACATAATTAAGCGGTCTTTGGAAATTGCATTCATTTAAAATAGAATGCTTTATTCTCTTACTTGATTCATCCCATAAAAAGGAACAGATTTTTGCAATTAAATTACATTTGAATTCGTATATTGTTTATGGTTTGAAGCTGACGACATAACATTTTGTTTGTATGAGTAGTATATGTTGTACTTTTTTCAATACTATCACATTACAATTCAAATTCGAAATAGGTTCTTACAGTATCTAAACTATAGCTACCTTGTAGTTGTATATCGTAGTAGCATACCTAATTAATTACAATCTCATTATAACAATGAGTTTTGTGTTCGGGAAGGGCACGATTTTAATGCAAGCAGGCCGTCGTTACATAATTAATAAAGTTCCCCAGTTAATGGGAAATAAAAAAAAAAACAATTACTAAAGTGATTTATTACTGTTATCGATGGTCGTTGCCCTCAGTTTTTTTTTTACTGGCGATAAGCGAAGTAATAGAGGAAGCTTGAAGTAAATTTATAACTGGCCAGACATTTTTCAATAATCCTCTTTATAATCAACTAGCTTCTGCGCGCGACTTCGTCAGCGTGGACTCCGCTCCTATTGGTCTTAGCGTGATGATATATAGCCTATAGCCTTCCTCGATAAATGGGCTATCTAACACTGAAAGAATTTTTCAAATCGGACCAGTAGATCCCGAGATTAGCGCGTTCAAACAAACAAACAAACAAACAAACAAACAAACAAACAAACAAACAAACAAACAATCAAACAAACAAACAAACTCTTCAGCTTTATTATATTAGTATAGATAATTAATCATATACCATGGTACTAACAAAATCGAAAACATTTAATTATAACACAATTTTTTTTTTGTTTTTATGTCAATACGTGATTTAAAATATTGTGTAATCTCGTAAAGATTAGTTCATTTAAGTAAAAAAATATGTTTATGAGAGTGAATTAATTTTATCTTTCAGTAACCAGATAAAGTTTGATAAAATAATAAGGAACGGAATTTTAAAATCAATTAAACTTTAAAAATGTTATGTATTTTTACGAAATTTAATTTTTTGCATTATCAAAACGAATACGTTTTAATGTTTATTACTTTTTTCATAATGAAACTTTTTTGAAGTATCTTATTTAGCCATTTTTAATATGTGGTGTTTATCATTTAGGTACTAGATCGTTCAATAAGTCCCGAGACTAACCTGGAAATGGCGCATATATTAAAAACTCTTTTGATTTTTAAAAAGCACTGGCTATCAATACAAGAATATGTGTCAAATTTTTACAAATGGAACAATAAAATTATTGATTTTGAAACATTTAAGTGACGCTACGGTTGTAATTTCGATACAATGGAAAAAAACGAGTTTCGCGTGTTGATAAAACATTGTTTTTTAATGGGAAAAAATACCGTTGATGCACAGCAACGGCTTATAAAATGTTATGCAGGATCAGCTCCCTCTAATCTAAAGCAACCATTTGTCGGTGGTATGCTGACTTCAAACGCGGTCGCATGGACACCAATGATGGGGAACGCTCAGGTCTTCCAAATGAAACAGTGACTCAACAAAATATTAACCAAGTCCTCAAAATCGTATTGGAAGATCAGAAGGTAAAAGTGCGAGGGATAGCCGAGATAGTGAAGATTTCAGCTGGTAGTGTTTTCACTATTTTAGATAAAAATTTGGCCATGAAAAAGCTTTTTTCTAAGTGGGTGCCGCGTTTGCTTACAACTGATCAAAAGGAACAACGTATCAATGATTCAGAGCGATGTTTATCGCTGATGAATCATAATAAAAAGGATTTTTTACGTCGGTATGTAACAATGGATGAAACCTGGATATACCATTTCACTCCGGAATCCAATCGGCAGGCAGCGGAGTGGAGAGCGGCTGGTGAAAGCCGCCCGAAGCGTCCAAAGACTCAGAAATCGGCCGGTAAGGTTTTGGCGTCTATATTTTGGGATGCGCATGGAATACTTTTCATCGACTACCTTGAAAAGGGGCAAAATATAAATAGTGACTATTACATGTGCTTATTGGAGCGATTGAAGTACGAAATTGCGGATAAACGGCCTCACATGAACAAAAAGAAAGTGGTGTTTCACCAGGACAACGCGCCTTGTCACAAGTCCGTGAGAACGATGGCCAAAATTAACGAATTGGGCTTCGAATTGCTTCCTCATCCCCCTTATTCGCCAGACTTGGCCCCCAGCGATTACTGGCTGTTTGCAGACCTCAAAAAATGCTTCAGGGTAAGAAATTTGACTCAAATAGTGAAGTTATCGCAGCAACGGAGGCTTATTTTGAAGCCAAAGACAAATCGTTCTACACACATGGGATAGAAAAGTTAGAAAAGCGTTGGAGGGACTGTATCGCTCTTGGAGGAGACTATGTTGATGAATAAAAATTAATTTTATAAAAAAGACCTTTTTTTAGTACTTAGTCTCGGGACTTATTGAACCACGTGTTACTTATCATTCATTCATCATCCATCATCCATTTTAATGTTTTTATTTTAGATGAAAAAATATATATTTTTAACATACATTTTGTTCCGTACAAACAAAATTATTAAAAATATTTTTATTATATAATGTAACTAAAAATTTATGCTTTAGTTTGATTTTTGCACACCTCTAAAGGACAGTAGACCTGAGTATTTGATATGAATTTCAGCTTGCTACCTCCACGCGTTCCTGAGAAAAAAGTCTTGAGACAGATGGACAACAAAGTGATTCTATAAGGGTTCCGTTTTTTCCTTTTGAGGTTCGGAACCCTAAAAATTAGAAACAACATTACTATCGATATATCTAAATACACATTTACTTCCGACATCTATCCTTAGAAAAAAAAGTATTACTTTAAAATGTTTGTAAAAGAAAATCTGTCAAAATTTATTTTTTGTTACTATTCTACGCGATTTCCACATATCTTGTAATTGGTTGCCATATTTGGCGACATATATATTATGTATTCGGCAAACCAAATTATGGCGTCTTCCATTACTAGGATAATTTTTTTAGTTATCTACTATTAACAGTTTTCAATGGACAAAATCGTATAGCTATAGAAAGATTAAAGAGAGATTCTTTAATATTAGAAAAAACTAAAGACAGCAACGAATTTTACAGTCTATATGCAGTGAGTGCTTTAACTCGTCTAAGCAGCGCCTCAGTCCTCAATCGCGCCATAAAACTTCAACGAACCGCCTCCGATGACGCACAGACAGCTTTATGACCGGGATGATGTGAATGCGTTTATAGAACTAAGCGCCTTTCTGAATACTGTCATCATATTGTTAAGGGGCTCTCATCGCTCAATAACCGTGGCGATTTCGTTTTTAGGCAAGAACTAGGTGGCGCCACCATCTATCAACATGCGTACGTAATTACTACTATAAAACATCCACACATTGGAAGGAACTGATGAAGATTACGCAAGAAAACAGATGTGTCGCTGCGTTGTTATTGTATTCACCCTCTGAGAATATTTTTATTTTTTAATATACTATTTTATTATATTTTTTATTAGATTATATTTTTATTATACTATTTTATTTATTTATATAAATCATGTACGATTTACCTACATCTTTTATTTATTATTTTATTTCATGATTATTTTGAAATAAGTGATTCACCTCGCTTACGTAAGTATTACTTTAGTAATTGAAATATTTAGGATGTGTATTATTATCTTAGCAAGAGATATTATCTCGGCCACGCTTAATTTACTTTTGTTTTTATGTTTATGCATAATCGGGCTTACTCTTTGACAACTTCAAAACAAAACAAATTACAAACTACTTTAAATATATATTTACAAACTTAGTTTCTACGTAGTATTTATATTTGTACTATTTACAATATCTTTTAATTGAAAATTTTAGGGTCAATTCTATAAACAATAAATTCGGCCACGTCGCAGTGAGCGACATAACCTCCTCGTCCGACGGCCGATAGGCGACTGATTTTCTTCGCCCGTCTGCCGCGAGAGCAAAAAAGCGGTTCGAAAATCACTTGAATAATCGATTTAAAAAAAATTATGTAATTAAAAAAAAAACACTCGATCAAATTATTCCAGTTATATATGAACTTTATTTTGGTAATTTATTTATAATATCAAATCAGTTATTTTAAGAATAAAACCCAATCATAGTAAATAAAATGACCCGAAAAGAGGTAACTTTGTGAATTTATTCTATCGAGCCAAATTTATCAAATCATGTTTCCAACCAAAGCTTGAACTAGAATATACCCTCAACAATACCAATTAAATTTATCAGATTACAATTTCACTGTTTACTATTTCAAAAATGAATTCATATAAACGTGTTTTGCAGGAATATCTGAAATACCTCGCCTTAAAAACTTTATATTCTTATAATCAAATAAAATTGTGACGAAAATAATGTGAAGATTAAAATATTGTGTAATGTGACGCACCATTAAGTTGAATGAAAGTGTAAAATGTCAATAGTATGAGGATATACCACTAAATTTTTCGTTTTTTAATTTATCTTAAAATATTTTTGGTTATCAATATATTTTATTAAATAATTTTAACATCAAAAGATGTATTATAAAAAGTTACTTTAACACTACAACTTATTTTTTCTTTCTACATACATTAACACAAGTACTAAGCGTAAAACTCGAGTCGTTTGCGCAACAAACGCGTAAAAGTCGAAAGCAATCAATAGTAGAGAATAGAGATAACTTGATGTCACTTAGCTTAAAAGCAACTTGATAAATCTGTTTTCCATTAAATCAAGTTGTTTTGTAGTTTATTAAGATAGGCAGGATCGCACGGCTATCGAAATCAATGTTACAAGTTTAATACTTTTAGTCACCACCTTTTACTAAATGTGATTTATTGACATCGAATAGTAATAGAAAAGTAAAAGAAAAAAGATGGAGAGAAATAAAATAATAAGAAGATTTTATCTATCAAGAAATAGAGCTATAATTAATGTCAATGCAACTCTAAAAGTGATCTAAATGTGAAAAGGTTCTATCTAGCAACTACTTTTATATACAAACTTTGTAAATGACCATACATTCTAATTCCAAGACATTTAAAAATGATTGAATTTATTAGGTATATATATATATATATATATATATATATAGAGATATATCAAACAAGATATTTATTATATTAAGTTTACATTAAATTATAAAATTATATCTAATAGATCTAAAAATTACACAAAATTGATTAATAAACTAGAACATATATACTAAAAATAAAATATATACTAAAACAATGAAGCTAAAACTAAAAACCTTAAAAAATATAATATAATAATTAAAATATATTATTAAAAGAAGTCCCTTTAGGCAAGGTTCCGAAGATACTGGCAGCGTTCCCCCTTTGGATGGCTAGACTAATTCTTTGTCCGAGGTAGCTGCCAGCACTTCGGTCTCCTGTGATGTCGACTAACCTTTTTGCTATTTCCTTAAAGAGCTTTATGGCGCTAGGACCCCACGGACCAAGGGTCTCGACACCGAATGGGACAAAATCATATTCGGGGCCTAGACCCCTGTATTTACCTTGTTTAGCTTTTTCAGCCGCTTCACAAGCCGCACCAGCTCTGTTGTTGGTTCCATGTAGATGGGAAGGAGCCAGCGTGTCTGAACAGGTTGCATCCCATACCAGCACCCTGCCCATCTTCCATGGAATCAAACTCATACCGTCCGGTCTCTTGCCATCGTCTCTTGCAATACCAGACGGCTCAAGTATACTTGGTACGTTGACGGTGGCAAGGGACCGGCGTATAATATCGTTTAGTGCGGCATGTCTCGAGAAGCGGCCTGCACTTTTTTGGCATGACAGTCCGTGATGTCCTAGCTTGTCGACATCACTGCCACAGGGACATTTATGAGGAGCGCAGACCGGAACCCCAAGCCGTAGACAGGTTGCGATTCTGAGCGTGTCAGGCTCAAGAAATGTTCCTGTATTTGACGAAGGGTACGCGTGAAGCCAGTAGCCGGCCTCATGCGTACCCACTGCCAAAAGCCTGGCACGCGCTGAACCTGTACTACAGCTTAAAAGTCTGTCAAAGGTAAATTTACAGTTTATGTCGTCCCAGCTCCTCTGTGAATTTGTAGAAACTGGAAAATTTTGACCTGGGCATGCAATTAAGAAAGCGTTTCTAGCTTCTTCCAAGCCAGCAATCTCAAAGTTTGAAGGGGATGCCCTTAAAATTTTACTTATGAGATTTGCTGAGCTATGGACAGAAGATAGAAAGGCTGGTAAAGCGACACTGGAAATTTTGCGAATCCCTAGACCACCATAACGGATGGGTAAGGATGCTTGGGTCCAAGATTGCTCGTTCAGCTGCATATTAAGAATTGATTCTAAACAAATTTTGATTAAGTTGTCTACTTGTGTCAAAAGATCTGGGTGATTCCAAAAGGAGCAGCAACGGAGCACATATGTAAATTTTGGGACGAAAAGACAGAATTTTAAGATGCTAAGTGCATAATGTGAACTAATTTCAAGGAGACGGTCAACAGAATTTTGAAATTTAGTAATTGAATTATTAATATATCCAGGAATAGATTCATCAAAAATTGGAGAACCTAAAAGGTAAAGGGAATTACTGTTAACTATTTTAATATTTGGAGCTAAAATATTAAATTTTTCATTGATGTCATTTAAATTTAAGTCGCGGTTATTTATAAAAAGTTCGCATTTGCTAAAATTAAGCTCCAAACCAATAGCTTCAAATTTATTTTTGATTAAAAAAAGGTCCGAAAAAACAGTATTCACATCACCTCCTAGGGTTCCGTCGTCCAAATACCAAACGTTGAATTTAGAATTTAATTTTTTTATTATCGGATTTATAGCCAAACTAAAAATTGCAGGCCCAAGGGGATCACCCTGTTGACAACCTACTTCCGAGGACAGTTCATTGGAGCGATATAACAATTTTGTTGGGTCAGCGTAACTGAGAAGAAGATAGTTGTATAATTCCGGTATATGTTGTTTTATTTCAGTCAACAGGGTTTCCCTATTTACCGAATTGAAAGCATTTTTGACGTCAATTTTGAGCAACACGTCAGGCTTTTCGTAAGTTAGGAAAGAGCGTAGGGCATGGACGGCTGCCTCACATCCTCCTTTTACACCGAAGCCTAACTGTACGGGTTCAAATTCCGAATTTAATTTTGGTAAAATATGGCGAACAGCAATTTTGGAGGCCAGACGTCGTAGTGTTGATCCAACAGCAATTGGTCTCACCCCTCCGTCCTTTTTAGTGAGGGCAATGAGGTTCGCGCCGAAAAGAATAGGAACAAATTCTGGATTGACATTACCGGAATACATAAAGTTTATTAATTTGGTGATCGAATTTACAAGTTGCTTGCCTGCATCACCCACAGAATGTGATGTTAAGTCTTTCAAATGTTGGGGTGAGATTCCATCCAAACCTGCAGCCGAACCTGGTTTAAAAGATGAAATGGCATTCGTAACATCTTTGTTTTGAATTTGAAGGCATGCTTGCTCTGCTGTTGGTGGGTCGAGAAAATATGGGTTTACTGGAGCTGGAGGATGTTTTTTCAGTAAGGTCTGAAGGGTGTCAGGGGTATCTGGTGATAGCACGTCGTTGGAGAACAAAAGGCGAGCGGCACCTTTGAGATCTCCGTCACATATTTTATTTATGATGAGTTTGTTGCGATTACGAGGGGCATCATGTTTGATTAGAGCTGCGGGAGAAGGCGAGGAGCTTACAGCACAGTTATTCTTTATCTTTTGTGTCAATGATAACTTCGGTTCATCAGTTTTTATTGTAATATGTAGTGTGCTGTATGAAAATAAAAATAGGTTCTGCCAGTCTTGAGTACAATTGCTCATGTAACATTTCTGGATTAATTGAGACAAATGTGTAGCAACTGTTATTCGAGCTCCTCGAGGGATTCTTTTAACTATAGGTATACTATTTTTCAAATGGCTGAGATATGTGTGGAAAGGCGTTGGATCATTGTCTACATGAGTAGGCGTATTCGGAATAATAGGATGGAAATCTACAGGTGAACTGTTTTGGCTAAAAAATGTTCTGTGTATTTTTGAAGTATGTATGTTTAAGCCTTTCAAGGATTTGAAAGACTTGTTGCACTGTGTACATGTATAGGTTGCGTTCGACGTGCCATCACAAGATTGGGTCCCGGACTGCATTCACAACATTTTTAAATAATTAAAAATATAAAAATAAAAAAAAATCTTAATAATAGATAAAAAAAACACGATAAAGAAACTTAAAATGTACACTAAAAACATAAAAAAGTCAAAATCAAAATAATATGACGGCTGCCTGTAACAAGAAGCATAGGTACGTAGATAGATAAGTAGGTGCGTCACTGGTACGCACGTCGTTAGTCGTCAACTCGTCACTATGACAACCGATGTTGGCCTTAGCAAACGCGTCTCGAAATTATCACACACATATATATATATATATAGTTTTTAAACACTGAAAAAGCAATATATAAAAAAAAAATCTCTTGATAAATTTTTAAATGCAGGTCTGAGCCGACAGAGAATTAAACTGGCATAAAGATAAATATTTTAAGTGACATGAGCCTGCTTGTCACTTTTGTTTATTCAATAAATCAATTATCAATATTGCAATAAAAGTGTGAATATTGCTTTCATTTCATAAAGTACTCTTCCAGTCTTCAATATTTGTAAATAAGACGTGGTCACTTCAAAATATTAATAGGAATGTCACGATGCAATTTCCAAGTACTCACAGATTGAATTGCAAACACACCGAAAATACCAGTTGAATATATTATAAAATTTAAGTTCGCTTTATAACTGGAAACTCAAATTATAGTGTTTAACTATTTCTTAGCAAAGAAAATCACTTATAACCACTGTTTTTGATTTTTCTATTAGGAGATACACCAAAACGCGTCCGTTCGCTTAAATGACAAATGTCATCATCATGTATATATATATATATATATACACGTATAATATATATACGTCATAGGTCTTATAGTAAATTTTTTTTCACTCGAAACGTGCTCTATCACCCCTACGAAACCCCCATTTGAAGAAACACAGGTAAGAGTCGAAGACCTTAGACATACATATACATAATATGCATATATCAACAAAACACTTAAATTTCAATTTTGCATGATTTTCAAAACAAAACATCAATACAATACATAATTACCATGAACGGGAAAACAAACGAATTCATCATCCGAGTAGAAGTTTTATTTTAGAAACGAACAGACAAAGACCATTAGGTCGCTGATAGTGCAAGTTCATGCAGGTATTGTTCAACGAGGATGATCGAACAGTCTCAACTATAGACCATTACAACCCCATTGTTGGGTGGAAAATTAAAATGCAGCATTGTTTGCTAGTACGCCATTATTATTGTTGTTATTTCTCATTTACGAGCGGTAAATATTCCGCTTGTACTAGGACACATAGCTTAATTAAAAAAGCTTAGGTGTATTGAGAATTAAAATATAGGAACTTTAGAAAAATAGAAACTTGTGACATATTTATTACAAATAGTTTTTTTTTTGTATTTTCAATACTCCAATAAATATATTATTGTCTGTACAACGTTTACATATTTCATTATGATATCATAATAATGATATGTGTCATATTTTCCAAATTATTGGTAGGTATATTAAATGTTTATTAAAATAGCAACACTGATAACACGCCACCACCCCACTCTGGTTCCGTCTGACGGGGCGTGAACTGAGTGGAGTGGACGGGTTTATAAGCAGAGCTCATCATGCCAAGGCGCTCTTTTCCGTCATCCTGCTACAAGGCCTACAAGTGACTATGTACTCGACGGTATATTGTACTGTAATAATGTAATAATATGTTCAGAGTAATAAATTACTATTTGTAACGTGTGTTTTCTTCAAATCTCAGAAGTGGCACGAAACCAAGGTACGTAAAAATATTACATAATGTAATATTATACATTATATTATTACGCTCACTTATTAATTTTTTTTAAGTATTTTCTCTTGAAATCGTATAATTTAAAAGCAGTGATGTGATAATTACTTTTGTCTGTTTCTTTTTTTATTTGAACACTTACTATTACATTACAAAACCACGTGCTCGTGGCCGAGGCGACTCTTCGGCCGAGCTAACACTTACATTACAAAAACCACGTGCCCGTGGCCGAGGCGACTCTTCGGCCGGGCTAAAACATGCATTACATCACAAAACCACGTGCTCGTGGCCGAGGCGACTCTTCGGCCGAGCTAACACATTACAAAAACCACGTGCTCGTGGCCGAGGCGACTCTTCGGCCGAGCTAACACATTACAAAAACCACGTGCCCGCGGCCGAGGCGACTCTTTGGCCGGGCTAAACACTCTCTTGACACTATTATCCTGCAGAATATTTACCATAACATAATAATCAAATCAATTGGCTACGGATAATAACGATTCGTAACCGTTAGTCGTTAATTATTATTCATCACTGTTTGTTATATAAAGTACAATAAAAAAAATATATAAAAAAAATATAATAATAAGCATTGATCAGATAAGTCTGATATTTACGAAAGGTTACAAAAAGAACAAGTTAATTACTTTTCGCATTTTTCCCGCTTGGTTTAAAGATCTTTATTTCTCATTAAGACATTTCGTCACTTGTATGAGAACAATAAAATATTACAACATTTTAAAATTTCGACAGTGCGGGTAGATTTAAAAATTTTAAGAAGCGAATAACTTTTATATAATCTTGGGCGGTGGTCAAAGTGCAAAACGCTATCGCTAGTTATATTTAAATGCCTTGTTTCCCGCTAATTTGTAGTTTAAATGCTATGATCTGTGAATATGTTTTTCACAGGTTTAACGGGTATGTTTCCCGGTAATTTGTAGTTTAAATGCTATGATCTGTGAATATGTTTTTCACAGGTTTAATGGGTATGTTTCCCGCTAATTTGTAGTTTAAATGCTATGATCTGTGAATATGTTTTTCACAGGTTTAACGGGTATGTTTCCCGCTAATTTGTAGTTTAAATGCTATGATCTGTGAATATGTTTTTCACAGGTTTAATGGGTATGTTTCCCGCTAATTTGTAGTTTAAATGCTATGATCTGTGAATATGTTTTTCACAGGTAATATGATCTGTGAATAGGTCTTTCACAGATTATATGATTATCTGTGAATATGTTTTTCACAGGTTAATTAATATGATCTGTGAATATGTCTTTCACAGATTATATGATAGTAATTTTGCATTCCAGTTTAACGGGTATGTTTCCCGCTAATCTGTAGTTTGATCTGTGAATATGTTTTTCACAGGTAATATGATCTGTGAATATGTCTTTCACAGATTATATGATAGAAATTTTATATTCCAGTTTAACGGGTATGTTTCCCGCTAATCTGTAGTTTGATTTGTGAATATGTTTTTCACAGGTTAAATAATATGATCTGTGAATATGTCTTTCACAGATTATATGATAATAATTTTACATTCCAGTTTAACGGGTATGTTTCCCGCTAATCTGTAGTTTGATCTGTGAATATGTTTTTCACAGGTTAAATATGATCTGTGAATATGTCTTTCACAGATTATATGATAGTAATTTTATATTCCAGTTTAACGGGTATGTTTCCCGCTATGTAGTTTGATCTGTGAATATGTTTTTCACAGGTTAAATATGATCTGTGAATATGTCTTTCACAGATTATATGATAGTAATTTTACATTCCAGTTTAACGGGTATGTTTCCCGCTAATCTGTAGTTTGATCTGTGAATATGTTTTTCACAGGTTAAATATGATCTGTGAATATGTCTTTCACAGATTATATGATAGTAATTTTACATTCCAGTTTGACGGGTATGTTTCCCGCTAATCTGTAGTTTGATCTGTGAATATGTTTTTCGCGGGTTAAATAATATGATCCGTGAATATGTCTTTCACAGATTATATGATAGTAATCTTACATTCTAGTTTAAGCGGGTATGTTTCTCGCTAGGTTGTAATTTAAATACGGCCTCTGGATATCTTTTTAACAGATTAATTATAATACTATTCAAACTTTTTATAACTGGTATGTTTCTTGCTGGTAAAATTTTTCAGTTCAGTGGCGACAATTTCTGATAAAGTTTACTAAATCAATGAATTAATTCCCAACCAATTTCATTTTAATTTCCCGCTAGTCTGATAACAATATGCAATGATATAATGAACAATGCCACATCGGCTAGTATTTTTATCAGTTTATAAGGATTATAATTGGGAGTATGCTAAATCTTATATTATAAATTGTAAGAAAATTGTATTTATTACTTTAACAGTTGTTGGTCAGATAAAGGGAACTAAGTTCTTTGTCTACACTATGTCATTGAAACAAATTAGTAAGAATTAAGCTTATTATTAAAAGAGGATAATCTTATACAGAATAATTGGCCAAAACATTTTTTTATTTTAGAGCTCTCGGACAATGAATTTAGACAATCAGTCTGGCACGCCGCCTGGAACGCCATCACGGCGGAAATGTCACAAGCGGAAGCAAAACAAATACAGTAAGCGGAGGGCGAGAAGCTCGTTGGCTTCTTCCTCTTCTTCCAGTGGAGCTTCAAGACCTCGCAAGTCGCATAAACTATCTACCAAACTCTCAACCCGGTATGTGCTGGAATTACTTACATCAATTAATGTCGACTCGAGAAAGAATGCGTTTTTTTTGAAAATAATTTAAATAATGTTGTTCCGGAGTATGATCCGTCGAATAGGTCTCGAACTATGGATTGCTGGCTACGTAAAGTCAATGAGTGCGCAATTATTTATGGATGGGATGATAAACAGACCATTCATTTTTCATTACAAAAGTTAGTTGGTTTAGCAAATAAGTGGTTTGAGGCCTTACCTACGGTTGTCCATTCTTGGAGTGAATGGCAGTTAAAACTAAGAAAGGCATTTCCTAGCGAAGAGAACTATGGCCGCCTCTTAGAGGAAATGTTAGGACGTAATTTACTTGCAAACGAAAGTCTTCGTGAATATTTTTACGAAAAGTTAGCATAAACAGATGCGAAATATCGGGCAAAAAAGCAGTTGACTCCATTATACACGGCATTAACGATAGATCGATTCGAAACGGAGCACAAGCACTAAGCTCTGACGAGCCCGAAGACTTGCTAAATTTCTTGTCTTCTCAGAAAATACTATCCGTCAGTAATAGTAAGTACAAAAACTGGTCATCTCACAAGCACAATTTTGATAAATCCAGTGATCCGGGCACTAACTCTTTTAATACTTATAATTCCGCTGTTGTTTGTTATAATTGTAATGAAAAGGGACATCCTTATTACAGATGTTCTAAGCCACTGTTGAAATGTAGGTGTTGCAACAGGGTAGGTCATGATGATGAAAATTGTAAAATAAAATCTACTAATAATAATAACTCTAGAAGCAATATTGGTTTCCTAAATCACGAAAATTCGTAAAATAATATGTTGAGGTGTGTATCGAATTCACTTACAATAAAGATAGTGCGTCTAAACAAAATTCCATACAGTTCACATACATCGTTTAGGTCCCTTTGTAAAAAGTAAGTAATACACATATCCTCACCGTTGTAGATGCTTTTACCAAATATGTGCTTGTGAGAGCTGTGCCGAAAGTTAAAACTAGTACTACTATAAAAATTGTAGAAAAATATTTTATGATTTTGGTGTGCCGGCTCGAATCGTATCTGATCGGGGAAAAAGTTTCACATCCACTGGCTTTAAGTCTTTCTGTATAAATAATGGAATAAAACATGTATTAAATGCAGTCGCTTGTCCCAGGGAAAACGGCCAGGCTGAAAGGTTTAACCAGACAATATTTCACTATCAGCAAAAAAATAAAAAATAAAAAAAAATCAAATGGTAACGAACGCGACTGGGACAAGTGTCTGGCCAAGGTTCAGTGGGGTATTAATAATACTGTTAATGCTTTGACACAAAAAAAACTGCGACAGAAGCTATGTTTGGAATTAGAATGCGCGATGCTCTTGAAAATAAACTCGGTAACGGGCAAGAATAATCTAATTCGGATATTTCAACTATCAGAAATTACATTGCTGTAACCTTACGAAAGGAACAAATTAAACAAAAAAAAAACTAGATATGATGCAAATCGGTCCCCAGCAACGAAATTTAACGTGGGTGATCTAGTAAAAATTTCACGTAATTATTTTGACAATGACGGTAAAAGTACAAAGCTTTTGTCAAAGTTTGTAGGCCCCTCTAAAATCACTGAATCACTTGGCAATGACCGTTACAGAATAGCCGATATACCTGGATTTAATTTAAAAAAAAATGCCCTATAATGCGTTTAGTGATTATGAGAAGGAATAGATCATAATAAGATTTTGTATAAAAAGTAAATAGAATAAGGATATGAATATTTATAATGGATATTAGAATTAATATTTCATGATTTTCTTTTTTTTTACATATTTTTTTTACTTTGTTTCAATAATTTCCTTAATCATTTATATTTACAATTTGTGATTTTTATATTTTATATACCTGATGATTTAATGTTCACTCCATAGTTAAGGCAATAAAGTTTGTCACTCTTTACAACTGGCACTTTGTAATATAAAATAGTTCACTATTATAGTAATGCTTTATTTTGCTTCATTATAAATTTGTTACATAATTGTTACTAAAATATTTATTGTAAATTAATAGGTTGTAATTCTGATATCAAATTGATTGTAAAGTGTATAAATTGCAATAGCGATATTCTGTGATCGTAGTTTAAACTAATGAATTTGCTATTTGTATAGTTTGGTGTTATAAGTTTATTGTTATAAGGTTATTGTAAGGCACTATTTTTGTGATCAACGCATTTTGTAACGGCCTAATGTCATATTTTTGATTAACTGGTCACCAGGAGGTGGCATGTGTTGTCGATGGCCGAATGTCATATTTTCCAAATTATTGGTAGGTATATTAAATGTTTATTAAAATAGCAACACTGATAACACGCCACCACCCCACTCTGGTTCCGTCTGACGGGGCGTGAACTGAGTGGAGTGGACGGGTTTATAAGCAGAGCTCATCATGCCAAGGCGCTCTTTTCCGTCATCCTGCTACAAGGCCTACAAGTGACTATGTACTCGACGGTATATTGTACTGTAATAATGTAATAATATGTTCAGAGTAATAAATTACTATTTGTAACGTGTGTTTTCTTCAAATATGATAATGAAATATGTATGTATTTTCTTTCCTAATATCTAAAAGTGACATAAAAATATAATCACGTTATAACTTATGGTTGCCATAAACGTCAACGCGAGTAAATAGTGTGAATCTATCAATTTAGTTAATCCAGTCTATTTAGTTTCTTATTTTGCGGGAGGATTTTCCGCGTCTACGAAATACCTTAAGATTAATTATTCGTAATTAATAAAATTAAATTAAATAGATTTTCAGTGATGATACTTTTTGTTTTGAACCTTATTCAATAATTGTTAATTTTGAAATGTTAAATGTTGTGTTTTAAATGTTATTTTTTATAGCAATATCCAGGTAAATAATAATAGATTTTTGCAGTACAAGGTTAGGTGGGTACCTACGTTTTTGATTAGTGATGTCTAATATTATACTAATTTGGATTGTTTTGTGTGAAAAATTAAGAGGTGTCATGACTTCGCGTAAAACTTACATGACCTTAAACGAAGTTATAAGAAGCGCTCTCCCCCATCGACCCTTGCAAAAGTTTAAATTGCTCGCTTCTTTTTTCACTATCTCCCAAATGCACTCACTTTTTCCTATTTAAACTTTTTCGTTTTATTTTAAGCCGTTTTGGACTTGTAGGTACAAGTTTCTTGAGGTTACGTATTAAAAATACTATTATAACTCAGCGGGTAACTGAAACTGAGAGAACTCGGACGCTTCCTTTCAAATTATTCAAACAATTGAAACTTCTTAAATGTTGGTTTGAGTTATTGTTTCATTGTTAATTTTATTCTTTAAAATAAATCAATTTAAAAATTTGTTTTGGTCAGTCTATTCTCGTGCTATAGCAGCAAAGTTTTTTTATGGATCAGTGAGTGTTTTAACAATAATAATTAAAATAAATTAATAAAAGAAGTGATAAACGTAAGGTGCAAAGAAATGTTCCATAGCATGTTTAATTAATTTACTTAAATTATCCCTTCATGTTGAATACGAATATACAATTATGTATAATTACATACCTGTAATAAAATACATATACATAACCGTTAATCAAAATAAATTAGAAATCGTTACTGACTAGCGTTGATCGAACGACAATTTAGTTTGCTCGCACAATCTCTCGAGTAAGGGCACTCGAATTAAGCGCTCACGGATCGAAAGCATTGAGGTTGAGAGACCCCGAACCGTTAATCTCCTTGTGACTGTAAATACTGCGCTATTCTAAAGGCAAATTATTCAGATATTTGTTCAAGATGCGCTCTCATAGACTGCGCTGTTGCTACAACATAGGGTCAAGATCACGTAGGTCACAGTCATGTTCTTGAAGATTTGCTTTAAATTGAAGAAACGACACGTAAATATGTGAATGATATTTGAGATTTAAGAATAACTTAGAAGGTATGAGTTAACTCAAAATCTGCCTGTAGCATCCTATAAATAAATCTATACATATAATAAAATGATAGGAAAGTCAATGTATGTCCGGGATAAACTCAAAAAGTACGAATATTGTTAAGAAGTCGGGTCAGAACATAGGCTATATATTATCACGCTATCACCTACGGGGAACGAGCAGTGAACGCACGCAGACGACGTCGCGGGCAGCAGCTAGTTATGAAATAAATTACGTTTAGGTAATTGAAATAACTCGAAGTCGTAAAGAGTAATAGGAAAAATAATTCATTAGCCTATATTTGAACAGAATACATATTTTATACTTTAGTCTCAGTGCTTCTTATACGTATCCGAACAAAATGATAAAATCCTCTTTCATTAAGGATAAGGATTAGCGATATATATTACTATATTTTATGTTAGCCATACGGTTCGCGGCGATATATCGTATTACTATTAAAATATCGTATCGACGTATCCAACAAACTATGACAAAAAAAATTGTTTATAATTAAATTTAAATGGATCACATTACTTAACTAAAGCTTGAATTTAAAGTTCGTGTAATACCGATTTGCGTTTTATTATGGCACTACCAGTAAGTCAATTGTTTAAAATTATTTTATTGAAGCGGATAATGGAACAAAGTGTAAACAGTGCAATTTATTTGTAAAAACAATAAATAATACTACTAATTTTGTATTTGGCTATATTGTAAACTTCCGATAAAGGCAGGAATGTGAGATAATTTCCTAAGTTTTTTTTTGTTTTTTTAATCAATAATGTATGCTTCCGTATCTATTCGATTTTATCTCAAAAATCCGATCCTTCTCCTACATGGGGAAAGGAGGCCTATGCCCAACAGTGGGATATTACAGAATGATGCGAGATATTATCGATACAAAATGATTCGATAATATCGCGCATCGATACAAACGCATACGATATACTATACAGTACGATAAGATAATTAATTATATCTATACAAATTACTTTTTTGGCCATCCCTAGATTGGTGCTTTATTTTTATTTTATTAACTAGCTGACCCGGCGAACTTCGTACCGCCTAACAGTCGATTCAAATTTGTTTATTATTATTTTTAATACTTATCCTTCCCGGAACCCCTCCTCTAACACTTAATTTATGGTATGGTAATAAAGTTCAAATTGACTTTTAAGTATTATTACGAATCTTTTGTATGGGAATATAGAAAAGTGTTGTTTTTAGATTTTTTCAGGGAATTTTTTAAATTTTTCTCTCCGTAACAACCAGCCTCGTACTTCAAGGAATATCATAAAAAAAGAATTAGCGAAATCGGTTCAGCTGCTCTCGAGATTTGCGCTTAGCAACATATTCAGCGATTCATTTTTATATATATATAGAGATAGAGATAGAGATCTGCTCAACTGCGAAGTGAATTACATAATTTTACGAATAATGAGCGTAGGTAATATATTTCGTGTTACTACAGATTTTTAATTATATAGTATATTTTCTTTTGTTCGTTAAGTAGTATTATTTTCTCTTCTTAAGCATTAAACTTCTTAAAATAAAAAATTTAGCTTAAGGGCTTAATTAGATGTATAAGAAAATAAGATATAAAAACAAAACTGGTGTGCGACCGCGCATAAGATGGCTTAATTATGCACGCATGTTCCGATGTGAAGGTTAAAGTCAATAGTTTTAAACAAACACGCAGACAAAAATAAATTATATGCCTTTTTATTTTTTGTGATCGTAACGATGCAATCATAAGCAACCTTTTTATTAACCGACTTCCAAAAAAGGAGGAGGTTCTCAATTCGTGTGTATTTTTTTATGTAGGTACGCTACCTCAGAACTTTTGACTGGGTGGACCGATTTCGATGATTTTTGTTTTGATCGAAAGGTAGTGTGTGTCATGCGGTCCCACTTAAATTCAATTGTAATCTAACAATAAACAATTTAATGATCAACAATGTAATAATGCGTATTTACTTGACTATTTTTTCGTCGACTTACGTTGTGTTGTTTGCGAGCAAACACATTATATTTCGTGCTCGTTTCATTATTCAAACAATGACAAAATAATGAATTACAATCATACAATAATAAAATAAACAAAAGTAGTTCGCAATAATTGTATTTGCCTTGGGTTTAAATTTATCATTTTTATTCACACAATAAACGGAAGCTTAATGAATTGGTCTGACACGAAATAACGGACACAAAAAATCTATATGCATAAAGAATTCCCTCGGGTACATTAAATACGTTTCAAAGTAAACAGCATAGTTTTGTATCGAGTCACATTTCGCTACAGCTACCTCTGGGCATCAGAACTCGTCGCCATGGCAACGCCCCTGCGGTAAAGCCTAGTATCACGAATTGTTTGAAAATTTCTCCAAACCCGTCCGATATTTAATCCGAATTAAAACAATAAAATAACTCAATACAAGTTGTTTCGAAAGCCCGTTTATGGGTCCCGTTAAAATACTTTCCGTGTATGACAATGCAATTGTTTTTATGTTATCCCGTCGTATCACGTGAAAATATTTTTATATCTAAAGCGTGTTGGCGCCACGTATGTAAAATAATAAACTGCATTGAATACTTACGATCCGTTGATAAAATACAAGGAATTAAAAACAAACTACTTACTATCTACCTACCTTACTTTATTTTTATATCGATGCAACTAATTTATTCATTCATAAACACTTTATCCATAGGTATTAAATGTATTTTTGGCTTAAAAACACGTTTTAAATATAAATTTCAAATATTTTACAGTTTGATGACTAAATTACATTATTATAATTATTTATTTATTATTTAAATAAAACTATTATTATGTGACATCTCTCTGTCTAATGTTACGGTTAATTTCCAAAAATTACTTCCTTTCAATTAAAACTAACGCGATCCCCTTTCGTCGAAACCTTTTAATCTTAATACAGAACCTAAGCATCGCTATCATCAGGACACCAGTAACATTAAAGCAGCATAGAACTAGGGTCGGTAATTGCTCGTTAAGCTCCATGGACCATGCAGCCGCAGTGTTAAGCTGCGTCTATACCATGCGAGTAACAATTTTTAATCACACACGTACCAGACAGAATGTCCGTTCTCTGTTAATTTTTTTTAATGAAGGCAGTTCGTCTTATTTTACATGAAACAGGTAAACCACGCTAGGTAAACCAGATGGTAGCAGCTTTAAATTCGAGATAGTTCTGCTGAGTTTTCGAGAGAATCAATTCGAATTAATGAGTATCTTATAAATTCAACTCATCTTCTTGGTAGTGAAGACTGTGAAGAGTAAGCAAGAAAGCCCAAATATTTAAAAATGTAAAACAGATATACTCGTATGTATTCGCCAAGTATAAGTAAAACAATGTGACGCGTTAAAGTTTTAATCTTCTATCATGAAGAGGCATTAGTCCAGTAATTATATTTTTACAGATTCAGCCTGTAATATCCCACTGTTGGGATAGGCCTCTTCCCCATGTAGGATAAGGATCGGAGCTTAATCCACCACGCTGATCCAATGCGGGTTGGCGGATATATTCCCTACTATGAGTAATGATCGCTATCAGGTATACATGATAACTACCGGTACCGACGGCTTAACGTGCTCTCCGAGGCACGGTATTTTTACAGGCATAATTTTATTATTTTCTCTTTGAAATACAGTTGGGTACTGTATTTATATTTGAGCAATTGCTGTTTTAGTATCCTTTATATTTATTGTAGCTTCCTAAAAACCAAATTTTTTTTATTATATCCAAAATGACAAGGTAGAACTTACTCAATATGATTGTAAAATCGGAAACAATAATACTCAACATTTGTAAATTATTTTATTGTAACGAGAATCGTTACAATAAAATAATTGAGTGTTTACGATTATATATACTAATAAAGTCCAGTTATTCGTTATATTACGTTGGTTCTCGCTTGTATGAACCAAGCACATATCGAGGGGACGAAATGTACTCGAAACAACTGCACGGTACGAGGATACTACGGGTGTAGTACATCAGGACGATTGTTATTGATATGTCGATTCCAATGCCACTTGCCACGAGAACTCGAATTCGAGTCCGAATGAAATCGATTCGATTTAAGTGAACTATTTACTCGAAATTGAACGGGAATTGATCAAACACATCGGTCAAGGGTTTATAAAAGAGTTCGCATTTATTGTATCGAGATAGAGTTGAAAGGTGTGATTTAATTAATGCAAACCACTATATTTTTGATAACGTCTTCAATCATTTTGTTGTATTTCACTTCTTTTATATAAAAATAGTACAAGCTTACTCACATACACATTGCTTACAAATGACATAAATTGAGAGCTGACAATAAAATGTGCAGTCGAGACATTGGCTCACTCTTATGAGGGTTTTGTTACTTACTTACTCTGTTTACTTAATTATAACTTGATACAGTAGCAAAAGCAACTCAATTCACATCACTAATTCAAAATGACATGTAAAAGCTTTGATCGCTTAGATGCAATAAATATTGTTACATACTCTACTTTGAAGACGCAAAACACATCATGTCAGGCTGTCACGTACCGTTAGACACATACGGGTCGTCGTAAATCGATGCAATGGTAATTGGAAGGAAAAGTTTCAGTATTTCAGTGAATTTGCTACGACTGCAATCAGCATAACTTGTACAGGTATGTGTTACGACGTGTCTGACAAAACAAAATTAGCATACAATATTGTATTAATTTAATGTTAAGAAGAGCATATTAGCTGTCAGTTTTAATGCGGTGAAATGTTTATCTTAATTTGTCCTACAAAAAGTCCGCGACAGCATAATATGTCTATCTTTTATGATTAATCCATTATCGCCAAAAGAGTGAACCGTAAGTACAATAAAAATCTATACTAATATAATAAAGCTGAAGAGTTTGTTTGATTGTTTGTTTGTTTGTTTGTTTGTTTGTTTGTTTGTTTGTTTGTTTGTTTGAACGCGCTAATCTCAGGATCTACTGGTCCGATTTGAAAAATTCTTTCGGTGTTAGATAGCCCATTTATCGAGGAAGGATATAGGCTATATATCATCACGCTAAGACCAATAGGAGCGGAGTTCACGCCGACGAAGTCGCGCGCAGAAGCTAGTTGATAATATATTTCTAATGCACATTTGGTAGTAACAAATTGATGTTTATATCGCAGAACTAATTTTGATGAATTTTGGTATAAAGATAGATATTGAGAAGCTACTCGAAGTACTTACTAATCCTGCGCAGATGAAGTAGAGGGTACCAGCGTGGTACCAGCTAGTAATATATAATAGCAAATATACATTAACACTTGGAACTCTATACCTATTTTTTCTAGGTTTGTAAATTAAATATTTCCTAGACTCCCGCACCAAAACCTGCATCGGGGTTAGCGACTTTATAATACCATCTACATTTTTACATCTTAAAGATTGCATCCGATTTTTTTTAGGAACCTTACAAAAACCTTGTTAACTTACATATTTTACTACAATCTCTGTTAATATGGTACAAACTTATCGTCTGATGAAACTGTTGCGATAAAAAGTATTAAACTTAAAAAGTTCTCAACATTCAAATTCTTTCAGACAAAATTACAGTAGAAATTCCTGCACATTCAAATAGAATAACATTTTACTTAAACAATAAACAACTTCATTTAAGCGTCCAGGCTTTTGTGGCTCACGAATACGGTAACGATTTGTGTGTCAAAACCCTAAACGCTAAGAAACTTGAAGTTTGCATAAGAGCGAGGCATTGCTTCAATAATGCAGTGCTTGACTTGAGAGTCTCAAGGGCCCTCTGCCACAGCTGTTGCGGCCTACAGAGTACAGCTGCGCCTCGTCACAGATTAAAAAGAAATACACGCGATCATTGTGCAAACAAATGTCTGCGATACTGTTTAGATGGGACCAAAAAAATACTTGCTTTGCTCTTATGTAAACCTTGTGGTTTGTGTTTTTTCCACTTGCTTTATAACTGTTTATTATATAAGAACCCTCATAAATTAAAATGCTATAGAAATGTATAATAAGTTAATAAACACATGTGTTGTAAGAATATTTTTAAAGAATGTTCTAGCAAAAAATTGCACATAAATCAAATAATCATAGATTATTTTAGGACATGATGGTCTAAGATCCGGAATATAACAAAATCTTCCCTCATCTGTTAATTAGATGAAACAATTTTTTATAGGCTGATTTCAATATTGTGAATTTATAAAAACAACCTCTGCCACCATAAGCCTGCTGCAAATAATAACACTTAAAAAAATTTTTTTTTTTCTTCTAATAAATCTTTTCCCTCTCATGTTAATTACATGTAGTAAGCTAAAACCGTCAATATTTTACATTATATACCTGACTGTAGTAGGCAGCCATCTCTATGATTGCTACACTTATCTGCAGCCAGGTCAGTAACCTCAGTCAGAGTAACCTGGCTGCAGGTAAGTATAGCAATCATAGAGATGGGTGCCTACACAGTCAGGTATATAATGTAAAATATTGACGGTTTTAGCTTACTACATGTAATTAACATGAGAGGGAAAAGCTAAAAAAAAAAAAAAAATTGCATCAGGCTTATGGTGGCAGAGGTTGTTTTTATAAACTCACAATATTTAAATAAGCCTATAAAAAATTGTTTCATCTAATTTACAGATGAGGGAAGATTTACCTTCTCGGATCTTAGACCATGAGTTAAAAAACGAAGTCGGTTGGAACTTGGAAGTAGGTCCGACAAATGTCGCGCCATACGACCGACACGCGAGCCGCGGAATGGATAATGTCAACGAACAAATAGACAAAACAAGCATTGTATCTATGCATAATGGGTGTGGAACTTGTCCAAACGTCCAAAGTGCCTGTTTTCATACGTTTGGAATTTTGAAAACAATGTTGACCGTGCTAACAGTTGACACCTGCCGGACAACCAGACGGGGCGCTAATATCATTCAGTGATAATTTTTCTTTCAACTTGAACTAGCTGAATCTAACCGGTTTTTCAAGAAAGTCCAGGAATCGTAAAACAAAACTTAACTTTTAATATGTGTACAAGTATTCTGTGTATCTATTATGAATTAGACATTTATAAAAAGTCCTGGCTTAAAGCAATGTCACATAAGCAACCTATAGGTATACTAATTAACATAATTAAACAAGAAAAAGGAACAAAAATATTTTAATGACATGAAAAATAAACAAAAAATGCGTTCTTGATGAATTTATATCGTTCCTAACATTGACCAAAACGATGTATATTTTTATCGACGAATTATTTTATGGGCGCCTTATTCAGCCTCCAAAATGATTTATTATAGCAAGAAATTAAAATAAATTGGAAGCAATTTACTATTCCGACTAATATCTTCCAGAATCCTTGATCCAATCCAGTTTCAGAGTCTATTTTAACTTCAAAGTTCTATGAGATTTCACACCGAAACCGTCAATGAATTACTCGGGATTAGACTAAAAGTTATGACGTAGTCCTGCGGTAGGTCGTACAGAACGTTCCGTGAACCGCTAATCCGAAACATGTGCGACAAAAAAATTGACAAAGATAAGGGACGATTTCCAGAACTTGCAACGTGAACTAAAAAAAGACCATAGGATCAGCGCATGGATTGACAATGACAACCGCTTAAGAGCCGACTTTATTTATTTGTACAAGTATTTCCTTTTAGCGACGTTGCCGTGAGAGACGAAACAAGGATCTTTTAGATAAGTGTTATTCGACCGAGACGAGCTATATTACGGTAATAACTTTAGACCCAACGAGCGCGACTATTACGAGTACGAGGACAATGAATTAAATTAAAAAAACATGTTTACACTTTCGTGCCCATTTCTTTTACAAAATTATACCTATACTTTATATCTTGTACCTACAATTATGTTCCTTTTCGTTATTTGTGGATCGTGTAGGTAAGCTAATTTCTATTTTCTAATGTGAGTTAATGCGTAAAAAATCTCTTAGAATGCCGACTCCATTACAATCCATTTATTGGTTCTCGAAATATGCGCAAAAACAGACGAAAAGAAAGACAGAGAAAAGATTTTGAAAGTATATTTTTTACTCCCTATAGAAATGTCTTTGATACCTACTTTGCTTCTTTATAGACCTACGTCTTATTCCTTCAATGTTTCAATCAATCTCATTTAGTCCAATAAATCTCTCCAAAAAGACTTATAAGTGTTCCAATCAAAGATAACTAATATATTTTTATCATTTTAATTCTAATATCATACCTAAATATAAACGTTTGATACATTTATATAGGCATATTTTATACGTATAACGTAGACAACCCTTTTATGACGATGAACTAAATAAAAAAGTCATTACCATTAAAAATTAGATATACGACGTATGTATCCGATTTCAGTACTGTTTTGCATGTATTTTGTTCGACGCTGTAATTTAATGAGGCAAGATTCATAGTTCAACGGCCGCATAAAGCGTAATAGTTTTCGAATCGAGGAGGGCACCACAAAACTATCGAATGTGTAATTGAGTCGTCGTGAGTCACTCGGGCGGGCGCACATCTGCCGCGTAACACACTGGCATGGCGCTTCACGGTATCATACTAGCTTCAAAAAAGTAATTAATCTTTTAAAATTCCTTAGAAAATTATTTTTTCTTTTTTCCTTTAAAAGTTCCTTTAATTCCTTTAAAATTTTAAATCCTTAAAAAAACTAAATTGAAATCGCTTCATCCGTTCGCGCGCTACGGTGCCACAGACAGACACACAGACAGACAGACAGACACGTCAAACTTATAACACCCCTCTTTTTGCGTCGGGGGTTAAAAAACTAAAAACATTGTATGAAATATTTATACACGTGTACGATATACCTACCTATTAATAACGAGAATTTATACAACAAGTGAAACTCAAAAAAGCTTTATTTTTAACATAATAAAACAAATGAAATTTAACATAATAAAATAATTCATTAATTACCCACATCTCATAATCATTTATTTTAATATTTTAGCCAACTACATACATCGCCGCTTGATCACCTACTTACTCCCTTTGGTATGCTCAGTTCCGGTACTTTTTGTTTAGCCCCTCGGCGACCTCGCCGGTGTATTATTTAGCGAAAACTAAGGGACTTATTTAATGGACTACGTTCTACAAAACTAGGGGAGTAAAAGATTAGATTTCTTATCGAACAAAAAAATCTAGTCACGGAGAGTATGCGGACAATTAAGTATGAACAAATTGTATTGATTAACGACACACAATGCGTGAATTCTTGTAGGGTTGGGTCTTTACTTCTTTTTAATATAACCTGTTATTTTAAATGTAAGCTGCATCGATTTTGACGTAACTTTTCTCATAATATACATAGGTACACATCAGACTAGTCATAGCTAACCTTATAATGAATTACTTAGCTAAAATTATGGCTTAAGTTGTACTGTTGAATTAAATTACTTCATAAAATTTAATTATGAAATAGGCTTTGTTGATATGTACTTACCTAGTTATTATTTCAAAACACCAGGTAATATTTTGTAACTAAATAGTTACTAAGGAGTTTTTCACAATATAAATAACAAGAGTATTAGAGTATATTAATGTACAAAAGTGAACTTTTTTTTAACAATATATAGTGAACATTTTCTAAACTTAAAGATTAAACGTAGCTATTACGTTATTAAATATAGTTACTTAGTTTTCGACACTATTAACACAATTGACTTACTTTTACTCACAATGTAATTAAAATCAATTAAACATCCTCAACTTTACAAATGATGCTATCATTCCTAAGACCCACATACTCGAAAAAGATCCATCAAAAATTAAAATAAATGCAAACCACAGAAATTCAATCCATTATAATTCGTTGCGTTAGAATTTACGCCATGCGGGTTATGGGAGTGGTTATTATGACCATTATACGCCTACACCGTTGTTCTTACTCAGAACCTATAAAACCATGCCTAATAAACTAATCGCCACCATGAGTGATATGGTGATCAGGGGATTATGGTTAATGAATCGAGATGAACTTGTTGATAAAAAATTCGTTTAATTGTTGTACAAATATTGTCTGTACTTAATAAATAAAAGGGGGTGTATCATTTAACGTAGTAGCTTATAGTCAGTTCTTATTTCTGATAAAGAAAGTATTCGCGGTAGATTACTATATCCTTAGAAACAAAACAAATTTTCTTCAGTCAAAAAATTATGTAATCCACAAAAGTGGATTACATAATTTTTTCAATCAATTCAATTTTTCATTTAATTTTTTTCATTCAATTCAATACAATAAGAAAAATGCTTATTGTATTGTTTTTAACTATCTGGTAAAACGTAGTGGTTATATACTCTTTGCTATCTGGTGCTCTTTGTAGACATTACGACTGTCAACAATGAGAGTTAGATTTAGATAATAAAAAAGGTTTTGTATACAATATAGGTATTTTTTTAAAGTCATGTATGCAGCATCTGTCATAGCATTAAAACACGATCGTTGTCACCTTCTACAAAAGATTTTTTGTCCAAAAAATACATAAAGAATTCTTATGACAAAACAGTTATGGCGTGTCACAGGAAATAATGAACTAGAATGCATTCTATCCCTCTATGACATTGATATAGGTGTAAAATATACACCTAATAGTGTCAATGTTATTTATGAACCTTATAAACTTAGGGGTAAGGATGATAATAAAACTAAGAATTTTGTTAAATGCAGTCCCAAAGGAATAAATTATAGTTTCTGATAAATATCTTTTAGCCGGTCTACCCGCAGATTTGTCCCCTCGGAGCAACAATGGCAAAATAAATGCCGCTGAAGAGTGATAATCAAATTAACTCCAGCATTAAATAGGAACGAAGAATGTCACAGAGAGTTTTTCAAGTAACCGTTGGTTCTTATCGAATTATCCGACGTAACAAGTCACTTGAGTAGAATTAATAAGCTGGGAGTTTTGTCATTACGACATTAGAATTAAAAGCATTTAAAGCACCCTTCACTGTTACACTGTGTTTTGTTTTAAATCGTGAACTTAATTATTAAACTGTAAGACTAAGTATTACGAAGATTTCAATGTCCTTGCAAATTAGATCTTAAGACTATCTAATGCTCAATTTCATGTATTAGATAATCGAATCTTTGGAATTTACGTCCCTGGACAATCTGCAGGTATATAATTAAATAATAGTAACATTTTAAAGTACTTTTGCTCTTAAATATAAACCCACGAAAAGTTAAGGTACGAAAGCAAGATTTTAATTCAAATAAAGTGCAATGAGTCCCAATGGACAAGTACCATTATGAACATAAGCGTTAAACAGTTCAACGGAATGGTTCATAAAGATGACGATGCGCACAACAATGACGCCGAGGACATTCGGAGCCAGTTTTATTTTAGTGTGCAGTAAACCCGCCTACGACATGACGCTCATGATATTCTGACCTCCGCCCTCCATCTTACACTTTATTGGCATCTACGGACCTCGAGCCATAAACAATTCTTTAATCTATTTGCAGTTGGGGTTTACTTGGATTTGATTCTTTTTATTATAAGGATTATAGAAGAATATTGAAAATATAAAAGTATACGTGAGTTTTTTTTCTTATTTCGTAATCAATAAAAAAATAGGTAAGTTTACTTATATGCGAACAATATTGGACATTTTTGTATTAGTTACTTTAAAAAATCTAATTAAACCTATAGGTGTACCAATTCTTCAATTACATTAGGGTAAGCTTAGAATAATAAAATATGGGTTATTAAAAAATATTAAGTTAGAAATGTTACAATCGTACCACTCTCATATTAATAGAACCAAAATAATGAAACAGTTTTTAATGTTTTCATCATCATCATCATCATCACTTCAGCCTATCGCAGTCCATTACTGGACATAGGCCTCCACGAGTTGGCGACAAAAATGGCGTGAACTCTTGTGTTTTGTCCATAGTCACCACGCTGGGCAGGCTGGGTTGGTGACCGCAGGGCTGGCTTTGTCACACCGAAGACGCTGCTGCCCATCTTCGGCCTGTGTATTTGAAAGCCAGCAGTTGGACGGTTATCCCGCCATCGTCGGTCGGCTTTTTAAGTTCCAAGGTGGTAGAGGAACTGTGCGTTGTAAGAGGCGACTAAGGGATAACCCTTAGTCGCCTCTTACAACACCCACGGAACGTGAGGGGGTGGCTATATTTTTTACTACCGTAACCATACAGCAATTTTAATGTTTTAAAAAGTTATTTATTTTCAAATCATAAAATTGACATTTGAAAAAAAAACCGTTTTCAATTCAAAAACAAGAACAAGCACTCCAACAAATGTATAGGTTAAATTATTCCAAAAACGCAAACATAACCAATACCTACTGGAATATACCCACCAATACACTTTTAATAGCGATTCCTGATCGGACAAATCTGAAATGCATTTTTCTGATTCTACCGGGTCAATTTTAAGTACTGAACCCCCCGCAATGCAGTTGTTATGCTTTGGCCACAATCCAGAAACGAGATTGTATATAATATTATAAAAGCATTCATGAAATCTTTTAAATGAGATTGCAAGAAAATATTAAAGATTAAAGTTATATTAAGGATACGACCGAGCTCTGGTCTGGTTTAAAAATTCAAATTAGAATATAAAATTTTTCATAACTTCGTATTGGCAACTTCGCAAAAGACATAAAATTAACAAACATATGCTGAAACATATTCAGCACAAAGTTTTTATTAAACTGTGCTTACATTGAAGCTCTGTATGAATCACAAAAGTCGGCAAACAATGTTCAGTTACGGCCGCATGTCAATTACAGATCTGTCCTCATTGATATTATTCATATCCATAATGCGCCCAATTTGTCTTATGGTTAGCATGAAGGAGGTAACTTAAATATCATTACTAATACCGTCATACAGAAGCGGTGGTTTATTGCCCGGAGTCGTTTAGCTTGTTTAGTTTTATTGGCCTTAAGCCGTTTATCGTATTAAGTCACTCCATTTGTTACATTATCTTACTTTCCGTAGGGCGTTATGATAAACTGAACACTTTAAAAAGTCATTAAACTTCCTTTGACTAAGCTCCAATGAAAGTTAAAAAACTTATTCATATAGTTAAGTTCGTTCATTCCGTTTGTATAAACACATCCCGAAACGAAAACAATTAATTTCCAAAATCGCATCAATTAATTTTGATAGTAGGTATATATTTGGTAAGTATTTGCCAAGAATACCAGTGTCAACGGTTCATAACTAATTGATAACGGACAGGCATCGCGCCAAATGCACGTGACACAAAATCAATAATCCAATGATGGATGAAGCAGAATTTTAATTAAGCTCACATCACCCTGTTAGTCGACAAAATGAGCTTATAATGGCGAACATCGTATACGGATGTTATCTACCTAGCCTTTACTCACAATAAACACTAATCAGGAATCTTTGCGTGACAGTATTATATAGTAAAGGAGAAAATTGCGCGTCGTAATCCAGTGTAAATTAATATAGTTCACAGGTCAGTCTCGTAATATAGTAAAAGTGGGAGAGACGCCATACTTTTTGTAGAAATTAGTAATAAATATATAAAATGTGATATATTTAAATCGTTTAATTTTTATCTTAAAGGTACACTAATAGTATTTATTATAATTAAATGTTTTTGACTTTGAACATAAAAATAAAAATTATATAAAATAAAATAATCAAGTCGGCAAGTGGCCATCTCTCGCACATAGTGTGGGAGAGATGCCATACATGCAGCTATCATGAATTTTTTAAATTCTTTTTGCGAAGTATATCTCTTCCACAATTATTACAATTAGGAGAGTACATTGTGCATGATTCATGAAGCCATTTTAGGCATGAAGAACCCTTAATCCAATCTGTTTTCTTCTTTGTTATGTAATATCTTTCCCAGCACTCAGTGCACACGTTATTGTCATCTTCAATTGGGTTGGATGCAATTTGTTGAGAAGTTGTGGACGCTGATATTGTAGCAGCCAGCTTACGTTTTTTAGCTGTTCATTGTGGTATTGCCTACAGTTGCAGCTTTCCCCCAAGCTTGCCCTATTAAAGACCCAACCTGCAGTCTTGGGATCGTTCTGTTTTTGTTTCTTAACATCCATGCATTGGCATTGGTTTCAAAAAACTGCGATCCAGAGGTTGAAGAGCCTGTGACGTATGACTTGCAAGCATATAATAATAACGTCATTTTCATTTGCTAAGTACATAAGATCTAATGGAATGGGAGGTGTGGCCATCTAAAATCAAAATTTGTTTTGCCTGTCTTCGGTTTTTTTTTGTAAAAATTGTTCTTTAGATTTTCTTCTGTCCATTGCCCTCTGGCCACTTTATTAGTTCTTACATATTTTCTTGGCATCCTTTAAACACTAAAAATACGCAATATAATAGATAACAATTACAACCTTGCAAAGTATGGCGTCTCACCTCATTTAGTGGGAGAGACGCCATACAGCTAAAAATATTTAGGTATTAACAGATATGTCAAAATTATAATTTAAATAAGTTAAGAACAAACAAAATAACAAAATAAAATCAATTATTACCTGGCTGAGTCTTTATTTTAAGTGCAATATTCACTGGAGCCGCATTCACACAAAATTTTCGTCGAAAAAATTGAGCATCAACATCGAATTTCGTCTACTATCACGTCCTGCTCGAGCGCAGCGGAAAATGTCCTAACACGATTCACTGACGGCCATATGACTGTGATAACACAGTGAGAAATGTAGACGTCTCTTACCCACATAGTGAATTAGCGATAGTATGGCGTCTCTCCTCATATGGCGTCTCTCCCACTTTTACCCTATATTATTCTTATTATCACTTTTAAAAAATATTATCCGAGTACATAAAAATAAATCTATATACATATAATAAAATGGTAGAAAAGTCAAAACTGTACATTGAATATTTTTTTAAAAGAATACTTGGAGTGTGATCTACAATCGATACCGAAGCCAAAAATATACTTTTTAGAATTTTTGTCTGTTTGTCTGTTTATCTGTTTGTCTGTTTGTCTGTATGTATGTCCGGGATAAACTCAAAAAGTACTGCATGGATTTACTTCAAATTTGGCACGAATATTGTTAAGAAGTCGGGTCAGAACATAGGCTATATATTATCACGCTATCACCTACGGGGAACGAGCAGTGAACCTTTATTTCTTCAAATGTATGTCCGGGATAAACTCAAAAAGTACTGCATGGATTTACTTCAAATTTGGCACGAATATTATTAAGAAGTCGGGTCAGAACATAGGCTACATATTATCACGCTATCACCTACGGGGAACGAGCAGTGAACGCACGCAGACGACGTCGCGGGCAGCAGCTAGTAAATAAATAAAAATTCCGACCGTCAATCATGTTGACGTTGTTTCAAAATTAAAGCCGTCGTATAATTTTAATAATTAATTAATTTACAAAAACAAAACCCATAATAATTTTTTTAGTTGTGGATGCCGGTAGAACAAGCAATCCATACTAATATTATAAATGCGAAAGTATCTCTGTCTGTCTGTCTGTCTGTCTGTCGCGCAATCACGCCAAAACTACTGAACAGATTTAAATAAAATTTGGTATACAGATAGTCTAGAGTCTGAGAAAGGACATAGGCTACTTTTTAATGCGAATAAAAGGGTGTAAGGGGTTGAAAGGTGGGAATGAAAATTTGTATGGAACTAAGTTCGTGTTTCGTAACTGTCAAACATTTAATGTTCATCCCGTCGATATGGTAAACTCTCCGATAAAATTAAAGAACGTATTTAAATAAAGGTTTCGAATCGACAACATATATCCACAATATACGGATAATGGCGAATTTTACATTTTAAAAATGTATAATAATGTCAGTAATGAAAACGGATTGACATAATCAATGGACATAGTATAATATATTGGTTGTCAAATATAAAACGTAGTGGTTATATACTCTTTGGTCAAATATTTATGCGTGCGTTCAGAAATTTATTTAGTGTAAACTAAGGAAAATATATCAACCTAATTAAATCTTATACTATTAAAAAAAGGAAAGCATTTTTTTCCCTCAATTCAACGCAGGTGAAACCGCGGGGCACAGCTAGTAAATAATATAACTATTTTATTTGATGATTAAGAGAACAATTTTACTGGTTCATTGACATAAAAAGGGGTCGATATGAGATCGTTTCTTCGTTACTAAATATAGAATTGAGATGACTGAAAGCGAAAATACAGGGTGCAACGAATTCCGTTAACGCCCAAGTATCGCCCCCTGTGAGGCGAATGAATAACCATGAAATTACTCGTAAAACTTGCATTAGTGAGGCAGTTTGTGATTTCCCATAGTCCATGTGTTTCACTCGTAAATTCATGCCATGAATGCATTTTTATATCGTTAAGTATCGGATTACTTAAGAATAGGTAAGGATGTAGACAAAAATCAAATTATTTATATTTAAATACTACCTCGAGTTAATAAATATTGTGTACCCTATCCTATACACAGATCACCCCCTATTCGAATACCTATCTTCAACTTATTCTTTTATTAATAACTTTGCCAGTGAACGACATCACTCTCTCAACCACTTTTATTAATAAAAGTTTAGTATGACACAACATTTTCTGCATCATAAAAATCTAAATTCAGATTATCAACAGCTCTCACTGTTAATTAATGCTATTAATCTTTAATATCTCACATCAATACTAAAAATAAAAGCAAATAAATATATCAGTATCTGACACGAATACAATATTTTGTCAGGTAACAAAAACATCAATAAAAACTTTACATTTTAATTTTTTAAAGCTATAGGTTACGTTTTTAATTGAAAAGAACAATCAATTGCCGATGAAATCTAATTAAAATAACACCAACATTTAAAATCTATATCGATAGCCGTCATCTGTAATTGGACGATGTATTTTTCATTATACGTTTCGGCATCTTGACTGTCAACCGTTTTACAGTCCAATGGTTACACAGAAGACTGGCCACCGTGACATGATGAGGTGTCACCTCCGGATGACAAACGATACGCCACCTCGCGCGGCAAATGAGAAATCTAATTCTTGAATCCCGCTACTTCCTTTATCGAATAACTAGCGTTACCTACGTAAGATGAGGAAGACGTCAAATGTTACATAAGATATTTGTTTTGACGTTGACTAATAAAATTACAGTATTATGAATATAATTATGTTAGAAAATAGTATCAGGCCTATGTTCGTACATGAGAGATATTTGGAAAAAAATAATTAATTATAGGAATCATTATGAAAGTAACAGCCAGAACAATAAGTTAAAATTTTTGTTTGTACAAACTTTGGTTACGCCTCTTAGGAATGAAAATAATACTCGAACCAATATTATAGTAACTTTAACGAAGGAAATTCCATGAATGCAAAGTCTTCAATAAAAGCTACCTATATAAGTACTAATTATTTACAACACAAAACAAAACAATACAATACAAACAAGGACTAACATAACTAACAAAAAACAAGGATTACAAAGAAATTTTGCCAAAACTAAAAAAAAATATTGTCAAAAATTAAAACCTTTAATAAAAAAAAAATATCAAGAAATCTTAATTCATATACTTAATTTTTACACATTGAGTACAAAACGTTCGTGTTTATGTTTGTATTCCAACATATAACAAGGCAACATGAGTACCGATGAATTCATAACTTCCGTTGTGGACGGGTATAAAGCATCGTAAACCTGCATTGTTCAAGAATGCGATTATAATAAAATATCTTTATTGTGTAACTGAGTAGAATAGTATAATGAAAGGCATCAGTTACATTGATATAGATAACTGAGATTTTGTATGACTCTTTAATGTAAAGAACAAACATGCAATTTGAGATTTGAGAGAGAGAGATTTTGAATAATTGGTGTAGTTTATTTTTAATATATGCTTAATTAGAATATTTTTATTAAATAAAACAGCTTTAATTAGCACTTTGTCAAATCTAACACAATTTTAAGTTTCCTATCTTAAGAACAGGCGATCGAGTGTAAAAGGTTTACAGTAACGATACGATTCAGACTGTAACATCCCACAGCTGGGCATAAGCCTCTTTCTCCATGTAGGAGCAGGATTGGAGCTTAACTCACCACGCTGCTCCACTGCGGGTTGGCGGATAAAAAGGTTTACCTTTTCTTAATAAAGCTCTAATCTCATTCCTAATCTAATGAAATATTTTGACTCTCAAACTATCTCCTATATCTATAATAAACTAAGAAAAACAAAATTAAGCTATTATCAATGACTGTAAAGAATTAACTTCACCTGAGAAATACACATTTTTATCAGAGAAAATACTGCAACAGAAATACAATTATGAATTAATAATTTAATTTACGCGTTAATATTATAAAGTAGATACCTACCCTCCGATTAATATTATTCAATACCCTTATTAAGCTGTTCACACAGTCGTTCATTATTTTAGGACCTTTTGAGAACAAAGAATATGTTGTTTTGTGCCAATTTTGTGCCATTCATACGAAGCTATTTTACAGTTAGTTAGCTGGACAATATTTTGCGGTACATTCAAAGCATCTGGCTTAACTAATTTTAGAATATAAAAAGGCGATAGAATTAGCAGACTGCTCTTAAGGTTCCGCGTTGGTCTGTAATTTATCGCTTACCTACCTACTCAATAAAATACTTTTATATTCAAGTTTTAATTTTTGTAAAACGCTATTTGATATTCAAAAGTTTAGTGACAGTAAAGAATTTAAGCGGTACTAAATTTAAGAAATCCGCTCCGCTCGCGAGTCGTTACTTTGCAGAATGCAAGGCATAGACGGCAATGAACTTTTTCAAGTGCTCAGTCTGAAAGCCGTCCTTGCATTCATAATAAAAAGCTTGAGAAGGAATATGCACGACGGTCATACTTCCTCACAAAATAGTTTTAGGTATCTACTTCGAAACTTATATTAAAATATTTTTGACAACTTTACGAAGGATTTATTACGTATCAATCGTAGATTATTAATTTAGGGGACCCATCAATAGTCGGTAAATAATACAGTGGCATTAGATATGAGTATCTATGAAATTTAATTAATACCATCCACTTGCATGTCTATTCCGCCCGCTGCCATGAGCCATCAAACGAGACAAAGCCATAAACTGTGTCAAATTAAAAACCCTTTGAACCCGCCGTGAACATAATCGTGTACTAAAATAAAAAGATCGTTACGAATTGGAGACATGTGTCCACATGTTACTAAGAGACAAACCGTGTATAATGTGATAAACTATAGCTTCGTACCGTTGAGACGGCTTTTAATTACAGTCTTTTGAGATCTTGCTCTTATTTTTACACCGCATAGTGCTGACTTAAAAAGTGTAGGTAGGGTGTTTTGAAATAGATCGTGATTGTTTTTCTAATAGTTCTTTTATCTTCACCTTAAAATGGAAACAGCTTAATAAAAAATAATGACAGTTTAAAAAACTAAGCGACGGTCGTTATGTTACAAATAATAATAAATAGTAGGTAGACTGGTAAAATACATATCGAAATAGAAAAAGTACCTAATTCTGATTTTCGTTTCCCATTCGATATTATGTAAATATGTACTTAACTGTTTAATTAAACAGAGTTTATTTTAATAACTAGCTTCTGCTCTCGATTTCGTCCGCGTGGAATAGGAACAATTCTATCATACCTAAATGACTCTTTCGAAACATTAACTGTTTACGCAGCGCACGCAGCGGAAGCTCTCAAAAATACCCCGATTTTGAAACATTCTGCATAGGTGCTCCGGTCCTATTGGTCTTAGCGTGATGATATATAACCTATAGCCTTCCTCGATAAATGGACTATCTAACGCTGAAATAATTTTTGAAATCGAACCATTAGTTCCTGAGATTAGCGCGTTCAAACAAACAAACTCTTCAGCTTTATAATATTATACTAGCTTCTGCGCGCGACTTCGTCGGCGTTGACTCCGCTCCTATTAGGCTTAGCGTGACGATACATAGCCTATAGCTTTCCTCGATAAATGGGCTATCTAACAGTGAAAGAATTTTTCAAATCGGCCTAGTAGTTCCAGAGATTACCGCGTTCAAACAAACAAACAACCAAACAAACAAACTCTTCATCTTTATATATTAGTATAGATAAGTATAGATAAAACAATAAATGTATATTGATGAACAACATAATAATTATAATTATGACGTATATGTATTATAAAGAACTCAATCGGAAAAATATCTGCCATCGTTGAATCACGCTTCAGCCTGTAATTTCCCACAGCTGGGATTCTTTCCCCATGTAGGGAAGGATCAGAGCTTAATCCACCACACTACACCAATGCGGGTTGGCGAATATATTCCCTACTATGAGTAACAGTCGCTATCAGGTGTACCTGATAACAACCGGGACCGACGGCTTAACGTACTCTACGAGGCACGGTGGGGAGACCCACAAGGACTGCACAAACACCTAGAAACCACCACGTACCATCTGCATGGCCAATACAAATGTTTGTCATGTACGTATCTATCTACCTACTACTATTAAAGTTTAAGAAAAAAACCGACAGACAAATTAAAATTTTTCAAAAACGGACTCTACTAGAGGGCTCCCATATTTTTTCGGCCATCAATAATAACCGGTGTCATTGTAAAGAAGTTTTACTTCAGTCGTGTGGTCTAAATCTAAAGCACACTCGTTCTTATAATAAGCTCTACTACCCCTGCAAAGCTGGGGCAAGTCGTTCTACCTATGAGCAGGTATATGTAGAGGAGAGTAACCAAATATGGGCTACCATTTTGTTTTTGCCTCAAAAATAAAAAACTATTGAAAAATTAACCATTTATTGACGTCAAAATAATCACTCATACATTTTTAAAGAGTAAGTAACAATCTTATTTTCTTAATATTATAATATATTATTAAATTGAGCATTAAACAAAATATCAAAATAGACGCTAAATATGGAACAGGTACTCAAATATGGGCTACAAATAGAAACTTATAATATCTTGTACGAAAATAACAATTATAAATTATTGTCTTATAAGAGATCAAATAACTTTGGTAGATGGAAGAAATCACATAATTTATTTACAAAAATCACATATACAGGTGCCAAACTCTGGCCCAGCACAGTCATTCTGTGCCCAGAGCTTACACATTAAACATCTAACCCACAGTTCTCCTGCTGCGTTTTCGGAAAAAAGTTCCTGACAAAACATACACGCTGCATCGGCAGTGTCGGGAGCCTCTCTTCCCATAGGGGCATCTGGTTCACTATCTGAATCGAATTGGATATCTTCTTAACCTTCTCTTTCGTCCCTGGTCTTGGCTTTCTTATTTCTTATACTTCTTTTCTTTTGCTTTGGTTTCTTATCTTTTCTTTTATTTTCTTTTTCAATTTTCTTCTTATTTGTTTCAATAAGGTCATTTTTATTATAAGGTCATTTATAGACGAGGTTATAACCGAGACAATTGCAGCTTTTCTACCTCTATTAGATGTCTTTCTGACTTTTTTTGGCACGGGACTTATGTCATAAGGAGATACTAGACTTAAACTGCTACGATCAAGTCCGGAAGACGAAGGTTGACAGTCATATGTTGGTTCTCTATACTCTTCAGTATTGTGGGTGGATTTTTTCGGAGTCATAGGCAAAATTCATTTCCTGAATATTGGCTAGCCCATATTCGAAATTCTTTACTAAAATCAACTTGATCATGTACTTTACAAATCATATATAGCAAGCAATAAATCGACCGAAAATCATAAATTTAAACTTATATTCTACAATAAAACACATAGTTACAGTATTTAGACCTAATTTTCATTAATTAAATAACACATTGATACGTACCGTAGAAAATTTTTCGACAGCAGCAACACAAGTATGGCTGAAACTGGCGACACCTCGCGAGTCGCGCGCGACTGACGAGAATGAGTGAGTGCGATGTTAGAGCGAATGAATGCGATAGATAATCGTCGTTTGTTGTGTCTTTCGATTGTATGTTTTCGAGAATTGTTACTAGCCCATATTAAAGCACTAGCCCACATTTAGTTACTCTCCTCTACATAATTACTTAATTCAGTCATAACGATTCTAAATAATTTTGAAAAATACAGTTTGTAACCCATTGAGTATGTAATGACAAAGTAATGGTCAGAAAACGCCCATTATAGCTGTTACGTTAACCAAATGTGATATTATAAACAAAAAGAAGGGGTGCTTGCCATCGACTCAAGTGTTCTGTCCATAATATTATGGTAAGCGTAAACATCCGACTATTAATAAATCTTTCCAGATGATACAAACATAAAAAAGGAAAAAAAATATAAACATTGTTTTTATTTACACAGATATCTAAATACATAATCATTGACAAAAGAAAAGACTAATACATAGTTTATAACTTAAAAAAAGAGATAGTAACGGTAGGAATAGTGTTCCACGAAAACTGAAAATGAAAACCGTTGTAAAGTATAGCTAGTATAGAAATTAAGAAATAAAAACTACCAAAAAGCCAACGTCACGCGGTGTTCCCAGGCGGTCACCCATCCAAGTACTGACCGCGCCCGACGTTGCTTAACTTCGGTGATCGGACGAGAACCGGTGTATTCAACGTGGTATGGACGTTGGCAAGCTTATTACGCAAAATCATATATTGCTTCAAAAACTAAATAATACTTCTATTCTAATATTATCTACTATCTATATATTTATATACTAGCTTTTAGCCTCGTCTTCGCTCGCATTGATTTTTTTTTTATAAAATGTATCTATCCTATGTTACTTCTTAAATAGGTACCTAGATACCTCCAAGAATATGTGTAGGTACAAAGTTTAATGACGATAAAAAGCGTAACAAACAAACTTACATTCACATTTATAATATTACTAGCCGACCCGTGCCCACTTCGTTGTGCATTATTTATTTTTAAGAGGGCGTATAAAGCGAGCAAAAAATCAGATTTCACCCGCGCGCCCGTGAGTAATTAATGAAACAAAATATACACAAAGCCTCGTGTCAGAGTGCGATAGACGATATAGTTTTGAGCGCATTACGAATGTAAAAAACGACAAATATTTTATTTTATATATAATTCCGAAACTAAAAGTAATTACATTAAATGCATAGGCATAGGCTTTACTCATATTTAAATGTAATTAATTATAAAATTTTTGTCCTATTAGTCATAACCATATCGAGTATAAAAAGAAAAAATATAAAAATTAGAGGTTACTTCGTGATTATATTTTATCGAGGAAATTTCATTATTTTATGTTTTTGATTAGGCTGTAGTCTTGAAAATATCACGTAGTTTGTCATATATTTTTATTTTAAAATTTGGTCCGGAATTTTTCATGTAAAATCAAATAGCAGATTGATAATTTTGCTTTATACGCCCTCTTAATAATTACTTCTAACGACGATATCTCAAAAACTATTCATCTGATTGATATAGTGTAAAGGGCAATTTTTATCTGCATTAAATGCCTAAGCTAAATAACATATTATTTATTTGGATAAGGATTAATACTGAACTAAAGAAAATAGCTTTGAAAATAACGTAATGTTTTTAATTAAAAAATTGAACATAAAAGTGGTTATGGTAAGTCAACCGTTAGAGATAGAGATATGCTATCGCGGACTTTTTGGAACATTTTTATAGATTTTGAATTCGCTAGTACATTACTTATCTATATCTAAGCTAGTTTACGCGGCGTTCGCGTGGAAAGCTCCCAGTTGGCGAGATTTTTTGCGACCTCTTCAACATTTATCGCCGTATTTCTGCTAATTTACATAAAATCATAATAAATTATATAGGTACCTAAACCTTCCTCAAGAATCACTCTTTCTATTGTTGAAAACTGTATAAAATCCGTTTGGTAGTTATCGAGTTTATCGCGTTCAGACAGACAGGAGGACAGACAGGAAGGAGGACAGAAAGACGCGGCCTGGGGACTTATTTTTATAATACCTAAATATAGATTAGGGATTAATTTTTGTATTAAACAAAAGCTTTTAAAAAAACCGAAAAAAGTGAAAAGAAAAAATAATAAACCTTTTTTATTTAACCTTATTAAGTTCTAAGTTCTTAAACTAATATAGGTAGGTCATCAAATCAATCAATCAAATCAGCCTATTGCAGTCCACTTCTGGACATAGGCCTCCCCAAGCTCGCGCCAGACATCCCGGTTTTCCGCAATTCCCATCCAGCCTACACCGGCAATCTTATGTAGATCGTCGGTCCAGCGGGCCGGAGGGCGCCCTACACTGCGTTTGCCAGTACGTGGTCTCCACTCCAGGACACGTCTGCTCCAACGGCCATCGGTCCTGCGACAAAGATGACCAGCCCACTGCCACTTCAACTTGCTGATTCTGTGGGCTATGTCGGTTACTTTAGTTCTCTCACGGATAGTCTCATTTCTTATTCTATCCTTGAGAGAAACCCCAAGCATAGCCCGTTCCATTGCACGTTGAGCGACTTTAAACTTGTGGACCAGTCCCTTCGTCAGTGTCCATGTCTCGGCTCCATATGTCAACACAGGCAGGACGCATTGCTCGTAGACTTTTGTCTTCAAGCATTGCGGAATCTTCGAAGTGAAGACTCGACGAAGCCTGCCAAACGCCGCCCAGCCCAACCGAATCCTCCTATCAGCTTCCTTCTCGAAGTTGTTTCGGCCAAGCTGAATGGTGTGGCCAAGGTAGACATAATCCTTAACAACTTCAAGAAGGATACCGTCAACCGATACCGGTCTCGGTATGACTTGGTTGTTAAACATAATTTTCGTTTTGTCCAAGTTCATACCGAGACCGACTCGACGGGAGGACTCGTTTAGGCCGGCCAGCATTTGACCTAGCTCATCCAACGTCTCCGCAAAGATGACGATATCGTCAGCAAAACGAAGGTGAGAGATGTATTCTCCGTTGACGTTGTAACATAATCATATATATTTGTTTATTCAATTTAAATTATTGAACATTATCATAATTACTTACTAATGTGTATTAGCAATGTGTCACCTTGTATTTTGCTCTTCTTATTTCGCGAGGCGTTGTGTATACGGGGTATTGCATAGCACTTCGTGAGGTAAAGTCGTCACTTGTTCCGTGTCCTTTATGTGGGGGCGTAGGAGGAGGGCTTCGGTTTTCGCTTAAAAGGAGCCGGCGCTGCTGGTCCTGCCATTTTTATAGTCCGCCTTGCTTCAGCTCCTCTGGTTACGTAGTCTCTGTGTTGGGTGAGTTCTTGTAGTACAAAAATTTGATAAGCTTTTCTGTGTGTAAACTAAATTTAATTTGTTCTAGTGAGTTTAAAAATTATTGTATATTTTTGGCTGTGTAGTTTATATAACATTTTTCTTAATTGATTAGTGTCGTGTAATGATAACGTGTCCTTGTCTCTAATGGGCCGTTTTCCATTGTCAACCCGGAGAGAGTGGAGGATTGGCTTCGGAAGGGCTCACCGTTTTGGTGTGTCCTTGCAGGGTCCTTGGCGTGGCGTCTGGCGGTCGGCGTGCGTGGTCGAGGACAACCCCGTGGCGTTACTTTCGGGCCAGGGGCCCCACATAACCAGGAAAATCAGCCCCCAGGCACCCCTCTCTCGGGACCTGGGTGTGAGCGTCGGACGGCGGGTCGACCCAGCCATATTTTTTTCCGGCACCTGGAGGCAACGGGGGAAGCTGCGTCCGTCCACGTGGCGAGCAAGGCGTTTCCGACGAGAGCCGTGGGCCGTCGGGGTCACACAAGAACTAAGCTAAGTTCGCGTTAACACTCCGCCATCCACGAGTCAGGAATAAGCTCCTTTTGTTTTCCCCTTTGTAGTAATTTCCCTCCGGTGTAATTCGCATTTTTGTATAATTGAAATTACCAACAATAAATTGTTAAATTGTGTAGTATTTTTTTTATTTTCTCTAAATCCAAAATTTACTTTCAGAAATTTGTAGGTTAATTTTCTCTTCTCTTACTTATGGTCTCGGGTTGGAGTTGTGGGCCGCTCTCTAATCCCAGTTACAATTCTTTAACTCGTGACAACGTTGATGCCTTGTTCCCCCCAATCCAAGGTCTTAAAGACATCCTCCAGCGCAGTGGTAAACAGTTTCGGTGATATTACATCTCCCTGTCTTACCCCACGCCGGAGGAAAATAGGTCTCGTTCTCTGGTCTCTCTGGATATGAACGGTCATCGTCGCCGCGTCGTACATACATCTCAGTACCTCAATATATCGCCAGTCGATATGACATCTCTGCAGAGAGTCCAGGACAGCCCAAGTCTCTACAGAGTCGAAGGCTTTCTCGTAGTCCACAAATGCCATACACAGCGGCTGATTATATTCTTCTGTTTTTTGAATATTCTGCCGAACAGTATGGATGTGGTCTACGGTGCTGTAGCCATTTCGAAACCCAACCTGCTCCGGTGGTTGGAATTCGTCGAGTCTTCTGGTGAGACGATTCGTAACAACCCTCGAAAACAGCTTATATAGGTAGGTATTAATACCTAAGTAATTTTTAGAGTCGGCGTCAAACAATCAATGAACAAAGATCACTATATTAAATAACCAAACGAGTATGTACCTAATTTTACGACATCTATTGTGAAACAGGAACTGTAACAACTAGAAAGTAATACAGACTCATGCTTTTTTGATGTTATAGCTCAGGGGTCGTCAAATAGCGGACCGCGGTCCGCATCCGCACCGCCGCGACCCATTTTGTGCGGACCGCGAGAACACAGAAACTTACACTACACCTACAGAGTACATACATAATTTAGTAAAAATATTTCCCACGCAACTTCAAACTTGAGACAGATAGTCCAGAATAAAAAAATGTCATTTTTCTCACTAATGTGTAAAAAATATCTTTGTTATTTCGTTTCTTTAATAAAGATTTTTTTCTATAAAATGATGTGTGGACCGCGACGCGACGGTCATTTCATTTCTTCAAAAAATAAAGTATAACATTACAGTAGAATTTTTAGTACGTTATTCCGAAAAAAAAACAACCGTAATTTATAGGGGTGAGCGTGAGCTGTCAAAAAGATAATTAGTGGCCGGACGGGGTATAGTTGGTTCGATTTTTATGTATAGTCAGCATCCATGGCCTTACTCTTGGTCGTTTTTTCATCACTTTGTATTTTTTTACACATAGAAAATAACATGCATTCAAATAATAAAATCCAGCTGCAAGTGTAACGTCCATTTTCTGCAGCAAATTGACTTTCTGGTGGCAAATATTTGATATTTGGCTCCATGTGTAGACGGTCGTATCGTCTATTTGCACTTACGTCAAATATTTTTTTAGTCAAAAACAACAAATACTGAGCAGCAAATACCTAAAGCCAAGTGGGGACGCACCATGAGGTGAATGGCTGGAACGATAGAGGATGCGTTACAATTCAATCGTTGCAGACATTTGCGGACATTTAGTGGAACGCACCCAAATCCCAATCGAATAAAGTCAAAGTCAACCAAAATGTCAAAATGTCAAATATAATTTTCATAACACCACTATCAAATTATCAATATTCGTATTATGAATTAAAATAAGTTAATACATAGATATTTTAAATTAAAAACAATCTCAAATAATAAAAGCAATTAAGCAAAATGAATGTTCTATGGAGGCGCAGTAATGTTACTTATAATTTATTTCGTATTATAACCCAAGAAATTAAAACAAAACCACTATATAACTGTGTTTCTTATAGTACAACTTTTAATGGTTCTAAATTATTTAATTTGCAAACAATTAAACCTACACACAATGTTGTCCGTCATAACTCCAAAAAGGTACAAAAATGTTCACTATTTTTGGTAGTTTTAGAAAATATGTAGATACTAGTTTTCTGTGATTCCATATCAATTTATAAATAAAATTGCATTTTCATTTTACAGAAAACTGATCCCGACTCCGATGATGAATCCGAAGTATATGATGATGATGATGTTTCTTTATCGAGAGATTCAAAAATTGTAAAAATTAACACCACATCTTTGAGAACTGATGCTATCCTCAAGTCGGCTCTAGGAGTAGCAAGAAAGTTAGTTACTATTACATAGTCTTTACACCCTGCTGAAAATTCCAAATATAAACGATTGGTTTCTAAGGGACGTTATTGTAAACTACTGTGTGTAGTTTACCATAACTTCCCATACAACATTCTTTAAATTTTCTAATGGTGTAACAAATCTCATCTCTATTTATCATTATTGAATTTGCTCGCAAACGAAAAAAAAAGAAAGCAACTTCAATTGCATCTTGAAATATAACAGTAATATTATGATGTAGGTTATCGGTATAACAATCAATTAAATATGCTTTATCATTTATTAATTTATTAGCGACAACTCAAAAAGAACTTGTCAGATCTTGATCAAATTTAAATGCTCCTATATGACAATCACAAGCTTTCCAAAAAAAATCATCGAAATCAGTTCACTTAGTAAATACTTATAACACAGGTAAAAAAAATACAATCAAATTAAGAACCCCTCCTTTTTTTAATAACAATTGCTGTCTGTTGTTTATAATAACAACTGGCACCTATGGTTTTTATGCTTTCCTAAGTAAATACCCAGGTTAAAAACTAACATTTGTACAACAACGAATATCTAACATGTCAACTGCTGTTGTTATGAGGATTATGTTTTTGTATTATTATTATTTTCATCGCTTCAGTCTGTAATATCCCACTGTTAGGCATAGGCCTCTTTCCCCATGTAGGAGAAGGATCAGAGCTTAATCCACCACGCTGCTTCAATGCGGGTTGGTGGATATATTCCTACTATGAATATAACTATCGCTATCAGGTGTACATGATAACAACCAGGACCGACGGGAACGGGGGACAACGGGATTATTTTCATAGTATATTACTTATTTATTATTGTTTCCATAGTGCTAGCTGTGCCCCACTGGTTCACCTGCAGTGATTTGAGAAAAAAATATTAGTATAAATAATATAACTTAATAGTTAGGTATTAACATTTTTAAAAGTTCCTGTTAATTAGCATTAAGTAAAAGCTTATTTCATTAAATTTATAACATCTGTAAAATATGTTTTTCTTAAATTTTTTGTGTATTTTACAGTAAAATAGAAAAGTTATTTTATGAAAGCAAAATCAGAGTAAATGGTAAGAAGATTTTAAAGAAAAGCATGTCTGTAAGTATTCAAACTATCTACATTATAGTCTAAATTTAGTAAAAAAAAAATATTATAAAACTTCACGTATAACATTATTAATCAATAATTCTTTAAAAAAGTTTATATAGCTATTCTCAGGAATAATATTCTTGATAGAATTCATATTTCACATCTCTAATATTAAAATAGTGTGTTCAGATGAGAAATACTTCAAACTATTTTTTTTTTCTTGTTATGGTAGTATTGTTTATTATTTAATTTTTCATCACTTATCACCTAATTACTGTTTTAATGATAAGGCACTTTTTAAAAAGATATTCTTTTGTAGGTACAAGTGGATTATGAAATAGACATTATTAAAAGTGTAAGTCCAAAAAATCCTGACCATTTATATGTATCGAGAGTTGAAATATTGAATATAGCAGCCAAAGAAGAGAGTATCGTAGTGACAGCAAGAAGATTCAAAACACTGCTTATAGAAAATTATGAAAATGATCCGTACAAACCTTCTACATCTGAGGAAGAACAATAAAATCATATAAAACTGTAAATAGATATTTAATATTAAAAATTAGATAATATAGATCAACAAATAGTTTTTATTCCATAATTATCAATTAAAATCTACTTTTATATGTCTAAATCTATATCACAGTCGGAACTTTCAAACATAGATATCTGTGAGCTTGATCCTGTTGATTTATTATTTACTAAAAAACTACCGTTTTTATCTTTTATGTCTGTTAGGGTTTTGATTGCAGTTTTGTTTTGTTCTAAATAATTTCTGTCAATTTTTTCATCATAAAATTTGTTCAAATCACGTTTTTCGGTAAATTCAAACTGTTTTAGCTTATCTGCTGTCTTGTTTAATAGTTTCTCATCATCTTTCTTTGTATAATTTTTGTTTTTACCTTCATCTGTATCCATTTCATTAGTTGAATCATTTTTACTATTCTCACTGATTTCTTTACTAGAATCACAATCCATTACTGTTTTAAAATCTATTCCTAGTTCTGTGAATATATCATTAACACTAGGCACTGCTTTCAATATTTCTTTTTCTGGACACTCATTATTTTTAAATTTTTTATCAGATTTAACTCTTTTAGTGTTTGGAATTTTTTTATCTTTTTTATTTCCAAATGAAGTTGTATCAATTGTTATTTCTTTTCTGTTACGTTTAGTTGCTTTTTTCCTTCTATCAACATTTGGTAGTTCTTTATCTATTTTGTTTAGAGTAGAGTGTTTCTTAAGAGTTACTGCTAATTTATCATTAATAACATTTGCATTAGAGTTTTCTTTATCACCTACATCTTTTTTATTATAATTTTCGTTATTATCATGATTTTTCTTATTACTAAAATAGGAACTGGTCACAAGTGAAGCAGATAGAGGTATGTTATCATCTGCCACATCATCATATTTGGCAAACACTTGAAAGTTTTCGCTATCTATATGATTTTCTAAAGTTTTGTGATCTATTTGAAGCAATTTTCCATAATAAAGTAACTCTTCTCTCCATATATCATATAAACTCATTCTAGTTAACAGTTTTTTTGCAGTACATAGGTAATCAAAATCTGGATACTTAAGGAAATTAGAATGTAAAGCATCTACCGTGTCTTCTAAAGTATAATCTTGCATTGATAAGTCTACTAGGGAAATGGCTGTTATTGCATCTATCGGTAATATAGCTGTTCTATACATAAGACGACAATGAGCTTGTGACAGTCTGTAACAAAAATATTAGTATTTAGAATTTTATTTAAAGTTATTAATTACAACAGCTTTTTATTCGTTGTCATATATTTTGACGACAGCTCTGGTGTAATGGTGGGTGTGCCGTGTTGGCGGCGTCTAAACACTGACAGTCGCGGGTTCGATTCCCGCTCGGAGTGGATATTTGTGTTTATGCAAATGTTTATTTCCGGTCTGGTTGTTAGTCCTTGTGGGTCTTCCCACCGTGCCTAGGAGAGCACGTTAAGCTGTTGGTCCTGGTTGTTATCACATACATCTGATAGCGATCGTTACTAGGGAATATATTCGCCACCTGTGTCGGACGGCCCAAAGGGAGCCGACGACTGAATGTCACGATGTGACGACTGAATGTGACGAGCACACCCTCGAGGTGTGCCGGGCGGCGCTGCGTCGCGATCTGACGACAGTCCTCGGAGGGGACTTGTCACTCCCGAGCGTCATCACCGCGATGCTCGGCGACGACGAGTCCTGGAAGGCGATGATCTCCTTCTGCGAGACAGTAATGTCAAGATGTAAGAAGGAGGCCGACGAGCGGGTGAGAGAGGAGGCCGCCGACGTGGCTTCACCCGCGGGCGACGAATGTTGGTCAGGCTGAAGTGATGTGATATATGTACTTAGCTTCATACTTCTATGTTTTTGATTTTTAATGAGTTCGTTTATATATAGCCTGCCTACATTATATTTTATGAGTTGTATTTATTTTACCTCACTAAACTATCGAGCATTCTAACAGTTGTTCTAGAAGGATCTCTATACTCCGACTTTCTCTGCATCATGTAGTAACATTGCAGAATTTTGTTAGCTGATTTCGTCATCTGAGTAGGTCTAGGACCTATTAATCCTATATACATCTGTAAAAAAATATTAGTAATTATTAGAGTATTTGCTACTTTTAAATAGTATACACAAGTATTAAATGCTACTTCTATTTAAATAATTAATAGATTATAGAGAAGTAATAACTGTTATGATTAGACATGGGTAACTCATGAGAGAAAGATATAAATGAAACATTTCTTTTCAATTGAGCTAATGTTTCACCCGCTCACTTGCATTTCAAATGTATCTCCAGCTCACTAGGGTTATGATTCATTTTCGAGAATTTCGAGATACTGACGGACTGCGAGAGAGTAAACGAGACCGGACTATGGCGCTTATCATGCGAATGAGAGAGACAGCTGTAACTCTGTTACTGAGCCAGAGTAAACGAGATCGGACGATGGCGCTTATCATACGAAAGAGAGAGATAGCTATAGCTCTGTATCTTTTCGATTCATATTGTATCATACGATGAAACACTTGTCAGTTGTCATTCACTGAGCCAAATGAGATGAAGAAACAATTGAGTGATATATATCCTAAGATCAAAATGATATATATTATCTCTCTTATCTTTTCAGTGATATAAACTTCGCACGGCTAGTTATGATAATTCCTAAAAGAATGTACGAAAATTTTCTTTCAAACCCTTATCATTTCTGGTAAAAGACTCTTTTCTTATAATTTCACAAAAAAAAAGTTATTGTTGATAAAGTGATAACAAAATCATGATCAATTTGATATCATAAACACACACAAAATATCATAAATACAAAATTTACAAATATTTCAGGGGGTAAAAAGTTTACCTGTAGTTTCTCAATGGTCCATTTCTTGTTAATCTCGTTTCGATTACTATCACCAAACAATATGTAGGATGACACTAATTTGTCCCAAGTTTTGTTTTTTGAATCGAGTAAAATAAATATCAAATCAAACCTGTAAACATTTTAAATTTGAGATTATTAATAATTAGTATTATATATCAATGTAAGATGTTTCCATAGCTGGGCACCGTTAATCAAATAGTTAACTTCGTTAATCGTTAATCCGCTACAAAAAAAGTTAGCTTCGTTAGACGTTAAAGCGTTACATTTCGGAAGAATTAACGCAAGTTAACGTTAATCGTTAATCCGTTAATATGTGTAAAATTGCATTTTTATATCGTTGCGTTAGTGAACTAATGAACCTGTTGGTTTAGGTTCTGGAAGTTAACAGGTTAGGAACAAAACAAAATACTTGTATAATTCAAATGTGTGATTTAATCGTCGGGTATAAGGTGCATATTCCCCTTCATGAACATAACATGTTGAAATTCTCGTCTGAAAGCGAGGCTTGTTTTGGTGCAGCGTGCAGCACTGCAGCGCTTGAGGATATAGAAGTATAGTATTTAATGAATAGATTTATGAATATCTGTTCGCCGAGGAATGCAGCATCGTTGAACGAGTCTTGATTTCATGTCCATCAGCCACATTTTAACGAGACTTTGCGCTTTACTTTTTAAAGAGTTGGAGCTCTGTGGTTTTTCTGTAGACTGAGTAACAGAATTGAAAAAGTATTCCTCGTCATCATTATTGTTACTCGCATTGCTCCCTCCGCCACTTAAACTATCTCTGTCCTTCGAATTTTCCACTGCTTCTTATCGTAAGGCATCTTCTACTTTTTCTTCCATGCACTTTTTTACTGCATCCACTCTACTGCTGTCATACGTTTCCAGCCACATCAACCGGAACTTTGGGTGAAATGACGCGGCAAGTTGGCACTGTTCATCATTCAGGAGTGGTCCAAACCTTTTCTCTATGCCTCTCTCTCTATGCTGTGCAATTTTCTAGGCCCTTAGATTTAATATTTTTTAATTTATAGATAGTTGCTGCAATCGGCGGTAGTAGTGATCCGAGATATGCTTGAGCTTCTCCTTGGATACGATCGAGGGCATTCGCCGCGCTTTTTTCGCGCTGCGCCGTGGTGTTGTGTGGTAAATAGTAGGCATTGGATTAACGATTAACAGACTTCTGCATATTAACAGAAGTTAACGTGTCCGTTAACATTTTTAAAAATTAACTTAAAAGTTAATCCTTTAATCATAATGTTAACTTCGTTAATTAACGATTAACGGATTAACGAGTTAATGCCCAGCTATGGATGTTTCCAAGTATTCTCAAAAACTTTGACTAGTAAACATCATTTACCTACTTAACAAAGGACTTCCCATAGATACATTGACACTGAGTGGTTGATCTTTTTGATAATGTCCTTTGGGGTTACACGCGGCTATAACTGCACAACGTGTATTGAGCTTACATACAATACCGGCCTGGAATTTAAAATTGTTATAATATTAAAAATTTTAAGATATATCCTGTATTAACTAAATCATACATGTAGATGTAGGTCACTATATTTATAATCACGTTTTTGAAAATAGCTTTAACAATTTAGATAAAAACTAGGTTAAAAATTATCCAGGTCTAATATTTGGGAAAATTAATTTTATCTATATCTACTAGAGCTGAGCTCTGTCCTCATAAACAATAAACTTTGTAAAGTATATAAGAATTATTAAAGATATGTATTTAAGAAGACTACTATGTGAAATGAAAAGAAAGCCAGTTCAAAGTTAAAATCAATAAAAGATTAATTTTTACAAAACAAAAAAAACATAGTTGAGACCTAATTTTACCATGACGTTTTAAGTCCTATAAGATTAGGCCTTCCTGAATATAATTACTTTTTTTTTAAACTGACAACACACTAAATAATTATTTAAAATAACCTTAGCCACAGATATAGTTTGTTGTTCCATAGCTTCATGTATAGCAGTTCGGTCGTGTTCCCTCAAATGTGATATTTCATCAATACAACAAACACCCCCATCTGACAGTACTAACGCACCCGCCTCTAACTGCCACTCCCCGTCTTCCTACAAATAAAGAAAACATTTTAATTACCATTAATTTTTTTTTAACTAATAGTGTATGTGCTGCATTTTTGATTAAAAGTTCTTAAACTATTTTTATTACTCATTTTTTTTTAAATCTTTTTAATCAATGATACTATAATTTTTTCTTCTACACGGGGAAGAGGCCTATGCCCCACAAGTGGGATATTACAGGCTGAAACGAACGAACTATAATCTTTTTAATGAATGTTACTACTAAAAATGTAATTCTTTATTTTGTCAATTATGTATTGGTGTGCAAAAGTATAAATAAATAAAATAATAAATTAAAATACATAAACCAAAAAAATAAATAAATAAAAAAACTTAACCAACTCTAAGAGCAGCACAAGTAAGGCCAGCTTTCGTACTGCCAGATCCTGAAGTAAACACTGATCGGGGAGTTAGCTCTGCACAGGCTTTCAATAGTTGTGATTTGCCAGTACCTTAAATAATAAGATTATTTTTACCGCTTAACTTCAGAACAAGTGCTAATTTTGTGATAAAAATCATCCTATTAGTTATTCTGGTTATTCAACTGTCTGCATAATAAGATTCAATTATATATTGTAATTTGGTTACTGAACCACTGTTTTTTTTTTTCAATTATATATTGTAATTGGTTCAGTACAAAACTACTATTTCTACAATACTATATTTAAACTAGCTTAGCATATACTATTTTTAAACTAGCTTCTGCGCGCGACTTCGTCCCCGTGGAATAGGATCAATTCTGTCATACATGATTTGTGCGAAACTTTAACCGTTTACGCAGCGGAAGTTCTCAAAAGGGGAAAAACCCCGATTTTGAAACATTCTTCATTGGTGCTACGCTCCTATTGGTCTTAGCGTGATGATATATAGCCTATAGCCTTCCTCGATAAATGGGCTATCTAACACTGAAAGAATTTTTCAAATCGGACCAGTAGATCCTGAGATTAGCGCGTTCAAACAAACAAACAAACAAACTCTTTAGCTTTATTATATTAGTATAGATGAAGGTAGTAGTAATTAAAATGAAATACGGAAAACAATAATCACTTAATACAACGAAAAATATTAAAATTAATTAAGCTCTGATCCTTCTCCTATATGGGTACCTAAGCTGGTATGAATAAAATATATTATAAGTATAAATAAAATATAAAATGTACCTGGATCACCAACAAGTAGTAAATGACACTGTCCTCGAATATGTGTAGTATGCTTATCATCAGAAACTGTTTTAGAATTTTCTTTTTCAGCTATATGATCAGAACCGGTAATTACGGTCAATAAAATTGCAAGCTTTACTAAATAAAGACCATAAACCTAAAAAATAATAATATTGCTTAAAATAAAAATAAATACTTCTATGAAAATATAACTATATTTAAAGTTACACTGCTAGTTTTAAAAAATACAGTAACTACACAGACATGAAAACAGTGAAGTACTTTTTAGATTGAAAACAAATGTTGAACAATTAATTTTTTTAAATAGTAAAACGTTATGAAATACACTACAAGCTACAGCTACTGTAGTGTAACATGTAAAAGTTTCCATGTTAGGTTACTGTATACTAAAATTGCCATTATTAGCTTATTACAATTATTATTTGTAAGTAGATCCTTTAACATACTTGAGGACAAATAGAGGCGATTATTTGATCCCTGCCTTTTAAAGGACACTGTTCATACTTTTTCCAAAACTCATCAAAACAGTCTTTAATATCAGGTGCCATAGCTATTACTTCTGATCTTTGAGCATTAATAACTTCAATATAGTTGGCTTGCAAAACAAGTTCCACTTCAGATTTTCTGCTCAGTACTGATGGACGCCATCTTCGACGAACTGTGCCACTGAAATATTTTTTTTAATCCGATAAAAAGTATAACATATTGTATGCACGCTGTATATAAATTAAACATTCTTTAATGCTTACACAAACTAAAAAATGAAGCAAATTCAAGTAAGATTCCAGAACAACTATTGAGGAAAATATGGTTATTGTATGCCCAAAAATGTGTATTAATACCTATATTCAGAAGCTGTATGGCAACCTATTAGCATTGGTTATTAGCCCTTGAGACAAACAATATTAAAATCTACAGATTAATACAGTCAGATAGAAAATCCTCATAATATGTAAATAAAATCCTACAATAAAAAAGACATTATTGGTACAGTTTCTATGAGAGATAACTTAATGTATTGCAAATGAAGATAAAATTAAAAATGTCATAAAACATACTTAAGTTTAAATAGGACATTTGTACGTCTGTCCATTCTCACAATTTCAAGTTTAAGACATTTTTATGGTGTAACTTACCAAATTATTATATCATCACCTGGCTTACAGGAGTCTACTAAATCATCTTCTAGAACAACCCACATGGAACCTGGTATTGTTCCAATACTCAATTTGTTTACTTGTTCCTGTAAATTAAAGTTTTACTATATATTACCACAGTTTAAAACAGTTTTTCATGATATATGGAGAAAGTGCTCAAGAAGTCATACAATCTCTTGGGCATGGTTAGTTGGAACTACCCAATTTACTAAATTAAAAGTTTTAAATGCCCAAAAGAAGTAAAAATTATTTTATATCTCACAATACTAGGTGATAAAGAAAAGCCTTGGTTGAAGAATGAGTGATAACCTATTTTATTGTATTTAAATAAAAGATATATTTTTTAATATGGGTTGTTTTCATTTTAGCATTCTAGTAACCGCTAGCAGAACAATTGTAATTACTTAGCATTGCTATTCTGCTCATACTATATGAAGAAAGCTCTAAAAGAAAGATACACCGTACAGGCTGATTAAAATCAATTCAATTGCTGTGCTGCTACAAAATATTTTTTGATAATACTACCATATGGCATTTGTTTTAAAGTAGACATTGTATAATGTAGCAAATTTTAGACATAATTATTTCAAATCAAATATATACTTACTTGTATTTTTATTTCTTGATAATCTTTACAGTGTTGTCTAGAAACAAGGTTGACCTGAGAAAATGTTGAACATTTGCACCTAGTATCCGTGTTCCCACATTTTGATGGAGCTTTTAATATATATCGGTTTTCAAAGTCTGCTTCTACTGAATTTTCATACTTACATTTCATACAGACGTACTTCCTTTGATATTCTAACATCTTAGCCTGTGTTACACGTACAACAGTACCTTAAATGTAATAATTTTAAGATATTAAAATTTGTATAACAATGTACCTATGTGTGGTTACTTTTAAGTGACAAGGAATTGTGTAAAGTTAAATTGTATTTTATTTTAAACAACAATTATTAATTACAATTAAGTGATGATATACCTGTAACTTTGAGAAAGCATCCTAAGTCAACATTTTTAGGAAATATAGTCCTGTGTAATTCTGGACAAACAGGTAAACCATAAAATCTTGCATGAACATTTCTTTTCAAATGACTGAATTGCAACTTCAATACAAGAGGCTTGTATTCTTCTTTTTCTAGAATATTTTGTTGGACCTTGATTATATCTTTATCACAAGCTGGTAATGAGCTCACAGGGCTGCACAATACTTTGTCACCGACGTCAGGGTAAGTTTCGAATAATTTCAAAAAACTGTAAAAATATAGATAGATAGAATATACTTTATTGCACACCACTCAGAAAAAAATTACATAAAACAGTTATTCACACAAAGAGAAAGTAATGTACAAAGGCGGTCTTATCACTTCGCTTAGTAGCGCTCTTCCAGACAACCTTTAGAAATAGGAATATATGAATTAAAAAAGGTAGGTGCAGCAGCGTAATTATCGTTCATCTATCAAATATATTAATAGACGAACTCAAATTTAAAGATTTTTTTTTATAACATTTTAGATTTTGTATTAAAAATAAAAAGTACTCACTCTATTTTAATACTGTAATAGCCTAAAATATCTTGCTCTGATAATATATTTATGCAGTCCTGTAAATGATAAGTAGTAACATACTCCAAAATCATTTTGGGTAATTATTTTTTATTTTATTTTCTAACACAACCAAAACACAACCTAGGTAAAAGTGATTTGCTGAGCAAATTTTTAACTTGAAAATATACTTTATTTGAAAATAATAAATTAACAAATACGTTATCTAAAGAGCTTAATTAATTGAAATCTAAAAGATACCAATAAAAATTAATAATCAAATTTTAGTTACATTGAAAAAAATCAACAATGACAATATTATTTAAATTTTAAATTGACAATTGACAATTTGACATTATGACATACCTAATTGACTGATTGATTGGGGTGACACATGACATAAACATAAAGTCTTAAGGGCCCCATAGACGATCAAATATTTGATCAAACTTCATATTAAATTTCTGTTTGACAAACGTGCTTGTCAAATTATTTGATCGTGTGCGGGGCTGCGGGTTTTTTTAATATGTTTGTTATATGAAACGTGAAGTTTGATCAAACATGTTTGACAAACAAGTTTGATCGTTTACGGGGCCCATTAAGCCTGTTTTACGCCGAGGCAACAATGTGCGTCATTGTGGCATGCGGCATTGACGCATGAAAAATGTCGCACGTTGTGGCAAGAACCTTGCGGCACGGCAACACCTTGCGTCATGTGGCAGAGTGTCGCAGCTTGTATCCGATCACGATGGATTCCGTGCGACAATTTTTGATGCGTCAAGCCGGTTTCTAGGTTATGTTTTGATTGTACTTATTTATTTTATTTTCAAAATGAGATAAATCGGACATGGATGATGGAGTGGTGTAATGATAATTATATTTGTTAGCAAACGAAAAGAAACCGACTTAGATCACATCGACAAGTAATACAATGTACCTACGTAGACGAAAAAAATTAACAAACTCACTAATCGTCTGGTATCTCTAGAAATTGTACCCTTACTACAGAAAATTTAAAAAAAAATATATAAAATCTACTTTTTTGTTTTTTTTGTCTGAAGAAATTCTAACCTATCTCTATCAATCAAGTAGGCAGACTAAAATTTGACAGCACGACGCTTAAAAACTGTTGCCTTGGCATAAAATACGCTGTCGCATGCCACATATGCCGCAATTTGTCGCATGCCACAAGATGGCACACGCCACAATATGTCGCATGCGACAATGCCGCACGTTGTTGCCTTGGTGTAAATCAGGCTTTAGGCAAGTTGTTGTTTTACTATTTATCCCCATTCCCCAATAGGGAAAGGCAACGAACTTTAATAGTCCATACAGCCTGGTCTGAATTTATAAATTTCAATCCTATGTAATAAACGGCCGGAGCCACGACGAAGTCAACGAATGGCGGGAGTCGACTCCAGTCATAAGCAAGAAAGCAAGCTTCAAGAAGCAAGTCATAAAAATAAGTTTAAATATTTCTCTATGGGAATTGGGAAAAGGATCCTAGGGAAAAGGCAAAGGAAAATCATGGGCCCATGGGCAAATCAATCATGGCACGTTACTAATGAATGAAACCATGGAATGAAATATAAATGAAACAAATGAGGTAAGATAAGAAGAACCATCTCTTGTATGCTGGGGTCCGTCAAAAAGTGACAAATTGACGATGCTATTATCGCAAAGCGATAAATTTAATTGAAAGTATTTTAACCCTTAAACGGCCATAGCAACTTGAAAGCTATTTTAAACAAATAATTCGGGATAGTAATGGTAGTGACTTAGACGGGTAGATTCATCATCATCATCATCTCCCTGCCCTTATCCCACTTATGTAGGGTCGGCACAACATGTTCTTCTCTTCCATTCCTCCCTATTATTCGTCACTTCAACGCTTACTCCTTTCTTTCTCATGTCCTCACTCACACAATCCATCCATCGCTTTCTTGGCCTGCCGATCGCTCTTCGTCCTTCGACATTCATCCCTAACATTCTTTTACCAATATAGCTTTCATCCCTCCTCATTACATGCCCATACCATGCTAACCTTCTGCTCCTCATTTTCTCCGTCACGGGTGCTACTTTCAAACTTCCCCTTATATACTCATTTCTAATTCGGTCTTTCCTCGTTACTCCACACATCCATCTTAGCATTCTCATCTCGGCTGCGTGCACTCTTCTTTCATCCGTCACTTTCGTTGCCCAACATTCTGACCCATACATTATGACAGGTCTTATGATCGTTTTGTAGATTTTCCCCTTAAGTTTAAGAGGCATTCGTGGATCACAAGCTGTTGCAGAGACCTGTCGCCATTTCATCCATCCCGCATTTATTCTATTTTTCACGTCACGGTCTACGTTGCCGTCATTTTGGATTAATGAACCGAGGTACCGGAAGTCTGAGCAGACTGGTAGGGATACACCATTCAAGGCAATATGGGAAAAACTGGACAAACCGCTGAAATTGCAAAATAAATGCTCGGTTTTGGATCTACTCATCCTCAATCCCGCGCCCTCCAGTCTTTCCTGCCATTTTCCCAGTCTGCTCTGGACCTCAAGAGCATTATCTCCGACAAGAACAATGTCGTCGGCAAACAGCATACACCACGGTGCTTCCTCCTGTATGTCTGATGTTAGAACATCCATAACTAGGAGGAACAAATATGGGCTTAAAGCCGACCCCTGGTGCAAACCTACAGCCACATTGAACGTGTCAGTTACTCCGGCTTCGGACCGGACGTGGCTACTAGCTCTATCATACATCGCCTGAACAAGTCGTACATACTTCTCGGGCACACCTTTCCCTTTCATAGCCCACCACAGAACCTTACGGGGGACCCTATCATATGCTTTTTCCACATCTATGAACACCATATGCAAATCTTTTTGTGCGAGTCGGTATTTTTCACAAAGTTGGCGGAGTGCAAATATGGCATCCGTAGTTCCCCGGCCCGGCATAAACCCAAACTGGTTCTGTGTGACCTCACATTCTTCTCTCATTCGTCGCGCTATCACTTTCTCCCATATCTTCATACTATGTGACACGAGCTTTATTCCCCGATAGCTGCTGCAATCCTGTATGTCACCTTTATTCTTAAAAATGGGCACCAGTGAACTGTTGCACCATTCCTCAGGTATAACCTCTTCTTGCAACAACTTATTGAAGAATAAAGTCAGCCACTTCCATCCATCCGCATTCAAAAACTTCCATACTTCCGCTGGTATACCATCTGGCCCAACTGCTTTCCCATTCTTCATACTCTGCACTGCCATCTTCACTTCCTCTATACTTACCTCTTTCACCAATCCTTGATTACTCCGTACATTTTCTAACACTCCGCTCCATTCATTTTCTTCGTTCATTAATTTATTGAAATATCTCTTCCAGCGTCCTTTTATTCCCTCATCGTCCGTCAATATCTTCCCCGCTTCGTCTTTTATACATCTCATATGTTTTACATCTCTTCCATTCATCTCTCTCTCTCTCGAAATTCTAAAGAGATCTTTTTGGCCTTGTGGGCTCTCCAAAAAATCGTACAACTTATCTTGTACCTTGGCCCTTGCAATAGCGACTGCTTTCTTAGCCTTTTTTTTACTAGTTTTATATTCTGATCTTTTTATTTCCTTTTCTCTGTCATTTCCATCTTCCATCCTTTTCCATTCTTTGAAAGCATTCTTCTTTTCTTTCAAAATCGTCTGTACTTCCTCATTCCACCACCATGTATCCTTGTCTATCTTCCTTTTCCCTTTCGTTTCCCCAAAGACATCCCTCGCTACATTTCGTATCCACGTTGCCATCTCACTCCAACACTCATTTACTCCAATCTCTGCCATATCTCCCATTTCTATCATTTTACCAACCACTCTTTCCCTAAATTCTGCAGCCAAATCTCTATCATCCAGTCTGTACCATTTCGTTCTAGCTGGGGGCTTCGAGCTCTTATTTAAACGCTGAACTTTTAGAGTTAAGTCCAGGAGCAGTAACCTATGTTGGGAAACAAGGCTCTCACTCGGTATTACCTTGCAGTCCTTGGCCGATTTTAGCCTATTTCTTCTTAAAAGTATGTAGTCAATTTGTGTAGAGTGTAGACCACTACGGTATGTGATAAGATGTTGTTCCCGCTTTTGATAAAAAGTGTTAGCTATGGCTAAGTCAAAGGCCAAGGCCGCTTCCAGTAGAGAATCGCCGTCTCGGTTCCTGACTCCGTGGCCTCGGCCCCCATGCACTCTCTCATACCCGTCATTCATCCTTCCCACGTGTCCATTAAAGTCCCCCCCAATGTATATTTCCTCACATTCGGGTATTCTCATTAATACCGCGTCAAAATCCTCCCAAAACTTTTCTTTCACACTGTCATCGCATCCAGTTTGCGGCGCATACACACTAACTACATTCAAAACCAAGTCTTCCATCAACAGTTTTACTACAATTACTCTATCATTCACTCTTTTCACATCCGTCACCTTGTTCTTCAGCTCCTTATCCAGCACTATACCTACACCATTCCTTTTCCCATCACATCCACAATAATAAAACTTATAACCCGCCCCAATTTCTCTTGCTCTCTGTCCCTTCCACTTCGTCTCCTGCAAGCACGCTATATTTATCCGTCTCCTTTCCAAAACATCCGCTAGCTCTCGTCCTCTCCCAGTCATCGTACCCACATTCCAACTTGCAATCCTCAAGCTCACCTCCCGGACTAGCCTCTTACGCTGCCCCCGTCCCTGGTGCAGCAACCCTTGTCCATTTCCCACAGACGCCGGGTGCTGCGTCTGCGCGTCGCCTGCGGGGTACGCCCTAATATTATCGCACACTCTGTCACTCGGACTCATGCTGTAAGGGGTTTGGCATGGTATATTTTACGACTGGCCGCCTGCCTAACATCAACCCTCCTTGGGAATTCTTGGCAAAATAAGAAGGATAGGTGGGAAGGGTTTAAGTGGGAAGGGATCTGGGGTTAGGGATACCAGTGCCACGGATTACGGGCAGGGGTGTGTGACACTAGCAGCTAGAGCAGTCCGGGGTCGCGTACCCGTAGCGGTACCAACCAGTTATCGGATAGATATCTAGTGGTCCCACCCTCTGGACTAAAGAAGATTATATAAAATAAATTTAGAAATAGGTTTTTGGGGTTTTTTTACGGTGGGAAATTATTTACCTATATTCGTTACGGTTTTTTTTGTGGGAAATAGTTTCCTATATCCATAAATCCATCTAAGTGGGAATTAACTAGTTATTATCTGCGGATTTACTTGTTAATTTTTATTTGTGCGTTTTTATTTTGTTTTCGTGCTGCAAAAGCGACACCTTTATACTTGCTGTCTTTGATGGGCAAATGCACACCCACACTCATGAGAGGCGGTTCTCATCCGGTATGCCAAAAGCCTCTAACCTTAAGAGGTAACTACGAGACTAATAAGCCTTTTTTGTGCCTATTTAGACAGTCAATCTGAAGAAGTATTTTCTTATACTGTGCAGCTTTAGCTAATAGCTAGAGCTAAAATAAATAATAACTATAATAGTTCCCTTGATTAAATTTTTTTAACGCCATCTATCGGATATCGGGGATGGCTTTATGACGTTTTCTAATAATGCCATAGAATGGCATTGAAATGTAATCAAAAACACTGGTAGATGGCGTTACTTTATTCGTTTATTTACCATTTGATATAGTATTAAACTTTTTCTTAAGACTAGTAAGTTGTAAGTCTTTTGTACCTATGTATTTAGACAGTCGATCTGAAGGGGTAAACTCCAGTCGTGCGTGGTAGCTGACACACACAATTTTTTTTTAAATGATCCCATTGTAGATGAATGTTCTTCTTACCCTACTCACGAATAGCAAAAAAAAGATATAGTTAATTACATAATAATATGCTAACAATGTTTTTTAGTAATAATCATATATTTCAGCCTCTTTCAAATTGTTAATAACATTAGTTACAAATGTTCCAGGCATTAACCCACATACTAAAAGACTATCTCTTTGTAATATTAGACTAAATATTTTAAATCCAGATATATGTAGGTGATATATTTAATACTCAAAATAAAACTACACATTAATTGGCAAAAATATATTTATTTTGTTGTACTGTATTCTACACATCGAGATGGATCAGTTGGAAAATATTCTTGGCATTTTGTCATGAGCCTTTTCAGAGCTTGTATATATTTTCTTTGAGTTTCATCGTTCATTACGTGGGCGACGTTTTTGGAGAAAATTTTTTCACGGCCAGTACGAGCGTGAATACCGACCATAGTCACACCAATGGGCCACGGGGCGTTACCTATTGCCATCTGTAGATACGCATCACTTGCCTGTTGTATGAAGAAAAACAAAAATATTTAAAAATAATTCAAACTTACATGTACATAATCAAAGCGTTAATTCTCGTCATAAAATAATGTTCAATTGGACTAATTTAAATATATTTATAATTGACTTTTTAAAATAAATCTGTATCACTTTTTGAATTAAATAAACATAAAATAAAAAAATAAAAAACTAATTAAGGGGCTTATAATAAAAGAAATCTACATTTGAACCTTATGTTAATTGTTAAGGTAATCAATCCACTTACCATTATATAATTCCTTTCTAATAAATGTTTAGTTATCTCCATGAGGCTGTCACAAATATCTTCTGGCAGGGTTTTCTTCTTTAATTTAATCATTAAAGGTTTGAGATATACTTGTGTCTGTGTGTACGTAGCTCTAACCATTTTGTGTTTTGTTGCTGTTTTCTCTGCAGCAGTAGCAGAATTTAGCTGTTGTCCCCAAAGTTTTAAGAGGAACTGGAACAAAAACGAAATTGTAAAATAACAAGAACGGCCAAGGCATAATTTCTTTTATGAACATAGGAAAGAAATGAATGAATATATAATTTCAATTTGTTAAAGAAAAATGGCATGAAGACATAATTATGCATTAAAAATTAAATGTTGAAATTAGTAACTGTTTCATAATGAGTTGTTGTACTGGTGAAAACTGTTTGCTAAAGTATTTTTTTTTTTGCGTGTTTACTATAGTATAATATTATTTAGTTCATACATATTATGTTTGTCATGGTGTGAATATTTGTTTTTCTGTTGCATGTGATTCTTGACTTCTAGGACACGGTTAATTTTTTTCTGGGAGTCATTGAGTATCAGATATATAATTTACTAGCGACCCGCCCCGGCTTCGCACGGGTGCAATGATGACATTTATAAATGACAGGATCTTTACGTAATATTCCGACGTGGCGGCTGAGGTACTAGTCTTACAACACGTAATATTACGGCGATGGCGGTTAAAGGGTTAAATGTTTCGCTGTTAATTACTTCTAACGACGATATCTGAAAACCTATTCATCTGATTGATATAGTGTAAAGGGCAATTTTAATCTGCATTAAATTCCTAAGCTAACTAAAATATTTGTTTGGATAAGGATTAATACTGAACTAAAGAAAATAGCTTGGAAAATAACGTAATGTTTTTAATTAAAAATTTGAACATAAAAGTGGTTATTGTAAGTCAACCGTAAGAGATAGAGACATGCTATCGCGGACTTTTTTGTAGAATTTTTATAGATTTAGAATTCGCTAGTACATTACTCCACTGTATCTTTGCTAGTTTACGCGGCGTTTGCGTGGAAAGCTCCCAGTTGGCCCGATTTTGTGCGACTTCTTCAACATTTATTGCCGTATTTCTGCTAATTTACATAAAACTATACTAAATTACATACATAAACCTTCCTCTTGAATCACTCTATCTTTAAAAAAAAACCGCATTAAAATCCGTTGCGTAGTTTTAAAGATCTAAGCATACATAGGGACATAGGGACAGAGAAAGCGACTTTGTTTTATACTATGTAGTGATACAGTGTAAGTTTTGGAGAAAGTTTTACACAAGTTACATCTAAAATAGTCGAATACAGTATAAGTTTTGGAGTACACTTTCCTCATACTCAGTTATTAGCAAAGTGATTTAGTTGATGATAGTGATTAGTGTTTATACTTACTTTTAACAATGTCATTATTACATTCATATCATGGTTTCTATCACCTTGACCCATTGTTTTTGCCATCTCTTGAATAAATTCATAAGTTACAGTATCATCCATATCATCATCCTTCTGAGACTTTTCACTATCATTCTGAAAGTAAAACAAATAATTTTGATAGAGAAATATATGTATGTAATATTGTATTGAGGTAGGGCACAGCTGGATTTATCCTGTTAAAAATCTGGAGCAGCATGACTTCGGTAGAACCGGTAAGGTTGACCTTACAGATGATCACAGCTAAATAACGCTGCTCTCTCGAGTAGTATTCTGTTCTTGTGGTAAGGTTTTTTATTTATCATTGTTTATACAATTTACGACGCCGCGTTGGCGCAGCGGTCACAGCACTGGATTGCGATTGGGTGTTGCGCGGGCGGTTGCAGGTTCGATTCCCGCACACGACATTATTTGTATTGGCCATACAGATGTTTGCCGTGGTCTGGGTGTTTGTGTAGTCCTTGTGGGTCTCCCCACCGTGCCTCGGAGAGCACGTTAAGCCGTCGGTCCCGGTTGTTATCATGTATACCTGATAGCGATCGTTACTCATAGTAGGGAATATATCCGCAAACCTACATTGGAGCAGCGTGGTGGATTAAGCTCCGATCCTTCTCCTACATGGGGAAGACGCCTATGCCTAACAGTGGGGTATTACAGGCTGAATCGTGATCGATTGATACAATTTACAATATATAACAGGGCCGGATTTAGAAGTCTGGAGGCCTCGGGGCAAGGAGTGGAGGCCCTTTGGCCCCAAAATATTTTCCAAATAAAATGGACAATTTTTTAAAAAGGTAAAACGTGAAAAAAAAGTATGAAAGGAAATGTTGTTTACTAGTGTTTACTAGGTGTTTACTAGTCTGAATTTGAATTTTTTCTCCGAACTCTTGCTCGGGCTCGGCTCGGCCTGTAGCCCCGGTTGCCCTCCTCTTAATCCGGCCCTGATAGATAAAATTACAAAATTATAGAAAAAAAAACCACTAAGGTTTCAACCTGTGCTATCGTAGTCTACTTACTTATAAATATAAATGATTAACGGTCACAGACAATGTACGACTCCTCTTTATAATATTTAAAACATTAACAAAAATACAAAAACCATTTGTAATGTTGACATAATTTAAGTACTTTTAACCCAAATTTAATTAAGTAATGTTGTTTTAATTTAATTTTAATATTTTTATTTGAAATACTTTTAAACAAATCTGAAGGGCTTCTAGTGTTGCAGGTATCTGTCTACAGTAACCACTTACTATTACGTGGGATAAAAGCTTGTTTGCCAACCTGGTCTTATTAAAAAATGTATCATTTAAATGTATGTTTAGGTTAATTTACCTGTGTTCCGAGTGCCAATATTTCATTTAGGTAAGCTTGATCCACTTTCTCCATGGCTTCTTGGAAATCATTCCTGAAACCCTGTAAATGTAAACCGAAATTTTATTATTAAAATTTGTTAAAATATTTATTGTTTGTTATAAAACCTGCCTAATCCTTTATTGATTGTATCTTATTTTAATATTTATTCATAAAATGCATAATACGATTATAATAATATAAGTACATGAGACATTATTTTCTCTTGGTCACAATTACTTGCGAACAACTTTACCAATTTCATTAATTTTTTAAATGTTTTATAGTACTTTGTAGACGTTTCTCATAAAATGAAAAATTAAGAAAATAAAAAAAAAATCAGAAAGTGTTAGTATTTAAACTTTATGCTTTTCACAGTTTGGAAGACAGGGCAATATCTGTTGGGTTAGCTAGCTAATTATAAAAATAGTGACAAAAATAAATAACAACTCAAAAGTCAGTTCATCAATTACCCTATTGGCTTCTGGTTCTTGAATTTCAATTCTTCGTAATCTTTTGAAAGATTGTAGTTCACTCTCTCCAAACAATAATATTGGATGCCCTCTTTCCCTTAATCGTTTTACTACTTCTGTTCTGGGCAGAGATACACTTTCTGTCTGTTCTCTTTCAGTCTCTTGCTTATTGGCTGAAAATATAATTAAATTGGTAAATATATATTTTAAATGCACACTTGGTTGTCTATTACTACGTTAGGTATCTCAATGCCTGTGGTTTAGGTATCTGGTGACTGAAATAAATATAGATTAAAAGCAATTAAAAAAACTGACAGGTCGGGAATCAAAGGGGCAATGCTGGAGCGGAAAACATAATCACCGCTAATTGAGGCAACATGCCAATCAATATATTTTCTTTTGTTACGTAGTTATAATATTTATTTATAGTAAACTAGCTTCTGCGCGCGACTTCGTCGGCGTGGACTCCGCTCCTATTGGTCTTAGCGTAATAATACATAGCCTATAGCCTTCCTCGATAAATGAGCTATCTAACAGTGAAAGAATTTTTCAAATCGGCCCAGTAGTTCCAGAGATTACCGCGTTCAAACAAACAAACAAACAAACAAACAAACAAACAAACTCTTCAGCTTTATATATTAGTATAAGATATGTTATGTAGTTATATTTTTATAGTTATTTAATTTTCTTTTATAACAACAAAATCTCTTTCATTACTATTATTGCACATTTAGTTTTAATTGTTATTTATATAATTATATATACATAGATACATGATCGTCTTTATGCTTTAAAAATTAACTTTGAGAGTTTGATACATTGTTTAATGTGGCACTATAATTTTTGTCTTTAGTTATTTACACATTGTTTTAAATTGAATCACTTTTCAGGTACAGTGAATGAAATGATATATCCTAATCTTAGTGACTTTCTATAGGCCATTTTTTAACAAATAATATATATAACATATCGATTTTGCCTAAAATGTAGTACGACACCATAAAAAGGAAAAGCTTAACAGAAACATGACATTACCGTTTCAGTTAAAGGTTAAAGGAAGTAAAATATAAAAAAAAGAAATAGTTTATATGTAAAATATGTAATAATTATACTTTTTTATATCTTACCTTTTTCGATTTCCTTTTTTTCATCTGTATTATCCGCTTCAGTATTCTGTTGATAGTGTTTTTTGAAATATTCTTCCTGTTCCTTGGCAAGAAGTTCACTTCTTTTAAAATACTTTTTATTTGGGTCCTGTTGCATAAATCGCATGTTTTATTAGTTTCACAAATATATACTACACAAATACATAAAGCTAGCTAAATCATACCAAAATATTTTTTTCTTCCAGAAGTTTTCGCTTCTTAGCTATTTCCGCTTTGAGGATATCCATATTAAATTTAAAACAACGTTTATATGAGAGAATTAAACTTAAGAAATGATAATTGTTTGTGAATCAAATTTATTACAAAACCACAACCATAACAAGTTAACAATTTCTGATTTACATGAAACCATAGAGTTGTACTATGTATTAAATATAAAAACGTAAATACAAATATTAAATAATAATTATTATTGTACTACGTAATATCTATTACTTTTGTTTATTTACATATTTAATATACTTAAACAGCACCTAGATTCTTTGAGTTTGACTTTTGCTTTTGACAAAGAGTATATAACCACTACGTTTGCTTTTGATTGATAGTGTTAGTGACGTGATAGTTTTTGCACAGACAGACTATATATGTTTAGTGATGTGTATTTAGATTGTATATCGAGTAGCCCGAGAATCGAATTTTAAAAACTTCTTAAAAACCGGGGCTTAGAATACCGTTGAAAAAATCGGTAACGTTAATTTGTCTCGGCAAACAACTTTAAAAACGTAATTTTGGAGCTTTTATATCGGTATATTTTTTACCGGTATTAACTCTTTAACGCAGGGCTTGGTAACGTTACCAATTCCCATTATAAAATACCGATAAAAAGCGTTAATTTTTAGAATACATTTTATACCGTTAACATTTTTAACGGTAATTAGGTAGCGGAAACTTTTTGAATGTTAAGTTTTACCGGTAAATAGAATTATAACGATACCGATAATGTTACCTCTGACGTCACTAAATAACGATATTTTTAACCTTTTTTTAACGATACCTACGTTGTCGCTTAGTGCGAAAATTGTTTATGTTTAACTTGACGCGCGAGAAACTCTGCACCGCGCGCCGCGCGAGGTATTGTAAGAGTGGCAACAGCGCGTGGCTTTAAATTAAATTATTTTAGCGTTATGCGATCGAATAAACATAAATATAAGTAGGTAATAAGTAGGTAGGTAGATGGTGTAAGACAGGGAGATGTAATATCACCGAAACTGTTTACCACTGCCCTGGAGGATGTCTTTAAGACCTTGGATTGGGGGGAACGAGGCATCAACGTCAACGGCGAATACATCTCTCACCTTCGTTTTGCCGACGATATCGTCATCTTTGCGGAGACGTTGGATGAGCTAGGCCAAATGCTGACCGGCCTAAACGAGTCCTTCCGACGAGTCGGTCTCGGTATGAACTTGGACAAGACGAAAGTTATGTTTAACAACCAAGTCATACCGAGACCGATATCGGTTGACGGTATCCTTCTCGAGGTTGTTCAGGATTATGTCTACCTTGGCCACACCATTCAACTAAGCCGAAACAACTTCGAGAAGGAAGCCGATAGGAGGATTCGGTTGGGCTGGGCGGCGTTTGGCAGGCTTCGTCGAGTCTTCACTTCGAAGATTCCGCAATCCTTAAAGACAAAAGTTTTCGAGCAATGCGTCCTGCCTGCGTTGACATACGGAGCCGAGACGTGGACACTGACGAAGGGACTGGTCCACAAGTTCAAAGTCGCTCAACGCGTGATGGAACGGGCTATGCTTGGGGTTTCTCTCAAAGATAGAGTTAGAAACGAGACTATCCACGAGAGAACGAAAGTAACCGACATAGCCCACAGAATTAGCAAGTTGAAGTGGCAGTGGGCTGTTCATCTGTGTCGCAGGACCGATGGCCGTTGGAGCAGACGTGTCCTGGAGTGGAGACCGCGTCTTGGCAAACGCAGTGTGGGACGTCCTCCGGCCCGTTGGACCGACGATCTTCGTAAGATTGCCGGTGTAGGCTGGATGAGGATTGCGGAAAACCGGGATGTCTGGCGCGAACTTGGGGAGGCCTATGTCCAGCAGTGGACTGCAATAGGCTGAACTGACTGACTGACTGATAAGTAGGTAAAACCCCTACAACCTTCAATATATGTACTGAAGCCGTTTACGTACCCATAATTTAAACATCAATATTATAGGTAACTAGCCTAATAATGTACGACTTATTAAGTACTTAATAACAATAACATGAACCAAGTTAAACTATTTACATAACTTAAACGATAATTAAAACGAAAATGTAGTTCGTCCGATTTTCATATCGCACTACATTTACCAATGGCAAACTTAAGAAAAAAAATATTGCCGTTGTAAATTCATAAGTTTAAAGTATAAAATTAGATTGATTGAGATTTTTATGTAGATACTTAGAAATTTCAATACGAATCTGCAACTGCTAGCGGAAGGGCTAGCTGATCTTGAAATGTTTTTTATTGCATAAAATCATCATAGGTATGATATGAAAAATTAAAAACAAAAATTTTGAGCCCAAATCCATTATAGGAAGGACTATAGGTACCTATGCGGCATGCCATGTCGTGGACAAATATGTTTGTAATATTAGTCCACGACAAAGCTTGGTGCATATATATATATAATCCTTTCCATGATGAGAACTTTTTAAGAAATTTTATTGTAGTGGAAAATCATTATCATGATATCATATCAATATCATATCTATTTATTATCTACGATAATCAGATTAAGATTGAGATTTAGCCATGATTCCTAAGATATCAAATAATTGAAAATTTAATGAGCTTATAATTATTTTATAGAGAAAAACAGTAGTGTCAACAATTTTAAAATATTACGCAAAAATGTGGATGAAATTTTTCTTAATTTTTAACATTTTATTACACGTAGAAGGTAAACAAAAGCACGCTATAATTATATAATTAATACAAAGTGGTTAAAGTGTACGCATTTTATTTTATACAGGCAGTTCACGTATAGTGGGTGGTGAAAAAACTCCTCCAGGATTTGGAAAGTTCGGTGTATCACTTCAAAGTAAGATTGGGCGCCATGTATGTGGTGGTGCTATTATATCACATAAACACTTAGCAACTGCCGCACACTGCGTAAAGGGGTAGGTTGTTTTTTGTACAAATATGCGAAATATAATATTTCATCAAAATTTTCTTTTTAAAAATTGAACAATTATGTACCTGTTTATGTATATTAACTATCATTTTTTTTTCAGAGCAAAACCTAAACATATAAACGTTGTTGTCGGTACGACGAACTTGGATGAAAGAGGATTACAATATGACGTAGAATCAGTACATGTTCATGATCTGTATAACTCCACACTTAAAATAAACGATATCGCAGTTATTACAATAAAAGGCTTATTCGATTTAGAAAAGGTAGAAGTGCTTAGACTTGATGAAAATGAATTGAAGGATGGAGATATTGTATTATTAACAGGTTTCGGAGCTCAAGAGGTATCGTATATTTAATAGAACAATCGTAATCACTTTTAGTTTCAGTAATAAATCATTATGTATTTTTTCATTACTTATGCAGCCTAACGGAGAGTCGACTCAAAGAATGCACGCTTTGAATTTAACAGTATTTGAACAGGATATTTGCCGTTTCGCAATGCGTAACACACGAGATGTTTACGACTCTATGTTTTGCACATTTACAAAAATGGGACAAGGAACTTGCCATGTAAGTTAACATTTTTAAAGTGAAACTTCTTTAGGTGCATGAGGGTAAAACGTTGAATACACCGGTTCTCGTCCGATCACCGAAGTTAAGCAACATCGGGCGCGGTCAGTACTTGGATGGGTGACCGCCTGGGAACACCGCGTGACGTTGGCTAAAACGTAGTGGTTATATACTCTTTGACGTTGGCTTTTTGTTTTTTTTTAATTAGTTTTTTTTTTCAATTAGTTTGCCAAAGAAGTTTCACGTCTGACATGTTGTGTACTTTGTACGCACGCCTTTTTTTTAATTATAACTAAAGAGGCACTTGACTGTTTTGTGTAAATAATAATAAGATTTAAACCGTTTATAAATCACTTCGGAGTTCATATATTATTCTAAAATGCATATTTTTTCTCATGCTTCAGCTGAGCTCAAATGAGATCTGATGATCTGATATCAAATGTTTGTAAGACGAATCAGTATTCGTAAATGAATATAGGAGGGCTAAAAACATTTTTAATTTTTGTTAGCTTTATTACGCTATTAAATTGAATTAGTAATAAATAATGTTTTATACTTCGAATTTCAGGGTGATTCAGGGGGACCTTTAATGAAGGATAACAAATTGGTTGGAATTGTTTCATGGGGCATTCCTTGTGCTGTAGGTTTTCCGGATGTACACACAAGAATATCGTCACACATTTCGTGGATTCGTAGCATTATAGACAGAAAAGTATGTAATTATTGCAATTACAAAAAAACGAAGCTCTATATTTAATAAAATTGTTGTATGAGTATATAAATTGTTTCACACCAGCTTTGGAATATTAAAAAGACAACAATTTAATTTTTAAGGCTGTTGTTTATTAATTACTTCAACCTGCTTATCATAAAGATATTTTTGTATAAATTTCTTGATACTATTTTTACATATCTGGAAAATAAATAGTTTAGTTTAGTCACGTGATTTTTATATTTTTTATATGAAACCAATATGAAACATATATTTTTTTTTATTTCAATGGACAAAAAAATAATCGTCGACAAAATGTTTTGGAAGAAATAAAAATACCTTATAAGAACGCTTAGTATTCGACATTTCCATAATAATTGCCATAACAGGTCGACCATGAGCACATTGGAAAGGAGTCTTACAAGACGATAGAGCACTAATCATACTCATACAGTCGTTTTTAGACAAATGGTCTCCAAATTTAACTGCATATCTGCAAGCCTAAGTAAAATTACAAAATACTAGAATATTAGAATTTAATGAATAAGCTTAGAAAATAATTTATGTATATAGTGTATATATTCAGCAGAAAGATGAAAGTGCACGAAAGTTCGCGAACTTTAATGATAAAAAAGTCAAATTAAAAGCTTTAATGTACCAACAGTTATAATCACAAGATAAAAAATAATCACCTCACTGAAAACAAGCTCCATTATAGATTTCGGATAAAGAGACATATTACCTCTAGCAGTTTTTATTTCTTCAATTTGTTCAGAAATAAGTTTTTGTACAGCCTTTAAAACTACTTCCATCTAAAGCATTTACAAATAAAATTACAATTTCGTTAAGTTTACAATAATTAGTACGTTTCAAAAGGTTTCAAGATAACCGTGGATTTGTACCTTTCTAGGATTTCTACCAAGAATAGCTTTTGGTACAGCATGTATAATTACATCTTTGTCTGTAAATGTCCATTGTAATCCAAATTTAGAAAATTTTTCCTTATAGTTATAAAGATAAAAGTAATCCTCACAATTGACTTTTAACATATATTCCTCGAATTCAATGCTTTTCCACTCCACGCCATTGAAGTAATCTAGTTAAAATTTATCAATTTAAATAATTTATTATTAATAATAAAATTACATTCTTAGAAGTAATAATTCATTACTTTAACTGAAGGAACTGATTTCTTATTATTGCTATGTCGTACAAAATTATTAATGCGTAAGTAAAGGCCAATACATACGTAACGTATGGACGGGACGGGGACGTGAAGTTTTGGAATATCGTTTCATACAAAATGTATAGGAATACACAATGCATACGCAACGGAATCACGTACGGGATGGGGCACGTGATTTTGTATGAAACAAACTTCACGTCCCGTCCCGTACGGGAAAAAACACGTTTCGTATTTATTGGCCTTAACTCTTCTTGTACTACCTTATATGTTTTCACAACCTAACCTGACCTAATCTCCTAAATCCTAAAATTAAGTAGAAGAATGACATAACTTATTGCTAAGCTGACAAAAAAGAAGTACCTGATAAATTTTTTTCAAGTCTTACTCTTTCATCCACAGCATGTTGATCAAAAAAAGTTAAAAATTCTGTTGACTTTTCAGAATGTGATCTGCTTTGTACTATGGCAGCTATAAACTTTTTGTCTATTTGTCCTATTATCTGTATCATACCGATAATTATAAAACTTAATTAATACAATAGAATTTTATTTAAACATTATACATATTTACAAGTCAAAACTTAAGAAATAAATATTTACAGATAGTTTTGATACAAATCATGTCCGCGTGGAATTGTGCCAAGAATGCTGGCAGCATTTCCCCGTTGAATCGCTATGCCGATTCTCTGGGCAAAAAATGCACCAGCCCTCTTGTCACCAGTGGAGGCAATAAGGCGAGGAGTTATCTCAATTAAGAATTTTTTAGCACTGCTACTCCAAGGTCCAAGTGTTTCGACTGCAAACGGCACAAAGATGTAATTTGGAATTAGTGACGAATACTTGTGCCGTTTAGTCGATTCAGCCTTCTCCGCCGCGGCTCCCGCTTTTAAGGCTGTTTCCCTGACATGAGACGGAGCAAGTGTGTCAACGCAGGTTGCGTCCCACAAAAGCGCCCGTCCCCTTACCCAGGGAACCAACGTCAATCCATCAGGTCTCTTGCCATCATCGCGACTAATTCCAGTAGGCTCGATAAGAGCAGGAACGTCGATGGTGGTAAGAGCTCTTTTTATGGTATCATTTAGGGAACCGTGGCGGGAAAACCTACCTGAACTCTTGTTGCAGGAAAGGCCGTGTAGTCCGAAAGAATCAACCTCCTTTCCGCACGGACATCTGTGTTCAAAGCACAGTGGAGTTCCCAACCGGAGACCGACAGCAATTCTAAAACTTTCATTGTCTAAAAGTGTCCCAAGGTTTTTTGACGGCATTGCGTGTAACCAGTGACCTGACTCTTTATTTGATAAAGCTAGAAGCCTGGCACGGTTTTTGTCACTTGTAAGATTTAGCGTCAAATTTATATGAGTATTGTGAACTATTGGCATATCCCAAAGTTTTTGCTTTGTAACATCCTTCGGGATATCGCCATTAGGACACCTTAACTTCCAATTTTCTATTGCATCTGTAGCATCTGTAATTTCGACTGAATTTGATTTTAAAATGTCAGAACATAGACCCTTGATACTATGCACAGAAGCAAGAAAAGCAGGAAGAGCGACACTAGAAATTTTTCTCAAGCCGATGCCACCGTCTCTAATAGGTAAAGTAGCTTGGGTCCATGAATTTTCATCAAAAGATAAATTTAGAATTTTTTCTAATGAATTTTTTAAAGTGGCATCAAGTTTTTCGGTCAGTCCAGGAAATTTCCAAATTGGGCTTGTGCGTAATATATACATTAATTTCGGGACAAAATAATAGACAATATTTTAAAATAGTATAGGCAATATGAGAATTTAGAGTACCCAATTTGTCAGTGTTTTCAACGAATATTTTAATTTTATTATCCAAAATTGGCTGTATGCCTTCATCAAAAATTGGTGCACCTAGGAGACAAAGTGTACTTCTTTGAAGTATTTTTAAATTAGGAGCAATTTTATTAAATAATTCCGTTGCCAAATTAATTTTGGAAAGTGATAAAAGATCTGTGAAAAAAATTTCACATTTCGAAAAATTTAATTTGAGACCAATTTTATCAAACTCGTTTTTAATTTTGATTAAATCTTCAACAACATCGTCTACTTTACCTCCTATGGTTCCATCATCTAGGTACCATATGTTTAATTTTGAATTTAAATTTGAAATACACTTGTGGATACCTAGACTAAAAAGAGCCGGACCTAACGGGTCTCCTTGCTGAACGCCGACATTAGAAAAAATAGTATTTTCGCCAAAAAGTAATTTAGATGGTGAATTGTAACTTAATTAATTGAATAAAATGTGCAAAAATAAATATAAGAAAAATTAGGGTTACTTTAGCATATTTTAATGATTCAGAATTGAATGTTAGATTTGAATCGTCTTTGCTGATTACGTCGGTAACTCTATTAAGTTCTTTTGAAAAATCTTTGACGTTCTGGATATTGGGTTCAAAAACTTCAAACTTATTGCGAACATCGTTTGCAAATTCTTTGTAAATAATCTGAAATTAAAACGAAATTCTTAGATTCTAAAACAATACAAAAAAAAAAGAAATATGTCAAGACTTACATCTTCAAAGTATTCTTCATTTATATTGTAGTTTCCTGTATTTTTGTGCAATTTATTCTTAAAAATTTGGGACATACCTGTAAACAAACTTTTTTTAAACGTTGCTGTTTCATAATTAATGTGTATTTACAAATTTCACACATACCTTTGGGGACAAAACTTTGACGACTTTGAATTTGAAAGTAATCCTCATTATTTGTCTCATTATTTGGTATTTGTATAGAAAAATAATTATTTTCTAGTGGTAAATCTTTAATCCGCTCATTATTTGGGTCATCTTTTTGTATAATATTGTATATCGGTTTTTCATTTGCACTAAACTCCTTTGAAATAGTATTAGTTTCAACTTTTTCATCACAAAAATACTGAGATTTTTGTTGACTCTCATAAGTAACATTATTACAATAGTTAACATTTAAAACAGTATCAACATCTCTTTTTTCATTCTGCAAGAAACTTAATTCAAATTCTTGTTCAACGTCTCGCAATTCGTTACTATCTAATATTGCTTCACAATATATCAAAGGTTCTATAGATTCATCATTGCTATGAGATTCAGATATATAAACAGACTTATATTTTTCATAATAGTTATCATTTCTAGAAACTACACTTCTATTTGTAGTTGTAAAAGAGGGTAACGTCTTCGTAGCGTTATTATTGTAACTTAAATTTGTCGACATTCGCAGTGAGTATGTTTTATTAGTATTTTGATTATTCGAATGAAATGAATTCAAAATATCAATCGAATACGTATTAGCCAATTCAAAATTTATATTACACGACAGGTTATAATTAAAGCTATTTGTAGCATTCTCCGTATCACAAGGATGGCTCAAAGGATTGTTACTATTTTTATAATCAAGATTTGCTACACTCATGTGTCTATTGCTGTATTCATTTAAAATGGCATTTTTTAACAAATTAATATTTCTATTTTGTTGATTTACATCATTATAAATTTGGTTCAAGACGTTTCGATTCAAAAACGCTTTTCCTTCAGAATAGGTATGAGTTGTTTTTTTATTTAGTTCCACGTTTTTCTTATGACTGTTATAGGTAATATCAGTAATTGTCGTTCCATCTATAATTATTTAAAGGCAAATTACTCATTTTTACTAAATTTAACCGTAACTTAGGATTTTAAAATAACGGTCGATAAAACTAAAATATTAATTATAAAAAACTTTTTTTGAATATCTATCTTATTTTACACTTTCGTTATCTTTTATTAATCGATTATAAAATTTAAGACTGTGACTAAAATCGATTAACTACGATCGACACTATTTCAGTGGAGCGCCTATCAGTACTACCAACCCGGGCTTGGAATACCGTTAAAAATTCATTATATCGGTATATATTTTACCAGTATCTATTAACTATTTGGACCTATTTTGTTGTTCTCTGAATGAATTCACAACTGCTGCTTTATTTATTACTAGCTGCTGTGCTCACGACTTCGTCCGAGTGGAATTTAACAAAAAAGTTATTGTCCGGTTCGCAGAGTTATACAAGAAATATATTTCTAAAATAAAAGTAGCCTAAGTTACACCTTATTACATCAGCTACCTGCCAGTGAAAGTCCCGTCAAAATCAATCCAGCCGTTTCAGAGATTAAACAAACAGACAGACAGACAAAATTAAAAAAAAAATATGTTATTTTGGTATATGTACCGTGTATACATCCATATGCATTTAGTAAAAAGCGGATATTTTAATATTACAAACAGACACTCCAATTTTATTTATTTTTATAGATATGTCATAATTAGTGGTTGTTTTGGTTAAAATATTTTAGTATGTAGTATCGCATTAGGTAGGTAATAAATCTGTAATGGTAGTATATTTATGGTAAAAAAAAACTCATTTAACGTTATTTTTAACGATCGGTACATTAAAAAATTTATAAAATGACTATTGAATCAGAGTAACTCGGACAGTACTTTTGTGAGGCCGCCATTAGGCTAGTTACCTTTTTTAATACAACTAGGTCGGCAAACAAGCGTACGGCTCACCTGATGTAAGCGATTACCGTAGCTCATAGACGTCTGCAAACACCAGAAGCTCAGCAAACACGTTACCGATCCTACCCCCAATTCCCCCCAGGAGCTCTGATCATCTTTCTCACCAACAGGAACAGAACACTACTTGAAAACAGTATTATTTAGCTGTGATCTTCTGTAAGGTCGAGGTACTACCCCAGTCGGGCTGCTCCATATTTTGAGCAGGAATTTCCTGCTGTGCCCTACCTCAGTCAAAAAATATTGATGTTTAAAATATGGATACGTAAACGGCTTAAGTACATTGAAGTATGTACCTTCTTTTATTTATGTTTATTCGATCGCATTTTATCAATCCCCCGCATGGCGTAACGCGGTGCGGGGATTTCCGCGCATCGAGTTGAACAATTTTTGCACGGAGCGGCAACGTGGAAGCAAAGCAAAGTAAAAAGGTATCGGTAAAAATATCGTTATTTAGTGACGCAAGGATAACGTTATCGGTATATCGTTATAATTCTATTTACCGGTAAAATTTAACGTTAAAAGTTTTAACGGTATAAAAGGTATCGGAAAAAATTAACGCTATTTACCGGTATTTTATAATGTTACCAAGCCCTGCTACAAACATTGTTACCACCTGTTACTATGGAGCGCGGGCGCGCTATGGTGTATGGCAGAAACCTGGCTTCATAACTATACAAGTATACACACCCTATTATAAGTCCAAAACCAAATAACTGAAAAATATGATCAATCAACCTTATTTTATGCTAAATAATAATATGGCCATGTTACAAACTTTTTAATGACACTTTTATTTGTAAAATAAATTACTTACAGGATTGTCCAATTTCTTCTATAACTGTATTTTTATCTTTTGATAATATATTCATATGTGGCTTTTCTATGTTATCGGCAGTCTTTAATAAGTCATAGGACGTTTTAAGTTCTATGATTGAACAGTTATTAGCTATATTTATTTGTTTATTTAATGTATTCCGATCTTCTATTTTAGAATGCTGTGAATCAAATTTGTTATCCATGTTGAAATTCCTTTTGTAATTACTATCTAAATCTATTATTTGTTTCGTATTAAATTCATGCATTTTATTATTAAATAGTCTATTTTCAAATACGTTTTGTACTTCATAGGAGAGTTTCTGACATCTTTTTTTAATTGATTTTGTTTCCTCTTTAAATTTTCTTAAAAGATGTTCATTATAATCATTTAGCTTATGGGTTACCTTTCTTGTTTTACTATTCTTATTGGATTTCTTTTTGTTTTTAGTCTTATTAATACTAGAGTATATAATGTCAAGTTTTCTATTATTTCCAATTTTACAAACTGTTTTGTTTTTGTGGGTTTTATTTGTAGTTATATTCATAAGTTTAGTTTTTCTTTTGCTATCTTTTAGTTGTTTCTCAGATTTTTGTAATTTATTATTATTAGTTTTTTTATCCTTCCTTTTGATATTTTTACCTAAAAATATATCTTGCATACATGCATGTGTATTTCAAAAGAAAAAAAAAATAATGCAATAATTTACCTTTTTTGCCTTTTTGTACTTCTGCAATGTTATCTTTTGTTAAATGTTTATTTAATATTCTCTCCATAATTTCTTTAACTTTTATTCTTGTGTCGTGTTCATTCTTATTATTTACTTCATTGATATTTATTGGTTTTAAGTTGTTGTCTCCACAATAAAAGTTAACCAATTTCTCAATAAGTTTGTTAATTTCTTCGTAATTTTTAAATTCAACAAGAATTTGTTTGTTATTATAGTTGATATCAAAATCAAAGTGTGGACATGATATAAAAATAAAGTAAAATGGTATTTTACAATTAAAGTCTATTTCACCTGTAAACTTTTATTTACATTATGTAAATAAATGATAGAAAATGAACTTAATGCGATAATATTAATAAAAATAGTTACCTTTTCTTTTATCTTTTTATTTGTTCTGATACAAAGTTTTTTACTGAGACATTCATTTATTTTTTTATGTAAAAAACTTTTTGAAATATTTCTGCCATTTATGTAAAACCACTGATAGTTTTTTGACACTTCATTGTTTTTACCAATGTATGCTTTTACTTTATATTCATTTTTTTCTACTTGAAGGTCTTGTAAATCACTTCTTTTTATTTGAAAGAGTGTCCATAGTGTTTGGTAAATAGTTCTATTTTTATGAACTTTAAAAATAATTTCATTTTTGGAATCGTCTCTAAGACTCAATGATACATTACAATGCACTAAAGATATCTGCTCTAGAAATAATTTTATATTATTTATTTCATTCAATGCATCGATCGATTTCTGTTGTATGTTTAGATTATATAGAAATCCTGAAATTTCCACCTGAAATGTATGTTAAAAATTAAAATACAATGATTAAAGAATCTAACGAATTTTTTTTTTAAACTTACAGTTGTTCCTTTAGAAGGCCTTAAAGTCGTTAAATAAAATCCTTCTGTGCAACCTTTACAGAATATCTTCGCCCAAGTTTCTTGAGAATTTTGATATCTAGACGATATATTAACAGTTTTGGAAATTTCTATGATACTTGCCAAAGAAATTCCTTTGAATCCGTATTTGTTTGGACTAGATTTCAATGATGCGACATCTAAAAATTTATTTGTTACGTATTTTGCTCCCAAAAGTTTAAAATTATCTTTAGTGATACCTGTTCCATTGTCTAATACTTGAACGTAATTTTTATCGATACAAACTCGAACTGCAATTGAAGAAGACTTTGCGTCGAGCGAATTATAAACCTAAAACATGTGCATTGACTTAATTGTTATTTGACTAAAATTACTAAAATATTTTTCACATTAATGATTACCAATTCTTCAATGGCTCGTAGAAAATTGTTCACGGTAATAGAAGCACAAATTATATTTTGATCTCTATCTGGTATTTTCTTTAATGCCATTTTGTCTATTAGGTTGTTGGTGTTTATTCTTTGTGTATTTTATACATACTATTTGTACTTTTGTTTTTGTAGCAAAATATTTAAAATTCGATTTTCGAAAAATAAAATATGTTTATATTTAATTTTTTTTTAAATTTCGATACATCTTGTTGTGCCAAATGTGCACGTTATTGCGCCAATGATAGTCAATGATAGATTGGAGTTGGGCTTTTATTAAAAAATTAAAAATATAAAATATGTACATATACGCTTTAAAATTGTAACCAGTCGAACAACTTTCATAAGGAAGCCAAAACAATTTTTTTTTTAAATTTTATTTGTTATTTAGGCATTTTGTTCTTGTTTAGAATTTTCTTGTTGATATAGATACTAGAAATGATCGTTTATTTCATTACGTTCAAATATTGCAAAAAATTTCTGCTTTCAAAGAAGGAACAATATTTAGCTATGAAAAAATATCCAAGCTTCACATAAATAAAATAAATATTTAAATTTAATTGTTGTGAATATAACATAAGAAATCACTATACCTACATTGTTGTGATGATGTTGTTACATAATTATTAACAATATTTACCGATCACTCTGCAACTAATTACGAAAAATACGAAATGAGAGTCATTATGAAATGTAATAACGACAGGATGTCTTAAAAACACCTAGGTCCTCTGCCTATGTCCTGCGAAAAAAAAGTATTTTGATAAGAAAAAAAATTAAAAGTCACGTGATCTATTGAAGCTATCACTGTGCTGTCCCGACTTATTAGTGTTATATAAATAATTCTAGAGGTGTACATTTTTATTATTTACTAAAACTTACAGAAAACCAGTAATACCCATCGATTTTAACAACTTTATATGTCTCGTGTGTTATGTCTCCGTCTAAATTTAGTTACTATGTTTCGTAAAATATCAAATAAAAAGATCAACCAATTTAATAAACTAACCGAAAATCGTTCATTGAGGTAGAGTCTGGTAGAGCATAGCAGAAAATATCCTGCTCAAAATTTGGAGACTGGGTAAGTAGTTTAACTTTACAGAAGACCACAGCTGAAGTCTGTAATTATCTTTAAAAAATATAGAGTTAAAACTCTAATGGTTAAAACTATTACTCGTATAACCGAAAAAAAAAATCAGGTTAGGTATAATAGTTTTTTTAACGGAAAATAATAATAGTCAAGTGTCAAGTAATAATGACTATCATTTAAATTAAATTGATATTTGTCGTAAAGGCATTGATCTTGCCTTTCTAGGGTCTATGATTTCTGGTAACAAACAATCTTCATAAAACCGAGTCAATTTCGGAAGCATTTTTTCCTCCCAAAAAACTTCATCTTTTACTACCCTTACTACTTTCAGTGGAAAATCAGGACCAGTCCACACAACAAATACTCGTAGTTTCTAAAAAAGTAAAAAGTTTCTATTAATTTTACCACAGATCTAATCGATGGGTAGGTACTTTTGGTATTTTATTTCTACAGGTGTACCCAAGGACTCTAGCAAATTCAGCTCTGTCGGAGTGTTTGTAATTTGAAATGTCTATTTTGAACGGACTATAAAGTAATTGTCGGACAAATAAAACTAAAATAAGGTAAACGCATCAAATTTAAAAGCCGTCACAACTCACAGGTTACAACGACCTATTGTTAGTACCTACTTACCAACAAATTAAAAAGAAAGAGAATTAATCAAATATTTAATGAAATGAGTATTGATAGAACAGTAGGTACATACAAACCTTCATTGTGACACAAAATCAATAAGTAATTGAATAAGAAATATACTTGAAAATTTCATACGTTACCTATACAACTTGAGTAAGACCATCGATTGCTTTTTCAACCCTGAACTCGTATTGGGGCTGAAGCGGCGTTTATACATTGAATAGTCATAGTATGATACATCATATGAACCTCACGCGATTATAAATAACAAAAACTTTTTAAATCTTCTAAAAACACTAAATAAAAAGTTTTTTTTTTAATTATAAACGTTTAATAACTAATAAATAAGACAAATGTTATCCAGTGATTTAAGTTATAATAAAAGTATATATAATTTTAAATTAAATGTCTTTAAGTGAAGGGTTTATGTCTGTTATACATAATATGATGAATATTTCGTTAGAAGAGGAAATTAGATTATTCTGGGAATATGTTAAACGGTAAGTTAGATAAATCAACACAGATATCGCTTCAGCATGCTTGCTTGGTTACGGTAAAAATATGGTCCTTGGTTACGGTAAAAATATGTATACCTATAATGTTGTAATGTTATGACATTTGAGTAAACATTTAACTAGCTGGATTTTTTTTAAATATCGAAGTAGCTAGAATTAGTTGCGGCATATTTGCAAAACGCTTTGATTTCATTCAATTTATTTATTTTTATTTGTGTATGATACGTAATAATGAAAATCAATGTGCATAATAATATGATGCTAATAAACATTTATTATGTGTAATTTTTTTCTTTATATCAACCGACACGTTTCTTATCTCTTTGATTAATTTTAAATTAGTTAAAATATAATTCGATTGATAAAAGTTTTAACTGCAAACATTAAATTAAAAAATATTAACCTATTAATATTCGAGAGTAGGTAATTTCTCTCATTCTAGGCTAGGCTAAAATTAAAAAAAGAAAGCTTAAACAGTTTCGACTAATTATTGAGTATACATACATGTATGTGTATTTATATGTATGAATATTTACCTATTTATGTATGTAATGTCCTTTTCATGCTTGAGGTTGTCTGAACGAGATCGCTCTTTTAGCGATAAGACCGCCTTTTGTACATATTATGTATGTTTTTGTTTGATATGAAAATGTCATATTTGTATTGTAACTTATCTTAACATTCTATCAAAATGGAGTTACGTTAGAATGTGGATAAGTTTAGCTACTACATTATGTTTTCTAAGAAGTTTAAGAGGACGTCTCCATAGTTTTGGTGAATTCTGATAAAAGTACCTATAGGTAATGACTAATCCTTAAGGTATGATAATGCGTTACGATTGGTTTTAATGTTTTATTGCAAACTATAAAATAATATAAATTATCTAATAGGTATATTTTGGAGTCATATCCTAATTTTTTAATCTTTTGTCTAACTTTTGTCAATTTTTGTACATTTAAAGTGTAATAAATACAAAAGGATCGATGTTAATTATTTATTATGTTCACCCATCTATATATTTTACTGAACGGTAGTAAAACTAAATATTATTTATGTATGTTAAAACATTACACTCATCCTACATTTTAATATGCTTGCGTTTCTTATATAGGAGATAGACGCTGTCTTGTCTTGAGAACTGTAAAAAGCATAAAATTTGAATTAAAAAAAAAACATTTGGATAAGAGACACACCCTAATCACCTAGTAGTACGAAAAGTACGTTACGACATTTTCTCAAACCTACTCTTTCTACGTACTCTAAAATTTAATATAAGAGTCGTTAATTTTAAATGTGTATTACTTAACTATTGCGATTTTATAAAATTAGAGAGAACAGCAACGTGAATAAGGCCTCCATGGGCATCAATGGTTACGGTAGTCGTAATTATTAAACTATCCACAAAGCATTTTAACTGATTATTTAGGAAAAAAAAACCAAACGTATTCAAGCATTCCTAAAGTTTTACAAACTCCTTATCTTGTTGATTAACGAAGTGCCCTTATTGTTGCGGAACAATGTCCTGGTGATGACTTCGTACAAAAACATTTGTCTACTTAAAATTTTAACCATATAAATACTATGAAAAGTTTTCGAACTGCATCATTCCTGTTTAAGAACTAGGATAGTCAAGATATATTCAAAGTAAGTATCGGTGAACTTATTTAATTTAATTAATTAATAATTCTTTGATATATGTTTTTAATCATGTGTTTTGTTCCAGATGCTTAAGCTTTTAGTTTTCTGTTTGGTAGTGGTATCAGCATTATCAGCTGAAATACTAACTCACGATAGATTGGATAAGGAAGTACAGTTTAAACCAGAAGGTGACGAAGCGATCGAAACCCACGCTATTTATAAGAAGCAATCAAATCCTGAACAAAAACACCATCCAGTGTACAGAGCAGAGGAGCATTTGAATGAAGGTCGTGCAAGAATTGAGCCAGTCAGACCTAGAGATCCTGTCATAAATCATGACATGTTAGCTGATGATCCAGTGCCAGCATCGTCTTCAGAAGTTGACAGAAACGTAAGTACAATTAGAATAATATTTATTCATTAAGGTAGGTCATAGTTTAGTGTGCGTTTTAATTTTTTTCTTTCTTCGTTTATTGTGAATGTCTTCTCAAAACTAGTATTATTCCTATTTTTACGAAAGCATACTTTTCTCAACAACTCTCACAAACTTGTGAGAGTAATAATTTCTTCAAAGTACTCGTATTTGAGTGTTATTGCAAAGGTCTAAAACTTATAACTAAAGTCAAAAACTTATGCCATACATTTATGTATGGTCGTAAAGATATAATGAGACAAAATTAGTAAAATTTTAAGCCCTAGGGAGTAGGGACCCGGGACACTAAAATTTCTTCCCACAGATTTCGTTGTTCATGTTAATTATGCAGCCGAATTTAATAATGTAAAATGTTATGGAAGAATACATGTAACTTAGCTAAGGTAAACTTTTCGAATTTCGATAAAATTCCAGGATAATATTTATGGCTTTCCCGGCCCGATCGAAGTGGCATACCCTGATGTGCCGTATGCTCCTGGGTATCCATATGGACACGGATACTCTGCATTAAATAAGTAAGCAGTTTTATTTTATTGTATTTAGATGATGACACAAGTCAACATCAATTATGGCTATGGCTTGATAGTTTTAATCGTAGTGGATAACGTAACTATAGTAGTGGTTAGATACCACTAATATACGTATTAGAGCTATGTAAATTGTAAAACTAAAAATTTTAGTTATATTTATAGTTATATACAATAGTAATAAATAGTTATATTAAATTTATAGTTATATACAAATTTTCCAACAATTAATATGAGTTTTTACTTAATTCTTAAGATAACTTTGAATTAATCTTATCGTTACAGCTATAATCTCTACGGAAACAGTGATTATCTTATGGACCCGGATACGTCTTCACTTGGACTTCTATGGAGTCAAGTACCTGATTCAAGGGTTTGTTTCAATAATTTACATACCAAAAAGTTTTTTTTAACAATTCCAAATTCACAAAGTTCTTTAGCGCATTTATCTTATGGCGTAAAAAATAAAATAAACAAAATAATATTGTTCTAAAATATCCTATTTATCAATAATAAATTAATAAAATAATAATAATAAATAACTACATAATTATGTAAGTGACTTTGCTCACAAGTAAAACCATAAATATCAAAAACGAAAATTTCTTTTCTCAAGTAGGGATCTAAGCTTTTTTGAATCGTCATTTTACAAATTATAATTACACAAGTTTTCATAAAACGATTATCGATATTATGGAGTGTACAGGTATTCGAAAAGTAGAATATGCTAAAAAGAATCGGGAAGAATCTTAGCAGAATATAAACCTTATGCTATGTGTTTGTTAAATTTGATATTCTATTTTATTCCAGACTATGGTAAGTTACGCTGCTAGAACTATCAGTTGGATGTTCAGTAGCATTTTCGTCTTAATGCTCGGATCCTTGCTCACGGTTGGAGTTTGTAGTTACACAAACCTTTGTCAAATTACTTTTAATGGAGTTGGTCCGATTCATGAAGAAATGAGGTCTCTGATAACACCGGAACGCTTGGAAAAAATTAGTACCGCAGCTGACTTCTTGAAGACGGCAATTAATAAGTATCAGAAGATTCAAAATGTCCCCGAACCGGGTACAAGGAAACGACGAACAATTTTCTTTTAAAATTATTCAATATTTTTTTTGAGAAATAAATATTTACTTCATTAACAAAATGTTATTATTTAGAATTTTATTTACGTAATCATATTCATAATAATTATGGCACTACAAAAATGTTAAATGATTTAATAATATTACCAATAGATTTTCTGGTATAGTGATAATGAGAATAAGTTCTAAAATTAAAAATGCACTATATCACGTTTCTGCCTGTAACATCCTACTGCTGGACATAGGCCTCTTAAAAAGGGTCAGAGCTTAATCCACCACACTGCTCCACTGGGGGTTGGCGGATATAATAGGGATTATAATATGATTAACGATCGGTATCAAGTGTATATGATAACAACTGGGACCGACAGCTTAACGTGCTCTACAAGGCAAGTGGGGAGACCCACAAGGACAGACAAACCGGAAAGAAATATTTGTATTAATATAAATATCCATGCCGAGTGGGAATCGAACCCGCAAACCGTCACTAAACAACACTATGTACACCAGAGCGGTTGTTATTACATAATATTATAGAATTAAATAAATAGTAAAGTCAATGTTTTCTTTACACACTGGAATAAATACACTAATCAGAAAGTACTTCTAGCTGTATGATTCGAAGTTCCTTCGACATGATAATATGTACGCCTTTGATTTTATATAATGAAATAGAGACAATAAAACAAAAATATGTACCTTAAAACACACAACATACACACGCATTAGTATCTAGAGAACCTACACTTTAAATAGTTAGTTAATAACTAATCCGAATAAACACGTTCTTGAATTCAATTTACCATAAATAAAACTTAATTTTTTAAGTAGAACTTACATACTCGTAGTTTTCTTACTAACAAAAAAAAAAAATTTTAAAATAAATTATTTTGTTCATTATGTAAGTCGAAAGATTAGCTGTCCTTAAATAATAAAGTTTAAAAGTTTACTTTTTCTCAAAGTCACTCACTAACATGTATGTAATTCGGTAACCACATATCAGGGGCGAAAATTACCGAGTATGAAGCAATGTCAAATAGTTAATAGTATAAAAGGGCTATTGAAATACTGCATCACTATCATATTTGTGTTTAAATTACAGATTAGCATTTACATTTTCTTTGTATATTTTTTCGAAGTCTCAAACAATATGCTGACGTGCGTTGCGTTCAGGGAAGTTTTACATAGAATTACTACTAGGTACTTATTATTACTTACTATCATTATTAGGTAGGGATAGTAGGGGGTAGAGCAGCAGTGAGCGAAGGACTAGGATAACGTAGCACGCAATTTACGCAATTACCAGCAAAAAAAATCAGAAAAAAAACTACTACTACTAGCTACCACAATCGAGAGTTTTCGAAGAGGAATTTTTTGTTCGCCTCATCAAAATGAAGCTACTCCCAAAAAATTTGCTTGATACTAATCAGGTGAAAAAAATGTACTAGGGATCCCTACCTATATATTTAAGCAATAGTCCCTTCAATTAGAACCAATTTCAAGTAAAATGAATCATCAAAGTTGGCTAAGAATTCAACTTAACTTGATTTTATAGATACTAATGATTTCTTAAAATGCAATTAATAATTGACTCCATTAATTTTTTGTATTTAAACAAGATGCACTGACTTTTTGAAACATTTTTGAATATACTAGTATCAGTGTTGTCAGTAATAATACTTTTCTTATGGTAAGTAAAATTGTATATTATTTGTAAAAATTGATATAAAATGGTTACATAGTGCCAGACCTGAAATCTAATTTATTTTTTAGATGTTGAAAATTGTGATACTTGCCTCATTTTTATGTGCTGTGCGTGGAGTGAAATACGCATATATAGGCAATCAATTGGTAAAATTTGATGATGCCCCAAAAAAAGTGAGTAATCTGTATTTTTATAATTCTTCTTGTGCATTAAACTGTTGTCCTTTTTTATAAAATTATTACATAAACTGACTAAAAATAATTGATCCAATCACTGCAATATTCACTGTAAACACATTATTTAATAATAAATTATCATGACCTTGGTCAAAACTATAATTGATGTAAATACTATAAAATATAGAGTTGTCGTTTCCAGTTGTTACTCATGAAAATTACTGTCGCTAATTGGCTCCTTTTATAATCGCTTATGGTACATAAATATCACGTCAATTTAGCAATCTGTGTAACAATCCCTCTCTGAAACTGCGATTAGATTATGACACTAGGTACTTAGTGTTAGTTTACCTATGTGTTGTAAATATTTGGCGTAAGATTTTTCGCACATTTAACCGCACATTTAACATCCTCCTTAGAACTAAAACCTACATATGTCGTGGGTTCAGAAAGAGACACGATACAGAAACTCGAGTTACGAAAAATAATGCGTACGGCTCTATATACAACCATTTGACACTGTCCTACAATTTTTCATATTTCAACGATAAATATGTCGTAGATAATTTTTTTTTTTAATTCTGTTAATGCTGTTATTTTATTGGGATAAATTTTCATAACTTGTACAGACTCATCAGACTCTACTCCCGTGTTGATCATACTCCATAGTCTTTATTATTTTGAGTCATATTTAACGGATAAAGAATGGAATGAACTAAATGTGATAATAAAAACGATTGTTCTACTGATTTCTGTCTATAATATTATTTAGTTTCTTGAGCTATGTTAAATTATCCTTGGATGTTATATAATTTTCAGTATTATTTATGTATCAAATACATATTACTCTCGTTATTTTTACTAATTCTATTGAATTAATAATAAAAAAATCATTTTCAGACGTTTTCGTTTACGTATCCTAATATAAAGACTAATCAAGGACTCCAAATAATAAGAGAGCAGAACACGTCGGATGATGATAATGTCGCTGAGACTACAGAAGTATCCACAATAGCTGCAGCATCAACAACACCAACAGTAACAACAAAACCAACGATTGCAACAACACCAACATTAACAACAACACAAACAGTAACAACAACACCAACAGTAACAACAACACAAACAGTTTCAACAACACCAACAGTAACGACAACACAAACAGTTACTACAACACCAACAGTTATAACAACACCAACAGTTACAACAAAACCAACGACCACTACTACGCCAGCTGTTACAACAACAACAACAGAGACACAAATAGTAGATACAATTCCTACACTACCAGGATTAATCTCTTCACTGATATGGGTAAGAAAATTTTAGTAATTGGTTTTTTTTATAAATTTATTAATAAAATTTTTACTATCAATTGGTGCTTATAAATACCTAAAAATACCTACTGTGTAGGGAAAAGGTTATTTTTTTTTAATTGAAAAGCTTTTCAATAGCCCTTATATACTAAAAACCCTGAGATTTTGATGATTGATATAATATTTTTTGTCAACTTATCAATTTATGTTGCAATACTATCAAATTTCAAGTTACAGCCAGTGTAATAGTATTGTAGCAATACAGTAAGTTCATAATTATGTTAACTAATCTGAAGGAACAATACTCAAGGCACATAAAGCCGCGAGGTTACGTCTAGTATATTAGTTGGGGTTTGTGCAAACTTAACCTTTGAGAAGTAAGCTTTCGCTACATCCATTTTTAAAGAAATCACAGCAATAACACCAAAGGCATACTATCTGAATACGTAGGTACATACTTGCGAAAATTACGACCAAATTTTTTTTTATTTAAAAGTAAAGAACCAATAATTGTATTTGTAATAGATTTTTGACCACAATAGTATTTACTACGACTGATTAAAACTAATATTTTTATTACAACATACAAATAATTAACAGTAATTAAATTGATTAAGATTAACGAAGTCGTTGCATCGTTACTTAGTTATTTCCCAATTAGATAATTAATAACTGGATTTTTATTTTTCTAATTATAATTTATGAGAATGCATAATAAAAAACAATTTTATTATCATCATTTGTTATTATAACTTATAATCTGTACAGTAATCATTTCATAAAAAAAATAGGTACTTGTTGATTCTTATTCTTGTAACTATATAGAATTTGTTAGTGAACTACGTTTAATTTTAAATTGAAGAGAAAACAAAAAAAAACAACCTTCCACATCAAGATAAATAGTGATAAGCATTTCAGGTAATAAAGATATTTTTTTTTTGTTTACAGAAAATTATCATTTTCGTGAAAAAGTTGATTATAAAATTTATCACCGCTGGTTTGTCGTTTATATTTGGATTTATAAGTGTGCCAGCTAGCTATCTGACTTCAATGAGCAAATATTACAACATTGGATCTCTACCCAACATGTCGCAGTTATCTTCTTTACTAAATCCTGAAAGATTAAAAAGAGCAGCCGTTTTACTTGAAAAAGAAATCAAAAGAATTGGCCTGTAATAATAAGGATTTTTTTAAAAAAGAACATGACTATGCCATTAATTAAAATAAATATTTATATATACAAGTAACACGTCTTTTATTTTAAAACAATCAAATAATTAGAACTAATTTTAATTTATTTACCCTTAATACTCAAATGTTTCTCACTCAACGGTCATCAGTAGGATATGCAATCTAAATCGGGGCTTAGAAGAATACTCAGCACAAAAAAAAGAAAAAAAAATTGCGTGTGTACAAAGTACACATGTCAGAAGTGAAACTTCTTTGGCAAACTAATCTAAAATTATTTACATAGATTTACAAAGTAGCGCGGCGTGCAGCGCCCTTTTCTGTCGTTTTTCCGTTGCATCCGGTTTGAAATCGCAACTATTCTAAAGAAGTTTCACTTCAAAAAAACGCCTGAACACGGTAAACATTTACGAGTATATGGCCTGTGCAAATATTTTTTAACAACCACGCAACAGGTAGAGTAACAGTTAGTTGCGTCACTGAAACTTACTTAATACAAGCTCCGATATGTATGAAGTGAATAATACTAGAAAAAATTAGAATAAATCATAAAAAAATCTATTTAAATCGTTAAACTGAAGAAACTCTTGGAATAATTTCATTGACTCGAAGTATATTAATGTAATGACATGAACATAATATAAGTACATAAAATACTCGATATTGTAAAAGATATACTAGTTTATTTTGATAAATAAAGGTTTTTGAAGTGAAACTTCTTTAGGCCCATGAGGGGTAAAATTTGACGACGGTCAGTACTTGGATGTGTGACCGCCTGGGAACACCGCGTGATGTTGGCTTTTTGTTTTTTTTCCATAATTTTTTTTTGTATTTTTAATTCGTTTTTTTAATTAGTTTTTTTGAATTAGTTTGCCATAGAAGTTTCACTTGTGACATGTGTAGGTACTTTGTACGCACGTAATTTTTTTTTTATCACAGGTGGTGACAGGGTTAGGTGATCACATCAAAAACAATTAAAGTAAGTATATACCGAGAAAGACAATGATCGGAAAATGCGAAATGTATGACTGTAATATGAGGATTATTTTCTGTTTTATCAAATTATCAATTTTAAATTTAGCCACCACTAAAACGGCCACTGTGTTATTATAGGTGTTATTGCCTTTAATCAACATATCAAATAGATCGACGTCAATAATGACTTTCATTAATTAAATATGTGCAGAATTGATTTGAAAATATTTAAGTGATAATATTATGATTAAAATAATTATAATCATAATATTATCACTTAATTTTTTTTTATAAACATCACAGAATCAATTAAAAAGAAAAAAATAGATGTATTGAATTAAATTAACGTTCGTCTGTTGCGAAAAATTACTGAGTATTTGAGTATGAGTTGAGTACAAAAAAGTGGAATGTTAAAGAGAGAACATATTATGCTTAAGAGATTTTTTAACCAAAGCTGTGCTCACTTGATAATGATGTCATACCAAACAGAACTATTTTCGTCTCTGTGAGTCACGAGATAACACAATAACACCAGACAGGGGCATGAATTTAAATAAGTTTGTGGAATTGAATACAAAATGGTCGACAAATGTGTAACACTATAATATTAAAGTGACAGAATTGAGAATATGTTACACTTGACTGTTATAAGCAGACGTTTGGTTGATATGAAGTGTAAACTGTGTAATGTATTGAAATAAGTTGGAAAAGGACAAAAGTATTTCTGCAATTTCTTTGTGCGGGTTTATTTATAAGGTTTATTAAACATTAAACGTTTGAAACTTGCATAAGTATATCGAAAGTCATGTGCGATGACGTTGTATAGTATTACAATTTAAAGATTAAAATGTTGGTGATAATAAAATAGTTGTTTTAAATGACAATATAAATACAATAAATAAACGGTCAATGTTACGTTTATAATACGGGCTGTGTCATTGTCGTCTTATCTTGTGAGCGTGTGATACCGTATGTTTTTACAAAATATTTACATCAGTTGCAATTTTGCATTGTGTGTACGCGGTACACTAACCGTTCTAGTCTTATCAAAATAACGTCACCGGCGCCCACCAAGCATTGTTAATTATAAAGGTTTAGCTGTTATCAAGACTTTATCTTTGCGGATAGGAAACCACAACACAATATTAACTATCAGTCACATATGAGAACAGGTGTATACAGCACACAAAATGGGAAACTCTAAAAGCAGAAAAATGAAAATTACCCAAAATGAATCACAGCAGCCGGAAGGAAATCGTGAACGTATAAATTCTATTAAGACTGATGCCCCTGATGTTAACAAGCTTCAAAATAACGCCGAAGTTGAAACTGGTACTGAACAAATGGAAGAAAAAAGTAACGACAATGCAAGCAGCGCATCTACGGTAGAAGTTTTAGATGATAAGTGAATTTGTGCCAAATCGAAAAACATTATACCTTACTGTCTATTTAATCAGTGAAATCTCCAACTAGGTTACTTCTATACATTATCGTGAATATTTGAATGTAATGTTTTTATAAATATACTCATTTATATTTAAAATAGTTTTATTATGACGCCTATACTTTCTAGAATACAGTGGAATAAAGTATTAAGCTAAGACTACATACGCCTAGGATTATAAAATATCAGGTATTAAGATAGAGATCTGTGTCATATTAGGTAAAATAGTTTGTTGCCAAATTCTTGATGTTTTTTATTTAAAGTAAGAGTAAATTTTAAGTAGGTACTTGTTATAAATAATAATTATGTATATGGTTATAACATTATTTTATTACTTACCATAAAAGTGAGGAAAACTTGTAAATACGAATTGATGAAAAAAAAAAACGTGGAAATATTTGGAACTATGTATGGAAATTTTTGTTTATCAGTAGTTGTGCGTAGAGTATTTCTGCTATGAAGGTCTTTTTACGATTTGAATGTGTAGGTACATTAAGTTAATTGCGACAAGACTAAAAGAAAAACAAAATATTATCTTTATTACAATTAACATAGTAGGTAGTAGGTATCTTCAGTTATAATTATGTACTTTTATTGCATTTTTGTTTTTACTAAAAGCATTAATCTAGCTGATAGCGGAGTATCTTTGCTAACCTAACTTTCTATCGACCTCTATATATTACCTATTGCTAAGTTGATTGTAGGAATACACTAACCTTGAACGATCTAATATATCTCATTATACAAACAAGAGTTATTATCGAACAATTTTCATTGTTATATTTGCTTTAACCATATAGCCTTTAAGCACAATTTATGGATTTTTAGCGATCAATAATAATAACAGTTTTATGAAGGAAAGACTCCATTACTCTGACTCATTATTTCAATAATAGACGATTTCTTCATTTCATGCTTTTGCTTATACTACTAGCACTATAATTTTAATTAATTATTTATGTACATGATCTTAAAAATATTTACACAGGGTCTTTTTTTTTTAAGATAAGTAATATTTGTTTTTAAACGGTTTTGTTTAGCTTGACCTGCACCTACCAACACATTATTTAAGTATTTGTTTGTTTGCGTCAAATTTAGTAATTGGAATTTTACCCCCTTCCTGATGAAAGATTGATCTTATATTTGATACACACTCTTAATCTTGATGACAATACAACATAATATATTCCTTTTGATTGTTATTTAAATATACCATTGACATTCGTGACCCGTTGAAACGTATCCGCCAACCCGCATTGGAGCAGCGTGGTGGATTAAGCTCCGATCCTTCTCCTACATGGGGAAGAGGCCTATGCCCAACAGTAGGATATTACAGGCTGAATCGTGAAACGTATTTAACGAAAGTTTATTACTTTTTTTTAAATTTAATTTGTTTTTAAGCTACGCCTAATTATTATCTTGTATTTTATTATATTTATTTCTACTTTCAGTACAACATAAATTTTTTGGTATAGGTCTGTGTTAATTAGGTTGGGGTTACATTTGGAAAAACTTAAATGGTTATTTGGGTCATACTATGCAGAAGATTTTAGGTTACACTTTTAAAGAAGTATCTCAGATCTGTAGATAAGTAAGTCGGTAGTAACCGATAAAAATGTTTTTATTCTCTACAATATCTCTCTTCCACAAAAGTTAGCTTGAAAAATAAAGTAAGTTTACTTTAATTTTTATACCATTACTTTCAGCACCTCGCGGTTTTACACTTGTAATTTCGGATCGCGTAGAAATGTTGGGATAAAAGGTAGAATAGGCATTACTCTGGAACTCCAGCTATCGACTTATTCAGTTTCATTACAATTAGTTCAGTAGTATTAGGTTACACCTTTAGAGAAGTGTCTCAGATCTGTAGAGAAGTAAGTCGGTAGTAACCGACAAAAATGTTTTTATTCTCTACAGAATCTCTGTTACACAAAAGTTTGTTTGTTACAATGTTTTTGTATTTATAGATTAAAAATGAAGTAAGTGTACTTCAATTTTTATACTATTAATGCCCGCGCCTCGCAATTTTACTCTTGTAATTTCCGATCCCTTGGAAATGTTGGGTTAAAAGGTAGAATAGGTATTGCTCTGGATCTCCAGCTATCGACGTATTCAGTTTCATTACAATTAGTTCAGCGGTGCGAGCTCCGGTAGGAGTAATAGTGGTCTGTGGGTGCGAGAAAGAATAACAAGTATCCATCCACTTAAATATCCTCACAAACTTTTGCATTTATAATATTTTTGTAGGACTTATATTATCGTGAATGAACGTATAACTGATATTTTCGATTTTGATACTAATGCAAAGGTAGAAAACACAGGGCCTGGTCTTTGATTCCTCTATAATTTTAAAAGTTTAAGTTTGTGTACTAGCTAGCTCTGCCAAGGCGTGTACCTAGCTAGCTAGTAGGTATACAAGACAACAGCAAGACAGATCTGAAAGCGTAACGCATCTTAGTATTATAATTTCTCCATCCCGTCCCCTACGTTCTCCTCAAGTTAGAAAAACTTTTTTGGCTGTTGTGCTGTTATTACACTGGACCGCAATGAAAAAGGGTTGGTTCGAATATCTTCAATATCTTCAAAAGTACCTTAACTAGCTTTATGAAATAAAGACTATTTTAATGTGCTTAAATGAAAAAAAAAATGAATTCAAGCCTTTTATTTTTAATAAATGTAAAATAAATAAAAATGCGTGATTTTTCCAGTACATATTTTCGTAGATTGGTTACAGATGTGCCGTTTTCACGCATTCTATTACTTTGTGCTGTCTCCGCGAGCTCGCAATACCGATGTTATGCTATTTGGTACACTTTCTAATAGGTTTTAATAAACTGCTTTAAAAGCAGAAATAATTAATGATCCAAAAGTAAGTTGTATTCATAGTTTTTTCTACATAGACCGGGAGATGGTGACACAAAATATTAGGTCATTTGTACCAGTATAGCGGTTCGTCAGGGGTCTAATTACGTTAAGGCAAAAAGGAAAATGACGGTCATAGCGCTCGCACCGGCGGCGTTACTGAATTTTGACATTTGAATAATTTTAATTCAGATTACGTTGAAAATTCTAATTTGCTTATCGTTACTTAAAGTGACTCAACCATTGAATTTTTTGCTATGCGTGGTCAATTTAAGAGGTCGTTTATCATATAATTTGAACAAAAGTACATCACGAATGACCATGGACATATTGAATCGTCATTCTGACTTGCTATTTGTTCCGCCCATCGTTTCTATAGTTCCCGTAATCAAAACACTATAATAACAACTATGGTATAAAATAAGCTTAACTCATAACTTAACTGATCGTTGGCGTGACTGGAATATCATCTTAGTGGTTGTGCTGAAAACATCGTTGTAAGAGACGTGCTTAGTTTAATACTTAGTTTAGTTTATGCATTACTATATTAAATAAGTAAGTTTTAAGTTACTTTCCAGACGTAGAGTTTCATTGTAAAAGTCATTATTGTAAATAGACTTATTCGAACTAGTGTAATCTATATACATTTTTAGTTTTTTTTTGGCAAAAGAATTTATAAAACTCAGTCAAGCTGGGGCAATGTATGGATAAGTCTGTTCTGGATAAGATACAAGCGGCAAAGTGAGTCACGAAATTCGAAATTTATATCTGGAGCTCTTTTCTTTTGTGCTCTTTGTTTCGGTTCGTTTTTGCTGATAATTGTTTTTTTTTTCGAAAGTAGGCAATACTTTAGAATAAATGATATGTTTTGTTTTCGTGTGACATTTTTATGTTTATTTTTAAAAGCAGATAAATTTGTAGATAGAAAAAATTGTGAGTCAGACTTGTTTACGAAGAGTTTTGTGCACACTGAATATTACTTTATACAGTCATGTATATTGTATACTGTGTATTAACATAGATTTTAAGACTTAATTAAAAACCCCATTATATAATTTTTTTGTAGGATTTTCCTATAAGTTATATCAAGATTCAATTATAAAAGGTTTAGCTACAAAATCCTAATAAATATACTAAAGCTCATAATATTTTTATGTCTCTTTTTGAATATAGGTAAAACACTTCTGAAATGAAACTATTTACTTCAATTATAACAATATTTCTTTTAATACATATTAAATGGTAAGTTACGTCGTTTGTGTATTGATATTGTGTATGGAGGTGTTGGACCACAACGAAAAATTATGTTTTTTAACAATTTTAATTCGAATATTTATTGAAGAATTTCTTTACAATTCTCAATTTTGCACTATCTTTCCAAAACTTTTATTAAAACATTTCATATCTCATACTGCACCGCAAGCAATTTTGGTCCTATAATAAAATTACGAGTATACGGCTATGATATATTAAAACAAAATAGGTCGTTGGTATACGGTGTATAATATAATTATGTTATATGTATAATAAGTTAGCGTAAATTGGGGAAAGTTTGCCACAAAATTATACACTTCGAGTTAGAGCACGTTAGTTATTATGTGTTTAAAACGATGACAAATGCACGACGTGACTAACACTGCTAATAAAATTTTATAATCCGCATTAAAACTTCATACACTTACACATCGACTTCATCTCTGAATCATCTGAAATTTCCTCTTTGTTTTTGATATGTAGAAATATTGAGAATGAAAATTTTATTTTCTGTATGCATGAACTGTTTTGTGTGTAGTAATCGCTAGAAGTAATACGGAAATATTACTCGGAAAATACGGAAATAGCTTTTAGTGATAAGGCCGCCATTGCACATTTGTTGTAGATTATTTAAAATGTTGTATCTCTATATAGTTGCTCACATTAGGTATAGAAACACAACGCATAAAATATGATATAAAGTATTAAATAAATACATTTGTATATATATGATGGTAAAAAATATTCATTTAGAATTGTAGAGTCTGTTTGCAAAGCAGCAAGTTATTCTTTGACATCCCTTAAAGATGTATATTATATTTCGATTTATTTTGTAAACTTTCTATAATGTATTCTATTATCATTTTATCACCTATTAAATTAATATACATTATCCGTAAATAATAAAATTCTAATATTTTCATCTTAGCAACGCCGCAGCAAGATCTAAAGGAAACAGGATGCCGAGCCAACCCATAAAGTTGTATTATTTACCTCCATCACCCCCTTGTCGGGCGGTGATGATGGCGGCCAGAGCAGTGGGCATAGAATTTGATCTCATACTCACTAATATAATGGAGGGACAGCATAAAACGCCTGAATTTTTAAAGGTAACTAAAGTGTTACAAATAATAATCTCTGATAATACGAGTATCATAAACCATCATCACCAACCCGCCTGCCCAGCGTGGTGACTATGGACAAAACACATGAGTTCACGCCATAATGTTTTGCCAGCAGTGGACTGCGGTAAGCTGAAGTGATGATGAATCGGTTATAATTTGAAGCAATTAAACATGTTGTTAAAAAAGTTAACAACACACGACGACGACGATCACGATTCAGCCTGTAATATCCCACTGTTGGGCATGGGCCTCTTCCCCGTGTAGAAGGATCGGAGCTTAATCCACCACGCTGCTCCAATGCGGGTTGGCGAATATATTCCCTACTATGAGTAACGATCGCTATCCAGGTGTACATGATAACAACCGGGACCGACGGTTTAACGTGCTCTCCGAGGCATGATGAGGAGACCCACAAGGACTGCACAAACACCCAGACGACGGCAAACATCTGTATGGCAATACAAATGTTGTCATGTGCGGGGATCGAACCCGCAACCACCCGCGTAACAGCCAATCGCAATCCAGCGCTGTGACCGCTGCGCCAACGCGGCGTCAAGAGAAAAAAATACAGTAATACTTTTAAAAATAAGTTCCTGTATACTATTTTCTGATTTGTAATATGTTTAGTGGGTGTCGTATTATTTATTTATTTCATACAACTAGCGATCCGCCCCGGCTTCGCACGGTTGCAAAAATGATCAGTGTTTCTCTACTATATTATGCATGTATTATACATAAACCTTCCTCTTGAATCACTCTATCTTTAAAAAAAAAAACTGCATCAAAATCCGTTGCGTAGTTTTTAAGGTCTAAGCATACATAGGGACAGACGGACAACGGGAAGCGACTTTGTTTTTTATTATGTAGTGATATAATTTTAATACTACCTACGTAATTAATATGTAATAATGTAATAACTAAAGAATTTTGTTTCTAGATGAATCCACAACACACGGTACCGACTATGGATGACAATGGTTTTATTTTATGGGAGAGGTTTGTATTTAAGTCCAATGGTTAGGTTAGAGAAATGATCACCGAAGTAACTCTCAATCTAGTGTTAATTTATATAGTTATTTTTATTTGAAATTGAAAAGATTGTCGGTGGACAGTGGCGTAGCGTGGAGGGTGCCGGGAAGGCCATGACCCCAGGCGCCACACGAAAGAGGGGCGGCAAAATCACAATTTTTTATTTGAGAAAAAAAATTCCAAATCTATCCTCAAAAACACATAAAAATACAGGAGAATTGAGAGACTCCTCCTTTATCGAAGTCAGATAATGATCATAATGAAAATAGTCCTTGCAGTGAGTGTGTAAAATAATTTGTCAAAAAAAAATTGGTTGGGGCGGCAAATATTTGGTGGGCACCGGGTGGCGAAAAAGCAAGAGGTTGGATGAGGATTGCGGTAAGCCGGGTGTCTGGTACCAACTTGGGAAAGCCAATGTCTAGCGATTGGCTGAAGAGAGAGAGAGAGAGAGAAAGAGAGATGTGAATAGAAGAAGTTTTCGTGCTAAAAATAAGAAACAACAACAAATAATGAAACATCGTACTCATTTAAAGTAATAATTCATTCATATATGTGCGTAAAAAAGGATAAAAGTATATAGTATAAAGTATATAGAATAAAGCGATTTACAAACATTAATCAGATTTACAAATCTTAATCAGATAGAATTTAAAATACGCGAAAAAATAACCACTAAAATAAATCTTACATCTTCTTTGCCTATTTGTTTCATTTGTACTTTTAAAGAACATTAAGAAAATTCCCAGAAAAATTACATGTGTTAGAGAATGACCAAAATGTAAAGACATATACAGTACATTGGTCTGGCCTTTAGAATTCGTCACGATGTTGATTTGTTTAGTTTTAACACTTTTGCTTCGCTTAGATTCTAGTTTCCTCTTAAAAGATTATATGAAAGACTCTTTAGTCTGTTCGTGGCATATTTCAAGTTACTTTTCTTTATAATATATTTATTTTTTTAGTCGAGCAATAATGGCATATTTGGTGAACGCATATGGTCGCGATGACTCTCTGTATCCGAAGAATCCGCGTCAAAGAGCGCTTGTTGACCAACGCCTCAACTTCGATCTTGGTACACTTTTCAAGCGGTACTTGGATCTTTACGTACGTATACAATTTTCATTAAATTAAATGGAAGTTGATGTCATATGTTTACATATGTTTTACTGTCTATAGGAAAATGAAAAATTTTATTGAAAACTATGAAATTACTAAAATGATTTTATTTATGACAATTGACTGCGAATGTCCTTATCACTAGACTCAAGAGTCTCGTGATTTAATATATTCCTCGATCGTTAGAAAGGAAAAGGTATATATTATCCAGAAGTAAGTTAGTCGTTATGACATATAGTGCCTGTTTCACCTGTTGTCTATAAAGTTATATGCTACATACACATAAGTTACGAATATACTTTAATAGCAGAAGGTAGAATAGGTTATTAGGAACTTTTTCGACAATTAAGAAACTATATCTATTAGATTTACAATAGCTACAACAAATATGCCATAAATATAGTAGAAACCGATGGTGAACAGTAATAACATAATTATAATAAAATTATATTCGTTGGATAATATAATCTGTCAAATATAGTTAACGGAACCAATCAAACAGGCCCATAACGCAAAAACTAATATCATTCTAGTAAAGTAGTTATTTATAGTTGTTGGTGTGCATCAATAACGTGTTATTTACTTCTATTATTACATATTATACTTATAAAGTTATAACGCTATTTGTACATAAGGTTATCACAGATAGTGTGAATAAATGAGTGACTCTATATTTTCATTGATCGATAACAAGGACACCCGAATAACAGAGGTGAACGTTCCCACATTATTTAATCAATGTTATTATTCACATTGAAACTGATATTGTATATGTTTACATGACAACGGTTGCAAATAAAATTAAATGAAAAAACATCCTTATCTAAATGAATACAATGTTCAGGTAGAGTTGTGTGAGAAGCTGTCTTAAAACGGACGGTTGAGAGTTTGATTCATGCTCAGGTTATATTTTCATTTATAAAAATATTCGTTTCTAATACTTAAAATAATAAATACGTAAATCCGTCAGTTTTGGTTATCACCGACTCTTGATACCGATCGTTAGTGATGGTAGAGAAGTTGAACCTACAGTAGAGTAGCATTGTGGATTATGAAATGTGGGGATGGTTGATTTAAAATACAATTTATTTCTCGCATATAGAGAAGGCATTTAATCAACTGTAAAGTTTTTATGAAAACCTGTTAGAGTTTACTCGTTAGACGTAAACAGCATATTTCTATCCAAAATTAAGTTCAAGACATTCTAAGATCACAGAGGTGGCTTTTCTTCAATTTAAAATGAATAAGTAGTGAAGGTTTTTCATTTAATTTTCTAATAAATAATTATATTGAAAAGTTTCTTGTAAATAATATACATTTGTATATAAAATCTACGCTAATATTATAAAGCCGAAGAGTTTCTTTGAAGGCGTAGTACCAAGGCCGAGCTTTAGCATTACAAACACAGGAGCAATATTTCTCCTGGATCCTTGCGTGCGAAGCCGCAGGTGGAAGCTAGTTATTAAATATTAAGATTTATATTGCATGACCTGGTTCAGTAGAACAGAGTAGGTCACACTGCTTATCTATTAGTCATCGTAGCGGAAATTAGAATCCAGATAATATATTAAAGAAGCTATCAAGCGTTGCAAATGATCGTCTGTTCCTAAGACAACTTAATGGTTGTGTTATAGATAACAGCTCACTGACATAGTTAAATTTTTTAAATTAGTATACGAATAAATAAATACACAAATTACATCCAAACTCAGGGCGGGAATCGAACTAACAATCTCCGGAGTAGAAAGCAGAATTGAATGAAAGGGCAGCGCTCTAACAGGCTAGTCATAACGTGTAATAGAATAATTTTGTTTTACTGTCGGTTGTAGTTGCCGATGCTCTTCAAGGGCGAGGCGTACAACGAGGAAGCAGCTGAGAAGTTGAACGAAGCCGTGGGTTGGTTGAACTTAATGTTGGAAGGACGCGCGTTCGTCGCTGGAGACAACCTCACCATTGCTGATATTACTATAGTCGTCACTTTCAGTAACTTAGAGGTAAATAATAAAATAAGACTAATCAGATCAGCCATTTTATTTATAAATTATAATTAATACATATACGGAATACATTAGTATTTTCAAATCGTTTTATCGTTTAATACTCTAGTTTATATATTTGGACTAGTTTTTTAAAGGGTTTCTAATACTCTGTAAAAGGTTCTCACGAATGAAAATTTAAGAAAATTTGAAAATTACATGAAATGTATTAAATATTACAATAATTTATTGTGATGACATGTCGTGTGACAGTTCGCAAGATAGGAGTCTGTGAACTTGTGCTCGTTGTTCAACGACACAATTTTTTAATAAGAATGTCTAATGACTGGTAGAGATAGTATTAATTATTGATATTTAATTTTTGTGCAATATTTGTATTATTAGTATATCGAGTAAATAATAATGAATAAAATAACGTTCAGTTTCAATAGTGGGAGTAGTCGAATTAACGCAGGTAGTTGTGGGTTCGATTCCCGCTCGATACAAATATTTGTATTTGTTTCTGGTTTGGACGTGGGGGTTCTCGTTAATAGTCATTGTTGTTATAATAGGTATTTGATAAGTTGATAACTTTACTCATGGTGGGACAGTTATCTTCCAACTCCCAGTAGAGCTCTATATGGAAAAAATTACTTTGTCCAGCTGTAAGATGTTTACCAGTAGATGTAAATAAATTAATGAACTATCGTTCAATGTCTATTGTTATCCGCCTATACATTTTAATAAAGCAGAAAAGCATAAACTTCTTATTAGTATTTAAAAAATTCAGGAATGTAATTTTCAATATTTGAACATTTTGCGATAAACATGTCACGTATGAAAACAGAATATTGAGTATATTATAGTATACTACGCATTATTTATTGTATTAACCTTGAACTCGGAAACGTACTGGATCTATACTGTCAGGTATCTGGACTCATTCAAGTGCCGAAATAATAAATAGGATGAAACAATTTAAATACTGTATACATGTAAAAATAGTCTAGGTTACCACTTCTCTATACGTACATACCTTGTTATTTTAGTACATTGATGTTTTAATAAGTTAAAACAGGAAAATAATATCTATATTTTAGAATTATCGTAAATCGTTACAGAAGTATATGATATTTTCAAGATCATAATTATTGAAAATTTGAGTTTTATATTACGATTCGATGGTAGTACCAAATGACAGCAATATATTTAGAAAAATGTATACATTTTATTATTATATTATTCTATTTATATATTTTTGAGTATTATTTACATTTCATTTGATAACAGATAATGTTATCGACCCTTTTAGTCTAAATGTACCTAAATGTTAGTAATATTTCAGGCATTCGGATTCGACTTCAGCGCCCATGAAAACGTTGTGAAATGGTTCGACCGAACGAAAAAGACCCTGGAACCTTATGGCTATGCAGAAATCGATCAAGCAGGGGCACAGGCACTTGCTTCATTTATGAAGAAAGATTAAATATTGAACAAATTTTATCGTTTATTTCATTAACTTACGCAATAAAAATGTTACCGTATGAATCGTTTTATTATTTTCCTTATCGACGGTTATGTAACCTAGCACGCGGCAGTTTGTACCTGTTTTAAGGACTAAAAGGACTCATTGATTAGTTCTGAGTCGAATTAACGGCTGTATTATTGATAACAATAACAATGTTAATAGTAGTTATGTATCCACTATCCGGTCTCACGTTAACATGTTGACAGTTTGATTCGTGGTGGGCACCTCTCTCAGAACAATGTGCCGTTGCTCGCAGACGAGTCGGACCGCGGCATAACGTTCCAACGTTTACAAAACAGTGGTCGAAGCTCGATTGTTTCAATAAAAAAATCACTACAAAGCGATCAAACATAAGGCATTATTCGCAAACATTGCGACTGAATTCCGGACGAGAGCGATGTGTTAACAATAACTGTAGTAACGTGATAGTATTCTTAACAAACGCATAATTGGAAAAATGTAGTTGGTGTTGTGTTTTGTTGTGATATTAAAGTTTACATCTGGATTGTGTACGAGTAACATAATGCTGTACAATGTACGTATTTACTTAAAATTTTAAATCCAAAAATGTAGAGTGTGTATTTATCATAAGATGCAGTGAGATGGTGATAATATTAAATCAAATAGTCAATGCTAATTTATGATATTGATATTATTTGAAGATTATAGCCAGGACAATAATTCAATGCCACATACATCTGTCTGCATAAAGGATGTGATCATTATTTAATATTCAACCTAGGACTCAATTGTGTTGTTATCATAGGTCATTAAATTTTAAATGCTACCAAGGTACATGTAGACACAATAGAATTTCATTATTAACTACAGAGGGCTACAATTGACATATAATGCAAATTAATTAACAACTACCTATGAAATTGTGTGTCTTTATAAAATTATCTCCGTAATGTTAAACTTATGATTAATAGGTAACAAACATAATTATACTCATTTGTTAGACGTCCCTTGCGATTTCACTTTCGATCACGATTCAGCCTGTAATATCCCACTGTTGGGCATAGGACTCTTCCCCATGTAGGAGAAGGATCGGAGCTTAATCCACCACGCTGCTCCAATGCGGGTTGGCGGATATATTCCCTACTATGAGTAACGATCGCTATCAGGTGTACATGACAACAACCGGGACCGACGGCTTAACGTACTCTCCGAGGCACGGTGGGGAGACCCACAAGGACTACACAAACACCCAGACGACGACAAACATCTGTATGGCCAATACAAATGTTGTCATGTGCGGGAATCGAACCCGCAACCGCCCGCGCAACAACGCGGCGTCTGCGATTTCACTTTAATAGTGAACAATACTGTACTATGTAAGTTACCAATTCATGTTGGTTAACAATTTTCGTTAGGTAGGTACTATATCATAAAAGGTATTGCATAATATTTTGTCGCCAAAAACGCTTATCAAGAAGCGACATGAAGTGTCGCACACGGTACAAGTAGGACACGGCATGATATATCCTACTCAAACTTTGGAGCAGCCTCTCTGGGGAAGTACATCAAGCTTACAGAAGATCACAGCTAAATAGTACTGTTCTCAAACTGTGCTGTGTTCCTATGGTGAGTAAGGTAGTTAGAAGTCTTGGAGAGGGTCGCAGCTACCCACGACCATACGTCGAAAACGCGCTTGCGATGTTTCTAGTGTTATAGGCCACGGTGCCGAAGTAGTCGAACAAAAAGGGACCTTTAACTCCTGTTAATATAACGTCAAACAACAATGCATTTTTTTAACTTAACTTAAAAGTTACAATATTTTTATTATGATAATAAAATAACTTAAGAACAAAAAGTAGTATAAATTGAAAAAGAAAGTCCTTTTTCCGTAATATCTTTGTACACATACTCGTATTAATACTTAGCTTAACTAATACAATTTCTTTATTTTATATTTTTATTAGTAATCTTTTAACTTTTCAGAAGGTATTTAATATAGTAATATTAGTGACTGCAGCTAAGGCTGTTCAATATCCCAACTATCCAACATCGGCGATGTCGGCCGATGAAAGATCATTTCTAGGGGAAAACAAAAAAGGCGAACAATCAAATGAAAGCGGACATGAAGTGGAAACAGACGTTGAGGATAGTAAGAAGTTCTTACAAGATGCAATGAAAGAAGTATTAGATCCTACAACGGTGATAGTTAAAAATGACGACCTAGTTGAGAATTTTAAAGTTCAGCTACAAGAAATAGATAAAGAGAATACAACTTTAGAACTATTTATTGAAGAAATGGATAAACTTAGCTTAGAAGTATGTAAAATGTCACAAGATGCTTTATGGGCTTTCGTAACGGATATTAATAATGAGAATAAGAAAAAGAAAATGGTATTTTAGTATTCTCAAATGAAATATTTTTAGTGTTTCAAAGTATTGCACTTTTCACCTTATTTTTGTCTAATTTCAGATACGTGTAGCTGCCGAAGAAGATGAAATAAAAACGCAATATTGGCGAATATTAAAGAAAAAATATTTAGATGATCAACAAATTATAAACGATTTAAAGTTAAAGAAAAAATTAAGAATCATCAAGGAACGAGGAACCAATGTGCAAATGCCTCAAAGCAAAGTAAGCATAAGATGTGTGTCAAATTTTTATCTATACTGATATTATACAGAGAAAAGAATTGATTGTTTGTTTGTTTGTATTGCTCCGAAACTACTTAACTGATTTGACAAATTCTTTCACTGTTGGGTGACATAGGCTATCCGCGGGTGACATAGGCTATATTATATTTTCAAAAAAATTAGGGATCGTTACTAAAACTCCTACAATGCAACCCAAGATGTAAAAAATAGCGTACTCTTTACATCGCGTGCGCTGCGAAAACTATTGATGATAGAAAAAACAATATGCTACGACTTTGTGGAACACATCATTATGTACAAAAAGTATCGCGACAGCACGTGTTCAACTATTATAGTTACCTATGCCAATAAGTGTTCTTTTATTTTAAAAATGTAATTGCAATGCTGCCGCCAGAAAATGCTCTTTATTTGTATCTTGGTACTAATTCTTATCAAAATAAATTAATTCATATTCAAGACTGCTTCAATACCTTTATATAACTTTTTGAATTATTCAATTCGGACATTCAAAGTTTAAAAATCTACCTAAGTATTATAGAAACAAAGTTGGGTGGTCGCCGCTCACCCTGCTCGGCTAGCCTTATGCGATTTAGGCGTCACTGGGGTACGGGCCGTTTCTTAATAATTTTATTTTTTTAGTAACCTGACGCATACCTATAGATTGGTTCATGTGTGTGTATTATAATTTTTAGTTTTGAAATTTTGTTAAATACTCGTGGAAAGCCGGGGCGGGCTGCTAGTTAGTAAAATCTTTTATACAATGAATCAAGACCCAGACTTGTCTATAGTTGGTACTTTTAGTTTTCTCTAGTATCAATGTCGACAGTCCGTATAGAATAGTCTGGAAAATCAAGTTCCATATTATGTTAAATGTTGATAGGAAAGTACTCTAAACCTACTATAAAAAAGACACTTTAGAACGATTCTATTTGTTTATACGAATGAAATATAATAGAAAAAATATTTTATGGATTATAATTTATTATTCTCAATAATTATAATTCTAAGCAACAAGACCTATTATTATAAGTAGGTACATTGATTGCTGATGTATGAAGGTTTTGTAAAGTAGTACCTAGTAAAATACTTAGTAGTATATCGATTATAATGTAGTGACAATAGTACTTTTCGACGACTACACGACGACGTAACGAATAACGACACATCATACTATACCCCGTCCGGCGACTAATGATCTTTTTGACAGCCCACGCCTATAAATTACAGTTGTTTTTTTTTTTTTTCGGAATAACGTACTAAAATTCTACTGTAATGTCAAACTTTATTGACGATTTGATTGATTGAGTGAAGTACCCTGTGCATAACAAACAACCACAGACTATGAAACAGTTCTTGAAATAATAAATCGATAATAAATCGATCATATGATAAAAATAATTTTACGTCATGTGATTATTATTTCTATAAATTTAATACAAAAAAGGAAATAAAAATAGTATCTATGACCCCAAGATTGATTACTTGCAAGGAATTAAGTCGATATCTTGAAATTTAATTGCAAACCAAGAATAAAGAGCAATGACTCTGTTAATTCATTTATTTATTATTTATATATTTCATTTATAATTAAAAAAACTAATAAACGCATAAATAAATAATATTTTTAAACTAAATGTATTTAATTAAATCGATTGAAAGTTCTTCTTAAATAAAATCGATTATTATTTCGAATCGAATAAATAACGTGTGAGGCAGTCACTAATGTCAAAATTTCTTGAAGTGTCAAAAAGATCATTAGTCGCCGGACGGGGTATAATAATAATTTATAGAGAGAGAGAGAGAGAGAGAATATGCCAAAACATACCATATACATGTAGGAATCAGAAGTGAGGAGAGGATGACGGATGGCCAGAATAGTTAATTAGCAATGTAATTGAACACAAAATAGTTACTTAGTATTCAATGTACTCACCGAGCGGGCGCCGAATCTATCGCGTGGCAGAGGGACAGCTCAGAGTCAGTGCCTGGGACTTGCGACCCAAGTGTAGGGTTAAGGAGGGCCCTCCAAAGATACGTATCAAACGCTCCCCATCCACTGCTCGAGCTGCCCACGCTGTCTAACTAAATAAGTAACAATTAATTCGTGTACACCAACTAACTATTAGAAGAGTCGAGGTTAAGCTACTAGCAGAATACACAAGTGCACCGAACCACGCCAGAGCCAAGAATGCCTTAGCCGACGACAGAATGACTCGAATAATCACAGGTACTGACATACACGTCAGAACGACTCGAATAATAGAATGATTGAGGGTAGGTAAATATCAAAAACAGCGTAGGTAGCCTACACGGCCGTCCTGATGTGCGCGCGTCCTCGCGCGCTATTTATTAAAATCTTAGGTATTTGTAAGCAAAAACAAAATATCGCTCGACTATCCTGACAAAAATCTATCCAACATTTTAATATCTGATTCCGTCCAAGCTGGACATTCCGACTAGAAATAATTGGTTTCAGTTAGTAAGTCACTCAGTCACACCAGTCTGAATATGGTTAACATCATCATCATTACAGTCATATCAATATGGTAAGTAACACTAGTCTAGTTTTACAATAGGAAAACCCCTACAATTCAAACCTGCTGGTCTAAATCGTCACCCACTATAGAAGGTGAGATTCCAGCAGCGCATCACTCATCATTACAAACAGTCTGGTCTTCAGTTAGTTCTCTCAACAACAAACAAGCAAGTTGGACCGGACGGGTGTGTCCTCACAGCCAACCGCGGACGGTATGACCCGGACGACACTGTCCTTTCGACCAACCTAAACCAACAGTATGGCCCGGACGGGTGCATCCCTTCAACTAACCGCGCACGGTATAGCCCGGATGGCACTGTCCCTTCAACCAGCACAAACCAACAGTATGGCCCGGACGGGTGCATCCTTTCAACTAACCGCGCACGGTATAGCCCGGATGGCACTGTCCCTTCGACCAGCACAAACCAACAGTATGGCCCGGACGGGTGCATCCCTTCAACTAACCGCGCACGGTATAGCCCGGATGGCACTGTCCCTTCGACCAGCACAAACCAACAGTATGGCCCGGACGGGTGTATCCCTTCAACTAACCGCGCACGGTATAGCCCGGATGACACTGTCCCTTCGACCAGCACAAACCAACAGTATGGCCCGGACGGGTGTATCCCTTCAACCAACCGCGCACGGTATGGCCCGGATGACACTGTCCCTTCGACCAACTCAAACCAACAGCATGGCCCGGACGAGTGTATCCCTTCAACCAACCGCGCACGGTATGGCCCGGATGACACTGTCCCCTCAACCAGCGCAAACCAACAGCATGGCCCGGACGGGTGCATCCCTTCAACCAACCGCGCACGGTATGGCCCGGATGGCACTGTCCTTTCGACCAGCGCAAACAACAGTATGGCCCGGACGGGTGCATCCCTTCGACCAACCGCGCACGGTATGGCCCGGATGGCACTGTCCTTTCGACCAATGCAAACCAAAAAGCGTTCTCACCTACTAATCAGCTCTGTCTAGTTCAGCGTGAATTTCTACATCGTGTAAGAGTCATGAGATCAAGTCAAGTCAAATAGTCATGATGATTGTTCGTAGGTCGAAAACATTATAGAACTTAGTCTCTTCCTCAGTCTTACCAGGCAAAAGTTACACAAGTTAGTACTACTACTACTACTAAATCGGTTCTACTAATCACTTAGTACTTATTACATACTCGTAGTTTTATTTGCCACCTTTGTTTCTTAAAGTTATCTCATTTACTGAAATCAATTGTCTCTTTGTTTTTCATTTTACCATTCATCTCTTAAGTACTGTCGTTAGTTCTGTAAACATCAGCTTGTATCATAATGTTGACAGGTTCAGATCGCACAAAATACGAGTTGGCAGACAGTATCATAGTTGTTACAAAAAGTATCAGATGTAGCAGTCATAGTATCAGAGTTGGCAGTCATAGTATCTGAATTATTCGGGGATTGCTTATTATCCAAAATCGACAGTGCTCTTTGGCATAACTGAAAGCCATTAAAACCAAGAATTAACTAATTATTACCAGAATAGACCAGTATAGGTCAGTGTGGACCGGTTTCACCTCAATTAATAAACTATATAAGTAACAAAGGACAAGTCACGACCATCCTGCTAGCACACGCCCTTGTGTGATGGTTAACCTGGAGTAGAAGAAAGGCCACAACAGTACTTTATACTCAGTCAAACTCTACGTAAAAGGGGAAAGTAGACAAACTCTACGCTCAAAACTTAGTTTGTTTCAAGAACTTTACAATAATCTGAATCATAATATTGTCATTAAACCAATTATAACTAATCACTTCACTCAAATACCACAGCCATGTACCATCAAAATCATCACAGCCAAAACTATAGACGTACTCTACTTCGACAACAAGCTTGCGAAAACCTCGAGTAAAGACTTCTAACACCACGGCTCTCTAGGCGAAGAGTAATCACAGTACATGTGTCAGTCACATACATCTCAGTACGCATATCAATCGAATGGATCACCCGTGTCAGTCACCTCTCGTGACTACACGCTACGGTCAGAGTTAAAAGCACAACGCAAACCCATGAACTCTTGGGTTGCCCAAAGAGACACCTTCTACAGGGCTACGACTACTAAATAACTAGACTGGTACGGTTGAACACATTACAGTCGATAGAGTTGATCAATCGAGTTTCTCCCTCTACTTAAACTTGAACATCATCATTATCAACAAGATCATAAATTACATCAATATCGTCTGGTACATGACGTGCTGGCATTTTTCTTAACCTTTCGTGAGCAAATTTGTAGGTACGTTGACAATTTAAGCTTTAAGGGTATACCGATTACCTTCGAGAACTTTTATTACGTGAAAAGGGCCTCAATATTTCGGATCAAGTTTCGTTTGATTACGCTCCTCATTTTGTAACAGAACAAAATCGCCAAAGATATTAAAAAGCCTAGCTGTCTCTATGAAGGAATTATCGAAATCATACAGTTCCATTTACAACCCTTGCTTCGCAAAGTTACTCAACAATTTTTAGCATAGATGGAAACATAAGAATTTCAACAGTTACCTACAACGACGGCCTTAAAATGTACTACTCACGCGTTAGTGTCATTTAACTTTAAAACGCGTGGTTAATAAAGTCGAAATCAAGTTAGAAAATCACACACCTGTCTACTTATTTATTTAACAAACTAGCTACGTAATTAACTAAAATAACTAATAACGGAACAATTAATTTTTTTTTTAACTAAAAATATTTCATTAAATCGATTGAAATTTCTTCTTAACTAAAATCGATTTCAAATCAAATTGGTAACGTGTGAGGGAGTCACTAATTTCAAATTTTCTTGAACTGTTAAAAGAAAACAAACGAATATAGTAAGAATTTTCAATAGTTACCTACTCATAAACAAAATTATTAATCTTAGGTGACCTACCTATAACTATTGTTGTAATAGGTTTACGATTGTACCAAGGTGTTATCAATTAACTCTCTGTAATTTAAACGTTCTTAAACAGAACAACTAAAACAACTTTTAAACAGTTTAAATAAATCCATCAAAGGTAGAAAAAGACTAAAACCCTCAAAGAAACACTCATTTCTCACTTCAAATCTATAGTTCACGATACACACTTTTAACTATATCAAATTAATTATTATTATCACAGTAATCACTTATACGTCACGTAATAATTAAAACTACGTAATTAAACAATAACTGCTTATTCACTTGCAAATTACAAGAATCCCGCCAATAGATGATAAAAATGGTGACTGACTAAATCAGAAAATTAGTATTAACTGTTCGGAAGATGGCGTCTTTAATTTTACGCTCTTTCGGTACTTCGACAAATAATATTAGTTAAAATATCGTGTAAGATATATCGTGTAACAAACACAAAAAAATATTCGGGTAATCGGAAATACTCAAGCTAAGACGATATTAACACTTTATCACAAACAAGTGGGTAACCACAAAAACTTTAACAACCTAAATACTACAACTACGCTCGCAGCATTTAATATTTTAACTTTGAACTGAGTTCAGAATACTACAAATTACAATTATTTAAAACTATCCTATGGAAACAGTTCTAGTTTCCGAAAAATAGCTTCGATACCGTAAGCGAAGAGAGTCATTAAAGTGAGGGTGGACCTTGTCGCGAAATATGAAAAATGAGTATTCACTCTTAAAAACTCGGATAGTACGCAACGAATCGGTTCGATACGCTTTGCCTTTCGCTAGATCTGGACCTAGAACGCGCTGCAAGCTCGCACTACAATCACACTCACAATCTAATATTGTAACTGAATCGAAATAAAAACAGAATCGCAAAATCTATTAGCAAAAATCATTAACTATAAAATTAAATTCAACAAATAACACTGAATAAAACCCTTGTACACCGATAAGAACACAACAGAACGACCGAAAAGAACTAAAATATCGATGTACCTACTTATCACCACGAAATATTGCAACTTAATTGCACACTGCTTATTGTTCGGCGCACGGCTTTCGCGATGTGGGTCGTTAAGGTTGCATCCCACTTCTGATGTAGGAATCAGAAGTGAGGAGAGGATGACGGATGGCCAGAATAGTTAATTAGCAATGTAATTGAACACAAAATAGTTACTTAGTATTCAATGTACTCACCGAGCGGGCGCCGAATCTATCGCGTGGCAGAGGGACAGCTCAGAGTCAGTGCCTGGGACTTGCGACCCAAGTGTAGGGTTAAGGAGGGCCCTCCAAAGATACGTATCAAACGCTCCCCATCCACTGCTCGAGCTGCCCACGCTGTCTAACTAAATAAGTAACAATTAATTCGTGTACACCAACTAACTATTAGAAGAGTCGAGGTTAAGCTACTAGCAGAATACACAAGTGCACCGAACCACGCCAGAGCCAAGAATGCCTTAGCCGACGACAGAATGACTCGAATAATCACAGGTACTGACATACACGTCAGAACGACTCGAATAATAGAATGATTGAGGGTAGGTAAATATCAAAAACAGCGTAGGTAGCCTACATACATTATTGCTGTTTTGAAATAAAATGTGTTTTGTCTTCTATACTTCACTAGCTGACACAGCGAACTTTGTGCCGCCAAATTTTTTTTATCATGTCGCTTGTTTTTAAAACTTTCTTTCACACAAATCTTGTCGTAATTATAAAAAAGTGTGTACTTATGCACGCACGTAAGAAGTTATACTTCATTGGATAGCTAACTTCACGTTGCTAACTTCTTCTTCGTCGATTAGCTAACTTCAGGGTGTCGGTATTTTTTCGTGACGGTATGCGCGCGCAACGTAAAAATTTACCCTCATAATTTTTTCCTAACGCGCCAAAAGAAGTAAGTATAACTTCAAAAATAGAAAAAAAAAATATTATCTAATATGGTGACGTCGTTGGGAATTTATACGTATATAATGTATATACATTTTGGCGACTTTCTTTATTTATATAGAGAAGGAAGTGAACGCACAAATGTAAAACATTACTTAGATTTACACTTACAATTACTTGATCACACAGCTAAAAACTTTCTTTATGAACTTGCGTTCTTGTAATTAGTTTATTCAAAAAATACATAGACTCTCCTTTGCAATCTTAATTTAGATGGCACGAATGAAACAAGTACTTATAATTTTAGCAAAGAGAAGAAATAGACACAATGCAGCGTATTTGGAGTCGAAGTACGGTGTGCGCCTTCAATGTAACTGAATGTGATAATGAAACTTTACTAAGAACAATGAGTGGTTTGTTATTTGTCCTATTATTTGCATGGCTTATTAAAAATGTTGTCCTTAATTTTAATAATTTTTGACTGCCTTACTACAATAGTGATTTCGTTTGCTTTCTATAACTTTGTTTGCTTTCCTTTCACCTGAAACTAATTAATATGGTATAATTGTTTATAGTTTTAACTAAATAGTCGTAAGACATCGTAAGACGTCGTAAAGACATGGGGCTATTATATGATATAATTCGTGGGCGCCTAGACTGCCCAGAACTCGCTGAACGCATTATGCTGAACAACCCTTCACAGCGTACAAGACACACTCCCTTATTTTATGTCCCGAACTGCTCCACCAACTATGTACAGAATTCTGTACTTACAAGATTACCTAGCACCTACAATTTGAAATTTCAAGACGTAGATATTTTAAATGGTTCCAAAAATATATTTCAAAATAAAATCAAACGACAATTATTTAAGAAAAATAAATAATCAAACTAACAAATAAAATCAATAAATAGTATTTGTATATGTTTCATACATATTTATATAATCTTTACTACTATTATTATTATCATTTTTTATATGTGTTATATTTCCTTCCAAATATAAAAATTAAAAAAATTAATTAATAAATAGTTAATTGTTTGTAATTTGTACTTCCCATGGGTTTTATTAGTTTAATATATAAATAAGTTTTAATGTATTAAGTCTTATTTGTTTAGTTTTTTCTTCTCTAATTTTCACGTTTTTTAATTTAATTTTAAACGGTGGATGGACGTCGTAATTGGCCTTTATGATTATATTTAATTCTTATTTTTATTTATAACCATTCCTGATAAATAAATAAATTAATAAATAAATTTACTTTACTATTTTTAAATGGATTAAAGAAGCACTCATTTCTGATTAGTATCTTCCCATAAATATACAGTGCTTCAAATCAGTTTTTTATTTTAATATTTTAGACATAATAACAACATTCAAAACTAGTAACAATACTGAAGAATTGGCATATTATTGGAAAGCCTACCGAGACGCGACTGGTAAAAAAATCCGGCCAATTTTTAAAGATTATGTTGTAAAAATGAATGATGTGGCACAATCTGAAAATTTTACTGATGCTGGTGAAATGTGGCGATATGCTTTTGAAGATGAAGATTTTCGCGGAACTGTCAATAGATTATGGGCAGAAGTAAAGCATTTATATGACAATTTGCACAATTATGTTAGAGCTAAACTGAAAACGTATTACAAGAAAGAACTTGAAGCTGAAAATAATTTAATTCCAGCTCATATTTTAGGTATGATCTTTATTTATACTTATAGGTTTATTCGTCAATTTTAGGGTATATGCGAAACCAGTCCAGTAGACAAGAGTTTTTTAGTGACAAGAATTATAATTTAGGAATTTTCAATAGTTTTTTAGCCTTTCCGTTTTCGGAAGAGGCTAAACAACTTTGTGATCTGTATCGTTTCAGAAGCAGCAACACTACCCAATATTGATTATTTATTCTTGATTTTATTAATTAATACGTCATGATCGTAGAATAATGTCGGTTTTGAAAAAAATACGAAATTCACTTTTTGCCATATTTGAATACTACATTGTCTATATTGTGACTACACCAAAGAAAAATTATTATATGTATTTTAGTTTTCAAGTTAATCAGTCGGTAAACTGACGGATTTGATAGGCGCTCATAGTAAAATGACGCTTGTGTATATCCGTCTCTGTACGACGCGCGGGGATCTCCCGCCGCGCCGTCCCGCTCCCGACGAATCCGCACAATCGCCACTATTCGACGGACTCGCCCACGCGGTGCAGTAGATTAATTTATTCTTACACAATTACAATAGTTTATCTTTGTTTGCTTGTTTATTAATTACTTCATGTCTAGTTTTTTACATACTACGTTAAAAGGTGTGCCACAATGAAAACAGGACGATCAAAGCTTATGTGAAAACTTGTGGAAGAATCAAGCAAAAATGCACGAACTACCAATTTTATTCGAGAATAGTGCATTAATGAGAAGGAATGCATACCAGGGACTCCTGGTTATTAAATTAATTATGTATAAACAATTTTGGTATTATTTAATTATTGTATTTATACAAAAATGCAAAGTAAATAATTAAAACGTCTGTTCTGACTATCCGTCGGTTTTCTACGGAAAAATTTAAATCAGTTTAAAATTGAATTTACATGAAAATAGTATTTACTCGCTCATAGTATTACAATATTCTGTTGATTTAGTATTTTATTTCCCATTTTGAATTTTCAAGTTGTATGTAGCAATATTACATTCTTCTATGGACATGATAGTGACGCGTGATCGCAACCGACAATATTCTGCGGACCAGCTTTTTTATCTAACGGTCGTATATGACCATCCGACTTTGTTCTTAGAACTAATTTCACTTCCACCTTTATTCTATCGGAAAACAATGACTATTTGAATATATTTAGTATATTTTTTTGTGAAAAAATAATCTAATCTGAGTAATAAATTACCTGTATGTACAAAAAGAAGTAAATTCCATTATTTTCATACTTTCAAATGATTTTATTGACGCCGCGGTGGCGCAATGGTCACAGCACTGGTTTGTGGCTGTTGCGCTGGCGATCACGGGTTCGATTCCCGCACACGACAACATTTGTATTAGCCATACAGATGTTTGCCGTGGTCTGGATTTTTGTGCAGTCCTTGTGGGTCTCCCCGCCGTGCCTCGGAGAGCACGTTAAGCCGTCGGTCCCTGTTGTTATTATGTACACCTGATAGCGATAGTTACTCATAGTTGGGAATATATCCACCAACCCGCATTGGAGCAGAGTGGTGGATTAAGCTCCGATCCTTCTCCTGCATGGGGAAAGAGGCCTATGCCCAACAGTGGAATATCACAGACCGAATCGTAAATGTTTTTATTGTGAATATAGTCTAACGGTGTTTAGTAATTATTCATCTGCGTTATTAATAATCTATAAATAATCTACATATATACTTTACATATACTGGGTAATAAATTTTTTCAAAATGCAATACACCACTACCCCCAGAAGCACATAACATAATAGAAGAAATTAACGACATTTATGATGATGTCTTTTTATACAACGTACACGGAACAAGCGAAATCATAAAATGAACGGATGAAAATTTGAAACCGAACATACCATCACCTACTTGTGTCCTTTATGGCCGTGTATAAAAATGTATCCTAACTATATTTACTCTCGATAGAAAAACAGTATGGTGTTGTGTCCCTCTTTAATATCAGCTCAACTTTAACCCCTTTAAATACTTGTACCTTGAGATCAGATCTGTCACATTTTCCTCAACCCATTGCCCCGGCTGTTGACAATAACGGACAAACACCTATGGCATCACCAGCAAAAACCCATAGTGCAATATGTAATGATTGTTTTTGTCCCACTCACGATGGTACACACCATAGCAACTGCCCATTAATCAACACTGCTGTGTCTTCATGCCAGTCGTCTCCAGCGCCTTTTATTAGATGTAGAGGTAAGAAACGTGTCCGACATTATCATGATTCGGAAGAAGTTAAAAGAAAGCGCTTAACAAATGCATAAAAAAAGGGTAGTTCCAGAAAAAAACTATAGGTAGGCCTTGCACGTTGTAGGTATAAATGTTACGATATCTTGACTCTTGGAGAAAAACAGTATGCATTTGAAAAGTTTCGGAGATTATGTGATCGTGAGAAACAATGGTTGCATTTTGCGAATTATACGACAATACAACTTCAAAGATATTTAAAACATAATCGTCAATTCACTTACAAGTATTTTTTGTTAAAGGGATTATCAAAAAAAAGTCTGTAAAACCATGTTTTAAGCTCATATTATTTTAGTGAAAGGTTAGTTTCTAAACTGGTTAGTTTTCGGACTGCTTGGGATAAATATGATGGAAGCACTTCAATTGAAAAAGACATGAGCGGGAATCATAAAAATTTTAATCGGATTTTTGACAATGAAATGATAAGGTCGATTTGTACCCACGTTAACTTCTTTTGTACCGGTAGAGTCTCATTATAATAGAGCGGTATCGAAAAGACTGTAGGTATGTAGATGGTGACTTGAGCATTGCTTGGAAGTTCAATTTATACAAAGAATAGCCTGAACTCAATAATTGTTTAAATACAGCTTCTAGTCTTGGACAATACAGTGACATAGATAACACTCATTTTAATTTAAGTCTCACAGTTTTGAACAAACACAAAATCCGTCTGCCGACCTTAGATAACAGTATGCAAACCATTTAAACAGTGAAAACTTATCTAGAACCTTGTAACAAAATAATAAAATGACGCTATTAGTTCTAATAGACGCATCGTTGGTGCAACCTTTGATTTTCAAAAAGTTTTGTCATTTCCTCACGAGCAAATGTGTGTATTTTATTACAAGCAAAAGCTGTCATTTTATAATTTCACCATATAGGTACAATATGGTTGGCAAACAAGGTTACTGCTATATGTGAGATGAAGGTGTTGCCAAACGTGGGGCCAACGAAGTAGCTGCGTTTATGACTTCATCAAGAAGTTTGTATCGAAGGATGTGAAAGAATTTCGATTCTGGTCAGACAATTGCGCTGGCCAGAATCGAAATCGGATAGTATTTTATATGTATGCTATTATAGCTAAAGAATTTAATATAACAACGAGTATAACACATAGATTCCTTAAAAAAGGGAAGGGCACACCCAAAAGGAGGGGGATACTGTTTAGTATTATAGAAAGGGCTGCTGAGTGTGAAAGAATTTATACACTAGATGAATGGAAATTTTTGTATGTTGGGCTAAATTGAAGGGTGATTCTTATGAAGTCATAGACATAAATCAGTCGTTAGTATTCTGATTTTAAAGGTAAGCTAAAAAGGGTTAAGAATACAGCTAACAACAAAGTTACTTGGACAGGCAAAAAAGAAGTTTGTATTGACGGGAATCAGAGCAATAAAATCCTACCTATTACTTATTAACGACCAATGGTCTACCTACTTACTCGTGGTCAAAATAAAATATGATAGATAACACATCCGCCAAAATATTACTCAGTAACTCGATAGAACATAATCGGAAACTAACATCCGTCATAATTTGAACAATAACTTTCCGAAGAACAATGTCGGATAAGACTATGTGACTGTGTTGACTCCGAAGTAAAATGAAGCATGTGATTTTTCTAGAAAACTGTTTAATTATGAGTTGATATTTTTATTACATTTTAAAAGAAGCCCTATTTTTTACATGTAAGCCAAATTTCATAGTTACAGGTTAAGAATTTAAAAAGTTATGTCAAAAAAACTAACATAATTATTTGAAATGGCTGCCCTGTAAAGTTTTGTTTTTGTAAGATCCGTCACTATTCTACGACTATGACGAATATATTGTTAATGTTTTAGCGATTTAAGTAATACCTATGTGTAAAGATTTAGGGGAGACATCGTCAAGTTGACAAAAATCGTTTTTTTTAATCTATTTTAAATAAGATTAATAATAATTATATATTTATTTGTTCATCCGCCTTGATTTCGTGTACATGTAATATTAAAAGCAAATATTTTTAAATATAACGCTTAAAAACTGCGATTTTCACGAAATAAACGCTTTAAATATTTAACTTCATTATGCGGTTCTAATGTGTTGCTAAGTTGCTATATCAAATCTAGCCATTCGCGCCATGTAAAAGTTTAAATAAATGATACCTACCTGTTGTGTTGTGATTCATCAATAGCGTTCCATTGATAAATAACGCGAATCGTAGGTATGTTAAAGTCTCGGTTTCAAATGCTATCAGGTCGAAAAAAGTTAATACTATTTCTGATTTAGGTTGTTCGTAGATGAAAATTACGTTTGATTTTCACTTGTCGGAGTGTTGAGATTTTGACTTAGATTAATTAATTATCACAGTAGGATGCGTATAGAATTTTAATAAATATTTAATAAAATTTAACTAATTAAAAAAAATTGTATTCACAAAGAAACTATATAGTGCCATGTTATGGTGCGCTTAGTAATAACTGATATAATTATCAATTAACTACATATAGGTACTTATAGTTACTTATTGAACAGCCGAATTGAACATGCATTTTGAATGTTTTATGGTTGTACTGAGGCGGTATAAAATACGCAACGCAACGAGAAACATTTTGTGTTTTGCTAGAGGAAATAGTACAGTAATTGCAGCACAGTAAATTAGTTACATTCATAGTAATCCTTTAAGTTTTTTCAATTTTCGAATATGTGTATATTACTTACTCGGGTAAATAATAGTAGTCAAATAGGTAAAACTCCATGTGAACGATTATAAAAGTATAGTCTTAAAACTTATGGGTAGGGATCCCTAGTACATATTTTTCACCTGATTAGTATCAAGCTAATTTTCCGGGAGTAGCTTCATTTTGATGAGACGAACAAAAAGTTCCTCTTCGAAAACTCTCTATTGTGGTAGATAATAGAGTTAGCAGGAGATAGAGCAGTAGTGAGCGTAGGACCGGGATAACGTACCACGCAATTTGTAGGACAATATTACCATCAAATTATATAAATATTAACTGACTAAAAGAAAAATAAATCAGAAAAATAAATCAATTTTTGAGGTCACCTTACGAGGTCATCAACTTAATGACCTCGTAAGGTCATCAAAAATTATTACTAACCAGCTGATTTTTTTTTCTTTTAGTTAATTAATATTTACATAATTTGATGGTACTATTGTCCTCCAAATTGCGTGGTACGTTATCCCGGTCCTACGCTCACTGTTGCTCTATCTCCTGCTAACTCTATTATCTACCACAATCGAGAGTTTTCGAAGAGGAACTTTTTGTTCGTCTCATCAAAATGAAGCTACTCCCGGAAAATTAGCTTGATACTAATCAAGTGAAAAATATGTACTAGGGATCCCTACCTATTAGAAAAAATTGCACATAACTCAGTACTTCTGGGAAATATTTTTTTAAACAAAAACTAATAGCTACTTAAATAAACTCCTGTAATAAAATATTAGCAAATTCAGTCTTCTGTTCAAGGTAATTTATGGGCTCAGGAATGGCAGGCGATTTATACAAAAGTAGCGGCATATCCTAACATTGAAAGACCATCAATTGCTGAAGAAGCGAACGTGCTGCCAGCGGATCTGTTCAGTGCAGTTGATGATTTTCATCAGTCTTTAGGCTTTGACAGTTCAAATGATACGTATCGAGAGATAAGAGAAACAACGCCTACAGCGAATTGCTTACCTTCAAGTCATGATATGTGTGATGGTGTCAATTACAAGTAAGAAAAATATGAACTTTTGTTAAAACGCATAATTATACTGTATCGTTTTTACAACATAGTACACACAGAGCGTCACATCCAAAATTAACTCAATCTTTTTTAGAATATAACCAGAAAACAAGAATTTATTGATTAATTCAACTGTTTTTAAAACATATTACTATTTTTTTTTTCGTATGTATGTATGTTTGTATGTTTGTTAGGGTGAAATCTTGCAACTCAATTTTGAAGCATATAACTTTAACCGATTGAATTAAAATTTTGTAGGTATACACGTTTAGTTTGGATGAAAAATGATTTAGAATTATGTCAAAGCTTAACATACTTGTAATTAAGATTATTTTTCGAGAAAAACCAAGTAACGAAATTTTCGACCGTTGACCTCGAATAGCCGACACGCTTAGTCGGAGGTGCGGGTTCGATCCCCGCTAGATCGGTCGGTATTTTTGATATGATATTAAAAATGTTTATAATTTTCTCATGTGTGGGTATTACACAAAAAATTATATAAACACTAGCTGTGCCCCGCGGTTTTACCTGCGTTGATTTGAGGGAAAAAAATGCTTTCCTTTTTTTAATAGTATAAGATTTAATTGGCTTGATATATTTTCCTTAGTTTACACTAAATAAATTTCTGAACGCACGCATAAATATTTGACCAAAGAGTATATAACCACTACGTTTTATATTTGACAACCAATATATATTATGTCAATCCGTTTTCATTACTGACATTATTATACATTTTTAAAATGTAAAATACGCCACTATCCGTATATTGTGGATATATATGTTGTCGATTCGAAACCTTTATTTAAAAACGTTCTTTAATTTTATCGGAGAGTTTACCATATCGACGGGATGAACATTAAATGTTTGACAGTTACGAAACACGAACATAGTTCCATACAAATTTTCATTCCCACCTTTCAACCCCTTACACCCTTTTATTCGCATTAAAAAGTAGCCTATGTCCTTTCTCAGACTCTGGACTATCTGTATACCAAATTTCATTTAAATCTGTTCAGTAGTTTTGGCGTGATTGCGCGACAGACAGACAGACAGACAGACAGACAGACAGACAGACAGACAGAGATACTTTCGCATTTATAATATTAGTATGGATAATTGTGTTTGCTCGCAAACGAAATAAAAACCGACTTCAATTACATGGACAAGTAATACAACCTAATAAAACCAAAAAACAGTCAAGTAAATACGCGTTATTAAAGATTACTCAAAAAGTTGTAATCAAATCTCGATCAAATTTGAACAAAACTACATGACAAGTATTAGCTTTTGATTTAAGTAAGAATCATCAAAATCGATTAACCCAGTGTTATGCGGTTTAATACAACGTAGGTCGACGAAAAAGTAGTCAAGTAAATACGCATTATTAGATATAACTCTAAAAGTACTAGTCAGATCTCAATTAAATTTAAATGGGACCACATGACACCCAAAACCTTTCATATAAAACAAAATTGATCGAAATCGGTCCACCCAGTCAAAAGTTCTGAGCCAACATACATAAAAAAAATACAGTCGAATTGAGAACCTCCTCCTTTTTTTGAAAGTCGGTTAAAAATCGAATAGCTTTTTTAACACACATGGAATCTATGGGAACTTAACCTAGGAGAAAGACTTTATTATTTAATATATTGTATTTTTATATAGAATCAAATGGTGTGGTGAGCATGTACGCGATATAACTGTAGAACTGTCGAGAGCGGCTAGACTACTTGGGCATGTCCAATATTTCATGCAGTATCGGAATCTTCAACCTCTCTACAGGGACGGACCGAATCCTGGTATGAATACTCTAATATTCTTTAAAAAGTAAAATAAAATCATAATAAACAATCCATACTATTATTATAAATGTGAAAGTGAGTTTGTTTGTTTGTTTGTCCCATCGATCGCCATAAAATTTGGCACGCATATAGCTTAGTCTAAGTCTAGTAATGAATATATTATAGGTATATGAGTTTGTAAAATCGACCGAATCATACATTTTTTTTTCATTTTAATGGTAATTCCACATGAAATTGGCGAAATCACCCACGATATTTTTGCATTATTCGAAGCCATTCATCGAAATCGATGAATTGAATGTCGTTGTGTATAAAAATGTAAATTATAAGCTATCTTTATTCTCATACGATTTTATTTTTCATTTAAATTGTAAATCAAAAGTATTAGTTACGTTGTATTGGATTTAACATCTTTTTACAGTAAACAGTTGCCTAAAAAATATTAGAATTAGTTCTAGTTCCTAAAACCCTAACAAAAGCGGTCAAGTATGTATTTTATTGTCTCAATGAAGGCCTTCCCTTACAAAGCTGTTAAAATTAAACATTCACTTTGAAGTTTTAAATTACCGAGGCATTATCATTTTAGTAATTGCAGGACCTATTAAAGTCACGATGTTTCGCATTTTATTTTCAATAACAAACATAATCGATAACGTCCAAAAGAATAATCAGCAAGTTACTTTAAAATGTTTGTTTGTCAAAGTTCAAAATACGTATGTGACATTTAGTTTTCGGTATATTGTATTAAAATATCAGACACGGCTTTTCGATTACGGTATTTAATTTTTGTTAATTTTATTGTAAATGCGGCAAATGAGTGTGTGCGCTATAAAATATATATTATGACGGAAATTTCTTTGCAATAAATACTAAGTTAACTGCGGTACAAAAAATATAATTGTCATATTTTTTTTGAGACACAATTTAAATAAATTATAATCATTTAACATTCTACTACTACAAGTTAGTCTTTTTTCATACAACTAGGTCGTTAGACAAGCTTACGGCTCATGCACCTGAAATGGTAAGCGATTACCGTAGCCTACAGACGCCTGCAACACCAGAAGCGTAGCAAGCGCGTTGACCGACCCTATCCCCAATCCCCCCAGGAGCTCTGGTCACCTTACTCACCAGAGGAACACAGCATTGTTGGTAAGCATTATATTATTTTGCTGTGACCTTCCGTAAATTCGATGTACTTTACTAGTCAGGCTTCTCCCGATTCTAAGCATGATATTTTATGCTGTGCCATACATCAGTAAAACTTCCTTATTTATCCATAAAAATTTATATATGAAATTTCACAATTATATAGTCAAGGAGAATAATCTTTACATTTTAGCTGCCACTTCCTAAGATACTCATTATGTAAAATTTTAAACAAGACACAAAATTATCATAAATTATGGTATGATAAAAATGTTATTAAACTGTTTGCTTACCTTATGTATTTCAAATAGGTAAGTACGTATGTAGAACAGTTGGTTTCAATTCAGCAGACGTTGACGTTTTGATGATATCACATTATTAAGTAGTATGTAAAATGAATTACAAGCTTTATCGCAGCCTTCCACGATGCAATCTCCGACATCGTAGCTATACAGTTAACCTCGCCAAAGTATCTGCAAACCTTGAGCTTCGTGAAGGTGACAACCGGCGTTGAATCTACTATCAATCATTTGCTTTGGCTCGCTCTTGAGAAGTTCCCTTTGATGGCATACGCGTATATTTTGGATAAATGGCGATGGGACATTTTTGCAGACAGTAGTATAAAAAACTGGAATGAGTATTGGTGGGAACTCAGGTAAATATATTTTTGAATAATATCATTTAAAATATTTTGAACTATTTTTTTAATTTTGTGCCTGGATATTATCTATATATAGCATCATATGGTTTGGAGTTTTGGACTCGACATTTTGGCCATTAACAGATATTATTAATACAATAAAATTTGGTGCTATTTTCCTTAGAATAACAAATCGTATGATACTAATTTTAATTTGCACTGTCTTAGAACGTAAACTTGCATTCAACGTGCGTCCAACCTTACACATTCCTATCAATTATCATCAAGTATTAGGCCTAAAACTGTATTAAATAATTTTGTACATATAGCACTCATTGTCATTTAACCTCATAAATTATATATCTATTTATAAATACGTGAATACTAAAACTTTGTACCCCTTTTTACAAAAATTGCGCTGACGGAGGAGTATGAAATTTCGCATATATATTTTAAAGAGAATGAGCGCAGAATGCGAATTTTTAATGCATAGAAAATACATTAAATCAATAAAAAAACATTACACACACTACCATGTATTAAACATGCACACGCGTACCTACTCTTTTGTTTAATTTCGACCACTGAGCGACCACTAGTTTTTATTAACCGGAAATAAAAGTGACGCCGCGTTTGCGCAGCGGTCACAGCACTGGTTTGTGGCTGTTGCGCGGACGGTTGCAGGTTCGATCCCCGCTCACGACAACGTTTGTATTGGCCATACAGATGTTTGTCGTGGTCTGGGTGTTTGTGTAGTCGTTGTGGGTCACCCCATCGTGCCTCACAGAGCACGTTAAGCCGTCGGTCCCGGTTGTTATCATGTACCTGATAGCGATCGTTACTCGTAGTAGGGAATATATCCGTCAACCCGCATTGGAGCAGCGTGGTGGATTAAGCTCTGATCCTTCTCATACATGGGGAAAGAGGCCTATGCCCAACAGTGGGATATTACAGGCTGAAGCGAAATTTGAAATGGAAAATAGTAATTTTAATGAAGTACCTAGGTACTTTTAAACTTTGACATTTATTAATATTACAATTAAATAATTAACGATTTCTAACCTAACGACCAGCTTGTAACTTTTTTAAAGGCCTCATATAATTTTTTGCTAAAGATTCAAAATAGCATAACAATTGGTATTGACTTGTCAATAGGAGCACCAAAATGTGGATATAAGCATGAAATAAATAATATACTTAATATTGAAAACTATTGTACTTTAATCTAAGTTATATACCTAATCCATACATAAAAGACATATCCTGCAATAAAATTACGTTGATTGTTTGTATACCTACAAATAATTATCAGGTTTAATTCATAAAAATGTTAGAGGTTTTATTATCAGTAAATAACTGTATTTTTCTTTACTAATAAAAATATACATATAATTAAACATGCAAGATACGTCACGTATTAAATTAATATTTTTGCTTTGTGTAAAGTTTCGTTATCGTTTGTATTATTTTAATGTTTATTATTAGGTTTTACGTGTCATTTACATTATATTATGAAAAATGAAAATGACCATGAAGTAATATCGATTCTAATTGTTGTTGTGTTTGTTTCGATTTATTAATGAACAACTACTAGTATAATATTCCATATAGTTGAGGTTACACAAGTAGTCAAGTAATACGACTTTTTGCAAAAATAAAAATAATCATATTTATTTTAAGTATCGTATAAAACCGTGCATAAAAATGTATATGTTAATGACCAATTTAGAAACGTAAATATTTGATTTCCTGAAGATGCTTTCGAAATCTTCATAACAAATAAAGTTATGAACAACCGAATGTCGAGTACAGGTTAACTTGGTGTAATGGTACAGGGTAACTTGGTGACCGGCCTCGACCAAACAACGAATAGGTTAGGTACTATGAAACAAAATATGTATAAACTATAGATTAGTGGCAAGGTTTTTAAAAACTATGTTTTTACAACAACTATTCAAATAAAGTAAAGAAGAAAAAGTGTCAAAGTTTAAATAAGCATTATGTAATTTTTACTATGTATTATATTTTTAAAAAATATACGCAATTCTACAAGACTATTAATGCTTCTTTGCTAGCAACGCTTTTAAAGAAAAAATATCTTTTATCCCTATTTTATTCTCATTCCCTTAGTGTATACATAGCTTATTATATTGAGTATTTAAAAAAGTCTCTGAATAGACCAAATACCGTAAAGGAACCTTTTCCTTGCCCTAAATTTTGACTAGCCCGCGTGTGAATGTTATAAGATTAATAGGAAATCAATATACATTAAAGTTGTGTTGAAAAAAGCTATGTTATTTTTTTATTATGTCGTGTTCAGTAAATATAGTTTAATATAAAGTTTAATTATAGTTTTTATTTTTATTTTCAGGATAAAAGAAAGTGGTATATCGCCTCCTGTTCCTCGCAATGAAAGTGATTTGGATCCTGCAGCCAAGTACCATGTTGTGTCACACGTCCAATATATAACGTAAGATAATCATTTATTTATTAATACAATTATTATATTAATTATTATTATAAGCTTGGGTTAGCGAGCTTGAGTATCTATGTCTGTGAAAAACATTCTCTGAAAACTATACATACATTGAACATGTCGAGATGATTTAGGGTTTTTAATAAAATTGTCGTTAGTTCTTAAAATTGTTATCCTCTTCTCTTGCTCATAAATATTTAAATTCCAAATAATTTGTTTAAAATGATTATCAAACTAAAATAAACGAATATAGTAAAAATCCTATACTCATTATCCTATATTATGAGGAATTTATTATTATTATTATTTATTTTACCTTACAATAATAATTTTGTATAGGTACTATATTTATATAAATAATAGTTTTAACCAATAAATAATACATCGTAAAAGGTTTTACATTAAACACGTGATATTGTTCTTCCTGAAAGCGTTTTCAAAAATATAAATAATTCCGCATTTTTTTATGTGGAAACAACTGAGCCAAACTCGGCATGTCTTAAAGCGTCAGGTTATTTATATACAATATAATTATCTTATGTATAAATACATTTTTTCAAGGTCTTTTATTAAATAAAACCGACTAAAGTTTAAGAAGACTACGCGAGTAGGTTTCTGTAACTATCCGTCGCCGTATAGTCTTCGGTGCAATAAAGCCAGCCCTGCAGTCACCAACTCGCCTGGCCAGCGTGGTGACTATGGGCAAAACGCTATGAGTTCGCGGCAGAAATTTCGACTCTCTAGAGTCAAAGACTTTCTCGTAGTCCACAAATGCCATACACAGCGGATTCTCTGCAGAGATGTCGTATCGAATGGCGATATATAGGTACTCAGATGTATGTACGATTAGGTGAAGATGATCGTCTATATAAAGACCAGCGAACAAGACCCATCTTTTGTGATCGCGGGGTAAGACAGGGGGATGCATTGTCTCCGAAACTGTTTACCACTGCGCTCGAGGATGTCTGACGCGTTTGGTAGGCTTCGTCGAGTCTGCTTTTCGAAGATTCCGCAATGTTTAAAGACAAAAATCTTCGAGCAATACGTCCAGCCTGTTTTAACATCCGGTGCCTAGACGTGGACACTGACGAAGGCACAAGTACACAAGTTTAAAGTCGCTCAATGTGAAATGGAACGGGCTATGCGTAAGGTCTCTCTCAAAGATAAGACTAGAAGTAAGACTATCCGCGAGAGAACAAATGTAACCGATATAGCCCACAGAATTAGCAAGTTGAAGTGGCAATGGGCTGGTCACGTGTGTTGCCGGACCGATGAACGCTGGAGCAGACGTGTCTTGGATTGGAGATCGCGTGTTGGTAAACGTAGTGTGGGACGTCTTAAGGCGCGCTGGACCGACGATATACGTAAGATTGCCGGTGGAGGTTGGATAAGGAGTGCGAAAAACCGGGATGTCTGGCGCGAACTTGGGTAGGCCTTTGTCCAGCAGTGGACTACAATAGGATGAATTGAACTTAAGAGTGTGCATAATGCAAAATTACCATCTTCTATTTGTTTTGACATGAAAAGTTCCAGACCAAATCTTAAAATAAAAATATATGACAAACTACGTGATATTTGCAAGGGTTGACCTTTATCAAAAACATAAAATAAGGAAATTTCCTCGATAAAATATAATCACGAAGTAACCTCTAATTTTTATATTTTTTCTATTTATACTCGATATGGTTATGACCATTAAGACAAAAATTTGATAATTAATTACATTTAAATATGAGTAAAGGCTATGCTTAGGCATTTAATGTAATTACTTTTAGTTTCGGAATTATATACAAAATAACATATTTGTCGTTTTTTACATTCGTAATGCGCTCAAAACTATATCGTCTATCGCACTCTGACACGAGGCTTTGTGTATATTTTGTTTCATCGGGCGCGCGGGTGAAATCTGATTTTTTGCTCGCCTTATGCACGCTCTTAATACAAATTTATACGTCATTTATCCACTTTTATTAGACATATTTTAATTTCAAAATGTATGTTACCTGGATAATTCCTACATCGTATTGTGTACAGCTCTACAGAATTGTGTACTCTACAATTTCAATTTTATCGTAAAATATTTTCAATTCCCTTAGTAGTTTTTCTGATTACTTTTTTGTTTGCATCTTAGGGTTCAATTTGAGTAAATATAAATCTTTTCTAAAGCTATCTAACGTTCTCTGTTATTTTTAGGTATTTCATTTCCCATATCCTGGAGTTTCAAATACTGTTATCATTATGCAAAAGAGCGAATCACACGGGACCTCTACACGAGTGTTCTATATACGGCGTCAAGGAAGCGGGAAAACTCTTAAGGTATACTCTTCCTTATACTACTAAGCGTTGAAGGTAAAATTTAATCTCCATATATTTGACTAAAATTAAATATTTCCTCCTATATTTAAATTTGGTTCTATTAAATTCAGATCTCATCTAAAATTTGTTAGAAAAAAGGACTACTTTTTGTTAATTATTATTTGTTGACAATAGTTACAAAATCTTATTTCAAGAATTCTATTTCTAACGTATCTTTTTTATTTGACTTGGGGAAGCCTATGTCCAGCTGTGGTCTGAGATATGATAAAGCGATTTTCCAAAACACGTAACTAAAAAAAATTGTATTTGGTTTATAGCTTCAACCCCTCTGCGTTTTTCCATGGTGTTGTGTTTTACTCAAGTAAATTATTTTATTTAAAACTATAAATATTACATATCAATGTTTTTATATTTAAATTTATAATAATGATACCAATGACATAATCAGAAACTTAGAATAAAGTTCTAAGTTCTAAGTTCTAGTTGAAATTCTATTAACTGGGCCGATATTATCGACTTAATTTTTTTTTAATCAACTACACATTAATAGTACCGTGAAAATAATATTATGATTAAATAAACATTTCTTATTGCCGATCGCATTGAAATTCACTACCAAATTTTTTTATACATTTTGAGCATCCGAAATTTCCCAATACTATTAATACGTATTGGGAAATTTCGGATGTACTGTAAAATATGGTAATATAAATATTCATACAAATAAATAATTTTAGCGATGGAATGTCCCTCGGGGCGAGCGAAGACTGGCAAACGGTGCTATATACAATGACTGGTGAAACAGAATTATCCACAAAAGGCATTCTTGAATACTTTTCACCTCTTAACGAGTTTTTGAAACAAGAAAATGCTAAGCTTTTAACACAAGAAGATATGGACAAAAGTGCACCCATTGTTGTAGGAATTATTGTTGTCATTTTGATTTTATTGATGTTTATAGTATACTGTGTGAAGAAAAAAGATGCAATTAGTAGATTACTTTCTTTGTGTGGTTTTAGTAAAAACGGCTCTTTAGATATAGCTACCAATGACCTATCGCAATGTAAAACAAATGATAGTTCAGTTGGCGTAAACGAGGCTAAACTGTAAAATTACAAGTATATACATAGGTTTATTTAGTTCGTATTTTTTAAATATAAGTTTTTATGCTTGATTAAAAATTCTTGGTATTATATAATTTGAATCTCACAATAAAGTTATAATTGTATTCTGAATTAATTAGTTTGTTTTATTACCTCCATAATAAGTAAGCATTATATTTTATTCATACAATATGAATTAAAATAATAAAACGTATACAATTCAAAGAAGGAATAAGTATTAACAAATATAAGGATGTTGTTGAATGTTATCGAAATTATCTTATTTACTTTCTTTGAGTATATTTTTCGCTTGTGTTGTTGCTTGTTTTGGAATGGGCAGTCACCCATCCATGTACTAACCGTTTCTGATGCTGCCGCGTTACCGGTCGCTCAAATTTTACCCCTCATGCGCCTAAAGAAGTTTCACTTCAAAAATACAATCTAATTGCGAACCTTCTTATTTTTGGAACTCTGTTAAAAATCCATCGCTACTATTAAAATCAAGAAAGTAGTTTGTCCTAGTATTGCCATTTGAAAATTAAATCTATTAAAAATACATACCTACGAGGGCGGGATGATAAGTAACTAGCCTAATAAGAAAACACTTAACTTTCCGTGATAAAATTAATTTCATTTTTCGACATAGTCTCCGTGAACCTCTACGCATTTATTCCATCTTCGTTCTAAGTAGTAATGCCTTTCATAAAATGATTTCTTTCGAGGCCTGCAAAGTACTCCTCTATAGCGGCTATGACTTTATCATTTGTGGCAAACTGTCCGCCCAAAACAGTTTTGAGCTTAGTCAATAAGTGGAAGTCTGATGGCGCTAGATCAGGTGAATAAGGTGGGTGCGACAGCAAATCATACTTCAATTCGTTGATGTTTGCCATAGCTTTAACACATGTGTGAACCCTAGCGTTAAGTATATATATGTAGCGTAAGATGTTTTCTTTTTTCGTCAAACCTGGTCGTTTTTGCTGAATATATTGATGAAGCTTATCTCGAAGATTAGCGTAGTAGTACCATTAATTGTTTGACCTTTAGGAAGGTATATCATCAAGATCCCACTTACATCCCAAAAGACGGAAGCCATCACTTTTCCAGCCGACTTTACAGCCATGGTTTTTTTGGAGCCGGGCATCCCGATTGAGTCCACTTTTTTGATTGAATTTTTGATTCTGACGGGTAATGATGAACCCATGTTTCATCTGTTGATACAAATCGACGTAAAAATCGGCCTTATTACTCTTAAAATGGTCCAGACATTCTTTTGAGTTTTGCACCCGAATCGTTCTTTAATAATAATAATAATAATAATAACAACTTTATTGCACACAATGACATACATTTATAAATATAAAACTTAAAAGTAATACATCGCGTGCAATGGGCGGTCTTATCACTAGATAGTGATCTCTTCCAGACTACCCACCAGAAAGGAGCTTGCAATTTAAAGGAGAAAAAACACAAAAATATATTATTGCAACATATAAATATATTATTATATAATATATACAACCCATATATATGCATATATCTACAGGCGCAACATACACAATATAAACAAAATAAATAAATAATAATAATAAATATATACCAATTAAAATTATATATATATATATATATATATATTTATATGCTTAATTGGGTACAAATATAAGTAGTTTAAGAGAAAATTAAGTCATAGTTCTATAATAGTTCTTAACTCGATTTTTGAAGGCAAATATAGTAGGGGATTGCCGGATTTTAGATGGGAGTGCATTCCACAGTCTTACAGCCTTTACCGTAAAAGAATTGGAATATGATTTCGTGTTACAGTTAGGTATACTTAACTTGCTGTCATTTAAAGAGCGAAGATTTAGGTGAAGGGTAGAGTTACCAAGAAAAGAAAAGCGTTCTTTGAGGTAGAGCGGAGACCAAGGACAAAAAAGAGTGGTATAAAGAAGGGTTACGACATGGAGGTTACGACGATGTTTTATTGGGAGCCATCCGAGCTTTAAACGATACTGCGAGACATGGTCGAATTTTTTAAGCCCAAATATGAATCTAATGCAGAGATTTTGTAGGCGGTCAAGTTTATTAGTTAACTCTTCCGATAAATCTGGATAACATGCATCTGCGTAGTCCAATTTTGAAAGCATCAAACTATTTACCAGCGATATCTTGGTCTTAATTGGTAAGAAATTCTTCCATCTTTTAAGTGAGTGGAAGGTAGCAAAAATCTTTTTACTTATCTCAGCAATCTGAGGACGCCATGAAAGAGAATTGTCAACAAAGACACCTAGATCTTTGACGACGCTGAAACAGTCTAAAATGGTACCATTGAACATGACATTCGGTATGTTACCATAATTAATTTTAGACAGCTGCTTAGATGTTCCTATAACTGAAAGCTGTGACTTGGCGGCATTGACAGACAGACCAAAAGACTGACTCCAGTTGAGAATAGTGTTTAGGTTAATGTTAATTGTTTCTACGGCTTCTTTAATTTTCTCAACAGGCGTCGTCAAATAAATCTGTAGGTCGTCAGCATAAAGGTGAAAGGAAACGGTAAGAAGTTCAGTGACAGTATTTATAAAGATGGAGAACAAAAGAGGGGAAAGAACACTACCCTGGGGAACACCAGCACTGAGATGGCAATATGAGGAATAACGATCTCCGACAGAGATACGCTGTTGACGTCCAAACAGATAGGAATGAAACCACTCTATAACATCGCTGGATATATTTATAGACTCTAACACAGCCAAAAGGATGTCGTAATCAACGCTATTGAATGCGTTGCTAAAGTCTAGTAAAGCTAATATGGTGACTTGTTTATTGTCCATTCCGTATCGGATGTCGTCAAATACCTTTGCAAGTGCCGTCACAGTGCTGTGACCAAGTCGGAAACCAGACTGGAAAGGACTCAGGATATTGTGCCTAGTTAAGAATAAAGTCAGCTGGAAATGTATGATACGTTCGAGGATTTTAGATAAGAAAGGAAGAATAGATATAGGCCGATAGTGTGAGGGTAATGAAGGGTTAGAGACTTTAGGGATAGGTATAACATTAGCAAAACGCCAAATATTAGGAAAGGTTTTGGAAGTAAGGGAGAAGTTGAAAATATGACAGATGATAGGCATAATCTCAATCAGCACCATATTGATCATTTTCCGGCTGATACCGTCACACCCAATGGCATCAGATGAGATAGTTGATGCGTGTTTCTTAATATCATCTGAAGTTATTTGTTCAAACTCAAAGAAAGGATGATTGGGTTTGATTCGTGTCTTAAGAAGGGAAATGGTTTGATCTTTGTCTGGATTCGGAATAGAGGACCTGGAGAAGTGGTTGTTAAGGACGTTTAGGTCTGTAGTCTGGGAAATTTCCGTCTTAGAACGTCCAATCCCAAGAGATTGCAGGAATCTCCATACTTCTGATGAGCTCTTATTATCTACAGATGCGTGCACAAACTGTCTCTGAGCATCCCTACACACCCTGTTGCATTTATTCCGTAAACGCTTGTAAATATTTAGGTTAAGGTCATTAGGTTTCAATTTATATTTGGACTTCGCAGCGTTACGTTTTTTCATCAGTGCTCTTATATCCTCAGTTATCCAGGGTGCTGGGCGATGTTTCAGTTTTATAGGCCTGAGGGGAGCGTGTTTGTCATAAAGTTCAATAAGTAGAGAATTAAAAATGCTAAGTTTCTCATCTATAGTTGTAGCATTCAGAATCACATCCCAATCAATTCCACTCAAATCTGTCATAAAGTTCGAGTTATTAAAGTTTTTAAAAGACCGTCGCATTATAATGGTAGGTTTCATCTTGGGAGGTCGGATCTTATACGACAGATAAACCAAATCATGATAGGAAAACGCTTCGGCTGAGAGTTGGCCATGCACGGAAACAAGTTCTGGAGAGGAAACCATCATGAGGTCAAGAAGTGAGGGTGAGCAATTTGGGAAAAAGTGTGTTAAGTTAGTTCGGAGTAAAGAAAGGTTTGAGCTGGTGACTATATGTTTAAGTTTTTTAGCACGCCAGTCATCTTTAGCCAAGCAAGTATTGAAATCGCCCATGATGATGGCTTGATTGACGGTTGGAATGTAAGTTTCTAGTAGGTTTTCAAAAGATTTGAAGTAGTTTATTTGGAGTGATGGAGAGTAGAATACTCCTAAGAGTACCTTTAATGTACCAAATAACACTTCCAAGAAAATGTGCTCTGGTGATTCAGAATATGTTGAAGGAGATTTGTGTAAAATCGAAAAAGGTATGTGGCTTCGAAGATAAATAGCTACGCCACCACCCCCCTTACCAGTTCGGTCGTTACGAATAAGGTGAAATCCTGGAAGTACGAAAGAAGTAGAAGGTAAAGTTGGTTTCAGGAAAGTCTCAGAAACTAGTATAGCATGGATATTCGCAACATCGAATGATTCCAAAAGATCGTGATAATGGGCTGGGATGCTTTGTGCGTTTATATGAACGACATTAAAATTTTTCTGAAAAGAGGAAAATGTAGAATTAAGAGCACTATTCAATGGTATTGAAGCACTATGAAAACTTTCATCCGAAGATGAATTTAAGGAGAAATAGCTGTCTTCATCAGAACTAAATGTACCGCTATTGTTAAGCATCATAATAATACGAAAACAAATAGAAATATGTGTATAATAGTATAATATACAAGTACTTAAATTGCAAAATACAATTAATCTAGTAATAAATAATATATAATAATAAAAGAAAATATATATGTTTTAATTAAATATTAAAAAAAATACAACAAAATAAAATTCTCATACCTGCCAGCGTTAAAATGCAAACTTATCTAAATACAAAATTACTTCACTTCATAAAACCACGCATAAGTGGCACCCTTACCCACTCATAATTACAAATAAAATATGCAAAATCAATTAAAAGTAACAATTTAAGCGGGCATATATATATATATATATCAGTACTGACACCAATTGCAATAAATACAATAGAATAGACGCAAAAATCAATTAAAATTAAATAAGTTAATTTATAGTTTAGTTCTCACTAATTAACCAAAGTATATATGTATATATAGATAACAAGAGAAAAAAAAAAAGAATTTGATATAATATACTTAAAGTAAATTATTTTTTAATATTCCTTTTGGTCCTTGTCGTTTGGAGAGGTTGGACTGTTTTGGTACCCTTGAAACTGGTGCCTTGAGGCGCTGCATTAGAAATATTAGCTGCGGCAGTCATGGAGCCTGGTTCTTGTCCTTCAGAATTATTTAATATATCCTTATTATTCTTTGATCGTGCTTAAGCAATCGCGGCACCCAACGGGCCGATAACTTTTTCATGTTTAATTCCTTACTTAGGATATGATGTACCTGTTCTTTTGAGATACCTGTAGTGTCAGCTGTTTAAGATAACTTCAATGATCGATCTGCTAAAACCACCATTTCCGGAGTCGTGACGCTTTTTGGACATCCGGGGCGGGCTTCATCTTGGACACATGTACAATCGCGTTTTAACTCAGCCACCCAGTTTTTACTGTGGCATAAGAAGGAGCACATTCACCCAAAACATTCTTTAACTCGTCGTAGATATCTTTCCCCTTCATGCCCTTCATATGAAGAAACTTTATCACCGCTCTTTGATAAATTTTATCCATTTTGAAAACAGTTGACGAAATATATTTTCAAATGACAAAAAATCAATAAAATGTTCACGCCACCAAATTTAAATTTAGAACACAGGTGGCCAGAGATAGGAATTTAAAAATGACATATAGGTACCTATATTTTATTAATTTTAACTTTTTAAATAGCAATGGCTAGTTACTTATCATCCCGCCTACGTATTACTTTTGATACAATATTTTGTTGCACCACATACAACACACCAATAATTTTGAGCTATCATAACTAAAAGTGATAAATATAAAAAAAAGATACATAGGTGTACAAAACATCTCATCTTTTGTTTGTGTTTAAGTTATATAAAATACCTAGTCTTATGATCGTGCTATGGTATAAACCCTTCCTTCTCCTACATGGAGAAAGAGGCCTATGCCCAGCAGTGGGATGTTACAGACTGAATGAATGCATGGTATAAAACAATCTATGTATTATAGTCGAAAAATGACAATCATTAAAACTTAGCTTCAATAATCAAACATTGCGTATGCAAAGCCAGCGATTGACGATTCGTACATCAATATGGACATCCGTTAAAAGGCGACCTGTCGAAATACAATAGTTAAGAGTGCGAGTCAGAAAGAACCATTGCAATCATCCGACAGTTACCACTTGCTGCTAACGCACACTCCGCGACGCGGCTCGCGAAATTGACACCGCACGCGACGATTTCGAAATACGAATGCAAATTTTATTTACGTGATTGATAAAACAAAAAAAAAAAAAGAACTGGACGAAAAAAAAAACTAATAATAATGCGACAATATTAAAATATAAATAAAATAAATATTATACGGATAATAATATAGACTTAATTTAGTGATTGTGATGAAACTTGGTTGTGAATAATTTTTTTTATAATAGAAAGGTAAGTAACGCACTGAACGAATTAAATATACAGGATTTTTTTTGTAATTTTTTTGCTTGTTTTCGCAAGCATGGGTAGTTAAAACTTTTAGCTGTTGAGAAAAGTAAAAGTTAAAAGTTTATACTTAATAAATGTCCTATAAACATACTTTGATTTGTTATATATAAATAAATCGATTTACAAGAATGACGTAAACAATTAATTTTTGTGTCGTTTTTTATATCGTACCTACAACTTTATTTTAAGTAATTTAATATTAATTAAAAAAAACTGAACTTCAAACATTATATTCCGAAGATATAAGATATATTTATAGTCTCAGCTTTCCATTAGGTATCAATGAATATTATTTTTAAATCTATTATCGATAAAACATAAACATTCGTGATTTGTACCTACTGTATATAAATTTTTTTATACTTTCTTAAAGAAAAATTAATAGATCCCATTTTCAAAAAATTCTGGGTCTCTCCATCTCATATTAAAACTTAAGTTAGTCCAAATAAATGTTACTTAATGATAATTAAGATTTAGTTCATACTTCATACATTATCTTAAACTCGTTTTGTAAAAAAGATCCTACTTAAATGAAATGAACTTGATTTAAAACTTTAGTTCAATACTATAATAATTATGTATTATAGTAAGCAGCTAAAAAGTATGCATAAAGTATGTACCTACCTATATAGATACATACATTATATTTTAAGCGTGATGACCTGTAATTGGATTTATTTGTTCTATGCTGTTAAGTTATTACTTCTTGTATACCATTGGTTGTCCTTATTATAAATAAATAAAAATAAATAAATAAATATATGGATACAATATATAGATAAACATTTGTCTCATATACGTGAATAACCATAATTCCTGCAGTTATTATTAAAATTACTGTGACATAATCAAAATTTAAAATTTGAAGTCAATATTAGTCATATTATCAAGTGCTACGATTAGCCCAGTCGAATTAGTATGTTAGAGTTACAAAAATTGGAAGCAGCAATTTTCCTTCGGAATTGGTTGGAGGGTGTCACAGGACTTCGGGTGCATGTCGGTCACCTCCTCGTGGTTGCACCCTGGGCAACGGGACGAGCAGCAGTATCGCAGTCGCGGTACTGCTGCTCGTCGCGGCTAACGACTGACTCGCGGGGTGCGCTCCGGGTACTGCTCGACCCGTGAGCGCACTAGAGGGACGGGGTGGGTGGATTCGCTTGCCCGCCCTGTAGCGCGAAAGCGCGGCAGGCCTGACCCCCAACGCCATGATGCCGGGCGTTGGAGGTCAGGCTTGGCTGGCTTGGAGGCGGGGACGCTCCTGGACATGTGTCCCCATTCTGCAGACGGTAGACTGGTCCGGTTGAGCGTCCCCTAAGTAGGGTGGCCGGCTGGGGGTCGGGGGATCCTCGGCTGGCTTGAGATCCCACGCGTCGTCGGGAGGGGTGGTTTTGTGGGTGCCGGGGCCCGGATGTTTACATTCGGGCCAACCGCCGCCGGGGCGGGGTGGAGACTGCTAACGCAACCCCATCTCGCCCCACTCAGGCGGATGTCTGCTCACACGTGGATGGTTTTTGGTCAGTAGGAGTCTGACATAACCCTCTGGTGTCCCCGCGCCGGAGGGTATCCATGATGGATTTTCTCCACGTAAAAAAAATAAATAAAAAAGGGTCACAGGACTCACCGGTCACTGGTAGTCTAAATTCAAAAAGTAGGGATTCCAGACTTGTTGCTTCAATCCGCCATCTTGATTTAAAGGGTTATTTTTTGTCTCTTGAATATCGAAAAATATCGATCCTACAAAAAAATTGATAAGAACCAAAATTGTAGGAAATTTAATTTTAAACAAGTTTTGTAATAATTATTTTTCGTGTAAAATTGTACCTAAATAAACGAGTTATTCAAGAGACAAAAAATAACCCTTTAAATCAAGATGGCGGATGAATCAACAAGCCTGGAATCCCTACTTTTTGAATTTAGACTACCAGCGACCCCCTCTAACGAATTCAGAAGGAAAATTGCTGCTTCCAATTTTGTAAATCTCAGCCCGTTTTATAGCTTATTCGACTGGGCTAGCTAAACAGTTTTGTTAATATGCTATTATATGAGACCAAAAATTACTGTCAAATAAAAAAAACCGGCCAAGTCCAAGTCGGTTCGGTCAAGTCCAAGAGGGTTCCGTACAAAAATTATTAAAAATATTTTTATTATATGATTTAACTAAAAATTTATGCTTTTCGCAATTTTTCCTTTATCTGTACTATAAGACGTTGCTTCGTACCAAATTTCAAGATTCTAAGTTCATGGGAAGTACCCCGTAGGTTTTGATTCCCTTGCGTCTTGACAGACAGACGGACAACAAAGCGACCCTTTTAGGGTTCCATTTTTTTTCCTTTTGAGGTATCCTACAAACTATTAAAGTCACGAAGCTTATTGGGAGCCATAAATGGAGATCATTATTTTGACTATAGTTTTTGAACTGTTCATTTAGTTATTGTCTGTGAACTATTGGTATAAATAAAAAATTCCTTTACAATAAACTAATTTATAAATATTGTTGTCTAGTATGAACATATTTGAGTAAGATTTAAGCGTCATGTCAACTCAACTTTAATGTAGATTTAATTACGTGCAGCGAGCCATGAACGGACGTATAACGTTTACGTTTTTTATTAACATTTTTTTTTCATATTTCCAAGCTGTGGCTGTTATCATAGAATTGTTTGTACTTCGCACGTTTAGACTTTACTCATTTCGATTTTTTTAGCCACTAAAACACTGTTTTACATGATCGTTGTTGATAATTTTTATCTAGCTTGAAAAGTCATAAATAATGAAAATATCAAAGAGGGTGGGGGTGGAAAATTAAAATCATTCCATGATAGATGAATGGTAATAAAAAATTAAAACTGCAATGTGACTACAATAATTAATCTTTCACAAGTACCTAGTTTGAATACAGAAGTTACATAGCTTTATATTATGTATTTATTTGTCGACTTTTTATTTATTTTAGTCCCGTAATATCGTAATATTCAATAACTGTTGAAACGAAGAAAACATATTTCGTCCTTTCTCATTTTAAATTGAATTTCAAATCTGTATAGAGCTTTGAATTTAATATCCACTTGACTACTCGTGTTATTATATAACATTGTATTGTACTTTGAAAATACTTGTAATGTAACAGTAAAGATATTTATAAATCACATTTACATATTTTTCACATTATTTTATAACATAAATTTATTGTATTTCATTCATTAATTCATACATAATTATATTAATCATTTTTTGATTCTTAAAAATCAAGGAATAAGATCGATTTTATGTACATATACAATTATAACTACATACATTATTTAGAAAATAGAATATTTGTAGAAAGACATGAGAAACTTACGCAATAATTGCGGTTCATCTGTATTATAATGGGAATAAAAACAACGTAAAATTACTTTTGCTGTATGAGGATATTAATGTTAAGCACATTATGGGTACGGTACCGTCGAAAATTTCATACAAATTTTTTCACGAAATAAATATTTAATAATTAAATCACAATAATTATATCAGAATTGATTTTATAAATTAACTATTTTATAAGTATAAATTAAGTGTTAAATGTAACTTAGATTGGGATTTGCTTGTGACACTTAAAACTCGCGCGTGTTCTTTGTCCATCGTACTAAACAAGCTTCCCTCTACGGTAGATTTCTTTTTTTATTGATGTAAGGGATGGTCGAGTCATAAATTAATTATCATTAGTTAAGTAGGTACGATTGACGTACTTACTGCTCCCGTTATTATCATCTTTGACACGTTGCGCGTTGGCGCAGTTTGCAGAGACTCTATTCTTCGGTGGTTATCGATTCGATTCCCGCCCTACATCTCGGCGTGATTTATATTTATTTATATATCTATAATTCGTATATAAAATAAACAAATAAATAAAAATCTATAAATTTAATTATTCTTTATTGTACCATGAATGAGCAACATTAAAAAACAAAAATCGGAGATAGAAAAGGCGTTCTTATCGCTAATGAGCGATCTCCTCCAGGAAACCTTATGTACATTTGTTATAGAAAAATATATGAATCTATTTCAGTCAACCGTTACCTAAAACACAAGCATAAAGTCGCTTACAAAAATTAAACAATGTTTAATTGTATATGGACTGGTCCACAAGTTTAAAGTCGCTCAACGTGCAATGGAACGGGCTATGCTTGGGGTTTCTCTCAAAGATAGGATTAGAAATGAGGTTATTCGCGAGAGAACGAAAGTAACCGACATAGCCCACAGAATTAGCAAGTTGAAGTGGCAGTGGGCTGGTCACTTGTGTCGCAGGACCGATGGCCGTTGGAGCAGACATGTCCTGGAGTGGAGACCGCGTCTTGGCAAACAAAATGTGTGACGTCCTCCGGCCCGTTGGACTGACGACCTACGTAAGATTGCCGGTGTAGGCTGGATGAGGATTACGGAAAACCGGGATGTCTGGCGCGAACTTGGGGAGGCCTATGTCCAGCAGTGAACTGCGATAGGCTGATGTGATGATAATAATGATAATGATAATTGTATTTTCATTATATCAGGCTACTTATTTATGACCGAAGTCTAACCATGAGGTACGGCACGGCAGGAAATATCTTGCTCAAAATCCGGGACTGCGACGCTTACCTTACCTTATCTTACTACCTTACCTTAACATTTTAGAAAATCACAGCAAATAGTATATTTCATTACAAGTGCGGAAAGGCTGTCATTGCAAAGAGTTCCGACAAATGTCTACCCGAGCCGAGGCGCAGCCGAAGGCGAGGGTTGACAGTCGGAACAAGTTGCAATGACGGTTCCGCACGTGTACTGAACGACTATTTTTAATACAGTTGCGAAAAAATGAAACAATTTAATAAAATAAACTCGCAAAGAAAATTTCTGAAAAATGGCGCCAACCGTAGAATATAAGCAGAGTTTTCTTTTCTTCACCCATTCTGGTAGGCAAAGGGAAACTATGCCCATACAGCCAAGTCTTCAGTAGAAGTTTTTTATTGATATGAAATGAAAATGAAATTTAATGAGATGAAATGAAATGAAACCTAACCAAACTCATTCAATCAAATCATTAAATCTGATATTGAAACAAATTAGTAGCTTCTTTTAAGAAATATACGTATTTGCATGAATCATAAACACTTCTATGAATTTTTTTAGTAAAAACTTTATGGTTGGTTTTTCTTTTTAATAGACATTATTTTGACAGTTGGGAAAGAGAACGCACGAGTGCCGGAAAGGTAAAAAAAGCACGACTATGTAAAAGCCCACATCCCGAACGCTATACGTCCCTGCAATACGCCTCTTTTTGAGCAACTGTATTTAAAAAAAAAACATTAACGGGTAGGGTTGGCAACGTGCTTGTGATGCTCTAAGAGTTGAGTTGAAGGCGTCTAAGGCCTATAGTAGCCGCTTACCATCAAGTGGACCGTGCGCTTGTTGCCATCTTAGTGGTATAATTAATAGATGAATGATTACTATGAAGATGAATGATTACTATGAAGATGATTTAATTTCTTTCTTTTTCGTTTCTGACGACATTTCAAATTCCTCCAATTCGTCACGGTAAAATTAATTATTATTGACTACATCTGTAGGTTACTTCATTCAAAGTTGGTTAGTAAACCGTTTGAAATCGTTGATTGATAGATGTTTACATAATAAACAATATCTAGTTAAATAAACATCGCAGATTATAAAACATTGTTTATTTGTTCCATGGTTAAATTAATAAATTTGTTTTTTATTTGTATCACTTTTAGGTAGGGATCCCTAGTACATTTTTTTAAACCTGATCAGTATCAAGCTAATTTTCCGTGAGTAGCTTCATTTTGATGAGGCGAACAAAAAGTTCCTCTTCGAAAACTCTCGATTGTGGTAGATAATAGAGTTAGCAGGAGGTAGAGCAGCAGTGAGCGTAGGACCGGGATAACGTACCACGCAATTTGGAGGACAATATTACCATCAAATTATATAAATATTAACTAACTAAAAGAAAAAAAAATCAGCTGGTTAGTAATAATTTTGATGACCTCGTAAGGTCATCAAAAATTGTTTTTTTTCTGATTTTTTTTTCTTTTATTATTAAGAAACTTATATTCATAAGAAAGTTATACCGTTGATACAGAACCACTATCTCAAAATTTATAAATAAACGTAGCTTGAATGCTAGTGATATTTTATAATATTGCAATGTCATGGATGTATTTACGTTGGTTAAATTCAATGTCTCAAATTAAGTTAATGATCCTTCTTTATTAATCGAAAAATGTAGACCCAATTTGACCTTAAGAAAAATTCAACACACAAAAAAATTCGTTATACCGAAAGCTAGAAATTTATACGGAGCTATAATGTTGAACACCATCCCGCATTCGTTAATGAACTTCTCGAAGACCTACAAGAGTTATACCTGGACAAACGCAAATATGATCACTAAAAGAACATTTATTAAAATCTTTAAACTTAGTTATTGGTATAATATGGTACAGTACGGTATAAATATATGACAATCTATAATAATATTATAAAGCTGAAGAGTTTGATTGTTTGTTTATTTGTTTGAACGCGGCAACGCGCTTATCTCAGAAACCACTGGTCCGATTTGAAAAATTATTTCAATGTTAGATAGCCTATTTATCGAGGAAGGCTATAGGCTATTTTTTTTTTCAAATTAACGCATGTAAAACAGCGGGGCACAGCTAGTATGGTATATATGCGAAGCGGCGGCTTGTCCAGACAAGCTCTTGTGAGTTTTCGCGGCAGGCTTATAAATAAGTGTTAAGTACGAGTATGTGTTTTTGTATTTTTGAACACATAAATTAAAAAAAATTAACTATGAAAGACGTTTTCTAATTACCTACGGTTTTTATAAAAAGGTGGTTTTGGCTTTGTTAGAAAGATTTTATTGAGATTCGACTCTTAAATAGGTGAAAAATGAAAGGAGTAGAAGAGGATAAATATACATTTTTATTAATTAAAATAGGTATATATAATCTCTAATATGTTCATAATGCTACACGATAATCTAATTTTTTCAACGTTTTTGATTAGGACTGATCCGTTCTCACTCACTCTCTCTCTTTGACGTCTGATCTTCTTGATTAACAAACTTTATAGCTAATGTATAATAGTATATTAAAAACAGTTTTTCGAATTTTGAATTTTTTATTATTTGTGTTTCGTGTTTGTATTGTCTGATAAATCTTAAGATATCCCGGTTCAGAACAAGAGGGGGTTGCGGGGGTTAATAACATATGTATATAGCAAAACAACGTTTGCGGGGTCAGCTAGTATAATATACTTATACTTATAGGAGGTGAGAAACAAGCATACGGTCCGCCTGATGGTTAGCGAATACCTATCCTATGGACGCTTGTAAAACGAGGAGCATTGGAAGCGCGTTGCCAATCCTATCCATGACCCTCCCCCGGAGCTTTCCCTACTTTACTCACCACAGAAACATGATGATTGATGAAATTTTGAGAAAGATCTTTCTGCTATGCCCTATATATTATATATATATTGTGGGCGATTAAAAAAAAACCTAGTTTTATTTTTATTCGTGACTTCTTGAATAAGCAATTAATTTTTAATTTAAGGTATAATAATAAAATATAGGATAATAAAAAATTCATTCAAATTGCATTAATTATATGTCTTACTGTAGTAGTACTACGTATAGCGCTATAAATATAATGATTTGATTTCTGTAATTACGACAATCATTCAAGCTAGTTGCGTTCTTTATTTCTAGTCTAGCAATTACAATAGTCATAGTACTTAAGAGATACCGTCCAAAAACAGTAAATGTAGTTAATGAGCGAAACTTATAATCTTTAAAAATTAAGAAGGCTTTAAAGGTGATATAGAAATAAACTGTTTCTTTATAGAACACTTACTTTTTTTGGTTATTATTATTCTAAGATGTCTCGTGTTATTTCTCAAAGACTTTGTTAATACTTGATAATTTAGCTTCTGATGTATATGAAATATCCCTTCTATATATGGAGAAGGAGACCTTTGTCCAATAATAATGGTAATAATTTATTTTTTTCACTTTTACGGATTATATAACGTATAAAAAATGAACTACCTAAATATGTACGATAAGGAAGAAAAGAAAACAATGTTTTCATATGTAAAAAGTAAATACAATAGCTTTATTATGCGTCGGTGTTTAACGCTAGTTAGTGCTAGACTTATTACAATCTTATTCTTAGTTTCAGACTTTACCAGAATATAAGCAAACGACTATTTCCTTTTATATAATACTAGTTGTGCCCGCGACTTCGTCTGCGTGAAATTTAACCAAAAAGTTATTGTTCAGTTCTCAGAGTTATAAAATAAATAAATTTCTAAAATAAAAGTAGCCTAAGTTACTCCATATTACATCACCTATCGGCCAGTGAAAGTCCCATCAAAATCGGTACAGCCGTTTCAGAGATTAGCCGGAACAAACAGACAGACATACAGACAAAAATTGTGCCAGAGCCAGAGTTCGGACTCACGCTAAGCCATGTACACGGTCTTCGCCACATTTGTCTTGGCACGCATACTGACAGTCAGAGACAGCACATTCTTGATGAAGCCTGAGGTCGACTGCACGTTCGATAAGTATCTTAGTGTGACACATGATCTTAATTCCCCTATTTTGGACACTCACGCAATTTTGGACGCCTTTGTAAATGGCGATGATATGTATATGATGCTGAGGCGCCACTGGCAAAACATCGTTTCAGTATTCACGATGCAGTTGAAATGCAGTCCTACCCCCACCTCCGCATTAACGCTTCCTGCCCTATCCGGCGCACATTATTCAGCAGCTCCTGGAAGTAGCTTCTTCACCTCTCCTTTACAGAGACGTGGTTACAAAGCAGCGTGCCCTGGGAGTCCCTGACGCAAAAACATTTTGTGACGTCTTGCGTCGCTTTATGCCGGGCACAAAGCGACGTAAGACGTAATCGTTGTAAATAAGATTTTGCCCTCCACAGGTTCAAGCTAACCATATAGTGGCTATAAACATATGCTGCTGGCTATGGCTACTGCTCTCTTTCTGGCACGTTCGGCAGCTTTGTACACTTCTCTATTTTGTCTCTATCTCTAAGTATCTTCCCACTGCAGTAATTATTGCTAACCTCGTTTTTTCCAAAATCTCCTGAGCAGTACTTAAACAAAATTTACTACAATTATTCAGTTGTATTAGATTGTTAAGGACAACAAAAAAGCGTCATAAATACGATCGTTTGTAACAGTACAGTATTTAAATAAATATCTCTAAAGTTAGTGACGACGTTTTAAGCCTGAATTTTTTCGCTCATAAGGCCGAGATATAATTTTTTTTTTATTTTAATGTTACTAACTCGATAAACAAGCGTACGGCTCACCTGATGGTAAGTGACTACCGTAGCCTATAGACGCCTGCAACACCTGAAGCATCGCAAGCGCGTTGCCGACCCTATCCCCAATCCCCCCCAGGAGCAGCTCTGGTCACCTTACTCATCAACAGGAACACAGTACTGCTTGAAAACAGTATTATTTAGCTGTGGTCGTCTGTAAGGTCGAGGTACTACCCCAGTCGGGCTGCTCCATATTTTGAGCAGGAAATTTCCTGCTGTGCCCTACCTCTGTTAAGATAAAATTTAATACTTCTTAATACTACTGACTTTATTACGAAAAAGTTTGATATAAAGCGCAATACTTCAGATCATTTTTAATACATATGCTTTATTACTTCAGGCTAAAGTTGTTACGACACTTGTACTAATGGAAAATGATTATGTAAAAAAGATTGTAGTAAATAAATGCCATGGTGATGATGGCATCTGCCTCTCATAGTCTCCTCATGACCTCGTCCGTTACAAAGCCTGTTATTCCATTGTTACCCAACTTCACATACAAATTATATAATTGTACTGCACTTTGTCAGCATTGTGAGTTATAATTGATTAGAGAATAGATATAAGGTTTATATAACTACGATGGCTGATACTCATACATATCTTTATCTTTAACTTTTAACTTTGTTTGTATTTAATGCTTGATGGTATTATGTTAGTGTGCGCAAAACCATAAAATTATTTGGGATAAATAATAATAAAATACTTGTAGACGATGAAGATGAGAAGATATAACACAGTTCAGTCTATGAATGCTGGATAAGACCAATACAATTAAGATTCGACGCTTACAAGTTATTGTTTAATAAATAAAAGTACATATTCTTAAATAATAGTAATGCTATTTGAATATTCAACCTTCTCTTATGCTCATGATCGTTATGAAATTTAATGAGAAAAGAACATTCAATGCTATTTAATTTTTTTTTTTGAAATTACTACTGACCAGTTACCGCAAGTGTCAGTTTGAAAGACAGATCAGTTGTCAGACGCCATGGTCATGGCTGACACTCGTGACCCGCAGTAAATAGTGGTATGATCCCTAAAAGTAAAAGTGTTTATTGTGACCGTGAAAGTTTAAAATCATAAATTAAGTTTTTTAAAGTAAAACTTCTTTACGAACGGTTGACTTGGGGAGTAAGTTGGTGCGTGAATGCGTGACCAGAGCGTTACGAAAAGTGTAATCTGGTTAGGCGAACGGAAGTTGAGAGGGAGATATGTTACTGAACATAGAAAGAGAGAGAGTTACGTTTCGCAAGTTTTACTTTAGTCGTGTGGTCTAAAGCACACTCGTTTTTTGTTTGTTTTTGTAAATGTTCGCCGCCGCCTCATGACGCCGCGTTGGCGCAGCGGTCAGAGCACTGGATTGCGATTGGCTGTTGCGCGGGCGGTTGCGGGTTCGATTCCCGCACACGACAACATTTGTATTGGCCATACAGATGTTTGCCGTGGTCTGGGTGTTTGTGCAGTCCTTGTGGGTCTCCCCACCGTGCCTCGGAGAGCACGTTAAGCCGTCGGTCCCGGTTGTTATCATCTACACCTGGTAGCGATCGTTACTCATAGTAGGGAATATATCCGCCAACCCGCATTGGAGCAGCGTGGTGGATCAAGCTCCGATCCTTCCCCTACATGGGGAAGAGGCCTATACCCTACAGTGGGATATTACAGGCTGAATCGTGATCGTTGTAAATGTTCAGTGTGTTTGTAATGTAGTAAGAAGTAATAAATATATCATTTATAAAAACCGTACCATACCGTACCTTTTCATACGTTTTTATTTTAATAATACGAATGTTTAATTTAGATTATCATCTAGTCTTCCAAATACAGTATTTAACACATAAAAAAAACTTAGAAAAAAAGATCTGGATACAAAAACATTATAATACTCGTAATAATAAATATCTCACATGGTCATTTGTTCCTAAGGTAAGCAACTTAACACTTGTGTTATAGGTAATAGCCTACTGATATAGCTATATATATGATGGAGAGAGCATAATATTTTATTTTTATATATAACTAGATCGGCAAACAAGCGTACGGCTCACCTGATGGTAAGCGATTATTATAGCTTATAGACGTCTGCAACACCAGAAGCATCGCAAGCGATTTGCCGACCCTATCTCCAATTTCCTCTAGGAGCTTTAGTCACCTTACTTACCACAGGAACACAATTATTTGGTGTCTTGGATGAGCGTTTCGCTAAAAAATATGAAAAGGATATTTAAAAATAGAACTATCTACGATTCTTATTAAAAATCAAACAAGTGTCATAGAAGCGTAATATAACATTCTTCTGAGAAATGAAGAAATTATAAACAAGCAATTCGAAATAATACTAAACGTCTAAAGAATCTAACCTTTGTTACTAATCGAACTGAAAAGGCGACTAACAATTAATTACAAATTTTATCATCCTCCGTCTCAGCTATGATTATTATATCAAACTAAAGAAGACTGACGAAAGAAAATTTTGCACTGGATAGAGTAGTAACCCTTCCTCAGCGGCATCATAATATAGAATTTATCGCGCCATACATTGCATTTAATCTAGGGCCTACTACTCGTCCTAACAGAAGCCGATGTAGAAAGTTGTGTCCATAACCAAACAAATTATTATACTCTATCAATAAGCCTATATACGAATTACAAACAACCAGTGGAATTTGTAATTTGAGTATACATAATACAACACTATGTAGAACAAAGGAGGTGTCGCGAGCGCTGCGTCAAGTTACATAACAATAACAAGTGGCTTTATTCTTGGTGTGGGAAATGCACCATGCACATATTTTTCATTGACATTGGAGTCTTATTGACGACACTGACCGGGAATTGTCTTTTACAAATCGTTCAAGGTTGTGCAATAAAAGGTCAAAATAGTTTAATTGAACCAGGTCAAGGTCCAAGAAAACATACCGATCCCAACCAAATATTTAGTAATAAATTGATTCATAAATACTATGGATTTGCAACTGTTCATACTCGAGGGATCATGGGGACTTGTGGCGTGAAGCCTTACATCATTACCACCAAGGATCAGGAAAACGCATCACTCAGCAGCATACACGACGTATGTACCTACATCAGTACCTACTCGGTTTTGTACATAATATTGTATTTCCCTTACATGTCATATCTCACTCACCTGTAGACTGTGCTCAGTTATTTGATCCTTCAAAAAAAAAAAAACGGTTTTGCTACATACTACAGTCTTTTCTACGTCAACGTTACAGCCATTTTAGCCCTTCGAACTAAATAGTTATTTGATCCTTCGAGAAAATATACCTATTTCTTCGAGAGAAAATCATTCTTTAAGAAAATTACAGTCCTTCTCCAGGATGATTCTCAGTCAAACAAGAGTACAACAGTCAATCAAGATTTCAAGCTCTGCGAGTTTCCATCGACGTTTGGATAATCCAGTTAAAGTGGCCATAACGCTCACGTTAATCTATTTGCTTGTGGAATTTGTGTGACTGCGAATCGGTTAGCTGGCTTCCCAGAAGCGAGAGACCAGTTTAATTGAGAAGGCGCAACAAGGTCGCACTATCCACTGAGATATAGAGACTGGCCTGGATCCCTGAATACGGTCCGAGAGCAGAAGGCAGGGCCACTACAAAGTGTGCCAAAGGACTAGTTATGGCTACTAAATGAATGTAACATTGATTCATAAGTAATAGTCAAAGTCACTTTGCATAGTTGACAGTATTAATAATATTATTAATATCGAAACAAAAAATCCTGAAAAAGTAAAATTAAAGCAATGCTGTAGAGAGGCATTTTTATGGAATTTGTTACTTAATCTGTTCTTAGTAGGTAGACAGATATACTTAGTTCCACATTATTACATAACAAATAAATAAATAGAGCCTTTCTTCACTGATCATTTTATTTTAACTTAATTATTACAATAGTAAAATGAATATAAAGTAAATGCAACTTAGAGTTTTTAACTATTTTAGTACCCAGTTCCTTTCTCAGGTTTTCCTTCGATACAGGCTTCTCCTAGTTCCTCCGACAGTTTTCTATTCTGAGATACAGTTATCTAACTACTTCATATAACAGGTGCACTATAATTGTAAACTCTTCTTTTTTTTCTTTCACGAGCTATGTATGTAATAAAATTGCATTAAGTATAATCTTATACTATTAAACGAGCAATTCTTGTATATATATATATATATATATATATATATATATAAATATATAGAATTTGAATCTCGGAATCGGCTCCAACGATTTTCGTGAAATTCAGTATACAGGGGATTTCGGGGGCAAAAAATTGATCTAGCTAGGATTCATTTAAAAAAAATTTCGTTTTATCCCTGTTTTTAGGCAATGAAAAAATATCATTAGAATACGAAGCTTAATTTCACTACGCGTCAACATAGCTATAACAGCGTAATAAGGAAATCGGCGGGTGTCAAATCGTGTTGACCCGAGTTCGAATCTCAGTCTCCAAATTAATTTTTTTTCTTTTTTTTTTTTTTAATTTCACTCGTGATTTATTATTTAAATAAAATTAAAATATAAAAATACCGATAAAAAAAAGAAAAAGAAAAAATAAAATGAAAATACCGAGCAAGGCTCGGTCACCCAGGTACTATAATTTTAGTTATGTAGCGTATATTATACGAATACCCCATGGTTTATGAATATTCACTTTTCAGGTTCAGATAAAAAATCTGCTTACCGTCAGGCAGTCCGTACGCTTGCTTGTTCCTTTAATGATAAGTAATAAATGAATACATTCTAAAATAAGTAAATAATTTATATTATCTCTGTTAAGCATTAAAGCAAGCTATGTTTGCTAGCTTTTCTGTCTTTTAATCTACGTACCTTTTAAATAGTTCTTAATAACATACACATTACTACATAACAAATAAATATTCTTCATTTTATCATTCATCATCATCATTTTTTCATCATTCTTGCACGCAATATTCGTAATATATTTAAGTAATACAATATTAGACGTCTGAGAAGTTTAAGGCTATTTTATTTCCCGTTGTTAAAAGCTACGGAACTTGTACTTTGTACCGAGGTGAAAAGATTTCTATTTCCGTTTATGGGATCTCTACACTAAAAAATGTGACAAGCTTCTATCTGTAGGTACACTGAAGCACGAGTGAGTTAGTGTGTAAGTGTTCGAGTTTGAATGCGTATTTTTTTTAATGGTCTAAGATCCTCATTTCAAATACACTTCAACTAGAACTAGGTCGGCAAACAAGCGTACGGTTCACCTGATGGTAAGCGATAACCGTAGCTTATAGACGTCCGCAATATAATACCAGAAAGTTATAGGCGCTAGTGCCTCTCTAGTCTCTAGTACTACAAACTACTTAGACGTAAAACCTACTTAAATAAACTAAAGTATTGCTTGTAATAAATATCCTGAAGATGTGCTTTTTTTTAAAACCTGTACTTTTTATTTTATATTACGTCACCGTAATCACGTGCACGACTCACGCATGTGGATTTTCATAAATATTATAGAAACTGAGATAAAATTGTAACAGAAGTTATCACAATTAAGATCGTAACACGAACAACACAGGATAACACCAGTTAGTACTTTACTCCAATTTACAAAAAATTCCAGTATAATTTGCTTGTTTCCGATTGCAACTTGTATGAACATATATTATTATACCTATTAAGTAAATTTTGTTTTCATCTGAAAGAAAAAGAAACGAACAAAAATGATTCTCATCACTTAACATCTGACGGTTGAACCTTACTATGTAATTCGTACTTTTTCATATGCGTTGTATTTCAAATATATCATACGTCACCATTTTTGTGTCTATTGAGATAAATATACACACGTTATTATATAAGTTGAAATGAGTAAAATATTTGTTGGCTTGTTTTTTTTTTACAATTTGTTTTTTTTTTTTTGAAGTAAAGTTATGAAAAGTGTGGTCGGGGGAAATTAAGAGGGAGATATAAGTTAGAGAAGATAAAAATATTTACTCAAGTCGTGTGGTCTAAAGCACACTCGTTTTTTTCTCAGTGCGAATTTCGTAAAAAGATGAAAATCTATAAAACAGCGATTGCCTACATCTTTAAAAAAATGCGTGCGTACCAAGTATAGGTAGGGATCCCTAGCTGTGATGTTCCAATCTGCTATAAACTAAAAACATGCTATAGACTAAATGCTAAATTTTTTAGCATGCTATTTTATATGCTATCTTTATAGCACATTGTTAACCATATGTAAACACAATCGATCCTTTAATCAACCGAATTGCGCAATCGATTAGTTTTATTTAAGATTTATTGATTTTTGTTTATATAAGATATTAAACGATATAAGATATTATTAGATTTACAAATATAGTTAATTTTGTCATTAATAAACGAGATTTCGACATTAATAAAAAAAAACTATAAAAATTAAATTTTCTCAGTTGAAAGACACGATTTACTTGAATATCAGTTATCTATTAACGACTACTTAAGTAACAACTATTTGAGAAAATTTAAAACCTTTTGAAATTAAAAATAAATGTATTTTTATGACTTAATTTTAATCGATTTCAATAAAAATCGATTAAACAACACCCTCAGGCGCGCGTATTGCACATCTCTTCTTGCTTACTTCATACAGCTTCGTGCTTATTCGGAAATGCTCGGTATACGGTAATCTGTCTCAGTCACACGTTAGTATTCGTGCCACTATCTCTGTCTTTAAGGCCCTGCGCGCACTAGTGACTTTTTGTCACTGTCACCGCGTCCATCATCCCTAATGAAGGTGCGCGCACTTGGATGCGTGACAATTCGCTGACTTTTTGTCCGCGGAGGACGCCAACATGCCCGTGACGCGACAAAATGTCACGTGTCATATGTACGTAGGTTGGCAAACATGGTGTAGAACTTTCCACTTATCAGCCTATCACTCCAAAGCGGGTGAACCCAATACTTTTTATTATTGTATTTCTTTCTATTTCTAAAAACGAGTTCACAGACAACCTATATCTGTATATAATCTGTCACTGCAAGTGCGCGCAGTCGCGAAGGTGACGGTGACGTGACAGTGACAAAGAATTTTTTGTCACGGTGACAAATGTCACTAGTGCGCGCAGGGCTTAACACTATCGGCTACAAAAGTTTTCGTTTTTATTGTTGTTAATTTTTATTATTAGTATTAGTAATTAGTTTATTAGTGTTATAGTATTCAGTTTGTTTTATTTAGTTTTAATTGTTTTATCTAGTGTTAGTATTAATTTTGTTTTATTTAGTGTTAGTATTAAGTGTGATTTGATTTTGCAGCGACAACGACAGTGATTAAATAATAGTTAATAATAGGTATTAAGTGTAAATATGTGTTAAATAATAATAAGTGGTAATGTGTATAAAAAGTATTAAGTGTAAATATTATCTATTGTTGTTTGTGATAAAAATCTGCCACTATCGAAAGGTGAGGTATTGAAATTGAATTTTGAATTTATAAGTTATTTTTGTAGCATCTAAAAGTGTTATGATGTTTATTTTATTGGTCACTGTATTAGGGAAATTTTATTCGTACATTGATTTATAATAAAAATAAAAATTGGTAATAACAGTTTTTTTTCGTGAGTGGACATACCTACGTAAAAGTTCGAAAACGCTAAAAAGTAATGTTATCCCGCTCTAGCCTCGCTGCAGCGCGCTGTGTACGTTTAGCGTTTGAGACGTTATAAATTTAGCGCGAAGTCATAGTCGGTATAGCAAATGCTATGTGCTATAAACATTTAGCATGCTATACTTTTATGCTATACGCTATATTAACCACCACTAATCCCTAGTACATTTTTTTAACCTGATCAGTATCAAGCTAATTTTCCGTGAGTAGCTTCATTTTAATGAGGCGAACAAAAAGTTTCTCTTCGAAAACTCTCGATTGTGGTAGATAATAGAGTTAGCAGGAGGTAGAGCAGCAGTGAGCGTAAGACCGGGATAACGTACCACGCAATTTGGAGGACAATGTTACTATTAAATTATATAAATATTAACTAAATAAAAGAAAAAAAAATCAGAAAAAAACAATCAATTTTTGATGACCTTACGAGGTCATCAAGTTGATGACCTCGTAAGGTCATCAAAAATTATTACTAACCAGCTGATTTTTTTTTCTTTTAGTTACTTAATATTTATATAATTTGATGGATATATTGTCCTCCAAATTGCGTGGTACGTTATCCCGGTCCTACGCTCGCTGCTGCTCTATCTCCTGCTAACTCTATTATCTACCACAATCGAGAGTTTTCGTAGAGAAACTTTTTGTTCGCCTCATCAAAATAAAGCTACTCACAGAAAATTAGCTTGATACTGATCAGGTTAAAAAAATGTACTAGGGATCCCTACCTAGTACACATGTCATAAGTGAAACTTCTTTGGCAAACTAATTTAAAAAAATGTAATTAAAAAAACCGATTAAAAAAAAACTAATTGAAAAATGTCAACATCGTTTCTATTTTCATTTCTAAAAAACGCCTAAACAAGGAAACAAGCAATGAGTCCATCATATTAACAAAATTGAAATACATGTAATTGCAAGAAATCTTATGTTTATGTATTTGTTTAAATACATTTTTATCTCGATTTTTCTTAAGTAACCTTTATTTCGAAATTTAACAATATTTAAATATATTTACAATTCACAACTTAAGAACTAAACATTTACATTTACAGATAGTAAAGGTATAATCCATAGATAAGTAAAATATGGACAAATCATGTCCGCGTGGAATTATGCCAAGAATGCTGGCAGCATTTCCCCGTTGAATCGCTATGCTGATTCTCTAGGCAAAAAATCCACCAGCTCTCTTGGCACCAGTGGATGCAATAAGACGAGGAATTATTTCTTTAAAAAATAATTAGCAGTGCTACTCTACTACTGTAATTTGGAATTTGTGACGAATACGAGTATTTGTGCTGTTTAGTAGTTTCAGCTTTTATCGCAGCAGCTCGCGCTCTTAAGGCTGTTTCTCTGACATGAGACGGAGCAAGTGTGTCAACGCAGGTTGCGTCCCACAAAAGCGCCTATCCCCTTTCCCAGGGAACCTAAGTCAATCCATCATGTCTCTTGCCATCATCGCGACTTACTCCAGTAGGCTCGATAAGAGCAGGAACCACGATGGTGGCAAGAGCTCTTTTGCAGGACTTTAACTTTTGTAGCAAGAAAGGCCGTGTAGTCAGAAAGACAATCTCGAATTAAATGAAGAAGTGAATAAGTCTATTTTTAACCGACTTCCAAAAAAGGAGAAGGTTCTCAATTCGGCTGTATATATTGACCTGATATGAAAAACATTGTACCTCATTTTGTAAAGTTTTCAGGAGAGCGTTAGACAATTTTGTTGCATTTAAAAAGTGGCCAGGTGATTTTAAATAAAGCTGCATCCGAGGTAACATACATATACACATATTATGTTACCTCAGAATTTTTAACAATTACTTTTCGAGTCATATCTAATAATGCGTAGGTAGCTACTTGACTATTTTTTCGTCGAACTACGTTTTATTGTACCTCATGACTTTTTACTGGTTTTACCAATTTTGACGATTCTTGTTTTAATTAGAGGTTGATATTTTTCGTGTGGTTTCATTAAAATTTGATCAACATCTGATAGCTACTTTCTGAGTAATTTTTGATAACTTGTCTTTACTTGTCAATTTTTTCTTCATACGTTGTATTACTTGTCGATGTAATTGAATTCGTTTTTTTTTTCGTTTGCGAGGAAACACAATTATAAATGTCAATATTTTTTGTATAATATAAATGAAATAATCGACTCTGTATCGTATCGTATATACATAGGTACCTAAGTATTTCGTTTAAAAATAGCCATACATAAAATGAAAAAGAAAATTTACTACCTGTGCTGCTATTAAATCACTTTTTTAAATATTCAATTGAATGTTTTTTTTTCATACTAGCTGTATCCGCGACTCCGTTCATGTGGTAGACTGTATCTGGAAACTCATAATTTTTTTAACAGCTTGATCCTGATCCCGTGGGGCTTTTGGGATAAATAGTACCTATATATTTTTATGTGACCTCTTTTATCTTATTTCGGGATTTTACTTGTTTTTGTTCGGAAAAAAAAATCGAATTTCATAGAAAAATGTTTGGTTAATTCATATCTATCTGGGCCGTAATTCCACGCGCGCGAAACGGGATTTTTCCTGCGTAAATCCCGTTATAAAAGTAGCCTGGATGTTGCTCCACCACCTCCTCTATCACTATCGACTCAGCCGTTCCGGAAATCAGCCCGCACAAACAGGAAGATAGACAGCCAGACTGACAAAATTTTTAAAATTGTTTGATTGATTGTATTTTAGTATCGTTGGAATAACTATAAGCTCTTAAAAACTGTTATTTTGAAATCACAGACAGACACTTCAATTTTATTTATATGTATTATAGAAGATATATTTTTTTAAGATCAGTCAATAGCGACATATGAAAAATGAAATACAGTTTCGTCAATATCTCTTATTGTACACAGTTGGACAAATACCGAAAACTCGTTAGTTCATTAGTAGTTTATTTTCAATTCATGGGAATGACCGCTGCAAATTGAACAAAAAACATTAACCAACCACTATCAGTGCAAGCGGAATTTCCTATGAATCGTGGTGTCATTTTTTATTTTTGTCCTTATCGCATATATAACAGGATAGTGACTGAGGTTAATCGAAAATACGTGCGTTATCATCGTCTTAAAAAAACACTGTTCTTTATTTAAATACCAAGGATGAATTTAAACGTTGTAGAATTGATTTTAAATTAATGCATCATTTTGAAAAAAGATGCATACATCAACTTAATTTTTTTTGATCCATTTTTAAAAAGTTAGGTAATCAATTTTTATAAACTAAGCATCGAATTGACCTTAGACACTGTCGAAAAATATATAGTTTTGTCTATTATGTAAGAGTAATCGAATAACGATGACAAGGTCTTTCTTATTGTTGATAGGTACTTCAGACTTTGAAGTGAATGGTTTGATTGTACATTTGGATTCACTGTGTACATTAGTTTCAGTTTTTATTTTTAAACGTATTCAATCTATAGATTTTGTAGAATGGATTTTGTAGATGGATTGGTTTGTTTTGATAAAATAATAGCATAATTTGTAGTTGGAACCAGTATTGTCAGACGGAAATTTTAATTCGTGCTAGAGACGCTGACAATTGAGTTTTAAGTGCTCAATTTATTTCAAAATTATCTCGTTCTTAGCAGTTTAAAACACCGCGAGGAAACTGTACTTAGGAATGTTAAGAATAGTTAAGATATACAAAAGAGTAGGGTGACGAACTTTATCATCTTTGTTCATGGATGATGATGGTGCTGACGATGTTAATAGGAAGGAGATTATGATGATGTTATTAGGAGATTTAAAAATAATATTCTTACAATAAAATTACGTGTTAAAGAGGGAATTTGTTTGGGTTTAATTGTATTAAAATAAGCATTCATAAATATTAAATATAAAGGTTAAGACGTTTGCCTCCATTTTTAGAAAAAACCTCACACTTACTCCACATAAAGTATATATCATTTTATAGATAACTAGCTGACCCGGCGAACTTAGTACCGCCTACTACCGATACTAACGTCACTCAATTGCCTTCCCGGAACCCCTCCACTAACTCTCAAACTTTATGGTATGGTATTAAAGTTCAAATTGACTTTGAAGTATTATTACGAATCTTTTGTATGGGAATATAGAAAAGTGTTGTTTTTAGACTTTTTTGGCAATTTTTAAAAAAATTATCTCCGTAAGAACCATACTCGTACTTCAAGGAATATTATAAAAAAAGAATTAGCGAAATCGGTTCAGCTGCTCTCGAGATTTGCGCTTAGCAACACATTCAGTGATTCATTTTTATATAATTATATAGAGATTGCTTGATTTCTACCGATTGGTTTTATTTTTGTAAGTTATTTAATTATCACTACATATTATAAAACAAAGTCGCTTCCCGCTGTCTGTCTGTATGTATGCTTAAATTTTTAAAACTACGCAACGGGTTTTGATGCGGTTTTCTTTAGTAGATAGAGTGATTCAAGAGGAAGGTGCATATTATAGTAGAGGAACACTGGTAATTTTAGAGGTATCTAACGTATCTTTTATTGTAGATAGTATTTAGTTTCAGCATTGTAACCATGCGAAGCCGGGGCGGGTCGCTAGTTAAAATTATATATATGCCGGCTTTAATTTTGAAACAACGTCAAACTGATTGACGGTTGTTTAATAAACTACTGTCATTATTGTATATTGTATTGTTGTGTGTGTGTGTGTGTCTTGTCGTTCGATTCGTACAGGTGTATTTAGATAGTTTTACTGATGCCACTGACATGGGACATTGTAAATTAATTAATAAAGCGTAGATCAGAAGAGCTGCACCATTATTACAAATTAAGATCAAGTTTTAAGGACCTTTATAGCCCCTCACCAATCAACTTTAATAAGCATTTGTTTGATTGTATATTATGACTAGCTGCTGCCCGCGACGTCGTCTGCGTGCGTTCACTGCTCGTTCCCCGTAGGTGATAGCGTGATAATATGTAGCCTATGTTCTGACAAGACTTCTTAATAATATTCGTGCCAAATTTGAAGTAAATCCATGCAGTACTTTTTGAGTTTATCCCGGACATACATTTGAAGAAATAAAGGTTCACTGCTTGTTACCCGTAGGTGATAGCGTGATAATATATAGCCTATGTTCTGACCCGACTTCTTAACAATATTCGTGCCAAATTTGAAGTAAATCCATGCAGTACTTTTTGAGTTTATCCCGGACATACATACAGACAAACAGACAAAAATTCTAAAAACTATATTTTTGGCTTCGGTATCAATTGTAGATCACACCCCAAGTATTCTTTTAAAAAAATATTCAATGTACAGTTTTGACTTTTTTACCATTTTATTATATGTACTAGCTGCTGCCCGCGACGTCGTCTGCGTGCGTTCACTGCTCGTTCCCCGTAGGTGATAGCGTGATAATATGTAGCCTATGTTCTGACCCAACTTCTTAATAATATTCGTGGCAAATTTGAAGTAAATCCATGCAGTACTTTTTGAGTTTATCCCGGACATACATTTGAAGAAATAAAGGTTCACTGCTCGTTCCCCGTAGGTGATAGCGTGATAATATATAGCCTATGTTCTGACCAGACTTCTTAACAATATTCGTGCCAAATTTGAAGTAAATCCATGCAGTACTTTTTGAGTTTATCCCGGACATACATACAGACAAACAGACAAACAGACAAACAGACAAACAGACAAAAATTCTAAAAACTATATTTTTGGCTTCGGTATCGATTGTAGATCACACCCCAAGTATTCTTTTTAAAAAATATTCAATGTACAGTTTTGACTTTTCTACCATTTTATTATATGTATAGATATTATATTGCTTGTCGTAAAAAAAACAACCAAATGGGAAGATTTTTTGTATGATTAAAAAAAATTATCTATGTCTTGGTGTAACGCTATTTAACTCCGCAAATAACGTTATTAATATTTGGTATGATGACGGTGGATTGCCGTAATAGTCAGGCCTAATTACTGCAACGCTAAGGACCGCGGGTTGACAAATGTTTTTATAAGCCATTAATATGTTTGTCATGGCTTTCATGGTTGTATTATAATGTGTATGTTTCTGGGCCTCTGACAAAAGTTCTCCGTTACACTGGCGTCCGTTAAGTGTAAGATGTTTAATATATAATATTTATATAATGCTTATACACAATCGTCTTATTAGAAATCGTCATAAACTCGAAATACCATCATGTCGCCTGCGCAGAGTCGAAAAATCCTTTGTGGGGTTGAGCGTACGCTTATATAATATGATTCCGAAGGAGTTCTTAGATTTGCCACTGCACAAATTTAAACAATGCGTAAAAACTCACTTATTGAGTCGCGGTTATTACAAAGTTAATGACTTTCTTAATGACAAATTTTAGTTACTTAATATGCATTATAAAATTTTATTTAGAATATATTCTTCTCTAACAGAGTTTAATTGGATAAATTGGCTAGGCATCCGGCTAAACACAAGTTAGTTTATAAAACTTATAACAATGTAATATGTAGTAATATAAATAATATTGTGAAATGAATATTTTGTGACGTGTCATAAGAGCCACAGGTTGGCCTACATGAAATAAATAATTTTGAATTTGAATTTGAATTTGAATTTGAATACCTATTTTTGCAAACAAAAAATCATTTTAATTTTTTTTATACCACTAGGTCGGCACTCGGCACACAAGCGTACGGCTCTCCTGATGGTAACCGATTACCGTTAACCGTAGCTTGCAACAGAGCAGTAGTAGTAGTGTAGTAGAGCCATGTAGAGCACAGTAGCCTGCAACACAAGTAGCATCGCAAGCGTGTTGCCGAACCTACCTCCAATCTCCCCCAGGCGCTCTGGACACCTAACTCAACACAGGAACACCACATTGCTTGAAAGAGTTGTTATTTAGCTGTGATCTTATCTGTAAGGTCGAGATACTTTCCCCGTCGGGCTACTCCAGATTTCGAGCAGGATATTTCTTGCTGTCCCCTAACAAAGTAAAATTTAATAAAAAGTAAATAAAACAAAGAATATAATTATGAAAATATAATACAAATTACCTATAAAATGTTTATATACACTTTTACACTTGTATCGTTAATAATAGGTATGTATTTATTAATGGCTGTCTTAGCGAGTTAGTAGTTTCAGGATTTTCTAAGTCATTTTAAGACAATTATAGACGTTGAATGTTTATAGTACCTACTATTCTTTATAACAAGAATTTTATTGATGTTAACTAGAGATACTTATCATCTCGTCCTTATTACTATTACATATAGCATGACTATGTTAATGATGTTGTCGATAACTTGTTAAAGCACTCTGGTTCGTAATCATTACATTCTCTCTTTTTTTTCTTTAATTATTCAAAAAATGTATTATTCGTAAAGTTAAACTGTATGTATTTACCATATTTTAACCTCATTGTTTCGTTGTATGTTAATATTTTTATAGTTTGTATGGGCATATATCTAAATGTAATAAAAGATTAAACAGTACCTAATCATCATTATGTTTACTATATTTTTAAGAATGTAAGTAAATTTAATGTAAAAAATATAAAAAAAGTAAATTAACAAAAAATATTCTTTATAATAAATTATATTATTGTCTTTTATGAGACGGGGTGTTACCGCTAAAACTTTTTTTTATAAAAATCTATGACAGCTCAATCACCTAGTGAGACTCTTGTTTCTACAAAAATAATCACTTATCGGAAGGACGAGAACATCAAGAGAAAATCATATTAACTTTATGATTACCCATTGTTCTGTCAATCAGCCGTGCAGCACCATGACACGTCCTGCAAACGTGTCATAACTTGGTATAACAATATAAAAACAATTTTTGTTCAAAAAGTAATAGTAGTTAGAAAAAAAAATACGTCATTCAATTATCAGCTGTCCATTCTACTAAAATATAATTATGTAATCTAATAAAATAAAATAACATTGTTGTCAATTAGCCATGGCAACATTCACTATTATAAAAGTAAGTAGAGGTAATTTTACTGTATTTGAATATTTACAAAAAAAAAAAATACAGTTTATTATTATTTTTTATTATTGTTTGAGGGTAAAAAGCGGTTTATTTCGATTTCTGGCTAAACTAGGAGTCCTATGGAAAAAAGTTCAATGACAAAGTTGTAGGTAGTAAAAATATCTACAACTTTTGTACACTTTTTTCACATAACCTCAAAATTTATGTAAAAATTAAAAAAACCAAGTTTTTGGATTTTTATTTTTCTTTTACAATGTTTTTTTTTTGTTTTTTTTTTTTACGAAATTTGGTGACTTACCTTTTTATGTCCCAAACACTGTATTGTTTTGATTTAAAATATTTATGTTTTCACCTTATTTTGAACTCGATATCGAAAAATCGGCCAAGTGCGAGTCGGACTCGCGCACGTAGGTACATTGATCTTAATATCGGGCAAAAAGCGGCTAAAAATCACTTTTGTTTATGAGAGCAAAAATAGGCAAAAATGACGTTTTTTGTATGGGAGCCCCCCTTAAATATTACTTTTATTTTAATTTTATTATTTATTATTAAAGTAAAAATACAAATGAGTATTTGTAAATATTTCAAGTGCCTACCTGTTGCCATTATTGATATCGAGCAAAAAAGGGCAAGAAAATCGCGTTTGTTGTATGGGAGCCCCCCTTAAATATTTATTTTCTTTTATTTTTAGTATTTGTTGTTATAGCGGCAACAGAAATACATAATTTGTGAAAATTTCAACTGTCTAGCTATCGCCGTTCTTGAGATACAGCCTGGTGACAGACGGACGAACGGACGGACGGACGGACGGACGGACAGCAAAGTCTTAGTAATAGGGTCCCGTTTTTACCTTTTGGGTACGGAACCCTAAAAATCACCCTCATTTTCAATCGAAAATACTCACGTCAAAATATCAGCTTTTTTAAAAAAGTCGGTGGGCTTTTTGTTTGTTGAAATCTCTATTTTATGATGGTGTAAAAATATACATTACTATATTAATTAATGTTTTCAGAAACTGTATTTACCTGTTATTGTACTGTATTGTACTACCTGTTATTTCTTTGCATTTTGAAAAATGCAAAGAAATAACAGGTAGTAAGGCCCAGATCCTGCTAGCCCCTTGCCCACTTCTCTATCAAATAGCTTTTGATGGGCTAAAATTTTCCGCACGTGAAATTTCTATCATAATGTTTACTCTGGATACGTTACGCCCAACGATTTTATATTTGTCTGATCAATACCCCAGATTGATGAGAAGATTGGTGCAATCTGGTAGCTAGAACTTACCGAATTATTTTTAGCTTTTAGTACATAACCTAACTACATAAACCCGTTTAACATTAAAAAAAAATAGTTTATTTTTGTAACAAATATTATTTGCTTGCGGTTTTCTTCACTCATATGACATATTATAACATACTCGTAAATAGTAATAACTAATAAATATGACAAAATATGATTAGCATTAAGTACATTCAAAAGAAACTTTTCACGAATCCTACTTCCTCACACTAACCTTGATAAGGAACACGGAATCAACCGAACGAGGCCACTGCGATGAGATTGTCATATTATAGTTTTTGTTAGCGCGTATTGTGGTGATGTCCTCAAGGTATTCATTGTACAATTTCTGTACATCCGTAAAAATGATAAAATACTTATAGGTAGGGATCCCTAGTACATTTTTTTCACCTGATTAGTATCAAGCTAATTTTTTGGGAGTAGCTTCATTTTGATGAGGCGAACAAAAAATTCCTCTTCGAAAACTCTCGATTGTGGTAGCTAACAGAGATAGCAGGGGGTAGAGCAGCAGTGAGCGTAGGACCAGGATAACGTACCACGCAATTTGTAGAACAATATTACTATTAAATTATATAGATAGGTATTAACTAACTAAAAGCAAAAAAAATCAGAAAAAAAAATTAATTTTTGATGACCTTACGAGGTCATCAACTTGATGACCTCGTAAGGTCATCAAAAATTATTACTAACCAGCTGATTTTTTTTTAGAAATTTAACAAAATTATTGGTAAATGTATACACTATTATATTCGCTTCAGCCTGTAATATCCCACTGTTGGGCATAGGCCTCTTTCCCCATGCAGGAGAAGGATCAGAGCTTAATCTACCACGCTGCTCAAATGCGGGTTAGCGGATATATTCCCTACTATGAGTAACGATCGCTATCAGGTGTACATGATAACAACCGGGACCGGCGGCTTAACGTGCTCTCCGAGGCACTGTGGGGAGACCCACAAGGACTGCACAAACCTCCCAGACCATGGCAAACATGTGTATGGCCTATACAAACGTTGTACCTAATGGATCGAACGTTGTAATCGATCGGTATGTATATACCTTCGTATTTGAAACGTTTCAAGAGTATTGTATGCAAACAAACGTATTACAAACGGAAATGTATTCTTCAATTTTTTCAGGCCGCCAAATTTACTGAACCATTTAAGTTAAAAATTGACGACCCGTTGGCGCAACGGTCACAGCACTGGTTTGTGGCTGTTGCGCTGGCAGTTGCGGGTTCGATCCCCGCACATGGCAAAGGTTTGTTTTGACCATACAGATGTTTTCCTTGGTTAGGGCGTATGAGCTTGTGTATTGTGTGTGTTTCTGGACCCCCGACACAGGAGATAATTCTAGTGGGGGCCGTTGAGTGTGAGGTGTGAAAAAAAAAGTAAATTTCTGTCTTCAGTTAATACTTACTGAGGTAGGGCACAGCAGGAAATTTCCTGCTCAAAAAATGGAGTAGCCCGACTGGGGTAGTATCTCGACCTTACAGAAGACCACAGATAAATAATACTGCTTTCAAGTAGTGTTGTTTTCTTGTTGGTGAATAAGGTGACCAGAGCTCCTGGCTCATAGGCTACGGTAATTGCTTACCATCAGGTGAGCCGCACCCTTGTTTGCCGACTTAGTGATATAGAAAAAAAAAAAAACTTAATATCTACCTAGTAGGTGCAGGTTTTTCTAATTATTGTTTGGCCCGATTTTTTTTTTAACGATAAAATGGATTATTGTAGCGATTATTTTTGTGAAACTGTTAGATGACAGTATGACAGTGATCTATGATAAAAACTTTGACTAGTTTAAGTAATTCTGTACAGCGTCCAAACGATAACAATAAGTACTTACGAAGTAATCATCAGATGATTACCGCGTCCGGTATTAGCTTCATTAAAGCATTAATCGATTAAAGGTACAAAATTTTGTGGTCACCGAGGCATTTAAAATTGTTATATAAATAATTGGTCTGAAAAACTTATTTTCAACAAATTGTTGCAAATAATTGTATGACGCGTAAATATGGATTATACACAACACTTATTTATATATTAATACGTGAAGCAAAAACTTTGTTCCCCTTTTTTACGAAAATTGCGTGGATGGTGGAGTATAAAATTTCACACATATATAGTTTACCAGCTGACCCAGCCACGCGTTGCTGTGGCTCAGGAATTATAATTTATAAAAATATATGTAAATTCTATATTCAAACGCGCCATCTATAATCTAGAAATAGAAATCATCTACCGGATATCTGTGCAACTTAGATGTCTAACCGCCATCCATTAGGATTTTATAGAACTAACCGATAAATACATTAGGTATATTGAGATAAAAACTACCCTATCTCCCAAGTGGGACCAAATTACAGATGCTTACTTTAATAAAAATTGGTTCAGTAGTTTCAGAGTTTATTGCTAACATACATCGTGACACGAAATTATTATTTTATAGATATAGAGAAGGAGTGCAGAATTCAAATATATTTTTTATATTATGCATAAAAATTAATTAAATCAATAAAAAAACATCTTTGACATTAGAACTTTAATAATGTTCAAACTTATAATTTAAATTAATATTATGGTCGAATTTTGACTACCGCGCACCGGGCGACCACTAGTAATTTTTAAATGGTGAATTATAGGCAAAACTTATAATTTTTGTGAAACTTCTCGCAAACTTATAAAAGTAGATTTAATATCACATAGTTAAATATATATAGTTCCATAATTGTTGCTAATTTTTATTTATTTGTTTCAGACATTTAATCCAAAATAATGACGGTTGATGAGAAAACGGCTGAAAAAGAAAAGAATGATATGGATAAATCAAATAAAATTAATAGTAACAAAAACTTAATAGCAAACGAAACTTTAAGAAATAGTTTTATAAAAAATAATGAAAAAGTAAAAGTTAAAAAGGATAATACAGAGAATGATCCTTTAAAAGGTCTAAGCATATTCCAAAAAGCAAAACTTATGATCTCCTTAATAACAGTAGAACCAATTTTAGCATGCTTTGTTATGCCATCTGTTTTGTCAGCTTTAGCTACACAGAACTTGTATCTGGATAAGGCTTGTAGAGTTAATTTGGGTTTTGAACACCACATATGTGACGCATTGACTAAAAGAGAAACTGCTAATTATACGTTTGAAGAAGAAGCAGTTCAAACACTAGTAGCTTCAGTAGCTGGGTGGAAAACAGTATTACAATCATTTTTACCATGTGGAATACTAATATTCGTCGGAGCGTACAGTGATAGAGTCGGACAGAGAAAATTTTGTATGCTTTTACCTATCGTGGGAGAATTCTTAACTAGTATAGGTCTTATTGTAAATACTTATTTCTTTCACCAACTACCAGTCGAAGTAGCTGCTGTGACAGAAGCGATATTTCCAGCTTTAACTGGAGGCTGGTTTACTATGTTTATGGGCGTATTCAGTTATATAGCGGATGTGACTACAGAGGAACAAAGGACGTTACGAATTGGAATTGTGAATCTATTTTATTCTTTGGGAGTGCCGTTAGGTGCGGCTCTTAGTGGAATATTGGTGCGAAAAATTGGCTTATACGGTGTTTTCTCATTAAGTGCATCTATTTACGTTTTGAGCTTCTTTTACGGATATTATAGGATTCAAGAGGTCAAAAGAAGCGATATTCAATTGGTATGTGCACATTTCTGATTTTTTGAAAAATCTTATTTATGTTAAGTGATTGTTTTTTATATCTACTATGATAGTGTTAAAAAATATTTTAACACTTTTGTATAAAATTAGAAAAAAATCTGTTTCGGCATTTATTTTAACAAATACCTAATGTTGGAGTTTCAACTTTATTAAGTTTTATTAGAGTAAAAAAATGTAACATGTCTTTGGAAATCCTTTAAAACTCATACTAACAATTGTTTTTTATTTAAATAGTCTCACTTTAATTTGTGTACATAATAACTAGTTGGTTTTCAATATTAAAATGAGTTAGATATTTACATTTTACTTTACTACATTTTAACTTACTACAATTTAATTAGGGTTTAAAGGAATTTTCCTTCCTAAAAATCCATCGATAAGAAATAAAGTAGGAACGAGATACGGCCATGAATAATTGGCGCTGCGTCTTCGGTTACATAATAGGCCACGAGTTCAATGACTAAATCAGATCATCGAGCGTAACAATAGAAAAAGTCCATCAACTTGACCTAGATTGGTGTCAATCTCGCTTGAAAGGAAGGACGAAAGTAAATAAGTATATTCTGTAATAGACTGCGTATCCAAGAGTCGAAGTTTACTAACTCACTTAGGATATACTTATTAACATTAGAATCAAATGCATGTACGTAAGTCACAGCAGTTCACAGGCTGGGTTCAAGGCTAATGTAATGGACATGCAAAGACAAAATGCACTGGTAAACTTACCATCCGTATGAAGTCCTCACTTGTATGTTTTCATAGTTTAAAAAAAAGAAATTTGAAGGATATTTTGATTTGGCTCTACATGAGGTATATTGTATGTGTAGAGCAGAAAACAGAAGTACGAGTACGCTAGAATCTAACGGTTAGATTAATAGCACTTAGATTAAATTCGATTTTCGATTCTTATGAGATTATTATACTTTCGTTTTTCATTTTTTAATGTTAATAAAGATTAAAAGATTGTGTTATTTTAGCAGACGAATAGTAGACGACAAGCTACGTATATTTTTTTAATCATTTTATTCCTAAAATTAAATATTTATTGTAGACCTATGTTAATTAATGTAAAGAACCCACTTGTAAATATTTTTTAACTAAAATTATTTAGTGAAGAAATAAGAATGATCAGAGTTGCAAGTGGATTTATATGACGTGGGCAGGTGTAACTGCATTCTGGCTTACCTTCTATCAGAGGAGTTCAAAAACCTGTACAAAAATGTGAAACTAATAAGCGTAGATTCTATCTATTACATATTTTTGTAAGACCTGTGTGGATGGCGTTTGATTTCGTCAAACTGACGAAAGTAACATTCTTATTGAAAAATAAAATAAATTAAATAAAACTACACTCTAGTTAGTCTGTAGTAGGTAACTTTTTTTTTCGTGTTTCCATCGTATATTTTAAGTACAGTCTATAGTAAAATTAACATTTTGTTGGAGACATTGCATTTATATACCTATATTTAAAAGTATTATTAATAAACAAATAAACATGCATCATCATATATTTTTTTTAGAAAAAGACAAGTAACTGTTGTGAATGGCTGCGAGATTTCTTTGACACGCGTTACGTGAAAGATACCCTGATGGTTGCCTTCAAACGCGGTCCCAACAACAGAAGACTACGTGTTATAATGCTTGTCGTTGTTATGTGTGTTGTAATTGGACCTATATATGGTAAGTTGAAAGACTGTCATAATAGTCCGGGATCCCTAGTATATTTTTTTCACTTGATTACTATCAAGAAAATTTTCCGGGAGTAGCTTCATTTTGATGAGACGAACAAAAATTTCCTCTACGAAAACTCTCGATTGTGGAAGCTAATAGGGGTAGCAGGGGATAGAGCGCGCAGTGAGCGTAGGACCGGGATAACGTACCACGCAATTTGTAGGACAATATTACTATTAAATTATATAAATATTAACTAACTAAAAGAAGAAAAATTCAGGTGGTTAGTAATAATTTTTAATGACCTTGCGAGGTCATAAAATTGATGATCCCGGAGGGGTAGGGGTATTAGGGATCCCGGACTATTGAAGACATTTGAAAATATAATAAACTAATTTGAAAAGCCTAGTCTAAATTTTAAAAATAGGAATTCTACTTCGCTGAATTGAATAATACCTATACTACTGTAATAATTGGTTCAGTTAAAAGAGAATAATTATATTATTGTTGCTCACCTACCTATAGTTTTATTATCGTTAGGAAATCGATAGATAGGTACTATCGATAGTATTGGTAGAGCTGTTAATGTTGTACTGTGAAACAAGTTTATACTTGACGATAGATCCTGTTATATCAAAACCTCATTATCTTCAGTACCACAAATATAAAGCAGGTCTATTAAGAGCACATTATGAGTCAAGTAATATGGAAAATAAGAGAAAGAATGGAAGAAAGGATCAAGAGGTTATGTGTGTGTAAACAGTCGGGTCAGAATGGACATTTTAAATTAAAAAAAATACCGACAGACCTGAATTTTGCTAGTCTTTGAGTATCCACTACAGCCTATCACAGTCCACTGTTGGACATAGGCCTCCACAAGTTCGCGCCCAACATTATGACGCGAACTCATATGGTCTTTGTCTTCTGGGTATACCCATAGAAATAAACTGCCAAAAGTCTTCATCGATCCCATGTGTGCTAAAAAGTTATTTAAGAGCGTGCATAAGGCGAGCAAAAAATCAGATTTCACCCGCGCGCCCGATGAAACAAAATATACACAAAGCCTCGTGTCAGAGTGCGATAGACGATATAGTTTTGAGCGCATTACGAATGTAAAAAACGACAAATATGTTATTTTGTATATAATTCCGAAACTAAAAGTAATAACATTAAATGCCAAAAATAAAGTAAAGGCTATGCCACCTTTACTTATATTTAAATGTAATTAATTATCAAATTTTTGTCTTAATGGTCATAACCATATCGAGTATAAATAGAAAAAATATAAAAATTAGAGGTTACTTCGTGATTATATTTTATCGAGGAAATTTCCTTATTTTATGTTTTTGATATGGGTCAACCCTTGCAAATATCACGTAGTTTGTCATATATTTTTATTTTAAGATTTGGTCTGGAACTTTTCATGTCAAAACAAATAGAAGATGGTAATTTTGCATTATGCACACTCTTAAAGTCAAATGTCAATTTTTTAAATTTTTGGATTTTTCTCGGGCTTATTAAAAATATAGTCCAAACAAAATTTGTACTTTATCAAATTATCTACAAAATGGGCTTAATACTTTATACTTTTTTCCTAATAATCATTATTCCTAAGTTATCGCGATTCTAAACGCTGAAATTGTTACATTCTACATTACATGCACACAAGTGCCACGTAAATACATAGCCACTATTAAATTAGAATTATCTAAATAATAATCCCTACCTGTGTTTCTTATATGCATAAAATACACAAAGAAGGATTTAATTGATTGCGCTCAAGTATTTACAGAAATTGACTCTTCTCCTAAGCGATTATCTCAACAGAAATTCCCTTTCTTTCTCTTGCATTTTTATGTCTTAATTTGACCGAGCTATATTAAGAAATTGATTATTAAATGCTATAGCTAAAAATATGTATCGCTCAATTAACGTAACTGTATGTAGTATGTAAATAAATTGAACCAAAAAAGACAACATATTAGTTTTTTGACTTCTTGCAAAACGTTATTAAAAGATTTTTTTTTCTGAGAAACCACGTGAAGGCAAGTATCGACATTTCAAATGCAACTTGTCTTGAATTCTAAACACCTAAAATAGACCAAAGTCAAGTGTACTAAAATAAAGTACTTCATTTGAGAACGTATCGTTGTACTCGTATAGTATATAAGTTATATCAGTTGAATATATTTTGCAACGTAATGCTACTCTGGACTGACCATTTCCTGCTATTGACACCCGTTTGCGTCATTCATTTTCACTATGCTTAATTGAAAATGTGTAAAAACTTCAATAAAAAGTGACACAAGAATAATAATTACTATATACAATCACTTGATATAAATTGGATCGGCATGTAGGTACCTACCTGAGACACAAATAGATTATGTTTATTGTTATTTTTATTGGTTATGCAATGGTCATGAAAGCTATACTAAGTATGTTATCTCTTGTACTAATATCAGATTTGTACTTTGAATATTTGTATAGATGTATGTAAATGTTTGATTTAATTGATACCTTTCGTACCAAAATTTGTAGTGACTAACGATGTACTTAACAATTTAGTCTAAAAACCCTCCAAAAGTTCCTCAATAACCTCAGATTAATAAACAAAAGGTTTATTCATCTGAGTCAAAAACAAACAGTTTTTTAATTAGGAACCGTATTAAGTAGATACTTCTGATGTTATATACCTACTTGACTTCAATATTTTAAATTTCAGGAGAGTTATCCGTGACGTATCTGTTCACGAGGTACCGGTTCAACTGGAACGAAGTGGATTTTAGCATGTTTTCGACGTATGCCATGTGCACTTCTCTCGTCGGTACGTAATATTGCGATAGTATGCCTATTGAGATTAACAATGCTTCCTTGTTGGTTAGATGACGTTAGTGACTAAAGTAACAACTTATGACCTGTTGTGATACACGTAACAAAGTTTTATTGTAATAAAATTTGCAAATGACTTATCTGATACAAGACAATGGATTCATTGTATGGAGATAATTTCACGATATTGTCATTTTTAAACTATCGAAACCATAATGGTAAAATGAAAATTACCTAAGTACTTATACATTTTTTAAATTAACCACAATAATTAAAAATAATTTGTAAGATGTATCTTTATAAAACTGAAATTAAAATTATAAAGACTGTTCTAAGGAATATTTAATTAGCATTTTTGAAATTCTACAAAAAAAAATTAACAACAATTAAACCCACCCAAAAATAAGTAGTAGGTATCTAAAAATAACTTAAAACAGCAAGACATAAAAAAACACGGGAAACGTTATGCCAATCTCTAGAAAAAACTCTACATTCATAACCATTTAATTCATTGTTGATGACTGTTTTTCTAATTATAATTAAACTAATTACATTACATAAAGAAATAATTTTCATATTTTCGATTCTGGAATGTTTTTAATAAATAATTGATTGTTATCAATGTAAGCATTGTAATTGGTGGAAGCTGCTGGAGTTTACTATTATATTATTTACTAGATTCTGCGCGCGACTTCGTCGGCGTGGACTCCGCTCCTCTTGGTCTTAGCGTGATGATATAGGTATAGCCTATAGCCTTCCTCGATAAATGGGCTATCTAACACTGAAAGAATTTTTCAAATCGGACCAGTAGATCCTGAGATTAGCGCGTTCAAACAAACAAACAAACAATCAAACAAACTCTTCAGCTTTATTATATTAGTATAGATTTATATTGTCGTTTGCGTGCTCACAGGGACGCTATTTTCCGTCGGAGTGTTCAGCCACCTGTTAAAATTTGATGACGCCATTATCGGAGTGATCTCTTGTATGAGCAAGATATTATCAGGCTTCATGTACGCCTTCTCAACAAAAACTTGGCAAATATACATTGGTACGATTTTTTTTATTTATTAAGTATATTGATGTACGGTAACTTTTTCTTCTCAAGTTTTTTTTTCTTCTTCAACAACAGTGCAATATAATTATAAGGAATACAAAAATTTTACAGTAGGTATAATGTTTTAAAATATAATATAATATGTAGGTATTACAATATAATACTGACTGCTATTTTTGAAGAATTAATTTATTGTCGTAATCGTAATATAATTTTTGTAATAGGCAGCTGGCAGGCTATTATTAGCTAGTGATAAATATTAACTACAAAAATATTATTATAAAAAACCTGTTTTTTTTAAATTAACTACTTTGTTTTTTTTTAGCACCGTTAATTGAAATATTTAATGGTACTTCGTTCATTGCAATGAGGTCGATGGTTTCAAAACTAGTGGGAAAGGATGAATTAGGTGAGTGATATTGTTACAATTATTAGGTACGAAATATATTTTGAAGTGAAACTTCTTTAGGATCGTTGTGATTTGAAACTCGATGAAACGAAAATGCGTCACGTAAAGGAACAAACACATAATTATTTTAAGTGTGTTATAGAATACGTTACACAGTATTTTATATTATTGGTGATCTCTCTCTTGCTTTTCAGAAGTTTTACTTCTACCGTGTGTGAATTGCACACAGGCAGTTTTCATCTAAGAAAAATATAAAAGTTAGAAGCTATTTATGAATAAATAGTTACTTCACGATTCAGCCTGTAATATCCCACTGTTGGGCATAGGCCTCTTCCCCATGTAGTAGAAGGATCGGAGCTTAATCCACCACGCTGTTCCAATGCGGGTTGGCGGATATATTCCCTACTATGAGTAACGATCGCTATCAGGTGTACATGATAACAACCGGGACCGACGGCTTAACGTGCTCTCCGAGGCACGGTGGGGAGACCCACAAGGACTACACAAACACCCAGACCACAGCAAACATCTGTATTGCCAATACAAATTTTGCAGTGTGTGGGGATCGAACCTGCAACCGCCCGTGCAACAGCCAATCGCAATCCAGTGCTGTGACCGCTGATCCAACGAGAGATACAATGCAATGCCTAGTGAGAAATACAATGCAATGAAATTGATTTGAACCAATAGTTACTTAAAACTTGATTTTTTTCGGTCTTAAGAGTTTGGTCAGTCTCTACAAATCCGGTTGACTATAACCTTGATTTTTTTGCAATCAAATAGTTAGACCTAAGACGTTAGGCTACACAATAAGTCTAAACTTAAAAAAAAATCCATCCAATATTTTTTTTTTCAAAATAACCAATTTACCTTCTTGGAAACCTCATTTCTAGTAGGTACCTACTGGGAAATTTTATTATAGTTGCCTAAAAAATTTTTTTGAAGTGAAACTTCTTTAGACGCATGAGGGGTAAAATTTGAGCGACCGGTAACGCAGCAGCGTCAGGGACTGTCAGTACTTGGATGGTTGACCGCCTGGGAACACGGGGTGACGTTGGCTTTTTGTTTTCTATTCAATTACATTTTTTTTTGTATTATAAATTCGTTCTTTTAATTCGTTTAATTGAATTAGTTTCATTAAGTTTGCCAAAGAAATTTCACTTCTGACATGTGTACCTACTTTGTACGCACGCAATTTTTTAGCTTAAGGTTAACATAATATTACGAAAGATAATTATATTATTATGTACTTATCTTTTTCAATAAATCTTTTTTTTACTCCATTTTTCGATGATAAATGTATTGTACGTCGTTTTGTTTAAGTTGATTTGATGTGTATCTCTCTACTCGTAATTACCTACTACTTATGTACCTATGTGTTGAACTGGTTAGTCGAAAACAAAATATTAAAAAAAAAATACAAACGCGGTTAAAGAAACTTATTATTTAACTGAGTCAAATTTTCGTGTTAAACCTTTTTGTTGTTTTTTTTCTCTACTTTAAAAAAATATTTTACGATACATTTCTACTCATTATCTCATTGTTTTTTTTTTACCGGGTAGTAATATCGGGGAAATACCTTAAGATTGTAACATTTACCTACTCCTACTTGTATCTATCTACGCTTTAGATACTTACCTAAGCGTTATTTATGCTGAAAGGGTAGAAAAAGTTAGAAATATCAACGATATAACTTCAATTACTTTTTGTTACATATTTATATATAACTAAGTGCTTAATTAAGTGCAAGAGGTAGGTACATACCTCTTGCACTTAGTTAAAGCTGCTCCTGAAACTAGTCTAGATGTGTTATCAAATAATTTAAAAAGTTCAACCTATGGTTTGAACTTTTTAAATTATTTCTATAACATTTTAAAACAATTTAAACTGTGTATTTTGTTTACAGGGAAGGTGAACTCTTTCTTCGGAGTGGCAGAAGCAATGATGCCCCTGGTGTATGCTCCGATGTATACGATGGTGTACAGTGCAACTATTAAAACCTTCCCTGGGGCCTTCTTCCTCCTTGGTGGGGGACTAACTGTACCAGCTGTACTTATATTTTTGTAAGTACTTGTAACACATACGTACATAGGTACATATATTTTAGGGCATCAGTAGATTAGTTAGTCCTCAATACAACTACTTATGTAACTAGTTGGATATATAGGTTGAAAAAATATAATTGTGTTTGCTCGCAAACTAAAAAAAAACGTCTTCAATTACATCGACGAGTAATTCAACGCAGGGACACGAAAAAATAGTCAAGTAAATAGGCGTTATCGTTAAAGATTACTCGAAAGTAGTAATCAGATCTCGATCAAATTTAAATGAAACCACATGATAAGCATAGCTTTCCATTCAAGTAAGAATCATCAAAATAGGTAATCCCAGTAAAAAGTTATATGGTATAATACAACGTAGGTACGTCGACGAAAAATATAGTCTAGTAAATACGCATTATTAGATATAACTCGAAAAGTAGGTACTTGTCAGATCTCAATTAAATTAAAATGGTACCACATAACACGCATCACCTTTCGATTAAAAAAAGAATCATAGAAATCGGTCCACCCAGTAAAAAGTTCTGAGGTAACATACATAAAAAAAGAAAAAAATACAGACGAATTGAGAACCTCCTCCTTTTTTAGAAGTCGGTTAAAAAATAGAATCGCATTACGAACCTCCTCCTTTTTGGAAGTGGGTTAAAAAGAGAGAAAAGTAAGCAATTAGGGTTACAAAAAATATTGCATACAACGAGACGAATAATTTGACTATTTTTCTTCTTCTTAGTCGGATACTCTTGTCAGAGACCTCATAGATTCTCATAACGTTTACATTACATCCATTATGCTCATAAGATTGTAGATTTTTTTACTTAAAAAGTTCTGAGGTAGTTAACATACATAAAAAAAGAAAAAATACAGACGAATTGAGAACCTCCTCCTTTTTTGGAAGTCGGTTAAAAAATAGAATCGCATTACGAACCTCCTCCTTTTTGGAAGTGGGTTAAAAAGAGAGAAAAGTAAGCAATTAGGGTTACAAATATTGCATACAACGAGACGAATAATTTGACTATTTTTCTTCTTCTTAGTCGGATACTCTTGTCAGAGACCTCATAGATTCTCATAACGTTTACATTACATCCATTATGCTCATAAGATTGTAGATTTTTTTACTTAAAAAGTTATGAGATTCTATGAGATACTGAAGATGCTCATAAGAACTCAGAGAATCAAATGAATTGTGACCGATATGAGTTTTTATGAGTAATTTCGACGTCAAATACACATATAAAATCTCATAGAATATTTTCGTATTATTTTTTTATAAGATTCTATGAGATTTTTCCAGCAGGGAGTGGTCGTGGTTGCGCTGACGAGGTACACGGTGGTCGGTGGTTCGATAAAATTTCCGAGGGTAGCTCTTCTGGCGATATGCTTACAGATTTGTTTGTTATGGCTCAGTAGACTTTGTGATGATGCCTATCCAGCGGGTTGGCGATCGACCGCGTGCACTCTTTCCTTCCACCTGACCCTGAACTACCAGCCTCTCCATCGAGTTCTCAATTCTAGAGATGTGACCAAAGAACTTCAGTATTAGTCGGGCAACCCGAGCAATATCCGAAATCTCTTAACGACCACATCTCTCTTTGTCCAAAGCAGGATTAGTGAGTGTAAAACTTAAACGTTGACTTATTTAATGTAATTATTTATTTACAGATGGTTATATTTGGCAAATAAGAAATACAATGATGCGAATTCTCAACAAAATGCTAAAGAAGCTCAAGTAGCAGAAGATAAACCGGAAAAGATGGGTATCGACAACAAAGCTTTCGAAAACGAGGACAAGAGTAAGATAACGAACAATACTGATCCGTCAAATCAGTTAGAAGATTCTGAAAGGTTCGAGAAAATCGTCACCCAATCTCAAATAGAAATGGGCTTTACAGAGAGTATGCTTTGTACTAGTAAATTGTAGCACTTAAATATGTAGCACAAAATCAACAACAAGCAAAGGGTTCCACACTACAGTGAAATATTTAGAAATATAATTTTCGCCGACTAACATCAACAAAAAGGAATTTCTCACACAAGGAACGTTTCAAATGTAGGTATGCGTTTTGTCAATTTGTTTCATTCTATGGTCTCGGAAGCCTTAAAACCGACTGCGATTCGAACTTACTTATTAAATAATTATTAGATTGAAATAGTATTTCAGGTGTTATCGGTAGGTATACAAGTTGATACAATAAAGAGGCTTTTTTTGAATAAAACAGGCTGCGGTCAAAATTAAAAGAAATGAATGGTCAATAGATTAATATTATAATTTTTATATTATTGTGTTTATTGTCATTTCAATTGTGAATTTTGTTATAAGATAATTTAAATACTATATTATATTTATAATATTTCACAAATATTTATTTCACATTTTTAGCAAAATCTTCAAATATAGAAAAAAAAATCTTTTAAGAGTTGGCGATATGTATTGCATTTTTCAAAATCGTAGTTATTTATTAGAAATAGCCATATAATTGATTTGCTTCTTTTTAATACAATTTTTATTTAAGAAAAAAAAAAACCAAAAGCAAGTAATTTAAAATATCTTCATTTTAATGTATTATTCCTTTTTAAAATTCCTTTCAAATTTAGTCTAAAAGAACGCACAAGTCTAAATATAGGTACCTAATTTAAAATTTGTCACTATTTAAAAAACCTCCTTTTTGAAAATTACCTCCAGATATATATTATATACCTATATATCTCTTTACCACAAACCAACCGCCAACAGTAGCTCAAACAAGTAGGTACCCTACATATGATAGTTTTAAGTGATATGACTACATTATATAATTTTCCCGTTAACACACGAAAAGAATGCGACATTGAAGTTATAGTAAGTAATTACAAACTAAAAGATGCCTGTGATATGTATAATTATGCTAAACCAATGTGTATACTATTAACAATAGTTTTAATAGATATACATAATATATAAATATTTTATATACGCACGATATTATGACTGTGATGGGATTTAATAATTTCAATCTGAAGAAATTATTATTGTTAATAATACATTATTTTTAAAGATATAGTATTAATACTGTGATTCTAATTATTAAAATCGATTAAAGATATTTTTATATTTAGGTACTTAAGACATTATTTAATATTATTATATTGAAGTGTATAAAATCGATTTCCTTTTTATTTTTAGGTAACAATTGTTTTTAATATGTAATTATGATGACTATTAAGTACTTATACAGTAAATATAGGCGTATAACTTAAGTTGAAAATTAAATAAATTATTTGTTTTACAATTTTTGTTTTATTATACGGTATTAATAAAATATGAATATTTTATTATTTAATTATCATTATTTACCTAATTTTATTGTAATCATTTGGATACTTTAACATAATACTCCTTTTTGTAGATATAATCTTACAAAAATCATACTTTTATCATAATAAATATGTATAAGGAACCTTCAAAGGTAAATGGACTATCCAATACAAACATCTTTTTTCTGTTTGAACGAGTAGTTCCTGAGTTTAGCGGGTTCAAACGAACTTTTCAGCCTAATAATATTACTAAAGCTGGATATCTATACCGAGTAATTTGCCGAGTAATAGTTAATTATAATTATGTTAATTTATTCTGGGGACCAATCTATACCCCGTCCGGCCACTTATTATCTTTTTGACAGCTCACCCCTATAAATTACGGTTGTTTTTTTTTTCGGAATAACGTGCTAAAAATTCTACTGTAATGTCATACTTTATTGACGATTTGATTGATTGAGTGAAGTACCCTGTGCATAACAAACAACCACAGACTATGAAACAGTTCTTGAAATAATAAATCGATCATTTATGATAAAAATAATTTATATTGTTTCTATAAATTTAATTAAAAAAAGGAAATAAAAATAGTATCTATGACTCCAAGATTGATTATTTGGAAGGACTTAAGTCGTAATCTTGAAATTTAATTTTAAACCAAGAGTAAAGAGCAATAACTCTGTTCATTCATTTATTTATTATTTATATATTTCATTTATAATTTAAAAAACTAATGAACGAATAAATAAATAATATTTTTAAACTAAATGTATTTCATTAAATCGATTGAAAGTTCCTCTTAAATAAAATCGATTATTATTTCAAATCGAATAAATAACGTGTGAGGCAGTCACTAATTCTATTTAATTAATTCCGCCGATAAACTGTCACTCAGTTTGGCGGGTTTAGAAATTGTAAAATAATAATTTGATCCAATAAAGAATTTATTATTATTATTATTATTAATATCAAAATTTCTTGAAGTGTCAAAAAGATAATAAGTGGCCGGACGGGGTATAGTTCTTTGTTTTTATAGCATTTTTTCTGAGTAGGTACTCCGCTCTCATCAGTTGCAACGTGATAATTATGTTAAATAAAATAAAAATGGACTAAGTAATCTAATAATTTAACAGTTATGAAGCTTTATTAAGGGGCTGGTAAGCCTTAGCCTCTTTCACATGTCCAAAAGATTTACGTCCTTCAGTGTACAAAAAGAAAAAAAAAATCACCATTATAGGTTTAGCATCACTCAATGTGTCTTTGTAATTAGCAGTATCTGTATAATTATATTAATATTAACATTGACGTTTTCATAAATTACTTCATTTTGTATATTCTTAAGCGAATTATAGATTTATCCAAAATTAATATTAGGAATATAGTATTATTTAAAATTATATTATTTCACAAAATTATACATTAAAAGTATTATGTGTTGCTAACTTTAATAATTGTTGTGTGATTGTGTAGTCGAAATATAATATTTATATAAAAATATTGTCCACATAAACCTAGACATAGGAGAGTAAATAAAAAAAAAGTTATTACAAACAATTTATTAAAATGCAACAATACTTATATTAATACGAATAGTACAAAATATATATGTATGTATATTATATATATATTATTTTTTACTTTAACAATCATGCATATTAGAAATACGAAGACACTTTTTTAGCATTATCTAATATTATTGTTAAGGTATATATGTGATTTTTTTTTTAAATCTCAGAAAAAAGCTTTTGAGAAGCATGAAAAATATGTAAAAATACAATTACATCAAAAAGTGCACTTACAAAAACTAAACATTAGTAATAATAATATTGTAATAAACCATTATCATTAAAAAAAACCTTTAAAAATTTATAACATTACGAAATATCAATAAAAAAAATTAATCAAAACCATTTGGTTAATTTTCTGTAAGTAAATAACAATCATATATAGAAAGTTATTGCTATAGGTATATGCAAAGTATATATATAACAGGTTCTAAACTGTGCACAATATTTCATATACTTTGTGAGCTATCTCTTTACCAGCAAACGAAATGTACATAGCATTGTGGCTTGGATGGACCTAGAACAAAAAATATTATATTTACAACACATACAGCTTTTGTATACATAAAAATATTAATTACCATCAAATAATAGTTCCATTGTATCATGTTATTGCTTTAAAGTTGTTTCATTGTAATGAGTGAAATTCGCGTAAACATTAGAAAACAATATAAAGTATATTTATTCTATGCTATGATTCAACTATTAAGATTTTTATGATGATTTTCTCTAAGTCAGGAAAAGCTATGTTATATACTGTTGGAAATAAATACAAAAGGTAGCAGCAGTATTTCACTTCTTTTTTTTTAATAAAGTGATAAAAAAAGAAGCTAACAAACATTTTATTGATTAATCCATTTTTTTAAATGATAATTCTAAATTGATATTAAAAATGAAAAAAATATATTTGAATCCAACGAACCCTAATACTTTTTTCAAATAGTCTGAAAATATTTTGCTGCAATTTTAAATGACTGAAAAATATTAAATTGCAAATATCTGATATGGTCACATGTGAGCCTTAATTTGCTTCAACAAATGAGAAGCATTATATACTTTCAAATTCATTTAAACACAACAAACACACTCAAAAGCTTTATTGTATTCACAATCATTATAATTATTGTGAATACAATAAAGCTTTTGAGTATGGATGGTAGGCTGAATGTTAACCTATAAACTTTTAGTTAATAGAGAATCATTTTATGTAGATAACCAAAATCTTTCATTATTATTGAAATTCCTGTTGGTACTTAAAATAAAAAATTAATCTATTCTTATGGATTTACATGTCTTCTTGTATTATAAATGAGATTCAAAAAGAATTATAATTAGAGAACTTACTTTTCCAGGAGTCAAAGATCCTTGTTCCCTTGCTCTACCGATGTATAGAGGTTCACCAGATGAAGTATTTCCACCCATAACTGCATTTGGTGGTATTATACCATCTCTGACTTCTACCCAACGAATTTTCTCTGGACGCGCACAGCAAACCTGAAATATATTTATTAACATCAAATAAGTTAGTATGTGTATAAAAATTAAAATATTGTGTTTGTGATAAGACTAGTAAAAATTTATAGCTGTTTCCTACAACTACTCTGTTGGGTCAGTTTACAGTGACCCTGGTTTCTGCTCTGGGGTTTGTGGTTTCAGTTAAAGCCTCGAGTCTGGGTGCAATATGAAGTTCATGATAAAATAAAATGTAATATAGTATAAAGTAATGTAATAAAGTGTATATATGTAATATGGTTGCTCGTAAATGAAAACAAAAACAAACTTCAATTGGATCAACAAGAGGAAGACAAAAAAAAAATAGTCAAGTAAATATGCATTAAAGGGATAACTCAAAAAGTATTAGTCAGATCTTAATAAAATTTAATTGGGACCATGTGATGAATTTTACCCCTCATGCGCGTAAAAAGGTTTCACTTCAAAGAAAAAAAAAACAGTCGAATCGAGAACCTCCTCCTTTTTTGAAATTAAAAATTCTTGTATTTAAAAATTACTTACAAGAGAAAGACAAAAAAAAAATAGTCAAGTAAATATGCATTAAAGGGATAACTCAAAAAGTATTAGTCAGATCTTAATTAAATTTAATTGGGACCATGTGATGAATTTTACCCCTCATGCGCATAAAAAGGTTTCACTTCAAAAAAAAAAAAACAGTCGAATCGAGAACCTCCTCCTTTTTTGAAATTAAAATTTCTTGTATTTAAAAATTAAATACAAGAAAAACATATTGACTTAAAATAACATTTAAAGTAAATTTAACATTTTATAGTAAATTCTTTATTGTTTACAGACTATTGTACTTATATCTCTATAGTTACTTATTAGTGTCCTTCACATCACGATCACGATTCAGCCTGTAATATCCCACTGTTGGGCATAGGCCTCTTCCCCATGTAGGAGAAGGATCGGAGCTTAATCCACCACGCTGCTACAATGCGGGTTGGCGCATATATTTCCTACTATGAGTAACGATCGCTATCAGGCGTACATGATAACAACCGGGACCGATGGCTTAACATGCTCTCCGAGGCACGGTGGGGAGACCCACAAGGACTGCACAAACACCCAGACCACGGCAAATATCTGTATGGCCAATACAAATGTTGTCGTGTGCAGGGATCGAACCCGCAACCGCCCGCGCAACAGCCAATCGCAATCCAGTTCTGTGACCTCTGCGCCAACGCGGCGTCATCACATAAGCCGTACTTCAAATAAGTTACAGAAATGTTCGAAAAAAATTTCAGAAATTTACGTACCTCAAAGTTTTGTACGCTGTTTTCATTTCCACCCCAAGGCACATATGCGGCTTTGTGTTGGATAGCTAATTTACCCGGAATCATGTCACCTTCATACCTGGCTCTAATTACCCAGAGCGGACTATGGTCATAACCCTCATAGCCGGCGACAACTGCTCTGTTGCTCAGATTGTGAGCATCCATGATAGTCGATGGAATCCATTCAATTGCAGCTGAAATATGTGACATTGATGATATTATCTCTTTAAATGAATGGACTGTATTACTAAATATTACTATGTAAGGAATTTTTAAGCAAATCTAATTTTCAAAATCGAATCAAAATTTTAAATCATTTCAATTCCAATCATCCCTTATTTTTTTAATGAGAAATAATATGGTTAAAATCCTACCCCAATAATGCTTTGATTATCATAGCCTTATTTGAAAAATTTCATATATAACAATTATCTCTGTAAATAATAAGATTACTTGTTATCTTAACAACCCCTGACACAAGATTTTTAAGAATAGTTTGATAATTGATAATTTTTTTAAAAATAACTTGAGGTAGGGCACAGCAGGAAATATCCTGCTTAAAATCTTGAGCAGCCCAACTGGAGAAGTACCTCGACCTAACAAAAGATCACAGCTAAATAATGCTGATTTTAAGTAGTGTTGTGTTCCTGTAGTCAGTATGGTGATGCCTTTGGTGTTGCAGGCTTAAGCTATGGTAATAATTGCTTACTATCAGGTGAACCGTATGTTCGTAGCCGACCTAGTTATATATAAAAAAAAATAATAATTCTACTTTTATGATCATCAAATACATTATAAAATGTTATTTATTATCATATCAAAATTTTGATCAAGCAGGATTCGAACCCGCACTCCCGACATACCGTGTCGGTGCTCTAGCCAACTAAGCTATGGAACATGTCCAGCCAAATCGAAATTTTGATATGATTTTATTCGGTTTTAAGCATGTGTTATATAAATTTTGATATGATAATAAATAACATTTTATAATTTTGATTTTGATTTTGTCATTTTGACTAGCCCGTTGGCGCAGTTTGTAGTGACCCTGCTTTCTGTGCCGGGGGTTGTGGGTTCGATTCCCACCCCGAGTCTGGGTGTAATATACATATTTATTTATATATTTATATATGTATTATTTATAAGTATGTTTATCGAAAAAAATATTTGTATGTGGCTATACCAGCCGGCTGTTACCTATAACACAAGCATTAAGTTGCTTACTTTAGGAACAGACGACGGTGTGTGTATTGTGTAGATATTTATTTATTTTATTTATAATTTCCTCATGTGTGGGAAACAAAAATAAAAATAATAGGAATCAATTACATTTTCACTTAATTTTACATAAATAATTATAATTGAATAAAGCTTACGTTCATAACCTGGCTGCGGAGTTACTGTTGGGTATCCTGGATAACCATATGCAGGTGGAGCCGTCGGGCCACCTGGGTATGACATGGCTGATGGGGGAGCTTGTCTCGGAGGAAACTGTTGAGTTGGGTAAACAGCAAAACCTGACTGGTATGGAAATTGAGGGTTTTGACCCGAAGGATACCCTGGTGCAGCAGGATTAGGATGACCAGGGGGTGGAGGATTGGCAGGATTATATATTTGAGGATACATCTGATTTTGGGGAGGAGGATATTGGGGAGGGTTGCCTCCATATGGATCTGAAATCATTGTGCATTTTTTACTATGCATCATTAAATTATAAATGTATACATGATTCATAATGTTGAGTAGGTATGTAATTCATAAAAAATAACAATGAGTACTTGAAATAGAAACATAAAACTAAATAGTGACTATCTTTATGGTCAATATATTTTACAATTTTTTAACAACAAAAAGGTTACAGTGAAAGTCGTACATAAAAAGCAAAATGATTGGCAGCTATTTTTGTATTGCTCTACACATTGAGTATAAAATTGTTTACATCTAATCACTTTATTATTATAGAAAGTTAATACACATTGGTTCTACTTCTACTGTAAAATACTTATAAAGTAGGTATATTTACTGCATAATGACACTTATAAATGTATTCTTCTTACCACTAATGGGGCCAAACGAAAAATGGCTAACAACATTGTAAGTAAGAAAAGATAGACAAAATCGAAACTAAATTTCATCATTTTTAGATATTCATTTGTTTAACGATTACAATACGTATTTCATAAATGAATTGTTAGTTTTTACATTCCTTGAAGTATTTATTGTTTATTTAAATAAGCGCCGGCGAAAACCAGATGACGTATACGCCCACTTCGGCCAAGCAACAGGTTTTTTAAATAGATCTAGACGAAGTTATTACATAAATAGTAAATTTAGTTAGTGTTCATAGATAAATACAATTGTACTTACATCCGGACATCTTTATTGTTTTAGACTGAATGGAACGAACACAGTTGAACTATGTAGCAAAAACCTAATTAGGTATTTGTTATTACTTCAAGTCAACTAAGAATAAAAACAACTAAACAGTCTATTTTAGCACTTGTAAAAGAATAATATATTCGATAAGAAATAACATAAAATAATTACAAAACATAAACGATAACTGATACTGATACGCAAAAGTTAAATCAAGTAAGCGCTAGAAGCCTAGAGAATAGAGATTAGAGAATGGAATCAAGATGCGTCACTGCGTCAGTGGTCTCGAACGTCATAGAGATTAGAGTGCGTTCCACTGAACGACCGCAACGATTATAATACAGTCTGTCAAAAAAGTCCTGAAAAATAATGAGGGCGCTGTAAAAACACGTAGCAAACACATAGCAACACTGTATAGCGTGACATAAAATACTTTGATACTTGCAATATTTTATTTCCTATTAAAAACATGAGTGTGCGAGTGAATAAAGGCGAAAATGTTATTAGATTGGCAATTGTCATTCTACCTATCCCGAAAAAGTTGGCGGACAATAATTTATTTAACCTAAAAAATTTTAAAAGAACACAAAGTAAATCCAAATAAAAATACCAAAAGCAAATCAAATGTTTATTTGAACTAAAAACGGATATATAATATTATCAGAATATTAATCAGACTCAGAATCGCTTTCACTGCTGCTGTTGTCGCTTCTTACTTGAATTATTAATTCGTCTACATCTTTGTATAATGTTCTGCCTCGTTCATAATAACCCTTCTCTATTTTTTTTACATGATCGCAACAATTTTTCCAGTTTTCAACGGTAATACTATTAAAAGCTTCTTCTGCCAATTGTTTCACGTCACGAGACCCAACATTACTTGCAGCTACCTTTTTTTTCGCAACTGCCCAAATTAACTCTATAGGGTTAAGATCACAGTGGTATGGTGGAAGCCGAACTACTGTATGCCCATGTTCTCCCAAAATAGTATCTATCTCATATATAGGATTTGGTTTGTTATTTTTTACTAAAGTTAATAAATTGGGCTTCCTTAGCAATGAATCAAATGGAATATTATTTTCTAATAACCATAATTTTATATCATCGACACGAGTATTGGTGTTTGGTGTTTTGTTTGTAAGTACTGAATGGTAAGGAGCATTGTCAAAAACTATAATAGATGCCTCGTGTAGATTGGGAATAAGTTTTTCCGTAATCCACTTAGTAAAATTATTAGCATTCATTTCAGAGTGATAATCTTCCATTTTATTTTTTCAACTAAATATGAGTAGGCAATTTGGTACAAAGCCTTTTTCACTCCCAGCATGTACAATGATGTACCTTTTCCCCTTGGAGACATTTTCCTGTACCCCAGTGATATTGATTGACTGCCAGCATTTTTTCACTTTGTATGAGTCATGAATATAACTCTCATCAATATAAATAATATCTTTTTGCAATTCTTCTGGTAAATTTCTGTTTTTCATGATAATATTTAGATAATCCTCTCTTTTTGCTGCAATGTGTACTTTTTCGATCAAAGCAGATCTATTTTATTGACATTTCTTGAATGAAAAGCCAATACTTGTAAGGATTTTTCTTAAATGTTCATGACTGCAATCAAAGTCAAGTTCTGTTTTAGCTACAGTTAACAATTTCCGTAGAGTTGGTACCTCTTTCCGTACAGTATAAAAAAACTGTATTTTCTGTCGGAGTGCACAGATGGTAAAGTCATCCATTTCTTTCTTTGGTCGACCACTTCTGTGTTTACCAGGAGAACGGAAAGTTCCATTATTTTTAAACCCCTCATCCACAATTCGTCTGATGGTACTATCGGATTTTCCTGGAATTAAATAAAAAAAATATTGAGATGTAGCCTGCATTATCAGCGTCACCAGATATCGGGAAACCAGTTAAATATGACTTACAAGATTTGACCTGAACAAACACATATATGTACCTATATACATACATACATTGCATGTAAAATAAAAGCTTGTCAAGATAAACACTTACACCACACTACACAACTCCATTTTATACCAAAACTTTGTGTTAATAAAAGTGCTACCTGCGTCGGCAATGTAGTGGCAAAAAGTATCAAAAAATATTGGTCGCTCTTATCTTTGTTTGTCAAATCAGATATAACCTCCAAATTTCTAGATGTAAACAAATCTTTTAATAGGCTTTAATATGATAAATCGCAAACAATATAATAATATTAACTGATTAAATAGAAATTTTAACGTCATTATACACCAGTCATAGCCGCAGTTCGAGCGTAAACATCGTCTAATTCTATTAAAATACGTCCGGCTTTGTATTCAGCAAAACATTGTTCAAATACTTTAAATATGACTTGTCGAGCACCACTGCGAATTGTTTTTCGTATGACTTCTTCATTCTTGTCAGTTTTTTTTGAAGAACTAGCCATTTTAATGTAAATATCTAAGGAAACAAACTAATAAAGAGAATCTATGATGACATTTATGTCATAACAAGCGTTTAACGTTTAACAGTGTTGCCAAGAATATACGAGACTTTAGTTCCGCAAACATTCTTTTCAAGACTTTTTTGACAGACTATAGGGTATTCCATTATGTTTGAAAAAGTACTTCAAAATGTTGATTTTCTAATAAAAAGCCACAAAAAAATATATTTCGGCAAAATAAACACGCTTTCATGCCATAAAATTAAATTAAATTTTAAACCTTTTTTATTACCGCGAAAACGCTACAGCCATTTTAGTGACGTAATAATTATGTGCAATAACAAAAGTGTATGACGTAAGTAAGAGAGTAACATAACCTACAATTACTAATATACTATGACAACCATCAACAAATTAGTAATGAATGCATATTATTTCAGTTGGAACAAGATATGAAGAGTTATTATTGAAAAAAAAACACAACTATTACTCCTTGAAGTTAAAATTTATAGATATTATTGATATCTAGGATAGCTGTTGACAGCAATGACAGAACTTTGTTATTGCCCGTATGACGTCACACCATGGCGGCTCGTGTTTTAGGTCACGTGATATACAGATTAAAATATACGACTTTTAATTTCAATATAATAAATCAATAATGTGGTTTTATGATTCCAAATCAGAATATTTAGGTGTATTTCTATATAAATTTTAATTTTTATCAAATTTTATAATTTATTTTTCACTACGGAAAGTACCCTATTGTAACGACCTCTCTATCGTTCCCATTCAGATGAACGTAATATGTCGATCACGATCACGATCACGATTGAGCCTGTAATATCACACTGTTGGGCAAAGGCCTCTTTTCCCATGTAGGAGAAGGATCAGAGCTTAATATACCACGCTGCTCCAATGCGGGTTGGCGGATATATTCCCTACTATGAGTAACGATCGCTATCAGATGTACGGTGTACATGATAAAAACCGGGACTGAGATCGACGGCTTAACGTGCTCTCCGAGGCACGGTGGGGAGACCCACAACTCACAAGGACTGCACCAGGGCTGCCAGATGTACGATTTAAATCGTACTCATACGATTTTTTGGCATTTTTATTCATGTACGAACGCTAGATCAAGATCGTACGCAAAATGTACGATTTTTATATACCTGAAAACATTTCTGAAACAAACGTCATCCACCGGCAAGCATGAATTTCGGGTAATTCTCCATCTACTTAGCGCGTGACTAGATCCTTTACCTGAATAAAGAATGTTTAAACAACCATGTAAAGGCTGTATTTGTTTGCATTCTTACGAAACTCTCTTTCGGTAATAATTGCGACTTGTCAACAACCTAATATTTTGGATAAAATTTATTTAACTATGAATATCGACAAGTTTTGGGGCGTAATCAATAAACAATTTGAAAATTATAACACTGGCTCAATTTGCTATAAATTTATTATATTTGGACCATATTAGTACAGATTGTGAACGAGCATTCAGCGAAGTTAATTTAATCAAAACAAAACTTACAAACAGTTTATCGAATGCTACACTTAAGGGCACATTATTAGCCAAGCAAACTAATAAGATTGGACGAAAATTATACGAAGTTTAAGCCAAATTTCAAACAAAATTCTTTTGTAAAAAAATATGACCACAGAAAATTTGTATTAATGTAACAAATAGTTTTATTGCATTTATTTTCTAAAACTAAAAGAATATTGATAATTTATAATAAGAACTTAATATTTAAAAGGCTGTACGATCTTTTTATTTCAAAACTTCCTTGACAATGACATTTTTTTTGTAGTTGGCGTACGATCACACTTTTTTGCACATGGCAGCCCTGGACTGCAAAAACACCCAGACCACGGCAAACATCTGTATGGCCAATACAAATGTTGTCGTGTGCGGGGATCGAATCCACAACCGCCCGCGCAACAGCCAATCGCAATCCAGTGCTTCACTGCGGCAGCGTCAAGCTGCGTGTCGTGCTGCGGTAGCAGAAGGGTCGATCGTTCCACACTAATTCTGTTAGCTTATTAATATTGTTTAGCTCCTGCGCTTAGTAAAATTCAATGGCGTCGAATAGCAAGTATGGATGAACAAAAACTAGCACGCTTGCCATTGCAAGAAATACTTAAAAAATATTTAAACACAGGAATAAAATAATAAGGCCCGTGGTTGTTGCGAGCGATCGCTCGACGTCATAGATGACGTCATTGTTCGTGATCACATCAAGCCCACTTCACCAAAAAAAATAAAGATAAGTCGTGTTGGCTTTCTTCGAAACGTGGCTGGAATTTGAAGAAATAACTGTCAATATTAAATTGTGAATGTCATCAGAATTTGATGAACTTTCCTTTTTTCAACACGTCGTCGTTTTACTCCAATCCATGCGAAATATTATAATGTAACCCCTGCATTATATATAATACTAGCTTCTGCGCGCGACTTCGTCGGCGTGGACTCCGCTCCTATTGGTCTTAGAGTGATGATATATAGCCTATAGCCTTCCTCGATAAATGGGCTATCTAACACTGAAAGAATTTTTCAAATCGGTCCAGTAGATCCTGAGATTAGCGCGTTCAAACAAACAAACAAACAAACAATCAAACAAACTCTTCAGCTTTATTATATTAGTATAGATAAAATCTGCATTTTTTACCATGTCACCATATTGCGAACACACAGCGCTCAAATATGCGTTCCACCTATAAAATTCACCTACAACGCCCGCGGTGTTTTTACGTTAGTGGAATGGCAATATATTATGTGATAATCTGATAATGTGATCAAGAGCGTTGCGGGCCTTAAGTGGAACGTAGTTATACGTATAGTGTGAAACTGTGAAGTGTGAAATCGGTAGAGCTAGAGCTGCCCACTAAAATCGATTATATTTGTACCTACCCAAAATCGGTATATGACAAAAAAATACAATATTCAATCAAATTCGTTTATTAAAAAAAAACATACTAACGAAAAAGGAATAAGAAAAGCAAGCAAAGAATGAGGTTATTAATTCGATTGTATTTTTTATGTAGGTTACATCAGAACTTTTGACTGGGTGCACCGATTTCATTTCAATGATTTTTCTTATAGTCGAAAGCAACGTCGAAAGGTAGTTCGTGTCATGTAGTCCCATTTAAATTCAACAACATGGGCTGGAAACTTAGAACATCGGCCACAGTAAAAAATTAGCAGTGTCATCTATTAATCGTGCCCCGAAACTATTGCTTAAATTTATTAGCGACTACCAAGTTCTATCAATAGATGTCGCTACGTTGGCACTCGTCAATTCAGCAATCCAGTACACGCATACCAATTAAATTTGCATACAAAAATAACTATTTACCTATACTTAAAAAAAAAGCATAATGTCACATAAAAAATTATCCTGTTTTTTTGCTATAAGTAACAAATTAAATATTTGAATCGATATAAATTTATATCGAAACAGCACGTAAAATATACATAATTTAATTAAATGTGTGAATTGGATCATTTTTTCGTGGTTGGTATTTTAAACTTGTTTGTTGTCAAGAATTGAAAAAATATAGGTACAAATTCAGACTAGGCTGTATGGATTATAGTCTTTTGCCTTTTCCTATTGGGGGTAAATTTTAAAACAACAACATTGTTTGTTGTCAAAATGTCAAATCACAGAGTACATTGTAATAGTAGGGAACCTGTGTCAAATCAAGTCAAAATAAAATAGACATTTTTAAATTTAAACTTGTTTGTATTTTAAATTTTATATTTTTATCATTGATGATTGAACGGTTGTGAATATTAATTATCCAAAGTTTTTGTCGTGTTTAGTGTTATTTTGTGATATTGACACTATTTTGAATAAGCAGTGAAAAGAACGCTTTAATTTGTATTAAACTAAGGTTAAACTGATTTTTCATCTTGTGAAACGGACGCTTTGATTAGGTATATTAAATAAACAACTAGTTTTTAAGTGTGATAAGGACGCTTTTATTATTAAGTACTAGTTTAAAATTGCGATAAGGACGTTAGTTTTGTGATAAAATCAAGTTGTGGTAATTGTACAGTGTTTTTAAGCAATAAAGTTAAAAAATAACATTTTCTTTTATTTATTTATCATTTAGAACGATAATTATTACCCCTAATAGAGTAATAGTAGTATATTACTTACTAGTAGTAAGTAATATACTTTAGAATCAATTAAAATATATATTTTATAAGATATTGTTACGTGTTAGGGTTCGAACGATTTGGAGAGAAAGACCTTCTGACTCTTTCAGAGACTTTATTCACTAGCACTAGGTCCGACACAAGCACTAGGTACAAATACTCCGCACTAAGTACAAGCACTAAGCACTAGGTACACTCACTAATCACTAGGTACACTCAATAAGCACTAACAATGTCCGAGGTCGTAGCCAATGTCGTAGGTTTCCGCTGGTATCACTTCTTGATCACTAGTATTCACTTCAAAGTCGCTTCGTCGTTAGCTCAAACTGAACTGACTGACTCCGCTCGGCCTCAATCGGCCTTTTTATACCGGGCCGAGCCTACACCCAGACAGTTCTGGAACCTTCGTGCGTGTACTCGATCCTGAGTTCATTCACCTATATGTCCTCTAGCGCCATCTAGTATTGAGTGGATGTTTCACGTTGTCTTTGTAACAAAGTGGTTTGTACAGCACACAACGTGGTTCCTTCGCTCCCCGCTAGATGGCGCAAGCTCCTTTTTTGTGTACTCGTAACACTACTCCCCTCTTAGAGATGCTCGTCCCGAGCATCGTTGTTACTGCCATGGTAACGCGCCAGACGGTCTATGTGTACCACTTTGAATGTCCCTCTTGGTTGCTTTTGAATTCTATAAGTCACATCATTCATTCGGGTAACCACTTTGTATGGACCGTCCCACTTGGTCTGCAACTTTGGAGATTTCCCTTTCCGGCGGGTTGGGTTATGCAGCCACACCAGTGACCCTTCCTCCAAGCCTCTCGTGTTCGATTTCCGGTCGTTAATAGTCCCCTGTGTCGTAAGACTATTCCCGTTGCATGCCTGGAGGATAGCAGTTTTCAGGGTTTCCACCGCGTCAGCCAGAACTCGTCTCTTAGTTCTAGCTTTTATTCGTTTCCCTTGATCCCGGGCAGGGAACGAAGCTCTTTGCTTTTTCAGCTCCTCTATTTGTTCCTCGATCCTTTTCATTCTTGCCATCTGGGTTTTCTTCTGCGGGCAGTTGAGCTGAAAATGGCCCCTCTCGCCGCACTTGTAGCACATGGCTCCAGAACGTTTCTTCGTAGGATCCTTAACCTCCTTCTGCGAGCAGTTGAACTGAAGATGGCCCCTCTCGCCGCACTTGTAGCACATGACTCCAGAACGTTTCTTCGTAGGAGCCTTAACCTCCTTCTGCGGGCAGTTGAGCTGAAGATGGCCTCTCTCGCCGCACTTGTAGCACATGGCTCCAGAACTTCTCTTCGTAGGAGCCTTAACCACCTTGACTACCTCAGAGACCTCACGGATCTCATGGGTCTGCCTTATGTCGTGGCGAACAGCCTCGACCTCCAAAGCATGCGCCAATGCTTCCTTTATCGAGGTATGGTGACGAAGCCTCACTGCAGCTCTGACCTCCAGGTCTTTGATTCCGTCCACAAATGCTTGAACAATATTCGTGTCCACCATCTTGGTGTCGGCTCCTGGGTGTGCCTTCCTGACGAGTTTTTCAATTTCCAACGCCCATTGTTGAAGTCCTTCTCCTGAGCGTTGGACTCTGTCACGCAGCTGGGCACGGAACACGTGCTCCAGGTGTCGCTCCCCATATCTGGATTCAAGTGCCTCTATCAGGTCTTGAAACCCATGTCCTGTATGTGGCAGTGCTTCCAAGACAGACAAAGCTTGCCCTCTGAGCGCAACAGTAAGCGCGGTCAGGCATTGTTCTTCCGTCCATCCGTTGGCAGCAGCAACAGTCTGGAATTGCTGACGATAGGCTTTCCACGAAGTAGTACCGTCGTGAGGCGGCACTTTCACTCTTGGTCCTTGCGCAACTCCGGTTGTTCCACTAGACATCGCAACTCCTGTGGTTTCAAGGCGCGCTACTCTCTTCTGTAGTTCAGCGAGGACGGTTTTCACATTTTCGACATCCAATCCTAACCCGCTAACTCGTTCTTGCACTTCGTCGAAGTCTTTTCGGAGCTTACACACCGAGTCACTAACATCTTTTATAGCCCAAAGCGCTTTTTCCTGTGATTCTTGCAAAGTGCTGAACTTGCGTTCTTGTGATTCTTGCAAAGCGCTGAGCTTGCGTTCTTGTGATTCTTTCATTGCCTTCTGTGACTCTTGCAAAGCGCTGAGCTTGCGTTCTTGTGATTCCTGCAAAGCGCTGAACTTGCGTTCCATGAATTCAATTAAACTTCCTAATTGAAGTGCCGCTTGTGGGTCTGTAGAAGCTACGGTGCTGCTGGTGGGCGTGGCCTGTCCGGTGGGCGTGGCAAGGTGGGTGGAGCCAGTGGGCGGGGCTTGAGCCAAAGTGGGCGGGGCCTGAGGGGCGTGGTCAGTGGGCGGGGCCTGGTGGGCGGGGCCAGTGGGCGGGGCCTGAGGGGCGTGGCCAGTGGGCGTGGCCTGGTAGGCGGGGCCAGTGGGCGGGGCTTGGCCCACAGTGGGCGGAGCTTGGCCCCCCGTGGCATCCGCAGTTCGTTGTGCCCTCGTCCTGACCCCCTCCTTGGGGTTCTCTCTCGGAGTCAATGGCATCTCCAAATCTCACTTCCGACACCAGTTGTTACGTGTTAGGGTTCGAACGATTTGGAGAGAAAGACCTTCTGACTCTTTCAGAGACTTTATTCACTAGCACTAGGTCCGACACAAGCACTAGGTACAAATACTCCGCACTAAGTACAAGCACTAAGCACTAGGTACACTCACTAATCACTAGGTACACTCAATAAGCACTAACAATGTCCGAGGTCGTAGCCAATGTCGTAGGTTTCCGCTGGTATCACTTCTTGATCACTAGTATTCACTTCAAAGTCGCTTCGTCGTTAGCTCAAACTGAACTGACTGACTCCGCTCGGCCTCAATCGGCCTTTTTATACCGGGCCGAGCCTACACCCAGACAGTTCTGGAACCTTCGTGCGTGTACTCGATCCTGAGTTCATTCACCTATATGTCCTCTAGCGCCATCTAGTATTGAGTGGATGTTTCACGTTGTCTTTGTAACAAAGTGGTTTGTACAGCACACAACGTGGTTCCTTCGCTCCCCGCTAGATGGCGCAAGCTCCTTTTTTGTGTACTCGTAACAATATCATTAGGGACGGTTAGTATAGGGGCACGATTTACAGATGGCGTTAATGTCGTGTTGGCAAAAATAATCGTAGAGAGGGCTCTCTATTTCAGTTATATTACTATTCTCTATGTTCAACAAGTACTTTTCGACTTATATATAATTATGTAATAATTCGTATTTGCTTGACAATCACAGAGTACAATAACTATACGGGAATTGACAATTTTTTCGTCGACCTACGTTGTATCATACCGTATAAGTTTTCACTATGTTTACCGATTTTGATGATTCTTATTTTAATCGAAAACTGATGCTTGTTTTGTGGTCCCATTTAAATTTGATCGAGATATAATGAGTACCTACTATTTTTGTAATCATTGATGACGCGTACCTTCCTATTTATTTGACTGTGCATACATCCACGACGCCATCTATCTGAATTTAGTGAAACTGCTTCGGTTCGGCTTCGGTCTATCGATCTACTACAACGTAGTAAGCTATATTATCCATTAGATGGCAGTAGCAGTTTATTTTTTTATAAATAATTTTGATGATTCTTATTTTAATCGAAAGCTGATGCTTGTTTTGTGGTCCCATTTAAATTTGATCGAGATATAAATAATAATAATCGTACCTACCTATTTATTTGACTGTGCATACGTCCACGACGCCATCTATCTGAATTTAGTGAAACTGCTTCGGTTTGGCTTCGGTCTATCGATCTACTACAACGTAGTAAGCTATATTATTATCCATTAGACGGCAGTAGCAGTTTATTTTTTTATAAATAATTTTGATGGTTCTTATTTTAATCGAAAGCTGATGCTTGTTTTGTGGTCCCATATTTGATCGAGACCATCAGATCTCGATCAAATTTAAGATTGATTAAGATGAGAAAGGTTACTCAAAAAAAGTAGTCATCACACTACTTTTTAAGTAATCTCTGATAACGCGGATTTACTTGACTATTTTGCGTCTACCTAAGTTGTATTACTTGTAGTTGTAGATGTAATTGAAGTCGGTTTGTTTTCGTTTGTGAGCAAACACAATTATTTTAGGCCACCTCTCTTCCATAAAATATTAAATTGAAAAGAAAGTGTCCGTAATATAATTATTTTATCTGACCTTTTTTGAAGTGAATCTACAGGTTCGCTGTCCACAGACCACGTACGGTCTGCGGAGAGACTTCCATATCAGTCCACAGACCGCATGTGGTCTGTTCGCTTCGCCCGTACAATTTCTAAGACATGTGATACTGTGGACGTAAGAAGAAAGTCTCATAATTATTTAACGCGGTTTTGGCAGGACACATTAAGTTCAATGATAGATAAGCTTAAGACTCTCTCATCCCATCCTCTCCTTTCATTGCAACCAACGAAAATTTGTTCGTGTACATAGAGACCGAATGCCCGAGACATAGCAGATAGTATCTCTGTGAAATGGAACTCAATCATCAGATTCGTACAAGTTCTAGTAACCAGATTTCAAAGGAATCTTGTCACTTAACTACAGTCAATCTTCTACGAGAATCAATGGAGAAGCTGGACGACATGCACTACCTTATATCGTTCCCGCGTCGTCAAAAGATAGAAATATCATGCGGCAAACCGGAATTTACTTCTTTAAAAGGCAGCTACCTCATACCCATTCCCCTAGGATGCCAAATAATAATTATCTGAAGAATTTACGTAATTAACGACAACAAACGAAATAAGAGGACAGCCCTTAAAATTGATGAAGATATCCGATGAAATGGCTCACCTAGATACAACTATTAATATATCATCTTTATAGATGAGTCTATAGAGCCTTTAGATATTTATGTATTCAATAAATATCCAAGGACTCCATAGACTCAAATGATAAAATTATGATACCACCGCTACACATGAACACGAAAAGCATACTACAATATATCATACAACCTTACCAGTATACGCAATATTATTGAATAATAAAAATTCTTTCAGTGTTAGAAAGCCCATTTATCGAGAAAGGCTATATATCATTAAGCTATAGAAGCAGAGCACCAATGAAGAATGTTTCAAAATCGGGGGGTTTTTTAGAGCTTCCGCTGCATGCGCTGCGTAAACAGTTATAGTTTCACAAATTCTACGTAATGGAAGCTGCGGGCAAGGGCGGATCCAGCTTTGGCGCCAGGGGGTGGTCACAGTCGTGGTCAAGGTACAAGAAGTTATAATTTACTTTTGATAATGATAGATACAGGTTTAAAAAGTAGGTATTTTATTAATGTATGTAAGTACTGTACTTAAAAATCTCTATATTGTGACAAAAATCTTGTTTAACAATTTTAATTAGTGGTCCACCTAGGTTCTGGATCCGCCCTTGGCTGCGGGTTAAAGTTAGCGTTAGCTCAAAGTAAATATTCCACGCGGACGATGTCGCAAGCAGAAGCTAGTGTTATAATAATTCAGTGCATTTTTTTACACATTCTAAATTTTATATATGGCCCTCTGCAAAATTAAGTTTGACAGCAAAATACATAATTAACCATTAACCATTATACAGAAAAATTTGATCTTTCAATGTACGGCGAACTTCCCGTGAATTGATACTAGGCAAGTTTTGAAATGAGTGATAAAACCTATATTTCAAATTTTTAAGGAATTTAACTTGTATTTTTTTTTTAACGGACTCAATATACGTACCTATATTTTATATCGAGGGAAAGAGAACTAAGATCTGGTTTTATTATTGTGTACCATGAATACTATGGAAAATCCTATACCGTTCGGACTCCTTGTACCTATAATTCGTGCTACAGCTAGTTGAATTGAAAGTAAAAGCTACAAGTACGTTCGACTACACACCAACCACAGCGGGAAAACATAAATTCAAAACAATTTGCATTATTTTAAATGTTGTGGTAATAAAATAAAATAATTTAAATTCCAGATTAATTTTAATTATTATTAGCTACATTTTTTTAACACATCAACTTTTTATCTATTCCGAAATATCATTAATGCACAATTTAATTCTTCAACAGTAACTTCATGTAGAAGTTTTGTATCATCAGAACTGTATAAGATACAATTCGAGCCGCAAATGTTATCATAATCGGAAAATTAACGGAACATACGACTGCTGATAACTGGAGTTGTCTTGTTTGTACTAAAGCTAACATGGTTTTCACCTGACTGCGGTAATCTGGATCTATAAACGAAATCGTTTCAGGTAAAATTAAAATGAATTAGACAGAAAAAAAAAACTCAAGTACCTACTATAATATTTGATACCTAAATCATTGTAAATCAAGATATGTTCCAGAAACATTATAGTTTTTTTTCGATCTTGAATAAGTCTTTCACTGATTCCAGTTAGAAGCAGTGACCGAATATTTGAGAAAGCATAAAAGTACAAATCCGTCCTGACTTTATGAGTACTCTGAAACAAGCATTTTATCAATTTGTACCTACCTATTACCCAAGATAATTTTTGTTGCTTCGTACCATTTGTCGAAAAAAATCTTAAAACATGAAGAACATTACCTTATAAATCGGAGAAATAGATCTACAAATCGTAAGTAGTGTTGTTATGAGCCATTCATTGAACATTAAGAAAATCTGTAAAAATAAAATACGTAAATATTATGTACGGCTATATATTTTTTTTCGGCTATAATTGTGTCCATTATTCCACTAAAAAATTTACCTGCTTCGCATAGATTTTGTTGAAAAAATAAATACAGTCAGAGATTTTATCATATATTTGCATGAGTTCAAACCAACAATAGCCATTATTGGATTCTGTGTATCTCGGATCACTGAGCATTTTCTGAAATAACAAGAGAGATGATTAATGCAAAAAGTGGAATAAAAACTTTCTGCTAGTTTTAGTAAAAATGTAAATTTTTTTATTTTATTGAATACAAAATATTTTGGTATTTTTTACCAACTTACATTTATAAAGTATGCCAAGGAATCGTCTTTAAATATAAGTTTCTTTGATGACGATATATCTCTAAGTTTCTTTCGTAAAATAATATTGAAATTTAATAAACATATATAAATGATAGTTGCGAAAAATATACAGTTAATTCCTTGTAGTAATATAATTACTAACGTAATATCGTTCACGATACTCAATAATTCAAATTTGAAAAATGCAAATGTAAACGAAATAAGGAAAATTGGTATTAAAGTTAATACAATAGAAAATATTCGCCTTTTAATAAAGAGTGTTTTTGTTATTTGAAAATGACCGTCAATGCTGTCAATCGTTTCTATTAATTTAATATAATAATGACTATTGCCAAATGAAGTACTAAACAAATCATATATATTTTCTAAGCATTGAGATATTATAAAATACTTTGTTATTATATCGAAAGGCAAATCTGTACCCACTTGACGAAAATTTATTGATCTCACAAATGTACTAAAAGGAACGAATACTAATATTACCACAGCGCAATAAAATTTATTGTAAACGTTAAGTTTCTTTATACCATTTTTGCTATAAGTAAAACAATTCAAAGCAAATAATGATGAAAAATACGTAAGAGGTTTCAAGGCATATGCGATTGAATACTTATTAAATGTTTTTCTTTTAGTAAGATTATTGTTTAATGTTACTGTAAACGCGTTTCTATTCACAAACAATGGTTTATTGTTAAAATATTGAATAATGAAATCATTTTTATACAGCATTGTCAGACGTCTAACACGATTTATTCTAGAAGAGTAGGTACTGGTTCAAATGAGTATTATATTTTCAATGTATTTCATTACTTTTAGTAAAATTGAATTCATTCAATTATAATCAGGCAACGATCAAAAACTGATAATATCATATGATAAAATACAATTTAGATTTTATCGTATTTCTAATAACATTAATACCTAAAATAAATGGTATGATTCAATGAATTTGATGTTAATTTAACAAATACTATTCTTTTTTAAATCGGCGTAACGTAAGAAATATAGAAACACTTGAATTTGTAACGAGATTGTATTAATTTACAACAAATGTAGGGTAGGTGTGAGTAACATAACCATTTTTTTTTCAGGCTCAAAACGGGACATCGATTTTTTTCATGTTAATTAGCAGGTTTATTTATTTATTAAACGACATCAAAAAAAGATGGGGGGTCCTCTATTCGGCTGTATTTTCATGTGTTATACGTCTTATCTTAATTTTTACTGAGTGTACCAATTTTGATGATTCTTGTTTCATTCGAAAGCTGTAGTTTGTTGTGTGGTCCCATTTAAATTTAAGCATGATCTGATGATTAGTTTTTGAGTTATTATAATAATGTGTATTGTACTACTTTAAATATGTGAAGTTAAATGCACAAAGTTTTCAAATTATTTAAAAAAAAAACAGGACATTTTTGCGTTTCAGGCTTATCTTTCGGGACACGAACTCGGTACCTAATTATTTAATATAAATACCTACTACTTGCTTGTTTTTAGAGTTCCGTACCTCAAAAGGAAAAAAGCTGAACCCTTATAGGATCACTTTGTTGTCCGTCTGTCTGTCAAGATCCTTTTTCTCAAGAACGCGTGGAGGTTTCAAGCTGAAATTCATATGAAATACTCAGTTCTAAACTGTCCTTTGGTGTTGTGAAAAAAAAATCAAACTTCTAAGCCAACGAAATCAAAAGATACAGCCGCTTATGCTACAAATTTTCGACACTCGCAAGGGAATCAAAATCTACAGCCTACTTCCCTTGAACTCAGAATCTTGAAATTTGGTACGAAGCAACTTCTTATAGCACAGATAAAAGAAAAATTGCTAAAAGCATGCATTTTTAGTTACATCATACCATAATAAAAATATTTTTAATAATTTTGTGTGTAGGGAACCCTCGGTGCGCGAGTCCGACTCACACTTCATCGCTTCAGCCTATCGCAGTCCAATGCTATAGGCCTCCACAAGTTCGCACCAAAAACGGCGTGAACTGGTGTGTGTAGCCCATAGTCACCACGCTGGGCAGGCGGGTTGGAGACCGCAGGGCTGGCTTTGTCGCACCGTAGACGCTGCTGCCCGTCTTCAGTCTGTGTATTTCATAGCCAGCAGTTGGATGGTTATCCCGCCATCGTTCAGCTTTATAAGTTCCAAGGTGATAGTGGAACTGTGTTATCCCATAGTCGCCTGTTACGACACCCACAGGAAGAGAGGGGGTGGTTATATTCTTAAGTGCCGTAACTACACGCTCCCACTTGGCCGGTTTTTATTTTCCATAACAGCAGATATATATAATTATATTTTGTGTTTTTATTAAATACTTTTACTATCGGACCCTATCATTAATAAAGCTTAAAATCGTGCGTAAATTTTTGTAAGGGTCAAATATTTTAAGCTTAGAGTATTTATAAATTTATACTCTAAGATTTTAAGCCTTTTAATCTTTTTCGTATACCTACAGCTTGAATATAAAATTAAGCATTTGACAGTATACTGGTACTAGTTAAGGATCGTCAATTTCGATTCTCGGATTCGCCTGATGTCTTTATAATAACTAGTGGTAGCCCAGTGGTCGATATTGGACCGTAATTAATTTAAATTATAAGTTTGAACAATATTAAGGCTCTGTTGTCAAAGACTATACTTCTATACCTAATAATTAACAAAAGAGTATTATATGTGTGTGTGTGTGTGTGTGTGTGTGTGTGTGTTAAATAAGTACATGGTACTGTGTGTTATGTTTTTTTTATTGATTTAATGTATTTTTTATGCATAATTTTTTAAAAAATATTAGCGATCTGCACTTTTTCTCTATATAAACTATAAGTGTGCGAAATTTCATATTTTTTCCATCATAATTTTCATAAAAAGGGGTACAACGTTTTTGCTTCACGTGTTAATATAATATAATAATTATAGAGAAAACACAGCTGCGTATCGTACTTACAAAAAAATAAACCGATACCTACTTGACAATGTCAAATAATTTCATAATATGTCAAGTTGACATATTATGAAATTATTTACACTATCGTACTTAGGTACCTATAATATTTAACTTCATACACATTGAGAGTGAGATAGTGACGTCGAAGAACACCTTTCTTTCAAGAATATGACATTCTATTTTCAATCCTATTTTATTTTTAACTAGATATACCCGCGACTTCGTCTGCGTGGAATTCAACAAAATAGTTATTGTTGAGTTCGCAGAGTTATAAAATAAAAAAATCTAAAATAAAAGTAGCCTAAGTTACTCCTTATTACATCAGCTATCTGCCAGTGAAAGTCTCGTCATAATCGGTCTAGCCGTTTCAGAGATTAGCTGGAACAAACAGACAGGCAGACAGACAGACAAAAATGATAAAAAATGTTATTTTGGTATAGGTATGTACCGTGTATGTACACACATGAATTTAGTAAAAAGTGGTTATTTTAATATTTAAAACAGACACTCTAATTTTATTTATTTGTATAGATGTATAGATAAGGCGATGTGATATTACAAGTCGTAATAATGCGGACCATAATGACCAACTTCAGGGGCGGAACAATAAAATCTAACATATAAAATTCTCGTGTCGTGGTGTTTGTTACCAAACTCTTCCGAAACAGCTGGACCGATTTTTATGAAATTTTGTATCCATAACGGGTAGGTCTGAGAATCGACCAACATCTATTTTTTATACCCCTAAGTTACAAGGGAGGGGGGATTAAGGGAGTTAATATTATAATAGCAAAACAACTTTTGCTGGGTCAGCTAGTAGTCAAATCATCAATAAAGTAGTTCAATAAAATACACGATCTGGTTCAATTTATTTTATTAAATATTTCAAAACAATATTATTGAGACCATGTTTGATCCAATGAGAAATTGGAAGTAGGTATGTATATCAATTATACAAGAACTTATTTTTCATATAATCTTAATCAAGTCTAGAACTTTTTATGGTATTTTTATTATAGACTCGTAGTCTATTACGAGTATATTGTTATGGAGGAGGTTAACTGTTATGGAGGAGATACATATTAAATTTACGAAGGCAGATTTCGATGTGTGTTAGTTTATATTTATAACTTGGTTTGTCACTGTGGCTAATATATTGTAACAAAAATGTTGTAACGCAACTTTGAGTATATGTTCAAAATAATCCCAAAGATATTTTCTTTTCTGAAGGACTAATTAATTCAAAAAGATTTTTTTTTAGAATTACGAAACAGACCGAACAAAGTCGATATCAGCAGCACTATCCAAATGTATTACATATCAGACTACTGTACTTGAGATTTATAATTTTGTATTAAATTTGTGACTTATTGAAGCACGAATACTACCAACTATTGAATAAGCAATATCACGATATCTCAAGTGCAGTTTACGCAAATTGGAAAGTTACTATCTGCGGTCGCGGAATTGAAAGAAATTCGTACACCGACCCCTCATCTTTTGTCTTTGTTGATCGCGTATAAACATATTGCGGTAGCGCTCACACAATACGGGGTCACTTCACCTGTGTGAGCGCAACCGCAATATGTTTATATGCGAGCGACAAAGACAAAAGATGACAGGTCGGTGTACCTACGAATTTCTTTCAATTCCGCGACCGCAGTATATATTATATCATCGCTCTGGTGTAGTGCGTGTGCCGTGTATGCGTTCAAACGTCGGCGATCCCGATTTTGACTCCCACTCGGAATGGATATTTGTATTTATGCAAATATTTCTTTTAAAGTCTGGGCCTCTATTCTTGTGGGTCTTCCCACCGTGCCTAGGAGAGCACGTTAATCTGTCGGTCCCGGTTGTTATCATCGGCACCTGATAGCGATCATTACTCATAGCAGGGAATACATCCGCCAACCCGCAGTGCAGCGTGATGGAATTAAGCTCCGACCCTTAACATGAAAAAAGAGGCCTATGCTCAGCAAAAGGATTTTAGAAATAACATAAGTTGAATGCACCTGTGGAATGCACGAATGCACATGCGTAACGTCGCTCCGAAATCGTTTCTTGTTGAATTTTTGCTTAGGTCCGAATTAGTCATTTCAAAGCTCTATAATTTTCGAACAATTCAGTTTTTAAATTAAATTATTTTATACATGAAGTAAAATCTTTAGTTAATTGTAGAAGACTTAATGAACGATTCAGTTTGGTATCAGAATATTCTATAGGTACTTTAAAAGACGACCATCACTGTCCTGTCGGAAATGTTAGTGGTAAATTAGTCGTAAGGCGGAAGATAGACACGTACCTACTCATACTTACAATAAATCTAAAAAGTAAATAGATCGGATCAGACAATTTCGAAAAAACATTAAAATTACTGTAACATTATTGTAAAATTTGTATATTGTACTAGCTGCTGCCCGCGCCGTTGTCTGCGTGCGTTCACTGCTCGTTCCCCGTAGGTAATAGCGTGATAATATGTAGCCAGCTATGTTCCGACCCGACTTCTTAATAATATTCGTGCCAAATTTGAAGTAAATCCATGCAGTACTTTTTGAGTTTATCCTGGACATACATACAGACAAACAGACAAAAATTCTAAAAACTATATTTTTGGCTTCGGTATCGATTGTAGATCACACCCCAAGTATTCTTTTTAAAAAATATTCAATGTACAGTTTTGACTTTCCTACCATTTTATTATATGTATAGATTTGCAATAAGCTGCGTCATTAATAAACAAATAATGTGTCTTTTGATATTAAAAAAATATTTTGATATATTTTGAATATTTAAAATGCACTTGAGGCCCAAAGGTCTTTGAAGATTAAATTAATAAATAAAAAATAATTATGTAGGTACATCAGTTTATACGAACTTACAAAATAACATTTTCGTTACAGCTTAAGTGACTGGATTTTGTAATTACAGGCGTTTACACTGAAACAATAAAAGCAACTACTTAAACTTTAAGTAAATATATTAGTATGAATACATGTTATTTAAAAGTCGTTTTACCTTTTATATATTCCCAGTAATAAGTTAGTGGTAACAAGTTTATAGAAATTAATGTTTGCTAAAATTCATAAGCTTTCTTTTCTCCTTACCTTTATTATAATAATTTTACATCGGAAACTAATAAGAGAGGAATATTGTCATTAAATTATAATACGTTTATAGATAGTTTTTGACATTTTAAACTTATTTTGAGAGCCCAAAAATACTATGGTAATTTCAAGGGCATTATATAATTCCAAAACAACACCTTCTACTTTTAAGTATGTAAACCATATTTTAGTGTTGTTATTTCAGAAATTTGGTTTACAAAACGATGACTGCTATTTATTCTATAATGTTTTGAAAAAATGCAGAGTAAAAAAATGCTTACGATTAATGTAATTTAACGTCCAAAGTATTATTACTACCACAGCAACAATAAAAACGATTGTTATAAGACAGCTTATAATCTGACAGAGGAGATTACATATGCAACTGAAAATAAAACAGATATTATAGGGTTTAATAAATTTCATTTAATTTATACTTAAGAATACACAAAGACAAAGTATAAACAATAAATATATTTTCATTGCTAATTTTTGAATTTAGGTTGTAGTTTTTTTTTTTTTGGTTTATTAATAAACTAGGGCCTGCCCCGGCTTCGCACGGTTGCAAAACCTATCAGTGTTCCTCTACTATATAACGCATGTATTATACATAATATAAAACCTTCCTCTGGAATAACTCTATTTACTAAAGAAAACTGCATCAAAATCCGTTTCGTAGTTTTAAAGATCTAAGCATACAGACAGCGGGAAGCGACATTGTTTTATACTATGTAATGATGTAAATAAATAGTAAACATGTTTAGCATACACCAATGGTTGTCTGTCCTTAAGGCTCCTAAGGAAGGGAACTAAAGCTTATGTTTAAGATACCAGCCGTCAGATATCAGTACATTTACATTTGTTTCTATTATATATACTTTTAATAAATGTATACATAAGTTTTATTTAACACATAAAAAAACCACTACATAGATAATAATAATGATTGGACATGAAAAAAGTTGGAAAAATCTTAAGCAAAATAAAAAAAGAAATTTGGCATCTACTTAATTTTGATGTGAATAGTTGAGAATATTTGTTGTTAAATAAAAAAAAATTAGGTTCTAGGTAAATCAAACTTAACTACAATCTAGAAGTGTGGAACGAATCTTTAAAATTTTAATTATTTCTAGTACTAAGTAGAATATTTGCATAAAACATTCAGTGTTGGAATAAATTGAAAAAAAAAACTTTTTGAAATTTATTCTTGCATAATTACTGAATATGATACAAAAAAGAACAGAAACTTACCACATTGTGCGTCACTTTTATTTTTGCAAGCATATAATTATTTTCTCAGTGTCAGTTACGAGCACGGAGTACCTATATCACGAGTTACAGTATGCACAGTGCAGTTGAATGTAAATTATGAGTACTAGAACAAAAGCAAAGTCAAGAGATGTACTGCTCTACATACTCGTATATAGTTTGAAAACAAATTAAAACTGTACTTGGATGTGCTAAGAATAAATTTTCTTTAGACAAAATAAGAGCGCCACCTAATTATTAAAAAAAAAACAACAACGTGATTTTTAAAAAAAAGAATTTTTTTTCAAATAAATACTAATAGGTAGGGATCCCTAGTACATATTTTTCACCTGATTAGTATCAAGCTAATTTTCTGGGAGTAGCTTCATTTTGATGAGACGAACAAAAAGTTCCTCTTCGAAAACTCTCGATTGTGGTAGATAATAGAGTTAGCAGGAGATAGAGCAGTAGTGAGCGTAGGATCGGGATAACGTACCACGCAATTTGTAGGACAATATTACCATCAAATTATATAAATATTAACTAACTAAAAGAAAAAAAAATCAGAAAAAAAATCAATTTTTGATGACCTTACGAGGTCATCAAGTTGATGACCTCGTAAGGTCATCAAAAATTATTACTAACCAGCTGAATTTTTTTTCTTTTAGTTAAATAATATTTATATAATTTGATGGTACTATTGTCCTCCAAATTGCGTGGTACGTTATCCCGGTCCTACGCTCACTGTTGCTCTATCTCCTGCTAACTCTATTATCTACCACAATCGAGAGTTTTCGAAGAGGAACTTTTTGTTCGTCTCATCAAAATGAAGCTACTCCCGGAAAATTAGCTTGATACTAATCAGGTGAAAAATATGTACTAGGGATCCCTACCTATAATATTAGGTATAAAGAAGCAATTTTGTAGGGATAATACCCGAAACAACTAATTTCCAATTTATTTGTACATCAATTATCCTGTTGTTTTGTCGTATTAGGGAGGCTTACGAGCTTATTAACGCTTTGAATTATTGAGGAAAAAGGAAATTTCTTGGAAATTTCAAGAAACCAAGTTTCAAACGTAAACGTAGATGAAAAAGAAAATATTACATAATTGAACTGTTTGCCATATTCTGAAATACTTTTTATCAATACTTCTATGATTACCGTCTCTATAATTAGTAACAACAGAGTATTGGGTATCAGTTGGTACTCGTATTATCAGTGCAGAATAGGTGCAAATCAATATTGATATGAGCGTAGATAACAGGAAACATTTTTAAATTCACTTTTTTGTTTCATGGATAAAACAGAAAATAAAGAATGAAATGGATATATCTAAATCATTTAAAAAATTAATTTATTCAAACAATCTTCAAAGGCACCTGTGAATCATCATTTTACAAATTACAATTATATTCGTTTTAAATACCTAAATTAGTTGTTGTGACGCTACTAATTAAACTATCGACTAAAGCTACCAATTCGGAATGTAGATTCTGGACATATCTGGATAATCGTATAAAAACTCCGTAATTGCATGTGTCATTCAAGAATTTATGCTAATAATGTCTCTTATGGACCCCGTAAACGATCAAACTTGTTTGATCAAACTTCATGTTTTCATATAACAAACACATCAAACAAGCCCCGCACACGATCAAATAATTTGACAAATACGTTTGTCAAACAAAAATTTATATGAAGTTTGATCAAATATTTGATCGTCTACGGGGCCCTTTAGAATAAAAAAAAGTCATTATTTCGTTTGGATATGAATGAGCTGCCTTACCTTGTTTAGCGAAACACTGACTTAATTACGATATTTTATTCACTTTTATAGTATTTTAATATATTTTTAATTAATAATCTATTTAGAATCCTAAGTTATATTAATAGCCTTACAGATATATAATTATCTAATTGTTATAGAAATTCGCTTAAATTTCTTTAAATTATTTCTGCGCTGACATTCAAATGTCTCTTCAAAGAAAAATTATATGTCTATAAATACAGTCTAAAAATGAAATTTTCTTTCACTCATATAAAAACTAATTTCATAAGACTCTATCACAGAAAGAAGGCAACAAGTACTTAATACCTATTAATTAATATTTTCATTATTAGATTTCAAGGCTATAAACGAGCAGAATAAAAAAATATAAAATGTTTGTCGAAGATAATACTGAAAAAAAAAATTAGAAATGATTTATTCACAAAAAAATTGTACAATACAAGTATCCATTGTTGGCACATCTTTTATAAGTAAACTAGCGACCCGGCTTAGCACGGTTGTAAAAACTATCAGTGTTCCTCTACTATAAATTATGCATGTTTTATACATATAAACTTTCCTCTGGAATCACTTTATTTACTACAGAAAACCGCATCAAAATCCGTTGCGTAGTTTTAAAGATCTAAGCATACAGACAGCTGGAAGCTACTTTGTTTTATACTATATATGTAATGATGATTGCGTATATCCCACTCTTCTTTAGAAAAAAATTGCGCGTATTATTAGCGCACACGTAAAAATAACTATTGAATCTAAATAGTTTCCTAATTGCTTAGGTATCATTGTCAATATCACATTTTTGAATGCCAGAGTGACAAACTTATCATATCTTACTCTAGAGATCTCAAATCTCGGCATGTATAATGATAATTTATATTTGGAAAAGTTTTAAATTTTATTTAAAATGTAAAAGTGTACACACTTGTCATAATTAGGTATATCTTACAAAATTTGAAGCTGGAAATGACTTAACATTTCAATATGCAGAAAGACGTGAATTTTTAAAATTAATTTAACAGTATGAGTAGAAAATGGAAATAGAAGGTGTACAGACATGTGCCATTAAAAAAAAACAATAAAATATAGAGAACATTTTAATAAGAAATTTATTATTCGTAATAACTTACGTAGTTTAAAAATAGGTTGAAATGAGTCGGAAGAAAAAGTTTAGAAATAATTGAAAAATTTTATGGTGATACAGAATAGTATAGAAGCATTTTTTTAAATTTTTTATAAAATATAATTATATTAAGCGACGAAATACTTGATCTTAATAACATCTTCACAATTAATTTATTATTATTAGATATATAAATTGAATTTAAGGCATTTTTTGTGTGTCCATTAATTGTAGATACTTCTATATCATTTTTACAATATTTTATTGACGATTCTGTAGCGAAAATTAAAGTTAATCAGTATATCCTCATTGATATAACAACAACCTTTAACGCTTATTATATTTTAGTAGTATTTTACAACCGCTTAAAAATAAATTACATAAGTTAGTAACTAATTTAAATATAATATTACATATTTTCCTTGTTCATTACGCTCCGTTACCCAATTTTAAGGTATGCCGTAGGATATTAGTTGCATTTGTATTTGACGTTTCTGAGTCCTGTAAAAAATAAGATTTTGTCAAAATTATACAATAAATAAATTAAATACATGCATAAAATTTTTGAGGTAAAAAAGTACTAAGATTTTTCTTTCCATTAAAAAAAGACGACATTGATTTACTAAACTAGTTTTAGGGTTCCGTACCCAAAGGGTAAAAACGGAACCCTATTACTAAGACTTCGCTGTCTGTCCGTCCGTCCGTCTGTCACCAGGCTATATCTCAAGAACGGCGATAGCTAGACAGATGAAATTTTCACAAATTATGTATTTCTGTTGCCGCTATAACAACAAATACTAAAAACAAAATAAAATAAATATTTAAGGGGGCCCCCGTACAAAAAACGTGATTTTTGCCCTTTTTTGCTCGATATCAATAAATGGTAAGAGGTAGGCACTTGAAATATTCAAAATACTTAATTGTATATTTACTTTAATAATCTCTATCTCTACTCTATATATATAAAAACAAATCGCCGAATGTGTTGCTAAGCGCAAATCTCGAGAGCGGCTTAAATGATTTCGCTAATTCTTTTTTTATAATATTCCTGGAAGTACGAGGATAGTTCTTACGGAGAGAAAATTTTTATAAATTGCCTGAAAAAGTCTTTAAACAACAATTTTCTATATTCCCATACAAAAGATTCATAATAATACTTAAAAGTCAATTTGAACTTTAATACCATACCATAAAGTTTAACTGTTAGTGGAGGGGTTACGACAAGGATAAGTATTAAAAAAAATAAAAAATTAAGGAATCGACTGTTAGGCGGTACGAAGTTCGCCGGGTCAGCTAGTAAATAATAAAATAAAAATAAAAATTATTAGGTTGGACTCTCATACAACAAAAGTGATTTTTTTGCCGCTTTTTGCCCGATATTAAAATTAAGGTACTTACTGTTGTTTATCTAGTCAATAGTACGGAACCCTTCGTGCGCGAGTCCAACTCGCACTTGACCGATTTTTATTTCATTGTTACCATTACCTATTTTAATTTATATTGTTGGTATATTGTATAATATTAAATTAGTTAACTTACGTCTGATGTAAAGATTACTCCCGTCAACCATAAAATGAGGAGGATGAGACCGACAATAATTAGTACGGAAAGGGCAAAACTGATAATTTTGCATAGAAGACTGCAGACACACGTTAAGCTGAAAAAAAAGTTTAATGAGATTATTTAAAAACCTTGAACGATGGGAAAACTGCGTATTGGGGTAATATTGCTCAATAGAGGATGGCTGTAAGAATGTTTCATAAGAAAAAAAAAATGATTTCTAAAATTTATGCTATAGATTTGTATGTCGTGATTTTATTATTTATCAATAGAAATATATACACCCAGAATTGGGGTGGAAATCGAATGTACAACCCCTTTAGCAAATAACAGGGTCAGTTCAAACTTAACGTACTCTACGAGGCACGGTGTGGAGACCCACAAGGACTAACAGCCAGACCGGAAATAAATATTTGTATAAACAGTAATATCCACACCGAGCAGGAAGCGAACCCACGACCGTCGGTGTTTAGGCGCCGCCGACTCAGCCCACGCACCATTACACCAGAGGGGTCGTCAGCGTAAATATACAGTATTTAATTCACTTAAAAAATGAATTACGCTTATTTGCAAAGTTTCGTTTGAACATTAAATTACTCCAATTTGATGTAAATAATATTCTATTACACAAAAACATTGATAATTCTCATCGGACTTGATACTTAGTTTAATTATATTGTGTTGTTAATGTACACTCATTTTAGTTAATGGTAGTGATGACTAATCAACTTAGACAATGTAGGTATAGTTTGTTGGGGGATTTAAAATTTCCATTGATAATAAATTAATAATAATGTATAAATGTTTTTACGCATTAGACATCTATAATGTTCATGTTAATAAAAACATCACAAAATTTGTAAGCGAATAGAGTACCTTGTGTAATAAAATAAAATGTAGATCTTACGGCCAGTTTTCGTTATTTTTTTTTTACTTTATTTTCTATTGTATACTATCACGGAAAATATAAAAAAAACAACAAAATTGACAAACAATTGATAAGGTTGTACGTAACATGCCATATTCATAGTATTTATCAATTGTATTAGTACACACATATATTTAGGCAACGCGTAATCGTTAAGGATTTCTATATTATCTATTTCTTATCGTATTAACCGTATATTGTTATCAGAAACCTTCAAAAATCAATGTACGTACAAAACATAGTTCGTGCAAATTTTAACGATTTTTCTATATTTCTTAGAGATTTTCTAACAGTTACTTATTTGGAGTTTGTCCATTTAGCTAATACAATACACAATATAAAATATGTCTAAAATTGGCTGATAAAGTCAATAAGCGTACATAAAAATAGACATTGACTCACATAGAATCTCATTCTCTTTTGCATTCGACAAAACTAGGCAGCACCATATTAACACGAAACACATTCTTTTTGAATTTAATTGAAACGATGACCATTTTTAAATACGATAAGAGTATACCTACATATATTATCGAATATAATAATAACACATGATTATGTAGCTAGCCGTATATAATTATATTTATATTTATATGTATTTTTCGAACGTTTTTCTTTTACACAGTAGGTACAAAGGTAATTAGCGTTGAAAGATAATTAATGCACGTGAATTAATAACGTAATATTTTCAGACACGTAAGTTTTATAGATAACAATCCATATCATAATTAATGCAATTGTGATCACGTTTTATTAAAATCTAAATGGATTTTTAGATTGCGATCTAATTGATCGAATAAATTTGTCACGTTATTGCCTTTAAATGAGATAAGGCACAGCATGAAATATCCTGCTCAAAATCTGGAGCAGCTCGACTGGGAAAGTTAAACGACCTTACAGAAGAGCACAGCTAAATAATACTGTTTTCAAGCAGTGTTGTGTTCCTGTGGTGAGTAAGGTGATGAGAGCTGTTAGGGATTGGGGGTAGGGTCAGCAACGCGCTTGCGATGCTTCTGGTGTTGCAGGCGTCTATAAGCTACGGTAATCGCTTAGCATCAGGTGAGCCGTACCCTTGTATGCCCACCTAGTTGTATAAAAATAAAATAAAATTGTCAAGTCGGCTGATTATTTAAGGCTTCTTACAGAGGGTCTAGGTTCGAGAAGTTTCATATCTAAAACAAGATTGTTTATGTTTATATGTAATTACAATACATTTCCTAGTATTTGTTTATTATTTTGTACTAGCTGACCCGGATAACTTAGTACACCCGTGTTTTCCGTCAAAATATTGATTTTCTTTAAAATTTCTTTTATGCAGACCTTGTCCTGACAATAACGAACACAAAAATGGATTATCCAATTTGGTGCAGTCGTTCAGAAGTTATGCATGTAACTTCATACATTTCGATTATTCATTTTTATTCATACAGATTACATAATATTTTTGGGGTCTACTTATGCTTTCGAACGCCCGGAAACTTCATGTCTAGTCCGTTATCGTTTCGTTTACATTCGCGTAAGCTAATTTGTGCAATTAAGCACATGCTTATTTAACGTACATACGTGTACCTACTTGGTCTTAATGTGCGTAGCTTAATATGATCGATTTTACATATTGACACATGAATATCGTCAAGGTTAATTTGTTTTCATGGTACCGTTTTGTTTTATGAGGTTAATGTGTGTATATAAAAAGTGGAGGAAAGCGATCTGGGTTGGCATAGTATGTGGTTAGTCACGCATAGGTAAATATTTAGTTAATTAGTTGTTCACGTTTTTAATCTTATGTGACGTCACATTTTGTTATGTTACTGAATTTTCACAACAGCATTTTACTGATACTTTATTAGTCATTCTACAGACACTATATTTTATATAGTAAATACATTAATAAAGAAAACGAACGTTCAAAGGTATATAATGTATGCGTATGTCTAAGGGGTTTTCTAGAGGGTTATTCAGAGAATTTAATTTATATTTAAGTAACTTTTCATTTTAAAACTTGTTCAATCTTCAAATTAATTTTAAGATGTACTTAAGTTACTGCCAATTACCAAATTGCTATTCTTTTAAATTCTGATAGTCATTAATAACATTAAATACAAAAGATGTAAATATAGTAAAGACGATGCTGAGTTGAGATGATGTAAATATAGTAAAGACGAAGTTGAATAAAACATAAAAAAATGCCAACGACCTTCCTAGGATCGGTCACAAATCTTATTACTAGAGAATTACCGACTGCACGTTTTGAAGTAACAGTTAAACAGGCCAAGTACAGCGAGAGTGAAAGAGACAAATGAATCTCATACAATATTACATCGCAAACATTTTAATACTTTCGAAACAAAGAACAACAGAAGTTGAAGATACAATCTTATGTCTTGTGTTCTATGTAGTGTTCTATATGTCTTAAAAAAGTATTACTTACCACATTTTGAGTTAATTTGTATGTCACGTGCAGTCACTAGTACCTTTCACGAGTAACTAAATGGTTGGGCGAGTATTGAAAATATTATTTAGGTAGATAAGAATCTCAGCATATATATGTTTATCGTTGGACTGGGAAAAAGTTGCAAAGTAAATGATTAGATTCGCTATTGTCTACTTTGATGTGTGTATATACATAAGTAAAAAATCTTATTTTGTCCGTTTTTATTTTAAAGTACTGTAGTTATTTTTGTGTTGTATTTATTTCACAAATGAAGTATTGACGATTGATATTTTATAAGTCCATAGTTTTAATATCCCACTGCTGGGCATATGCCTCTTTCACCGTGTAGGAGAAGGATCAGAGCTTAATTCCCCACGCTGCTCCAATGCAATGCAGGTTGGCGGATATATTCCCTATAAGTAACGATCGCTATCAGGTGTACATGATAACAACGGGGACCGACGCGCGACGGTTTAACTAACGTGCTCTCCGAGCCACGGTGGGGACTGGGGAGACCCACAAGTACTACCTAAACACCCAGACCATGCAAACAGCTGTATGGCCAATACAAATGTTTGTCATGTGCTGGGATCGAACCCGCAACCGCCAGCGAAACAGCCACAAACCATGTGCTGTGACGGTTGCACCAATGCCCGCAAAACTCCAACAAAACCCGCATTGGAGCAGCGTGGTGGATTAAGCTCTGATCCTTCTCCTAAATGGGGAAAGAGGCTTATGCCTAACAGTGGGATATTACAGGCTGAAGCGAATTTGTAAACTATATTATTGAGTACAAAAAATATTGAAAAAAATATTTTTATTTCCTCATTAAATTATTCTATTCGTCTTTCAGTATTTGCGTCTGTTATTGTATTCCTTCTATAATCGTTATATCTATATTAGAATTACCACTTGAAGAGTTTTCATAGATATCGGATACTGAAATTAAAAAATAACGCTGTTAGATAAAAAACGACACATGAACGTAAAAAAAATATGTATATATTCATAGGTGAGGTGAAAACAGAGAATGCAATTACGGCTAAAAAAAAAATGTTTTAAACCTCTAACTCTCGCGGTCTCGTTGGCAGAGAATAGTTACACTACCTTCGCGATGAAACCGTCGGCATTGTAATAAAAAAGTTTTGTATATTTTTTTAACTTTTTCCATTAGAGCGCATTCCCTCGAGGGAGGTCGTTCGCGTGAGAATGAGCAATTTCCTCCAGACCGCCACGATTTCGATCTGACTTCCTGTCTGAGTAGCGATTTTAAAATTTATAGAATCGCTTAACGTTAAATTAAATATAAGAACAAACATGACTTTAGTATGTCAGTGAAATATTTCCAAAGCAGGATAATTTGCGTTTGTGTAGTAACTTTGATTTTTTACCAAACCTATTATTTGCACCGGTTGTGGATAGCTCTATTAATTGACGGATGACGATTTTGCGGGATGATTTTCATAAGGTAGACATACGTGCGAGTCGGACTCGCGCACGAAGGGTTCCGTACCATTGACTAGGTAATATATATTTAAATATATGTATTATATAAATATCGAGCAAAAATACATAAAAAATTCCGTTTTTTGTATGGGAGCCCCCTTAAATATTTATTTTATTTTATTTTTAGTATTTGTTGTTATAGCGGCAACAGAAATACATAATCTGTGAAAATTTCAACTGTCTAGCTATAGCCGTTCTCGAGATACAGCCTGGTGACAGACGGACGGACGGACGGACGGACGGACGGACGGACGGACGGACGGACGGACGGACAGAGAAGTCTTAGTAATAGGGTTCCGTTTTTACCCTTTGGGTACGGAACCCTAAAAATGAATCGCTGAATGTGTTGCTAAGCGCAAATCTCGAGAGCGGCTGAATATTATGATTTAGCTTTTGCTCTAATACCACGACACAGTTATACTACACAGTTAGTAGAGTTATACTAATTAAAATGTGTTTGGAAATACAGAACTCGATTTTATCACTAACATTATTGCTGTGTGGCTACGGCATAGAATTTAGCCTCCCCCTCTCTTCCCGTGGGTGTCGTAAGAGGCGACTAAGGGATGACATAGTTTCACTACCACCTTGGAACTTAAAAAGCCGACCGATGGCGGGATAACCATCCAACTGCTGGCTTTGAAGTACACAGGCCAAAGACGGGCAGCAGCGTCTTCGGTGCGACAAAGCCAGCCCTGCGGTCACCAACCCGCCTGCCCAGCGTGGTGACTATGGGTAAAACACATGAGTTCACGCCATTATTGGCGCGAACTTGTGGAGGCCTATGTCCAGCAGTGGACTGCGATAAGCTGAAATGATGATGATGATGATGATGATTATTGTTATAATTTTCACTGAGTTTCGGGCTACTTAGATTCTGAGTACAGCAGTTTTCAATTTTCTAAAACAATTTTCAGTTCGTCGAATCTAAAGTGCTTGTATATGTATAAACCTACTTGAATAAGTTATTTTGATTCATTAATCTAATCTATACATATTATAAAAAGAAGTCCCTCTGAACTCTATCTGTCTGTCTGAACGCGATAAACTCGAAAACTACCGAACTGACTTTTATAAGGTTTTCAACAATAGAAAGAGTAATTCTTGAGGAAGGTTTAAGTATATAATTTATTATGTTCTTATGTCAATTAGCATAAATACGGCGATAAATGTTGAAGAGGTCGTACAAAATCTCGCCAAACTGGGAGCTTTCCACGCGAACGCCACGTAAACTAGCAAAGATATAGACTAGAGAATTCAAAATCTATAAAAATGCTACAAAAAAAGTCCGCGATAGCATATCTCTATCTCTTACGGTTGACTTACAATAACCACTTTTATGTTCACATTTTTAATTAAAACCATTACGTTATTTTCAAAGCTATTTTCTGTAGTTCAGTAATAAAATCCTTATCCAAATAACTATGTTAGTTAGGTTAGGCATTAAGTGCAGGCTACCCTTTACACTATATCAATCAGACGAATAGTTTTTGAGATATCGTCGAAGTAATTGCAGCGAAACATTTAAAGCTCGGCGAGCCAGCGTTCTTTCCTTGAGATGCTCGCCGTGAACTGAACAATAGATTTAACTTTAAAAAAAAAGTTAAATTCGACGCGGACGAAGTTGCGGGCACAACAGCTACAGCTATTAATTATAAATATTAATATTATATTCTAAATTGTCTTAATGAAATCAAAATATGGTTTTGATAGTAATTTCTCAGTATCTTCTTAGTTAGATAGTTTTTATTGTTTTAACAAAATAAAAACAAAAATAACTGTTTGTTTGTTTTGCAGTTTTCTTAAGAACTAACGAAGAAATTTGAATATTTTGATTTTTTGTCTTTAAGAAAACTTACTAGTAATAATAAAGCGAATAATTAGTTAGTTTATATACAACAGTTGCTGATATAATTAGTGTGTTATTTACTTATGCTCGGTTTCTATGTCATATCTATTTTCGATATTTTTTTTTACTAGTAGGTAATAAAATTCTGTCTTAGATTTTATACGAATTGCATCAAAATTTATTCCTAGTAAGCAAACTCGCAAATAAATAATAATAGGAACTGGCCGTTAGAGAAACGAGAAACATAACAAGATTGAAACTAGTAGCCGTCAAGTGCTATTACATAATATTAAAAGCGGTCGCAGGAAATATTTCAATTTTCTTCAGACAAACTTTTCTTAAGATGAACTCGGAGAGTAATATAAGTATTTGCTGGAAATTTTCAAGCGGGAGTGCAATCAAGAGCTGTTCGATGGCTCAGGTTCAAGTTTCCGTCTGCGAATTCAACTTGTGACCCGTGGTCTTTTTTCCTATATACCGAGACTTTGATGAAATTTTAAAACTTTTCAAGGAAATTGATTTTCTTATTTCTTCAATTCAATTACCTTAAAATTATGTTCGTAGAGCTTATTCAAGAAATTATACTTTAACTAGCTGACCCCGCAAACGTTGTTTTGCCATATATCTTATTAACCCCTTTATTCCTCTCCCTTGTAACTAAGGAGTATGAAAAATAGATGTCGGCCGATTCTCAGACCTACCTGATATGCACATAAAATTTTATAAAAATCGTTCCAGCCGTTTCGGAGGAGTATTGTAACTAACATTGTGACACGAGAATTTCATATATTACATACTCGTTTATGATCACATTAGCCATTTTTAAAGCGGATAGGAAAAACATATTAAGAATGCTTGCGAATGTTTATGTCGTCTCACATTTGAGTTTGTGGATGGGGTTTTAGGGGTTGATGGGAGGAAGGGGTGGGTGGGTTACCCTCTGGTTTATTAGAACTGTATTAATCTGGTTTATTAGTTTGTAGATGTGTATGTGTGCATTTTTATTAGTACAGATTTTTCTTAACTATTGAAGATTGAAGTTTTATGGAATTTTAGCGACAGATTAGATTCTGTTTTTTTTTGTACAGTTAGGTCGGGAAACAAGCTTACGGCTCCACCTGATGGTAAGCGGCTACCGTAGCCTGACCTGAAACCTCAGGATCTCTGGCTCCCTTACTTACCACAGGAATACAACACTTCTTGAGAGCAGTATTATTTAGCTGGATGCTGTCTTTTGTAAGGTTGTGGTACTTTAACAGTGACGCTAGTCTAGATTTTAAGCATCCTGCTGTACTCTACCTCAATAAAATTATTAATTAAATAGCGCATTCAAAGAAATTATTTCAAGGTTAATGGATTCATAAATTGTCGTCGCTGCAGTTCGGCCTAGTCGAAAAATATTCTACTTGTCGTTACTTCATTTTTTATTATACGAATATACAATATATTCGATCACATAACTGGAACGTAACTGAGGCTCGTATAGACCAGCAACATAAACTGCAGTTTAGTTAGACTGGACTGACGACATAAAATCTTTGCTATTTAGGCGCATAGGAATTTAGTGGGCTAGTCAACCTCATTTAACTTGTCTTTGACATTCAATCTGCAAAAGATAAGTCACAGATACCATAGATTAGATAAAAAATGTACTAAAGTTTTTCGTATTAACGATAAAGGACACAAAGATAAAAACAAAACGTACATGATGAGGTTTAAATTACATATATATTTTTAATTTTTATGTTTTATATTAATTTTTTCATTCCATCGATTGATTTTCATTGACTCCAAATAATGAATAAAGTAATAAAGAAATCTATCAAAGTGCTCAAGTTATGTTCTTTATATAGTTTTTATTTCTATTTAAGAAGTTAAAAAATAAAGTTGATTTGGTCAGTATTCTTGATATACCTAATCATTAAAAAAACTGTAATGATTCATGAGTGTCAAGACAATGTAAATACCGTTATACGTTGTATTTAAATCTAAGGCAGTAACTTTGCTCAAACGTCAAAGTGGATAACGTTATAAATAAATAATCAAACTATACCTATATACTCGTATATGTGTAGGCATATAAATATTGGTTTATGACTCACAGAAAAATTAATCCATTTGTTAAATTCCATAGTATTGTATAATGTTATTGAATATGATAATTGTTAATGTAATATTATTTTTTGTTTACAAAAAATTGCGTGCGTACAAAGTACACATGTCAGAAGTGAAACTTCTTTGGCAAACTAATTAAAAAAAACGAACTTAAAATACAAAAAATATGTAATTGAAAAAAAAAGCAGAAAGCCAACGTCACGTGGTGTTCCCAGGCGATCACCCATCGAAGTACTGACCGTCATGAAGCTGCCGCGTTACCGGTCGCTCATGCACCTAAAGAAGTTTCACTTTAATAATAAAAAAATAACTAACTAACTAAAGTGCGAGTCGGACTTGCCCATGAAGGGTTCCGTAGCAGCAAGTAACCCCAAGCAGGAAACCCCCAGAGTATACAAAGGGGCCAGGCTTGGGCCAGTACTGGGAAACCTAGCTTCGGCGTACCTGTATTGGCCCATGCGTGGGCCAGGCTGCTTAACCCAGCCTCGGCCATGCCAATGATTATCCAAGCTTGGGCCAAGACTGGCTGACCCAGCCTTGGCCATGCCAATGATCATCCAACCTTGGACTTAGACTGGCTAACCCAGTCTTGGCCATGCCAATGATCACCCAACCTTGGATCAAGACTGGCTAACCCAGCCTTGGCCATTCATTGGAGATCCAAGCGTAGGCCAAGACTGGTTAACCCAGCGTCGGCCATTCCAATGATTATCCAACCTTGGGCCAAGACTGGCTAACCCAGCCTTGGCCATTCATTGGAAATCCAAGCGTGGGCCAAGACTGGTTAACCCAGTCTCGGCCATGCCAATGATTATCCAACCGTGAGCCAGGACTGACTAACCCGCGGTCAAGGCCATGGCCTCCACTCCGGTGGACCGCGGCCTCGACGCGAGAGCGGCTTTCGCGCGCCTTAGGGTGGGCAAGAGAACCAACCCACCCTTCCTCCGCATGGGGGAAGGAAAACCCGACCCCCATGTCTCCGCGCCGTCACAGCGCCATACCCTCACCGTTGGAACCCTACGTGCTACTCCGCACCACACACGACCTCCGAGACGAAGGACGATTGAAACCCCGCTCCCGGCTAAAGGCCTGACGATCCTCAGGAGCGCGACCCAACGGCCCTGGCACTCTTCTAGTTTTGGTCCGTGAGGATCCGAAGACGCGCCCAGTAGGAGATCCATCAACTCCCCTGGAACTGGTTGGAACAGTGTAGCATAAATAGCTACTCATAACAAGCTGATACAACATACTTCGTGTCTTGAGAACTATCGAACGCGTGAAATTTAAATAATCGTAACGTTTTCTGAAATTATATAATTATTATTTTGACCTACCTAAATTGATGCAAGTATCGTTCTCGAGTTTTCCGTTTAGCAACGCATTTAGCGATAAGTTTTTTTTTATATAGATGATGAATGAAATAAAACAAAAGAAATATTTGTCTTATGTTATTAATAAAGTAATGAGTACTGATGAAACGTTAAAAATGGACGATAACAATTGAATTGTTTTGATAAGATAATTACAAAACATACAAAATAATATAATATACTGTTGATTGAATACTACGTGTGACTAATTGAATTTCCCGTACTGGATATTTTATCATCATCCTCTTCGATAAGACACGGACGTGTTTTATATCTTACTATGTAGGCTGTGAATGCGTGATTCCAAGAAATACTGATAAAAAGCGACAATAATAATATTTAATTACACTTTTGTTTAGATTAGATCGGTTGGATTCAATTATTAAAAAATTCCACTGTAAGGTAACTCTTAGCAAATTTTTTAAAGGTTTTTGGTTCTGTGACCATAAAAAAGGGTTGGAGCTGGGTCTACGAACACCAGTATTAATGCCATATGTTTCTTTTTTTATTCATTCGAGGTGATTCGAGCTTACAAAAATCAATTATATGCCAATGTTATTTATAATAATTATATTAATACGTGAAGCAAAAATGTTGTATCCCCTTTTAACAAAAATTGCGCGGACGGAGTAGTATGAAATATTCTACACTTAAAGTTTATATAGAGATGGAGTGCTGAATGCTAAAATACATCTTTTTTTAAACATTACACACACTACCATGTATTTGACACACACACACACTCACATATTATAATCTTTTATTGATTGTCAAAGTCTGTAGTCAAATTGAATTTTTTTTAAATGTTCTTTATTTCCATAATTTTTTGGTTTTGAAGCCAAAATCATCACATGATAAATTATTTATTTAGAATATCCATTGTTTCATGCGTTTTGGAAAAAGTCTATTTTATATAATATGATACGCGTTGTGTTTCGCAGTAACATTGCTTTAAAAACTATTAGGGCCTGTGCAAACCACGTTTTTTAAACGCGCCGTCGACGCGCGTTTCTAAAACGCGCGTCGACAGCGCGTTTGTATCGCGACATACGCGCGTTTGCATCGCGTCTGTATCGCGTGACACGCGCGTCGACGGCGCGTTTTTATCCTACAGAGCAGTTTGTTGGCGTTTGTATCGATTCAAACGCGCGTCGACGGCGCGTTTGTATCGCGTCATACGCGCGTTTGCATCGCGTTTGTATCGCGTCACACGCGCGTTTGCATCGCGTCTGTATCGCGTTTAAAAAACGCGGTTTGCATAGGCCCTTAAAGACAACTTGTTAAAGACAATGTGTGCCTGATAAGTTACCACGTAACAATATTAATATCAACGTCACTTTATTTAATATACCTACGTTGAAATGTTTGAAAATTGTGCTAAGTGTACCTACTAATATATGTATAAAAGAGAGTTTAAATTACCCTGTCTGAAAAAATGTTTTGTGTAGATAACTTCGCGCTTCAGCCTGTAATATCCCACTGCTGGGCATAAGCATCTTTTCCCATGTAGGAGAAGGATTAGAGTTTAATCCACAACGCTGCTCCAATGCGGGTTGGCGCATAGATTCCCTACTATGAGTAAAGATCGCTATCAGGTGTACATGATAACAACCGGGACCGCTGGTAGAACGTGCTCTCCGAGGCACGGTGGGAAGACTCACAAGGATTGCACAATCACCCAGACTACGGAAAACATCTGTGTAGCCAATTTTTTTTTTGTTATGTGCGGGGATCGAACCCGCAACCGCCAGCGCAACAGCTACAAACCAGTGCTGTGACCATTGCGCCAAAGCATCGATAACTTAGCTTAAGATATTAGATGAACCGTACTATTCGAGTAGACTAAGTATGTGAAACCTGGAACTTATAAATTCTACTGTATAGTTTACCGTTTCAAGTCTAATACCACTTGCGAACTACGTCCTAAGTATTTGTCTTCAAATGGGGGTAGAACTAGCACAACTACCTCGCCAATTAATATTTGCTGAAGATACTTTAGTTGCAAAACTTATTACTGAGCGAAGTTAAACATAGACGAGAAGCTTAGAGAAGTCTCCTAGTTTTCATAGTCGGATTAATTTTTGCAATTAATATTAATAACTTTAGACTTAGCTTAAAATAGAAAACATAACTTTTATAGTAATAAAATAACTTCTAATTGTATGTCACACCAGCTAAATAATACGCCTCTCAAGTATTTTGTATGCTTGAAGTGAATCAGATAGCATTGCTTCAGGGCTTTCCTCTTAGTGATAGGGTCGGCAACGCACTTGTAATGCTCCTGGTGTTGCAGGCGTTAACAGGGTACAGTGATGATGATGATGGTCCTAGCCGGTTTCGGCTACAGCGACCACAGCGATACAGCATGGCTCAGCTGCAGGCACCCCTCTGCTCCATCCTCTCGTGCGCCCGGATATGGCTGATATAGCCAATCTTCGCACGAAACGTGCGATCGCACTTGGGGCACGTCAGGACACCGCCGCTGTAATTGTAGTTAATAGCCGCAGGTGGTCGGGCTCTCATCTCGTCTCGTTTGGTATCAAGGTCAATTTTCCTTGTGTCTTCAAAGGAGGTTACGCTTTGCTTGATCAGCTGCCTCCATTTTTGGCGATCTTCAGCCTGCGTTTCCCACTGCAAGTGATCCAGCTCGCACCGCTTCATGTGCCTCTTTAAAACGTCCTTATACCGCAGAAGCTGTCCGCCTTGCTTGCGCTTGCCCTCTTGAAGCTCGCAGTAAAAGATACGTTTCGCGACTCTTGTATCTGGCATGCGGGAGATGTGTCCGCACCAACGCAATTGTCTTCGCATAATGTATGCCTCTATTCCGTCTATGTTAGCACGGCGTAAAACCTCTGTGTTTCTCACGTGGTCAGACCAGTGGATGTTCATGATGTCACGCAGGCACTGCATGTGGAATCTATCAAGGCAGCGAATTTGGTTCCGATAGAGACACCATGTTTCTGACGAATAGAGGAGGTTCGGTATTACTATGGCCATATACACCGAGATCTTAGTTGCCAACTTAATATCGTGCGAACGGAAAACTTTGGGTCTAAGTTTGCCAAAGGCTGCAGAAGCTGCACCAAGGTACAGTATCTACTTGCCATTTGGACCATACGCTTTTCCACCTTTGTAGTGTAAAAAAGTAACATTTTCGTATGTGAATGGGTGTTCAGAAAAACACCGATTCAAAAAAGCGGGCGCTAGTACATCAGCTAGTGATGTGCTCGCTGTGCCAGAACTTTTTTAAAGTTAACAAATTATTCAAAGTTTAATAATCATCTTGTAAAGTACTTCAGTATTATAGTAGAATTATTATTTGATTTATAGAATTTATAATTCAAGGTTCATATTGGTCTTTAAAAAAGGCAAAATTTGCAAATTAATTTATATATTCAACAATTAAAAGGTATTGCTAACCAAATTATTGTAAGGTAATTATTTTGCTCTACGTCTTTCTGTTATTACCTATTGTATTACTTCTTGGGAAGGGACTGCCAAAAATACTTAATTTAAAACCACTTGATGTGGCACATAAAGTACTGAATGTATATTTCGACTAATAACTTTTCCTACTGCTCCGATATACTATGAATTAAACGTTACAGCACTAAAAATCCCATATATAAACAACAATAAACGACGTAAAGACAACATTTTTTTACTTCCACGAACACGGTCTGTTTTCAGTAAAATACTTTTAGATTATCTTGGATATATATCTCTAAACAATAAAATTAATGAAAAATGTCTCTATAGTCCGTTCAACGAGAGACGAGAAAAAATGTAAACAAACCAAATGTCAAGTCATCCGATCGATTCAATCGAAATCGAGTCAATCGAAAAATATCAATCCTACAAAAAAATTGATGAGAACTAAAATTGTAGAAAATTTAATTTTAAACAACTTTTGTAATAACTATTTTTCGTGTGAAATTGAAAATAAACGAGTTATTCAAGATACAAAAAATAACCCTTTAAATCAAGATGGCGTATGAAGCACCAAGCCTGGATGCCCTACTTTTTGAATTTAAGCTACCAGTGACCCCCTCCAACGAATTCTGAAGGAAAATTGCTGCTGACAATTTTTGTAAATCTCAGTCCTTTTTTGAGCTAATTTGACTGGGCTATAATTATGTAGTCTTATTGAAAAATGTAATATTGTTTAGTGTAGTGCCTCGTATACCATTGGTTCACATATAAATAAATACAGCTTCGTATAGTAGGATTACAATTTTGCTGGCTTAGGTCAGAGTCCGTTTAAGTGCGAGCCCAGCGTTGATGCGGTTGGATTTGAGCTTGTCACGAAGCGATTCTAATCTTTGTTTAAACGTCCATTTGGAGCTTGGAACTGAGAGTTCGGGATTAAAAAATATTTTAGCAGGAGTACATACTTTTAACAAATACCTTTGATTGTAAGGTTAAAAAAAATAGCTTAGATAGTACTCGTAGATAGCAGTGAAATTGCAATTGTTTTAACCCTAGATTACTAATACCTGCCCTACGAGTAACGTTATTACTAATCATTCGTAAAAAATACGACATTAAAATGAAACCAGAATAAACAAGATCATAAAAACTTTTATTGTTTTAGAAATTGTAGTATAATTCTTTGGGTTTAAGAGATCACGTTATAATTAAAATTAAATAACTTACTTATTCTACACAGTTGAGACACATGTTCAATTGTTCATCTTATGCGCCCTACATATGGCTCTTTTGCATTTCATGCAAAAGTGTGGTCTAGTTTTTCTTGATATGGATGGACAAAAGGCACATATTTTTCTTGTATTAGATTCTTCAATTGTTGCTGCTTCTGGAATAGGTTCAACATACCATAAGTATACTTTTATGAGGTCCTTTATTTCACGCCGCAAAGTGGTAATATTAGTCTCATTTTTAGCGGAGGTTGCATAAGAACATCAGCCATTTCCAAAACAAAGTCGCGTCTAGATTTGCTTTTTTTATTGTTTCTGCAGTTGTTACTGACGTAAATAATGTATAAGTTTATATTTGTAATCTTATACTATTAAACGAGCAATTCTTGTATATATATATATATATATATATATATACAAGAATTGAATATATATTGAATATATAATACAAGAATATATATTCTATATATATATATATATAGAATTTGAATCTCGGAATCGGCTCCAACGATTTTCGTGAAATTCAGTATACAGGGGATTTCGGGGGCAAAAAATTGATCTAGCTAGGATTCATTTAAAAAAAATGTCGTTTTATCCCTGTTTTTAGGCAATGAAAAAATATCATTAGAATACGAAGCTTAATTTCACTACTGTCATCATAGCGGTAATAGCGAAATTAGGAAATCGGCGTGTATCAAATCGTGTTGACCCGGGTTCGAATCTCAGTCTCCAGATTAATTTTTTTTCTTTTTTTTTTAATTTCACTCGTGATTTATTATTTAAATAAAATTAAAATATAAAAATACCGAGAAAAAAAAAAAAAAAACAAAAAATAAAATGAAAATACCGAGCAAGGCTCGGTCACCCAGGTACTGTTGATTAACTTATAAAACAAGCGTAATGGCCATCTACGTGTTTTTCTGGTCCAGCATATTACTAATAACAAATAATCAAATATTAGTAAGAAATAGTGAAAAATACATATATAGTACAGAAAATATACTGAAATCAAGTAAAATCAACATAAAATAATTACAAATAAGTCATAAAAACAAGTAAAAACAACAACAAACAAGTAAACTTACCATCGCTCAAAAGTCACGTAAACACTAATCTTTCGTAAATTTTACGACACCTTCGCTGTAAGTCAACACAAAAATGACATGGGATTACAATAAATGCACGTGGTGCACTAACAGAACAAATAAGGAAGGTATTGTGAAGCAGGGGGCGCGGGAACGACGCGAACATTGTTTTTTCCAGGAATCGTGGTTTCGTCGTCGTAATTTTTACGATAGATTAGTATTCTAGGGTTAAGTCAGACGCTACCATTGTTGTTGGTTTAAACATTTTACGTTTTACTTTATAAAAATGTATATACATATATTATATGTTACTGTAAAAGGTCGAACTACGGTAAATCCTAAGATTTAAGAGTAAGTCTTAGGATTTACCGACATGAGTTGGTAAATGAAAGAATTTATGAAAATGGGACGGTTTTTCGGTCTTTTACTATTAGAATTTAGTACATGCTAGGTTTTACCACTGACAGCTAGACAGCACTAGTAAAAGTTGGTTTTGGGAATAAAGCAAAGATTAATTCTTATTCATTTATTTCAGTCAAAAACATAAATTGGTTAGTCTTTAGATTATGACCCGTAGACCATTTATCGGCATAATTTCATTACAAAAAAAAAATAACCCTAACCTATCTAACTTCAAAATTAGACCGTTTATCGGCATACTTTCGTTACAAAAAAAAAACCCTAACCTGTCTAACTTCAAATTAAGACCGACGACAAATAGACTAGCCACGTTATAAAATGTCTTTTTCAACATTTACCGTGCCCTTAATGTAAATCCTAAGACTTACCAAGTGAATGGTGGTAAAAGTGCGAATCACAAAATCGTTCGGTCTTTTACCATTAAGACTTAGTAAATCTTAGGTTTTACTCTTAAATCTTAGGATTTACCATAATTCGTGCACTTACAGTATAGTCCATTGAAATGTTACATTTTTTTAGGCTTACCTTGCGTTTGTCAGAGGACGCAATTTTATTTTTTAGATATGAAGGGGGGGTTAGTCTAATGTTAAATCCAAGTTTGTGGGTTTGTAGTCCTTGTGCAACGGCCGCCATCTTGGAAAAAGAGGTTCAAATGGTTTTTATGGTTTATCTGCCAAAATATAATTCTCACAATAAAAATTATGTAACATTTTTTGTTCCAAATAAAATTATCTACAACTTTTGTTCCGTAACTTTTAGTCGTAGAATCATAAATAAAAAAGTTATAAGCGAAAATCCATAAAAATTTGAAAGAAAAAATCTATTTGTTGATAAAACTTTTTTTTAAATCATTTTACAAAAAAATAATGTCAGACCATTTGATAGACGGTGTTTTCAAGAACAATTTTTATCAGAAACATTTTTAAATATATTTATTATTTAAGGTTTTACAGCGCTGCGAAACGAATACTATTCTTCAGTATTCATAACAATACGTAAATATAAATATAAATATTCATGATTTGCCCTAATTTTTAATCACCTTTTAATTTTTTTTATGATGATCTTTTTAATTATTGATAGTAGAATATTGTTAATATATAAAAAAATCTTGATTTGACACTCTACCTACGAGGTGGAGTCTGGAGGCGCGTTTTTTTTTACGTGGTATCCACAGTAGGCATAATCCACGGTGATTTTCTAAATCACAAATACTGTTCTCGATCTTGCGGCGAGTGGCTGGTTGGCTTTCTATATTAAATACTTGAGGGAGAGCCGAAGAAGAAAGTGGCGTAAATTTCAAAATGTGTGTAAATCATTTTCTTCAATTAATTTCGAGAGCTCCATTATTTTGCTGCAAGTCTCCCCATAAATAATGATAAAAAAACGTTCACCAATGATAGTCAGCAGTGCAAGGTCAACTCTCTTGTTAAGGAACAACGCCGTTCCACTTGCTAACTCTGATGTTTCTCCAGGGTTTTCAGAAATTTGAGTTTACCCATATTAAAAGCACCTGAAATTGTGTCACATCCTGAAAAAGCATGGAGAAACAGCAAGTTATACGCAAATAAGGTCTCCGTACATAAAACCACTTCACACTTCTTGCTAACTTCCTTCTCCGGTTCCCCCTCAGGTATTTAATATAGTAAGCCAACTAGCCGCTGAGCCGCAGCTTGGTCCATCAAAAAGACCGAGGACAGAGTAGTTGTGATTTAGAAAATCACGCGCGTAAAAAAAATGCGCCTCCAGGTTCCACCTCGTAGGTAGAGTGTCAAATTAAGAATATTTTGTATATTAACAATATTTTACTATCAATAATTAAAAAGATCATCATAAAAAATAACAAGGTGATTAAAAATTATGGCAAAATATACGAGTATTCATGTATAGTTAAAAATACTTGAAGAATAGTATTCGTTTCGCAGCGCTGTAAAACCTTAAATAATTAATAAATTTAAAAATGTTTCTGATAAAAAAATGTTCCTTAAAATATTATCTATAAAAATGGTCTTATATTATTTCTTTGTAAAATGATTAGAAAAAAAGTTTTATCAACAAATAGATTTTTTTCTCTTAAATTTTTATGGTTTTTCACTTATAACTTTTTTATTTATGATTCTACGACTAAAAGTTACTGAACATAAGTTATAGATAATTTTATTTGCAATAAAAAATGTTAAATAATTTTTTTGTGAGACTTATAGTTTGGCAGATAAACCATAAAAACCATTTGAACCCTTTTTCCAAGATGGCGGCCGTTGCACAAGGACTACAAACCCACAAACTTGGATTTAACATTAGACTAGCCCCCCCTTCATATCTAAAAAATAAAATTGCGTCCTCTGACAAACGCAACCCCAAATGTAACTTTTCAATGGACTAGTAACATATATAGCTGACATTTAAATTTTTATCAATTGTCAAATGTGAAAATTTCAAACGCTACATACAATTTTCTTTTAAAACAAAGCATTTTGTTTCTAGAGAGGAAAGCAGTTACTTTTCACAAAGCATCCTATCAAATATGAAAATTCTATTTTTAGTTTAAATCAAAAAGGATATATTACTATTGTGCTCATCTTATTTTACGAAAATAGTTTTGAGTTTAAGTTCATATTTTTTTTGGATATGGAAAAAATAAATACGGCATTTTCTTGTTCGTATCAAATAAAAATAGGCTATAGAAACGATGTGTATTGAATGGTACCTTTTGATTTTTTTTTAATTTTAAAAGTCGTTAAAAAACAAGAGTGTATGTAGAATATCGTATCGTAGTCTATCTGTCATCTATCATTATTTTACGGTATTTGTATGTAACAAAATTCTAATCTATGTACATATTATGTCTATAAACAAGAGGCAGTAAAGACAAATTACTATAAAAATTAGAATAATGACATGGTGGTCATGATAAATGAATGGTCTTCAGATTTTATATCTAACAGAATATGACGATAGCCATGAGGACTGGGTCGATAGAATACAGAAATTGATGCGAGGTTTAATTTGTTTGGAAAGTAATTACGACCTCAGTGGTGGACCTCAGAAAATACCTCGAAGAAAAATTCATGTATTGGAACATATTTGCATTCTAAATGTAATTAAAAACATAATTAAACTCATATGTTACCATTATTACAAACGTTCTAAAAACTGTTCGATACTAAAAGGAAAAGTATTAAATTAAAATTAATACGTAAGTCAATTAATAAATAAGTATATAATACGTATTTTTAGTATCTAAATAATCATTACACATCCATTATTTAAATAAAGTTGTAATGGACAGCAACAAAGCGTTAATTGAGATAAGGTCGGCACTATTACTTCAGAAACAACTGAAGTTGAACAGTTTCACGTTTGTCTTGGTAACTCGTGCTGTGAAGTAACTACATAAACAAAGTGTGGTTTGGTCTTGGTATCGCTGAGACATCATTTTAAAGTAGCTGACCCAGCGAACTTCGTACTGCCATATTTCTTGTGAATGTATTATTTTTAAGTCATTTCAAAAAGGGAGGAGGTTGTCACAACTTTTTGCTGGGTGAAGGTACCGATTTTGACAATTCTTGTTTTAATTGGAAGCTAAATTTAATCGAGATCTGACGATTACTTTTTGAGTTGTCTCTAATAATGCGTATTTAACTGACTGTTTTGTCGACTACTCGCTCTGCGCCGCGGTTTCACCCGCGTTATTTTCAGGAAAAACGTACTAAAATATTTTTAAACCATTATGAACTCGGGTGACTTTCACGCGTGGTGCGAAGCGGCGTCGTTTCATTTGATTTTACGTAATCTCCTACATTATGCCACCAAATTAAATTTTTCCAAAAAAAGTTATTTTTCATAAAATTTATTTTTGTTGAAGTATTTTTCATTTGTAAGGATTCATATGCCTGGCTATTAATAATGCACCAAAATACAACTTTTCATTTTTTATGGTCATTAATTAGTTGCACAGTTATTTTGATATCTGAATGATATCTTCTAAGATATTAATTGAAATCGGGTGATGTCAAGGATGATTTTGTTCAATACTAAATAGTTGTGATGAATAACTTATTTATTTGTATAAAGATTTATATCATGTCTCTAAAACCACCTTCGCAAATAATGCACTATTTTAAAACAAATTTGATTAACATAAAAAAGGTCATAATGAGTTAATCTTAAAACATGGACATAATTATGCTTTTGCGAACTTTATATTAGAATTTTTAATGGTGATCAACTCCATCATACATAATTTTTGGATAGCTTGAACGGCTTATCCAGCGCACGCAATTAAGGCCCTCGAAAAAGAATATTGTTCCCGTTTTCTTAGCTTTTATTGGTGTTATATAGCCTTATAGTCTTCCTCGGTAAATAACAATTAAAAAAACAAAAAGATTTTTTCAATTAAAATCAGTAGTTCCTGAGATTAGCGGGCTTCAACAAACAAACTTTTCAAGTTAATAATTATTAGTATAGATTTATGTCGTATGGGGTGCCGGTCACCTCCTCGTGGTGCTCCCTGGGCAACGGGACGGGCAGCAGTTGTAGCGGTACTGCAGCTGCTCGTCGCGGCTAACGACCGACGGGGAGGGCGCGTAAGCGCATTGGCGTGCTGGGGCCTTGGCCTCAAGTGTCCATGAAGGACTTTACCGACGTTAAACAAAAAAAAAAAAAAAAGATTTACGTCGTATCCCTTGTCGATGTAAGTGCCGTCAAAATCGGTCCAGCCATTTCAGAGGTTAGCCGGAACAGACAGACAGACAAAAATTGTAAAAAATGTTATTTTGGTATATAATAATATGTACCGTGTATAGATCCATATGCATTTAGTAAAAAGCGGTTATTTTAATATTACAAACAGACACTCCAATTGTATTTATTTGTATAGATATGAGATCTAGTATGCATTTGTTGCAATTTTATCTTTTTTTTTAATAAATAAGTTTAAATTTGATTTGGTTTTCGGCACGGGTTGCTGTTGACCTAAATGTCTAGGTACGAGAACTGTTTGAAATAAATAGTCTAAAAACTCTCTCATCTTTGGCGTTAAAATTAAAGACTCTAGAGAACTTTTAGATAAATTATTTTTTAATATCAAAAGAGCTGTGTTAGGAAAGTCGAGGGTTATTCAATATAATCTTCTAACGTACCTTTGAAATTAAATAAGAGGTAATATTCTCTACGTACAAAAATAAATTTTCTTTCCATTATACGATTAGGCGTGTTTTAAAAAAAGAATTAATTGTAAAATAAATCAATTTAACGTTCATCTTCATTCATTAAAAGTGTTTTAGTAGGAAACAAGTTTTTCAGGGACCATTTTCATTAGGCGGAACATTTAAATATTGTTTGTTAAGGAATTAGAAAGGAGAGTGGTTCCTTCATCCGCTGGATTAAGTATTTCGCTGAAGGAAATAAGAAACGAACATTTTCCCTTATCTCTTTGTTGAAAATGCGTTCATTAATTTTCCGATGCTAGAGGCGGTGTTGTTTTAAGCCCCACACTTTGTAATGAAAATGATCATATAATTCGAACACTAAATATTCTATTGAAATAATTTTATGGCATTACAAGAGTAGTTAGAGTTATTACATCAATATAAGAAACACAAAAAAACTAAATTCGCAACTAATGACAAATTTTCTAAAACTACTACGAGTATATCTAAAAAGTTGAGATCCGCCACGAAATAGGTCGTTACTAAAAATATTTTAGAAAAGTTAATGAATGTTATTGGAATCCAATTCTTTTTGATTCAAATGCTTTTCTTTGTTTATTAAAATTAAAATAATTGATAAAACTGTCAATTCTTCAACTTTAGCTCATACGAAGTTTTACAATCAAATTTCGATGTGTTGTATTTTATGTGATGTACTGTTGAGAAATTGTGAAAAATATTTTAACAATTTCTTTCATTATAAGTATTCTTTATTGGAACGACTCATACTCAACAATATTTTATTAATAAGAATATTATTTATTTATTATTGTTTGTTTAATTGGTGCAGAATTATTAGCTCTAAGCTGTGGTCATTAATTTGTTGCAGAGTTACCTACCTACCAGCCTTTCGGCTGTGTTATCGTCATCATCATTGTCAATTGATGGTCATTCACTGCTGGACATAAGTCTCTTGCAAGGTCTTCCACATTTCGCAATCTAGCGCTGCATGCGTCCAGCGGTTGCCAGCGAACCATTTGATGTCCACATAGTGGGGGTTTTTCAGACGTTTCTCTTACCGGATGTATTATATGAGCTCTTAATTAATACTCTTCGGTCGTCAAGCAACACCTTTTGCATAAAATCAAGTTAAAAAGTTATTACTTTATTTTTCATAGGAGTGCAGAGTGAGATGTTGTCATCCGTATGTTAAAAGTATGCTATGTTTTTTAAATTTTTTTTCAATTATATTCATTCAAAATCTATTGAGCAGAGTTAATTAAGCACTAAAAATATCAGTGACCCTGCATTTGAATGAATGATCAGGTAATGTTTTGTGTTTTCTATACATTGATACATCTTGGTTTATCTAGACGCCTAATGTTTATTTACTCTGATAATTTCGAAACAGTTTAGAGGTAACACAGATACCGTAAGAGCGTTTTACTCCTTTGCGAATTAGCAACAACGACGTAAACCTACTCATGCAGATTTGTGGAATCTCAAATACAAATAGATACAAGCCCTTTTGACTACAGAAACTAGTGTCGACTATGAAAAGATGAACAGAAACAAAAATGTGGTTTTTTGCCTAAAGTAAATAAATTTTGATTTAATTTAACTGTGATCGATTAAAAAATTTCAACAACTAAGATTAAATTTTATGAAGTAGAAAATGAAACGGAATATCAAATGAAAATATACTTTGAAAACTCATTTTAAGTTGAAAAGAAATACGTTTTCTTTTATTGCATTTGTTTTCAAGAGGCGTGCACCGTCTTTTGCAGTTTGCTCTACCCCAGGCATCAATTGTGATAGATCTTTTTCTTCGTGTTGTCAGCAATATTCAAATTCGCACCGGAAATATTGCCTTTCAGACTATGTGCAAATTCTATTTGAAAATGTGAAAAGTTTCCTCAGCCGAACCTACTGGCGCAATTGCAAACAGTTTCTATAAGATTAGTAGTGAGATGTCTACTTAGAGATTTCAATATAAACGGACGAAATGGAAGTCAAAATTAAAAAAAAAAAGTTTTAAAATATGCGTAGAGTTTGTAAAAAAAAAGTTGTCAATAGTTGCATTTGTATCTTGCCAGATTTTGTGATTGTTGATAAGGGTCATATTTGTATAACATGGATGAAACCACTTGCATATAAATGGTCACCGATAGAGCAATAACAAAATTAAAATAGGAGTCTCGCGTTATATACCTACGTTCAAAATATTGTATCTAAAAGAGTTTTAAGCTGAAATCAAATGTTTTAAACAAAAAAACAAAAGTCCTATATTTGTAACATATAATATGCTATTTCGGCGCTTACACAATGTTTAACAAACGGGAGCAACCATGCAATGAAGGTAATAGTGTTTACAAAATTGTATGATAAGCCAACATTTACTTCTCATTACAGCAGTTATGACTAGAAAGCAACCGGTATCGTAGGTTATTCATTGAAAATGCAAAGTTTCAGGTAAAAAGAACTAGCCATTTTACTCGAGTCTACTCTGCAATTGAGTATATTAAAATAATTGACGGTCCTCTAATAATAAAATTATTCGACGACGTATTACTCGTATAATATCGTTGATTTTATGATAATATCGTTAAAATTAGTGTTTTTAATGTGTGATTTATCGTCAACTAATTTCTTTTACTTTATTTATAATGTAAGAATATTAACAAAAAAAAAATATTTTTAAAGATTGAATAACAAAAATTAGTTTTTCAAAAAAGTTTTACGATCAAGTTAGGAAATATTTTAGTAGAGACGGTGTGCTGCACGGTCCATGGACTTAAACTCCTGGCGCCTGGTATTCAGAATTTTAATCCGACTTGGCTTTGGACACCGCTGAGAAATAATCTGATTAAATATTACGAGATGAAAACAGGGATAAGTTTTAATGTGTCTTATTTCGTTTTAATATAGTATTTTTATTTTATGATTTAAGTAACTAGAAAATGAATAGTGACTTTACTATCTATTAATTCTAAGAGTAGAATATTTAGGAAATAAAAGGAATCCTTAAATGACTCAATACGTTTAATTGTAGCTAGGCTCTGTTTATCGATAGTAATTCTATGTATATCAGTGTAAATATTAATTTTTTTAGATTTACAAAAAAATATTAAAGTTCTTATTTGAGAACATCAGGGAATATCCTGCTAAAAATCTGAAGCAGCCCGACTGGGGAAGTAATTCGACCCTAAAGAAGATCACAGCTACATAATACCGTTTTCAAGCAGTGTTGTGTTCTTGTGATGAATAAGGTGACCAGAGCTCCTGGGGGAGATTGGTGGGTAGGGTTGGTAACGCACTCGCATCGCAAATGCCTCTAGTGTTGCAGGTGTCTATAAGTTACGGTAATCGCTTACCATCAAGTGAGCCGTACGTTTGTTTGCCGAGCTAGTAATACCTATAAAAAGAGAGGAGAAAGTATCCGATTCTGTTAGCCTTATTTCCATAAAGAGCAGTCTGATTAGTTGAAGTAACTTTGATTCTAAAATTACTACTCTTAGCCACGACTTAGTCAAACTTTTAACAACGTCAAGTGATTGTTTCCTTTAAAACTCCTTTTTCGTTTTCCAACTAACTAGCAGCTGCCCGCGACTTCGCTCGCGTTGAAACTGACAATATTTACATTGGTGATTAGTTTTTAAGACTTCCCGTAGAGCTTTATGCCTTTTAGTTGTGTTACTAATCAGATTTTTTTCCGTTTACTATCTAGAGTATACAGTTGTTGGTAAGATTCTTATTAAATTTTTCTTATCTTACTTAACACGAACACATATTTTTTTTAATTCGAACCATTAGTTTCTGATATTAAGCACGTTCAAACAAACAAACTCTTCAGCTTTTTAATATTGTGTATAGATTATTTATTATAGTAATATCTTCTTTAAAAAAGGCTTCCTTTTCAATTTTTCATTGTCTTAAATAAAAAAGAATGCTGTTGCAGTTTTTATTTATCGGTCCTATTTCAAAGGAAAACTAAATAGAAAATTTTTAGGAAATACAACGTTTCGCAAAATTAAAAAGTTTGCGATTTCAATTTTGCAGCAGCCATTTTTTATGCAACTGTAATCCTCGCTGTTTCATTATCAAGCCGAGATGCTTGTTATACCATTTAGCTAGAAAAATAAAAACCCAGGAATACACTTGTTACAACTGAAACGAAATTCATAAATCAACGGAGCCGAGATTACAGACGCGTTGTAATTCTTTCGCATTCCTTGCATGCATAACAATTTGCAAAGATACAGTAACACGATTATTTCACTTCTTTAACATATTTAAAATAAAACTGCTTTAAATAATAGTCAAATCGCTTATATTCCACGTTATTTTGTATTAACTCGGTATTAGATGATCCTAAATATACTTAAAAGTTATAGATTCTCGTAGAAGTACTTACATACGATACATGATCCCTACTTAGCGTGTTCATAATTCATTAAAACTTATCATAATTAGGGGGATGCCTATAATAAGCAGTGGACTGCGATAGGCTGAAGAGAGAGAAGAGAGAGAGAGAGAGGAAATTGGGATGATATGTAATTTTTTTAAAGTATTATTCCTTTTATTAAGATTTTGTATTACTTACGAATTATATATTATGTAATACTATACAATTTTTATTTCGAAGTTATAAAGTAACCTACCTATTCTAGTGATAATCAAAATAAGAGCAATTATTATTAGCACAAATAACAATATTTAAGCCTAAAACTGATGTTATGGCTAACAAACTTTTGTCACATTATGTTGTATTATAATATAGTATGCCCCTTGTTCAAACATAACTTACAATTAAATGGTATTTACTGTCGTCCCGACAGGCAACGTTTACAAGCACCTTTAACGAGCGCAGTTGGAATTCAGAGCTACGTAAATAATACCTGCAAGTACATTCAGTATGATTAACCGCACCATGCGGGCTTACGCCTATTTACAATAAAATGTTATAACAAATTTGGACCTTATCAAAATAAACATAAGAATCATAATTCCTAAAGCCCATTATTTACGTTATATGAGACACGGTGGAATCTGCATGAACGAGTTGGAATGCATTGCTCGATACATTTTAATTTGTTTAATGGATTTTTATGGTTAATATTTATATAAAAGTTGGAAGTATTTATTAGTAAGCCGAAAAATTTTGTTTTAGAAAAATATTCATTTATTTACTGTCTGTTATGTCCATATATTTACAACAAATCTATATCTCTATATATATAAAAGAGTTACCCACCCATTGACTCATCACGATATCTCTGGAACTATAAGGCGTACAGACTTGAATTTTGGTAGGAATATTCCTTTCGCCGAGTAGAGGTCAGCTAAGAAGTGGGTTTTACGATATTTCACCCCTAAGGGGGTTAAACGGGGGTTGGAAGTTCGTATGAAAGTCCTATGTTTTTGAAGTAAGAGACTTGAAATTCAAAATGTATGCTCTATAGATGGTGTTGAGGTGTACTAATAATGTATTTTGAGAAATCAACCCCCTTTTGGGGTTAAAACAGGGGATGATAGTTTGTATGAAAGTCCAATGAAAAATACACGTACAAACTTGAAATTAGGAAAGGCTATAGCTATGATTTTCCTCAAATTAACGCGGGTGTAACCGCGGGGCACAGCTAGTTATATATAAAAGAGATTTCCACCCAATGAGTCATCACGGTATCTCTGGAACCATAAGGCGTAGAGACTTGAAATTTGGTAGGAATATTCCTTTCGCCGAGTAGAGGTCAGCTAAGAACGGATTTTACGAAATTCCACCCACAAGAGGGGGTTGCGGGAGTTAATAACATATATGGCAGAACAACGTTTGCCTATGTCAACAGTAAATATTAATTTGCTTGTATAGATTTATTTATTTTTAGGTTTAAATAGTATAATATAATCATCATTTTGTTATCAATTTTAATTTTTGAAATGAAAGTTCTTTAGGCGCAGGGGTATTTGAGCGACCGCTAACGCGGCAACGTCAGCGATGATCAGTACTTGGATGGATGGGTGGGAACACCGCTTGACATTGGCTTTTTTTAAATTAGTCTTTTTTTTAAATTACTTTTTTTAATTACTACTTTATTTAGTTTTTTTTAAATTAGTTTGCCTAAGAAGTTTAACTTTTGACATGTGTAGTGTGTACTTTGTACGCACGCAATTTTTTTTATTTACTGTAAGATTGTAGGTAACGACTGACAAATAGGTATAGAATATATATTATTTGAATGAAGGGAAAATGTATTACATGATCATATTATAAATAATTATTAACTACGTATATTTGTGAAACATATACAAAAAAAAAACACTTTCTGAACGCACCTATAAATATTTGACAACCAATTGACAATGTTTTTGACAAAAGACATTAAATTTCCCGCTAGGAACATTTTGTATTGGAAAATTAAATCGTCGTTTTTAGGGTTCCGTACCCAAAGGGTAAAAACGGGACCCTATTACTAAGACTTCGCTGTCCGTCCGTCCGTCCGTGTGTCTGTCACCAGGCTGTATCTCAAGAACGGCTATAGCTAGAGAGTTGAAATTTTCACAAATTATGTATTTCTGTTGCCGCTATAACAACAAATACTAAAAACAAAATAAAATAAATATTTAAGGGGGGCTCCCATACAACAAACGCGATTTTCTTGCCTTTTTTTGCTCGATATCAATAATGGCAACAGGTAGGGACTTGAAATATTCACAAAATACTCAGTTCTATTTTTACTTTAATAATAAATAATAAAATTAAAATAAAATTAATATTTAAGGGGGGCTCCCATACAAAAAAACGTCATTTTTGCCTATTTTTGCTCTCATACAACAAAAGTGATTTTTTTAGCCGCTTTTGCCCGATATTAAAATCAATGTACCTAGTCAATGGTACGGAACCCTTCGTGCGCGAGTCCGACTCGCACTTGGCCGATTTTTAGTACTTTCCGTTAGATATTATTTATGTTTCTCACCGTTTAAACCTTCCCTGAACTTCCACAAACATTTCAAGATCAAAATTAGCTAAATCGGTCAAGCCAATCTCGAGTTTTATTTAGCGAGACTAACGAACAGCAATTGATTTTTATATATAGAGATAGAGATAATATATTATATTTTGTCTTCATTTCTTTCTTTGGTTTTATCTCGAGCTATTTTTGCATCTTTCATTTCATCAAAAGAATATGGTTTAGTTTTAAAGTAATTGGAATCTTGCTTAAAAAAAAAAACTATGATTTTATACTTTTATTAATTCGCTTTTTGTGATGGAAAAAATCAGCGAAAATTCGAATGGTTAAATATACACTCAACAGCAAAAAACCGGATACTTCATATTTTCGTATTAAATGCAAATTTTCAGCAATTTGTTTGTTTTTGTGGGTATTCTAGTTATTACAGAGAATGTAGACTCTAAGTCCATTGAACTAAGCCCTTCAGGATTAGTAAACAATTAGATAAAACTCAGATTTGATTTATTTGTCTTGAAGTTGATTTACCTGTCGGACCTATTCTAAACTGTGAGTAGTTTTTCGCACATTTAAACATCTTTAATTTGTTAACCAACCCTATTCTGTGATTAATAGACATGTTTTTTTTATTTCGGTCTAGAATAATGGTTCATTTAAATGTTGACATAGCCCGAGCTGATGCCTTGGCCAGAGAAGGCCGGAGCTTACGATACATTGCCGAAACGCTTGGGGTAGCGAAGTCTACGCTACCCCAAGCGTTCACGATGTACTCCGGCGTTTCCGGGAGACTGGTAGCTACGATAGGATGACCGGCAGAGGGCGACCAAGGGCAACAACGGCAGTAGACGATCGATTTATTACGCTGTCGGTATTGAGAGACCGACATTTAACGGCTCCTGAGGTTCGGAAAAGACATGAAGTGGCTCGAAATACACGTGTAAGTACAGTGCGGCGGAGACTCCATGCTCCCTCGAGCATGGAATCTTATCAAGACGACCCAAAACAGGGGCCCAACTCCTGGAAAGGCATCGAAGAGAAAGGCGATTATTTGCCGTTGGACTCTGGGGCAATGGGGAACTGTTTTATTCACGGATGAGTGTCGATTTGGTCTATACCACTCAGAAGGTCGAGACTGAGTGTGGAGACAACCAGGGGAGCGATTTGCTCCATGTACCTTCGTGAATCACGGCCTTTTGAAAGGAGATCAGTTATGGTTTGGGGTGGAATTAATTGCCACGCCTGGACTGACCTGATTTTCATAAATAATGGGGCTCTGACTGCTCGGAGGTAAATCGAGAAAGTCCTCCTAGAGGCTGCTATCCCATTTACTCCATTTATTGGTGAGCAATTCATTTTAATGCAGTATAATGTTCGTCCACATACCGCCAGAATTGTAACCGAATACTTGGAGCAAGTGGAAATCACAGTTCTGGACTGGCCTGCACGAACTCCCGATATGAATCTCATAGAGCATTTGTGGGATAATTTAGGGAGGCGTGTTAGACGTCGTCATCCTCCTCCTAGTGACTTAAACCAGCTCTTAATTGCTTTTTGAGAAGCTCGTCCAGAATCTAATTTTGTCGATACCTGACAGGGTTCTAACCCTTCGCCGTAGCAGAGGGAGGTAATACCCGTCATTAGAATTACATAAATTAGTAGAAAACCTAATAAAAATGAAGAATAACGTTTTTTAAAAAATATGTTCATTTGTCATTTTTTCTTTAATTTGTATTTTTTTGTAAATAATCAATAAAAATTATTAACTTTTGGCAGATTTTGTTTAAATAACCTATTAATTAACCAATTCTTACCATAAATTAAAAAAATTAATATATTTAACAAAATTATTAGACTAAATCTAAGTGTCCGGTTTTTTTTGCTGTTGAGTGATTTTAATTGGAAGAAATTATTATGAATATATTGTGTATGTAAATATTAATTATGTGTAATTGATATGCGTAGATTGTTAGATATTATTAAATATATTACAATACGTCAATAATTATTAAATTTAAAATTAATGCTAGATCAATTAATATTTTTTATAAAAAACACATTTTCAAGCTAATTTAATTAATTACACTTCAGGTATTGGCCGGTGATTTTTAAGGTATTTCATTTCTAAGTAATTCCGGGTCATTTTTCATCGTTTCTTCATAGCAATGTGTAATTAAATAAAGTTAGTAAGTGTATTTATTTATTTATGTTTGGCATAGTACACACAGTTGTGTAGGTATACACTTATACAGCCTAAAATTCTAAGAGAGATTTTTTATAACATACTACTATGTACTTATGTACGCACATAAGAAGTTATACCTCATTGGCAAACTTCACATTGCTAACTTCTTTTTCTTTGACTAGGTAACTTCAGGGTGTCGGTTTTTTGTGACGGTGTGCGCGTGCATCGTAAAATTTACTCTAATTATTTTTCAATAACGCGCATATTATAACGCGTATATTTGTGAAAAATATACACAAAACACTTTCTGAACGCACCTATAAATATTTGACAACTTATTGACAACGTTTTTGACAAAAGACATTAATTTCCCTGCTAGGAACATTTTGTATTGAAACGAACCTACAACAAACAACGAACTAACGAACAGCAATATATATATATATATATATATATATATATATATATATATATATATGACATCCCGAAGTTCATAAAACTTGTTGTAGCTGGCTATGTATAATGATGTTCATCTGATAAATTGAATAGTATGTTATGTGTGGCTTTGTATTACAAAAAACACGAACAGAAAAACGAACACATTATTTCTAGTTGTTAAACCAAAGTCAGATACAAAGTAGCGAGCGTAAACATGCAAAAATATAAGAAGACAAATTGTTTCACTTTAAGACAAAATGTATTCTCAAGAATTCGGGGCACACATTGATACTCGTATAAAGTCGTAATCTTCATTCATCTTAAGGAAGTCGGTGTTTTGTCTTTGTCCTCTTCGGTTTGATAATAAGACAGAACATAACTTCATTGCTTCTTCGATACGCAACTTTTACTATAAATTTGGTACTACGCATAATAGAAATTTATATACTTATATTCTATTTTATACTTGAAATTTTATAACTAGTGAATAGGTTTTTGTTAACTTTACCTAACATGTTTAATTATACAAAATTTAATATCAAGTACCCACATAATCAACTATGTTTTGTCTATCTTGATAATTATCAGAACAAAATTAGTCAAAGTTAAATCAATTTTCAATCCAAAAGCGATACATGATGTTTGTACCAATCTTTAATGAATACTTACGAGTATTATAATATTGTGTTATTGATTATACCCCGTCCGGCGACTAATGATCTTTTTGACAGCCCACGCCTATAAATTACGTTGTTTTTTTTTCGGAATAACGTACTAAAATTCTACTGTAATGTCATACTTTATTGACGATTTGATTGATTGAGTGAAGTACCCTGTGCATAACAAACAACCACAGACTATGAAACAGTTCTTGAAATAATAAATCGATAATAAATCGATCATATGATAAAAATAATTTTACGTCATGTGATTATTGTTTCGACAAATTTAATACAAAAAAGGAAATAAAAATAGTGTCTATGACCCCAAGATTGATTACTTGCAAGAAATTAAGTCGAAATCTTGAAATTTAATTGCAAACCAAAAATATAGAGCAATAACTCTGTTAATTCATTTATTTATTATTTATATATTTCATTTATAATTAAAAAAACTAATTAACGCATAAATAAATAATATTTTTAAACTAAATGTATTTAATTAAATCGATTGAAAGTTCTTCTTAAATAAAATCGATTATTATTTCAAATCGAATAAATAACGTGTGAGGCAGTCACTAATGTCAAAATTTCTTGAAGTGTCAAAAAGATCATTAGTCGCCGGACGGGGTATAAATGATATTTGTATATTTTTTAAAGTTTTTTAAACAAAGCTATTTGCCGTAATTACCTTACACACGAAGAAAAACAGCTAGAAGTCACAAATGATATTTACATAACATTATTAAAATTATAGTCTTTTATAAAGGACTTTGTCTACACTTTTTCCTTATTTTGAATAATAATGGACGATAAATATTGCTCCCGGGTACGATTTCTTGATACTTTATAAATTTTCCTAAGGTATAAAAGAAAACGATGGGTAAGCCTTTAGACAATAGTATTTCGATTTATGGGGTTTTTTGAAAAAGTGGGGGGAGGGGGAGTGGTGGATTATCCTCTGGTGCCTCTCCCATCTCTAGAAATCTCATGATTGTAACGATATCACGGCAAAAAATTTTAAGGTAAAAATTATTTAAATAGTTACCGAATACCTAATTTTAATTGTGCGTATTTTAGCTCCGATGCTGCAAGAAGTGCATTCATACTCCGTTCCGTAGCTTTTAAAACACTTACACATTATAATAATACACGTATGTACGTAGAAACTATTTGTAACACTTTTATACATAATATTATTCGTATTTACGTTAAAACTATCTCTTGATTGACAAGAGTAATATACGATACGAAGAACAGATTAATATGAAGCAGTGCTGCCAACTAGTCTTGGCGAAAACGCGCTGTCAGAGCTGTAAAAAAGCGCTAGAAAGCGCTAAAAATTACTTTTTTTTTAAACGCTAGATTTCGCGCCAACTGCAAATTTATTTTATTGTGGAGATATTGTGCGTTTTCCAATATCAGCACTAAAGCGCATTATGCGGTATAATGCTCAATGCTCAACGTTGAAAGTTCCAAAGCTACAGCAACGCTTCACACTCTCAAAAGTAGGGCTTCCGTGTGCGTGCTTGCAATGGATACCAAATTACCAACTCAGTGGTGGCTGAGTGGTTTAGTATTGTGCGCCACTGAGTCGCATTATGCTCTGTAATTGGAAAACGCACATTGTGTCCAATGTTTTTAACTTTTTACCTTTTTAAATAAGATGCTGTTTTACGATGTCTTTTGATATCACTGAAGCCAAAAACTCCCGTTTACAAAAAGTACCTACATTAAGCTTTTTTGGATCACGGTCACGAGGCACAGGTTTTAATCAATGTTTAAAAGCGTTATGCCTGCTTCCACTCACTCTTTTAACGTTGTTTATAATTTGTTGAAATTAATTATAGTGAATAAATCAAGCACTGCAAATGTGTAAACCGTAGGTCAACTATAAAAGTATAAACAAAATTAGTAAAGTTTGCTACGTTAGTTTTTCAATTTTGGTAGAAATAATTTTATTTAACATTTAAATTTATTATGTTTTACGCTGTATTAAATACAGTTTCATTTAATTTGAAAAAGCACTAGATTTAGCGCTAGGCGCTAAAACGCGCTTCGAAACAAAAAAAGCGCTAGATCTGGCGCGAAAAGCGCTAAGTTGGCAGCACTGATATGAAGTTATGAACTGACATATCGATGTAGATGTTTTCGTTCTATCTATCAAACAGGCAAAAGTCTAAGACCATACAGCCTATTCAGTCGGGATTCTTTTCAATACATTTTTTTATATGAAGGCAAAACCTATCTAACTTCAAAATTAGACGGTTTATCCACATAATTACGAGTACGTTACGAAAAAAATTTAACCTACCACCATTGAAATTAGTATAACACGGCTCCGGCGCGAAAGGAGGACAGACCTCTCCCGCTGTGCGAAAGCGCATGAACGAATGCGTAGGGAGCGGACCTTATCCGCTCCGGGCTCTCAACAGAACACTCTAGGGGTAAGACAGATCAAGACCACGTGGATAGTGGGGTGCTCGGATTGGGTTCTGGGTATTTTTCGGATTTCTGTATATATATTCTAACACACAATTTTACTAATTTTATTAGAATATTATGTCGTTCTAATTTGTCCTACAATGCACAAGTATTAATTTAATTTAATATATAAAAACTATGAGTTAGATAGGATAGGGTTATTTATTTATTTTTTATAACGAAATTATGTAGATAATCTAATTTATCTAAGCTCAAAATTAAAAAGATTTACGATTAAATAGGTTTTGCCTTCATATAAAAAAATGTATTGAAAAGAATCCCGACTGAATAGGCTGTATGGTCTTAGACTTTTGCCTGTTTGATAGATAGAACGAATACATCTACATCGATATGTCAGTTCATATTAATCTGTTCTTCGTAATTCGTATCGTATATTACTCTTGTCAATCAAGAGATAGTTTTAACGTAAATACGAATAATATTTTGTATAAAAGTGTTACAAATAGTTTCTACGTACATACGTGTATTATTATAATGTGTAAGTGTTTTAAAAGCTACGGAACGGAGTATGAATGCACTTCTTGCAGCATCGGAGCTAAAATACGCACAATTAAAATTAGGTATTCGGTAACTATTTAAATAATTTTTACCTTAAATTTTTTTGCCGTGATATCGTTATAATCATGAGATTTCTAGGGATGGGAGAGGCACCAGAGGATAATCCACCACACACCCCTCCCCCCACTTTTTCAAAAAACCCCATAAATCGAAATACTATTGTCTAAAGACTGGCCAAACGATGCTTTGGTGAGACATTGGGGTCTAATATCATCCTAATTTTTGTGTCGGTAAACATTCATGACTGCTTTTATTTAAGGTGTGAAAATTTTACTTCTTGAATAACTTTGTTAAGAAACCGTCGATAAAATTTGTAAAAATTACTTTGCTGCAGGGATTTGAGGAGGTCAACTACTAAATATAATATATGAAACAAACTATGAACATGGTACAAAAATAAATAAATTAAATGTAATTGAATCAATATCTCGTCGCCTCCAATGGTAACAAGAGTACTGGTGCAGTTTATAACAAGATCATCGTTATTACAGGTCAACGGAGAAATGTCGCCTTTCTTATGCCTTTGCTTATATTCTTGGCGTGTGTTTTGTATAACTTGAGAATCTTCCGAAAAGTATATTAAATCAAAAACACAATTTTTTTTAATTCCAACAAGTATATCTGGTATAAATTAGTACATTTAAAAAGAAAGTAATAAATATTTTGGCTTTACCAAAGTCAGTATTTAAGTGTGTGCGTATTTTATCTCAGAATCGTAAAATGCTTGACAACGGGTTGAACAGAACAACCTTTTCGAACACGAGTTGAGTAGTAACTTCACTTCTTCTTCTTTACCGAAAGTAAACGGCAACTAGTCGACAGTCTATAAAAGTTTGAGCGTTCTTTGTACATTCACCTTTTAAAGAGAGCTCTGGACAAGTCGTGAACTGACTTGAGCAATACAGTTTTGTTTCCAACGACGTACGTGGCTTGAAAATTTCAGATCGACTCGGCTGTTGAAAGTTACTACGCTACCAATACTGAATAGAAAACTTTTAGCATATCGAGTAACAAATATAGAATAATATTATAATTACGAATGAAAAAAACCGACTTCAATTACATCGACAAGTAATACAACGTAAGTAGACGAAAGTAATTAACAAACGCACTAGTCGTCACTACGATTTCCAAAGGTTCCCCTGGATTTCTCTGGGATTCCATCATCAGATCCTGGTTTCCTTATCATGGCACCAAACAAGGGATATCTTCTTTCCAACAATAAAAAAAATATCAAAATCGGTTCATAATCGACGAAGTTATCCCCGAACATACCTACATATATAAAAAAATAATATACCTATATATACGGCTAATTGAGTAACCTCCTCCTTTTTTGAAGTCGGTTAAAATTATTTCAAAGCGTATTTTTGCGCTATTGAATTATTTATATGACTACGTATTACACATTGGTCATGGAAACTGGCTGTACTGGCTGGCTGGCTGATAGCGACAAAAATATGCTTAAGAAAACTATAAACCCTTATTAAATCTCTATTCAATATAGAAAATAAGCTACTAAGCTTTCTTTGTTCTATTCCTTTACTTTCATTTACATAAGTGGTTCGTAGTGTGAGTCAAACAAGCGTGAACAAAACGAGAGCAAAAGACAAATCGACAACCTCTTAATATGTCAACTGAGGTAGGGCAAAGCAGGAAAATTTCTGCTCAAAATATGGAGCAGCCCGACTGTTTTTTGTGTTCCTGTTGGTGAGTAAGGTGACCAGAGCTCTATATATAGGCTACGGTAGTCACTTACCATCAGGTGAGCCGTACGCTTGTTTGTCGACTTAGTAACATAAAAAATGGCACCCAACCACAACAATTAAATCTGTTTGATGTCTGAGCACACAAATAAAAAAATTAAAACAAGTGCGAGTTGGACTCACCCATGAAGAGTTCCGTAGCAACAAGTAACATAATATAAAATTTCTTGTAGTTTGTTATAACTTTGATCGATGTTTTAATAACAGTCTATACAAGTATGGGGAAAAGTGCGAGTCGAAAAGGTAAATTTCAGTTTACGAGTTATGACGTATTAAAAAAAAAACTACTTATTAGATCTTGTTCAAACCAATTTTCGGTGGAAGTTTATATGGTAATGTACATCATATATTTTTTTTAGTTTTATCATTCTCTTATTTTAGAAGTTACACGGGGGGGGCACATTTTACCACTTTGGAAGTGTCTCTCGCGCAAACTATTCAGTTTAAAAAAATGACATTAGAAACCTCAATATCATTTTTGAAGACCTATCCATAGATACCCCACACATAAGGGTTTGATGAAAATTTTTTTTTGAGTTTCTGTTCTAAGTATGGGGAGCCCCCAAAAATTTTTTTTTTCTATTTTTGTGTGAAAATCTTAATGCGGTTCACAGAATACATCTACTTACCAAGTTTCAAAAGTACAGTTCTTATAGTTTAGACGAACAGACAGACAGACATGACGAATCTATAAGGGTTCCGTTTTTTGCCATTTGGCTACGGAATCCTAATTATAGCATATTTGTGTTTTTAGTTATATGATTTAATCTCATTAACGTAATTACGAATAAATTAAAGTAAATCTGATATTTATTGATCGTGACGATCGCTTGCTCATCAAAACGTCTGCTAGTGTAGGCCAAACAATACAATCATTCACTTATATTATCTCATCTCAAACGTGTTAAATTATTAATCAGTTTTGTTTTTTATTTTTTCATGTCAAATTTTTCATTATATAGGTATAACATTTTTTTACCTATATTTAATTGACTTACCAATGCAACTATTGTACTTAAATAATTATGTTACCACAGATTTTTATTAATCGTGAGAGTAAGAGAAGTAACTGGAACGAAGATCTCTTTTAGAGATAAGTTCGCCCTTGCCAACCTCCATTGTAATAATATTTTTGTATGTGTCTTTTGAGTGCAATAAAGAATATAATTATATAACCGTATTTCTTTACTTCTGCAAAATGGATGCTCCCTTTTCATAACTTTACTAGAATTAAATTTATATACCTAAATACTTGCAAAGAAAATATAAAATCTTAAATAACATTTTCTTTAACAAAGGTTTCACCACTCGACACTTCGCAGCAATAAATCCTTTCGTAAATAACATTTACGTTCTAGAGGAATATTGTCACACCCGTAGTTTATATGGGTCCGTGGACCCTTGGACAAACTTAATAAAAATAAATAAGATCCTGCAAGATTGCCAGACATCTTTCCTCGACGATTTCCGTACGATAGAAGAGGCAAAGACACGTGAAATTAAGAATTAAGAATCTCGATCCATGTTAGACTACAGACGAATTGATTTAATTTTATCAGGAAGTTTTCTTATTCACTGAATGAAACTGAATTCACTTTCTTCTTCACATTAAAATCTATTCTCGTAATTAATTTAACATGTCATCGAAGATATGTATATATTTAGGCTAGGCCTAGTTAAGTAGGTTTTTTTTATTTTTTATTGCGGGCGACGAATGGGGGTGCGTAGGAGGCGCTACTTAATGCGCTTCCAGTAACGCCCCTGTGCCCGTGTCGGGCCGGGATGGGAACCCGGGCCTGTTAGATACGGCGTCGTCGGGACTGTTCAGAGGTGAGCCGGACAGTCCCCATGGAGGAGAAGTCTGGCCTTTTCGCCGAGGCCAGCCTGTCGCTGGAGGGATCCTGTTGCACCCGCAGATATACAATTTCAAGTTGGCCAACTAAATTGGAGAGTATACTAATAGGTATGGTGACATATGCTAGCCCGCACATCTTCTCCAACTAAATTGTACAACTAAATAATTGGATACCGATCGCATCAGAATCGAAATTCCCTTCCAATTACGCACAATTTCAAAGTTGTACAACTAAATTGTAAAAGTACTGTAACGATACTACCCTATGGCATGGTAACCATTTACCACGTTTATGATCATCCTGGTCACGGCACCAAATTGTAATGTTACTATGCTATTGGATATACTTAGATATCCTTATCATCACGGCAGCAATTGTAACTATACTATACTATGGGGTGTGATGAGAAAGACCCCAACATATATAAATTTATAACATGCTGGTCACGAAGATCCATAATGTGACACTATCATGGTAGTGGCGTTACAAGCTAATATTAAGCTTAAGAGGATATCAAATATCTTTGGCCTTATGAATGCGATCGTCTAGAATAAGGAAGGACTCTACGTTGTGTTTGATTTTTGTTTCAGAGTAACTTCAGTTCTTTTTGTGGTATGCCGAAGGAAAGACATAGTATATGTTATTAGAAGCCTTGATTTCTATATAAACTCTACAACTAACCAACATCCTACCTAGCCACTAATTTAAAATAACATTTCTGCATAATGACATTAAATTACTGAAATTAATTTAATTGAAAAGATATTTACACTTACCAGTGATATAAATACTATAGATATCTAACTTCTGGAATACTATTTAAAAGGAGAGGAAAATATTAAGCTTTACATCACCTCATAAGTAAATTAATTAAGAATTAATAAAATTTAGTAAATTAGAACCGTTAAGAATAAATAGGAATAAACTAATTTATTTAGAAATAACTATCACCTACTGTTTAACTAAAAGATCTGACGTCTCCTTAAGAATGTGTAAATTATAGTTGCTAATATTTTTAGTGAATCTAGATAGCTAAAATAGAAATAAAGTTAAATAATTATATATAGGATATCCTATAATAACATTTATTTATTTATTTATTTATTTATTTATTAGGTTAGCCAACAGTTGTTTACATCGATACATAAATGTAAAGAAATAATATATATATCACACATAAATGCAACAACCACTTATAAGCTAACACCGCATGCACGAATCATAGTTGCACTTAGTAAAAACAGTAAATATAATTAAAATTTTATCAAAAAGGACATTATATAAATCAAATAAAAGAATCCATATAAATGTTTTACATTAAAAAACATTAAATGAATTCAAAAACTCGTTGTAAACTTATACTTACACAATTTATGATTGCATCAGATACTTAATACAATAAATAAGTAATAACAATTAATATCAAATAAAGTTTTAGACTCACATTAGATCACATTATAATTTCATCATTACAATATAACAGTTTCACACAGTAAATCAAGAACAGCAACACACTACAACAAGACACAACTCTTCACGTTTCACAAATTACCGAAATATAATAAATAATTTTAAATAACCAAGTCACATAATAAATTAAAACTTAACAAGATCATCAAATCGCATTCCATTATCAAATTAACTGACATTATATAAAAATGATCCTATTGGTGGGTAGATTTAAGCAGCAGTGACCGACGAAGTGCAAAAAAAAAAAACATGCATTACGAACGACTGGATATGGCATGGCACTTAAGAATAACACAAGTCACATAAATATAACTTTTCTTTCTCTTTCCATTTCTTTTCATCTTTATACCTCTTCTGCTTTTGTTCTTTACAATTTCAAATTTCATTTGTTTATCCATTCCACGTTACAATAATGAAGATCATAACTCAAGTTAAAAAAAGAGAAAAAAAAAATGAATAAAAGTTTAAAAATAGTTACATGATTGACAACGTATGTAATTTATTTATTCTTCCTAAATTCATTATTTAATATATCAAATAACGTATGTTTAGAATTAAATCACTTTTGTAAAAAAAATTAAAATTTATATTTATAGTTTATCTCTGCATGCATAACAATTTCGTACAACTATACCTAAAACAATATTTAAAATTAAGATTAAAAACAGTAAAAAAGAAAATATTTATATAATTATGTATATCTATAAATTGTATTTTAAATACTGCAAGACAGCTTTATAGAATATTCCATAGGAGTCAAAGTTGATATCAACCATATCACTGCAAGAGTTTAAAATTTTGCAAAGCCGGCAGACTGGCGAATTTGAACCCAATACCGTTTTTCGCAAAGGAGGGCAGAGAGGAGTTATGGTACTGCGAGGGATCCTAGATGGGACGCGAAATCGTAAGAGACTTAGCAAACATGCACTATCTATCATTCCTCTTACTAATTTATACAGAAATAACAAATCAATCAAATCTCTACGCAGTGCCAAAGAGGCAATATTAAAATATTTCAGCCGAGATTCGTATGATCGCAACTGACTGGCCTTTCGCACAGAATAAGCAAGGTGCCAGAGAAAACGTTTCTGAACACGTTCAAGTTTCAAGCAGTGCGTTGCATAATGTGGTCTCCAAACCACACTGCAATATTCCAAAATACTTCTAACTAAACTATTATAAACTAGGATTTTGGTTGAAGTATGACGGAAACCCTTTACATTTCTAATAACAAATCCCAAAGTTTTGGTTGCTTTACTTACTATACCATCAATATGTGGAATGAACGTAACTTTTTTGTCAAAAACAATACCCAAGTCGCGAACCGTTTCTACCTCTTTTAACAATTCTTCACCAATGTAATAATTTGAATTAATAGTACTGAATTTCCGCGAAAACTTGATATGAATGCATTTTTTTGTATTTAAATGCATTCTGTTACACTTACACCACTCCAAAAAACGTTCTAGATCTGATTGAAGTAGTTTCGCGTCATGTTCACACTTAATGACCCGTGCAAATTTTAAGTCATCGGCATACATAAAAACACGCGAATACAGGAAACTACTAACGACGTCATTTATAAACAAGTTGAATAAAACAGGACCTAAGTGCGAACCCTGAGGAACTCCGGAGGATATTGAACATTCTTTAGATTGGAATCCATTTATAACTACCGAAAAAGAGCGGCCAGATAAATAAGAAGTGAACCAAGAGAGTAATGCGCCTTCAATACCGTAAGCAGACATTTTATATATTAATAATGCGTGTGGGACCTTATCAAAGGCCTTAGTGAAATCAGTGTATATCACGTCATACTGATCACCGGAGTCAATTGATTGCACCAATAATTCAGTGAAGCCCAATAGATTGGTCGTGGTCGATCTCAGTCGTACAAACCCGTGTTGATCCTCGCTAAGATATAGTTTAAGGTGGTCTTGTATAAAAGGACATATCATTGACTCAAAGATTTTCGCGAAAGTACAAAGTATCGAGATAGGGCGATAATTGGAAATTAGATCATCATTACCTGCTTTGTGTATTGGGACAACTCTAGCGGTTTTCCAAGCGGTAGGAAATATACCCGACGACAGAGACCTATTAAATATAAGAGTCAAAGGAAATGCAAGAGTTGATGCACATGACTTAATAAAAATTGGTGGAATTCCATCAGGGCCCGCGCCCTTCCTACAATCTATGCCCTCCAGTTTTTTTTGCACGATTTCTTGAGCTATGTTCGGTATATTTAAATTTTGACTGTTGTTGCGAAGTGAGTTCAAGAAATCATTTGAGCATGTAACGTCCTCTTCCAATTTCGGGGAATAGATAGAAGAGAAGTAATCCGCGAATAGGTTGGATATTTCAACGCTATCCGAATATACCGTTAATCCGTCGGTCATATTTTTAGGGTAAGCACTAGTACCACCACGTTTGTTCTTTATATGCGTCCATAACAATTTTGGATTTTCTTTGATTCTTTTCTCTATATTTTCTAAGTAAGTATTATACAATGAGGTGGCCAGTTTCTGACAACGCTTGCTAACTAATTTTAACTGAAGCTGATCCATGGGGTTACTGTAATTTTTGTAACGACGTCTTAACGTATTTTTTTCTTTCAAACATCTTATTATTTCCTTATTAAACCATTGAGGATACCTATTAGACCTAGGTATATGTAATGGGATACATTCCCGAATAATTCCACGCAAAACATCGTAAAACACGTTAACCATTTTATTAACATCAAGACCTACAAAAAGCGACTCCCAATTCTGCTCCTCCAAGCGTTCAACTATTTTATTGTAGTCCGCCTTGTAAAAATTTGGTCTTACATTTGAGGTATCATACGGAAGCTTGAACTCTTTCTTAATAGACAGATCTATATCTAGGGGTGGATGTAACCTGTCAACCGCACTTAAAGAACTACCGGCCTCACATGTATTAGCCAACAAAGACTCCGAGATTAATACCAGATCCAGTATGCGCCCAGAGAGATTTTTCACCATATTTTGTTGAGTGAGTTTATTCATGTCGACAAAATTCAGAAAGCTTTGGCATGTATAAGGCAGGGTATTGTGATGGCCTCCGTCCCAGTCAATAGCTCCCAAATTAAAATCACCTATCAAAACAATATCCCTAATATTACTGTTCTCAAAAACGTAATTACAACCATCAATAAAATGTTCAAGACCTGAAAGGTGTACTGGTGGGGGAAGGTAAGTTGCACATAAAACTATTTGACGAGCGGTCTCAGAACTCCCAATATTAAAAATAATCCACAAGCACTCATTGTTACTTTCCGATTGAGTAACACGCCTTGAGATTATTTTTCTTGTGATAGCAACCAATACACCTCCTCCATCCTTTTTGTTAACAAAACCGGAATTCATTCTGTCTCTCCTATAAACAACATATCTGTCATCAAACAATTCATTACTCATAATTTTTTCATTTAACCAAGTCTCAGTGAGAACTATAATATCGTAGTTACTACAGCATAGATTTTTATAAAATACATTAGTTTTTGTTCTTAAGCCTCTACTATTCTGATAATATATTTTTAGACGGTTGAATGTGAATATTAAAGTTCTATAAGCATGCAAATAAGAATTAAAAAAAAAAAAAGTACTATAATCAAGTTAACTTATTTAAAGTGTCCATGTTCTTAATTAATATATAAGCAGAATTCTCACACTTTCTTGCAAAAATTCTTCCATTTCTAATCCATACATACTTATAGCCCACTTCTTTAGCTTTTACTCTCGTAGCAGCATGAAGAGCCTTATTCGAAGGTGATAAATGTTCGACAACATACACAGGCAATTTAGGTCCTGTAATACCTAAGTGGACAGTACATAGTCGTTCTTCAGGATTAGATTTATTATACTTTATAACAGATGCAAGTAATTCATCCCGGATTCTTTGCGATGCCAGTTGTATAATTATTGATCGTGGCCGAGGACTCGAGGTGGCAATCTTGGCAGTCCGCGTGCAATACAAAACGTCTGTTTTCTTTATTTCGCTGTTTACTGTCTTGGCTAGTTGAGTTACAATAGTGTATAAATTTTCATGCTTCTTTTCTGGCACGCACTGAATCTCTAAGTTTGAAGACCGCGACTGTTGCTCCAAGTAGTCGATGCGTGTGGTAATATTTCCAACAGTTTGCTTCAGCTTCTCATTTTCCATCTCCAAATCTTTTACTTTCCGAGTTGCAGCCTCTTGTTCAGTTTTAATTTCCTCAAACTTTTGGTTTATAAAAGACATTGATTCATTCATATCTTTCATCTCTTGTTTAATTGGTGCAAGTTCTTCACTAATGGCAATCTTCAGACTATCATTGAACTGCTTTAGCATATTGCCAAACTCAATGTGTAACATTTCTTGAATAATTGTTTTCAGATTGTTCTCGTTAATTGTAGCGCCTGGTGGCAATGGAGAATTTATAACTTGCCTTTTAGATCCTCTACTCATAGAGACATTCCGTAAGGGTGTATTGTCGGTTCTAATAGTCTTCGGAGTGTTAATCTTGCAATTAGGACACTTCCAGTCGGAGGTAATATCTGTGCTAGTTACCGACAAGCAAGAAAAATGGAATGACATTCTGCACTTAGAACAAATAATAAAATTATCATCTGGGGCACATTCCACCCGGCAACAACCCCAAGCATTAGACTCAGACATGTCTTCCTCAAACTAATCAGCAAGTCAACCACCAAAAATGATAATGTTCGGCGATAACTACCTGTACGTGTTATGAGTAACTGCCGGTACTTTGGTTTCTTGTTAAGTAAATAAACAATAATTCCACACAGTATGAACAAAAATTATATTATTGTTCAGTAATAATTGAGCTTACTTCCTTTATATTTCACTTGATTAACACTTTTTATGAATAAAAATAAAAAATATATTACAGAGATACGTTTTAAGTGCACGCTTAGTTAACGCGGGTAGATGTGTGTGTAACATTGATTAATTGAATAGTGTCTAAGTTTCTTTTACATGTATTTTTAGATCAAACCTGATATAATAGATAGCTTCTGATATCTCTAAACAAATGAAATAAATATCAATAAATAAGTAAATGAAATAATGATTAAATACATATTATATAGCTATTAATTATCTTGAAATAATTTATTCAGTTAATAAATTATCTCAGACAATTGTGAAAGATAAATTGTAGTGTTTGTCTGTATGTGTTAATCTGTTAGGATAGGGTTTATAGGTATTAGGGAATTAAAAGTGTAACGTAACACATAAACACAATTCGGCTCTTTTAGTGAACGGATATGGTTCTAAATTATTTCTACTTTAGCTACATAAATTTTGGGTTATACTTGAGATAACAAACGCATAAATTGAAATGTGAGTTGACACGTAAACATAAAACAGTCAATTTAATGAACAAAAATTGTTCTAATTCATTAGGGTCTCAAACTTTAAGTTGTACTTGAGAAAGAAATTTATTTGCTGGGAACTGAACGGCTTAGCTAGTGTGTTAAAATATTAGGTGATAAATTTTATATTCGAGACAAGCTTAAATTTGTTGTGTTGACAGATTCGGTGAAACGTTCTAAGGGCCAGTTCCACTGATTGAAATAATCGCGATTAGTTCGACGTAAACTCGGGTTACGCGTTTAACGGAGTTAGAGCTGGAAATTGCATTTCACCAACATAAACTAAACGCAGTTAGAGAATAACTGAGTTTAAATTCTAAACGACCGATTTTTGGCGTTTAGCTGTGTAAACACGGTTTGTCTAGAGCTTCTAACGGTCTAACCTATTAAAAACAAGTCTTGTCAAGTTGTCATATGATATATTCTGATACTCGAGTTTATAGTAGTGTATCCCTATATATATAAATGAATAGCTGATTATGTTGCTAAGCGGGTCTTGAGAGCGGCTGAACCGATTGCGCTAATTCTTTTTTGTGTTCCTTGAAGTATGAGGATGGTTGTTACGGAGAGAAATTTTAAAAAATTGCCTGAAAAAGTCTTAAAACAACACTTTGCTATATTCCCATACAAAAGATTCGTAATAATAATTAAAAAATCGATTAGAGCTTTAATACCATACCATAAAGTTTAAGTAAATTTATCCCAAACCTCATATTATAATATATCATGACATCTACGCTTAAATTTGGGGCGATGTTCACGTTTTATGTCACCAACCTTCGTTTTCGTAAAACACGATTAAATTGTAGCGGGTGAAATCCGTTTAACGAGAACCAAGATTAGAATCGAATTATAAATTCGATTAAGCAAAACGTAGTTTTATTAAACTTAGTTTTATGCAAACGGTGGAACCGGCCCTAAGCGCTCGGGTCGGCGTGTGAGTGGTTTTTTTTTTACTGTAGTTACAGGACGCCAGAGTTGCCATCACAAAGTTTTAAGTTACCTTGTTTCGGAATAAAAACTACAAAATTGCCGTGTATTTACTTTACATTAACACGTAAGGTTAAAAATGACAATAAATAATTGTGTTTGCTAGCAGCAAACGAGAAGGCTGACTTCGAGTGTGTCGACAGGTAGTGCAGCGTGGGTGGACGGGAAAGAGTTGACAAGCGCACTGGTCGTCACTGCGATTTTCGAGGGTTCCCTTCGGTTTGTCTGGGATTCCATTATCATATCCTGGTCACGGCACCAAATTGTAATGATCTACCCTATGGCATGATGACTATTCACCATATTTATGATAATCCTGGTCACGTGGACCAATTTGTAACACTATCATGGTAGTGGTGTTACAAGCTAATATTAAGCTTAAGAGGACATTAAATGTCTTTGGCCTTATGAATGCGATCGTCTAGTATAAGGAAGGACTCTACGTTGTGTTTGATTTTTGTTTCAGAGTAACTTCAGTTCCTTTTGTGGTATGCCGAAGGAAAGGCATAGTATATGTTATTAGAAGCCTTGATTTCTATATAAACTCTAACTAACATCCTACCTAGCCATTAATTTAAAATAACATCTCTGCATAATGACATTAAATTACTGAAATTAATTTATCCTAAAATTTAATTGAAAAGATATTTACACTTACCAGTGATATAAATACTATAGATAACTAACTTCTGGAATACTATTAAAAGGAAAGAAAGATATTAAACTTTATAACACCTTATAAGTACATTAATTATGAATTAATAAAATTTAGTAAATTAGAACCGTTAAGAATAAATAGGAATAAACTTATTTATTTAGAAATAACTATCATCTATACTGTTTAAAAGATCTGATGTCTCCTTAAGAATGTGTAAATTATAATTGCTATATTTTAGTGAATCTAGGTAGCTAAAATAGAAATAAAGTTAAATAATTATATTCATTCTATAATGGCATTGATTAATTGAATAGTGTCTAAGTTTCTTTTACATGTATTTTTAGATCAAACCTGATATAACAGATAGCTTCTGAGATCTCTAAACAAATGAAATAAATATCAATAGATAAGTAAATGAAATAATGATTAAATACATATTATATAGCTATTAATTATCTTGAAATAATTTATTCAGTTAATAAATTATCTCAGATAATCATGAAAGATAAATTGTAGTGTTTGTTTGTATGTGTTATTCTGTTAGGATAGGGTTTATAGGTATTAGGGAATTAAAAGGCCGGGTTCAGCTGAACCCGGGGGTCGCAACCACCTTCCCCTCCGACCCTAACCGATCCACACCGTGCTGAAGGCTCTAAATTAAATTAGGCACAACGTTGGTGCTATCAAATCAAAAGAAGGGTAGTAGGTAGGAAATGAGAGTACCCAATTTTCTACAGTAAGTTAGATGGAAATATATCCTGTCTAACAAATGCTTGTTTCATACCGCTGCAGCACAATCATGCAATGACTGTATTTGAGTAATCCCTTGGAATGCCATATAGACATAACCAGTGAATTACTAGAGTTGATGTAATTACCAAGCTGTAATCAGACATGGTATTAAGATGTGTTCCTCGTGAACAAAAGGAGATCGTGTCTACATTCTCTTTTCATTGTGAAAATGAGATACTCTCAGAGATTCTGATTGAGTAAATGAATATGTTATATTTTAATTGTTTTATTTATCTCTCGACACTTCCATGTCCTGAATAAATCCAATCAGTTCCTGAGAGAGCCTGATATATTCAAATGTTTAACAACTTAATTACTGGTTCAATGTTTCAATTGAACAACCTATTCTGGTTAATGAATGCTGTTTCATGTGAGTGCTGTGAGTCATGCAAGGACAAACCTACACAATACACCTACTCTACATGTTGGTCTTATACCTTTAATTATTCTTAATTTCCTTATAGGACACTCGAAAGGTTGCGTTGTCGCCAGTCGCCAGTCGCTGTTTGACCCATCTCATAATGGTGGCTAGGCTTGACAATATAGCTGACTATAGACTCGTAACTCAGTAGGTCTTTCCTATGGGAACTTACACTACACAATCCTATTGTGACAAAAGTAGTAGGTTTCGTGATCGAATTTCAAAGTAGTTGTGTGACCGAAGTTCCCGTATGGGCTAGTAAGCACACAATGAAAAGATCAGTAGACACGATCTCCTTTTGTTCACGAGGAACACATCTTAATACCATGTCTGATTACAGCTTGGTAATTACATCAACTCTAGTAATTCACTGGTTATGTCTATATGGCATTCCAAGGGATTACTCAAATACAGTCATTGCATGATTGTGCTGCAGCGGTATGAAACAAGCATTTGTTAGACAGGATATATTTTCATCTAACTTACTGTAGAAAATTGGGTACTCTCATTTCCTACCTACTACCCTTCTTTTGATTTGATAGCACCAACGTTGTGCCTAATTTAATTTAGAGCCTTCAGCACGGTGTGGATCGGTTAGGGTCGGAGGGGAAGGTGGTTGCGACCCCCGGGTTCAGCTGAACCCGGCCTTTTAATTCCCTAATACCTATAAACCCTATCCTAACAGAATAACACATACAAACAAACACTACAATTTATCTTTCACGATTATCTGAGATAATTTATTAACTGAATAAATTATTTCAAGATAATTAATAGCTATATAATATGTATTTAATCATTATTTCATTTACTTATCTATTGATATTTATTTCATTTGTTTAGAGATCTCAGAAGCTATCTGTTATATCAGGTTTGATCTAAAAATACATGTAAAAGAAACTTAGACACTATTCAATTAATCAATGCCATTATAGAATGAATATAATTATTTAACTTTATTTCTATTTTAGCTACCTAGATTCACTAAAATATAGCAATTATAATTTACACATTCTTAAGGAGACATCAGATCTTTTAAACAGTATAGATGATAGTTATTTCTAAATAAATAAGTTTATTCCTATTTATTCTTAACGGTTCTAATTTACTAAATTTTATTAATTCATAATTAATGTACTTATAAGGTGTTATAAAGTTTAATATCTTTCTTTCCTTTTAATAGTATTCCAGAAGTTAGTTATCTATAGTATTTATATCACTGGTAAGTGTAAATATCTTTTCAATTAAATTTTAGGATAAATTAATTTCAGTAATTTAATGTCATTATGCAGAGATGTTATTTTAAATTAATGGCTAGGTAGGATGTTAGTTAGAGTTTATATAGAAATCAAGGCTTCTAATAACATATACTATGCCTTTCCTTCGGCATACCACAAAAGGAACTGAAGTTACTCTGAAACAAAAATCAAACACAACGTAGAGTCCTTCCTTATACTAGACGATCGCATTCATAAGGCCAAAGACATTTAATGTCCTCTTAAGCCTAATATTAGCTTGTAACACCACTACCATGATAGTGTTACAAATTGGTCCACGTGACCAGGATTATCATAAATATGGTGAATAGTCATCATGCCATAGGGTAGATCATTACAGAAGGCCGGGTTCAATTGAACCCGGGGGGTCGCAACCACCAAATCCCCTCCGACCCCATCCGATCCACACCGTGCTGAAGGCTCTAAATTAAATTAGGCACAACGTTGGTGCTATCAAATCAAAAGAAGGGTAGTAGGTAGGAAATGAGAGGACCCAATTCTCTACAGTAAGTTAGATGGAAATATATCCTATCTAACAAATGCTTGTTTCATACCGTTGCAGTACAATCATGCAATGACTGTATTTGAGTAATCCCTTGGGACGTCATATAGACATAACCAGTGAATTACTAGAGTTGATGTAATTACCAAGCTGTAAACAGGCATGGTACTAAGATGTGTTCCTCGTGAACAAAAGGAGATCGTGTCTACTGATCTTTCATTGTGTGCTTACTAGCCCATACGGGAACTTCGGTCACACAACTACTTTGAAATTCGATCACGAAACCTACTACTTTTGTCACAATAGGTTTGTATAGGGTAAGTTCCCATAGGAAAACCTACTGAGTTACGAGTCTATAGTCCGCTTTAGTGTCAAGCCTCGCCACCATTGTGAGATGGTTCAAACAGCGACTAGCGACTTGCGACAACGCAACCTTTCGAGTGTCCCATAAGGAAATTAAGAATAAATATAGGTATAAGACCAACATGTAAAGTGGGTGTATTGTGCAGGTTTGCCCTTGCATGACTCACAGCACTCACATGAAACAGCATTCATTAAACAGAATAGGTTGTTCAATTGAAACACTGAACCAGTAATTAAGTTGTTAAACATTTGAATATATCAGGCTCTCTCAGGAACTGAATGGATTTATCAAGGACATGGCAGTGTCGAGAGATAAATAAAACAACTAAAATATAACATATTTCATTTACTCAATCAGAATCTCTGAGAGTATCTCATTTTCACAATGAAAAGAGAATGTATATTTAATAGGTTTTATAATCCATCAATGTTTGTATGTTTGCACAACACAAGAGGGCTTGATTAAGGCTTGGCTTAAATCTCAGTAAATCCGCCTTTAGGACTTAACAGAGATCGTCCACAAAAATTAGCAATAAATTAATTGGAAAAGTGAATATGTTTCTCTATTAGTCTAAAATAGAACTTCCTACCACTGTCCAAATATAAATTACTAACCTTTGTTGCAGTTCAAACAACTACCATACACTAAGTGTCTGGTGAAGTTTGTCCATGTCTCTCATCAAAAGATAAGGAAACGTACGTATAGTATTTACCAAGAACATAGTTCAGTTAGGCAAATACAAACGCAGAGGTTGGTAGGAAGTACACGCAACTTTCTCTACTAGATAGGCCAAGGTTAGGATCTACCTAGCATCGATGACGCGATGAACTGTGGCTTAGACGGGCCAAGCCTTATAGGGGACACCTATAATAAAACACTGGCGAATACAAACATTTATGGATTCACCTGAACATGGTTTATATAGTTCAATGAAAGTCATCGTAAGAATGAGACACTCCAATCTACCAGATACCTCGTCTTGACACTCATTTAAGAACATAAATTCTTAGATCAATGTTCAAAACTACAAAAGTTTGTGTAATGTCAAGGTTCAATGTATAATTACCTAATCTTAGAATGTATTCAAGAGCTAAAAATATCCTTGAACTCATTCAAGACTACAACCACTTTATTACCTCGTTCCAACATATATTTAAAAACTACAAGTTCTTAAATTAATGTTTGAACTACAAAAGTTTGTGTAATGTCAAAATGAAGCCAAATATACATATATATATATATATATACATATACATACATACATATACATTCAATAGAAGCATATTTATATGTAGAGAATACTCAACAAGATACGACAAATAATCATTAGTTTGTTTATAGGTCATATTTTCCTAAAATCATTCACTACACTATCTACTTCCTAAGTAATGACTTCATTAAACAACACAGTAAAATTTCATTTCATTATTCAAATACACCCTAACGAAATTCTATTTAACCCTTACTATAGCCATATCTAATATGATAGTTTAACCAAAGATTTATTCAATTTATATATGTAATTTAAAGTCAAACGAATGTAATTTCGTTTCATTCTATCAACATCATAGTGTGATCTCTTATTTAAGCTAGATTTCATTTTATCAGGTAAACTCAATATAACCATGGTCATACGGCTTATTTCATAATAATTTCATTCAATAATCAATCAATAATTAATAGTATCAATGTAAACCTAGATAATAATTTCATTCAAAAATCAATCAATAATTAATAGTATCAATGTAAACCTTTTCATAATAATTTCATTCAGTAATCAATCAATAATTAATAGTATCGATGTAAACCTAGATAATAATTCATTAGATATCTTTTATTAAAAATCTCCGTAAAAGTTATAAGAAATCTGCAAAAGAAACACAACATGAATCATTTTAATTCTACATCAATTGGTGACTCGCATGTTTATATCCTAGCATCTCTAAATTGTGAAATTGTTTTACATGCATATATAAAGAAAAAAATAATGCATTCGAACCAATCAGGAGCTCTTCATCACAGGTCTTTCACTGAATTTATTTAGCGGATTACAATTAAGATTTTTATAATAAAGAATTGCACTTAATAATAATCAGTAAAAAATAAATTAAAACTAATTCGCGATCTACACTGAAGCGACAAGGAGGCCTACGTGCTCTCTTCCTCAATACTATACTTCGAATTCCCGAGTCCAAAACCGAATGCCCCTCCCCCGACGCCCCAACTGTATATATCAAGTCTCGCGTCTGCTACCCCCTCTACGCCTACCAACGTGCGTCCCAAGATTCCCGGAAAAAAAACCCACGCCCTGCAGTGTTACCATCTACACGGCCATTGCCATGTCACACGGAAATTTGGATACATTCGGTGATAACCGCGGTACACAGCAGTACGTTCATTGCCGTGTTCAAAAATACGGCACTCCAATGCGCAATTGCTTTTTCCTAATAATTTAATCGATAGTTTATAAGTCATTATAGTGCAACACAAAACAAGAACAAGAAATAAAATTATTACAAAAAAACAAGGAATAAAATTATTACTTCCTCAATAAATTGAGCTTTACTGGCTGTAAGCACTTTTACCCGATCCGAAGGAAATTGCGTAAATCAATTAAACGAAACCACAATAAAAGATAAACAATATAAAGGAAAAAACACAAATATACATTGAATAAAGCCGAAGAAAAAAAATGTTAGTTACGATAAATTTGTATGACGGTTGCGAAGAATAATGTATTATTCAACCGATTTCGAAAGGGAAATTATTTAACCGATTATTGTCATTTTTAACCTTACGTGCCAATGTAAAGCAAATACACGTCAACTTTGCAGTTTTTATTCCAAAACACGGTAACTTAAAACTTTGTGATGGCAACCCTGGCGCCATGTGACTCCAACAAAAAAAACTGTATCCCACGGCTACCCAACGCTTAGGGCCGATTCCACCGTTTAATAAAACTATGTCTTGCTTAATCGAATTTATAGTTCGATTCTAATCTTGGTTTTCGTTTAATTATTATTACGAATCACCCGTATGGGAATATAGCAAAGTGTTGTTTTAAGACTTTTTCAGGCAATTCTTTTAAAAATTTCTCTCCGCAACAACCATCCTCATACTTCAAGGAACATAAAAAAGAATTAGCGCAATCGGTCCAGCCGCTCTCAAGATTTGCGCTTAGCAACATATTCAGCTATTCATTTATATATATAGGGATACACTACTATAAACTCGAGTATCAGAATATATCATATGACAACTTGACAAGATTTGTTTTTAATAGGTTAGACCGTTAGAAGCTCTAGACAAAACGTGTTTACACAGCTAAACGCCAAAAATCGGTCGTTTAGAATTTAAACTCAGTTATTCTCTAACTGCGTTTAGTTTATGTTGGTGAAATGCAATTTCCAGCTCTAAACTCCGTTAAACGCGTAAACCGAGTTTACGTCGAACTAATCGCGATTATTTCAATCAGTGGAACTGGCCCTTAGAACGTTTCACCTTATCATCGTTTTAACGAATCTGTCAACACAACAAATTTAAGCTTGTCTCGAATATAAAATTTATCACCAAATATTTTATCACGATAGCTAAGCCGTTCAGTTCCCAGCAAATAAATTTCTTTCTCAAGTACAACTTAGAGTTTGAGACCCTAATGAATTAGAACAATTTTTGTTCATTAAATTGACTGTTTTATGTTTACGTGTCAACTCACATTTCAATTTATGCGTTTGTTATCTCAAGTATAACCCAAAATTTATGGCACCAATAACTTAGAACTGAATTGTGTTTATGTGTTACGTTACAGTACCCAATTTAGTTGTTCGATAGTTGGCCAATTCACAATTGTATGTCTGCGGGGTCTCTAAGAGTTATACTAATTAGTAAAATATATTTACTTGAATATTTTTAACTACCTACAACAAGTAACACAAATATTACTTGTCGATATAAATTGAAGTAGGTTTTTTATGGTTTACGAGAAAACACAATTGTATTCGTAAAAGCTTAATTAATAAAAATGTATATTTCAAGTATTTGTACGTTAGTTACGAGTATAGTACACGACACCATAAGCATATTCGATATTTAAAAAAATCAGGAATGAAACAGAATGAACCAGGTCGTGTGGGAACTTGACTTGAAAACATAATTGTTTTAAGGAATTCAAAATTAGTTTTGATAGCATGATTATACTTATGACATGAAGAGTGGTTACAACTAAATCTTAGGATGTATAACCGAACCGTAAATTTTGTCAATATACGGGTTATGACCGTGAGATTTAAGTCTAGCTATAACTTCTATACACCAGTTAGCGGTTTAGTTCCTTCAAGCAAGAACAAAAGTTAGCTTCCTTCAGAGTAAGAACAAAGGAATTTTCAAAGATTATTAATACAGAGCACTTGCTTAACATTTTGAGATTATATCAAGCTTAACCAAGTCAGTATTGCCTTTTCATGTCGCATAAAGTATGATGTTATCGCACTTGTTCCGCCATATCCTCGGAGTAAATTTTTCTGTAGAATACTTATCGATGTCTTTTGTACATTTGAAGATAACATTATTATTAATCATATATTTAACAAACATTTAGAGTATTGTTTTAGTATATCTGCTTTTATGTTATGTTAATGAGAAAATTTTACATTTACAAATTGTAACGATTAAGAACAAAAACAATAAAATCTGAGTGACTGTAATTTTGCTTTGATAGCGTGTGTTGTTAAATTGAACAGAATCATAAATACCACTTCTATAGTTTACTAATTTGAGGTTACAACTGTATTAAAAGGGCGGACTCAGGTGGGAATTTAAAGTTCAATGAAACAGGTGGAGGGCGGGACTCAGAGCCGTATATTAGAGAAACCATTCTGATAAACTACTACAACGTTGTGATTCAAAAGGAATATTTCTCGGCCTTTGAAGAGATAAGATTGACTTAAATATAGTGTTATAAATAAACAGTTTACTTTGTTATTTCAATTAATTAAAGCTTAGCTTATTTACAGTTATATTTACTAAACACGGCTTCAACCTCTGCAAATACGCTAACAATATTTTTAAACTGACATCTATATCTATACTAATATTATAAAGAGGTAAAGTTTCTAACTTTGTTTGTTTGTAGGGGGTAATCTTCGCAAATACTAATAATCAGATGATCATGAAAATTCTTTCACTAACAGAAAGCCACTATTCAGGAGTAACATAGGCTTTAATATGTTATTGAACGAGCGAGATGAAAACTTTACTATATAATTAACGCCCAACGAAGTGGGCACGGGTCGGCTAGTACCTAAGTAATAAAAAGATTAATCAAAGAAATCTGTATGTGTTATGTTTAAATGCGTACCTAGCATGTATATTGGTCCCTACCTAATTTTGATATACAAATGCAACTAAAGATTCCAAGTTCTAACCTTGATTGTAGCCATTGGAATATTTCTTAGTCTTAAAACTTATTGTACACTTTAATTTTTAACACAAAGAAATGCTCTAGTGCCTACAATCAAGGTTAAAACTTAAATACAAGCAAGTACCAATTTTAAAATTGCTTAAATTTTGAATATAATTTGTTTCACTTAAAGTTTTTATCAATATCTGATGCAACATAAGAAGACTAAAAAATTAAGCAGTGTAATAAAGATAATCTACAATCTATGGGAATTTAGTAACTTAACACTAGAAATGTAGACAGGAATCAAAAGACACATTTTGAAGTTTCATTACCAATTGCTCTGGTGCTTTATGAAATATTAGTTTGATATTTCGAGACTTTTAATTAAAAAGCATAGTTTACATATTACAACGATTAACAAAAACGATAAACAAAAATCTACCTATAAATACGGCTGGGGTCATATGATCCACAAGCAGCGTAAGTATTTGATAGATAGGGTATATTGATATATTTTGTTTATATTATAAGTATATGTATTGACGATAAATTAAAATACCTATTCAATGCTTTACAATATCTTAGCCCAGAAAATGTTAGCTTTGGTGAACATAATTATTTTTATGACACTGATGCGACGATATGAATATAGTTAGAAATGTTACTACTGATAACTTTCAAAACGAGTGACTTCAGTTGAAGCTACGAATATAAGAAGACATGATATTCCTTCAATACGTGATTTTTTTTTTTAATTTGGAGTTACTTCAAACTTAAATTCAAAATCATTTATTTCGTCATAAGGTGCATGTCACACACTTAACGAAAGTCAAAAAATAAAATAATATCATTTATATAAACTAAACAAAAATAACAAAAGTTAAGGCAGCAAAAAATCAAACAATAAAAAATAAAATTTATATCTTAACACTAGGTACATTACAAGCTTACGTAATGTACCCAGTGTTATAAGCAGCCTTAACTTAGTCAAAATATTAAGTTATAATGTCTCGGTAGACATTACCTACCTACTTTATCCTCGGCTTTATTAAATGTTACAATAAATAACAATTTCCCTAATGTAGGCCGAGAGAAAAAAAGCCGGAGGAAAAAAACTCTCGGTACTCTTTTATATATTATATTATATATAAGGATAGACATTCCTATAAATTATTACCTTATGTACCAAAAATTGAAAATAATCAATTCAATGCCAGTTTATCCTCTATTCAAACCTGATTTTTATCAGACAACCCGATATCATGGTATATACATTATACATGTTACATATGGTATATAATATCATTATATTTCCAATAAAACAGCGCTCATTTGATCTAAGATTTATTTATTAAATATGTCGTAAAAATTACTAGTTAAAACTATAATTTTGACCGCTAAAGCCCCGTTAGACAAAATTAGTTACAATTTTGATACGCCTTTGGCAAATTAAAAAAGAAAAACCGGCCAAGTGCGAGTCGGACTCACGCACCAAGGGTTCCGTACAAAAATTATTAAAAATATAATTATTTATTATATGATGTAACTAAAAATTTATGCTTTTCGCAATTTTTCCTTTCTCTGTACTATAAGAGGTTGCTTCGTACCAAATTTCAAGATTCTAAGTTCACGGGAAATACCCCATAGGTTTTGATTCCCTTGCGTCTTGACAGACAGACGGACAACAAAGTGATCCTATAAGGGTTCCGTTTTTTCCTTTTGAAGTACGGAACCCTAAAAGTTATGTTTAATCATAATGATCATACTTTCTATGAAAAGTTAAACATAAAAGAACTTCGTATTTTTCATTGTATAAAAAGTACTTAGCACTTGGGCCCATAATTAGAGGAGATCAAAATGAAGATAAATGTTTTATCTTTATATCATAGAGGAACATTATTAATTCAAAACAAAGAATAATTAAGAAATGTAAGTATTCTTTCACCGAAACAAAAAACACCCGAATCACCATCTTTTTCCTGCACATTATTTCAAAGGTACATCATTCAAACAACTAATGGAAAATCTTGTTATAATTTACAAGTAAAAAAAATAAATAACTAAACATGTATCGTACACGTTGTATGAAAAAAAAATGTATAAAATATTTACTAAGGAATTAATAAAATAAATTAGGTCAGTATTTTTTTGGTTTCAATGACACAACTATTTATGTAAAAGAATTTGTAAGGAAAATAATTTGAACAAAGGTTCTAATGTTAGCATAAAATGATAATAAGACATGAATCGACCGTAATCTTATTTCCCCGACAATGGTTTGGTTGAATTGTAATTGTGTTACATTAGTTGCGGTTTCTGAATAAATCTAAGCGCGTCTGCAATTCCGATTTCTGTTATTAATCTTGTAATTTGTTTGTTAAGGTATTTTGAACATTTTGTTTCATTTATACGGTTTAATACGTCAGGTTTCTATTTTTTTTTTAATTACGTAAAAATTAAATGCATATTTTAGAATATAAATCAAAAAAGTCTGCGTGTCAGCTCCGACGCACGACTGGAGTTTACTTCCTCAGATCGACTGTCTAAATAGGCGCAAAAAAGGCTTACTAGTCTAAGAAAAAGAATAATATCATATCAAATGGTAAATCAATACATAGTATAAAACAAAGTCGCTTCCCGCTGTCTGTCTGTCCCGATACCTATATAGGCTTAGATCTTTAAAACTACGGAACGGATTTTGATGCGTTTTTTTAAAAATAGATAGACTGATTCAAGAGGAAGGTTTATATGTATAATACAGTCATGCATAATATAGTAGAGGAACACTGATAGTTTTTGCAACCGTGCGAAGCCGGGGCGGGTCGCTAGTAAAATAATCAAAAAGTGTCATCTATCGATGGACCGATGCCGCTATTAGAAAACTATTAATAGTCTATCGACGACGCTTTCGTGGTTTCCGATAGATGGCATTGAAAAGGCAAAAAAAAAACTTAACAAGGTCATTCGTTCAACGGATTTTACACCTCATATTTTTTTCATACCGGGGGCCTTATATGAAAATCGATTCTAAAGGAGTAAACTCCAATAAACCCCAAAAAAAATAAAAACAATAAGAACTCAGTTTTTCAACGAAACATTAAAGCATGTAGGTCGCTTATAGTATTGTCAGTCGCGCTGTCAGTTTATCACTCTTCAGACCAACAAAATATAGGTTAGCCTAAAATATTGCTTTTACTTAAAGACTTAAAAATATGCAACGAAACATTGTTTGTTAAACAATAACTTTGCTATACCGTAAAAATTGTTATTACTTGTACGTTACAATGTTTACCTACACGAGAATATTTTACGTTACGTAGATAGAATCATTACTAAGTTATGAATTTCCGCAGATTAAAGCAAAATAGACTGAGGACTGTAAATCTAATACAACCGATGTCAATACGCAAATCTTTAATCAACCGACATTAAAACATCCGTCGTTGATCATCCTTGATACAGCTTTTAAGATAATTTGGAGAGGTTATATATTTACACTAACATTAGGTCTGATTTATTGTCCCTGTGGATCTTATCAGAATGCCTTCGAGAGCACCCGAAGTTGTCTGTCTCAATACAAACACTAGATAATGATCGCTAATGTGCCTCGGAGTGGCCAGAGTGGCCGGGATATTTTATGGCTGTTTTATTCCTCTTCAGTACAATTGTAATATTTGATACTAGTTATTTATTCATTGCGCTTCAGCCTTTAATATCTCACTGCTGGGCATAGGCCTCTTTCCTCATGTAGGAGAAGGATCGGAGCTTAATCCAGCACGCTGCTCCAATGCGGGTTGGTGGATATATGCCCTACTATGAGTAACGATGGCTATCAGGTGCACATGATAACAACCGTGACCGACGGCTTAACGTGCTCTCCAAGGCACGGTGGTGAGACCAACAATGACTGCACAAACATCCAGACCACGAGAAACATCTGTATTTTTTTTTAATGTTACGAGTCCGGCAAACAAGCATACGGCTCACCTGATGGTAAGCGACTGCCGTAGCCTATAGACGCCTGCAACACCAGAAGTATCGCAAGCGCGTTGCTGACCCTACCCCCAATTCCCCCCCAGGAGCTCTGGTCACTTTACTCACCAACAGGAACACAATACTGCTTGAAAACAGTATTATTTAGCTGTGGTCTTCTGTAAAGTCGAGGTACTACCCCAGTCGGGCTGCTTCATTTTTTGAGCAGAATATTTCCTGCTGTGCCCCACCCCTACCTCATTATACCTGTTATACCTGTATGGTCAATACAAATGTTTGTCATGTGCAGGGATCGAACCCGCAACCGCTAGCGCAACAGCCACAAACCACTGCTGTGACCGTTGTGCCAACGCGGTGTCCGATACTTTTAAAGCATAGTAAAAAAAATGTGACACTGTTTTAATCCATTACATATTTATTCATTTAACATGTATAAATTTTAATAAAAAAACATTTATCCGTTTTTTTAGATAATAAATAGTTTAATTAAAAAATAATAGATGCCGCTATTCAATTGACCTGTCAGTATTATGATAAAACAAAATGTTTACAAGACTGCTTCTTTAAAAATAAGGTAGACTATAAAGTATCAATCTACGCCTCAGGGGAACGGAGCACTAACAAAAGCGTCAACAAATCTTAGTAGTTTTGTAATTCAATCACGCTGCCTGGTGGCACATTTACTCCGCAATCACAATATTGTTGGGTTTCATTTAAAAACAGTTAAAAGTCTACTAAAAGTGTATCAAATTCATAAGATTTTATTGCGATATTTTAAATAAACTATCAATTTGTGGAATTTTTAAAGTAGGGTATTTAAAACAAAAATAGATATCTAAGTGTTAAATTTAGTTTAAATTAATTTGATAGTAATATTGTATAAAAAGTAGGGTATTTAAAAAAAAAGAAAAAGATGTTAATAGTCTACTTAAAATGTATTAATTTTATTGTGTTGTTTTGGATATCTAAGTGTTAACTTTAGTTTAAATTAATTTGATAGTAATATTATATAATTACGACTAAATTTGTTTGGATGTGTTATTTGGTAATTCAATGTAGTTTTGACAATCAATTGACTTTGTTGAAATTGTATAAATACGTGTTAGGAGAGAAGTGGGGCATTCTTTGTAACGGCTTGGTTGAGTGAAGTTGTAGAAATAAAGGCGATTGTGAACTCCTACGAAGCAGTTTTATTATAATATAAAGTGTTTGTATACGATAATATATTCCAGTATTCACACACAATGCTGCACAATTATACTGTCTCAATGAGCATTGTAATAAAAATCTAAATTACGAGGCAGTGGGACGTTTATGTATTCCGAGCGCCTTAATTTTTATTTCTCTTTTTATTTCAGAATACCGTTGAAGTTGTGGAATATTTCGAAATAAAAAAAGTAAATACTCAAAGCGAACGCAAACTATAAGTACCCTACATATTCAACTTTGCGAATATTCGGATTCCAGTCCGAGCGATAACTTTAATATAAACGTAAAGCTTATTGGAAATTTATTCATTATTTTTTGTTTTAAACGTTTCATTGAAAGGAACATGGTAGAAAATAATTATGTACGAAATATAGGAAGACTGTATTTCTATTTAATTTCGATTTGTAATGAATTTATATAGACTTTTTTGGAGTTTACTCCTTAAGAATCGATTTTCATATGAATTCCGGCCCAATACCGGTATGAAAAAAATATGAGGAGTAAAATCTACGGAACGTAATTATGACCTCGTTACGTTTTTCGTAACGCCATCTATTGGAACCCAATAGGGTTACGACTCACGATAGATGGCGTTATTTCATTCGTTTATTTACAATTTGATATGGTACCTATTAATCTTTTTCTTAGACTAGTAAGCCTTTTTTGTGCCTATTTAGACAGACGATCTGAAGGAGTAAGCCCCAGTTGTGCGTCAAAGCTGACACACACACTTTTTATCACTACTAACGTATTTTACTTTGCACTAATTTTAATATTTTGCTATTTGAGATCGACATATATAACTTTCATAAAAGTAATAAGAATTCACTTTATGTAAAATCAATATAGCTTACATGGCTTTACTACATCCACTCTACTTTCCATATAGAGTGATAATTATTACAATAAGCAGGAATCAGCATAATATCATGAAGGTGTAGTCAATATTTTAAATCACCTTAAAGCAATATACTCATTTGTTTTGCTGCTATACCCTGTTTTTTTTCGGTACGGACTAAATTGACATAAGCTGTGTTGCTAGTTTTTTGCGAATCATTAATAGTGATGTGCCACTACCGTAACTTTACGTAATTTACAATCTAGTACCGTTTTTCAGTAATAATTACAAATTGGAAACACTGTCGGTATACGTCCTAAATTCTAACGCAGCCAGTGACAGAAAAGAGAACTAAGATCTGGTTTTATTATTGTGTACCATGAATATATATTGTGAACCTACTATAGAAAAGCCTATACCGTTCGGACTCCTTGTATCTATACTTCGTACTACAGTCTATCGACCAATTTCTAGTGTAGTTCCTGTTTAAAACTTAATAAATACATTTTTTTATCCGTGATGCTACATAGTTACCATGGTTTTTAAAATATTCGTCTATTGTCAAATAATAATAAAATTATGTGGTAGAAGTAAAAAGTTACGATTCATAAAACCGATATCGTATTCATAAAATCGGTATACAACACTATTACTAAAAAGCTGGTATCATTATTTTGAAAATTGACATTTGCATGTGTCAATTTAGTCCGTACCGAAAAAAAACAGGGTATAAATAGGTATTGCAAAAACTTGAATGACAATTTTCGACGCAATAAAAAGCTTCAGCGTAATAATTACATTAAAAAAAATATTAAATTTAGTCTATACTAATATACTCGTAATAAAGCTGAAGAGTTTGTTTATTTGATTGTTTGTTTGTTTGTTTGAACGCGCTAATCTCAGGATCTACTGGTCCGATTTGAAAAATTCTTTCAGTGTTAGATAGCCCATTTATCGAGGAAGGCTATAGGCTATATATCATCACGCTAAGACCAATAGGAGCGTGGCACCAATGAAGAATGTTTCAAAATCGGGTTTTCTTTCTTTTGAGAGCTTCATATAGAATTGGTCCTATTCCACGGGGATGAAGTCGCGCGCAGAAGCTAGTTAATTATAATCTCATTTACGTTTAATCAGGAAAAAATTTGTACAATAATGTGTCTATTAAGTTAAGTATTATTTAATATGTAGGTACCTGTTTATCTTTTTCGATATTATTTACTTTTTACTTTATTATTTTTTTATAAATTGAAATCCTTAGGATGCCACCAATTTATAATCCTCAGAAAAATGTAGTAAAAATCGTATATTTTAAACAATTATGTTAGTATTTACGATAAGCAGCATTGTAAAGACAAAACAGACATTATGGGGGTAAGCGAAGTAAGCCTTTGGATTCGTCGTCGTGGCGTGACACGTCTTTGTACTAGAGATTGCAAACCGGGCCCGGCCGGTGCCCTTTTAGACACCCACCGGGCCCGGCCATTTTTACTGAGCCCGGTCACCGGACCCGGTACGTAAACCGCGACTATACAAGTTTGGTTTTTTACAGTTACAGTACACCTATCATATAAGATTTCGCTATTTAGTCAATTAGTAATAGTAACACTCACTAATCTAAGCTCTTAATAGCCAAAGTTTAAGAAAAAACATACTTTACTTTTAGCAAACAAGAATTTGTTTTGTTTATAACAATTAACAAAGCTACCAAAGTTTATCTATCTATCTAATCTAAGTCTTTATGACACGTTTAGTACCTTAAGCTGCGTTATTAGTTTATTACTAACCGACGTCCAAAAAGGAGGAGGTTCTCAATTTGATTGAATTTTTTTAAATGTATGTTAGATCAGAACTTTTGACTTGGTGGACCGATTTCGATGAACTTTATTTTAACTGAAAGGTATTGCGTGTCATGTGGTCCCATTTAAATTTAATTAAAATCTGACAAGTACTTAGAGTTATCTAATAATGCGTATTTACTTGACTACTTTTTCGTCGACCGTATATCGTATCGTTATATCGTATCTCGTATTAAACCGCATAACTTTTCACTGGGTTTATCTATTTTCATGATTCTTACTTTAATCGAAGGCTAATACTTGTCATGTAGCCTTGTTTGATCTGATTACCACTTTTTGAGTTATCTTTGTTAGCGCGTATTTATTTGACTATTTTTTCGTCTTATTACGTTGTATTACTTGTCGATGTAACTGAAGTCGGTTTTTTTTTGTTTGCGAGCACACACAATTATTTAAATACCTACTATGTTTTCAAATAGACACTATTTAAGGAGTAAAGAGAAAAACCTGCTTATTTAAAGTTATTAAAATGAATAATTACTAATACTAATGTTACTTTTCCGTCCATAAGTAAAAGTAATAAATTCTGTATTAAGTGCGATTTTGAGACTTGAGTGAGGCTGATTATTGTGATAATTGTTCATAAGCCAGTTTGAAATAAATAGTAACCTTGAATCATTGTGTTTTTTCATTCATATAGAGAAAATTTTCATAAAATACTTAGGTTTCATCGCTAACACATAGGCGCCGAATGCAACCGGGCCCGGCTGCGTTGAAAAACATACCGGGTTGCAATCTCTACTTTGTACTCACGACTACCATGACGGTTGTAAACTTGTAACGTGGTTAAAACATTAAATAAAAATAACAAGTAAGTATATCAATAACGTCAATTTTTTTTTATGTTACTAAGTAGACAAACAAGCGTACGGCTCACCCGATGGTAAGTGACTACCGTAGCCTGTACGCCTGCAACACCAGAGACGTCGCAAGCGCGTTGCCGACCCTATCCCCAATCCCCCCAGGAGCTCTGGTCACCTTACTCACCAACAGGAACACAATACTGCTTGAAAACAATATTATTTAGCTGTGGTCTTCTGTAAGGTCGAGGTACTACCCCAGTCAGGCTGCTCCATATTTTGAGCAGGAAATTTAATAAAACCTCTTTAATATAAATGTTTAAAACACTTATATTTCATTCAGGAATAGATCAATGAAAATATATAGATACTAATACTTAAGTTCTATAGCTGTTTATTTTAATTTCACGCTGTTAACGCGTCGTTTTAAATATTGAAAAAAATCGGATAAATTACATTTTAAGTGGTGATTTAAAAATATTTAGGTACCTACCTGTAAGACTTTGTTTTAAATTTATACTTAACGTGAATTTCGATACAGCCGTTAACAATAAATTTAGCAGGTAGACAAAAGCCATTACTGAAATTAAAGCCTTGCAGTGAGTGCCAAAGAAGCACGAATCTTGGTATCTAAAGCATGGTGTTGCTAGGCAACGTGGTGTTAGATTAAACTCATAAAATATGGACGTCAGATGGCGCACGGCTCGCTGCAAACAAGCAGCCAATACATTTGCCTCCTCCGACCAAATCGATAAGATCTCATTACAATATTGTAGTAACTAAGCGTAACCAAGACAGTCATAGTCAAATTAGACAGTGTATTTACTAGATAGGGAAGATGGATATGGAATATGGATAAATGCATTGTGATTATATAGGTAATAAAATTTTTAATGTCTTATCCCAATATACCGTTATCTAAATAACATTCATTAAACTAGTTTAAGATCAATGTAATAATAATAAATAAAGAAGGTATGATGAATGATGAATAATTTGATTTTTTTGGTTTTTTAAGGTGTGGAAGAAACTACAAATATAGAAGGCAAAACTACTATACTAGTCTGTGTGAAATAAACTTACAAAAGAGCTTAATAAAATAATTATGATCACATCATATTGCCTTTATAACTTAAAAATTTTTGACCTGCTATTTATCTATCTTTAGTATAAACATTATATAGGTTTTAAGTGCAGCCATGTATAAAAATCGGTCAACATTTTTTATAAATTAGTAAAAAACAGAATTAAATAAACATTTCAAAATGTTTTCATTAAGATAAACGTGAAGTCGAACAGGACAAGTTAGTATCACCGAAGAACTTCTTACTTTGAGTTTACGCTCTGTACACGAAGGAGTAACATACGAATACATATGTTACCCTGTAACACGGCGAAGTTAAATGAAAGCAATTTAAACTTTAAATTCATGAATTTTATCCGCAATAATGTTGGTAATTTATGTTCTGTACAGCAATGAAATAAAAACAGTGGCCGCAGTTGTAGCAGAAACTTTCTCCACTTAAATGTATATTTTAGGGCGAATGAAAAATGTTTAATTTGAAGAGAAAAAGGCCCGTCAGCTTATTTTATGTTAAACAAAGACGTTTATTCTAATTTTGACTATTTGATATTACTTGTGCTATTTGAGTTAAAAATACTTAAAAGGTTATGTTTAATTAGTTTTTAGGTAATATGTATATCTACTTATACTAAAAAATAATTATATGAACTTTGATTATGATTCAGCCTTTAACGTCCCACTGCTGGGCATAAACCTTTTTCTCCGAGTAGGAGAAGGATCGGAGCTTAATCCACCACGCTGCTTCACTGCAGGTTGGCGTATATGTTCCCTACTATTAGTAACGATTGCTATCAGGTGTATATAATGACCGGGATTAACAGTTTAACGTGCTCTTCGAGGTACGATGGAGAGACCCACAAGGACAGACATCTAAATCAGGAAAAGATTTATACAAATATTCGTCTCGAGCGAGAATAGAACCCGCAAACCGCCGGTGTTTGGGCGTGTACATGGCACACGCAGGACTGCACCAGAGGGGTAATTGAATTAGGATGGTTGAACTTAGGATATCTGTGTTACATTTTGTATCAATGCTTTTTATTGTGTTTATATTATATTTTGCTTATAAATGTGCTATCGGTATGAATACATAATTAATAGACATTTAATATGATATTTTTAAATTTAATTATATAAACATACATAAATTTAGATAAATGTTGTAGATATATAGTGAAAAAGTTAAAAATAAAATCGCAAATGCATCCCCAACGGTGCACTTGACAGTCAAAGAGTAATGCGTTCTGGTTGCACAGCACTGATCGATAGTGGTACTCTCGTGACAAAAGTATTTGTTTAGTTTGTTTTAGTTTTTTTTTTTTTTTTTTAACTTACTTCGGTCTACGTTTTCAATCACTTAGTTTTGATTTATTTACCTGTATTTATTGATTCGTGTCTCAATCGTAAACGTTTTACGTTGAAATAAATATATATCTTTAAATGTTTTTAAAACTAAAAAAAATTAAGCGTTCACGGTTACTATGAATCCTTTTTATATTAGGTACGGGACTTATTGCGATTGTCATTTTGAAATTCCCGATATTTCGACGACGTTGCAGTCACGGGTGACGGTCGTCCGAGAATGAAAACTATATCATATAGCCCGTAGAATATAAATTATCTTATTTTACAAAAGTTAGGTTATAAAACAATTTATTTGTTATTTAATTCTATCTCGGCACATCAAAGAGCTTCATGTCACGGAGATGAAGATGCTGATATTGATGTGTGGCGTAGCATTAGTTGATTTCATACGCAACTCTTTCATCCGAGGCAGTTTAGGGTCCGTGACGTAGTTAATAAGCTCCAAGAGCAACGCCTGGGGTGGTATGGTTTTGTCGTGTGCCAGTCTAAAGACTACGTAGAAATAAGGTGATATGTCTGTACCTCGAACTAGAGATCCAAGAAAGCAATGGCTATACATCGTGAAGGAATTCGTTTAGATTCAACTGATCACGCCAGTCGCACATGGCATCAAATTGGCAATCATATTGGCCATACAAATGTTTGCTATCGTCTTGACGTTTGCTTTCGTGTATTATGTGTGATACGCACCACCGACATTGGAGTAAATCCTACTAGTGGCCGTTGAGTGTGAGGCGATTATTTGTTATTTATTTAACGCTTCTCCAAAACCATAATACTGAGCTCAACAATCAGCTAGGTACATTTATTTAGTTCATTAAATTAAAATAATAAATTTTCAGATATGTGTAAGCTGCAAAAGATAAGCTTAATTTATATTTACGTAAAATAAATGTAGCAAACGTGGAAAAATATGAATTCATAATAAACTAGCTCTACATTTAAATAAAACGCTGCATATTAAGTGAGTGTTTATCTTGGTCCATAATCGACTCGGAGCTGCCGTAATGAAAAGTAAATGTTGGCTCCGCATATGAGACCGTAAACATTATTATCTTTTCTGAATAAAAATGTTATATTTCCTTGTAAAATTTTCACAATGCGTAGAATGCTTTATATATTAATTAAAAAAATAGACTTCCTTCGTAGTTTTATGTGAGTTTCTAAAAAATTATATCGAAATCGTAGAAAATTGTTAGAAGACACACTAATATAAAATTTAAGTATATCTGTAGCTGATTACGATATTAGACTTTACTATTTGTTCCTAGTATTATATTAAAGTCTATGTCTATACTAATATTATAAAGAGGTAAAGTTTATAACTTTGTTTGTATATACGGGGTAATCTTCGCAAATACTGATCCGATCATGAAAATTCTTTCGCTAACAGAAAGCTACACTATTCAGGAGTGACAAGATAAAAGGAAAAAGATAAAAATTATCAAAATTTTCGACCCAGCAGGATTTGAACCTGCGCCCTCTGACGTGCCGTGTCAACAATTCAATCTAATCAAGCATTATTATTTGCCTTAGAAATTAATTGGTGATTTTAAAACATTTATATTTATCTGATTTGCTGAAAATAGTGAGAGTGTGTTGGAACATATCAAAATTCACCGTACCCTTCTTATGTGAAATGGATTATAGCGCCCAACGAAGTGGGCACGGGTCGGCTAGTCATATATACAATAGAAATCTGTCTACAGACAAAAGTACTATAATTAAAAAAATATTTATTTTTATCTGGATACCTACTCTTAAATCAAATTAAAAAATTGTCTGTTCAAGTTAGCTTCACAAGTACTTTTGAATAGTCATTTTACGAAGCATGCAATATTTTTTTAATTAATTCCTTACCGCAAAACAAAGCCACTGCATTTTATTACATCGTCAAATATATTTAAAATATAAAATACTCTAAAAATATGAATCGAGCTTGGGCTAATTTCAATAAATCTGAACTGATGGCGATTGTAAGCGGTGTAGCAATTTGTTTGCGGAGTAACTTCGCACTCCGAGTTGTCCAAGACAAACGGCAAACTGCCCAACTTGAGGTGCTCTCCTAGAATCCTCACCGTCGTTCCGTCCGTTTCTTAATTAAGGTTGTGATGCGCTTCATGACGAATTAATTAACGTCTTTAAATAATTTCTCGATTCTTATTTACTTCAATCCAAGTTTTTGATATAAGGTTAAGTTAAGTAAATTTTATAGTAAAGTATAAATTTTGTTATTTGTACAATGTTTACAAGTATTCAAGTTACGGATTTGGTATCCTCTGAAATACCAATAAACGTTTCTATTCGAATATTCCTTCGAAATTACCAGTTTGTAATATGTTCTACGTCTGTGGCTCTATTAGCACCGTATCTAATGACGTTCAATATTAGTTCCTGTCGACGATGCTAAATTACTGATTAACCTGCAACGAAGGTGTATGAATTACAATGAAACTTTAGGGTAATTTATTTAGTGTATGATATTATATGTAAATCACGTCTTGTAACATTCATTACTGAGAAAATAATCAATAGGAATATTATATGTATATGTTTGTATGTTTGTTTGTATGTATGTATCTATGTATGTATTATGATGCATATGTATGTGTATTTGTACTCGATAATTGTTATCGTTCTAGGTGGGGCTATTCGTCACTTCTCTTTGTACGCTTCCCTACGGCCTTCACTATGCCGTGTCCTATATGTCCAAAGGTTGTCTGGAAGAGATCACTCTTCTGGCGATAAGACCGCCTTTGTACACTGTTCTTTATTTGTAATAATTATGTTATTGTGTTGATTGTTGCTGTGTACAATAAATAGTATATTATTATTATTATTTTCAGCAATTTAAGAGCGATTGTTCTGTTTGAAACTTATCATGCTTATTCAACTTAATATGAGTAATATATATCTTATTTAAGTCTTATCTTTGATTCAAAAGTATCCTGTTAATATATATTGGAAACTTGACTAGTATATGCACTATCTTGTGGTCGTTTTTATTTACTTTGTGTTATATTGTAGTGTTTGTTTCCCAAATACAATTAAATAAATAAAAATAAATACTATTTTTGTAATGATTTTTACATGGTAGTATTTTTAGTTAAAATATTTTCTTAGATAAAGGCTAAAAAAGTAACAAAGCAATGATATTTTTCATCTACATATATATCCGCAGAATGATAGAAAACATTTCAAAGAATATCGAAAAAGCAGTTAAAAGACAACTAGGGGAATTAGAAAAAGCTATAGAATATTGCAGTAATAAAGTAGATGAATACTCAGAAGAAATGGCAGCATTTAGAACTAAGATAAGAGTGCTCGAGAAGAGAAATGAAAGTCTAGAAAACAGCAATAAATGCCTCAGTTTAAAAATAATGGCTATGGAACAAAGAATTAACGAAGATAAACAAAAAAGCCTCGTTAATTGCCTCGAAATAGCTGGAGTACCCTACGAGGAGAATGAAAACCTGAAACAAATAACTAAAATAATAGCCAATAAACTCGACAAAGACGTAGGTGACATAAAGAATATTGAACGCGTTAAGGGTAAAACGGACGGAATTATTGCATTGGAGCTACACAACAACAGCGAACCTGCCTCTTGGGTTAAATCATCCAAAGCTGCGAAGTTAAAATTGTCTGTATTGATGCCTAAATCTAATACTAATAATGCACAAAAACACGTCCTAGTGCGTCATGCTCTTACGACCTACAATAAGACGTTGTTATATAAAACAAAGCATCGATTATCCGAAACGCATAAGTTCATATGGGCCAGCGCTGAGGGAAAAATATTAGTACGCAAAGACCACAACAGCAAAATAAAGGTCGTTAGATTCGAAGAAGATATAGTTCAACTTTTATCCTAAGGTACTTTAAATTTAAATTGACCTCCGCATGTCCTAACTTCTGTAACCAATGGCTAATAATAATGTTAATCCAGAAATACTTGATTGTCTTAACTTAGGCTACTATTTGTCAATAATACTCGCTAATAGATCGCTAATTAGGAATTACCCACAGCTACTTTATCATGTCAGTAGTTTGCCTTATCTTGTTGTTAAACTTAATGTAAAAAAAATTGTTTGTCATGAGCTATTTTAAAATTATATTGAATAAGTTAAAATACTGTATAAGTTTAAAAACCTGTCTGTGAGCATGGTGTCCGAACGATATTGGACATGTACCCACATTCTGCGCACAAACATTATGCTTCCATCCTTTAAATATTTGTTATCCTACCCCATAAACTGCATAATTATTATTTATTTACATTTTTGATTTGTATTCCTTTACTTTATATTAAAACAAGTGTGACTTATAGACTGTAGCACACACAAATAATTTAATATATTTTTAAAGTTTAGAACTTCGAATGTAAAATATATGCCAAGTCAAACCCGATAAGGGTTTAATGGCATTGTTACTATTGAAATATGTATATGTGATATGTGATTGATGTCTTAAATAAATAAATAAAATAAATAATCAGTTATATTTCTTGAAACCCGCAAATGCTTGTGTATATTGTATAGGGCGAATAATGATGCTTATATTTTATTCGAGGTCGGCGGCGAGACGCTCGGACAGAGTTAATAGGAATAAATAACACCCGGTTGGATTGTCCGGCTTTCATTGCAATCTCGGTTAGATATAACGCTAGGATACGTGAAATTAAATATTAATCCGCTTCTCTGTGAGAGCGAAATGAGCTAGTTTAAAAATATAAAATATCGTTCGATCTCTGGAGCACAAACATAGTTATTTTCTTATTATCTATCTTATAAAATATATTTAAAGTTTATACGTACATATTTTAAATTAAACTTTAGAAATGTTATTTATTATCATATCAAAATTCCGATCCAGCGGGATACGAACCGCACCCCCGACATACCGTGTCGGTGCTCTAGCTAACTAAGGTATGGAACGATGTACCATCGAATCGAAATTTTCGATATGATTTTATTCGATTTTAAGCAACCGTGGAGCCGTCTATAGCATCTATTATATCTAAAGGACTCGCTAGCTTCCCCCAGCCAGGGTTTGCCACAAACCCCGATCTCCGGCTTTCGTCATCCAATCACTACCAGCTACCCAGTTTATGTTGTCGGTCCAGCTGGCTGGAGGGCGTCCAAAACTTACGTTTGCCTAGCTATGGTCTCCATTTGATAACTTCCTTACTCCACCAACTATTGGTTTTACGACAGATGTGACCAACCCACTGCCACTTCCCATCAAGTGGTTAATTTATTTGAAACCGAGAAACCATATTAAGTCTAAATTTCAGACATTATGACGAGATATAATCTGCTGTGCGACGAATATCCTTATGCTTGAGAGTATACGAGCATATTGATTAAATTGACTCTGTGTCCTTCTAGGTAAGAGGAATTGTGATTTGGTGGTTTCATAGTGACGTCTTGGGGCAAAAAGATACGACCGTTAGAAATGTGCATTTGAAATGAGAGGTAGTTCATCTTTAGTGATAATTGGTTTATATTAAATGAAAAAAATGTGTGAGTGTGCAATTCATACACTTTGCGTTAATTATAATAATTATAAATCAATTGCTGTTCTGTCAAACTCGAGAACGGCTTGACCGATTTAGCTAATTTTGATCTTGAAATGTTTGTGGAAGTTCAGGGAAGGTTTAAACGGTGAGAAACATAAATAATATGTAACGGAAAATACTAAAAACGACGATTTAATTTTCCAATACAAAATGTTCCTAGCGGGGAAATTTAGTCTTTTGTCAAAAACGTTGTCAATTGGTTGTCAAATATTTATAGGTGCGTTCAGAAAGTGTTTTGTGTATATTTTTCACAAATATATGTAGGTGACAAAAAGTTCACCGGGCCGTCTAGTAATATATAAATTTAAACATTAAAAATAGTAGTAAATGTGTGCATGAGTATATGCATGAGTTTTTACTTGAGACAAAGTAAACTCGAAGTGATACCCACTCATAGCCGTCGCCTAGCACAACATGGTAAACATGCAACTCAATTATTGTGCTGACATCGATGAATATTGAAGTTGCATTTGCATATTTGCCACACAAACGTGACCGAGGACAGAAAAGTAAATGCAATATACTTTGTATGCAAGTTGACAAGTGTAGATTCGAGATTTATGTTACCCGATATATTATATTTTTCGAAAACTTTGCTTTAGATCTATATTTCATAGCTTATCATTGATTTCATTATTTTCTTGGGTATAGGTATTACAATCCGAAAACGTTTTTCATCTTCGTTTTCTAAAAGTTGCATACGGAATCAGGACGGAAGCTAGAAATCTCACGCTGATGTAACCCTATATCTATACAAATAAATAAAATTGTAGCAACTGTTTGTAATATTAAAATAACCCATCTGTGCTAAATGGATAATATGGATGTATGCTGCTTTTCCACTAGAGATGTGCGAGAGAAATGTGTCGTGCGAGGATGTCTAGCTATGCTATGGAAATGTGTGGGCGTTTCCACCAAAGCTGTGCGAGAAAAATGTGTCGTACGAGGGTGTTTAGTGGAGCTGTGAAAATGCGCAATAATGTATGTTATGGTGCGAACCGTGCGAGGATGGGTTGTGAAACTGTGTGATGTGACGAGGCGGGGAGTGCGGTGTAGTAGGAGTGGTGCACCGTGAACGTCACACGCCAGCACAGCTCCAGGGCTGTGCTAAGCGAGGCTAGATAAATGAAGTAATTCCATTGGTTCTTCAAAAAGACATCCCTCGCTACGCATCCTCGCACATCTCTGGTGGAGAGGCAGCCTATCTCGGCACACCCAAAAGCTTCATGTCACGGAGATGAAGATGCTGATATTGATGTGCGGCGTAGCGTTGGTTGATTTCATACGCAACTCTTTCATCCGAGGCAGTTTAGAGTCCGTGACGTAGTTAATAAGCTAAAAGAGCAGCGCCTGGCGTGGTGTGGTCATGTTGTAAGCCAGTCTAAAGACTACGTAGAAATAAGGTGATATGTCTGTCCCTCGAACTAGAGATCCAAGAAAGCAATGGCTATACATCGTGAAGGAATTCGTTTAGATTCAGCTGATCACGCCAGTCGCACATGGCATCAATTCATATTGGCCATACAAATGTTTGCTATCGTCTTGACGTTTGCTTTCGTGTATTGTGTGTGCTACGCACCACCGACATTGGAGTAAATCCTACTAGTGGCCGTTGAGTGTGAGGCGATTATTTGTTATTTATTTAACGCTTCTCCAAAACCATAATACTGAGCTCAACAATCAGCTACATTTATTTAGTTCATTAAATTAAAATAATAAATTGTCAGATATGTGTAAGCTACAAAAGATAAGCTTAATTTATATTTACGTAAAATAAATGTAGCCAACGTGGAAAAATATGAATTCGTAATAAACTAGCTCTACATTTAAATAAAACGCTGCATATTAAGTGAGTGTTTATCTTGGTCCATAATCGACTCGGAGCTGCCGTAATGAAAAGTAAATGTTGGCTCCGCATATGAGACCGTAAACATTATTATCTTTTCTGAATAAAAATGTTATATTTCCTTGTAAAATTTTCACAATGCGTAGAATGCTTTATATTAAAAAAAAAACTCCTTCGTAGTTTTACGTGAGTTTTTAAAAAAATATATCGAAATCGTAGAAAATTGTTAGAAGACACACTAATATAAAATTAAAGCATATCTGTAGCTGATTACGATATTAGACTTTACTATCTGTTTTCAGTATTATATAGTCTATGTTATACAATAAACATCTGTCTACAGACAAAAGTACTATAATTAAAAATATAATTCTTTTTATCCTGATACCTACTCTTAAATGAAATTAAAAATTTCTCTCTTTAAGTTAGCTTCACAAGTACTTTTGAATAGTCATTTTACGAAGCATTAGGTAAATATTTTTTTTTAAATAATTCATTATAGTTATTTAAAGCTACAACTGATTCGTATTGTAAATTATATTGTCAAGGAACTCAACAGTTATGGAATCATTATTGTAATTACTATTCACTTATATATCCGCGAAACAAAGCCACTGCATTTTATTACATAATGAAATATATCTTATATATAAAATTTTCGTGTCACAATGTTAGTTAAAAATTAAAATACTCCTCCGAAACGGCTGGACCGATTTTTATGAAATTTTGTGTGCATATCGAGTAGGTCTGAGAATCGGCCAACATCTATTTTTCATACCCCTAAGTTATAAGGGGTTTAATAACATATATGGCAAACAACGTTTGCGGTGTCAGTTAGTATAAAATATAAAATACTCTAAAAATATGAATCATGCTTAGGCTAATTTTAATAAATCTGAACTGATGGTGGTGATTGTAAGCGAAGTAGCAATTTGTTTGCGGAGTAACTTCGCACTCCGAGTTGTCCAAGACAAACGGCAAACTGCTCAACTTGAGGTGCTCTCCTAGGATCCCCACCGTCGTGCCGTCCGTTTCTTAATTAGGGTTGTGATGCGCTCCATGATGAATTAATTAACGTTTTTAAATGATTGCTTAATTCTCATTTAGGTACTTTTATAAAAGTTTTTGATGTAGGTTTAGTCTTTTTACATAAACGGTTAAGATAGATAAACTTTATTATACTTTTTATATTATTTTTTGTATAAAATACTTTCAACTTATCAAAATAGTGTGCGTACAAAGTACACATGTCAGAAGTGAAACTTCTTTGGCAAACTAATTAAAAAAAAAAACAATTCAAAGAAACTAATTAAATAAAACTAATTAAAAAAAACATCCAAGTACTGGCCGTCCCTGGCACTGCCGCGTTACCGGTAGCTCAAATTTTACCCCTCATGTGCCCAAAGAAGTTTCACTTAAAAAAACTATGCAAATTTTGTTGTTTGTACAATGTTTACAAGTATTCAAGTTACGAATTTGGTATCCTCTGAAATACCAATAAACGTTTCCATTCGAATATTCATCCGAAATTACCAGTTTGTAATATGTTCTGCGTCTGTGGCTCCATTAGCATCGTATCTAATGACGTTCAATATCAGTTCCTGTCGACGATGCTAAATTACTGATTAAACTGCATCGAAGGTGTGTGAATTACAATGAAACTCTAGGGTAATTTATTTAGTGTATGATATTATAATTATGTAAATCACGTATTGTAACATTCATTACTGAGAAAATAATCAATAGGAATATTATATGTATATGTTTGTATGTTTGTTTGTATGTGTGCCGTCTCCACATATATAGTCTTTTTTATATGAACAATAGTGAAACCTCTTTTATTTGTTTGATAAAAATATTTTTTCATAGATGTCAATTAATTTATATTAGAATTTTTCTTTATAATTTATGTTACAATTTTTGATGAGTTCTTTTCTACATTTCGTAACGTGCACGTTGGTTTTATAATTATATTGTATATTTTGCTAGAAGTAAATTGTTATAAATCATCTTTATTTTTCTGCAATAAAAAGTCTACGAAGCTCGCGAAGATAATTATTATTACTTCTTCATCCGCTACATTCAAGCTCGCTCATATATTTCTCCAAATATGTATGTATCTATGTATGTATGTATTATGATGCATATGTATGTGTATTTGTACTCGATAATTGTTATCGTTCTAGTTGAGGCTTAAGTAGGTACTTCTCTGTGTACGCTTCCCTACCGCTTTCACTATGCCGTGTCCTATATGTCCAAAGGTTGTCTGGAAGAGATCACTCTTCTGGCGATAAGACCACCTTTGTACACTGTTCTTTATTTGTAATATGTTATTGGTTGATTGTTGCTATGTACAATAAATAGTACATTATTATTATTATTATTTTCAGCAATTTAAGAGCGATTGTTCCGTTTGAAACTTATCATGTTTATCAACTTAATATGAGTTATATATATCTTATTTAAGTCTTATCTTTAATTCGATAGTATCCTGTTAATATATATTGGAAACTTGACTAGTATATGCACTATCTTGTGGTCGTTTTTCTTTACTTTGTGTTATATTGTACTGTTTGTTTCCCAAATACAAATAAATAAATAAAAATAAATATTATTTTTGTAATAATTTTTACATGGTAGTATTTTTAGTTAAAATATTTACTTAGATAAAGGCTAAAAAAGTAACAAAGCAATGATATTTTTCATCTACATATATACTACAGTTATATTTCTTGAAACCCGCAAATGCCTGTGTATAGTGTATAGGACGAATAATGATGCTTATATTTTATTCGAGGTCGGCGGCGAGACGCTCGGACAGAGTTAATAGGAATAAATAACACCCGGTTGGATTGTCCGGCTTTCATTGCAATCTCGGTTAGATATAACGCTAGGATACGTGAAATTAAATATTAATCCGCTTTTCTGTGAGAGCGAAATGAGCTAGTTTAAAAATATAAAATATCGTTCGATCTCTGGAGCACAAACATAGTTATTTTCTTATTATCTATCTTATAAAATATATTTAAAGTTTATACGTACATATTTTAAATTAAACTTTAGAAATGTTATTTATTATCATATCAAAATTCCGATCCAGCGGGATACGAACCGCACCCCCGACATACCGTGTCGGTGCTCTAGCCAACTAAGGTATGGAACGATGTACCATCGAATCGAAATTTTCGATATGATTTTATTCGATTTTAAGCAACCGTGGAGCCGTCTATAGCATCTATTATATCTAAAGGACTCGCTAGCTTCCCCCAGCCAGGGTTTGCCACAAACCCCGATCTCCGGCTTTCGTCATCCAATCACTACCAGCTACCCAGTTTATGTTGTCGGTCCAGCTGGCTGGAGGGCGTCCAAAACTTACGTTTGCCTAGCTATGGTCTCCATTTGATAACTTCCTTACTCCACCAACTATTGGTTTTACGACAGATGTGACCAACCCACTGCCACTTCCCATCAAGTGGTTAATTTATTTGAAACCGAGAAACCATATTAAGTCTAAATTTCAGACATTATGACGAGATATAATCTGCTGTGCGACGAATATCCTTATGCTTGAGAGTATACGAGCATATTGATTAAATTGACTCTGTGTCCTTCTAGGTAAGAGGAATTGTGATTTGGTGGTTTCATAGTGACGTCTTGGGGCAAAAAGATACGACCGTTAGAAATGTGCATTTGAAATGAGAGGTAGTTCATCTTTAGTGATAATTGGTTTATATTAAATGAAAAAAATGTGTGAGTGTGCAATTCATACACTTTGCGTTAATTATAATAATTATAAATCAATTGCTGTTCTGTCAAACTCGAGAACGGCTTGACCGATTTAGCTAATTTTGATCTTGAAATGTTTGTGGAAGTTCAGGGAAGGTTTAAACGGTGAGAAACATAAATAATATGTAACGGAAAATACTAAAAACGACGATTTAATTTTCCAATACAAAATGTTCCTAGCGGGGAAATTTAGTCTTTTGTCAAAAACGTTGTCAATTGGTTGTCAAATATTTATAGGTGCGTTCAGAAAGTGTTTTGTGTATATTTTTCACAAATATATGTAGGTGACAAAAAGTTCACCGGGCCGTCTAGTAATATATAAATTTAAACATTAAAAATAGTAGTAAATGTGTGCATGAGTATATGCATGAGTTTTTACTTGAGACAAAGTAAACTCGAAGTGATACCCACTCATAGCCGTCGCCTAGCACAACATGGTAAACATGCAACTCAATTATTGTGCTGACATCGATGAATATTGAAGTTGCATTTGCATATTTGCCACACAAACGTGACCGAGGACAGAAAAGTAAATGCAATATACTTTGTATGCAAGTTGACAAGTGTAGATTCGAGATTTATGTTACCCGATATATTATATTTTTCGAAAACTTTGCTTTAGATCTATATTTCATAGCTTATCATTGATTTCATTATTTTCTTGGGTATAGGTATTACAATCCGAAAACGTTTTTCATCTTCGTTTTCTAAAAGTTGCATACGGAATCAGGACGGAAGCTAGAAATCTCACGCTGATGTAACCCTATATCTATACAAATAAATAAAATTGTAGCAACTGTTTGTTATATTAAAATAACCCATCTGTGCTAAATGGATAATATGGATGTAGACACGGTACTCGTACATATACCAAAATAACATTTTTTTACAATTTTTGTCTGTCTGTCTGTTTGTCTCGGCTAATCTCTGAAACGGCTAGGCTGATTTTGACCGAACTTTCACTGGCAGATAGCCGATGTAATAAGGGGTAGCTTAGGCTACTTATATTTTAGAAATTTATTTATTTTTAACTCTGCGAACTGAACAATAACTTTTTTGTTAAATTCCACGCGGACGAAGTCGCGGGCACGGCTAGTATCTATATGATATAAAAGATCCTGTCCCTAAGGAAAGACAAGAAACGTATTGAATATGTAATAATAATCGGTAATATCTTTTGAGGATGAACAGATTGAATTAGGATTTCCCACAGACCACAGAAATGGATTTCCTCAAGAAAAAGGACAAAGAACGGGTTATTTTGACTTCCAATTCTAACACTGTTAGAATGCACTGCGTGCTAAGTGGTTACTATTGTATAGTGCTGTAACAACTAAACTACTAAAGTAGTTACAGTCTTTTGGTAGGATATATCCTCTCTTTATATTATCATATCTTTGGTAGGATATAGCCTCTACAGAAGAAGCTACGTGATGACCACGACCGCTCTGTCAAGAGTGTCACGAAGAAGAAGAAGAAGGATATATCATTCAAAATGTTACATTATTGACTTAAATGCTATCGCAATAACACCTCACATACTTCTTCCAGCGTACTAAACCCTACGGCGTAAACATCCTCATCTCAAAGTTTTTATTCACTTTTCGAACTTCATTGTATCCAGCTTATTGATCATACTCACAGTTTATTACAGTCATGCAATCAATGCAATTTATTGTACTAGAAACATGAAACTGCACTTCAAGCAACACTAGAGTGACATTGTTGGAGTGAATGAGGGTAAGAATCACATACACACATACGCGTTTGATATATTACGTATATATAGATACTGTAGTATGTAGTAGATACTATGAAGATATAAATACACTGAAAATTACTATTTTAGTAATTTTCGGTGAAAATCTTTTTATTGTCTCTTCACACGTAAATAGAGGTTGATAAACACACAAAAATATACTATTATACGTATATATTATGACATTTTATTATTAAAAAAATGTTAATTTAATAAAAAAGCGTAGGTACAATTCGTTATAAATTTAATAAAGACTATTATCTAGAAAATTAAAATGTATAAATATAGCAAATAGTATCCAATTTTGATCGATCGTTTCGCGATACGGAAAAAACATTCAGAAATATAGATAGATAAAATCATTTTAATTAATAATAATAAAGATTCCATTTTAATTTGTTTTTCCTGAAAATAAACAAATAAAAATTCTAAAAAATAAAATAAAATAAAAAAGTTACTATGGGAATAGAAAACGTAAGTGCATCTACAATAAAAATAAACCACATTTTGATTTTATTACTACGGGAATAAAATAAAACTAGTAATACCAAATCTGTCTATGATTAAATGTGATATTTATAAAAAATAATTTTTCTCTCGTGGATTAAATCAAATAATTCTATCAAATTATCGAATTTATATTTGAAATTGTGTGTTAATTTGATGAAGTTAATTAACCTCAATCCGTCTAATGTGCACTTTGTAGTTTAATTAATTTATTTTATAGTATTATAGTAATTATTATTGTTAATTTATATAATCGTTGCAGCATGACAAAATATTATCAAAAAATATAAAGACGAAAATTATATAAAATATAAAATTAAATTTAGTTCCGGCTCGTAAATATTTCTTAAATGTTGTTTTCGTGTAAAGCTTAACTTTACCATTTGTTTTGACTGCGCTGAAAACTTTTGCTTCCAAGTTAGATACCAGCATTAAATTTTCAAGTGAAAGTAGAGTTGTCTCCTGCTTGTCCTAAAGTTGTAAGTCTATTGCCTATTTGGAAAATAAATCTTGTTTGAGTTAGGTCCATCTTAGAAGATATGTAACCTCTTTTAAAAGTTATCCCCTACTAATTTTACATAAAAAATGTAATATGCTTACTTTATTTATACATAATATTATTACTCACAAATGAGCAAGAGTTTTTTAATTTTACGTTTCGTTTTATCTAAATATCTTTTACAATATAAAGCAATTTTCTTTTATAAATGTTATTTAGTTGCGACAGTAAATGTATCATATTTAAATAAACTACAGCAGTAGAAAGAAACTTCAACTCATTTAGCTTTGCCGCAGCGAGTGCCAAAATTGGTTGCTTTAATTAAAAAGCATTGCGTCAAGGCACCGTAGTTGGAAGATTTTAATGAAATGGTTACTCAAAGAATTCCTTTATGGACGATTTGCTAACGAAACTGAGCGGGAAATTGTCTTGTTGTATTTTTAGTGGCTACAAAATATAAATATTTTAGCGATTATTTACCTTCATAATTTTATTATCCTTTGCCTGAAAAGTTTATAAATCATATTGTTTTACAAATAATTAAGTTTGTTCTTATCATCGCTTCGAGGTTGTCTAACAACTAACTATGTATATTATGAGTTTTTAAAATCTGTCTAATAATTTTTCTAATAGCATAGTTATGCTAGGTTCGAGATGACTCGAGATGACTTTTGTCGATAACACAATCGACACTCAGTTGATAATTGTAATCAGCTGTTTGATGCATAAATAAAAACAATTCCAAAGAAACACAACTACAACGATATACCTAATGCAAATTGTAAATAATATTAAAACTCGAAAACCCTGTATTAAAATCATTCGAAGAAATTTGTCTCCTTTAATTTTATTAATTTTATCTTCAAAGTATTGCAAATTCCTCCAATTTTTTCTTTATTACAGGCAAAGAGGGTAAAGACAAAATACCAAGTCTCTTAAGATTTATGAAGATTGCGATTTTGTGTACGTTTGCCATATACTAAAAGGCAGAAATAAATTCAATCTCCTACCCCATGCGATTTTAAATTTAATTTTTTTTCTTTAGACTTTTTTGTTTTACAAAGGAAAGAAAACATGTTTTCAAACGTTACTGGTTAGTTGAGAATTAGATAAAAATCAACGAGACGTTTTGCATTTTTTATTATTTTTTTGTTTTTTAGTAAATGCAGATTATTATTATTTATAATTGTTAGATTGTTCATAATTTTATTATTAAAAAAAATAACTTTAACAGTCTCTATATTCTCATTTACAAATTTTTATGTCATATTTTTGTATATCACCTTTCAAAAATAAAATTGAATACAGCCTAAGTTTTGAGATTTATCTTTTAAATTATTATTGAGAAAGAGGATTGAAGAGTTGAGCGCATTGTTTCTATTATTTTATGACAAAATCCAAAAAACGTTTGTTAGATACAGCGAGAAAATATCAGAACAATCCGCGAGGTTACAAGAGATTTTGTTAAAACTCGATGTATTTTTTAACTTTGTTTCTTTCTATTTCGTAGCTCGTACAGTTTTTTTTTTCAAGTTATTATTATCATTTGTCAAACAAGTCTATTGTTGAGGACCGAGGGTTTCTTCAAATTAAAACTTCAGAGTCCTCCGTATTTTTTCTTTATTTTCTTCCTTATTTATTTATTTCTTCCTTGTTTCTTGTTCTTGAGTCGGCGAATGTTCGGTAGAGAGTGGTTTGCTGTTGCTGGGACCCGCTCTTTTATAGAGAGTCCCCACCTCGGTAACAGCCGCGAGTTTGAGAGGGGTGACCAATCATGTTTGAGAGAGAGCGAGCAACCAATGGCGGTTAGTTTCTCCGCTCCTCTGCTTGGCGCCAACCTTCCGCCGGCCAATGGCGGCAGGTATTGGTCACGTGACGTTGCGTAGACCAATCACTGCCCGCCTCGCTTGGCCCGCCAACTTACGCGTCCGAGAGCGACCAATTGCCGCTCGCTTCGCTCAGTTGGCCAACACACGCACGCGTGGAAGACGCGTACCGATGTATGTTGCTCTCTCTCTCGCACCTAGTGCCACCTCCTGCTCTCTCTCTCTAACCGTACATTCGCCTCACTCTTACAATTTTATTGTAGCGTTTACATCGTAACTATTTCACATAGTTATTCTATTAGCTAGATACAATTTTTACTTACATCTATCATTATATCTTACATGCTAATCTTTATTTACACTACAATTTTTATATTTACATATTCAAATCATGTTTGACGTAAGCCGTCCGTAACATCCTCCCCCCGGCGTAGACTCTTCGCAGCCTCTCCCCTCAGCAGGACGGCGATCTTCGTCGTTGGCCTCCGGAACACACCTCCTCTGGTTCGCACGTCGGCCGCTCTGACGACGCCGTCTGGTCCCGGATGCACTCGTTCGACGACCCCCCTGGGCCATGTGTTGCGTGGGAGCGCGCCGTCGACGATGATGACGACGTCGCCCTTCTGCAGCTGCGGTCCCTCCGTCCTGGCTTGTCCCCTGGGTATGAGCGTCGGCAGGTACTCCTTGAGCCACCGCTGCCAGAACTGGTCCGCCATCGCTTGTGATCGCCGCCATGTGCTGCGATCCGCTTCGGTGCACGGCCCTGTTCTTGGCAGGCCTGTCGACGACCCCATTAAGAAGTGGTTGGGAGTCAAGGCTTCGTCTTCCTCGTGGTCCACTGGAACGTGTGTCAACGGCCTCGCGTTGACGCTGTACTCTGCTTCAGTGAGGAGTGTTTGCAGCACCTCTTCCTTCGGTGACTTCTCCTTCAGCGTCGTACTAAGTGCGGCTTTTACTGACCGCACAAGTCGTTCCCATGCGCCTCCCATGTGAGGCGCTCCCGGTGGTATGAATCGCCATTCCGTCTCGTACTGTAGACAGTAGTCGCGGAGCTCGGGGATCCATTGCTTGTAGCAGTCGCGTAGCTCGACGTCGGCTCCTCGGAAGTTTGTAGCGTTGTCGGAGTAGATTACTCGCGGCCATCCTCTTCTGGCGGCCATCCGTCGTAACGCCATAATCGCTGAGTCCGTAGATAGAGACGACACGATCTCTAAGTGCACTGCTCGCGTTGTTAAGCATGTGAACAGTGCACACCATCTCTTTTCGTGCCTCCTTCCTATGGTAACTGTCATCGGCCCGAAGTAGTCAACACCGCAGTATGTAAAGGCGCGGTGCCCCGGATCGATACGTTCCCCGGGTAAGTCTCCCTTCGGTGGTCGTGTAGGCATCGTCTTGTAGACACGACAGAACTGACAGCCCTTTGCGATCTTTCTTACTGTCGGTCGTAGGCGGAATATGATGTACCGCTGGCGTAGATCATTTACTACGCGCTCGTTGTTCGCGTGCCCGGCGTTCCGATGTTCGTTTTCGATCATCAGTCTTGTGAAGGAGTGTCCGCCGTCAAGTATTACGGGTCGATTGGAGTGCGTTGCCACTGTTGACGCTCCGATGCGTCCTCTTGCTACGATGATCCCGTCTTCTAGTTCTGGGTCCAACTTCGTAAGCTTGCTGTCCTTACGAAGCGGCTGTTTTCTTCGTAACCTCTGTAGGTCATCGCCGAACGAGTCCTTTTGAGATTGTCGAATCCACCTCGCTTCGGCGTCTTTGATATGCGCTACTGACAATGGTATGTCTCTTCGTTTTTGTTTCAGCCTCTCGATGAAAAGTCGTACCATGGCCGTGGCTCTTATGAGTCTCTTGTACGATGAAAACCGGCTGATGTCGGGTAGCGTGACGTCACCGCCAGTACTTCCTTCCGACGTACTGTACACGATTTCATCGCTTCGCTCGCCGTCCGGTGTCGTCGTAGGCCACTCTTCTTCAGGCATCCTTAAAAACGAAGGTCCATTGAACCAGCGGTCCGTTCTACTGACCCGCCTGGTTCCAATGCGCGTAGCGTCGTCTGCGACGTTGTCGTCTGTGGGTAACCATCGCCAGTCATCTCTGTGTGACAACTCGGCGATCTCGGCGAGCCTGTGTGCCACAAACGGTGTGTACTTCTTATCTTCGTTTCTGATCCAATGCAGCACCGTTTTGGAGTCGGTCCAGTACACCACCTTGCTCGGTTTCCAGGAGTGTTCTTTGAGTATTACGCCGGCCATCCGAGCTCCAATTACCGCCGCCTGAAGTTCGAGCCGCGGTATCGTTTGCAGCTTCAACGGCGCCACCTTTGCCTTCCCCATGACGTGCGCTACTTCTATGGCGCCGTCCCCGTGACGGATCCTCCAATAGGCTGTCGTTGCAAAGGCTTGTTCGCTGGCGTCGTTGAACACGTGAAGTTGTATTTCCGACTCTGGTGCTATCTTCATACTGTAGCACCGCGGCAGGGCTAGGGCGGAGATGTCGTCTAAGCCCGCGACCCACTGCTGGAACTCTTCGGCTTCGTCGCTCGGGAGCTCTTCATCCCAGTCCACCTTCTTTAGCCACAGCTTCTGTAAGATGATCTTTCCTACGATGGTGTACTGGCTGATGAGTCCTAGCGGGTCGTATATCGACATGACGGCGCTCAGTGCCTCCCTCTTTGTCGGCACTCTGTGCTGAGTCTTGACGGCTTCCGGGACTCTCTTGATGTCTGTATTGAAGCCGACCGTGTCATCTCTCGGGTTCCATCTGAGCCCGAGAGTCTTCTCCATTTGATGCGCCGTCAGTCGCACGTCCGCGTTCCTCGATCGCTTCGCCTCCGGTATACTCTCGAGCACCTTTGTGCTGTTTGAGTTCCAGCCCCGGAGATTGAAGCTTGCTCTTTCGTGGATTTTCATGACATCTCTTATTGTTTCGACCGCCTTGTTCACGTCGTCGAAGCTGTCCAGGTAGTCGTCCATATAGTGTCTCTCTTTGATGGCTTGCGCTGGCTCGGGGTACTCGCGTTCGTATTCACTAGCGTTGTAGTTCCTCACGCTGTGAGCGAGAAACGGAGAACATGACGCGCCAAAAATCATCGATGTCATCTTGTACGCGCGAGGTTTCTCTTCGGGTCTGTCTCGCCACAGAAACATCTGTGCCGGCTGGTCTTCGGGGCGGATCTTCACACGCAGAAACATTTCTTCTATGTCTGCCGTTACCGCGATCTTCTTTTCGCGGAAGCCGAATAATATGCCGGTCAGTGATGCTAGCAAGTCCGGACCCTCTAGTAGACAGTCGTTTAAGCTTACGCCGTCCACTCTGGCCGCTGCGTCGAACACCATTCGTACCCGCTCTGGCTTGTTTATGTTGACGACGGCGAAGTGTGGCAGGTACCATTTGACGCTGCTTCCTTGTTCGCTACCGTCGCATTCCTCTGCGTAGCCCTTGGCGATGAGATTCGCTACTTGCAGCCCGTATTCCCTTTTGAATACGGGTTCTTTGTTCATTTTCTTCTCGAGGGTGCGCAGCCTCTTGAGCGCGTACTCGTAGCTGTCGGGTAGCTCGGGGTTGTCCGTCTTCCATGGCAACCCGACCTCGAACTGATTTCCCTTGCGTTTGATTGTCTCCTTAAGTATCCGTTCCGCTCTCTGGTTCTTCTCGCTGACTCGGGTTTTTAGAGTTATTCCTAGCGAGTCAATGTCGAAGTGTCGCTCGACGAGTCTATGTAGTTGTGCGTCGCTAGCTGGCGTGTAGATGTGAAGCACTGATTCTTCATTCTTCATTAGAATTCTTCCAGGCACTGAACCGTGGAGTACCCATCCCAGCATGGTTCGTGATGCTGCTGGTTCGTTGCGTTTACCGGCGCGTAGCTGTCTCGACACAATGAGATGCCAGTTGTCGGCACCGATCAACAATCGAGGCCTGACCTTCTCGCTGACGATGTGTCCCACAACGCCTCGTAGATGCTTGTATCGACTCAGGTTGTCCGGTACTTGCTGCTGACATAGCTGCAGCTCTTTCACTGTTCTTGCTGTGATTTCGTGCTTCGTATCTTCGTTGACGCCTTGGATATGAATTTGTACCGTAGCGCTGCTTACTCGTCGATCTTCGTTTATTCCTTTGAGGTTGAGCGGCTTCTTCGGACCTTCTTCGACGATCTCATTTGCCAGGTCTTCGTCGATGAGCGTCACTGTTGACCCTTCGTCGAGGAGGGCGTCCGTGATGACCTCCCCCCGTGGACCGCTTAGTTTCACCTTGCAGGTCTTTAATAAAACGGTCCCTGGCGTTGACCTGGTGGCGACGTTCATGACGGTCGCCGGTGTGCTCTGTTCTGCACACGGTTCTTCTTCCCTTGGAAGTTCCTCATTCTTCTTATGTAGAATGGCATGGTGAGGCATCTTGCATCCGTCTACGCCGCATGGTTTCGCCTTGCATGAGGCTCGGCTGTGCTTCCGCTTCATGCATTTGAAGCATAGCCTCTGCTCCTTAGCCCACTTCCACACTTCATTTGTGGTGAGCCTTTTCAGTTGCGGACACGACGGGGTATGGTGACTCGTTGACTGGCACCGGTAGCACGTGATCGACTGCTCTTCATGCGTTGCTTCACTGGTAGCGAAAACCTTTTCTTTCGCCACGGTCCTCTTCGCCATTGGTCGCTCCCTTCTGAGAGACCCTGAAGCGCCGTTTCTTCCAGTGTGCGTGAAGCGTAGCAGCTTGTCTGCTTCCGCCATCAAAAACTCAGCGAGCACCGTCATCTCGTTGTCCTGTGCGATTCTCTCTTCGTTCATCGCCGCGTGTTCCGCCCATTTGCTCACAAGGTGTGGGCTAAGCTTCTCCATGACGTCGCGTACTAGTAGAGGATTCTGGAGATAACCTCGTTTGTCTACGCTCTTCATTGTGTAGACGATGTTCTGTAGTTTCACGGCCAACACGTTCAGTTCCCCGCTGGAGCTGTCGACCCTTGGAAGTCTCTTCAAGTCTTCAAGAGCTTTGTTGATGACGTACTCGGGCCGGCCATACTTCATTTCAAGTGTCTTCATGATGAGGTCCGGGTGCGTCGCCGTGTACAGCTGAGAGATCACTATCTCTCTGGCTTCCCCTCGGAGGCTATTTCTTAGTCGTAGAAGGTTCTCTGTTGCGCTGAACTTGTACAGCCGCGTCGAATCTTCCATAGCCGCCTTGAATGGAAGCCACTCCATGATGCTACCGTCGAATGGCGGGAGGTCTGTCGTCTGTCGCGGCGGCGGTCTGGAATGGATCATCTTCTCTAGCACGTTTGCTAGTTGTTCGATGCCTTTCCCTCTTTGTTGCGTCCGCTCCTCCCCCCGTACTTCAATTGCGGGTGGAGGTTGTACGTTTGATTCCCGTGGCTGATTGGTAGCTTGACTTCTGTCGATCCATTCGCAGACTCTTTCATTTTCGTCAACGCTCGCTGCTTCATCCGCTTCTATGGCTGAGATGTCCGCTTCTAATCGCTTCTTGATTAGGTTTTCTTGCATATTCAGGCGCCTCTCTTGAATCTCCGCTAGTTGCTTCGCGGCTTCATATTCAGCCACTCTAATGCGAGCTACAGCGCTGTTCGTCGACCGTCGAGACCGCACTGTTCCTGTAGGCGATGGAGGCCTGTGCGACTGTGTTGTCTCCGTCCGTAGTGATGTCGACGCTTGAGCGATGTCTTCTTCTAGCGGGGCGAGGGGTGCCGGTGGTGCCATAGGGATTCGTACCGGTGATCTTTCAATCGTTCTTCCGATCGGTATCGTTCCTACGGCCGTCGATGGTGATCTTGGCGGTTCTTCATGGATTCGGTGAAACGTGGATGAACTTGCTTGTAAGGCGCGTTCCGATTCGCCGAGTCCTGATTCCGACCTGTTCTTGCGGCTTCTCGTACTATGGGCCATGGCGTTGATTTTTCTGTCTTCTAATTGGAAATTCCCACGTTGGCTTCGTGCTTCGACTTCCAATAAGAATTTTTCCCGCCGATATGTCTTCCGGATTCCAATTGGAATTTCTTCGGAATTCCAATTAGGCAGAATTCTTCAATGAAAAATCCCACGTTGAATTTCTTCTGAATTCCTTGTAGAAATTTCCCACGCTGGTTTTCTTTCTTCTGGATCCGGCTTCTCGAAGGACCACGCAATGTTGAGGACCGAGGGTTTCTTCAAATTAAAACTTCAGAGTCCTCCGTATTTTTTCTTTATTTTCTTCCTTATTTATTTATTTCTTCCTTGTTTCTTGTTCTTGAGTCGGCGAATGTTCGGTAGAGAGTGGTTTGCTGTTGCTGGGACCCGCTCTTTTATAGAGAGTCCCCACCTCGGTAACAGCCGCGAGTTTGAGAGGGGTGACCAATCATGTTTGAGAGAGAGCGAGCAACCAATGGCGGTTAGTTTCTCCGCTCCTCTGCTTGGCGCCAACCTTCCGCCGGCCAATGGCGGCAGGTATTGGTCACGTGACGTTGCGTAGACCAATCACTGCCCGCCTCGCTTGGCCCGCCAACTTACGCGTCCGAGAGCGACCAATTGCCGCTCGCTTCGCTCAGTTGGCCAACACACGCACGCGTGGAAGACGCGTACCGATGTATGTTGCTCTCTCTCTCGCACCTAGTGCCACCTCCTGCTCTCTCTCTCTAACCGTACATTCGCCTCACTCTTACAATTTTATTGTAGCGTTTACATCGTAACTATTTCACATAGTTATTCTATTAGCTAGATACAATTTTTACTTACATCTATCATTATATCTTACATGCTAATCTTTATTTACACTACAATTTTTATATTTACATATTCAAATCATGTTTGACGTAAGCCGTCCGTAACATCTATAGTATAGTCAAGTCAAGACGCCGCGTTGGCGCAGCGGTCACAGCACTGGATTGCGATTGGCTGTAATTGCGCGGGCAGTTGCATTGGCATAGCATTTGTATTGGCCATACAGATGTTTGCCGTGGTCTGGGTGTTTGTGCAGTCCTTGTGGGTCTCCCCACCGTGCCTCGGAAAGCATGTTAAGCCGTCGGTCCCGGTTGTTATCATGTACACCTGATAGCGATCGTTACTCATAGTAGGGAATATATCCGCCAACCCGCATTGGAGCAGCGTGGTGGATTAAGCTCCGATTCTTCTCCTACATGGGGAAGAGGCCTATGCCCAACAGTGGGATATTACAGATCGTGATCGTGAACAAGTCCATATTCATTTTAAAAAGAGAAAATTTATTGTATTTTTAGGATTCTTTAATATTTGTAATGGATAAACACAAAAACTAATGGACTGATTTAAAAAATTCTGTCACCGGGAGGATACTACGTTATCATCGAGTGACATGGGCTATATTTTAACGGGAGAAACCGAAACCGACAAAATCGTGGTAGCCATCGATCGAGCCAATCAATTAGACCAACTGCAAGCACAGACCTAGTATATAATAAAAAGAAAATTTAACAAGAGCGAGACATATTCTTGAAATATTCAAAAACGAATCGTTAAGTTACAAAGCGGGGTTGGTTGCGAGGGAAGACTCAATTATTGACGCTGCCGTCGATGAATATTGATAGCGGAATTTCCATACTCGTCATACGACGTTATTGAGAAGAGAAAAATTGGTCGAATGCAAGTCGCTTTGTATGCTAATCCAAAAGAGGATATTTCTTTATACTTTTAATTGGATTTTCTTTAGTACTTAGTTTTTATCTATACTAAAAAGAAAGATTGATTTGTTCGGTTTTGAAATCTTTTGTCATAAAAAACTAACCTGATATGTAAAATTTAAGCTATAGAACACACGTGAAGACACGTTATAAGCCTTGAATATTAACGCTGGCAAAACTGTTAAAAAATTATTAGTACTTAAATGGCTTAGCAAATTGGCTGACTATTTGTATAATTATGTACATAACTTTCAGGACAATTTTCGTATTTTTTTTATACAACTCATTAAAAAAGCATCGTAAACATGTTACCGACCTTACCTTCAATCCCTCCCAGGAGCTCTGGTCATCTTAAATACCACAGGAACACAACACTGCTTGACAGCAATATTATTTAGTTGTCATCTTCTGTACGGTCGCGGTACTTCCCCAGTCAGGCTACTCCAGATTTCGAGCAGGAAATTTTTGCTGTGTGTGCCTTACCTCAGTTAGTAAGGATATAAGTGCTTCGCTTACATTCATTACTTTCTGTTTGAGAATAATATGCGAACTAAATAATAATGTAGAATGATGACTAAGTATATAATAATCTTTCACTGATTCTACATAGGGAATGTAAGAAAGAATGAGTTTTTGTTGTGAACAACACGAAGAACAGACCATTGAATAATAGAAAGTCATTACTTATTCTGTAACCAATCTTTAAGTATGTACTACGTTTGACTATATTTTATAATATACCTTTATGTATTATTGTTAAAAAAAGAGAAAGTTTCGGAGAAACCGAAACCGACAAAATCGTGGTAGCCATCGATCGAGCCAATCAATTAGACCAACTGCAAGCACAGACCTAGTATATAATAAAAAGAAAATTTAACAAGAGCGAGACATATTCTTGAAATATTCAAAAACGAATCGTTAAGTTACAAAGCGGGGTTGGTTGCGAGGGAAGACTCAATTATTGACGCTGCCGTCGATGAATATTGATAGCGGAATTTCCATACTCGTCATACGACGTTATTGAGAAGAGAAAAATTGGTCGAATGCAAGTCGCTTTGTATGCTAATCCAAAAGAGGATATTTCTTTATACTTTTAATTGGATTTTCTTTAGTACTTAGTTTTTATCTATACTAAAAAGAAAGATTGATTTGTTCGGTTTTGAAATCTTTTGTCATAAAAAACTAACCTGATATGTAAAATTTAAGCTATAGAACACACGTGAAGACACGTTATAAGCCTTGAATATTAACGCTGGCAAAACTGTTAAAAAATTATTAGTACTTAAATGGCTTAGCAAATTGGCTGACTATTTGTATAATTATGTACATAACTTTCAGGACAATTTTCGTATTTTTTTTATACAACTCATTAAAAAAGCATCGTAAACATGTTACCGACCTTACCTTCAATCCCTCCCAGGAGCTCTGGTCATCTTAAATACCACAGGAACACAACACTGCTTGACAGCAATATTATTTAGTTGTCATCTTCTGTACGGTCGCGGTACTTCCCCAGTCAGGCTACTCCAGATTTCGAGCAGGAAATTTTTGCTGTGCCTTACCTCAGTTAGTAAGGATATAAGTGCTTCGCTTACATTCATTACTTTCTGTTTGAGAATAATATGCGAACTAAATAATAATGTAGAATGATGACTAAGTATATAATAATCTTTCACTGATTCTACATAGGGAATGTAAGAAAGAATGAGTTTTTTTTGTGAACAACACGAAGAACAGACCACTGAATAATAGAAAGTCATTACTTATTCTGTAACCAATCTTTAAGTATGTACTACGTTTGACTATATTTTATAATATACCTTTATGTATTATTGTTAAAAATTGTTTTATTTTTCTTTTTTTAAAGTAGTAGTCACAGAGTACATTGTAATAGTAGGTAGTAGTCCATAAGACTAGTTATTTTTTTATCTAATATTGAAATGAGAATATTTACAGAATCACTTTTATCGATTCTACATTCTTCACTTGGTTACGTAAGTTAGTCTACTTATAATGAAACTTTATTGCTACGCTTGAATCACAATTACAATCGGAAGGGAAATGTTAATTCATTCTACGCACAATTCTTTCTAATAAAGCTAATTTAGTTAATGTTCCTATCCGTCTTCTTTACAAAGTCTCTGGTTTTACCGTTTACAACTTTAGATTACGCCACATGAATTTAAATATAATTTAAGAAACGAATTTATTTAAATAAACTTTTCCTTTAAAGGTACTCTTAATGAAAATATATAATTTCAACGGTCTAATTTTGTAAAAATAAAGTACATTTTTATTAAAAATGTACTTTATTTTTTACAAAATTTTTAAATAAACTTTTACATCTGCTTTTTCTTTGCTTAAATAAATATGGTGGAATGAGTAAATTGGCCCTTCATAGTGGTGATTCATTCCAGGATATACCATTCTCTCGGTTTTGGTCATCTATCCGCTTAAAAAATAATATGTGCAGCAATCAATACTTTAGAATCATAAATATTTATTGCCATGTATTTTAAACGACAAAGACGCAATTAACAAATTATATTCTCAATGTTAAATACCTAGCACTGTTTTCCTGTTGGTGAGTAAGGTGACCAGAGCTCCTGGGGAGAACTGAGGATGGTTTCGGCAACGCGCATGCGTTGCTTCTGGTGTTGCAAACGTCTATAAGCTACGGTAATCGCTTACCATCAGGCAAGCCGCTTGTTTGCCGATCTAGTTACATTTGAAAAAAAGCTTTCATTGCCTAACCAAAAATTTAGGTTTTCAGCGGTGATCATACACTTTTTTTTAATAATTTACTGCTATGTACATCAAAAATTGTTTTTGAAAATGTTTGAAATAGCTTAAGCTTTGCTCTCGAGGCCCTATATGACAAACATTTGCAATAACGCATTGCCCCGAGTAAAAATATTCAATTGAATAAATCAAATGACGCCGCGTTGGCGCAACGGTAACAGCACTGGATTGCGATTGGCTGTTGCGCGGGCGGTTGCGGGTTCGATTCCCGCACACGACAACATTTGTATGGGCCATACATATACATGGATGTTTGCCGTGGTCTGGGTGTTTGTGCAGTCCTTGTGGGTCTCCCCACCGTGCCTCGGAGAGCACGTTAAGCCGTCGGTCCCGGTTGTTATCATGTACACCCGATAGCGATCGTTACTCATAGTAGGGAATATATCCGCCAACCCGCATTGGAGCAGCGTGGTGGATTAAGCTCCGATCCTTCTCCTACATGGGGAAGAGGCCTATGCCCAACAGTGGGATATTACAGACTGAATCGTGAATCGTAAATCAAATTGAATATCACTACTATCACGCGACGTCGTGTGATTTGCAATGAACGTGTTAAAACAACAGCAGTGAGACTTTTACAAGTTGTACAGTACACTGTTGTATTTTACATACTATTAGCTGTACTACAAGCAAGTTAGTAGTACTATAGAATTTTGTTTAATGGTTCAAGATATACATAATATACTGTACTGTTATTTATAAGATTTAAGTCTCGTATTATATACATAACCACGACGTTTCGTACTCTTCATGACTACAAGAAACGCTTGTTAGAACAATAAAAAGAAGCATTTTCATGCAGCAGTAGCTAGACTCTTTAGTTTAAGTTGCACTTTTGAAGCAAAGTGTAATTAGAGCTTATTAACTACTTTAAAAAGCACCATCGTTATTGGAGAGGGCGATTCAACGAGCGTTTCTTTTAAAATGAGAGCTTTATTATTTTTTAAACTTTTTCATCTCAGTAGTATTTGATGGATTTATTTCGTTTTATAATATATAAAAAAAACCAAATATATTGTATTAGGTTTTTAATTTTTTTTGACAGTGTTATAAATTATTGCTATTTAATTTTCTGTAGTATCTCATGTTAGGTTATTAAAACAGTGTTATCGAGTTTTTACAAATGTATCGTGTATGTACAATATTAACCTACTCTTTTCTTATTTCTTAATAAAAATAGGGTACTAATTTTTTAAAGCGGAGCGGGAATCAAACGCGCATTCGCCAGTGTTAAGACGACGACTCGCACCACTCAGAAAATCACGATAGAGGTAATGTCAAGTCAAAAAATGTAGAAAATGTATTATGTTCAAATTTCTTCACCATAACAATCGTTTTATAGTAATATATCTGTGTAAGTTAGTCACGTTTCAGCCTGTAACATTCCACCGCTGGGCAAAGGCCCCGTGTATGAGAAGGATTGGAGACATATCCACCATACTGCTTCAATGTGGGTTGGTGGAAAAGTTAGTCACAGAAGGTAGCAATTATATTTTGAGTACTATTTTTCAAAAGCTTCTTAACTTCGAACGAAGCTTCGAACTCTCAGTATTCACAACACAAAAAGTTATAAGTGTTTATGAAAATGGTGTCGTTTATCACGATCTAAGTTAACTTATAAACAAAGAACAAACAAGGCCCAAGTTCCATTATGATATAAAAATCGCGGCATGTCAGAAATAATTCTTGGCTATGGTTCCATTATGCGGTACCATGATCCTGCGGAAGGACCCTCAACGCCATTGTTAGCAGGAACTATCGCACCGCCATCGCGATTATGGTTCGTACACAATGGTTAAAACAATCACTATTATCATAGGCGCTAGTGCACAATAGAGACCGAGACATTAATCACACGAAACCCGAATATCTCTGAAATCAGGCCATCGATAAGTATAAGAGGTATTCATGATTAAGACAATACATAATTTATCTTAAAATCGATAGTAATAGTAAAATAAATTGTATGATAAATATAATATTAATTTATGTTATAAATCAGATTCAAAGTGCATGTTGTAATATTTTTTTTGTACGAGTTTATTATTCAAGGCATTTTTTTAACAGGAGTGTAAGCATGCCCTAAAATCAACCACGATAAAAATAATATGACACTATTTTTAAGTAACAACCATGGAGTCGACTATCTGAGAACAATCCTGTTTGTTTATTATACGCCGGCGCTATACGGGAAAATAAATATCAAGGATTTATATTTGTCGGGGAATCAGTACAGATAGTTATTAATGTCGGTACCTGCGATATTCACCTACCCTACATCATTCTATTATTCGAGTCATTCTGTCATGCATAAAACGAACGGTGCAACCGCGGCTCAGGCAGTCTTGGCTCTGGCGTGGCGCGGTGCACTTGTGTATCCCGCTAGTAGCTTAACCTCGACTCTTCTAATAGTTAGTTTGTGTACACGAATTAATTGTTACATCCTACTGTGGGCAACTCGACCGGTGGTGGTGAGTGCCAATGCGCATTATAAGGCGGCGCCGCCGTAAACCAACACTCGGGTCACAAGTCCCGGGCACTGCGTCGAGTTGTCTCTCTGCCACGCGATAGACGGTACCCACTCGGTGAGTCCATTGAATACTAAGTAGTTGTTTTAAATTACATTGTGAATTAACCAGGCCATCCGTCCTACTCCTCACTTCTGATTCCTACATCAGAAGTGGGATGCAACCTTAACGACCCACATCGCGAAAGTCGTGCGCCGATAGTAAGTTGCAATATTTCGTGGTGATTAGTGGGTACATCGATATTTTAGTTTTCGGTCGTTCTGTTTTATTCTTATCGGTGTACAAGTGGTTTTTGTTCAGTGTTCGATTACGTAATTCGATTTACCGGTTATTTGTTGAATTTAGTTTTATTGTGATACGTAAGGTAGTTGTGTAGTGATTAATTTTGCTAATAGATTTTGCGATTCAGTTTTTGTTTCGATTCAGTCACAATGTCAGACCGTAAGCGTAATCGTAGTGTGAGCCGTCGCGGTAGTCGCAGCGACAGTCGTTTAAGGAAGATGCCAGAAGGTCATGTACCAATTGAGTTTATAGATGACGATCATAATGGTGAACATTTTAGTGATGTGACAGAAAACTGATGTAAGCACTCTAAAGACTGTAGTGTGTAGTCATCAAGAGGATGATACACTGTGATGAATGTGTGATCCAGGAGGGATACACTGTGACGTGATCCAAGAGGGATACGCGTGGATTGTGGAGCAATTGTAATTGCTGGTTGGAAGGGTGGCTTACATAGTTGTTAGTGTTGTAGAAAATGAATTGGTTATTGAAAGTTTGATTTACGTTGGTACATGACTCTGCGTAGCTATATTTGCTTTAAGTTAAGTTTTTGTGGTTACCCACTTGTTTGTGATAAAGTGTTAATATCGTCTTAGCTTGAGTATTTCCGATTACCCTCTGTAACGGATATTATTGTCTTTACGTCTACTATCTTACACGATATTTTAACTAATATTATTTGTCGAAGTACCAAGAGAGCGTAAAGTTAGAGACACCATCTTCCGAATAGTTAATATTAATTTTCTGATTAGTCAGTCACCATTTTTATCATCTATTGATGGGATTATTGTAATTTGTAATTGTATGAGCAGCTATTGTTTAGTTACGTAGTTTTAATTACGTGGCGTATAAGTGATTACTGTGATAATAATTAATTCGATATAGTTAAAACACACACGTATCGTGACCTATAGATTAGAAGTGAGAAATGAGTGTTTCATTGAGGGTTTTAGTCTTTTCTACCTTTGATTGATTTATTTAAACTGTTTATAAGTTGTTTTAGGTGTTCTGTTTAAGAACGTTTAAATTACAGAAAGTTAATTGATAACACATTGGTACAATCGTAAACCTATTACAACAATAGTTGTAGGTAGGTAACCTCAGATTAATAATTTTGTTTATGAGTAGGTAACTATTAAAAATTCTTACTGTACTCTGTAATTACGTAGCTAGTTTGTTAAATAAATAAGTAGACAGGTATGTGATTTTCTAAGTTGATTTAGACTTTATTAACAAAGCGTTTTAAATTTAAATGTCACTAACGCGTGAGTAGTAAAATTTTAAGGTAGTCGTTGTAGGTGACTGTTAAAATTCTTATGTTTCCATCTGTGCTAAAAATTATTGAGTAACTTTGGGAAGCAAGGGTTGTAAATAGAACTATATGATTTCGATAATTCCTTCATAGAGACAGCTAGGCTTTTTAATATCCTATCGGTGATTTTGTTTTGTTACAAAACGAGGAGCGCAATCAAACGAAACTTGATCCGAAATATCGAGGCCCTTTTCGCGCAATAGAAGTTCTCGTAGGTAATCGGTATACCCTTAAAGCTTAAATTGTCAACGTACCTGCAAATTTGCTCACGAAAGGTTAAGAAAAATGCCAGCACGTCATGTACCAGACAATATTGATGTAAATTATGATCTTGTTGATAATGATGATGTTCAAGTTTAAGTAGAGGGAGAGACTCGAGTGATTACTCTTCGCCTAGAGAGCCGTGGTGTTACAAGTCTTTACTCGAGGTTTTTGCAAGCTTGGTTGTAACTTGTTGTAGAAGTAGACATACGTCTAGTTTTGGTTGTAATGACGTCTATGGTACATGGCTGTGGTATTTGTGTGAAGTAATTAGTTATAATTGGTTTGATGATAATTATGATTCAACTACTATGACTGCCAACTGATACTATGACTGCTAACTGATACTATGTCTGCCAACTCTAATACTGACTTTGTACAATCTGAATCTTTTTACGGGCTGGTGTTCACAGAACTGACGACAGTACTTTACAGATGAATGGTTAAAAAAAAAGAGAGATGTGGTAAAAAGAGAAATGTGAAAAAAAAATGAAAAAAAAAGCATTAAAAAAAAAGTGATGAAATGTAAAAAAAAGCGTTAAAAAGAGATGAAAAAAGAGCATTAAAAAAAGCGTTAAAAAAGAGATGAAAAAAAAAGCATTAAAAAAAGCATTTAAAAAAGCATTAAAAAAAAGCATTAAAAAAGCATTAAAAAAAAAGAAAGTAAAAAAGTATAAGTTTATGATGATCATAAGTGATGATGACGATAAGTCATGATGATGACGATAAGTGATAATGATAACCACATTTAAAAAAAAAATGACTGCTGTGACTGTGACTTACTGGCGAACCAAAACCAATTGTTTCTGGTCGGAAGGTTCAGTGTGGACCGGACCAGATGATGTAGGAGTCTCGCCTGCTTTTAGTGGGCAACGACTCAGACCAGACTGTTTGTAATGATGAGTGTAACGCTGTAGGAGTCTCGCCTGCTTTTAGTGGGCGACGACTCAGACCAGACTGTTTGTAATGATGAGTGATGCGCTGCAGGAATCTCACCTGTTTGAACTATAGGGGTTTTCATATTTTAAACCTAGATCAGTGATACTTACCATATTGATATGACTGTAATGATAATGATGTTAACCATATTAAATGTGACTGGTGTGACTGATTGACTTACTAACTGAAACCAATTGTTTCTAGTCCAAAGGGTCAGTGTGTACCGGACCAGATATTAAGATGTTGAATAGATTTTTGTCAGGATAGTCGAGCGATATTTTGTTTTTTTGATTAAAAATACCTAAGGTTGTAATAAATAGCGCGCGAGGACGCGCGCACGTCAGAATGGCAGTGTCGGGGAATCAGTACAGATAGTTATTAATGTCGGTACCTGCGATATTCACCTACCCTACATCATTCTATTATTCGAGTCATTCTGTCATGCATAAAACGAACGGTGCAACCGCGGCTCAGGCAGTCTTGGCTCTGGCGTGGCGCGGTGCACTTGTGTATCCCGCTAGTAGCTTAACCTCGACTCTTCTAATAGTTAGTTTGTGTACACGAATTAATTGTTACATCCTACTGTGGGCAACTCGACCGGTGGTGGTGAGTGCCAATGCGCATTATAAGGCGGCGCCGCCGTAAACCAACACTCGGGTCACAAGTCCCGGGCACTGCGTCGAGTTGTCTCTCTGCCACGCGATAGACGGTACCCACTCGGTGAGTCTATTTAATACTTAGTAGTTCGGTCATCCGTCCGTACTTCTCTTACCTCACTTCTGATTCCTACATATTTATATCTTTTGTGCCAATACAATTTATTTCATATCGTTCCATTTATTTACACTCATGATGACTAAATGAATTGAAAACTACTGTGTGAAGTGCTATAATATGTCTTTAGACATTCTGTTCAGGAATTATTGGTTTTTATATTTAACGTATAACTTTTGAATTAAAACTTATATGACGTAAAGTGTTTTTTTTTTCTAATACGATTTTCATAAGTATTACTCAGCTTCATAGTTGAAAAACATAAAAAAATCATATAATTTATTTTGCCATAAATGAATAATAATCGCTTACGCTTTTTGGAAACGAGCTTTTTGGTAGGCCATTAAAACTTATCGGGCGCACGCAGCCGCCGTTTTGATGTTAAATGAAATAATATATGATTGAGGAGCGTCGGTCTGTTACTTCCTTTATGTGGTCTGCGGAAAATTATTGCTCCATTTTCCGATTAACAACCCGGACTTTACTGTTTGTTCGCGATAAAACACGTATTTGTTAATCGATGTTTAAATGGCGTTAAGCATCAATTATTTTTGTTTTCTATACATTTTTTTTATTCTAATAATTATTGTGAGATTATAGAAATAAAATGAAGGTAGTAGAAAAAAAATGTTACTGTAAATTATTAATTTTGTAATGTCTTAATCAAACTAAATAAATAGAAACTTCAAAACAATATTTCCAATTTTCACAAGCAATCCATTTATGTTACTCCTATTTCTATTATGTGTGTGAGAGCTAGCCGTCTTTAGAGATACCCACTAAGCAGTTTAAATCATGCTGCTTTTGAAATGTATACACAGAGATATAAGAGACTTAGGGCACGCTTATGAAGTATCTGCGAGTTAGAGTGTGCCTTTGAACCGATCTTGGCGTCAAAGTTCTTTACATTTCCAAGCGTGCATTAAGAAAATTCATTTTGACAAGGTTTTTATGCGCTTAAAATCACGTTTAACTATTTTCATAAAGTATACTAGCTGTGCCCGCGACTTTGTTCGCGTGCAATATACACTTTGGACAGCATTTTTTTGATATATCTTTTGGTTTATCTTGGACATCAGAATAGCTCTAATACTTTGTCTCTTGTCGCAAACTTATAAAACATTCACAGAAATCTTACATATTTCCATACAAACTTTCATACTTTATTCCCTATTGTTATTTTACACCCTTGAGGGTAAAACTTTTAGAAACTTTGATTGTCATATTTATTTAGATCGAATCAACAGCCTAAAAATAAGTTTCAAGCTTCTAGCTCTTCAAATGACGATATGGAAGTCCATACAACATTTCATTCCCACTTTTCAACCCCTTACACCCCTTTTTTCGCATTAAAAAGTAGCTTATGTCCTTTCTCAGGTTCTAGACTATCTGTGTACCAAATTTAATCTAAATCGGTTCAGTAGTTGTGGCGTGTAAGCGCGATATATAATTCGCTTTTATAATATTAGTAAGGATCACCTATCAGTTAGATCAAATTAATATTTATGATGCATAAACATTGTTTTTTTTTAACCGACTTCAAAAAAGGAGGAGGTTTCTCAATTCGACCGTATATATATATATTTTTTTTAAATGTATGTTCGGGCATAACTTCGTCGTTTATGAACCGATTTTGATAATTCTTTTTTCGTTGGAAAGGAGATATCCCAACTTAGGTACCATGATAAGGAAACCAGGATCTGATGATGGGATCCTAGAGAAATCGAGGGGAACCCTCGAAAATTGTAGTGACGACTAGTGCGTTTTATCACTTTTTCCTTAACTACTATAAAGCACTACTATTTAATGAAGGTCTGGAGTCGATCTGATGATGGAGTCGAAAGACAGTTGAGGGAAATCTTCAACTGTTTACAGCAATCACCTGCTGTTTGAGCTTCATTCATTTCTATTGATGAGAACTTTGCACCCATATGAGTTAAAAGTGCCATTACAGGTCTGATGATGGAGCCCATAAATAGTCGAGGGAAATCTTCAACTATTTACAGCAATCACCTGCTGTTTGAGCTTCATTCATTTCTATTGATGAGAACTTTGCACCCATATGAGTTAAAAGTGCCATTACAGGTCTGATGATGGAGCCCATAAATAGTCGAGGGAAATCTTCAACTATTTACAGCAATCACCTGCTGTTTGAGCTTCATTCATTTCTATTGATGAGAACTTTGCATCCATATGAGTTAAAAGTGCCATTACAGGTCTGATGATGGAGCCCATAAATAGTCGAGGGAAATCTTCAACTATTTACAGCAATCACCTGCTGTTTGAGCTTCATTCATTTCTTTTGATGAGAACTTTGCACCCATATGAGTTAAAAGTGCCATTACAGGTCTGATGATGGAGCCCATAAATAGTCGAGGGAAATCTTCAACTATTTACAGCAATCACCTGCTGTTTGAGCTTCATTCATTTCTACTGATGAGAACTTTGCACCCATATGAGTTAAAAGTGCCATTACAGGTCTGATGATGGAGCCCATAAATAGTCGAGGGAATTCCTCAATAATTTACAGCAGTTACTTTTTGTTGTTTGACGACCGCTTTGATATAATGGTGCATGTGCCGTGTCGGCGGCGCCTAAACACCGACGGTCGCGGGTTTGATTCCCGCTCGGAGTGTATATTTATGTTTATACAAATATTTATTTTCGGTCTGTAGGTTTCGGTTCGGTCCCGGAGAACATGCTAGGCTGTCAGTCCCGGTTGTATATCACGAACACCTAATAGCGATCTTTACTCATATATAGTAGGTAGGTACTTATGACGACGCGTTAGCGCAGCGGTCACAGCACTGGCTGTTGCGCTGGCGGTCGCGGGTTCGATCCCCGCTCACGACGGACATTTGTATTGGCCATATAGATGTTTTTCGTGGTCTGGGCGTTTGTGTTTGTGTGTTGTGTATGTTTCCGGACTCCCGACATAGGAGAAAACCCTACTGAGGGCCGTTGAGTGTGAAGCGTTTATTCATTGTTTATTATTATAGTAAGAAATATATCCGTCAAACCACAGTAGAGCAGCGTGGTGGATTAAGCTCTGATCCTTCTCTTACATGAAGAAAGAGGCCTATGCCCAGGAGTAGGATATTACAGGCTGAAGCGTTTTATTTTGTTGGGCTTACTTAATACTGCCGAGAAGCATCCTAATTAGGTCTACACATCACTAAAAATTGTAAAATAAAATAATTTTTAACAAAAAAAAAACCGACTTCAAACAGGAAACTAAAAAGTAACAAATAAATTTACTTAGCACAAAGTAATTCTTATTTTGATTTAGTTAATCAGAAATTATAAAATAAATATTTTATAATTTTGAAGTCGGTGCCAAGTAAAACAATAACTAGGTATAGGTATTATCAATTTTTCTCACCCCTCAAGCTAATATTGGCAAGTAATTATTACGGAATATCTATCCTGTAGTAATTAATTATCTTCTTATAATAGTATTCGGAGACCGCGCACGGCATAAAGTTCACAAATTCGGTGAATATCTGTGGTGGATATAGTACTGAAGCCTGAAGGCACCGACTTCAAAGTTATAAAATATTTATTTTATAATTTCTGATTAACTAAATCAAAATAAGAATTACTTTGTGCTAAGTAAATTTATTTGTTACTTTTTAGTTTCCTGTTTGAAGTCGGTTTTTTTTTTATGATCTTAAAACCGTCGCGCGTCGATGGTAACTTTTGCCACCGTTACACCAGAATAGTCGTCGATAAAAGCTAAAAGCTAGTAACCAATAATTTGAATCAAACTCCTGCAAGCATACATTTTGCGTATACGTTGGACAGGTTTTCGACAGCTTCAATTGCGTTCCCTTTAATTTTCCGGGACGTGAAATGTCAACCTAGCTGTCGATAAGCTGATAGTTTGCCGAGTTTTAATAAAATCTATACAATGATTTTCACATTTAGACAGAGTAAAAATGAAACAAAAATGTTTTTTGCTGTTAGGAATTATATTATGCTTAACTAAGAACATTTGATTTCAAATATCAACTCCTTAGTCAAATAAAAAAATATATAATTATGATAAAGATACGACATCAAACGAGTTAGCACCACACAAATGATGCGTTATTGTAAATTGCTCACCTCAAACCACAGTCATTAGCGGTTTACGTGATAGCACTCTAATAAATGTCCCATGTTTGTCACTTTTCGAGTTACCGACCTTATATCTGGAAAATGTTAATGAGTTTCAGTCGACGTAAATGGGTTAAGTAAACCTTGTATAAAACATACCGTCTTGTTCAATTAAGAGATTGATATGTTACGTAAACAAATCCGGACTTGTGTGTATTTTGTGCAGTGCATGTTCCGTTTGATATTAGAAGAAATAAGTATCATATTTATTATTGTTTTATAATTTATTACAATCATACTAGATGTTGTATAATTTTATTTTTAGAAAAACTTTTAAAACTGTGGTTTAAATTACTAGTTTTGGTAGTAAGATTCATACAGATAAACCGTACCAATTCAAAAAGTTTTGACTTGTCTATTAATTGCAAAAAGTCTATCAGGATCTAAAAAAATAAAGTAAGTTGCTTTCTATCGAAAGAGAGTTATGACTTATGACTTTGAAGACTACTCGAGTGAATTAGAATAAAAGATAGGAATGAGTTTCCTAACGACGAGCAACAGCCTAGAATTTCCTCCAACTACAAAGACAAACAAAAAATGCTAAGAGTGGGAAAATGCTTTAACACAAAAGGTGATTGTCGAAGCTCTTGAGCTTAGCGAGAAACTCAACATTTCGTATGGGTATGTGCAAATCATTTTGACTGATTGTTTGCGATTGAGACTAGTTAGTTCAAAATTTGTCCCCATTATTTTAAATGACAAAAGAAAAAAAATAGTATGTTTATCAAATGATTGGTTAAACCTAGATCCAAACTTCATATCAGAACTATAAATAGACGTGAAAGTTTGGTATGCTATTAGGATCCTGAAATAATAATATAAAACTCATGATGGAAAATGAGTGACCTTTTTCATCTTAGGTAGGTAATTAGGTTGGACGTTAAGGTCATTATCGTTCTTTTTTGATAGTTGAAACATCATGTGATCAGAGTTCGTTTCCATGAGGAAGAAAGGTAAACGCTTCCAACAACGTTTGTGAGGCCACATAAGACGAAAGAAAAGTTGGCGAATTGCCTCTTTCTTTATTACGACAATGCGCCGTGCTACACATCGTTTAAGTTTCGCACGTTGGCAAAAAAATTGTATCCATATCCAGCTTTCCGGCTTTAGCGCAATACTGTTTTTTGCTTCTTCCAAAAATAAAATAGTCTTGAAAGGAGAGCGTTTGCTTTAAGGAGAAAAATTAAACTTTATGTAATTATCACACTGTAGAGCGCAGTACATGAATATTATGTATGTATATAGCATTATTACTAGCGTTATGATTGAAAAAAAAAACATAACCAGACACTACAAAACAATTATTAAATTAATAAATTATCGATGGACTAATGAAATCACAGTCTACGAGTGACTAAATTTAAATTTCATTTGAATTTCAATAATTTACATCATAATTATACCTACACAATTGAAAGCAGTTCTAAGTGTGTTATATGAATGTTAAAAAAATATTTCATGGAGTATTAACATCTATATGTTTTGTAAATTCTTTTGAATTTTTATATGTTTTATTAAATTAATGAAGAACCTTGCAGGATTTTTTAGGAGTGAAAGACCCTTATAGATACTTCTGAAAATATTTACTAAACGGTCTGAATAAAAACGTTTAAGTAAGAGGTTTTAAAAGATTGGATTGCTTCGAAATGAACGGAATTTAGTACGTTTAATTAAATAAATATTTTGTCTCGTTGTCGATTAGATTTTGTCCCAGATTTAGTGGATAGATATTAAATTATTATTTGAACTGAAATATGTTTTGGTAAAAATAAAACATTTAAAAAGAAATTTAGAACTTATAAAATCCGTAATATCGTATAGTATCCGTAATATGTACGTTTATGTCATCATATACACACAATTACACATTTAAAAAGAAATTTAGAACTTATAAAATCCGTAATATCGTATAGTTGTACGTAATAGTACGATACGATATAAACATATCATCAAACATTTTATCAAGTTAGTCCTTAGTTTTCATAATTCAACAATTTGTCCTTTATTGCGGAGAGATCCAACGATCCGTCATAAGTGAGGTATCCACACTTTCCTTTGAGCTGAACATTAATCCGAGCTTAAACCAGTCAAGTTCACCTTAGCATGACGTATAAAGTAAGATACTATCGCTTTTAGACCCATAGCCTAATGGATACAGCGTGCCGTTAAATGTAGAGATATGTAAAATATATGAAGTTAAAAGTCTTTTCTCTTAATTACGCTATAGTATTGGTCGACCAGTGGTCGAAATTCGACCATAATTTATTTAAATTATAAGTTTGAACATTAAACAAAAGAGTATATATGCGTGTGTGTGTGTGTGTATGTGTCAAATACGTGGTAGTGTGTGTAATGTTTTTTAATTGATTTAGTGCAGGTGCGCACCGCGATTTTCTGTTTTGCGACACGATTTTAAAATCGCGCTATAAAAAATCGCAGAACGTACCGTGCGCGCACTGCGATTAAAAAATCGCGATCTTTGCTCAGTTGCACCGTGGACTTCGTACAAGTCGCTTGTCTTTATTTACTAATTCGGAGGATCAGAAGAAAAAATAATAAAATTCGCCAACACTGGATTCATCTTTAACAGCGGATAGAATTATCAAAGGTTTCTTTTATCAGAAACACCATGAACTTCGAATGTATCCCAAAAATTATTTGGCTATTATAGAATGAAAATTTAAATATTCGACAGATTACTGAGATACGAACACACAATATTTACAATAGCACGACGAATGTACGAAACATGAGAATTATTATATTTACAACTAGCGACCCGCCCCGGCTTCGCACGGGTGAAATGCTGATTTTTGTTAAATTAATTAATTAATTAATAACAATAAAATATAGCCTATGTCACTCCTAAATAGTGTAGCTTTCTGTTAGTGACAAAATTATCATGATCTGTTCAGTATTTGCTAATATTACCCCCTACAAACAAAGTTATAAACTTTACCTTTTTATAATATTAGTATAGATTATTACAGTAGATTTACTCTTAACTTAGGTAATTCTCACAGCAACCAAATTAATTATCATTTAAATAAATCAAATGTAAAAAACCTTTTTAAAAAACAAGCTTTTATTTGAACGAGCTAAAACGAAAAACAAAGAAATTTACTTTAAACCTTTTTCTATCTACTTATAAAGTCATTGCATAATTTATATGATCGCGAGATATGAGTACCTACTCGTATTTCCTTAGTTTGAGAATTTGAATAGTTAAAATCAATCACATCAATTTATTTAATTTACTCGTTTACAAGCAAATCTCGCGACAAGCTTTTATATTCAGGCGCTGACATGCTTACTCTTGGAAAGATGGAACACGAATGTGGCCCGAATGCGCGATTTTAAAATCGCAGTGCGCGCGGGATCATACAATTTCATACGTTGCATTTTATTTTCGCGATAATCGCGTCGCGAGAAAATGTGACGAATCGCGATTTTAAAATCGCCGCGATTTTTCAGTCGCTGTGCGCGCGCTGTCCTACTAACTCATACGTTGCATTTTTGCGATTAAATAATAGCGCGATTAAAAATCGTGGTGCGCGCCAGCTCTTAATGTATTTTTTGCATAATTTTCAAAAAATATTAGCATTCTGCACTCCTTCTCTATATTATAAACTGTAAGTGTGCTATGTTTCTACGTATTAATATGTAGAAGATATTTAAAATAATATAAATGAATGAAGAATATTAAATTATTTTTTGACATATGATAGATATTTATTTTTAAAGTGTAAGATAATTGCATCAAATTTAATCCCAATATTTCTCCACAGATACGGATACAATTTTCCTCGTGATCTTTGGTCAATGATGCGGAGCAAACCAATTTTTTTTAAAGAAAAATAGTGGACGATGCACAAGGAACTGGAAAACCCATAATTGTGTTGTCAAAATCTTGAAATCGGGAATATCATTCTTTAAACACCAATTCTAAAGTGAATATTCTGCTGTATTTTTTTATTCCTTCATTACGTAAGTATGTATAGTTATAATTAGAAAGTACGTTAGAAAACGCACGTAGAGGGAAAATGCACGTGAGTGACTTTAACATGAGTGACTAATTTGTGCACTAGTCCCTTCATCAGAGTCCACGTTTCAGGAGCGTATGCCTAAACAGGCATGACGCTCGAAGGTTTTTGTCTTCAAGCATTGCAGAATCTTCGAAGTGAAGACTCCAAGAAACTTGCCAAATGCCGTTCAACTCAACCGAATCCTCATATAAGCTTCTTTCTCGAAGTTGTTTCGGTCTAGTTGAATGGTTTGGCTTAGGTAGACATATTCGTGAACAACTTCGAGAAGGGTACCATCGACCCATACCAGTCTCGGTATGATTTGATTGTTAAACATTTCTTTCGTTTTGTCCAAATTCAAACCGAGAGCGCTCGTCGAGAGGACTCATTTAGGCCGTCCAGCATTTGGCCTGGGCCTGGGAAGGTAAAAGATGCATTCGCCGTCACCGTTGACGACCAATTGGCTGAACACCATATAGACCTGTAGAATAAACAAGTTAAAGTGGCAGTGGGCTGGCCAGTCTGGTCACCTAATCTATGTATGTCTACTGCGTATGGCGACCGCATGTTGACAAACGCAGTTGTGGGACGTCGCCCAGCCCGCTGGATTGACGATCTACGTAAGATTGCCGGTGGAGCCTGGATAAGGATTAAACCGGGATGTTTGGGGCAAACTTGGGGAGGCCTATGTCCAGCAGTGGATTTTGATAGGCTGAAATAGTAGTAGTAGTTAAAAAAATACCTTAAAATTAGCGCTGTATGTAGCTTTATTTAGTAGATAAATAGCCTTAACTAGCTAAAGTCTGAAGGTTACTCAGAGGGCGGGCTGCGGAGGGTAATTAAACCTCACTGAACAGGTGGTGTGGGTGACCTCGGGCGTATTTTTAACAAAATGCTCGTTTAATCTGTACATTGTTGCAAAAGAGGTTGATGGTATGGTAATGAAACCTCTTTAGTTTTATTTAAAATATAATATTTGTAAAAAATGTTACAGTGGTTACTGTTCTTTTAAATACGTTTTGTATTATCAAGCACAACTATATTTATTAATGACTAAGATAATGGGTACGCATGATTTATAGAGGTCGAATGGTTTGTACTGTGGGATAGTGTTGACAGGGTGATCTAATTAAGCCGACAGTAGAGACAAGCTATACGTCATTGTATTGTGTAACTATTTGCGGTCGTTGCCTCATTATCGTTCGTGCTATTACAATATATCACTGTGTGAGTTATTTTATATTATCTAATTTTAATGGGGGTAAGTTATGGTAATCGTTATTACATATGTTCATATTAAGAGTGTCACATTTTGAATTGTTGTTTATTAAAAAGGATTGTTGCTGCAATTTTATTTAATAGAACATCGTAGACATATTTTAATTTAAACTTAGGATAAAGTGTAAGTATTGACCTTGTCAGACTTATTGTTTTTGGAGTATCATTATTTTAAAATATGTATCGTAAGTTTACTTATACTTCCGAAATGTGTTAATAACATATGTGAATTTCGTTGAAACGTATATTTTTAGTAAAATTAAAATTTTAGTTACAATAATATTTGATAAGATCACATGATTTGGACATGATGACAAAGAAGTTAGTGAAGTCAGTGTTAGATAGCCCATTTATCGAGGAAGGCTATAGGCTATGTATCATCACGCTAAGACCAATAGGAGCGGAGTCTATGCCGACGAAGTCGCGCGCAAAAGCTAGTTTAAAATATATTGCTAATGCAAGAAGCTAATAATAAATACTAGTGGTCGCCTAGAGGTCGAAATTCTACCATAATAAAAAATTTAAATTAAAGAAATCAAATAATTATGAAAATAAACAACCTTTTTTAAAGTTTTCAATTTGACTATAAAAAATTTAAATTAAAGAAATCAAATAATTATGAAAATAAACAACCTTTTTTAAAGTTTTCAATTTGACTACAGACTTTGACAGTCAACAAAATAGTTTAGTAAGTAAGCATGTGTGTGTCAAATACATGGTAGTGTGTGTAATGCTTTTTTTATTAATTTAATATATATTTTATGTATAATTTAAAAAAAAATATTAGTATTCTGCACTCCTTCTCTATATAAACTATAAGTGTGCGAAATTTCATACTCCTCCGTACGCGCAATTTCCATAAAAAGGGATACCTACAAAGTTTTTGCTTCACGTGTCAATATATAGATAATTCTAATAAAGTCTATAACATACTTCATCAAAGAAACAGAAGTTTAAACAATAACAATGTGAAGGAATCCAATCGCCAATACATGACGCCGAACTCAGTCAAAATGCGCAAGTGAGTTTTTACAGTACCCAAAGTCTCCGTAGCAGCTTAGTTTATTTTTTTACATTAGATAGCGCTGGTGACAGTTACTCCGAACTATGAAAATTTTACGTGTAAGTGTATTTCTCTAGTGTTTAGTTTAGTACATACTTCATACTTTGAGTGCCTTCACATAGTTATTGACCGGCTGCTCGCAGCATGTCTGTGGGTTGAATACGACTCTGTGTTCCTGTTTCTAGAATGAACATTATACACAACACACAACTCAACATTTGTATATTATACACAACTCACTGGTTGATTCCCTCCATGTCCTTCCGACCTTATTCATTTCTGGGTCTGGGTCAGTTCAGCCTATTGCAGTCCACTGCTGGACATAGGCCTCCCCCAAGTTCGCGCCAGACATCCCGGATTTCCGTAATCCTCATCTAGCCTACACCGGAAATCTTACGGAGATCGTCGGTCCAACGGGCCGGAGGACGTCCCACACTGCGTTTGCCAACACGTCTGCTCCAACGGCCATCAGTCATGCGACACAGGTGACTGAGGATGAATGAGGTACTTACCAGTTATGTTTATTTTTTAATCAATTAAGAGAGGAAAAATCTAAAATAGTATATATCTAGTAAGAAGCGTATTTTAGTCAAAATATTACAGAATTCTGATACGTTAACCCAAAGTGACAAGGTAAAAGTTAGTCAATTGATATTTATACTTCTTATGTAAAAGCATAAAAAAACATTATTAAATATCTTGACAAAAATAAAAGACTTAGATTATGTTATATGATACGGATACAGACAAACTAAATTGATGAGACTAATAAAATAAAGGTGACCTCATTTATAAAGCCTTAAGACGCTTACCTAGACTTAATAAAGATAAATAAGATTTCCGATCTCACCCAACAATTTTCGAATGTAAGAGAGATGTCAAATAAACTTACTCGCTTTCCTCTTCGCTTATCTAAAGAAGGACAGATTGATTTAGAGTTTTATCGGATGGCGGTGGTTTATTAGTCCCGAACAGGACCCAATCAAGGATGTCACAGTCTATATACACACGAAAGTATAGAAGAAACTTTCTAATTCCATTCCATTATTTCTTTAAAAGACACATTTAACTACGTAATTTACTTAAAACTACATCAACATAATTGAATTAATTTGTTTGTGATTTGAAAAGTAATTTTTGACGACGTTAAATTTTATTCGAATAAGTGACAGCCCTATTTAGTTCAAATCCTGTGGCAGTACATGCGCTGGTCAAAGATTAGTCTCACATGGCTGGTCATTCGAAGAGAACCGGGACGGCTACATTAGATGAAACAGATGCTGAATAGACCCGAAATGAGCAATTAGTAGCTTCATTGAGTGATTTGTTGGGTAGGTTTACAGAGCTGCTTTATTTACTTGAATCATATATGTGATGTTAATAATTAACTATTTTAAAATTTTAGAAATGTACACATATCTTATACTATTAAACGAGCAATTCTTGTGTATATATATATATATATATATATTCTGAATCTCGGAATCGGCTCCAACGATTTTCGTGAAATTTAGTATGCAGGGGATTTCGGGGGCAAAAAATAGATCTAGCTAGGATTCATTTAAAAAAATGTCATTTTATCCCTGTTTTTAGGCAATGAAAAAATATCATTAGCATACGAACCTAAATTTCGCCATTGACAATAACGTTGTAATAGCTCAGGTGGGAAATCGGTAGCTCGGGCTCAACCGATAAGACCATGGTTCAAATCCGTCTCCAATCTATTATTTTTTTCTATTTTCACTCTTGATTTTTTATGTAAATAAAAATAAAATATAAAAATACCGAGAAAAAAACAAAACTAAAAATACTAAAAATACCGAACTAGGCTCGGTCACCCAGGTACTATACCATGATAAGGTTTATTATGTTCAAATATGAGTGTGGCTCAGGATTTTGTCTTTGCTTATTTCTCGTGGAAAAATTTAAAGCACAAACGGACGAGCCATAGTCTTAACGCAGCTCTCTGGTTGTTGCAAGGAATCGTAATAATTGTATAATTATATAGCTAATGAAGCTTTCACCATACTAAATTTTGCCCAACCTTCAGAGACCAATCTTTAGAGATATCATAGCGTCGCTATAGTTCTAGCACTAAAGTTTGACAGCATTGTACTATAACAATAGAACCTAACGTGTCAGTTTAATATGACGTTACTACGAGCTCCGTCTGATTAAAGCATAAAATTTTATAGAGAGGGATACATTTTACCGCTCATGCATCTTATGTTACCCATTTCAAGGTGCAGGAAACCATATAAAGCAAGATCAACGAAGAAGGCCTTACATATGAATTTTGCATTTATTTGGCGTTGTTGTAGCAGAAAAAAAATTATTGAAAATTTTGATGTTTGTACGTATACGGTGCGATAATTTATAATTGTTATTATAGACTTATTTAGACTATACCTATATAAAGTAGACGCTTCTCAGATATGAAAAATTATGTTGATTTCAAAATTGTATTAAGATAATTGTGTTTGCTCGCAAACGAAAAAAAACAGACTTCAATTACATTGAAAAGTAATACAACGAGAGTAGACGAAATAAAAAAAGAATTATCAAAATCGGACTACTCTGTAAAAAGTTATGCGTGGTCATACCTTACAATCAGTGAGTGAAAATTCAATCATCCCCTGTTTTTCTACCCTTAGGGTTAGATTTTTATTTTGAAATGTAGGTATATGGGAACAATTTCGAGTTATACTCTTTCCAATAAAAAAATAATTATCAAAATATATGCGCCGAATACATAACCTCCTCCGTATTTCGTCGGTTGAAAAATATATATATATATATATAATGTAAGTCATCCTTCGTGTATTTTCCATTCTAAGTGACATTGCTAAAAGTATCTGTACTCTTTTAATGGCCTTAAATGAAATTAGATCAAAAGAAGAATATGTAAAAGTAGAAGTTTTATGAAGCAAATCGATTCATTATATTATACTATCTAGTTCTATCGTAACTAAACTAACATTTCGTGAACGTTATATATACATAAGCGTGCCCATTTCCATATAACGTTATAACATTACGTGGCGTACTTGGTCGTTTGGATTGTGTTGACCGTTTCCCGCTGATATGGCGACCAATAAACGGAAATTGCCTTGCGATGCCTAATCCGATGACGATACTGATTTGATTATTAAGCAAAGTAAGCAAGGTAATATATACTGTCCATAGAATTTTTGTAACTGTAATGTAGAGAATTCGAGTACCTATACATTATGATAAAAACATATAATTATGTAGTACATATATACATAATTAGCGCTTAATATACTACAGACTAAGTCGTTAACACGATTTCTGATAAATTGGGGATAATAAATATACATAAATAAATCAAAAATGAAGACAACATTTCATTAGTATAGCACATATTTTTAAATAACAAGATAAAAACTAGTAGAATATGTATTGTAATAAAAAAGCAAATATGTATGTATTTTACCAGAAAAGGTATCATTCATTGAATTTTTTACATTCCTAAGAACGGTAGTGTTAGAGCAGTACCGTAAATTGAGATTTAGATCCTCCCCTTTTATCAGGTGAAGAGGTCGTTGAACTCGGGTAATCTACGAATATGTACGTTTAAAATCTGAACGTAAATATCCAATAATACTTCTGTATGTATTCAAATATTTTATTCAACTTTAAATAAAAAGTAATATAATTTTAATTTCGATGTTTATAATATTTTTGTGATAAAACGATTTGATTATCTTTTGTTGTTGTATAAACTGTGCTTTACTGCATCAATAACTTTATAAATGACGTTATTCTGGGCAAAGGCCTTTTTCATATCGCACAGAAAAGTTAAGACCTAATCAACCACGGGCTAAACAGACTTGTTTTCCCAGAATTTTTTCATGAAGTTAACTTCACCTTTGAATAAAAGGTACTTTAGGTTCAGTGAGGTTTGAATATACGATCTTGTATAAAAAATTCAGATATAAGACCTGAAGAAACAATAAAGAAATAACATAAAGTTAAAAGAATCTTTTTTTTGTATAAAGCTTGTATAAAGTTTGTTGTTACTGTCATATGTTCAGGAATATTAATATGAATATCGTTCAAATAAGTTTATAATATAAGAAAGTTGTTTCTCACTTAAGCTCCATATTTCCGCGTTACTGTCGACATTGTTGCCTGTAAATAGAATTTGTTTGGGAGTTTACATATAAAAACGCAATAACTGTCAGGAGGGCGATACGGCGCCACTAGGCATGGCCTCCCTCTGTTCTCGACTATGTCCATATATCTTTCGGCGATAACTTCAAGCAATATTTATGCCAGGCAACCATTGTATTTTATCGCATTTAATAATGCGTATGAAAAGAATTCTCTTGTGTAACATCGTGGGCCGTTGATGTGTTGCTGGAAATATTTAATGATATACCCAGTCAATGAATCTTTTAAATTTAACCCTATTTATTTCAAACAAAAACATACTTTTACACTTAACTGAAGCGAATAAAGAGACGTTTTACGTTACACTTTTATATAAGAGACTAGCTGCTGTTCCTGCGACTTCGTCCGCGTGAAGTTTAACAAAAAAAATATTGTTCAGTTTGCAGTTATAAAAAAAAATCTAAAATATAAGTAGCCTAAGTTACACTTTATTACATCAACTATCTGCCAGTGAAAGTCCCGTTGAAATCGGTCCAGCTGTTTCAGAGATTAGCCGGAACAAACAGACAGACAGACAGACGAAAATTGTAAAAAATGTTTTTTTTTGGTATATTTTCCGTGTATACATATATATGCTTTTAGTAAAGAGCGGTTATTTTAATATTACAAACAGACACTTCAATTTTATTTATTTGTATAGATGCATAGATAAGGTGTGTTATTCTAACAATTTCAGTAAGTTTGAAACATTTTTGATGTTTGGTATTGTTTATCATTTAATTTGTTGTTATTATTTAGTTAAGGTTCCTGTAAAAAGTGTAAAACTTCTGTTGAAGGATTTAGTAAAATCGTCAGAATTGTAGCGTTGTGTTGCGTAGCACGACTGCTACGATAACTGCGTAGATAAGGTTTCCGTAGCGTAGAAATTAATTTGCCTGTAATTACTTCACTTAAAGTCTATTCCTTATTTATAGGTGTCATGTTGCTGTAATGATCACAGTAAATAAATATCACACAAAATCACACATTTTTATACCATTAAAGTGACGAGCATACGGTCCGTGGATACTATGTACGCCTAATAAACTGTTGCCAGCCTAAGTAATGCTAGGCGACAATATACGTTTGCACATATGTAAGGATATGCTTGTATATGTAATAGAGTTGTTTGTGCTATCTGCGAGTTTGTGCCTGTATCGTAAGTGTTTTCAAACCGATCCAGAATATTGTTCTATTGATGGATGAAAAAAGTGTATAATTACTATGATATAACTTACATTGCCGAAACATTGTGAGTGTTTTATTAGTAGCCACTCGCAGTTAGGTTGTATTCGAATACAAAGCACTCATTATTTGTCGTCAAAAATATATGGGACTCACGTTTTCTGTCTTCTCTCCTTTTTTAACTCACTATTCGAGCCAATATTTTACACAGAAAACATTTTTAACTCGGCGCTGCTCGCTATGGGTAAAATTTACCCAGCCCTATACATTTTAGTTTATATTTTTTGATTTACCAATCACAACGTGCCGCGCTTCTAGGTACCTTCTAGTTGTGTCTTTGACTTTGTACTCTCGACTCGACAGTTAGTTGGCGCGACGGGCTTACGAATGGTGGACTTGCAAAGTGAGTTTGGGTATTTTTCACCCGACGCGATTATTTAAGTTATATATTTTTTAGAAAATTAATATACGTTGTTTTTGTAATTAGACCCCATCATGGTACGCCATGTAGTTGCTGATGAAGATATTCAACAGTATTTGGAACAAAGCGGTAGCAGTTGTTCCTAAATTGAAGATTTTGAAGAGTTCAGCGAACACGATACTGATTCAGTTCAAGAAGGTGAACTTTTTCACGAACACTAACCGGAAGCTGCAGGTACTGTTGTGCCACCAATTTCTGTTACCAGAACAGACCTTCCTATACCAGAGTATCTAGAAGACGTCCCTGTAAGTACCTTGCAACGTGGTTATTATATAGGCACAACCCAATGGAAAGTAAACGAACCATCTCAGCGTTTTAGAACTCGTTCTCATAACATCGTGCTGGAGGCACCAGGGCCAAAAGGAGATGCTAAGCAATGTATGAATAGGTATTCTTGATGCATGAAATGTATTTTTCCCAATGACGACTTACAGTTGATTGTTGACTGCACTAATATTTACACTGATAAACGTAAAGAGAAGTGCCAAAGAACACGAGACTGTAAACATACCGATGTGATTTAAATGAGGGCCCCTATTCTGTTTGGATTATTATATTTCATTGGACTACGTGTAGCCCATTTGAATACTGAAGATCAATGGGCTACGGATGGCACTGGATCTGATATTTGCTTAGCAACAATGTCTCGGTCGCGGATTCATTTTCATTATTGTTGTGTTTTTAGTAAAAAATTTTTTGTTATTTTAATGTTGATTTAGAGAGGTAAGATATCATAAATGTGTATAATTTCTTTTTCTAAATTAAAACTAAGACTGTTTTTATAAAAATTAAAGCCATAAGATTAATAAAAAAATTATAAGTTATATACATTTTTTGTTTGCAGTAGTAGTTATAAAAAAAAGTTGCTGTTTGCTATATAATTGTAGCGTTTATCTGTTTGTTTAATAAATACTGTTAACAATGATTACTTACTTTTATTTAACATTTTACTAAACCTCCTTTACGTATAAACAAAATAATAATAATAATAATACATAAGAATCAATGGATACACGATATAAAATTCGGGTATTTTTCACCCGTAGCGAATAAAAGTGTTTCTTACAGGGGTGCGACGAACGCCGGGTTAAATATAAAAAAAAATAATTTTTTTTTTCTTAATTTACGTCTCTGTTATTTCTTCTATTCCGAACTGTTCTAAGAATGTTTTATTTTAATATTTAAACAATAGAAAAAACACTTGCTTAAATAAAAACACCGCACAATATTATACTTTTTTTAAAGTTTAATAATAGTAGACAGACATTTATCATAAAGCCAGGCCAACCTCGCGAGCTCTTGTCCAAACAATGCGAACACAATCATTTTAACATCTTTTGTTTTAAATTCAGGGCAACGACAAATGGTATTGTACGGTTAAAACGTTCTGAAGTTTTTACACCTCTTGTAATATTTTGTTTCAGTCGGCTTTCACAACAAAATATTAATCTATACATATAATAAAATGGTAGAAAAGTCAAAACTGTACATTGAATATTTTTTTAAAAGAATACTTGGGGTGTGATCTACAATCGATACCGAAGCCAAAAATATAGTTTTTAGAATTTTTGTCTGTTTGTCTGTTTGTCTGTATGTATGTCCGGGATAAACTCAAAAAGTACTGCATGGATTTACTTCAAATTTGGCACGAATATTGTTAAGAAGTCTGGTCAGAACATAGGCTATATATTATCACGCTATCACCTACGGGGAACGAGCAGTGAACCTTTATTTCTTCAAATGTATGTCCGGGATAAACTCAAAAAGTACTGCATGGATTTACTTCAAATTTGGCACGAATATTATTAAGAAGCTGGGTCAGAACATAGGCTACATATTATCACGCTATCACCTACGGGGAACGAGCAGTGAACGCACGCAGACGACGTCGCGGGCAGCAGCTAGTCTATACATATAATAAAATGGTAGAAAAGTCAAAACTGTACATTGAATATTTTTTTAAAAGAATACTTGGGGTGTGATCTACAATCGATACCGAAGCCAAAAATATAGTTTTTAGAATTTTTGTCTGTTTGTCTGTTTGTCTGTATGTATGTCCGGGATAAACTCAAAAAGTACTGCATGGATTTACTTCAAATTTGGCACGAATATTGTTAAGAAGTCTGGTCAGAACATAGGCTATATATTATCACGCTATCACCTACGGGGAACGAGCAGTGAACCTTTATTTCTTCAAATGTATGTCCGGGATAAACTCAAAAAGTACTGCATGGATTTACTTCAAATTTGGCACGAATATTATTAAGAAGCTGGGTCAGAACATAGGCTACATATTATCACGCTATCACCTACGGGGAACGAGCAGTGAACGCACGCAGACGACGTCGCGGGCAGCAGCTAGTTTATTTATAAAATAATAAATAGCTACGGATATCTATACTTCAGTATGTAACAGTTCTTTTATTCTGATTTTTTTCCTCTCAGGAAATCTTATGTAAAGGTAAAATAACTTGACACAAAATAACATGTTATGATATATACATATATGATAAATAAGGGTCTTAGTTCTAAGAATTAGCAGTCAGTAGTCGCTGAGTCAACTGAGTGTTCTTCTAACTACAGCGTTTGTGTGAAATTGACTCTATGTTGATTACATGGACCATTAACAACGGAATCAAAATAATTTTCGGTACTCGTTTGTTAAAATAAACAGATTGTAGTGTTTAACTTTTTCTTGATAAATGAATTAACGCATGAAGAACATTTGAGTAAACTTAGTTTCTGATTTCAGCTTCATCAATTTAGGGTAAAACGGTTTTAAATATCTAGTTACTTTATTTACGAAATTGATCTCTAAAAATAGTTTAAGATTTCCAGTACTTTATTTTAATGTAAATTAATAATTATGTTTCGATTTATTCTTGATTTTTATTTCGAATATTGCTAAATTTAATATTAAAATATTGTAAACCGGCGTTTTAACAAACTCTGTTTTGTTTGAACAAAATTGAAATTATTTCGATACTAAAATCTAATTCGCAAGTCTAAACAAATAATAAATCTTATATCTTATATCTTATACTATTAAACGAGCAATTCTTGTATATATATATAGAATCTGAATCTCGGAATCGGCTCCAACGATTTTCGTAAAATTTAGTATGCAGGGGATTTCGGGGACGAAAAATTGATCTAGCTAGGATTCATTTAAAAAAAATGTCGTTTTGTCCCTGTTTTTAGGCAATGAAAAAATATCATTAGAATACGAAGCTTAATTTCACCATTATTAATATAGCTGCAACAGCGTAATTAGGAAAGCGACGGATTTCAAATCGTTTTGACCCGGGTTCGAATCTCATTCTCCAGACAATTTTTTTTTTCTTTTTTTTTTAATTTCACTCGTGATTTATTATTTAAATAAAATTAAAATATAAAAATACTGAAAAAAATAAAATTAAAATAAAAATACCGAGCTGGGCTCGGTCACCCAGGTACTAATAATTATTCATGTAATCTATTCACGTTAAACTTTATGTTAATAAACAAATTGAAAGCATAGATTTAATTATTACTGAATAAAATTTAGTAGTAAACAAAGATACATATTTTTAAGCAATAAAAATACCTAGTAAATATGTAGTAAGTTAGTACTTTCAGTGCTTATCATGATCAAGGCTATATATAGGCCTCCATAAGTTCGCGCCCGACATTGTGACGCGAACTCATGTGTTTTGCCCATAGTCACCACGCTGGGCAGGCGGGTTGGTGACTGCAGGGCTGGCTTTGTCGCACCGAAGACGCTGCTGCCCGTCTTTGGCCTGTGTAAATCAAAGCCAGCATGGATGGTTATCCCGCCATCCGTCGGCTTTTTAAGTTCCAAGGTGATAGTGGTACTGTGTTATCCCTTAGTCGCCTCTTACGACACCCACGGGAAGACAGGGGGTGGCTACATTCTTTAGTGCCATAACCACACAGCACCCGTAACCACACAGCACTATAAACTATTTACTAATATTTAATATAAATATTCTCAATATCTGCAGGGATATTGTAGCTCTTAAAAATCTAGTTAGAATTTATTAAGCTCTGATCCTTCTGAAAGAAGCCCCAAAGGCGATGGACATGGCAGAGCCCTGATACTGTGATTAGGACATGATAGATTTCATCATAGCGGATAGGCATATATTCAGAGATATCTCAGAGGTTAATAGGTTTGCACCAGCAGCGACCACTGGCTGTTACGGGGCACTCTGAATATAAGTCTCCGCAATGAGCGGACCCACTTGATAAAATCTACGCTGCCCCAAATACCATATGGATACAATCAGTTCCAACTGAAATTCCATAATCAATTCGATTGGCTGGAAACAACTAGCAACGTGTAAGAAATGACCGACAATGTTGTGAAGACGGTGTGTACACTGTGTCACAGACACTTTCACCTGACGAAATCAATGCAATCAATGCAAGATGTCTACCGCTCAAGCAGCTTCGTCACCAATAGAAGGCTGCCTGTTGCCCTAATACTAGAGATATTACAACACTTACAAATCAGAATAGTGGATCAAAGGTTTTCCGAAGACCATCGGGGAGAATTTTTCTTGTGAAGCTCAAAAAAGCAGATGGTAGGACTGATCGCGCTCGTCCTCAGACCTGAGAAGAGGTCGAGAAATTCAACAGCTGTACTCGTCGTGCGCACATAAGCATGAGACTGACACCGAATATCAGTGTGTACTAGTGTATCGTTTTTCGGTATACATCCTGGAGTTAGATTGACTGAAATCGTATGAACGAATCTGTTAAGAGAGAAGGGAGGGTCCTTCTGTGTCACGGTTTGATGGAGTGAAGTTGTGAAAATGAAGTATTGTGTACAACCTACGAAGCAGTTTTATTTCACGAGTTTTATTAGTATTATTAATGAAATTTATTAATTTACTTGTATGTTTGTTAGTAATTAATATAATTAGCTTGACACAAATTGATTTCATTCAAATCAATCAGCATTAATCATTTGCTTTGAATATTCAGGAAATCCTGCGTAATCGCTTAAAGCTAATTAATCAGAAATCTAATAGTACAGGCTATAAAGTGTTGAAGATATGCAAGGGTTCATACCACTTTGAGATAAATTTTGATTCGTAAAACGTATCCTAATTTATGTATAAAAAGCTAGTTATAATTAGTAATGATTATTAATATATATATAAAACTAGCCGACACGGCCAGCTTTGTGCAAGAAATGTTTTTTTTTTACGTGAATATATCGCGTTTTCATTTTAATTTTCTTGTATAAAATCTCTGCCTGACTATAACGAACACAATTAAAAATAGAATTATTTAATTGAATGTAGTCGCTTGAAAGTTATACGCGTATATAAGAAATGTTAATAATGAAATTTTTACATATTTAAGTTTAATGACAACACATTACGATAAATAATATTATACAAAACTGTCTGTCTGTGTGTATTACCCAATTAATTTATAATGTACCTTGTCCCTTTGTGTCAACTATAGTGAATTCATTTTACCAACGATAATTATGGTAAGTCTAATACATAAATGTTGCCACCAAATGGCTTAAAGTTCGTCGTAAATCCGCAAACATAAATCTAGTTACGTTTTCGTATAAGACGGATACCCGATGTCTCCTAACAGACCTTTAGCTACGAAATATATTCAAATCCTTATCATAAATTCAGTTTTAGCCTCCACATTTTTGAACATTCGTGTAATTTTCATGAAATAGGAAACTACATAAAGTGCTATACGAACTTCTTGGTTTAATGTTTGCTTAAGTTTTCAAGACCAGTCCAGGCAACGGAGACCCGATGAAACGATGCACCTCTTGCTACTCGTGTGAAGTATCCCAAACCTGAATACTGGATTAAAATCTTAGAAGTTGGGCGGTAAAGGTTTAACCTAAGGAAACAACATCGGGTCGAGTCGGGTTCCTTAGCATGCCTTATGTCATTGAGATATAGAAATAGGTTACCAGGATGAATCCGGGTTAGTACATTATTATTGTTCTCTGGACAACTGTGATATTTGTATCCCATTTCTTTTTGTATAAAATAACATTATTACTAACAATAAATACGTTATTAAAAAAAAAAAAACATTTGTATAGCGGCAACTTCCTCTTCATAAAAATATAAAGTCATTGGAGATATTGGAAAGTCATTGGAACATTCAATGAACTATAATCTATAAAGTAGATTAGCATAACCTAATATTTTTATAAATAGACATGCGCAAAACAGTGCACTGAAATGTAATGTAATATTACATTACATTTCGTACTGAGTAATATGGCATCACACCATCACACCGAACATTACCCGAAATGTGTACCTACTGTTCGGAGTGAGTTATTTCTTATGAAATTTCCTATATCACGTAATTTTCATCACACCAAACATTACATGAGATGTTTAAATGTACTGTTCGGTGTACTAAGTAGTCAAAGTACGTAGTAGACGAAACATACAGTCACTTTAGCATTAAAAAAAATGTAAATGAGTTGGAAACTAGCTGAAAATTCAGTTATTTTTTATTTATTTTTTGGTTTGATTTTCTAGTTTGTTTTAAAATTAGCTTTGATTTGTAAAAAAAGTTGATTTCCTTTCATAATTAAGTAATAAGTAACCCCAAGGAAAATTGGGATTTTTTTATTCCAGGCTTAGGACACTGGACAGGCAATACACATGGACAAGTTAATTAATACTAGATGCGAACCGCGATTTTACCCGTTTAGTTTCCTTTCCCGTGTGATAAAAATAATTTGTGTAGCGCATCGCCGTGTCTCATTCAGTACAGTGAAGTTAGACAGAGCTGGATATAGCAAACAGATAAGAAATCCGACACTCCGACCGAACAGATCGCGTAATGTCAAGTGTGATGTGTAATGCTTCATTTCGTCGAGTAATGTGTGATGCCATATTTCATGTTCGGGTAATATTACGCGTAATGTATCAATTGCATTACTTACACATGTCTATTTATAAACATATAAGATAAATGGTACACTACGTTAATTATAACCTTTAACTTTTATCTTTGAAATTGTCGTTTGTACGTTCAAAATATATCTCTTGTCGCAGTATAAGTTGACTCGAAAGTCAGGCAACTCATATTTATGTATAAGCACGTAATAGAGTAAGTAGAAGCTATAACAGTATCTACATATATAGTGTAGTGTATAAAAATATATCTTTGTCTTCTATTACTGTCACATATAGACGACGCGATGCCGCAGCGGTCACAGCACTGGCCGTTGCGCTGGCGGTCACGGGTTCGATTCCCGCTCACGGGACACTTTTGTATTGGCCATTAGATGTCTGTCGTGGTCTGGACGTTTGTGCTTGTGTATTGTGTGTTTCCGGACCCCTGACACAGCAAAAAATCCTACTGGGGGTCGTTGAGTGTGAAGCGCTTATTCTTCTTCTTATTATTATTATTATTATAAACCACCGAGCACATAGCCGTCTGAAACTAATTTGTATATATAGCTATAAAATTTGAACACGATTGAAAACTACCTAAACTGCATTTAACAAATTCAAATTAGCTACATTGTAATCATTAACTCGAGATAAAATACAAATAATTAAACAAAAGCATTTCTATTATTTGCACGTAGCACCAAATCCTATTAACTGCCAATATACATACAAAATACGAGCTGGCTTAAATCTGTATCTCTAAAATTGATATTGCAGAGCAATATCGGATGCATTCTGATAGAAAGCTCGCAGTGACATACAAGTACGTCTGTGTTTCACCGCAACGCGCCGCCCAGCGCTGATATGAAAATTTATCTTTTATTAAACCGGTGATACATTGTAACATCTAAATACAAATATATTCGTTAGTGTGTGTGAACAAAATTCAGTTATTCGTATAACTTTGGGTGACGTTCGATCCTGTGATATTTTTGTAAATAAAATTTATTAAATACGAACACAATTTGTATATTTTTTGTATACTAGAGGCGCGTCTAGAGGTTGAATTTGAAGGCTATTGTTAAATACTACTATTTGTACTATACCCTACATTATTTACAAAGTTGCAGCTTGACGCTAGTATACAATGTATCAATTCCGCTTATTGCTTACCTGCAGCAATGATGATAAATAATGTCGATAAAATTGCTGCAGGTAAGCAATAAGCGGAATTGAACTCATGCGTATCCTTTGTTTTTTTTTTGCAAAAGAAGTTTGAATCAAAAAGTATTTCTATGACTAAAACTAAAACTGAGCTAAACTGAGGAGACATTTTTGTAAGGCAACAAATACGATCATTCTCGTGACCAAGTTCCACAATCACTTAGTTGCAGGATCAATTCCTAATTGGTGTTGATATCTCTCTTTGTACGAACATTTGTTTCTGATCTAGATACTTGTTGCTGGTCTAAGTGGTGATCCTTATCGATTGCACCACCGTAATTCTGAGAGCTCGTTAAGCTGTCGGTCCTTATATCATAAACACCTGTTATCACCGTTAGATACTTTTTCCGCTCACACGCAGTTGTGTAGTGTGTTTGAGGTTGTTGTGTTGATACATTAGGACCTTTCTGCTGAAGAGAAAAATATTTACCTACTCATGCTGTGAGACTGAATACACATACTGTTTCAGGTATCTTCATTTTACTGTGGCAGGGTACAGCAGAATATATCCTGCTCAAAATATGAAGTAGGCCCACTAGTAAAGTAGCTTACAGAAGATCACAGCTAAATAATACTGGGGTCTAGTAATGTTGTGTTCCTGTGGTTAGTAAGGTAGTCAGAGCTCCTGGGAAGCAATAAGCTTACGATGCTTGTGGTGTTGCAGGAATAAAAAAATGTTAAAATGCAATAATTGGAAAAAAAATGCTTGTGTACAACGTACACATGTCAGAAGTGAAACTTCTTTGACAAACTAATTGAATAAGAACGCAGTATCATAATTAAAAAAGTAACGGATTCGATTCCCGCTCAGAGTGGATATTTGTGTTTAAACAAATATTTATTTCCGATCTGGTTGTTAGTCTTTGTGGGTCTTCCCGCCGTGCCTCAGAGAGCACGTTAAGCTGTCGGTCCCGGTTGTTATCATGTAGACCTGATAGCGATCGTTACTGATAGTAGGGAATATATCCGCCAAACCGCATTGCAGCAGCGTGATGGATTAAAGCTCTGATCCTCCTCCTACATGGGGAAAGAGGCCTATGCCCAGCAGTGGGATATTACAGGCTGAAGCGAACAGTGCTGACATTTGTAAGAGAATATACATATTATGTACAAAATAATGTATATGTTTATAATGTAAAATATTTATAATCTACTTTGTAAACTAAAACAATATACAAACAGAAAACCATAAACACTAAACCTGTTACATTGCGTGTTCAACCCGCACAGCAGTAATGGTTGTCATCATCAATATTGACACTTCTGAGAAGTATAATGTTTTACTCGACCTGATGTATGTAGACATAATATAAATTCATAAATAATAATAAAGATAAAACGTTATGAAAATCTTTAAATAAAACCTCTATAGAAAGATAGCTGAAATATCGCCTTGTTCCGTAAATATTAATTAATAAGGCGATTCGGGAAAGGGTGCCTTCCAGAGAATACCGTTTGAATTTGTTTCATAGCTTACACAAAGCTTCGACCTTATTTCCTTTCAGTTACCTTGAAAACAGTTTCGAGTCTCTTTATTTATTATTAAGTTCAATGTTTCAGCACCTCTTATCTAACACTAATTATTATTATTTCGACAAATAATAAAAATGAGTCCTCGTAAATTTATAACCAATTAGGTGGAAAAAATTACTCATTTCTATTGAAAATAAATTGAAAATCATTTAAGCGTAACATGGATTTATAGGGCAAGGTAACGTTGTAGCCGATTTGTACCTGCAAATGAAAGCAATTCATTTTACGGGACAAAAAATGAAATGAGATCTACATGAAAACGTCGCTACTTTTTTTTCATTCTTGCGTTGATAAAGGTCTGATCATCAGATTTTTTTAGAACATCAATCGACAATTTGATCATATTATAAAAAGAAAATTGAAACCAAACTAAAAAAATTATGCTGTACTGTACTGCTGCAGGTTGTACGTAGCCCGCTGCTGGACAAAGGTTTCTTGAAGAAGATGTACATACTGTACTTCTTCTTACTCTGTAAAGCAACGTACTCGTTGCTTTACCGAGGAATGTATTTAAAAAGTTTATAATTTCGTGTTATTTCCTTCGAAATTTTAAGGTTTACACTTTACATTTTTTTCAATAGCAGAAACGCATTGTTTAAAAAAAACACAATATTTAAAAGCCCCAAACCTTAGAAAAACTTTTGACGTATTTTATTCGTTTATTAACTTACTAGCTGACCCCGCGAACGTTGTTTTGCCATTTATGTTATTAACCAACACAACCCCCTCTTGTGGGTGGAATTTTGTAAAATCCGTTCTTAGCTGACCTCTACTTGGCGAAAGGAATATTCCTGCCAAATTTCAAGTCAGGCCTTATGGTTCCAGAGATATCGTGATGAGTCAATGGGTGGAAATCTCTTTTATATATTAAATAGATTTAAAAAGGACATTCGTATACGTGTATATATTGCCTTAATTTTTTTACAACTGTTAGCTCTATAACAATGCAATCACACCTTGTAAACATATATTTGCATACAAAATGCATTTTCAAAACTTCTAACTTTTGAGTAACGAGTTGAAAGTTTTAAAGTGCCGTGGTTATCCGTCATAGGATAGCTCCTTTAAAGGCGAACAAAGGAGAACGTTCTATTTCTGAAAACCTTTTAAGAAAGGTCTAGACAAAAGCAAGATAAAATATGCATACAAAAGCATCTTTTTTGAAAGACACGACTGCTGGCTGCACTTTCCAGATGAGTGAAAAATATGTTTCGAATTTTGTGAATAATTTAAATAAGGTGGGTTAAGGTGGTAGGGGGTGGATATGGATTCCCCCGCCTGGCTCGCGACCACTATCATGTCAAAGCCGAACCGCCAAATATCTTCGGATGTGTTCCGGTTCGATGGCATGTAAGCCAGTTCCCTTTCCCCCACCCTGTCCTTTCCCTTTGCGTGTGGCATTCCCGTCAGTCTTTGGTCCTACACAAGCGGCGCGGCATTTCGTGCGGTGGAGCGTGTGGCGCTGTCATGGGGTCCAGGGAGACCCGATGAAACGGTTCACCGCTGGCCGCCCGGTGGTTCGTAGGGGACCCGAACCCAGGCCATCCCAGCTTGGGAGGCTGTCCCGCCGCCACCGAAAAAAGCCCGTTAGCTAATCACCGTGCCGGAGTGGGAGACCGGTGTGGAACTCGGTGATTGGCTAACGGGTCGGATCGGGGGCCCTTCCGTCCCCCGTGCCAGCGACACACTACTCTCTGTCGTCGAAACTGTCTGGTGCCCGGTGTATTCATTGCCCACGGGACTGACGGAGTTTGCCTCACGTTCCTTTCCTATCCCCCTTTTCGCTCTACACACTCGAGAATATGACTAACGGACAAGTTTATAACGGATCTACAGCGGCTCCCCTTTCCACATTCGATGTGGACTTCTGCAACATAAGGGGTCTCCATAGTAACTTGGATGCCGTCCATTATCATCTTGAGACAGCGAAGCCGGCCTTACTCTTTCTTGCTGAGACACAGATATCTACTCCTGAGGATACATCGTACCTGTGCTATCCAGGGTACAATTTTGAGCACGCCTTTTTACCCAAGGCTGGCGTGTGTATGTACGTCAGGAGTGATATCTGTTGTCAACGGCTCGACAACTTGTCCGTTGCAGATAGAGACCTATCAATTTTATGGGTGCGCGTAGACTTTGGTGGCGTCACACGTATCTACGCGTGCCTGTATAGGTCTCATAGCGGTGATGCTGAAGTCGATCGTCTCTTCGGGCACGTCGAGAAGGCGGCAGAATATGTGTTTCGTTGGTGCCCCTGCGCGGAGGTGGTGATCCTGGGTGATTTTAACGCCCACCACATTGACTGGTTAGGCTCACGCACCACAGACCACGCAGGGAGAACAGTATACAACTTTGCCCAAGCGTATGGTTTCTCTCAACTGGTGTCAGGTATTACCAGAATTCCTGACAGAGAAGATCATACTCCTTCCCTGCTGGATCTTCTGCTGACCACCCGTCCGGAGGGTTACCGGGTGACTGTTGGTGCGCCGTTGGGTTCATCCGACCATTGCCTGGTGCACTCCGAGGTACCTGTAGTGCGTACCGGTCAATCCCGACCACCTGGAAGTCGCCGAGTGTGGCACTACAGGTCAGCTGATTGGGATGGTTTGCGTGAATTTTACTCATCCTACCCATGGGGGCAGCTTTGTTTCTCTTCAAGGGACCCATCGATCTGCGCAGAAGCCGTCACGGATACAATTTTGCAGGGGATGGTATGCTTTATTCCCAGCACAGTCATTCGTGTTGGTGGCAGGTCGCGGCCCTGGTTCGATGCCTCTTGCAAAAGAGCTTGCAGCTCCAAACTGGAGAGCTATCGGGCTTGGGCTGCAGCAATAGAAGCGGGGGATCCACATGCCCATAACCTAAAGAAGAGATTCAACGCTGCCTCCAGGTCTTGCAGGAAGCAAATCGCCAGGGCAAAGTCTAAACACATTCGCAGAATTGGCGAGAGACTATTGGGCTTTCCATCTGGAACCCGTGCCTTTTGGTCTCTTGCCAAAGCTGTCGAAGGTAACTTCTGCCAGTCTTCACTTCCATCATTGCGCGAACCTGAAGGCACCCTGGCACATTCCGCGAAAGAGAAAGCGAAACTTCTTTGCACTCTTTTTGCGTTGAATTCAACTCTTGACGATGAGGGGAAAGCACCACCCAGCATTTCTCGATGCGAGCACGCGATGCGTAATGTGCGCTTTGAGCAAAGTGCCGTCCGCCGTGTTCTGCGTTCCCTCGACGTCAAGAAGTCCAGTGGTCCTGATGGTATTCCAGCCCTTGTGCTTAAGACGTGTGCTCCTGAATTGACTTCGGTTCTAACGCGTTTATTCTCACTCTCTTACACCACTGGTATAGTACCGTCTTCGTGGAAGGTAGCGATAGTGCACCCTATACCCAAAAAGGGTGACAGCTCAGATCCATCTAACTACCGGCCAATTGCGATCACTTCCTTGCTTTCGAAGGTGATGGAGCGGGTTATTAACACTCAGCTACTTGCTTACCTGGAAGATTGCCAGCTAATAAGCGACCGACAATATGGATTTCGTCGTGGTCGCAGCGCTGGAGATCTCCTAGTGTACCTAACACACCGCTGGGCAACCGCCATTGAAAGCAAGGGGGAAGCTATGGCAGTCAGCCTGGATATCGCGAAGGCTTTTGATCGGGTCTGGCACAAAGCTCTTTTAGCGAAGTTACCATCTTACGGTCTCCCCGAGGGATTATGCAAATGGATAACCAGTTTCCTTAATGGGCGTAGCATCACGGTCGCTGTTGACGGAGTATGCTCGGAAACCATGCCTATTAACGCTGGAGTTCCTCAAGGCTCAGTGCTCTCACCCACGCTGTTTATTCTGCATATTAACGATATGTTGCAAACCAGCAATATTCGTTGCTATGCAGATGACAGCACGTGTGATGCATTATACACTGGCCGGGCTAATATCACTCGGGCGGAAGTGGAAGAGAGTAGATTACAACTTCTGTCTGAAATCGAGACTTCCTTGGAGCAAGTCTCCGAATGGGGTAGACGCAACCTCGTCCAATTCAACCCCTCGAAGACACAAGTTTGCGCGTTTACCGCTAAGAAGGCCCCCTTTTCTGTAGCGCCAAGTTTTCAGAACACTCCATTAAACATCTTTAAAAGTATCGGGATCCTTGGGGTAGACATTACGAACGAGGTCCAATTCCGGGGTCATTTGGAGAACAAAGCCAAACTGGCTGCAAAAAAGCTCGGGGTTCTGAACAGGGCGAGCCGGTACTTCACATCGGGACATCGGCTACTGCTTTATAAGGCTCAGGTCCGCCCCCATGTGGAGTATTGTTCGCACCTTTGGTCAGGTGCCCCTCAATACCAACTCCACCCATTTGACTCCATCCAACGCCGGGCAGTTCGCATTGTCGACGATCCTAAACTCACGGACGGCTTAGAACCTCTAAGTGTAAGGAGAGACGTTGGCTCTCTGTGTGTTTTCTACCGTCTGTACAACGGTGAGTGTTCTGAAGAACTGTTTGATATGGTGCCGCCGTCACGCTTTTACCATCGCACCCTTCGCCGAAGGACTAAATTTCATCCACACCACCTGGATGCATGGTTTGCAACCAATGTGCGAGCTTCGCGCGCATTCTTTCCGCGTACATGCAAACTTTGGAATGACCTTCCTTCTGAGGTTTTCCCTGAGCGCTATGATCTGGGGGTTTTCAAACGTCGAGTGTACAAACATCTTTTCCCTAAAGGCCGGCAACGCACCCGCAACTCCTCTTATGTTGCAGATGTCCATGGGCGGCGGTAGCTATTTAACATCAGATAGCTCCGTTTGCTCGTTTGCCCCCTTGTTTATTATAAAAAAAAAAAAAAAAAAAAAAAAAAAAAAAAAAAAAAAAAAAAAAAAAAAAAAAAAAAAAAAAAATACATGTATTGTTTTTTTTTTCAGGTACAAATTTACTTATTTTAAATATTGTTCAAAGTATTTGTGTAGTTTTTAACCAGAGATATTTAAATTATTATGCGGTCACCAACCCGCCGCCTGCTCAGCGTGGTGACTATGGGCAACACACATGAGTTCACGCCATTTTTGGCGCGAACTTGTGGAGGATATGACCGTGATAGGCTGAAGTGATGATGATGATGATTTAAATTATAAGAATTTTCGTTTTTACGTCATCCATTACATACGTAATACGTTATATTAAACGTGATTTTTTTATCACCAGTCTTAAATTATTTTCTAGTAATGATACTAGATTTAATACTTGCTAGCTTGCTACCAACCCTGCACTAATGACATCTGGAAGTGATTTATTTCAAAAGTACCATCCCATATTATGCCAAGTAATTGCATTCAATCGTCAAATCAAAATCAAATCACCATAACATTATTAGTCACATAATATATTTCTTTGTCTTTATCACTAGCTATATTCTTAAAGTTTATCACTAACTAGTGACCCGCCCCGGCTTCGCACGGATGCAATGCTGATAATAAATACTGTCTACAACAAAAGATACGTTACAAACCTCTAAAATTATCATTGTTTCTCTAACATATTATATACGTATTATACATATAAACCTTCCTCTTGAATCACTCTACCTATTAAAAAAACCGCATCAAAATCCGTTGGATAGTTTTAAAGATCTAAGCATACATACAGACAGACAGACAGACAGACAGACGGGAAGCGACTTTGTTTTATAATATGTAGTGATATGCTACTAAGCATATATATTGTTAATAATAAGTTATTAAACATAATTACGAGTATGTGCAAATTATGACTTAGATAAATATTTTTAGAATAGCTTATATAAGCCAGAAATTTTTACATTCAGTAATAACCAATGTATAAGCTTATTGTGTAATGAATATTGAATTTGCAGAAAACGCTGTGAAAGAAAACTATACGCATCCATTATAGTTTTGTTCAAATAATAATAAAAAGAAAGTTTATAAAATTTTCAGTTGTAATCGAATTGCAAAACTTTCTAATAACATCCTTCTCTGAGATTCATTGCGCTCTTCAGAATATTTTATAATTTTCTCAGAAACTTAAGGTATGTTTGTACAAGTTTTCCGGAAGAAGTTAATCTTAGTAATTACTAAGTCAGGGTAGTTTTATTTTTATTTCAAAGAAGTTCGCGTTGAAAATACTGCTCATATAAGTTAGTGCTTCATCTTAACTAACATTGTATAGAGGATGGATTAGTTAGTATTAGGTATTGTTATAAGTGTCTGTAAGAGTGATGAACTGCTTTTAATAATTCGCTTACCATTTTAAAGATAAGCGAAACAATAGTCATGAATATCCATTCGGTTAGAACTGCGAATCTACGTCTAATTAGTCTAGCAAAATATTAGATTTAGCAAAGATCTTTTCATTTTTGAAACAACTAGTCTGTACAACGAATGCTTTACAGCTATCCAAATACGTACATTCATTTATATTATATAAAGCGAATAGAAAAATTCTGAATACACTCGAGTTTTTTAAATTGATCTTTTTCGAGGTAGAGGTGTTGGCATAATCGCGAATAGGTAAAGGATTGATTGTGCTGTTACAATCTTGGTGGGAATTGTCAAAAATTTTTGTAAATTACGAATGGTACTAACAGCAGGAAACATTTTACGACTAAATTCCATAATGTGTGAATTCCAGGTCATGTTTTGGTCAAAAATAATACCTAAATATTTTAGTTCTGAATTATAAGAAATGACGTTGTTGTTAAATATAGCTGCCGATGAATCAATTGCTGGCTATCAACCAGAAGTGATATTTAGTAAAGTGCAATCAATATTATTTGAAGTCACATCAAATATTTTATAAACATTTAAGATTTAATTAAGAATTCCTTATGATTTTACTTAGATTTACAACTCTATATCTAAAATATTATTTTAAAAGTTGATTGAGAATCAGATGTTGGTAATTTAGTTTTAGCTTTATCTTAGAAAAAACAATTAGATAGACACGTCGAAAATAAGTCATATAAAATCCTAAGATACATAATTTTATTTAAATGTACGTCTTATTTCCAACATCTGACTGGTACCAGTTTTAATATGTATAAGTAAGTAAAATTGAATTTAATTTTGACATCTGCGCATAATAAAAGGTATATCTAATTAATTCTGTTTCTGAAAACCCTCTTTTCTTCAATGAGAAAAATATATTTTTTTCGTCCTTTTTTAACTCCAACGGGCTACCACCCTTCATTTCAATTACTAAGCAGCACCAGCTTGTGAGAGAACGGACGGACATAAATTCCCATTATTCAATTTTGAGTAGATATAATTATAATTATATCTTTTGAGAAAAACAAAGTCTTCGAAATACTTCTAAGTTCTAACGCACTAATAACTCTGTTACACATATTTTTATTTACAAACATAGATTTGTTAAATTCTTCAAAAACGAAGCTTATTATGTATGACAAAAGCTAAATCATTCTTTAGTAAAGCAAATTTATTTTTAAACTAGCTGTGCCCGCGACTTCGTCCACGTGAAATTTAACAAAATAGTTACTGTTAAGTTCGCAGAGTTATAAAAAAAAACATCTAAAATAAAAAATGCCTAAGTTACTACTTATGACATCAGCTATCTACCAGTGAGTCCCGTCAAATAGGTCCAGCCGCTTCAGATCAGAGAGACAGACAGACACGCAGACAGACAGTCAGATAGACGTCTGTCTGTCTTTGTTTGAAAATTATAAAAAAATGTTATTTTGGTATATGTGGCGAATATATATACATATGAATCTAGTAAAAATCGGTTATTTTAATATTACAAACAGACACTCCAATTTTATTTATTTGTATAGAGGTTCAAGCACACATAAAAGGTCTCATGCTTGAATAAGTTTAAAGTTATATGATACATTACCTATATAACAAAAGTTTTCAACTTGTGCATGTCACGTGTTGAAACGGAGAAATTTGTTTTCTTTATAATGAGGAGGTTCTCAATTCGATTGTATTTTTTTTTTAATGTACGAGTATGTTACCTCACAACTTTTCACTGAGTGAACCGATTTCGATGTATTTTATTAATCGAAAGGAAGTGCGTGTCATCTGGTCCCATTTAAATTTAATTGAGAACTAACAACAACTTATCGAGTTATATATAATAGTGCATATTTACTTGACAATTTTTTTCATCAACCTGCGTTATATTGTAAGGCATAACTTTTCACTGGGTATACCGAGTTTGATGATTCTTACTTTAATCGAAAGCTAACGCTTGTTTTATAGTACCATTTAAATTTAATTAAGATTTGATGACAACTTTTTCAGTAATCTTCAGTAATCGACGCGTATTTACTTGATTATTTTTTCGTTTACTTACGTTGTTTTATTTATCGATGTAATTGAAGTCAGCTTTTTTCTTTTGCTAGCAAATACAATTATTGGTGACAGTATTGGCGTAATGTTTATGACCAATGACGGATAATACAAATATTTGTAGTGATCTGGGCGCTACTATTTGTATTGTGTTTTTGTAGTAAACAAAGCAACGAAAGTAAGTATAAGTATAAGTTAAGTAAATAATTCGTGATGTTCAGTTGTTTTCATTTCAGGTGCCAATCAACCATGTGTTACGAGTATGTATATGACTGCATTTTTAGAGTTAAATTTGTTTTTACAAACTGTGGTTATTATTTACCAGTTAAGCCTTAATTAAGTTAAGTTTTAATTAAAAATTAATATTTATAACATCCTTTTAATTATAACTTTTTAATCAGATATCTTTATTCGCCTTTATGCAAAAAGAAACAATTTTAATTTTGTTCGGACGTCCCTAAGTAAAAAGAGTAAAGCAATTAGTACTTTATAAGTCTAGTATCTTGCAAAGCATCGTCGAGACGTTTTAATGAACTCATGATAGAGAACTTCATTATATTCAACTTAGGAGTTAAACAGAATATTGTAGATTTAATAAATGTAGCTACGAAACATAAATTGAATATTGGAGTAATTAGCATTTCTGTTCTATTGTTATTTGAACTGAAATAATGTTAATTGTACCGTTATTAAAATTTACGTAAAATTCTTTACGAATCAATTACAAGAATATAAATACTTTTATATTTCAAAATATGTAATTGCTTTACTCTTATAAATACAAATATGTGTTTACAATAAATATAAAACCTTAGCTGTATCTACTTTGTTTATGACTTATGTGTGGATTAGTTGTATATTCAGACATTTAACAGTATAGGCTCTAGTTCGACACTAAACGGTCACCATCTTGTAGAACGGCGTAGTAAGCACTGAGCTGTGTTGGCTGTCAAGTAAGAAATGAATAATGGGTGGTATTTACAGGAGGAGGACATTTCTCAAATCGCCCCATTAATTCCTAATGGAGCGACGGGGCAACATTTCATCTGTTTGGCTGCACACCAGCCTTCGCCGCAGAGCTATTTTCGGTAGCGTATCCCGAAATTTATAACTATGAGTTACGTCTAAATCGTTGGATAGCGCAAAGTAAGTGGAATTTATGGACGGCTACACAGTCTTTTTGTTTGCATGTAGACGGCTACTCCATACGTTTTTGTGTCCGAGTGTTCGCAAATTGCATTAAAACTTTTGTGATTACCTTAGAGGACAGCGATTAGGGAGGTGCTGTTTAATGTAACCTCACAGCTTAAAGTGCCTCGTGTACAAGTTTAGTAATTGCAGATTTAAGCAATTCTATTTTTTTTTCTGTCCTACCCGGGTTAGCTGCCCAATAAAAAATAACTCTGTTTACAAGTTAATTATTAGACATAATCTAAATCGTAAATCTATAAAAATAAATCAAATGATTTTAAATACATTATGTATTATTTAGTGGCACAGAATTAGATAATTAAATTACTGTACAAATTATTTGGTTTATATTTAAGTTATCAATAAACAATAAAAAAAAAAAAAACTATTTTTACTGGTATTATGGAGAGTACATATTTGTTTAATTATAATCGATGCACTCTAAAATAACTGAACAGATTTGAGTAAAACGAGATCTTATCCACGAGGGATGGTTAACTATAAATACGACCAATCCAAATATACGTATTTGTGCAAGCAACACAATCGAATACTAGTAGATCTGCTGGGAATTGTAATCGTGTTTTGTATGCAAGTTGTCGAACGGACGTGCTTACTGCGTTTGTTATTGTTTTGAATATTTATTGATCAAACCTTTAAAATACTACTACAATGGAAGCTTTGTGTACGTTACCTTGTATGTAACACGTATTTGAGACATTAAATATAATATATAATTTTCTACATCCATTTTTTCTCTTAAATACTCGTACTTAAATATGTTGTTCTATACAAAAAGAATTGAAAATATTGTCTGCTTTTATAACAATAGACGAATAGTTGTAAAGTTTCCTTTTGATAAAAAGAAATATGTTTACTTATCAGGTTATAATAAACATCCTAAAAAACTGTAACAAAAACGTAAAAGTGTCTAACACAAATTATAAATTTATTAAATTTTGCTGTACTACAAATTGATAACGCATAACAATTCAGGTATGCAGTTGATAGAATTTAATGATATTTTATTAAAACGTAATAATATACGCATTATACATTATCAAGCTAAGTTTAATGAATATTTGATAATGGCATAGTCACGATACTTAGACTATGAATATGTAATGATTTATCGACCGCAGCTGTTCATATTGAAATAGGAATGTAATTGTCACATTAATAAATTGTCAGTACAATGACTAACAATGCCGACATTCACAGATTAATTTTAAATGTTGTATGTTGTAGAATTTGGGAAATATTAAACTAACTCTATTTAGATGTCTATGTGTCTTTCTTTGATGACTGGCGAAAATCTTATGACACGTGAAAAGGGTTTTTCTCTTATAATAAAAGATGTTGGAGTTTAATCTTTCTGGTTATTCTACACAGAGTCGATGGTCGTCTATCAGTCATCTCAAAATGTCTTTCGGCTCATATAGGCTCTCTCATGACGTTTTCTTTTATTGCTGAGCGCAAGACGTATCTATTGTTAAAGACTACAATAGCACTTGGTCACAAGGGAGGGAAATGTTTATAACTGTAAGTGCTCACGATGTGGTTTATCATGAGTGTTGTAATAGTACTATTTTATATAATAAAAAATCTGTTTTAATCAAATGATAGATGTACACATAAATATTGTTTTGCTTATTTTAATATAGGAAAAAGATAGCTGAATATCAAGTACAGGCAATATAACAGTGACCTAAAACCATAAATTAAAATGAATATTATAAAACATATCTTCTAAATTGTCACTGTTACATGTTTATATACTCGTAAAAATATATCACAGTTTATCTGTTCATTCGTAATATGAACTCAGCTACTTCATATGTAGCTACGGTTAAAACACAAAAATGCACCCATGCGATTAATTTGACCTCTTTTTACGTAAACGGCCCTTTATTTATGAAATTTCTCGGCAATGACCTTCTTATGAGCGAAAAGAGAACAAGATCCGAGGCCTTATTGTAGTCTACATTGCCTTTTTAAGACGTGTACGGTCATTTACATGGAAATGTAGGTTTTGCCACCTTTGCTTATATGGAAATATTCGACAGTGTTTCTGAGAAACGTGATTGTACTTAAGTTGTCCTATTTCATTCGAAGTGGGGCCGATTTGCTGTGATTTGTATTTGGTTATGTAATCAGCAAAAAGGATAAATATAACACGACGAATCTATAAAATAGTAACCTTATGTTAATATGGATTATAGAAGTGACTAGCCCGTGGCGCAGTTTGTAGTGATCCTGCATTCCACTCCGGAGGTTGTGGGTACGATTCCCACTCCGAGTTTGGGTGTAATATAATATATATTTTCTTATGTATATCTTATTTGTATGTATGTTTATCATAAAAAAATATGTATCAGTCGGCTGTTACCTATAACACAGGCTTTAAGATGATTGCATTAAGAAGAGACGACCGTGTATGTTTATTTTAGGCATATGATATTGTGCCCATCTAAAAAAAATGAAGTAATAGTGAACATATTTAATTATTAGCTATGCATTTCTCTGTTAGGAAATTATTGAACACAGACTTGTCTTTACTAACAAATTAATTCACATTTTTTTAACAGGCAGCTTAGATATTAAAATTCTTGTAATAAAAGCTTCATATGATACGTTTAAGTTCTAAATAACAAATTGACAAGCTTAAAAGCCTCTTTATACCTACTGTCTTTCATTCCCACACATGACCTGGCATAAAACATGCATTTGAAATGTTTCCGAAATCTTTTGCAAAACTGTTCAAAAGGAAATAGCAAAAGCGACTGTAGTACCATCATGACTTTCCTTTTGCACTTAATGAGAGAGCGCGAAAACACCGCTACTGCATTGCGTCATCTCTGGTATTTCAAAGTAATTAGCGCCTATGCTTTTACATTCAGATTACACTAATTTGTAAAGTTCAAAAACCTTATTGTTTTGTTTGATTTGGCTAAAAATATTTTTGATTTCAGGTAAAATTTGCATTAATATCTATGTATGTAATCAGTTAGCTCATAATTTTCAAATGTAAATATTTATTTATTTTTATTTATTTACACTTTCGCACACCAATACACGGTTATAACAGTATGACAAATAATATGTACAAATAAATACATACGCTTCAGCCTGTAATATCCCACTGTTGGGCATAGGCTTCTTTCCCAATGTAGGAGAAGGATCAGAGCTTAATCCACCACGCTGCTCCAATGCGTGTTGGCTGATATATTCCCTACTATGAGTAACGATCGCTATCAGGTGTACATGATAACAACCGGGACCGACGCGCGACGGCTTAACGTGCTCTCTGAGGCACGGGGCGGAGACCCACAAGGACTGCACAAACACCCAGACTACGGTAAACATCTGTATGGGCAATACAAATTGCCACAAACCAGTGATGTCACTGTTGCTCCTGTATACATATAAATTGCTTATATTATTTTGCTTTAAAAAATATATTAAAAAAGTTTTCTGATTTAAAAATGATACTTAACAGTAATCAGCAAAGTTAATAAAAAAAAACAATAATAAGCAATTGTCCGTTGCTTTTATAAGATCATAAAACAAGAGAGGTTATAAAACTCAGCGGCTTGGGTTTAGCAATTTAGCTACACGTACTCTCTGTAAATAAGTTAGTGCATTTTCCACAGCAATAGCAATTCTTCTGCTACGTGAGTTTTCTATCTAATTCAGAGATCTCTGATCTAATATGAGAAATATTTCTAAAATAAAGTACATCTTCTGAGATACGATAAAACAATTTCTGCGAAATAAATTTCGATAAATACATATATTATATATAAATAATACTTATATACGCCGCGTTGGCGCAACGGTCACAGCACTGAATTGTGAATGTTGCGCTGGCGGTTGCGGGTTCGATCCCCGCATATGACAAACATTTGTGTTGGCCATACAGGTGTTTCCCGTGGTCTGGGAGTTTGTGCAGTCCTTGTGGGTCTCCCCACCGTTCCTCGGAGAGCACGTTAAGCCGTTGGTCCCAGTTGTTATCATGTACACCTGATTGTGACCGTTACTCATAGTAGGGAATATAGCCGCCAACCTGCAATGGAGCAGCGTGGTGGATTATGCTCTGATCCTTCTCCTACATGGGGAAAGAGGCCTATGCCCAGCAGTGGGACATTACAGGCTGAAGCATATAGCAGCAGCAGCATAGCAATAATTATATCTTTATATTAATACGTGAAGCAAAAACTTTGTACCCCTTTTTACGGAAATTGTGCGTACGTAGGAGTATGAAATTTCGCACACTTATAGTTTGTAAAGAGAAGGAGTGCGAAATGCTAATATTTTCTTAAAATTATACATTAAATATACATTAAATTACACATTACAGCAATCACACACGTATATTATACTATTTGTTGATTGTCAAAGTTTGTACTCAAGTTGTTTTTAAAAAGGTTTTTTATTTTCATAATTATTTGGGTTTTTTGAATTAAAATTTTTAATTATGGTCGAATTTTGACCTCTTGGCGACCACTAGTATGAATAAATACATATAATTATCAAACCCAGACTCAAGGCGGCAATCGAACGCACAACTCCCGGAGCAGAAAGCAGGGTCACTGCAAACTGCGCCAACAGGTTAGTCAATTCATTCTTTACTTCGAGAGCGCGGTCGTAAGGGGCAAAACGTTGCAAGATATTTCTGTAATAATAATATATCGTTAAAAATTTTGTAATTATGGAATTGAAACAAGGGACGATGATACGGGCCTTTAAAATATTTTTCTAGAAAAGTTATGAAAAGGTTGTACTAAGTGGAAACATCCTATATTTTATTTTAGGTGCTCCACATGATAAGTATACAATTAGCCCAGTCCAGCTGCAGTCGGATAACGAAGCGGCTCCACTTGTATGCAGCCAGACTTCACAGACTTTCATTAAAAAATCGCTTCTAATAAAATTCTGGGTACGTTGAAAATATAATCTTATCAACTTTGAAATAAAGTTGTGATTACTTTGCAAGTAAATTAAAAGAGAGGCAGACTTTTAAATAAATGTTATTCTGTGGATGCTGCATTTTGCCCACTTCACTCTAGTGGATACAGTAGAGTACCCACCGCACTTGAGTTTTGTATGGAGGAAAATTTTCATGTCGCTTTAAATTTCAGGATTATTTTACAAAAAAAAAAATACAACATTCACTATTGATATATGTTCATTTTTTATCTTTTTAAATGGAAATAGAAGACGGTCGTAGTGGTTTATTCGTATAAATTATTTTTTCGTTCAAAGAATTTAAATAGCGCCTATTAAGTGTCATACTCTACTAAGTGTTTTAATAGATTAATTATATAATTACTAGGAATTATTCAAGTGTCGCGAGTAGATTTCAATGTAAAGTTACTTTACATTGAAATCTTATACTTACTTTTATATATTTTAGATACTTTAATGAGGAAATGAATTGTAAGTGACCTAAAAAATAACAGTGACAACACAGGGGCAGTGTTTTGTAGATAAGTTTTATAAATCCGTGTATAAGAACATAAATATTAATAAAAGTCTAAAACTCTATGGCCCCTGTAGGATGTGAATCATGAGTAATGAGTTCGGAAATACATGTAAGACGCAAGACCATCACACAAACATCTACATGTGTCTGTTACCAATAATTGTATAATTTGAGGATCGAAATCAGCGCGTTTCTGTGTCCACTGCGTTAACGGATGGTAAAATACAAGATTTTAAACTATCATGTTCAAATATTATGGTCATAAGTCTGTCAATTAATGTAAAATAGGTAATTCACCATTAGTTAGAAAATTAAAATGGCTGACGGCAAACATGGTAAATATTCCATTATACATGTGAAACAAAGTTTAATATACTCGTATGTAAATTAGCACAAAAAATAATCCACAGTGTAAACTTTCCTTTACAGCAGAACAAAACAAAAATTCAATTAAACTGACAAAGAAGTCTCTAAACTATGAAGACAATGTTATCTTTTTAATATTAAATGTTATTTAAACTGAAAACTACGAGTTTATTATATTTACTTAAATTTAAATACATAGCTAATACTATTTTAGGGAGCCATATTCAAATGAATAACTAAAGAGTTATGTTTTTACAAACTAAGAGGTTGTTCGAAATACTATTAATAATAAGACAGAATATTCTAACTTATTCAGTAAAATGATTTTAATCCCTTAAATTAATTATTAACTATAACATTTTTATTGAGTCTTTAACATACAAAGAGACCATGATAAATCCCTGGAATAATTCGATTCAGTGTTTTATTTTCAGATTATCTATACTAATATATAAAGCTGAAGAGTTTGTTTGATTGTTTGTTTGTTTGTTTGTTTGTTTGTTTGTTTGTTTGAACGCGGTAATCTCTGGTTCTACTGGGCCGATTTGAAAAATTCTTTCAGTGTTAGATAGCCCATTTATCGAGGAAGGCTATAGGCTATGTATCATCACGCTAAGACCAATAGGAGCGGAGTCCACGCCGACGAAGTCGCGCGCAGAAGCTAGTGTAATAATAAAAGGATTACTTTTATGAAATCACCTGTCCGGGATTCAATATTAAATATAATTCTCAAGGAAACCTTTGTATAAAAGATGTTACATAAAACGTTCCTCGCATTCTAACTTCACTCCATTGTTGTCACTTTCAGCCTGTAAATCTTCGCGTTCTTTTATCTCACATATAATAAAATGGTAGAAAAGTCAAAACTGTACATTGAATATTCTTTTAAAAGAATACTTGGGGTGTGATCTACAATCGATACCGAAGCCAAAAATATAGTTTTTAGAATTTTTGTCTGTTTGTCTGTTTGTCTGTATGTATGTCCGGGATAAACTCAAAAAGTACTGCATGGATTTACTTCAAATTTGGCACGAATATTGTTAAGAAGTCGGGTCAGAACATAGGCTATATATTATCACGCTATCACCTACGGGGAACGAGCAGTGAACCTTTATTTCTTCAAATGTATGTCCGGGATAAACTCAAAAAGTACTGCATGGATTTACTTCTTTGGCACGAATATTATTAAGAAGTCGGGTCAGAACATAGGCCACATAATTATTATCACGCTATCACCTACGGGGAACGAGCAGTGAACGCACGCAGACGACGTCGCGGGCAGCAGCTAGTGTAATAATAAAAGGATTACTTTTATGAAATCACCTGTCCGGGATTCAATATTAAATATAATTCTCAAGGAAACCTTTGTATAAAAGATGTTACATAAAACGTTCCTCGCATTCTAACTTCACTCCATTGTTGTCACTTTCAGCCTGTAAATCTTCGCGTTCTTTTATCTCACATATAATAAAATGGTAGAAAAGTCAAAACTGTACATTGAATATTCTTTTAAAAGAATACTTGGGGTGTGATCTACAATCGATACCGAAGCCAAAAATATAGTTTTTAGAATTTTTGTCTGTTTGTCTGTTTGTCTGTATGTATGTCCGGGATAAACTCAAAAAGTACTGCATGGATTTACTTCAAATTTGGCACGAATATTGTTAAGAAGTCGGGTCAGAACATAGGCTATATATTATCACGCTATCACCTACGGGGAACGAGCAGTGAACCTTTATTTCTTCAAATGTATGTCCGGGATAAACTCAAAAAGTACTGCATGGATTTACTTCTTTGGCACGAATATTATTAAGAAGTCGGGTCAGAACATAGGCCACATAATTATTATCACGCTATCACCTACGGGGAACGAGCAGTGAACGCACGCAGACGACGTCGCGGGCAGCAGCTAGTGTAATAATAAAAGGATTACTTTTATGAAATCACCTGTCCGGGATTCAATATTAAATATAATTCTCAAGGAAACCTTTGTATAAAAGATGTTACATAAAACGTTCCTCGCATTCTAACTTCACTCCATTGTTGTCACTTTCAGCCTGTAAATCTTCGCGTTCTTTTATCTCGTGATACATTTATTATAATTTTTATATTTATCAGACGTTACTACAAATTGTATTTTAATATTACTACTGATTTGTTTTGTGATTTATTGTTCAAAAATACATTTAAACTATTTCAAACGGAAATGATTTAAATTTTCGATTTTTTTTAACTGTCTTAAACTAGCGATATCTTCTATATACATTAATATACTTGTTTTAACTAGAATTAAAATAATTATAGTAATTGGATCAAATAAAAATTAATGCTATCTAAAAACCACGTAAAAATTATCTATTTATTTTCATAGAACAATATCGTCGATCATTTTCAGAATAATTTAGAGTAATATCGTCTGTCGTAGTACAATTTCTCAGTATGTCTAACGCCAGCTGGTATCAATATTTACGAGTTTAATTAAGATCTCTTTATTAAATATCGCTTAGTGCTAGATATTCGGAAATTAAAGTGACACAAGATGTCGTCAGTATCCTTACATTATCATAATTAAATCAGAACTAGCTGGCATGAGTATGTACGTGATAAAAGTCTAAAATATACCAATGATAATTTGGAAAATCCAAAAGTGCACGCCTCACACGTTCATTGTGTTACGAATTGAAATTAATTATAATTGCCTAAAAGAGAAATCAATTGAATAAAAATTCAATTTTTTTTTGTCGATTTTGCAAGATAAAATCGTTCTTATTTATTTATGTTAAGGTAGGCACTAGGCACTAAATTATCGCTGAGCCTGCTTAGCTTTTTTTTTTCGTGAGGAAATGCGTTACGCATACCCGGCCACTGGGGAAAACCTATCTTTTTGAGACATTCGACATTTTTTTTTTTTTGAGTAAGGTTTACATCATCCTTATTAGGAATTTGAGCAGAATAGTTTCCACTATGTTTATTTCCAAGACAGCAGCTTTCAAGTTTATTCAGATCCATCATAACATCATCTTTATAATTTTTCGAAAGACTCATAATTTTTGCGACGTTCTCTTTTATAATCACGTTGTAATTGATCACGTTTTCTTGCAGAGTTTTTATTTTCTTTTGGCATTTTATATTATCGAAAATCTCTCAACACGTCACGAAACATAGATACAATTTTAAATTCACTGCCAAAAATATCAATAATCTCGCTAGATGCAGGCAGAAGTTAGGTATTTAAAAAAATAAATAGTTCATGAAAAAGGAGAGAGGAAGAAAAAAAATAGACGGTGATAATTTTTATGAAAGAAACCCAGAAAATCTTTCGAATTTCGTTAATATCTTTAAAACAGATAAGAGTTCAATCATAATAAGAAAAAAAAGAGATCATCGTTAGAGTTACTGGAGTATTATTCAAAAAGAATTATTACAATTAATTGGCGACTCTACATATATAGACTTTTTATATAAATAATAATAAAAACTCTTTTTATAATTTTTATAAACATATTTTTTGATAGTTGTCAAAGAATTTGATTTTAAGCTCTTCTTGATAATATTTAATATTTTGCTACTTGATTCGTTTTTATATTATAACAAAATAACAATTCATTAATAAAAAGTTTGCGGAGTTAGCGAATATTTTATCATCCGCTCATCCATTCGCTAAACCGAGCTCATTTGCTAAACTGGTGGTCATTCGCTAAGCTGATGCTAACCCCGAGCTTGAACGGCAACGCTGGCTTCTCAAGCATTACCGCAGACAGTTCCAACTCACCGAGAGCTATGCAGCATCTGGTTCCACTGGCCCGCCAACCTGCTATCGACCTTCGGTCTCGGAGGAGAGTAATGTGGCCTGTTGTTGATAGTCGTCAAAGAATTTGATTTTAAATTCTTCATGATAATTTGTTTTACAATTTAGTAAGTAAAATTATGTACGTACACGTAAAACGTTATCTTATAATAATATTTTATATTTTGCTACTTGAATATTGTTTTTCTATTATCATATATATCATAATTATATATCATAATTATATTTTGTATTTTGCTACTTTTTTATATTTTGCTACTTGAATATTGTTTTTCTATCATTATTATTCTTCAATAAAGAGTCAGCGAAGATAGATAACATCTTATTATTTATCCGCTCGTTTAATATATAATTCGCTAAAATTGTTTATATTTTTCTAAAACGAGAAGACAACTAAAAGTGCACATACCAACGGACAGCTGTAGATATATTATTTTATTATATACTAGCTGCTGCCCGCGACGTCGTCTGCGTGCGTTCACTGCTCGTTCCCCGTAGGTGATAGCGTGATAATATGTAGCCTATGTTCTGACCCGACTTCTTAATAATATTCGTGCCAAATTTGAAGTAAATCCGTGCAGTACTTTTTGAGTTTATCCCGGACATACATACAGACAAACAGACAAAAATTCTAAAAACTATATTTTTGGCTTCGGTATCGATTGTAGATCACACCCCAAGTATTCTTTAAAAAAAATATTCAATGTACAGTTTTGACTTTCCTACCATTTTATTATATGTATAGATATTAAAGGGCTTAATCCACCACGCTGCTCCAATGCGGGTTAGCGGATGCCTTACCATACGATAATACGATACCTTACCATACACTTTCAATATCATTGAAGTAACACGGTACCAAATTTCGAATCGATAGGACATATGGAAGGTAGTCAGATCCCTCATTAACTATTAAAGAGCTGATGATCTTCGAACGGCTGATCAGGTCATGGTTACCCCACCATATACTTTCAATTTCAATACTTTTTCAATACTTTTGCTGTGTGGCTACGGCATAGAATTTATCCTCCCCCTCTCTTCCCGTGGGTGTCGTAAGAGGCGACTAAGGGATAACATAGTTTCACTACCACCTTGGAACTTAAAAAGCCGACCGATGGCGGGATAACCATCCAACTGCTGGCTTTGAAGTACACAGGCCGAAGACGGGCAGCAGCGTCTTCGGTGCGACAAAGCCAGCCCTGCGGTCACCAACCCGCCTGCCCAGCGTGGTGACTATGGGTAAAACACACGAGTTCACGCCATTATTGGCGCGAACTTGTGGAGGCCTATGTCCAGCAGTGGACTGCGATAGGCTGAAATGATGATGATGAATGATACTTTCAATATCATTAAAGTAACACTGTACCAAATTTCGAATCGATAGGACATAAGGAAGGTAGTCAGATCCCCTCATCAACTAGAAAAAAGTACCACAGACAGTTACACAGATACACAGACACGTTAAACTTATATCACCCCTCGTTTTGCACCGGGGTTTAAAAAAGAAAAAATATTTATGAAAGAAACCCAGAAAATCTTTCGATTTTCATTAATATCTTTAAAACGGTTAAGAGTTTAATCATGAAAAGATATACAGTTCATCCTTAGAGTGACTGAAGTATTATTCAATAGAAATTATTACAATTAAATGTTTATATTTTTCTAAAACGTGAAGACAACGAAAGGGCACAGACCAACGGACAGCTGACATATCACTTTTTAATTACGTTTTTTTTTGTTATAAATATTAAACAAAATGAAAAGAAAATACGCTGACTTTATAGATTAACATGTCTAGTTTCCGAAACAACTTTTCTTTTTTAAATTCAGTGCCTAACTTAACGTATAAGAACGATTTTATCTTGGAAAATCGACACAGAGCCGTCTTTCGATAGTAGAGCACACCCACACGCTTAAGCGTGTGACGCGTGCAATATTTAACATTTACGATCAAATCACCAATAATGATGTCATAATATAAATTTGGCTTTGTCAAATACTAGCTTAATTAAATTTTTCCACACTAATTTTGATATTATTTTTCTTATAATATAATATATTACTACTTTGCACTACAAACTATCAAAACAAAAAAAAAATCATCATACAATTTATTCTTTTAATTTGCTTCTATAATTTGATCAAGTTTACTTCTATTGTTACAATATAACTTTGCATGTCATGTTTGCTTTAATATGGTTGTAGGATACATTTAGAAATCCCATTTATCAAGGAAGGCTAAACCTATATAATATTTTAGTACCTCTTTTTTCATAAATTAATGTGGGTGAAACCGCGGGGCACATCTATAATACAAGCCTCTTGATATTTTGAAACTGTAGTATTAGAACTGTTTGCAAATAAAACCAAACAAATAATAATAAATAAATAATAAATCAGCCAAGTGCGAGTCGGACTCGCGCACGAAGGGTTCCGTACCATTGACTAAACCCTATATCTATATAGGTAAGTAAATTTTCTGTAAAATATTTATTAAGTAAATTATTTATTTAATTATCACGCCATCTATGATGCTATTATAAAACTAACTAATAACGACTATAAAACTATTATTAGTCTATTGACGAAGTTTTCCTACTTTCTGATAGATGGCGTTTTAGACTAATAAAAAATTATCGCCCCCCTTTAATGTTTATTTTATTTTGTTTTTAGTATTTGTTGTTATAGCGGCAACAGAAATACATAATTTGTGAAAATTTCAACTGACTAGCTATCGCCGTTCTTGAGATACAGCCTGGTGACAGACGGACGGACGGACGGACGGACGGACGGACGGACGGACGGACGGACGGACGGACGGACGGACGGACGGACGGACGGACGGATGGACGGATGGACGGACGGACAGCGAAGACTTAGTAATAGGGTCTCGTTTTTACCCTTTGGGTACGGAACCTTAAAAAAGAATAAACGAAATTGTTTGTGTTTTCATATACCCTACTTTAGTGCGGCGAATATGGCCATGGTCAAGTTAGCTTTACATGACCAGTGTAGCGTACCTGTTTACAGGATTTATATAAATTAAAATTTTATATAATGTAAAAAAAAGAAAAAAAAAGTTTAATATATATAGAATACAAAATAGAATACGGTCTCTAAAAATATTAGACATTCTGTTCTTCTTTTTTAATCTATGATACGAAATGATGAACTACGAAGGGATGTGAAGGACATTCATCGAGTGACTACCGATCGTGAGTGCGGATAATGTGCGTTGCAGATAGCGCATAATTCACGACAATATTGCTGACAGAGATAAATCACTCTGCGTGGTTTTATGATATTCATTCGATGCACGATAGCTATAGGTGGAGCGAGTCAGATCATTAGCTGTACGAGGGAAAACACGAATTTTTAGCTAAAGGTTATATTTTTGTAATTTACAGTGACAACGTCTGAATGTAGGTTTAGGCTTTTCCACCAGAGATGTGCGAGGATGCGTAGCGAGGGATGTGTTTTTGAAGAACCGATAGAATTGGTTTATTTACCTAGCCTCGCTTAGCACAGCTCTGGTGGGAACGGCTTAGCGGAGCGAGGTTTTTTTACGAACAAAACAAGCGAGAGAGTGTGCGAGAAATGTTTTACGAGGTATGTGTTGCGGCGTGTGGCGTTCACGCCACACCGCTCCCACTACACCACACCCCCCGCCTCGTCAGATCACACATTTTTCGCAACGCATCCTTGCACGGTTCGCACCGCACATTAATGCGCATTTTCACAGCTCCGCTACACATCATCGTACGAAACATTTTTCTCGCACAGCTTTGGTGGAAACGCCCACACATTTCCACAGCATAGCTAGACACCTTCGCACGACACATTTCTCTCGCACATATCTGGTGGAAAAGCAGCGTCGTTGCCCGCATTTTTAACAATCTCTTACTGGGACTTTTAGCTTATCCTTTTAATGTGTTAACCGCATTATTTAGTCGAATTTTATTAGTACTAGTATTTTGAGCTTAAAATTTGAAGGTGTAACATTTAAATAAATACAGGCATAATTTACATTTCTACAGTCAAATCATCAATTTCTGGATCGCAAAAAAAAAAATCGTTAATTTTTTTTTATTTCTTTGGTATAAATGTTTCTGAGATGAAAATTCGTTTTTAAATTGTATAAAATATCTAATAATTAAATCATTACATCAAAAAGAACTGTATGATCTTAAATTATTATAGATTAGATATTTCATTTACGCTTTGTCTTAATGCTGATAGTGACAGGAGGTTGGTTAATTTTTACTCATTATTTAATTTAATGTGATTACTATCTATTGTAATTACAATTCTACATTAATAAAACGAACTTGAGTTCGTTTGAAATAAAAATTTAAAAGTAACTAGTTCAACTGAAAATTACTTATTTGTGTTGCAATTACCTAATGTATTGCAGCGCGTCGCGTTGTGTCGCCTCCTAGAACAACATCTGAAGTACGTTTATTAGAGTTACAAAATAGATATTATACAGTGGCTTATTACTTTTTACTTTAACAACATTCTGTTTGTGTATTTTAAAATCAAAGAACATTAAATTTAACGTACAAATAAAATTCGAGCTTACAAAGATCATGGTTATAATTGTTTATCAATTGATTGTACGACCAGCAAAAGGTAAAGAGATTCATTAAATAATTTTGTAAAAACTTTTAACAATTTGAACTTTTATGAAAAGGACAATAATTTATGAATACGCCGAAAAATAATGTGAAAACGCAACTGGAGAATGCATTTTTTATCCGTGCCAAGAAGAAAATCTTAGTAAAAACGTTAAAAACTAAAGTTCAGCGGGAGATTGGCGCAAAGGCTTCAAAAGTGTGATTTAAAATATTAAGGATAATAAAATTCTTAAGAGGGAATTTTTTATCTCGATCGTAAAACAGTAGGAATACCAGCTTAAGATATTTTCTAGATGAAAAAGTTTGTGGTTTCAATTTTCCGTTGGCCATTCTCTATGCAGTCCTTAATTCCCCGGCGTTCCATTATTACTTCAAGATGCTCGTTACCCCCATTTAGTTAAAAAAGAAAACCCAGAAGAAAGCAGTTGTTTCAAGTGAAATGAAATTCATAAATCACTGATACGGAGATTGCAGACGGCGCCGTTCGGTTTATTTCATGCTCTCTGCATGTATAATGTAAGCCGCGGTAAGTGCAGCGAGATTTATTTTACTGTTGGAATATGGTTGAAAAAAATATTAACTAAAAGTGCTGTCAATTTTGTAATTAGTATTGTATTCGAAATTTACATATATGTATGTATATTTTTTAATATTATCTATTGTTATACAAAATAAGCAAATAACTACAAAATATAAATGTTGTTTGTGCTGTACCAACCGTTTTGTTTTCTAAGTTTGGTTTAAATCTTGTGTTTGAGTATTATTTCCATGGATTACTTCCTATGGACTACTAGTGGATGGATAGTTTATAGTATGGATAGTTTTTGGGAAAAATTTAAATTAAGTAAAAGATAGCTCTTTGAAAACAATTTTTAATTAATTTTAAGAAAGTCAATCAATAATAACACTGCCTTTTTTTTGTAGCGAGTTAAATTAATTAGTTCTATAGTATCAAGTGAATCGCTGATCAAATAACGAGCAATAAAGCAATTAAAACACTTCAAGTAAACAGAAGTTGAGACAGGGACCTAATTAGAAAACGTCTGCCAAAACCGTCTTGTCGGTGAAAAATATTACTGCCATCTTTAATGCACACAATTTTGTATTGTGTTACTGTACTAATAACTACTGTTACATTAGTTATTAAATAAGTCTAGTAAGTTTTATTGGTAATTTGAACTCTTTGATCTTAGGATCTGTTTTAAAGATAGTTCTTGTGTGAAAAACCAATAAATTCTTTATTCTTACTAGGCAATTAGTAGGTATTTTTTTTAAATTGGAACCATGATACTAAATTTTAGGACTTATGATTAAAAATGAATAAGTACGTATTTCAACAGTTATGAACAATCTCAGGGGAAATTGTCCACAATTTGATATTGAAAAATTATACCTCTAAGGGATTGAAAGTTTAAATAGGAAGTATGTCATTTTTGCAGCTGGAAACATTGAATTTTTATTCTAGACTACTGATTAATAATAAGTAAAAACCTGTTTTAACTTTTCTGTAAAAAAATTCAAAACTAAAATGGGTAAAATAACAGATGAAAGTATAGAAGTCCGTCATTTCTGGAGCTAGAAGAAAATTGACCCATAAGTTTATAAAGAGGTCGTAAATTGTTGTAATATAAAGAGTATACTCTAATTTAGCCACTCTTTGTAAATATTGTCAGTTTTTACGCGAGCAAAGCCGCAAGCAACTGCTAGTTACCTATATCCGTATTATTATAAACAGTAGTTAGTAATGAACATAAAAATTGAAAATATATGAATAACTTAATTTAATTATTGTAAATGAAGTACAATGACATTTCCCAAAATCTAAGAACGTTCCCGAAAACCGAATAAATAGCAGGTATTTCGGCATATCAAAGTAAATTGGATTTGTAAGGATCGTCATTATCTGTTTGTTTGCAAGTGAAATTCAGCTATTCCCTTTCTATGTTTTTGTGAAGCTCGAAAATTGTATTAAAACTTTTGTGATCACGTTATACCTAGTTACAGCGAAAAGTTTCACCGTTATTAAAATGAATATAAAGATGAATATCGTAGTTGTTATGTTATAATATTTTTATTTATTTATTTATTTTAGGTCGTTTTTAACATCAAGCATCATTAACGACCCGGTAAACACATTACATTTAAATATATTAAATTAATTTATACATATTAAACGTTTTCAAAAAATGTATTGTTTTTTTTTGTAATCTTCCTAATTTAAACAGTCTCTTAGATTATTAGTAACTTTACATATTAATTTCTCACTAACAAATGACGTAGATTCCATTAATAAGTGTACAACTGTAAGATCTAGTCCACACTTGGACTTATTTTTTCAGTCTTAGCAATTACTTGCTCTTTTATGCATAAGTAGGAAGAAGGAGATTGGTAAAGATCTATTTTCTGATATCTAATTTTATCTACTTTTCAATGCGCTTCAGTCTGTAATATCCCATTGCTGGGCATAGGCCTCTTTCCCCATACAGGAGGAGGGTCAAAGCTTTAAATCAACACGCTGCTCCAATGCGGGTTGGCGAATATATTCCATACTATTAGTAACGATCGCTATCAGGTGTACATGTTAACAACCAGGAACGACAGCTTAGCGTGCTCTCCGAGGCGCAGTGGGGAGACCTACAAGGACTAACAACCAGACCGGAAATAAATATTTGTATAAACACAAATCCACTCCGAGCGGGAATAGAATCCGCGACCGTCGGTGATTAGGCATCGCCGACACGGCACACCCACCAATACTTTAGCTGTAGTTTTAGTATAATAATTGTAAATCGGATTGTCAGGTTTGGATAAAATATTTATAGCGTATGTAATAACTGTTAATTATACTTGTCTTAAAAGCTTTAATGGCAAGTCGAAAACCGGTCTTTTGTATAGTTTTGCTTTAAAAAAATTAATTTTACAAAAGGTGGATTAGTAAGTTAGTGCTAAAAGAATTCTCTCTAAAGTACATTTGATTGTGTTAACATTTTCTTATTTAGAAATAGTACCTATTTATAGGTGTGTCTTCTTTAAATGTTGGTTATGGGGATCGGAGCAACTTGTTCGTTTCATTTCATATTGATCTGAGTAAAAAAAGCGTTGCTTGAACGATTAATAAGGTTCTGTAATAAATCATTGAATAGGAATCATTAATATTGAAAGGTTATATACCTTCGTAGTCAAGGCACTTGACAAATTATACGAGTAGTTTTGAAATAAATAAAAAAATCTTATTTCCATGTAACTACATAGTTTTAACCTTAAAAATGTATTTATTAACTTAACGATTTTATTCAAACTCGTAAAAACTCCGAAGTGATAGAGAGCATTAAAAACAAAATCGTTTTCTTAAAAGACGTAGTCGCCGAGCAAGCACTTTCAACTTTTTAAAAAGAGTGTTAAAGTTTTAAAGTCAGGAAATTACTAGGATTAATGTCATTTGAAAAAGTTTTACAAACATCCCTCTCTAGTATCTGAGAAAGTTATAAAATTTTTCTACAAGGTACATTAAGTGGTTGGTTTTAAAAAAGTTTAAAACGAATCATCACTAAGTTGAATCGATTATAGCTGAGGTGTACAGGCGACGCACTTGAAGAGACATCTCTTTTTGTGTCAAAAGAGGGTACACGTATTAATAAATTATTTTTAGTGTTCACACTTCACACCCAAAAAACGTGACGTCGCGAAAGTGTAGTAGTCACAGGAACTAGCTAATACGCTTGCGGTGGCGGTTCAAAGTCCCTTTCAATAAAAATATTTGTGTAGTCCATACCCCCGTCACAAGACTTTCATCCTATTGGGTACTATTAAGTGTAAAGTAATATTTTTTTATTTATTCATAACAAAAGTATGGTTTCGTGAATTGTTATTTCAAAAATTGTTTATGATTTAGCATTGTGTGATTAGGATTACGTTCATCATATAAGCCTATTGCAGTCCACTGCTGGACATAGGTCTCCCCAAGCTCACGCCAGACATCCCGGTTTTCCGCAATCCTCATCCAGCCTACACCGGCAATCTTACGTAGATCGTCGGTCCAGCCAATTATGATGATGATGATATGATGATGATGATTAGGATTACGTTAGAAAAACTTTTTATTTGGTACACAAAATCTGAATTTATAAACAAACACGAGAAAATGAATAAAATAAGTTTTGGTGTCATTATTTATGAGATTTTTATGACATCGTAGTAAACAAGGAACTCTTGTGATTCTGTTCTGCCCCTTTTTAGGGTTCCGTACCCAAAGGGTAAAAACGGGACCCTATTACTAAGACTTCGCTGTCCGTCCGTCCGTCCGTCCGTCCGTCCGTCCGTCCGTCCGTCCGTCCGTCCGTCCGTCCGTCCGTCCGTCCGTCCGTCCGTCCGTCCGTCCGTCCGTCCGTCTGTCTGTCACCGGGCTGTATCTCAAGAACGGCTATAGCTAGAGAGTTGAAAATTTCCCAAATTATGTATTTCTGTTGGCGCTATAACAACAAATACTAAAAACAAAATAAAATAAATATTTAAGAGGGGCTCCCATACAACAAACGCGATTTTCTTGCCCTTTTTTGCTCGATATTAATAATGGCAAAAGGTAGGCACTTGAAATATTCACAAAATACTCAGTTGTATTTTTACTTTAATAATAAATAATAAAATCTAAATAAAATTAATATTTAAGGGGGGCTCCCATACAAAAAAACGTCATTTTTGCCTATTTTTGCTCTAATACAATAAAAGTGATTTTTAGCCGCTTTTTGCCCGTTATTACAATCAATGTACCTAATCAATGGTACGGAACCCTTCATGCGCGAGTCCGACTCGCACTTGGCCGATTTTTTAGTATACATTTAATAAGTAAAAGTAGTAAGTAAAACAAGAAAAATAAACTATTTTAGGACAGATAATTTTATTCTAAAACTTAGCGGGGATAAAATTTATTTTTCGTCCCCGTTTTCTTATCTCCTAACACACTGTCATGTATATGCAAAAAAGTAGGTAGTATTAGTAATAGGTCTATTGATATTTGATAAATATGGAAAAAAAAACAATCTTCAAAAAAAAAAAAAAAATATGAAAACTAGGCAAAAAATTATTATTGGTTATGTATACGTTAAGTTTAGTTTATATTGCACATACTCGTAATTCACGGCCTTGCATACACTTTGCTGTTTTTGTAACAGCTTGCTAAAGACAGCGAGTCAATAATTTACGAAAATATTTTATATTGAATAACTAATAACATGTTGACAGTTAACAGTTCCAAAAAGGCGTCATAGATTTAAATAAATATCTCTTGATGCCACTTCTGAAATATTGGAATTTTTATCAATGCTAGCGATTGCGGGCTTGATTTTTGCTAGGATGTTCGTCTTAGTGAGTCGCCCTCTCTTTCTAGCGTAAAAAATGTATAAAATATTTCAAATTAAAAAAGAACTGTAATTAAAACAAACTTACTAAAATGTAAATATCTAAAATATATACATAATAAAAATGACTAAAAATTGTCACATACAAATAAAACAGAAGAGCACATCTAGTGTAGTTAAGTAATACAATACATTTTAGTTTTCTACTTAGGTTTATTTTAAATAAAATCTATAGATTTAAAGCGGAGTCACGCGTATAAATTTTCGTATACTCTTCCGAAAACTGTTTTGCGGCGAAAACTGGTCCTCAGCCAAACACATGAAATGTTGGACTTAAATTTTGGAAATTATTGCAGTAGTGATGTTATTTTACTATAATGTATGTTACAATTTATTTTTGTTTCGAAACTTTACTATGTTAACACTAAACAGTAAGATTGTATAATTATTTAATATATTTAGTAATATAAAAGCTTTTTAAAACTAAAGGGTTGCTTTTTTATGTGAATGATCCAAGTACAGGATCAACTTGTATTCATTTAAAAATACTTTTTTACATTTAATATCATATTGTTATACATAGCAGTAATAAACATTAAAGTGTGCGAAATTGCAGGCTGTGTAGAATAAATCCATATTAATATTATAAATGTGAAAGTAACTCTGTCTGTCTGTCTGTCTGTCTCGCAATCACGCAAAAACTACTGAACAGACTTAAATGAAATTTGGTATACAGATAGTCTAGGGTCTGAGAAAGGACATAGGCTACTTTTTAATGCGAAAAAAGGGTGAAAGGGGTTAAAAAGCGGGAATGAAAATTTGTATAGAAGTATGATGTACAATTTTCGTGTGTTTCGTAACTGTCAAACATATAATGTTCATCCCGTCGATATGGTAAACTCTCGCCTAAAATTAAAGAACGTATTTAAATAAAGGTTTCGAATCGACAACATATATTCACAATACACGGATGGTGGCGTATTTTAGATTTTAAAAATGTAGAATAATGTCAGTACCTAATGAAAACGGATTGACATAATATATATTGGTTGTCAATATGGAGTGTAGTGGAAAGGAGCACGATCTTCATATATCAGAAAATGTCCGTTAAGTCATTAAAAAGGGGACGCCACTGTAGCATCAGGATAAATCTTAAAGGAAGCGCCAAATATTATTTGAGTTGGTCTTCTATTATTCACATACTTTTTCATAAAATAAATGTTAATAAATCAATAAGCTTACTATTCACAGTTTACGAAATAAAATCACTCTATGTGCAAGTTTCCTTATAATAATTCTTTAGGGTTATATTTACCACATTACTTTGTACAACGTAAGTTGTTGAAATTTTTAATAATTATCTACTTTGGTCAACAATGATATGAAATTTTTTAACTTGGCATACTTCAATTCATCAAAATTCACATCATAGCCTGTGCCTACGCTAGGGCCATTCTGAAGGATTTTTAACTGTTATTTAGTGCTGAAAGTTGGACACTTTTTCAAGCTTTTTCCCATATGAAATATTTCTCCTTTCCTCTACACTCCATAGTATGTTGTCAAATATTTATGCGTGCGTTTAGAAATTTATTTAGTGTAAACTAAGTAAAATATAACAAGCTACTTAAATATACAGTAAATGATAAATGTTAATTATAATGCTAAATATTGGCTACGTATTATGTAATACAATGAAAATAAATTGAAAATAGTAGAAAACTAGACGTGATTTCGTTATTTTTTTTTATCGATAAAATTTTATTCTTTTATGTTTTTACTTAATCTGGCCCTTTGAAAATATGGTGTGATATTTATATGTTTTTTTTTTTCGGATAGTTGAATCATGATCATGAGTTTATACCCGCTCTTAAGCGAACGCACGGCCGAGCTACTAGGTAGGCGGAGTGCTAGGTTTTATTTTCGTTACGGAATTTCTTGATTCGGTCGCCGCGCTCAAAGCCCGCGATAAAATCTATATGAAATAGCTAAAAAAAAAAAACGTTAGATTGATTGGTCTCATTGAAACATTCCAGATTATTCTGTCAATCGAGTCAAAGTCAGTACATTATATAAATCTTTTCGTCACGAAAGTGTAAAAGATATGTTTTATATATCTTAATCTGTACTAATCTATACTTAATATTATAAACCTGAAACTTATTTTGTTTGTTTGTCTGTTTAAACGCGCTAATCTCAATAACTACTGATTCGAATTGCAAAATTCCTCTGAGGTAGATAGCCTATTTAAAGAGAAAGGTTATGCTTTAAGAAGAAGGAAGGCTATTTCTTCCTCAAATCAACGCGGGTGAAACCGCGGGCACAGCTAGTAATAAATATAATAATTACTAGATGACCCGGTCAACTTCGCATCACCTATGTATATATTTGTAAAAAATATGGAAAACACTTTCTAAACTCACCTATATAAATATTTAACAACCAAGTGACAATTTTTTTTGAGAAAAGACACCAGGTGTTTCACAGCTAGGAACATTTTGTATTGGAAACTAAAATTGTCGTTTTTAGTTTTTCCTTACTTTTAGTGACTTATTTACTTTACTTATATATCTACTTTACTTACTTTTTGTTACTTTTAGTTACTTATTATTTATGTTTCTCACCGTTTCAACTTTCCATGAACTTTTACAAATATTTTCAAATTAAAATTAGCCAAATCGGTTTTTTTTTTTTTTTTTATCTTACTATGTTGGCAAACAAGCGTACGGCTCACCAGATGGTAAGACCGTAGCCTATAGACGCCTGCAACACCAGAAGCATCGCAAGCGCGTTGCACGCGTTGCCGACCCTATCCCCAATCCCCCCAGGAGCTCTGGTCACCTTACTCACCAACAGGAACACAACACTGCTTGAAAACAGTATTATTTAGCTGTGGTCTTCTGTAAGGTCGAGGTACTACCCCAGTCGGGCTGCTCCATATTTTGAGCAGGAAATTTCCTGCTGTGCCCTGCCTCAGTTAATCGGTCCGGCTATTCTCGAAATTTAGCGAGATGAACGAACTGAATTTGATTTATCTTATACTATTAAACGAGCAATTCTTGTGTATATATACATATATATATATATATATATATATATATATATATATATATATATATATATATATATATATATATATATATATATTCTGAATCTCGGAATCGGCTCCAACGATGTTCGTGAAATTTAGTATGCAGGGGATTTCGGGGGCGAAAAATTGATCTAGCTAGGATTCATTTAAAAAAAATGTCGTTTTATCCCTGTTTTTAGGCAATGAAAAGAAAAAATATCATTAGAATACGAAGCTTAATTTCACATTTACTAACATAGCTGTAATAGCGTAATTAGGAAATCGGCGGGTGTCAAATCGTGTTGACCCGGGTTCGAATCTCAGTCTCCAGATTATTATTTTTTTCTTTTTTTTTTAATTTCACTCGTGATTTATTATTTAAATAAAATTAAAATATAAATATACCAAGAAAAAAAAACAAAAAATAAATTGAAAATACCGAGCTAGGCTCGGTCACCCAGGTACTATATAATTATGTATATTAGTATATAGATTACGTCAAGAAGATTTTAGTCTCGTATCTTGTTTGATGTCGAAATGTTAAAAGTCCGAGATAACGATTTTTTAAGTTTGGAATCTGATCTGAGATTATCTTTTTTTCCTCAGAAATTAATAATATTTGAAAAAAATGTTAAAGACAAGAGTCTTGAAGTTACAGAAGTGTGATTAATATCCACTTAAGATGGAATTCGCTGCAGCCTGTAATATCCCACTACTGGGCATAGGCCTCTTTCCCCATGTAGGAGAAGGATCAGAGCCTAATTCACCACGCTGCTCCAATGCGGGTTGGCGGATGAGATGGAATTAAGCTATAATAAATATTTAAGGATTTTTTACATCGAAAAATACTTTAATGAATTTAAAGGTAAAGTTACCGTTCATATCTATACTAATATATAAAGCTGAAGAGTTTGTTTGTTTGGTTGTTTGTTTGTTTGTTTGATTGTTTGTTTGAACGCGGTAATCTCTGGAACTACTGGGCCGATTTGAAAAATTCTTTCACTGTTAGATAGCCCATTTATCGACGAAGGCTATAGGCTATGTATCATCACGCTGACCAATAGGAGCGGAGTCCACGCCGACAAAGTCGCGCGCAGAAGCTAGTATTAAAATATTTTGCTGAATATTCTAATTTATACAAACTTTTGTTAATTTCTTCACATTTTTATAATAAATCCTACATAAAGTTTTGCCGTTTTTGTAAATGAAATAAAAGTTTAAATAAGAACAATATCACGAATCCTAAGGTAAGAAAAGATTACTTTTCAAATAACCATGTACTACGTCGCTGCGCGGTAAAACATGGCGTGTGTCGCAAATCTTACACCGAAATGCATCCAATATTACACAGCAATATCGGTTTCAACAAATGGAACTTCAATTTGTCGCACCGTCTACGAAAATTGCCATATCGATACATTGTAGATAGGAAGTTGCTACGAATAGATAGAAGTCATTCCATCGTGATATGCACTGCAATTATATTATTCTGTAACTGTAATTGGAATTTCATTTACTAAGTGTAAATACTTCTTGATAATTTATTAATTTTTAATTACTAAAAATAAATGGAAAATTTTATAACTTATTTTAATTTCGAGGAAAATATCAATTTTTTTTTTAATTTAAATAAAAATTACGAAAGATATTTTAAGCATTATAAAAATTAATACAAACAGATTTCCAATTTTCCTGTTTTATTTTATTAATTATTATTACTAAGTAATAGATATATTATGATTATAAAATATTATCTGTAGATTTGGGCAAATGGTAAACGCATGTGTTATTACTCGTAAAACATAATTAATAGGATAACAGTAATTGTGACAGTTAAAATAGTAATAAGACACCTGAAACTTATGGTAGTGGAGGTCAAAAATCTAAATAGGAATTTAATCGAGCATCGTAAGGACTAAGGACCTATTGGATTCTGAAAATTAGTTTCAATTTTTCTTTAATATCACAGAAGCGTTTCTCGTACTATTCTTAAAATATGTATCACATGACCAGCGCAACGAGTTCACTAAACCACAATCATATTCTACTCATACTATGCTATGAACTATACAAAGTTAGTTTAATAACTGAGTTGTAGAACTCTTTTACATTGCAAATACCAGACTCTACTTTTGAGGTTTTAGTAATTCATTTAATATCAGTAGGTATGTGGTACAAAGACAAACTTTTTATTTAGTAGGTATAATACTAACTTATTCAATTACAACTGTTTTAGTGATTTTATCACTGTGAGTAGTGTAGTTGTAAGATGGAGTTATATCACTTAAGTATTTTAAGACCTTATAATAACTAATGCCGGCTTATCTATTACTAAATTTTTTAATTAAGTTATCGGTATACAGAAATTTATGATATGATTTTATTGATAGGTATATAAAATAGACTTATAGAATAATTGGATACATTTTTGGAATCACACCAGTTAGTGTCAGAATCTAAGTCTTCGCCGTAAAAATATATATGTATATATATTCCGGCAGTAAAAATATAGCCACCCCCTCTCTTTCCGTGGGTGTCGTATGAGGTGACTAAGGGATAACACAATTCCACTATAACCTTGGCGCTTAAAAAGCCGACCGATGTCGGTATAACTATCCAACTGCCAGCTTTGAAATATACAGGCTGAAGACGGGCAGAAGCGTCTTCAGTGGGACAAAGTCAGCCCTGCGGTCACCAACCCGCCTGCCCAGCTTAGTCACTATATAGCCAAAACACATGAGTTCGCGCCATAATGTCTGGCGCGAACTTGTGGAGGTCTATGTCCAGCAGTGGACTTCGATAGGCTGAAGTGAAGTGTCCAAATTGCCGATTCAACCATACTAATCTTTACCATTGCGGATCTCGCTTCAAATATGTTTTGTCACAACAGAGAGCGATCTTTCTCTGTGCCATGATGCCATGACACAGGAAAATATTAAATTTTTATGTTATCTAAAACTCTCAATGATAAAAATTCAAGTTTTTGTATGTTAATATTAGTAGAAAATGTAGAATACTTGATAATGATCAATTATAAGCTTTACAGTATTAAAAATCGATTTATTATTTTGTATTTATTACTTTTTTTGTAGAAATCATTAAATAAATAAGACAATTTTGTACAAAAGTCAATAATTATTACAAAAAAAAGCTTCAAGGTGAGATAAAACACGTATGTTTTAGTGAAAGTAAACAGAAATTTTCACGAGTGTAATTACTTTACTTCGCAAAGAAAATTAATTAACAGCATGTGTTTATTTGTACTTTGAAATAAACATACTGCAAATACGATGAAATAAACATAGTAGGTAAGTGTGGTACTGTATTAATGAAAACCAAATACTCTTAAATTACTGTTAATACTATATTTCTATAGCATTCTACGAACAATTTAGGCATGTGTACCATAGTAATTAGTAGAATTAACTATAGTACCGACACTACGTGACGATGCTTAATGGTGAGGCATGACGATCAGTTAATTTCCCAGGTTTATAATTATTCCATACAAATTACTGCCGATCGATATAAAGAGTAACTTTACGTACACAATGTTTTCATAATAATTCTACTAAATTTAATAACATTGGAAACATTTTACTATCGTGAGGCCTTGAGTTGTATTTATTTGTGGACAATCGTAGCGTAAAATATACTTGTTCTATTTATAATCAATGGAAATTTCACGCAATACTCTAGAAATAAAACGTAATTATAGTGTTAACATTTGAACTGTTCAATATGGCAATAACCTTAACAACCTTTCATGCGAACCTTTTAATTAATTGGAAATTTAATTGTACCTACTCGAATCTTTTGAGTATCAACAAAATATTACCATCTTTCATAGTACCTTATTGTATTTCCATTATATTTTATTATTTGAAATGATTAGGTTTCTTTTCACAAAAAATTACAGTAAAATTTTTTTTTATGCTGTAAGCTATACTATAATAAATTAAAAGTAAAAAAAAAACTTTTTGAAAAACAAGCTTTTATTTGAATGCGCTCAAACGAAAAAAAATAAAATAATATTTACTTTAAAACATTTACTATCTACTTATCATATATTATAATTATATATATCATTACAAAATTTATATGACCTTGTCATCAAGTCGTATTTGTTAGTCACTGTATTTACACGAGAAACTGCAGTTTTCTTTTACGAAAAAATTGACGTAAAAGAAAACTGCATATTCATACACACTGACACTTACATAAGTTGACCTATTTATGATAACTATGACGCTGCTTTGCGTGATGCCTGATAGTTTATTTATTTGTTTGTTTGGTACATTAATTCATAAAAAATTATTATTGAGAAAAATAAAAAATAAAACAATATAATAAATGTTACAAACACTTACAGCCTAACACCACATACACAAATAAGGGTCGCACTAAATAATAAGAATAAATTACTAATGAATATACAGCATCACACGAAATTCAAAAATGAGATTATCAAATCATAAAAACGTCACTGACAAAATATGACTGTTATTGAATTAAAATATTAGGTACTTAGTAAAAAATAATACATAATTCAAATAATAATTGTGTTTGCACGCAAACGAAAAAAAAACCGACTTCAATTACATCGACAAGTAATACAACGTAATAAGACCAAAAAACAGTCAAGTAAATACGCGTTATCAAAGATTACTCAAAAAGTTGTAATTAGATCTCGATCAAATTTAAACAAAACTATATGACAAGTATTAGCTTTTGATTGAAATTGAAAAGTTATGCGGTTTAATACAACGTAGGTCGACGAAAAAGTAGTCAAGTAAATACGCATTGAAAATAAATACTTTTACAGTTATATCTAATAAGATATAACTGTAAAAGTACTTGTCAGATCTCAATTAAATTTAAATGGGACCACATGACATACAACACCTTACAATTAAAATAAAATTCATTGAAATCGGTCCACCCAGTCAAAAGTTCTGAGCTAACATACATAAAAAAGTGTGTGTGTCAGCTCCGACGCACGACTGGAGCTTACTTTTTTTTTTTTTTTTTTTTTTTATGTTACGAGACCGGCAAACAAGCATACGGCTCACCTGATGGTAAGACCGTAGCCTATAGACGCCTGCAACACCAGAAGCATCGCAAGCGCGTTGCCGACCCTATCCCCAATCCCCCCAGGAGCTCTGGTCACCTTACTCACCAACAGGAACACAATACTGCTTGAAAACAGTATTATTTAGCTGTGGTCTTCTGTAAGGTCGAGGTACTACCCCAGTCGGGCTGCTCCATATTTTGAGCAGGAAATTTCCTGCAAATTTCTTGCTTCTTCAGATCGACTGTCTAAATAGGCACAAAAAAGACTTTTTAGTCTAAGAAAAAGATTAATACCATATCAAATGTAAATAAATGAATCAAAACATTAATTATATTAGTAATTTTATTAGAAAACGTCGTAACCGATACAGTCGTAACCGTCGTAGCCGGTATACCCTCGTAAACGTCGTAGCAGATAGATCGAGCACAAAAACGTAACGAGGTCATTCGTTCAGTAGATTTTATTCCTCATATTTTTTTCATACCGGGGGCCTTATATGAAAATTTATTCTTAAGGAGTAAACTCCAAAAAAAAACAACCGGATTGAGAACCTCCTCCTTTTTTGGAAGTCAGTCTAAAAGGCTACAACACATATTTCAAATGTAAAAATGCATATAGGTAAATGTAATGGTGAGGTGACTCGTTAATTTTATTGTATGTGAGTATTTAAATGTAAATATGAAGGAAGTTGATACAAAGGGACTCCGCGAAAGAAATATTCCACGTCTCGTAATAATTTTATTGTACATTTTATATACATATAAGAGACACTACATATTGGATGGAGTTCAACTACCACTACAATAACTTTATTGTATCGCGTCACTTTATCTGGTTTGTCGCAAGTCTAAGAGAACATGTTAGTTTACTTGCACGTATTTTTTTTTTGTTTCAAATTCAACAATGACTTTCTCGTATAAGGAAAAAGAGAAACGAAATCTCATTTCGAACTGAGTTACTCATACAAAGCAGAGATTATCTTATTTACATACGAATCTCAGTTTTTCTTGTCCTTTCTTACCTTTTTTTACAAATAGGGTTGTCGATAATAAATATTTAAGGTTATTTTCCTTTGTTTCAATGACCTCAAATCGAATAAAAAATAATCTCAAACCATGATTTTATTTTTAGAATTTTTTTATATACGTATAATTAAACGTTTGTATAAAAGGGTGGATTTAAGTGCGTAACGGCTAACAAGATATTTTATTTAATGAATATTGTATTTCACTAAATGAAATACTTTATTGTAAATGAAAAAAAAAAAAAAAGAAAATTTGTGAGTAAATATTATTTGTAACCTATTTAACGAAAATTATAGGAAGTAGTTTGGGGTTTAGCGTTACGACGCGTTTTTTCCAAACAAGTAACTCTACCGAATTGCTGCCGCAATGCGTCATTTTTTTACTCTCAAGTGTCTACACTCCCAAGTTACATGTTTTAGTACCGTAACTTTGTGTGTTGGGTTCAGCTTCGGCTTACATAAAAAAAAAAAATTAAATTTTTAGACTCCGATAAATGTTAAATCGTTTTTTTTATAATCGAAAGCATTATTTTCTTGAGTAAATTTTATAAATCGTAGTCTTTTCGTTCTGTTCGCGTATGATTTTAAGCATATTACCCTCAGCTCCAAAGATATGATAGGTAATTAATATTAAAAAGTAAAACTACCCTAATTTTTAAATACCAAAATATTACCTCTTTTACCATCTATAGGTATATAAAGAAAGATTTTATTTGTATGTTAATAGCTTAACTTTGATACTATACGCCTAATTTTAAGAGTTGTTTAATCTTAAGAAATGATCAAAAGTAGAAGAGTAAAATATAACGCTTGAAATGATTAGACTGCAACATAAACTATAAACGTTAAATAATAATCGGCCTGAAAACGGCACCTAATAGAAATTTACTGGCTGCTTCACTATTGAGGAGTGGATAAACGATCTCAGATTTATTTCTGCTAAGTTCATGTTTCCTCACGATGTCGATTGCATTACACGTTTATAATATTACGCTTTCCTTACCAGCATAAAAACTCTGCAACATTGATTCTCCACTACATACAGCAAACGCTTATTCCGACGTAGCTTTCCTTAATCAAGTTAGAAAACCCATAAACATTTTCAAAGAAGATAATATCGGTAAAAGGTTTCTTAATGTAACAATTTAGTTACACTACTATCTATAAATACGTTACTACAGGTATTTACTGCGCTAACAATTGTACCGTTACGTGAGTTTTCTGTTCAAAATTTAAATTTTTACAGGAAACTTTTTAGTAAGCTATAGAGTAGGCAACGAAAATATTTAATGTAAATACTGTCCTGTGATCTTTATTCACGTTTACAATAAAAATTTAGTTTTTCTTCCTTATTATAAATTTTAGCGTGATGATTTCTAGCCTAAATTTATAACATAGTTTACACTAAAAACATAGCTTAGTCATTTTATAACAATTAAAGAGCTGTCAAAAAAATATTAATAATTGTAACTAGGTCACTGGTCACAATGATTTTTGTGGTGTATTTTCTGAAGATTTAACTATTATAAAGAGACTGACGGTTAAGGTTAAAACCTTACCTAACCTAACCTAGTATTGAAAAAAAAAAACAATAAAAACCTTTTTTTTTATATCTTAGGGTAACCCATTTACGGGTGATATCCAGGACGCCCGGGTAGGCAGTCTTAGACCGTATGTCGGACTCAGCATTTGGGGTGCCACTACCGCACTAAGCCCCCTGCGGGAGCCTTCAGCCGCTTTAATTGGAGGGTCCCAGATCTGCAGGCAACAGGATCCCTCCAGCGACCGGCTGGCCTCGGCGAAAAGGCCAGACTTCTTCTCCATAGGGACTGTCCGGCTCACCTCTGAATAGTCCCGATGACGCCGTGTCTAGCTGGACTGGGTTCCCATCCCAGCCCGACACGGGCACAGGGGCGTTACTGGAAGCGCATTAAGTAGCGCCTCCTACGCAACCCCATTCGTCGCCACCGCTCAAGGACCGGGCGCAGGGCAGCCGTTACGCGTGTGCCATACGGCTCCTCCACCAGGTCGTCCCCCCACCTAATAAAAACCTAACCTAACCTAACCTGGTATTGAAAAAACAATAAAAAAACTAAACAAGAAAAAATACGAAAAATTAAAAAAAAACAAAAATAAAAAACCTAACCTAACCTAGTATTAAAAAACAATAAAAAAATAACAAAAATAAAAAACAAAAACAATTTAAAAAAATAAAACCTAACCTAGGGTAGGTTACCTAAAATAAAACCTAACCTAGTATTGAAAAAAAACTAAACAAAACAATACCTACAAGAAACAAAAAATTAAAAACAAACAAAATTAAAAAAAAGAAAATAAAGCATAACCTAACAACCTAGTATTGAAAAAAAACCAGTAAAAAACCCAACCTAATCTAACCTAGTATTGAAAAAAACAATAAAAAAACTAAACAAAACAATACAAAAAACGAAAAATTAAAAATAAACAAAAAAGTAAAAAAGAAAACAAAACTTAACTTAACCTTACCTAGTATTGCCAAAACAATAAACAAAAAAGTAAAAAAAAAAACAAAAAAAAAAACAAAACCTAACTTAACCTAACCTAACCTAGTATATAAAAAAACAACGAAAAAATACAAATAGGTAACGAAAAATTAAAAACAAATAAGTAAAAAAAAACAAAACCTAACCTAGCCTAGTATTGAAAACAAAACCTAACCTAACCTGGTATTGAAAAAAAACTGAACAAAACAATACAAAAAACGAAAAATTAAAAACAAACAAAAAAGTAAAAAAAGAAATTAAAACCTAACCTAACCTTAACTAATATTGAAAAAATAACCATTAAAAACCCAACCTAACCTAACCTAGTATTGAAAAAGCAATGAAAAAAAACTAAACAAGAAAAGTACAAAAAACGAGAAATTAAAACCAAAAAAAAGTAAGAAAAAAAAAACCTAACCTAGTATTAAAAAAAACAATACCTAACCTAACCTAGTATTTAAAAAAAACTGAAAAAAAACAATACAAAAAACGAAAAATTAAAACAAACAAAAAGTGAAAAAAGAAAAGAAAATTTAACCTAACGTAACCTAGTATTGATAAAAAAAAAAACAATAAAAAATCTAACCTGACCTATAGCCTAGTATTTAAAAAAAAAACAATAACAAAATCAACAAGAAAAACTACAAAAACGAAAAATTAAAAACAAACAAATAAGTTAAAAAAACAAAACCTAATAACCTATAAACCTAAAGGGCGGGATCCACCCAAACTCTGACTGGAATTGGACCTATAACCCCCGGAGCAGAAAGCAGAGCCATTATTAATTACGCCGATGGTCTAGTCAAAACCTTATGAATATCATGTTTGAAATGATTGCTAATGAAACATAAGCCCCTACATCATCAGAATATGAGTGTTATGAATATAATTATTTTACAAATCTATATCTATATTAATTATATAAAAGAGTAACCCACCCATTGACTCATCACGATATCTCTGGAACCATAAAGCGTAGAGACTTGAATTTTGGTAGGAATATTCCTTTTGCCGAGTAGAGGTCAGCTAAGAACGGATTTTACGAAATTCCACCCCTAAGGGGGTTAAAAGGGGGTTGGAAGTTTGTATGAAAGTCCTATGTTTTTGAAGTAAGAGACTTGAAATTCAAAATGTATGCTCTATAGATGGTGTTGAGGTGTACTAATAATGTATTTTGAGAAATAAACCCCCTCTTGGGGTTAAAACAGGGGATGATAGTTTGTATGAAAGTCGAATTAAAAATACACCTACAAACTTGAAATTAGGCAGGTAGGTCCCTTATAGGGAGTAGATATCCGCTAAGAACGGGTTTTACGAAATTCCATACCTAAGGGAGTTAAACGGGGCGTTGGAAGTTTGCATGAAAGTCCTATGTTTTTGAAGTAAGAGACTTGAAATTCAAAGTGTGTAGTATATTTAGTATCGGCATTTCACCCGTGCGAAGCCGGGGCGGGTCGCTAGTATAATATACTTAAGCAGCATGCCAATGTAAGTTATATTAGACAATCCAAGCTTTTGTCTTTCAATTCATATTTTGCTGAAAAGCTAAACAAGACAATCACGTTCAATACACAAGTACAAAAAATAACAAAAAAAAAAAGTAATTTCGAATTCATAATAACATCTAAACAGAAAAAAAGTTTAAGCCACAAACATTTACAGTAAATAATAAATAAACAGAAAAAAAAATTGATTTAACTATATGCATTAATTTAATATAATTATTTCCGTATATGTAAATTTAGTTAGATTCTTGAATTTCGTTTATTATACCTATTGATGTGTTATTTTACGTACAAAGTAAATATGTGACACGTATAAATATCCTTATGCATACATAATAAAAAAGAATCTTAAATTACATATATATTTATATATAATATATAAAGCTGAAGTATAATATATAAAGCTGAAGAGTTTGTTTGATTGTTTGTTTGTTTGTTTGTTTGTTTGAACGCGCTAATCTCAGGATCTACTGGTCCGATTTGAAAAATTCTTTCAGTGTTAGATAGCCTATTTATCGAGGAAGGCTATAGGCTATATATCATCGTGCTAAGACCAATAGGAGCGGAGTCCACGCCGACGAAGTCGCGCGCAGAAGCTAGTTACATATAAAAGTATGGTCATTCAGTTGTAAAACAAAAGGTACCAACATAATTCAAAGTTCACGTCGAGACGTCCGAAGAACTTAGAATTCTCTACGTTTTGTCAGCGGTATTCAAATAGGATCCGTTGTGGAAATATTGCTTTGTAGACTGTATGCAAATACTGTTTGAAATGCGAAAAGTTCCTGCGGACCTCAAACCTTCAATCTCGGAGGCAAACAGTTCTATAAGATTAGTCACAAGATGCTTCACTTAAAGTCAATATTTACCAGGGCAGACTAAGCTGTCCCGTCTCGGCTACACTACGACGAAAGCCTTTATTTCTTAAATGTGTGGGTAGTCTTACCAACAGACTTATTGTCTAGTGGACGGTGAAGCGTTTACACAGCGGATATTGCTTTCTTGTAACTTTTGACTTTTAATCTGTGATCTGTCTTACCAAATAATGAAGCTGAATAGTTTAAGCTTACGGACAAAAGGCATGCGTAACTTTTTCACCACAACTATTAAAGAGAAGAATAACGCTTTTATTTGAATTTATTTCGTTAGTACCTTGTTAAAAATTTTTATATTTTCACGCAATATAATATATACAGGGTGTCCCGCGATAATCTGCAACCCCGAAAGGGGGTGAAACTAGACCATAAATTATCGCCAAAAAACAGAAAAAAATTAAAAAAATTAAAAAAAAAATTTTTATTTTTTTTATTGACGAATTGAGATTTTTATTTAGCTTACGTAGCCTCTTTGTACAAAAAATGATGATTTTTGTACGTGTTTTTTGGGATACAGGCGTAAATTTTTTTTTATTTGAATGGCAATATGGTAAGAAATAATAATAAATCATAAAATTTCCTGGTATTGGGGGCATAATTCTGAGAAAATTAGAGATCATTGAAAAAAACAGTCATAAAAAATGGATTTTTTTTCACAAGAAGCATAAATAAAGTCATAATGCCACTTTTTTGCGAGCTAATTTTTATTTTATCCTTACCGCCAAGTACGTGGCGTAATATTTTATTTTATTTTAAAGTAATCGACCCACTACTTTGGAAGAAATCATCATTTTTTGTACATAGAGTCTACGTAAGATATAAAAATCTTAATTCGTCAATAAGAGATAAAATATATTTTTTAAAAAGTTTTTTCTATGTTTTTTGTCGATAATTTATGGTCTAGTTTTACCCCCTTTCGGGGTTGCACTTTATCGCGGGACACCCTGTATATGCCTATAAGTTTATTTGTTATGGTTCCTGGTTGTATTTTTTGCTATTTATTTGAGTAACAATGTAAACAAATGCAATTTAAGAAACCAATGTCTGTGAAAAATAGCATAGTTAAGCTGTATTTACATTATTTTTAACTATATACATGTGGCATGACCCACAATGCTAATATTTAATTATTATTAATATTTTCTCCCCTAATAAAATATAGTTTTGAACGCGCGGTGAACGCGCGGACGCTAGCCGCGGCGCACCGCCCCGCCGGCTCGATGACTGGTTCTCGCTTCTGCACCTGCGCCCGCGCATCCCCCGCGCTCGCCTTGCAGCCAGCGGAGCCCAGTCGTCTGTGGACGTCGCATAGTTCGCTCCTAGCTTCCGAACGCCAAACCCGCGCTTCTCGCCTTACTAATTTTGCATTAGCTTTGTAGTCGCTTTATCGCCTTTGTAATTTTTATTAGTAATTGAATATACACGTTTAACAAGATTTGGGGTGTTTACTTTATATCCACGTAGTTAGACATCCCAAATAGTGGTGACCCCGACGTGATACGTGGTGTAGGCGCATTTATTCATACATTTTTTGAGAGATGTCGTCGGACCGGACCGTGTCTGGAAAGTTCGAAAATAGCGATGACGCAGCGCAGCAGGAGGAGAATATGAGTACGGCGCCGGCGGTAACTGCAAAGGTCAGTGTAAAAGTGCCTCCTTTCTGGAAAGAGAAACCAAAACTATGGTTTTGTCAATTAGAAGCGCAATTCTTATTAAACGGTATCACTTCTGATACTACGAAATATTATACACTTATTGGAAATTTAGATTTGAATATTATTGAAAAAGTAGAAGAGATAGTTGATAACCCTCCAGCTACCGGGAAATATGAATTATTAAAAGCCGAAATTATTAAACGTCTGTCTGCCTCACAACAACAAAAAATAATGCAATTATTGTCCCATGAGGAGCTTGGGGACCGAAAACCGTCCGCATTTTTGAGACACCTGCAGGATCTAGCTGGTCCTGGAATGCCTAATGATTTTTTACGCACTATATGGACAAGTCGCCTTCCAGTATATTTGCAGACAATCGTGGCGCAGCAAAGTGAGCGGCCGCTGGAAGCTGTGGCCGAATTGGTGGACCGCGTAGCTGAAATTGTCCCGGGCAACCCTGCGGTGGCACAGGTGACCAGCGCCACGTCATCGTCGGCGAGTAATTTGACAGAGTTAATTAGACAGGAGGTACGTAATGAAGTTTCCGCACTATCTCAACAGCTTAAAGGCCTATCAGTTAAACTAGACCGTACTCAGGCGAGAAGAAAAAACACCCGCACTCACTGTCATAGCCGTCAACCTGGGCGTTCAAGAAGCAGGTCACGCAACCGCTCGTACCGAGTAGATGGAAATCGGCGATTATGCTGGTACCATTTTCATTTTCGCGGGAAGGCTGACAGGTGTATTTCGCCGTGTGACTACGCTTCGGAAAACTTGAAAACCAGTCGCTAACGACGGCGAGTGACTGTTGTAATATTTCCAGCCGTCTCTTCGTAACAGATGCAATATCGAAGAAAACTTTTCTCATTGACACAGGTTCTGATGTTTGCGTCTACCCACATTCATTCTTGCGAGATCGTCGAGCCAGAGTCAATTTCGAGTTAACGGCAGCGAACGGTACTATTATACCTACATACGGGTATATTCACCTACTGCTCAACTTAGGATTAAGAAGAGATTTTCGCTGGAAGTTTATAGTCGCAGATGTTCCCAAACCAATCATTGGGGCTGATTTTCTATCATTTTATAATCTGTTGGTTGATTGTCGTAATGGAAAATTACTCGATTCGCTAACGAAAATTTCTATATGTGCAGTTGCTGGTTCTTCTGACATTCCTAGCGTCAAGGCTATCGTCGGGGCATCGGGTTACCAGGATCTACTACGGGAATTTCCATCCATCACTAGGCCGCCGGGTGCTCCACGAGAGGTACGCCATTCCACGTTACATTTTATTAACACCACACCAGGTCCGCCTGTCTTCTGCCGTCCTAGGAGGTTGGCCCCAGATCGCTTGATAGCAGCCAAGGCAGAATTCGAGGCGATGTTGCAAGATGGTACGGTGCGTTATTCTAGGGGACCATGGGCCTCTGCGTTACATATGGTACCTAAACATGATAATAGCTGGAGACCGTGTGGAGATTACCGGGCTTTAAACGCAAGAACTATCCCGGATAGTTACCCGGTGCGGCACATTGAAGATTTTTCACATCAATTACATGGATGTTCAGTCTTTTCTGTCATAGATTTAGTTAAAGCCTACCAACAGATCCCCGTGAATCCAGAAGATATCCCGAAGACCGCAATTACGACACCTTTTGGGCTCTTCGAGTGCCCTTTCATGTCATTCGGTCTGCGGAACGCCGCCCAGACCTTTCAGAGATTTATGGACGAGCTTGTACGAGGTTTGGATTTTTTCTGTTTTCCTTACATCGATGACATTTTAGTCGCATCACGCAATGAGGAAGAGCATAGGCAACATTTACGGGAACTTTTCTCTAGATTGGAAGAACATGGCGTCGTACTCAATGCAGCCAAGTGCAAGTTTGGATTACCAGAGGTAACTTTCCTTGGGTATACTGTCTCTGCCGACGGCATCCGCCCCCTAGACGATAAGGTTCGAGCAATGCAAAATTTTCCCCCACCTCAAACAATAAAAAGCTTGAGAAGGTTCCTTGGCATGATCAATTTTTACCGGCGTTTCATTAAAAATGCCGCTGAATTGCAAGCCCCTCTCAACAACCTACTAGCTGGTTCAAATATGAAAGGATCAAAACCGGTCAACTGGGATGAAAAACTTTTAAATGCATTTGAGCGTTGCAAGAAGAGTTTGTCACAAGCCGTTATGCTAGTACACCCAGTCCCGAATGCAGAGCTGGCACTAGTAACGGATGCTTCAAATGTATCAATTGGCAGTGTACTTCAACAAAAGGTCAACAACATCTGGCAACCTTTAGGATTTTATTCTAAAAAAATGAGTCCCACACAGCAAAAATACAGCGCTTATGACCGAGAGTTGTTAGCGGTATACGAATCAATAAAACATTTCAGGCATATGATAGAAGGAAGACATTTTACCGTATTCACCGACCATAAACCTTTGATTTTTGCATTTAAACAAAAAGAAAACAAAGGTTCGCCGCGACAGATTAATCAATTATATTTCATTTCGCAGTTTACTACGGATGTAAAGCATATCTCAGGGCAAGATAACCAGGTGGCAGACACGCTTTCCCGGATAGAAGCAGTGAGCATGCCGGTGGACATGGCCGAACTTGCTGCCTCCCAGAAAGATGACCCTGAGCTGCTGAAACTTATCGGTGGTAATACATCTCTTAAATTAAAAGAAATATCATTACCTGATTCTGATGTATCTATGTACTGTGATGTTTCTCTTAGCAAGCCGCGACCTTTCGTCACAGCTGGCCACAGGCGACGTATCTTTAACTCTCTGCACAGCTTGAGTCATCCCGGAGCTGCTTCATCGATTAAGCTGATAGGCGAGCGTTTTGTTTGGCCGTCTCTCAGGAAAAACGTTCGAGCCTGGGTCAGAGAGTGTGTGACATGCCAAAGGTCGAAGGTAACAAGACACACTGTATCTCCTTTAGGTGACTTCGGTATTCCAGATGCTCGTTTCTCTGAGATTCACCTGGACTTAATTGGTCCCTTGCCGATTTCTGGTGGAAATCGCTACTGTTTAACTACCATAGACCGGTACACCAGATGGCCAGAGGTTATACCACTTCCCGATATAACAGCTGAAACCGTAGCTAAAGCGTTCCTGGCTGGATGGATCTCTCGCTACGGCTGTCCTAGAAAGGTAATAACGGACCAAGGGAGGCAGTTTGAATCCCGGTTGTTCCAGAATTTAGCAAAGTTATGCGGCGTGAAGTTAGCAAGAACGACTGCGTACCATCCCAAGGCTAATGGAATAATCGAGAGATTTCATCGCACTCTCAAGGCTGCATTAATGACGCATGGTGGTAAGGACTGGATCGAATCTCTTCCAGTGGTTCTTCTTGGTTTAAGAGCGGCTTGGAAGGAAGATTTACAGTGTTCGTCTGCAGAGTTGGTATTCGGAGAACAACTCCGTATCCCTGGCGAGTTCATGACATCTAGTCCGAATAAGGTGGACATCCAGACTTTATTAGAGCTCTTCGTCACAAAATATCTGAGTTGCGACCCTCACCATCTTCTAATCATGCACAGCCTAACGTGTTCGTACATAGAGATTTATCTGACGCAACTCACGTGTTTTTACGACAAGATTTGCTGAGAGGATCTTTAGAACCACCATATGCAGGCCCTTACAAAGTAATTTCAAGAGCAAACAAGGCAATGGATTTAGCAATCGGGAATAGAATAGTTAAGGTCAGCTTAGACAGGGTGAAGCCTGCATATGTACTGAACGAGGAAGAAGACGGCAAAAAGATGATCGCAAAAACCACCAGAGCAGGTCGTACGGTTCGATTCCCGGACCGTTACGTTCCGTAACCCCCGTTTTCGTGGGGGGGTCATGTGGCATGACCCACAATGCTAATATTTAATTATTATTAATATTTTCTCCCCTAATAAAATATAGTTTTGAACGCGCGGTGAACGCGCGGACGCTAGCCGCGGCGCACCGCCCCGCCGGCTCGATGACTGGTTCTCGCTTCTGCACCTGCGCCCGCGCATCCCCCGCGCTCGCCTTGCAGCCAGCGGAGCCCAGTCGTCTGTGGACGTCGCATAGTTCGCTCCTAGCTTCCGAACGCCAAACCCGCGCTTCTCGCCTTACTAATTTTGCATTAGCTTTGTAGTCGCTTTATCGCCTTTGTAATTTTTATTAGTAATTGAATATACACGTTTAACAAGATTTGGGGTGTTTACTTTATATCCACGTAGTTAGACATCCCAAATACATATTACAGACGATGACGATATTACAGACGATTATGAGGTGTGATTTCATTAAATAAAGTATTAGAAATTGAAAAATAGATAGTAATACCTGATATAAATACTATCTTATGACAAATCATACAAAGACGATTGAAAAAGTGAATTTATCAGAGAACGTTCGAACGATTTATTTTGACCACTTCACTCAAGTGGACACATTTAGACGTCGATCCAGTCGCAAGACCAGTTTAGTTTGAGTAAATTCTGAAAGATTTTCTAGACGATATAGATTTTAGATGGAAATAAAGATGTTTAGAAAGGTACTTCGAATGATATGTTCATGTACTAGATATTTTTAGTATGTTCTATAATTTGTCTTTTTTTTTGCCAAAATAGTAATATTGCAATGGAGAAATTTTCTTTTGGCATGTATCAATATTTTACTGTTGAGATAAATTAGGTAGCTCTTTCGTAAGCTAATTTTGTTAATGACGATACGTAAACAAACTTTATGAAATTAAAACTTTTGGTAATATATTGGTAACATATTAAAAATATATACTTAGTTTATTGGATATAAAAATCAAGGTACGCTAAACAACACAGTTTGTCTAGTATGTTATCTATAAAGTGTTTAAGAAAGATTTTCATATAATACGAAACGTACACACGAAAGTAGATGCATGAACACGAAGTTTTACTCAAAGACTGGAAGTGACAACAATGGCAGGGAATTTCAATGAAATTTGCATTAGAATGCGCTAGGAAATGGTGCGATGCTTTGTGACGGAACTATGAAACGTGCCCTCTTCGGAAAAGTTCTAAAAACCGCATATAGGATCGTTGCTATGGATGCCGCTTCCTCGCTGAATTAAATTTCTCACATCCTGGCCTGAAAAATTGCAAATTTATACCTGATTTGGATTATTTTTTTTGTTAAAAAGTATGTTTTGTTTTATACTTATAATTATGCAGATTGTTTGTTATTTAGGTAAGAACTTATGATTGTATTTGTATTTATTTTAATAAGAATAACAGATAAGATATTGCTAACCTAATATAATGATACAATGAATGAAATGATATATATTGTAAATATTGTATTATGATAACAAGAAATAAAAATATAAACCACAAAAAAAATGGCTCCAATTTAGACACTGCATTAAGACAGATTCTCAAGACACGTTTCATTTAATGCACTGTTAAGTTAATACGTTTTTTAATTAACATTTTTGTCATCTAACAACCTATAAAAAGCTCCCAGCGTGGCAAATGTCTCCTCTGATCTTAGGGAGATGGATTAAAAGCTTAATCCGCCAAGCTGCTACATCCTGAAGTGGCAACATCAATAAGTCTTTTATTAGCACTGAATGGTCTTTTTACAGTGTATATTATAGTAAATGTAAACTTGTAAAGTTATACGTAATACTGAAAGTAAATTCTTTTGAGAAGAATTGTTTGGAATATGACAAGTATTATTCTGCAATTTTGTCTAAGTCCCAATTAATAGTTATAGTTAGCTAGTAGCTCATTAATGTCTTATCTACGTATGTACTGCGGGCTTAATAATTGAAAACTGATCTCCAAAAAATCCATATCAATATGGTAGTTAAACCTAACAAAAAACTTCTTTTTTAACTTAAATTGCTTTGACATCATATATCTTGCAATATTTTACACAATAAATTAAAAAGAATATAACATAGTGGTACTGAATCATAATCTCTATCCGAGCTATCTGCAAAAATGATTTTTCTAAATATTATTCTGCTTCTAATAAATAGATGAGTATATTTATGAATTGAGTAAAAACTGTTTGCTACAAGTTGAATGGCTTCAAATAAAATGGAAAAGATATATCGCAAAACTCGGACAAAACTTTCAGATACAGAACAGTACCATATTTAAACTAGAAAGAGTAATATATCACAAGTAAAATATTTATAACTATACATTTCTTGACTATTAATTTAATTTGATGAGAATTAAGTGATTCATACATAATAGCCTACAAATACAATTTTGCAATCGTTAAATTCGTTTATCACGAAGAACATAACTAACTGACAATGCAATTAAGAAAACGACTCGAGTGTGCCGAGTTCAGTGAGGGGTCTAATTAGAGATGCCAAGATGTCCACGCTTTGTGAAAAACATTACTGAATTATTCAATTTTTAAGACGAACTTAAACTTTACTCGGTTTTAAACTCGGAATTTTAAAATATCTTTTCGAGAAGCGAATTTCAAAGTAATTCTGTTTTATTTAAAATGATTTTTTTGTCTGACCGATTATCCTTTTTAAATCAAAATTCACGCAATGCTGTCGACACTTTTCAAGTATTTATAAAAATCTTTAATATTTACTCTTTATTTTCATCAATCGTCATATTATTTTAAATATTTTTAAAATTTTCTTTATAATAGAAATCATAAACGCATTACATGTATGTATATTGAATTGTAATAAACAATAAACGCAAATATAATTATGTGTTTCATAAAATCAAGAAAACATAAGAGTCCATTTGAAATAATATTTAACATAGTTTTGGATATTCACTATTCATGTAAAGCTTCATACGTAGAACAATTCTAATTAGGTAATCAAAATACTGCTCAAATACGCACAACACTCGAGATGCGCGCTCAATATCACTAAAGTAATTACATTTCCATCAAATATGGCGGAGTGATACTTAACATCAAAGCTATTGATTAAACTTAATCTCAAACGATTCAATTCAACGCACATTGTAGTCTGTATTTCGATTTAATTGACATAGTTATTATTATTTTTAATTGAGTGTTTCGAACGTGTATTGTTTGATTTGATATTTAAAATACTATCATTATATTTTTGTTAGTATAATGGGCAAGTTGAAGTAGCAAGGGTCACGTATGTCACTGAACTGATACACTGGAGCAGACGTGACCTGGAGTGGACGGCTGTGGGACGTCCTTAGACCAATTGGAGTAACGAACGGTGCATGAATTGCATGATCGCCGACGAAGCCTGGATAAGGTTAGCAGACAACCTGGATGCTTAGGGTGGAATGAGAAGGCCTGTGGATTTGATTGGCCTTTGGACTGTGATAGCGAAGTTTTGGCTAGACTTATTGATGGTTTGTGTCTTGGTGAAAATGAAATGTTGAGTTTGGCAAGCAAAGCTTTATTACATAACTAGCTTCTGCGCGCGACTTCGTCGGCATGGACTCCGCTCCTATTGGTCTTAGTGTGATGACACATAGCCTATAGATAAATGGGCTATCTAACATTGAAATAATTTTTCATATCGGCCCAGTAGTTCCAGAGATTACTGCGTTCAAACAAACAAACAAACAAACAAACAACCAAACAAACAAACACTTCAGCTTTATATATTAGTATAGATGAACGAATACTTGCCTTAAGTATGACAATTTTGTTATACATTTACGGTAACTTAAAAGTTAATTTTACTCAAAAGGTCCCGAAAGATTTATGAATATAATTATCACTCAGTATAGCATTAATGCGAAATAACTTGAAGCTTAATTGAACTAAAACGGCCCTAAAAACCTTACTTGTTAAGCAAATGTATTTTGTTTAGGAGAATAGGTAGCTCTAAGGTATTAGGTACAGTAGTTAACTGGTAAATTAATAATTTACCAAACTCTGTTATTAGCAAACCACGACCCGATCTGACAAAATACCAGACTTCCCTTAAAATACATTGGTTTTTAACCGACTTCCAAAAAAGGAGGAGGTTCTCAATTCGACACGTGTTTTTTTAATGTATGTTAGCTCAGAACTTTTGACTGGGTGGACCGATTTCGATCAATTTTGTTTCAATTGAAAGGTGTTGCGTGTCATGTGGTTCCATTTAAATTTAATTGAGATCTGACAAGTACTTTTACAGTTATATCTAATAATGCGTATTCACGTGACTACTTTTTCGTCGACCTACGTTATATTATACCGCATAACTTTTTACTCGGTGTACCGATTTCGATGATTCTTACTTTAATCGAAAGCTAATACTTGTCTTGTAGTCTTGTTTAAATTAGATCGAAAACTGATTACAACTTTTTAAGTAATCTTTAATAGCGCGTATTTACTTGACTATTTTTTCGCCTTATTACGTTGTATTACTTGTCGATGTAATTGAAGTCGGTTTTTTTTTCGTTTGCGAGCAAACACAATTATTTAAATACGTAACGTAATTAATATAATCAACGTCATAGACATATTTCAGAATTAATATTACGGCGATATTTGAAATTTCGAAGTGTTATTAATTGCACTCCTAACAGATTTAAGAGGCCGTAGATATGGCACTCGTATATAATGTTCGTTCTAATTTCATCGTTAATAACGCTCTGAAATTATTATTTAATTAGATTTGATGAATTAATTAGGTATTAAGCTTGTATAATTATAATTAAAATTATCTGCAATATCAAAATAGCAGCTTATTGCATAACTAGCATCTCGCACCAGCTTCGCACGGGTATTTAACAAAAAAAATTAAATATTTTTTCCCCTATTTTTTTTAAATAAAATATAGCCTATGTCACCCGCAGATAGTGAAGCTTCATCAGTGTAGCCTATTCAATGCAAACAAACAAAAAATAAAATCTTTTCTCTTTATAATATTAGGAGTAGTATAGATGTGTGTAAATGTTTTTATGGTGTTGACTAATTGATTCAGCCTGTAGCATTCCACTGCTAGGCATAGGCTTCTTTCTTTATGCAGCAGAAGGGTCGTAACTTAATCCACCGCACTGCTCCACGGCGGGTTGGCGGGTATAATCCCCCCTACGAGTAACGATAGCTATCAGCTGAAGGGTGTCTATGATAACAATCGGGACTCTCTGAGGATCTCTCTCTCTGGGGATCTCTGACTGTCAACGAACCCACGCTCAGCGGCTCGGAGCGCCTACAGCAACGGATCGAGACTCAGAAGACAGAGCGAGGTAAGGCAAAGGCCACACCCGAATCTAAGCCAAGCTCGATGTCATTGGCGACCTTTATCCGCGCGACCATCTCCCCAAAACAAGGTAGGCTCCCGCATCATTTCTCTTCCAAAAAGGCTGGACAGGGAGAGCGGCAATCGGCGGCGCTAAGCTGTTTCACCAGAGACGATAGTCCGAGGCACCCAAAGGCGTCACCGGACGCTCGAACTAGGGCCGACATGGGACACGTAACACCACCGAGACTTCGACCTGCGTCCACACCGCTACAACATGCGGAGAACGCCCTGATCGAGTTCCTGGCCATAATAAAGGCAAACCGCGAGGTCAGCCTGGCCACCTGCAAAAAGATCATGCAGGCCTACCAGTACGATAACCAAGGATTACTGCAGGTGGAGCTCGAGGAAGCCGAGGCGGCCTTATACAACAGTGAAACCCGACAGATACTCAAGGGCAAGATGTCGGGTAGATATATGGCAGCATATAACAGCACAGCAGGCTTCGTAAGCGCGGTCGAGTCTGAGGGGAATGACGAGGGGCCACAAACCTTCGAAACACCTGAAGGGGACCCGGTGGTGGTAGTGGCCAGATGCACGAAAATAATGCTGGGGGACCGGATGCTACGGATGGCGGAAACCGTCTCGGGCGACCGGGAAGGCTTACCGACCGTGCCCTGGGGACTGCCGTCGCTGGAGTGGATAAACGGGGTACCGGGATGCGGCAAGACAACTCGTATAGTCGGGGACTTCGATGAGGACACGGAGGTCGTTATCACGACCACAGTCGAGGCGGCCAAAGACCTAAAAGAAAAACTTGCGCACCGTTATGGTAACAAAGCCAAGCAAAAAGTGCGCACTATGGCCTCCATCCTAGTTAATGGTTTCCGAGAGGGCTTAAAAATCAACCGCCTAACGGTGGACGAAGCCCTCATGAACCACTTCGGAGCCATAGTAATGGCCGCCCGACTATCGGGAGCTCAGAAAGTAGTCCTCATCGGAGACATAAACCAGCTGCCGTACATCGACAGGGACAACCTGTTCGAAATGCGGTACTGCAGACCAACCCTGATAACAACCATCTCGTGCGAGTTGTCATGCACGCATCGTAACCCCAAAGACGTCGCCCTTGCTATCAGCGAAGTTTACAAGACCGTCTACAGCTCTAGCACAAAGATCCGATCTTTGCGAGTGGAGAACCTCACGGGCGCGCGTATTCCTGCAGGAAGGGACCGCACCTTATACCTGGTCTTTACGCAAGAGGAGAAGAGATTGCTGACTGACCAGGGATACGGGTCCGGTGAGGGATCGCGCGTCTTAACCATCCACGAGGCGCAGGGCCAGACCTATGAGGACGTCATTGTCCTCCAGACGAAGACAAGGAGGCTCAAGATCCACGACAGCGTTTCGCACGCTGTAGTCGCGGTGACTAGACACACCAACACCTGTGTCTACTACACCGACGACCATGACGACGCAATTGGTCACTTTGTGGCGAGAGCAGCGGAGGCAACAGATAAGAAAATCCTCGAGCACAGTCTCAAGATGGCGATTCATCATAGGGATGCTGCCGTCATTGAGTGTGTGCTCGAAATGCTGAAAAAAGTCGGGGTGTGAGGACATCGCTATATTCATTGTGTGTGTAAACAGTGTGTATTTATTTAAAAGGCGTAGGTTAATGTAAAAAATATATATATAGAATGTAATAGGTAGAGATTGTAAGTAAAAAAGTAAGTAGTAAGTGTATATTGAAAAAAAAAAAAAAAAAAAAAAAAAAAAAAAAAAAAAAAAAAAAAAAAAAAAAAAAAAAAAAAAAAAAAAAAACTTTACTAACAGTAACATAGGTTAAGTGTATATTGTAAGTAGAACATAAGTGTACATATATGGTAACTAGGAAATAAGTGTACATATATGATAACTAGCAAATAAGTGTATATATATATGATAACTAGCAAATAAGTGTATGAACATAACAATAACAATATGCTCAAGAAACGATGTGCATACTATTTCCATAACAGGATTAATTAATTATTGTAAAGGAAAAAAAAAAAAAAAGAAAAAAAAAAAAAAAAAAAAAAAAAAAAAAAAAAAAAAAAAAAAAAAAAAAAAAAAAAAAAAAAAAAACCGTCAGCGTCGGACCACGTCCTAGTCTTACTACGCAGTCACAGGACTGTCGATCTGTAGTTCTAATGTAAAATCGCCTCCGGTAGTGATAATTAAAGCATGCATGTTTAACAAAAGGCATGGGCACTTTGAGCCCATGGATGTTTAATTAAATAAAAAAAAAAAAAAAAAAAAACAATCGGGACTGACAGTTTAACGTGCTCACCGAGGCACGGTCGGGAAACTCAGAAGGACACACACAAAGACTGGAAATAAATATTTGTACAAATACAAATAACATTCTCTTCGAACGGAAATCAAATCCACAACCACCGATATGTAAGTGCCAACACGGCACGTTCAATACTACATATTTTAAATCTAGGTCAAACAAGATATACTACGTTACGTAGATATATTCACTTCCATAACTAATTTTGAATATTGCGCGTAATTTACAAGTATTCCCTTCTCTATTACTGAATAACATGGTATCACAATTATCTAGAGAAGTTCGCAATTCCCACTTATAGCTATTATTGGCCTTCGCAATCTCAGCGCAATCTTAGACATTCCGCTTGCACAATGCAACGATTAAATTGTCACAAATGTGAACATTTCTATTTAATGATTTTAAATAGTACAAACATTTCTGGTTGATAGTGATATTAAAGTTTGAAAAGAAGTAGTTAATAGTTTCATAATTAGAGTAATTGTATACTTAAAATAATAAATTTGATAGACCTATAGTAACACTACAAAGCTGAAAAGTTTATTTGATTACTACTTGTTAGTATATTATAAAAAAATGTTTGAGTGTTGGATATCTTATTTATCGAGGAAGGCTGTAGAACATCGAGCTATGAACAATCGGTCTTGGTAGCTTCCGTTGGATAGAAGCATCCGCGAAGGGAGGCCGACCGGTAGCATTATTGCAAACAATGTTTCTCCTGGTTTCGTGCGAGCAAAGCTGCGGGTAGAACCTAGTTTTTAACAAAATTAGTTATTTTATTGAATTTAGGCGATAAACATTATTAGAATTATTTATATGTCCCTAGTTAATTAAAATCCCTAGTTATATGTCCTTAGTTTATTAAAATATAAGTAATATATTTTAATAAACTAGAGACCTACATTATAATATTATTATTTAGGTACGTAATATATTTTAAATAATGTAAATAATAAATATTAAAGGCACTTAGTGAATGTAAAAAATAACTGTAACAGGTCTAATTCTGTTGTTGTTAAAATGTACATTAAATGTGCAGCTCCTTTTCGTCTTAGGCGTTAGCAAAATGTAAATAATAGCTTAATTTAAAAAGATTATCTTTCATTAAGTTTTTATATATTTTAATAAACTAGGGACACGAGTGCTATTTATAGCATTTGTTATTGATCACAAAATACCAGCATACCTAAAGATAGCCCGAGGAACTGAAATCGCTGTGCGTATTCCACAGCTATTGAGTTGCCCTTGGAATTTTAATATAAACTCAATTCCTTCAATAATTTCATATTAACTTGGAAAATGATGATGATAAAATTTATCTCAGTACATTATCATTGCAATTTTCCTTCTTTAATATTTAAATAGTATAAGAGGGGGAGATATCCAAAGGGGATTTTGGGATTTACTCAATCGGGGTGATTAACATATGGGGGATAGCTTGCACCCTGTTGAATACCACCAGACTTAAGCACTCTATGTAAGGCCGCCTTGAAGGGGTGCCATTTAGAGTAAAAAATCAATAGTTTGAAATATTTAAGCGTGCCAGATTAACGCAATGAATTAGTTACATACTTAAAGACGTGAGGAAGCGGAAGAATAACTTGAAAAAAAAAACATGAAAAAAATAAAACGACAATTCGACAATCTTGACACAAGTCGGTGGCCTTCCTTTACTATGAATGAAATCATTTAATGATAACGGAAAAAATCTAACCTGCTAAATTAAATAAGCTGTAGTAATAAAAATCATTAATAGGTATAGTTTGATGTGTTCGTTCGCAGTGAAGCTTGAATTTCCTCTCTCCCTTTCACGGTTCGAGTTTGTCTTTCACTCCCTTTCCTGCTGTCTCCAAATTACATTTGCATTAATTTTAACACAAAAATTCCGAATGTCACCCTGATTTGACTTTAAAGATCCCGAAACTTTGTAATCGAAACGGCTCTGTGATTAAATCTTTTTGTCTTTCAGAAATAAATAATTTAAGAAATCGTAACTTACGTCAACTTTCAGGTTTGTATTGTTTGTATTGTATTTTTTTTGAATTCTATATTTTTTATAACCCATCAAAAACATTTATTACTGTCTATATTTGAAATTTATAAATTTGCGTCTGCATAATATATAATAAAAACTTTTTCAACCTTAACTAAAACTCTTTTTTCTACTGTGTGCAATATATAGCTATTGAGCTAAGATGCAGTAAAAATGTTTAAAATATTTTTTCTTGAATCAATTATTGTTTCAGTACCCATAAGTAATCTCTAGATTATAAATCAGAACAACTACGATGAAAATTAAAAAAGTTTTTTTTCAGGAATTTTCAAAAAGCTTCAATGATTCTATGATAAGTATAATATGTATAGGAATTGTCAGTATTTTGAATTGGTGATTCTCTCTTGTTCACTTAGCATTTTCTCTCGATCCATTGCCCCATAATCTTAATCGGCAGATTAACATATCTTTTAACTGAGGTAGGGCACAGCAGGAAATTTCCTGCTCAAAATATGGAGCAGCCCAACTGGGGTAGTACCTCGACCTTACAGAAGACCACAGCTAAACAATACTGTTTTCAAGCAGTATTGTGTTCCTGTTGGTGAGTAGGGTGACCAGAGCTCCTGGGGGGGAATGGGGATAGGGTCGGCAACGCGCTTGCGACGCTTCTGGTGTTGCAGGCGTCTATAGGCTACGGTCTTACCATCAGGTGAGCCGTACGCTTGTTTGCCAACCTAGTTACATAAAAAAAAAATCTTCCTCATAGATGACTCATGTGATATAAATGTTATAATTTATGTGCTTATCAGTTGTGTTTTGTATGGCTGAAACCCTTCAGCAATTTCCCGACCTGACATAGTATAACCGGTTTTTTCTATCGTCTAATCTATTCTTTTATTTCATTACTTCAGTGAAGCTATTTTTAGTATAATCATCTTTTTCCTCTTCTGTATAATTCGCTATTTTCATCTGTTTTTTTTTCACACAACTTTATGAGTAAACTTCGCAACAGATTTTGATCCCGCGTGCTACAAGTAAAAATAGCATAGAATGAAAATTATATTTGCTATTTCCACATATAAAGTACTCATATTTTATTGTATTTTTTACAAAATGCCAGAAGTATGATATAACTAAAAAAACCTTTTGCGGTAGTAAAAATGTTTTACGTCTATAGCTGTTGGTAACAATATAAAAACAAATCTTCATCCTTTTATAATGGTCATATAGAAGAGACTCTGTGGTCAATTAAAAACTATTAAAATCGCACTCTATGTATATTTTTAAAACAGACGAAAAAATGTAACTTTATCTTTACTTTAAAGTGATTTACTGGCACTAACTAGGGCGTATAAAAAACCGGGACAGGTTACTGGTTTCGGGGTAAGCTAAATTGTGACATTTTAATACGTAATAGGATACATTTTTCCTTAAGCGAATAAAGTTGTTTACGAACGAGGTTCAAAAAGTTTCACAACGCTTCTTTAAAGGAGAGGCACAGGATTACACGGCGAGACACTGATTTAGATTGTTCAGTGAATACGTGCATCGTACATGGGTATAATTAAACTGTTACCGTGAAAGTTCGGTCGGTTCGAACACCGATAGAACTTTTCGAATCACGTGTACCGAACTTTGTTATGGAACAAACAAAGAACTAAGCCTTTCCACTTTGTGAAGACTAACGCTAACTGCAGTCTCATGAATAATGGTGGTGAACTTGCTTGATTTTTTCAATTATAGTGTTGCTACACAACGAAGTTTGAATCAGATAGTAAATTAAATGAGTTTTTACTTTGACTTAACTAACTTTCTTCGTTTAACCAGTCTAAAATCGATCATAACGTTGATGCGATAATTCTTTTCGGCTCAATTTTTAATAACAAAAATGATTTGTGTAATTTTTTTTATATTAACTGATATAACAATTTAGACTCGCCCGTGATGTGCGCAGTGTGTAGTGACTCTGCTTTTGGTTTGGTTAGCAGCTCTGGATTCGATTCCCGCCCTGAATCTGGGTGTGATATATGTATTAATCTATGAATATGTATTTAAGATATTTAATATCGGTGTCGAAAATTCAATAATATACTGTTTTTAAGACGCCTATCGTCAATATAAAAATCGCAAGAGAAAGAACCATCACTACGGATATCGTGCGGATATACTTGTTTAAAAAATATATACATTATAATATTTTATAAATTACACACTAATAGTTAATATATGCGTTTTGTGTGAGTGCTATAATATATGTGGTACATATAAATATAGTATACATAAATAAATAAATTGCGAGTTTCCCACATGTATGTGTATATGTGTAATTATATAATTAAGTACATACCTAAGTTGGATGTTACCTATATACCACAAGCATTAAGTTTCTTACCGTAGGTACAGATGACCGCGTGTGTATTTTATAGACAGGTATTAAGCTCTCGATATTCTTTTTTTTTTATAAAATGAAAATAAATCCACGGACTTATAAAGCCCATGTCCTTTTTTATTCTTAAAACATGCTATTTTGTTGTCAAAGTAGGCGTTTTTGAACAACACCATTTCTTAACTTAGATACACTATCTTAATGTCTCTAATAGAGACGTGAGTCCACCGACTGGGCTCTCGATATTCTATAAGTTATTAATAAATGGGTACTAATAGTATGGAATAAATCATAACAATTAATTACAGAGTCCATCTGACAATTTTAATGAATCTGCAAAAAATACGATTTGCGTATCTACATTAATTATATAATGTATATGTAAACAAAAAATTGTATGTTCAAAGTTGACTTTAAAGCAATTTACACGGAAAGCGAAAGATTAAGGTATTACAAATAAACCAACCATTGTAAATCAATTGCTTAACATTCGCCTTTGAAATAAAGTTTTGCGAGTTGATTGCTCTCGACAGGTCACGCGATACTGGCTTCGTGTTTGTTGTACGGTACCGATTTAAATTCATGCCTAGAACATAACATAGCTAATATTTCCTACGTAAAGCTTTACAAGGTATATAGACATAAACCATAAGCTTAATAGCTGTTTGTTAACTTGACGTAGATTATCATAGAAGTAAAAAATAGGTTTCTATATACAGCATACACTTTTAAATAAAGTAATAAAACTTTGACAGTTCGTCTCTACCTTGAAAAAAATCGTGAAATATTCTGGAGGAACTCTATAGAGACTTTAATATTTAGTTGACTGAAGATTTTAATTTTTATTTTTGTATGCCTGTCTAAAAGTACTAAACGTATTGCAAATGGAACTAGGATGATGTAAGTTCTAAGAAAAAAAAAATTAAAAGAGCAATAAGACACTTAATATTTTTTTTAAATCCGAAATTCAACAAAATTCGTTTGGTAGAGGGGATGAGAGTCAAAATGTGTATTTAGCTGTAGGTTTATTATGTGTAGTCCTATTTCATTCACGTATAAGTAAAAATCCTTCTCCTACATGGGGAAGAGGCCTATGCCCAACAGTGGGATATTACAGGCTGAATCGTGATTATGATAAGTAAAAAGTAAAAAAAAAAAAATTGTTGAAGTATTTTATCCGTAGTAATTAATACTGTGCTAAATTAGTGCTGTGTATCTCCTTGGGAGGGTCGGGGATAGGACGATTAATATTCGCTTTAGCCTGTAATATCCCACTGTTGGGCATAGGCCTCTTTTAAATTTAAATTACAGAGAAAACTATCAATTTGAAGGAGTAGATCTCGTTATACTGAAGAATGGACGAACGGCAGTGATATGAAATCATAGTTTACACTAAAATTCATGGAATCATCTCACATTTTTTATCAATCGTTTGTTGTTGTATTGACTATACGCTGAGAAAATATAAGATCTGTAAATAAAAAAGGTATAAGAATAACAATCTTTTGTTTCAATTCAAACAAAACGCAGGTCAATAAGAGGGTGTCATTCGGTTCGCAAGCCGTCACTCAGACACGGTAATAATATCATGGGACCTGACACAGCAACTATATGATGTAACAAAGATTATTGAAATATAACCCTTATCATTCAAGAAATAGGACTCATGCTAACCGTAGTTATAAAGTTGCGCCGGTATACCTGTATTCCGAGTTGGACAGTTTGACGGTAACGTAGTGGAGAAGTAGAATAATGTGATGTGGGTATTTAATAATTGTGTGTATTTTTGCCATGTCACCGACGGTCGATGTTCGACTCACCGAGGGTTAGAGTTTAATTTTTGAAAGTGGTCGTCGACTTAATATTGTTAGATATATCTTAACAATTTCTGAATTAAAGTAGGTACCTAAATATTAAATGTATAATATTCACAACTTGAACATATATATATATATATATATATATATATATATATATTTGCAATCGTGTATATTATTTATGAACAAGGGTATATGGGGCTAGCCTCCGATAAGGGAAGATCTACGTATAAGTAAAAAAGCTCCATATAAAATTTAATTTCGCCTTCAACTCATTTATATTGCGTTTTTCTTAATTTTCGATGTTGCTACTTAAGTGTCGCATATGCATGAAGTATTGTTTAAAAATTTCTGTTCTTAGATACGAGTATATAATCGTATTTGTTCATGACAGGTGAAATATATCATACTAGCTGACCCCGCAAACGTTGTTTTGCCATATATGTTATTAACCCCCGCAACCCCCTCTTGTGGGTGGAATTTTGTGAAATCCGTTCTTAGCTGACCTCTACTTGGCGAAAGAAATATTCCTACCAAATTTCAAGTCTCTAGGCCTTATGGTTCCAGAGATATCGTGATGAGTCAATGGGTGGATATCTCTTTTATATATATAGATAATAATAAATAATTAATAATAAAATACCTTTCTCTGTGTGTGTAAGTAAGTGCCTTTCTGAAAAATGTCCTATAACGTAAAATTTAAATTACCTCGCAAAAATATTATTCTCACCTAATAAATATAAATTTTCAAGCATTCAGTCGGGGCTTTAAAAATCGTCTTTTTGTTTACGACGCAATGAATTTCGCATTTCAGACACCTGCCCGAAACCGTGGGCGTCGTTTTGTTCCCGTGAATAATACTCGACGCTCCGGCCTTTTATCTCTAATGCTTACCACCTACCGGATATGTAGCCACACAATTCAATGATGATGTATAATAGGTAAGGTGACACATACATTGTATATGTCACCTTACGTATTTATACATCGTAAACGTTTATATATACATATATATCGTAAATTTATATCAAATTTGTACCGTTTTATAATCTATTTAAGCAGTTTGTGAAGGAAGAAGCATCGCCACTACTGCAATGGGTTATTGGGGGATAAATTGAACAATGTAGACAGTAAGTTTTTATTTAATGGTTGAAGAAATTGGAATGAAGAATATAAAAATAGTGGTAAAACGTAAATTGTTAGTAAATAAAGGATAATTTTATTTATATTTACTCGATGAATTTATTTCTGATAATTTTATTGTTACCTTTTAGTGGTTGTTTAGTCTAAAGCGAAACGCGCAGGCTTTTATCTGTAATTCGTTTAAATTGAAATAGGTTGCGCGAAATTGATAAACGCTGTTAAACTTGCCTGCAATAAATAATCCGCGGTTCTTAATAATCCATGGATTTGTTACGAGTGGTTTGTCAATTGCCATTTCGAATCTGTCAGAAAGGGATTTAGAAAATTTTAGGTGGATCCAGTTAAATTGAAAGGCTTTTGGACTTAGGTGTAATAATTGCTTGGTGAGTGGAATGGAATGGAATTGATTGAAAGAAATGCTTCTTTTGTAAAGTTTTTAAATTGTATTTTGTTTGTGTTGATGATTATTTAACCTCTTAAGCTTAAGTTTATCTTTCGCCGCCACTTTAATAATTTATTATAATTATCATATAAATTAAATATTATTGTTACCCTATTGTAAAATGTTTTGATCATAATATTAAAAGACGTTGTCTTCATTAAGAGTTATAGCTCTTCATTGCTCTTCTTAATTTGCAATTTCCTTAAATATTATCATTACAGAGGTAGTAATAGAAAATTAAGTCTCGTGAAATATTTCTAAAAGTATTCAGAGAGAGAGAGCCAGAGGCCACTAAATAAAGCTTTTCCATTTTGCGTTTCCCAATTATAAATTATTTAACGGAGTTTCGTCATTCTGTGTAATTACAATGGATTAAAATTATTAAAGATTCATCTTGAGTTTCCTATTAATTTGTATATTTTATCGTTGTTCAAAAAGTTTTTGAAGTGAAAGTTTCACTTGAGGCGCATGAGGGGTAAAATTTGAGCGACCGGTAACGCGGCAGCGTCATGACGTTCAGTACTTGGATGGGTGACCGCCACACCACGTGCCGTTGGCTTTTTTAAATTCGTTTTTTTTATTAGTTTTTTTTTAATTAGTTTGTCAAAGAAGTTTCCCTTCTGAAATGTGTACTTTCTACGCATGCAATTTTTTATATAGAGAAAGTTTATGAGTAGGTATGTGTTAATTCAGGATGATTATAACCCCGCTTCATTTTATTTTATTTTATTTTATTTAATTAAGGTTTACCAACAGATATACATCAAATATAGTACAAAGAGTGCAGTGTATATTAATCATCATATTAGGATGTAGATCCAATTACAGGCAAACACAGCTTCCTCATTTTAACTCTAAATATTTGAAGGGGAGAGAATAATACGAGTAATTATAGGTTAAGTTAAGAGAATATATAATTATATTATATTTTCATTTAGTGTATTTACTCATTATTTCGTTAACTTAAGTTAGTTTAGCCTGTGGGGCATGTAGAAGTAACAATTGAGGAGATTAGGAACAAAAAGTGACATTTACGTATTTTGCTTAATTTGTTTTTTATCGGGTCAAAATGTTGAATTCTATCTTAGTCCATTGAAATGTTACATTTATTTGGGCTTACCTTGCGTTTGTCAGAGGACGCAATTTTATTTTTTAGATATGAAGGGAGGGTTAGTCTAATGTTAAATCCAAGTTTGTGGGTTTGTAGTCCTTGTGCAACGTCCGCCATCTTGGAAAAAGAGGTTCAATTGGTTTTTAAGGTTTATGTGCCAAACTATAAGTCTCACAAAAAAAATTATGTAACATTTTTTGTTGCAAATAAAATTATCTACAACTTTTGTTCAGTAACTTTTAGTCGTAGAATCATAAATAAAAAAGTTATAAGCGAAAATCCATAAAAATTTTAGAGAAATAAATCTATTTGTTGATAAAACTTTTATTTAAATCATTTTACAAAAAAAATAATATCAGACCATTTTTATAGACGGTGTTTTAAGGAACAATTTTTATTATAAACATTCTTAAATTTATTTATTATTTAAGGTTTTACAGCGCTGCGAAACGACTACTATTCTTCAGTATTCATAAGAATACGTGAATATAAATATAAATATTCATGATTTGCCCTAATTTTTAATCACCTTGTTATTTTTTTATGATCATCTTTTTAATTATTGATAGTAAAATATTGTTAATATATAAATAATTCTTGATTTGACACTCTACCTACGAGGTGGAGTGTGGAGGCGCGTTTTTTTTTTACGTGGTATCCGCAGTAGGCATAATCCACGGTGATTTTCTAAATCACAGCTACTGTCCTCGATCTTGCGGCGAGTGGCTGGTTGGCTTTCTATATTAAATACTTGAGGGAGAACCAAAGAAGAAAGGGGCGTTAATGTCAAAATGTGTGTAAATCATTTTCTTCAATTAATTTCGAGAGCTCCATTATTTTGCTGCAAGTCTCCCCATAAATAATGATAAAAAAACGTTCACCAATGCAAGGCAGTGCAAGGTCAACTCTCTTGTTGAGGAACAACGCCGTTCCACTTGCTAACTCTAGATGTTTCTCCAGGGTTTTCAGAAATTTGAGTTTAGCCATATTGTAAGCATCTGAAATTGTGTCACATCCTGAAAAAGCATGGAGAAACAGCAAGTTATACGCAATAAGGTCTCCGTACATAAAACCACTTCACACTTCTTGCTAACTTCCTTCTCCGGTTCCCCCTCAAGTATTTGATATAGTAAGCCAACCAGCCGCTGAGCCGCAGCTTGGTCCATCAAAAAGACCGAGGACAGAGTAGTTGTGATTTAGAAATACACACGCGTAAAAAAACGCGCCTCCAGACTCCACCTCGTAGGTAGGTCAAACCAAGAATTATTTATATATTAACAATATTTTACCATCAATAATTGAAAAGATCATCATAAAAAAATAACAAGGTGATTAAAAATTATGGCAAAATATACGAGTATTCATGTATAGTTACAAATAGTTGAAGAATAGTATTCGTTTCGCAGCGCTGTAAAACCTTAAATGATAAATAAATTTAAAAATGTTTCTGATAAAAATTGTTCCTTAAAATATTATCTATAAAAATGGTCTAATACTATTTTTTTGTAAATTTTTATAGTTTTTCACTTATAACTTTTTTGTTTATGATTCTACGACTAAAAGTTACTGAACAAAAGTTGTAGATAATTTTATTTGCAATAAAAAATGTTGCATAATTTTTTTGTGAGACTTATAGTTTGGCAGATAAACCATAAAAACCATTTGAACCTCTTTTTCCAAGATGGCGGCCGTTGCACAAGGACTACAAACCCACAAACTTGGATTTAACATTAGAGTAGCCCCCCCTTCATATCTAAAAAATAAAATTGCGTCCTCTGACAAACGCAACCCCAAATGTAACTTTTCAATGGACTATCTGTAACTCCCAAGATTTTGTTCAAAAAGTGACTAGTTTCATAGATAAATCAATCTGAACTGCTGCTTCCTCAACAAAAAGTTACATTTTTATTCAATCACAGTGAATTTGTTATATTTTGTATGAAAGTAATGTCGGTGAAAATGACAATGAAGATAATGAAAATCGTTGGGATTGTTTGGAAATAAAAATGTTTTGTGTGAATCTATTTTTATTTTCATACTGAATTTTTCATATAGTAACATTTTTTTAGACAGCGAGTTTCAAAAGGTGACATTTTACAAAATTTTTAAATGAAATGTATATTTATATATGTTTTTATTATTTATAGTTATATATGTGTTTATATATATTATTTTAAAGTACACCTCTATGCCGCTTTATTATTATTCATGTCCTTTTTCTAAAGACTGTCTGGAAGAAATCGCTCTTTAGCGATAAGACAGCCTTTTGTAAACAATATAATTTTTTCTTGCATATTTTATGTTACATGTATTGTTTCTGGTTGCACAATAAAGTATATATGTATTGTATTGTATATGTAGAATTACTTGCAAACTTTTCAATTTATAATATTCTGCAAATACTTGAGATAAACATAAACATACAAAATTTAAATTCACTTCAGAAACCATTTATAAATTAATAAAAGTTTGCCAACAAATATTTGAATCATTCAAAAGCGTAACTTATGTTTATTCACGAAATTTCTAAAATAACACATCTGACGCTGGAATTCATGCATCCTCTGTTTCAGAATCCTTAATGAATTCAAAGTTTAAATTGCGGCCTTAAGCTACAACTCATCAGCAATAGCGTTTAAAAGTTACAGGAAATGGCAGTGTGTGTTCTGAAACTTTACTTGCTGTATTTTAGATTATTTTAATTTATATTTCTTAAAAAATAATTAGTGTTAAATGTTTTTGGGTCGACAATTCAGGAGCAAGGAATTATAATAACGTTAATGGTAGATAAAATTCTTCTACTTACTATAACAAACTTTTGCCAACTTGTTAGAAGTTTTGATGTTCAATATTTTCATTATTTGAGAAATACTCTGCATACATATAGTAAAGAACTTTGTAAATGAGTTACTAGCTTTGTTGATGTTTGTTGAAATTCAATTCACGTATATTTTTACAATTGATGTGACCATTACTGTACGTGCGGGTAGTTAACTAATGTATTATATAACTATATACTGAATCGAAATAAAATTTTAAATATCAACGAATATACAACAATTTTTGGAATAAATGCCATTTGTTTTACTTAATGCTTGTATTTTAAAGTAAAAAGATGGTTTAAAATGTCACACAAAAGTTTTATCAAGTACATAAACTATTCCATTTTCAAAACTAAAACTAAAGTCAAATCCAGCTAAGCTACGAGAGTATTCAACGTCCCGTCCGATGAAACAAAAGGAGGTATGCAGGAAGATTTATGAACAATTCATAGCCCAACGATATGCGCCATCCATTCAAATTTTCTCTGAAATAGAAGTTTGCAGTTTCTAGGAGAAACTAGGCTTACGAATTGCATGTTATATATACATCCAAAAGACGTTAAAGAAGTTTAGTAACTAATACTATGTATTGGAAATATGTAACCGTTTATTTGCTACCTATTAATATGAAACCGACCGCGGTGTGTCATCTGCGTTGTCGGTTATGATTATTATTGCTTTTCCCCTATAACTTATTCCTCCATAATTAATATTTAAATCATAATAGCTGTAACCCGTTACTTTGCGTGTTTACCAGTAGATCAACGGGCCGACACGATGAGGATAAAAAGAAATAATTTAATATTTACAATAATGTTAAATGCATCTTTTTAGTGGGTCAACATTATCTTAAATTTAACTATTTTGTGTTAAGAATTTTAATAAAATAAAGTATAAAAACGTAATCCATAAGTTAGGAATGAATACTAATTCATAACACATTTTTTTTGCAATGATCGTGAAAATCAGAATCCGGGCTATGTTTACTAATTTTTAATACGAAATTTTATTTGGAAATAATTCATGTGAAACCAAATTGATTTTGCTCTTATAGTATTTACCCCTTAAAGTTTGTTGTCACAAACATTCCGGACAATGTGACTGCAAACACTGGGATAAAAGGGTCTTGTTAACGCCTCGACGCCAAAAGGCCTTTTTGTTACAACTGAATAGTACATGTCAGGGTATTTGGAGTTATTTTTACTAAAGTGTACTTATGTTGTATCAATAAACTAAATTATACACACTAGCAAAATAAAACTGTTTTTTTTTTTGTGATAAAATTATTCATATATAATAATAATAATTTAAAACATGTGTCATGTTTCCTTTGTACTTAGTTGGCTAGTTAACCATTTGTCCTCGGTACAACTGAGAGGCTCCAACTGCTGCACTGACTCTCAGCAAACTGGAAGGTTAGAAATAGTGGAACTTTCGAAACTTGAAGATAGGATTTAGTAGATACAATGTTGTAAATACGAATCTGAAAAGTGAGTTACAGTGTGTTTATTGATTGTCAGTCAAAAATATTAAGCTACATCCTATTTATTATCCTAAAACTCCAAAATTTGGCAAAGAAAGTTTCCAGGTTTTGAATAAGTAGGTTTTACAATGTCAATGAACATTATCGATTTACAATCACTAGTTTGCTAACTACTGATTAGCAGTTGGTCTCAGTAATTGGACTGCATGCTATGTACGATGTTGCACAAAATTTCGAAGGACTACCTTGATTACTATTGATATTTTTAAGTGTACTGTACCTACATAACGTTTGATATTGTTTCGATTTATTTCGCTGGCTTTGTATAATTATTGAATTTTTATCTTGTTCTAGCCTTTTCAGTTAATTCTCTATTAGTTGTTCTTCACGCAGGCGGTTTTTTTATTCTTACTAGCTTCTGCGCGCGACTTCGTCGTCGTGGACTCCACTCCTATTGGTCTTAGCGTGACAATACATAGCCTTCCTCGATAAATGGGCTATCTAACAGTGAAAGAATTTTTCAAATCGGCCCAGTATTTCCAGAGATTACCGCGTTCAAACAAACAAACAAACAAACAAACAAACAAACAAACAAACAAACAAACAAACAAACAAACAAACAAACAAACAAACAAACAAACAAACAAACAAACAAACAAACAAACAAACAAACAAACAAACAAACAACCAAACAAACAAACTCTTCAGCTTTATATATTAGTATAGATTTGATTATTCTTTTTATTTTTGATAACCGTATCTTGACATTTGATATTCTTGTGCACTCGTCGGATGTTCCTTTGAATATTTAAAACATACAGTTTCCTTACCAAAAATATTTTCTTGCGGTATTAGAAACTCTGTACCTATACAATGCTCTACGCGAGCAGAATAAAAATTATTATACTGTTAACATATGCTATACTTCAATATAAAAATGCTTTCCTATCAAAGAAGGCTTTTAGTCGAATCACGATATTGCGTGCTCCGTATAATAAACATACAGCTGCCATTATATTACTAAAATATTATAGAAAGGTGTTTAGGAGTGTAAGTCATTAGTACATAAAAAGCGTTTTAAGCCCAGTTTTTCGTATATGTTACTGTAATTTTTGGTGAAAAATGATATTTTACATTAAATTGGTGCTAACGATGGATGTACAAGGCGTATATTACTTATCTTATATATAAAATTCTCGTGTCGCAATGTTAGTTAAAATACTCCTCCGTTTCGGCTGGACCGACTTTTATAAAATTTTGTGTGCATATCGGGTAGGTCTGAGAATCGGCCAACATCTGTTTTCATACCCCTACGTAATAAGGGGGAGGATTAAGAGGGTTAACAACATATTATATGGCAAAAAAAACGTTTGCGGGGTCAGCTATTATAGCTATAGTTTTCTTTTAACTCAATTTCTTCTAAATATAATATTTTTTTTACAAACAAACCGTAAACGAAATGTGATATTTTCCTTTTGAGCATAAATTCACTTCATTAAATGCAAACTGAATGGTTATTCGATATTTCAAAGCTTCTTTCGATGTTTAGAAAAAACAAAGTATATTTTAACGTTTTAATAAAAAAAATTATGATGTACCTATTTTTCCCAACGAAAAGAATTTGAACGTTTTGAAATGTAATCTTATCGAAAACAGAAAAAAAAAACAATTAGAATGATTTTTTAATTAGTAATTAAACTACCTATTTCAGTAAAGTAAGTCAAAATAGCAGTGCACAAGGAATTTTCTTGCATTCTAAGCTAAATTTTAAACAATCTGTGATTTAGATCTTAATCTAAATCACACTATACTTGCATTGTTACAGTTATCATAGCAACTGTTCAATATGCTAGCAGCTGTGGGTCCGATCCTGGCACATGATAGATGTTTCTGTATGTCATACAGATATTGTTGGTGATATGGACATTATTTTGTGATTTTATTATGTGTGTGTTTCCAAATCCCAGATTTACATCCAATTGAGTGAGAAGTTTTACTATTTATAACTTTTCTTTATAACAATGGGGGCAAACGAGCAGACGAAGCCATCATCTGATGGTAAACAGCTACCGTCGCTCATGGACATCTGCAACATACGAGGAGTTGCGGGTGCATTGCCGGCCTTTAGGGAAAAGGTGTCGTACACTCGACGCTTGAAAACCCCCAGATTATAGCGCCCAGGGAAAACCTCAGGAGGAAATCTTATTATAACTCTTTAAAAAATGTGAAATCTAAAAATAATACACTGATTGTATTAAATCATTTCATAAAAGCCCGTTTCTATCTTCTATTAATACAAAATTACGTCAAATCTACTTCATAATCTATCAAAGATGTTATTTGGGTGTCGCCTCTTATTATACAAGTGCCAAACTTTCGCCCAAATGAAGTTTTCATTGTCCTCCAGCTGGATTAATGCGTGAACTTCTCAAAGGGTTTATCTAAGTTTCAGGCACCCGATCTTATTAATTACTTAAGTTGAAAGATCGATATTAATTAATTAGGGACTTAAACTAGCGACTTCGTAGGACCACGCATCATAACGAATTTATATGTATCCTTGTCTTTCATCTAGAATCACTATCTTTTGTCTCTCTCAAATGTCATAATGATTATTAAGTCTTGGCACTAATATGTCATTTAATAGTCCTTTGCATCAGTAAGTTCAAGCATTTAGATTTGTTGCAGAGATTGATTGTTACTGTTAGTTAATACATGTTGAAATTAATGGGTTTGAAATTTGGGTTGCCTGGAAGAAATGGCTAAATAGCCATAAGTCCGCCCATTGTACTTCACAGTCTGTAAATGATATTAATTGTAGTTGTGATGTACAATAAAGTATAAATAAATAAATAAATAAATGGGTAATCAACGTCTGAAAGGGACTTTGTCGTATATTTGTTCATTAATTTATTTCACTAAAGCTAAATTTGTACCTATAGTACGTACGTTTTTAAACATAAAATTTATACTGTGCCATGAATTTTTTTTTAATAAAAATGAAAATGCTCATTTCGTTTAGAGAATTTTCTTCTAATGATTAATAAAATTAATTTAATCTAAATAAAAGTTAAATGTAGACCACGAGATTTTTTGAGTGATAATAGTAATTAAATGGCAAAGAAAAATTAAAAGATATACCATTTTTCTTAATTAATTTCTATAAACTGGACATTTTCATTAAATTCTGCTTGTACTTCAGAAATATACGTAAAAAAAAAACTTAACATTTACACAAATTTAAAAATAAATCCTTTCAAATTATTTATGCCAGTTCATAAGGCGCCTTTACCCTCAATAACACTGTGCTTGGTAATTTCCTGAGTTATTACATGTGTCGCCTTATATTAATTACGTACATATTACAAAAATTGGTTCATTAAAGGTGGTGTAATAATTACTTAATTAGTACACACGCAAGAAAACGCTCAATATTTTAACTGAATATTCTCATTAGAAATATCATTACTTAAAATTTATAATAGTTCAAGATTATTAACTTTCATAAGACCATGACGAAGTATGGTGTTTACTTCAAAAGAAATCAATGACTATTTACTGTATTTCCGTAAAGGAATGGAGTTTATTTCACCATGTTGCTCATCATGTTTCAAGTTGTATTTACGAACTAGCTTCTGCGCGCGACTTCGTCGGTGTGGACTCCGCTCCTATTGGTCTTAGCGTGATGACCTATAGCCTATATCAAATTCAAATTCAAATTCAAATCATTTATTCATTTTAGGCTGATACAGCACTTGTGAACGTCAATGAAGCTACGCCATCGGTTCGCAAAATCCTACGGCGAGAGACCTTGTAACGAGAAGAACCGGCAAGAAACTCGTCAAGGGCTTTTTTTCCTCCCTGTCATATTTCATACAGAGTCGTCAAATTGAAAAATGACTTTAACTTAATATATGTAAGGTCACTTTCCATCACAAACTTATCTTAAATTTATAAACAAAATAAAATACCCGGTAATCATAGCAGTAAATAATTTTCAATTAAGAACTAGACACCTACTAAAAGGTAGTTTCTTTAAAATGCGCTCCAAACAAATAGACAAGTAACTGTTTAGACGTGGCGAATAAAATACTTAAATTAATGCCTAACAAAAGTAACAAGACTTTGAATAGTTTAAGAACATAGTCAATAATAAGCAGTGCCATACAAGCCACGACAAAACAAAATAACAATAAACACGAAAGATCAGCATATTTTGAGACAAGAAGCCAGGAGCAGACCCATCCCACTGGTGACACCCGTTCACGAGCATGACGCATGAACCAGCCATCGCTTCGCTCAACCATATTTTAGGGAACGCAACGACCCGCCTCACACGACACCACCGCAGAAATGTTATAGCCTTCCTCGATAAATGGGCTATCTAACACTGAAAGAATTTTTAAATCGGCCCAGTAGTTCCAGAGATTACCGCGTTCAAACAAACAAACAAACAAATGACCAAACAAACAAACTCTTCAGCTTTATATATTAGTATAGATAGTTGAATCAAAAATGTTGTGATTCATATTATTATAATTATTCATAGAGCAAATTCTCGATTTCCGATACGGACTTGTGGGTTTCGCTTTGTCTCTCAGTAATTGCGACTAAATGGACTATATAGGACATTCATCCCACTGAAACTTATATTTACAGAAATTAATGCGGTTAAAACTGTAAAACTGATAAATGTTCTTTAATGTAAACAAGAATTTAATTTCATATTTAATATAATTTTAACAAAAGTAATGTAAATCGTAAGTAACATGAATTCAGTCGCTTTTTTGTATGATATTATAACTCATTACTTTTTTATTTGTATTGAATGTAGAATTTAATCGACACATAATAATATGTATGTAGTTAATTGGCATTTTGCACGAAGTTCTCGATAGTGATACAGAGAGCTATATGAAATTCGGAGCGGCACTAGCAGCGTATCCATTAATTACCCAACTTTGAGACGTCGATTCTAATTGATAAGAGACTCGGATTGATAGAGTCTGAGATCGCATCACTATACCTTGTAACCTTAATTAATATAAGTTGAGAAACTCATTACAAAATTGATGTTTTGTAATAGAACAGTCTGTAATATCCTGAAAATATCTGCTTTGAAAATATTTATCTATGTATACATATAAACGTACATAACATAAACCAAACTTTTAGATTAGATTTCAAATAATAAGTATTATTTACTATTTTTTTTTAATTTAAAAATAATTTACAATAACTTTATTTAAACATTATACATATTTACAAGTCAAAACTTAAGAAATAAATATTTACAGATAGTTTTGATACAAATCATGTCCGCGTGGAATTGTGCCAAGAATGCTGGCAGCATTTCCCCGTTGAATCGCTATGCCGATTCTCTGGGCAAAAAATGCACCAGCCCTCTTGTCACCAGTGGAGGCAATAAGGCGAGGAGTTATCTCAATTAAGAATTTTTTAGCACTGCTACTCCAAGGTCCAAGTGTTTCGACTGCAAACGGCACAAAGATGTAATTTGGAATTAGTGACGAATACTTGTGCCGTTTAGTCGATTCAGCTTTCTCCGCCGCGGCTCCCGCTTTTAAGGCTGTTTCCCTGACATGAGACGGAGCAAGTGTGTCAACGCAGGTTGCGTCCCACAAAAGCGCCCGTCCCCTTTCCCAGGGAACCAACGTCAATCCATCAGGTCTCTTGCCATCATCGCGACTAATTCCAGTAGGCTCGATAAGAGCAGGAACGTCGATGGTGGCAAGAGCTCTTTTTATGGTATCATTTAGGGAACCGTGGCGGGAAAACCTACCTGAACTCTTGTTGCAGGAAAGGCCGTGTAGTCCGAAAGAATCAACCTCCTTTCCGCACGGACATCTGTGTTCAAAGCACAGTGGAGTTCCCAACCGGAGACCGACAGCAATTCTAAAACTTTCATTGTCTAAAAGTGTCCCAAGGTTTTTTGACGGCATTGCGTGTAACCAGTGACCTGACTCTTTATTTGATAAAGCTAGAAAGAAGTCTGGCACGGTTTTTGTCACTTGTAAGATTTAGCGTCAAATTTATATGAGTATTGTGAACTATTGGCATATCCCAAAGTTTTTGGTTTGTAACATCCTTCGGGATATCGCCATTAGGACACCTTAACTTCCAATTTTCTATTGCATCTGTAGCATGTGTAATTAAGTATAAATAAGTATGTTTTTTCAAGTGCATATAGCTATTTACACATACAAAAACATAAACAAAAATGATTTTATGATATTTGTCTGTCTGTTTATCTTTCTGTTTTCCGGTCTAATCTCAGGAACAGCGGAACCAATTTTTATGGGACTTTCACTGAAGGATAGAAGAGGTTGTAGAGCAATATATAAGCTACTTTTTATCTTGTAATTCCGGCAAAATCGGGATATACGCGGGAAACCCAGCATTTACCACGCGCAAGTACTTACCGCCCATATAGATATGAAATAACCAAATATTTTTTTATTATATACGACAACTTTTGCTAGCAAAAATAACTAAAATACCAAAATAAGATAAAAACTCATCGCGACATATATATATATATATATATATATATACTTTTTTTAGCATAATTCCTACGGGATCAGGATCACGTTGTAAAAAAAAATTGTGTCCAGATATAATCTCCTACGCAAAAGAAATCGCCTGTTCGGCTAGTTAAGAATAATAATGGTCACCCACCACTGTCACTTACTGAAACAATTTACGTTTATTTATTGCCTAAATACTCGTTTTAATATTGTTTATACTCACACTATATGTGTCAACTGGCCATACTATTTTTAAAAATATTGTAATATAAGAATAATAATAATAAATAATCGTTGATTGGTAATAGTTGATCTATAAGTAATATGTATTAGATATCTTCGAGGTTGCCTACATTGTGTTTTGAGTTTATTACATGATATTTAGCGGTAGTAAGGACGGCCACTCGGGCAAAATTATTTTGTTTTGAGAAGAAAATACGATGTGGCTATTTCTAGATATATATTATAACGAATATTTCCGACTTAACGTAACTTAAAATCAACTCAATAAATATGTCTAACTTTCCCTTCAAGCTTCTTGTTAATAGAACTCCTTTTTAATTCTTTGGTCTAGGAATACGTATTCGTTCGTATTGGAATAGTCGTATTGAAATTGGCCTACTTAGTTTTTCGAGTAATCATGTAAATAGTAATTTTTAATATTGAACTGTTACTATAAAAATATTTTTATATTAAAATATAAATTGAGAAGATTCAAGTGTTTATTCGTCCACCTGTACTTTTACCTCCTTAAATTAAATTACAGAAACGAAAGTTTTGCAAAGTTCAGATGGACGAAAGTTGACGAGACTGGTGTTAATTAATTAGAGCTTTTGAGTCCGTCCGCCTTTGGTTTGTCACAACTGTTTAACGTTGAATCTGAAATTTACTGACTGATCTTAAAATACTAAGTTTTAGCTTAAGATTCATAGTATACTACTTTAAGTCAGGATAAGGTTCTTGAAATTAATTTTTTACTTATTAATAATAATTTAAATAATAAGCTGGATGAATTTAAAAGTTATTTGTGAGTTGTAAAGTAGATACATCATGATTTGGATATCAATCAAATTAGGCACTCGGCCTCTAGGACAATAAAATAACTTCAAGAGTAGTTTTTTTCAGTTTACATGCAGAATAAACTACCCTTGAAGCAGAAAAGAGCGAGGTAGTGAGTTAGCTGACGTAGTGTCTACTAGTGTGACATAGTATTAGAGATACTAGACTTGCTTACTGAGGTAGGATATGGCAGGGAATATTCTGCTCAAAATCTGGGGCAGCTCGACTGGGGAAATACCTCAATCTTACAGAATATCACAGTTAAACAATACTTCTTCCAAGTAGTGTTGTGTACTTATTGATATGATTTAAAATTTTTATAATTTCCTCATGTGTAAGTAACACAAAAAAATAATAATAGTACGAATTAAAAATAGCAATGGTATCGTCTCTTGTCAAAGAATTCATTGTAATATGAAACTTTGAGTAGTCGGGTGCTGTAAAGGACTCGCTATAGACGGCGCCAAGGTTTGCTTAAAACCAAATAAAAATCATCATATCAAGAATTTCGACTCAGCGGGATGTGGATCCATAGCTCAATTGGCAGAGCGCTGACACGGTATGTCGGAGGCGCGGGTTCAAACCCCGCTGGATCGAAAAATTTTGATATGATTTAAAATGTTGATAACTACCTGCCTATTTTTACAACTAACCAATTTAATATTCAAATATACATCGGATATGAGCCCGATAAGACTAGGGTTATAATAAGTGCCGCAATTAGTAGGGATCACTATTACCTTGCATACAGGAAACTTAATGTCGTGTACGGACGTCATATGAGTTTAAGCTTGATACAGTCACAATAATGCTACATTGAATCATTGAAGAGTGAAAAAAAGGCAGATGATATATAATGGTAGAACAAATAAAAGACAAACTACTGTACGTTTTTCGAATAATGTTGTTTAGACCACTACTTCGAGCAACGGTATTATTTTCACCATATGTGATTTGGTTTACCTATTACATACATCATATTTTTATTTTCAAATGATCAACATCTTGCACGAATATAATAAAATACTTAACAAAATTGCTAAGCTAAAAGTTTGCTAAAACTACTTAAAAACGGTTTACATCATTAAATTTAAAATTGTAATCTACATAAAATAACCAAAATAATTTCAAGTGAAAGAGACTAGCACAAAAACTACTTTATTTAAAATGGCGTGAAAAGTTAAAATCACGCGAGTAAGCACTCGACTTTCACGTAACGAATACTGACGTTAAGTTTCAATTGAGTCATTAGACGTGAAAATCTAAATTATATACAAACAGAGTTGCCATGGTACTAATAGGTGGTAAGGTGACACAGTTTTGCACGAAATCCACAATGGAGAAAACAACTTATTGTGTCGAACATTTTCCTTCGTAGTTCTTATTAAATGGCGGAGTGAAAACTTTGTGTAAAATAAAATAAAAAAAAAATAATTCGCTATAAGGCCGTTAGTAATTAAAATTACAATAAATCGTCATTGATCGTTATCACAATACTTAATTGTAGTTTATGTCAGATTGAGTGAAGTTACAGTTTGTATCAAAATTTAAAAAAAAAACTGTTTATCGAATTTATCGTTATTGCGTTTAAAATACTTAGGTACATTTAACGCAATATGTATTCGAATAAAGGTATCGACATATCAAGTGTCACGCGTCACGGTGGCGGCGTGTGAGAACGTCACTCTGGTCATAAGCTGTCACGCAGCATATTAACGCGAAAACTGACATTTCAATTACGTAAAATCACAAAATTACACAAACGAAGCAACTTACTGTAATATCAACCATATTTCATTAAACAGAGAAATGATAACATATTTATGTTTAAATTTGTCAGATTGTACCAGTTTTCCTTGTGGGATAGTTTAACAAGAACATGGGGCGTGGAAACGAATAAAATGATACAGATATGTAATGATAAACCATTATGTTACGTATGTTATCTGTTCGTGCATATTAAATGTTTTTATTAAATACTTTTATATTGCAATAATTGCCACAAAATTAAAAATTGTTTGTCGATGCTACATAGCTTTATATAAAAATAATGATGAACAAAAAAATACACTTTATGGTAATACTAAAGTAATAATATAAACCTTTTTTATAATTTAACAGTCCAAAATGAAATATACAGAAATATTTTTGATAAACTTCTAAAATATATCTTGAAGATATGGTTGTTTATTAGCTTTAGGAATTAGGAAAAAATATATTATTAAAAAAACTATATTTAGAAGTTATAAGAATCCGATTGCTGAAGAAAAACTTATAATAAAGGAACCAACTTTGATATTAAATAATAACACAAATTAATTTAATATCTATTCATAAGCAATAAACAAGTTGACTTGAGCAAGTGAGGTTGTGAAAAATTTGGAATGAAATGAAGTTTACCCATGTTTTACGTGCACTGTATATTTCCATACATGTGATTTGTAATAATGTAGAAAAGACAGCATCTGTTAACTTCCTATTCCATTGTATTAAATACCCGGTTCCACGATAACGACGCCTAAATCAAAGCTTTACTATCTACAATTAACAATAACGCTACTAATTTGTTTATTCCCCTGTAACTTCCATTATACTCGTAGTCATCAAATTATCCGACATTACTATTTTCGCCACCATTACATACTGGTACATTTCGAAAATCGACATCCCAACACGAATTGAATGAATCCCAACATAATAAATGCGCTTGAAGTTTGTAAGTTGTTGGGTATCATTGGATTTTAAATAAAATTATATGATGTTGCAACGTCAGGTTAAGGAACATTGATGTAACAGAAAACCGAATTTCAATTCAATTGATAGTAACTGAAGCTACTCATGTGCGTCGCCACATACAACAGTTAAGATTTGCTGATTTAAAAAAATATTCAATAAGACTCTTTATAAAGTAACCTTATTAAATTAAAAAATCGTTATTGGGTCACAATTGCTGGAGTTGAAATAATACAAATAAATACATGGTGATTTTAAAAAATAAATAAATAGTGATTTGATTTTCATTAGGTTGTTGAACTTATTCGATAACAACTCTCAGCTCTTTCAATTTGCTATAAATAAATCAGTTACGTTTTATCCTTTATGTTGAAAGCTGCTCAAAGCAAACCATGGGGTGCTTTCGGGTGAATTTGCGTTTACTTTGACTTTCAATTCATCGATATTCATAGATACTTTGGTCTAGTCAACCATGATATTATAGTTAAAGTCAAAATTTTCAAAATGAAAGCGGTCAAAGGATCTAAAGCACGACATTAACCAACGCTTATATTATGTTGCAGTAATGATAGAATTTATACTCTGTAATATATATTATACACTTTTAAATAGTCAATCAAATAAAATACTACTATATTATATACAAGAACATTTGTATCAAAGTTACAAGTGTGTGTGTAAAAATAATTAAAACTTCGCAGACGCACCTGTCGCTTACTAAAGAAAGTTAGTAATTTACCTTCGACGCCACAAATTTAGCTAAACCAAAAGCATATAATTATTTTAATATGTTCAAACTTCATATGAAGTATGTTCGCAAAACTGTTGCGAACTTTATACCATTCAAAGCTAAAGCGAATGATATTTCGAAAATTTTAGACATTTTGAATACTGCTAGCCGTGAAGATGCATCGTCGGTGTTAGAATTCGTAATGACCTCAAGTTTATATTGCAGTTACGAGATGAAACTCATTAGCGCTAAAGGTTTTTTTGTATAAATTTAAAGAATTTCTTTGTATTTTTATTTTAAATTGTAGTAGATTTTCAAGATTTCTATGATTTTTATCAATTTAATCTATAAAATTATAAAATCTAATCTTTATTTATTTATTTTTATTACATTGTCCAATCGGACAATATTTTGAAATACTTGTGGTATGACATCGACTATTTCTGACCTCTTCTTCAATGTGTCTCTCAAAATAAACCCATGTTCAATTTTCATTATTCCAATAATTGTAGGTATACATATAATATATTGCTTATATTAAAAGTCCGAAAACCGTTTGTAAAGTGACTTTAAACAAGAAAACAAAAAACGTAATATTTAGTATAGTCATTGTGTTGTATAACTTTGAAAATAGTTCCATCAACCCCTTGTTGGTTTTTCCATCGTGCACGGCCGTACCTATCGGGTCCGGTACAAGCACCTGATAACGATCGTGGCTGTAGAGAGGGTAACTTCAAGCTAATTCGCAGTTTAGTCGCAAGGTAGACTGAACTCCAAACCTTCTTCGGTGTAGAAAATTAGACCTGAGCCCAGCCGTATCAATAATATTTTACTATTTCATAACTCTACTAACAATAAATGATGTTACAGTTGATACTATAATTTTTTTTTTTTTTTTTCGGTTCTCTTTGAATTTAACTATCAGATAATTCTATGATGATTCTTTTTTTAATCGAAAGGTAACGCTCGTCATATGGTTCCATTTAAATTTAATTTCGATATGTAGTACTTTTTGAGTCATTTCTAATAATGTGTATTTTTACTTAACTATTTCCTCAACTATCGTTGTATTATAATCATAACTTTTTTAAGTTGTCTCTAAAAGATTTTAAGTTATCTCTAAAAATGCGTCTTTTCTCGACTAATTCATCTACCTATGTTGTTTTGCTGGTCGATGTAATTAAAGTCGGGTTTCTTTCGTTCATGAGCAAACACAATTATTTTATTAAAATGTAAAATTTGCAGTCGCGAGTATTCATTGCACGGAGTTTTCTTAAAGTTTCTACTGAATACTCAAATTATACGACACTATAATTTGGTACAAACTTCTTAAATATTTCCTAGTCTTAGTAAATTGTATGCGAATTGTTTTCCTGCAACTAACAGCTATGCATTACCCCTAAAACTAACATTTGTTTTAAGGATAAATTTGAAATAGGTCTTATTTGTAAAAAAAAAAATTTCATTTAAACATTTTACGAATAAATAATCTAAATATATGACACACCCATGTTGCATATATTGTATACATTTGAGGCAATAAAAGTAATTAAAAACTATGATTTTGATCTTTAAGTTAAATTTAAAAAATACTGAGAAAATTTAGTTTAGACGTATAATGACGATAATTTTCACTTTTTATATTTACAGACACTAAAATACTTCCTATTCCTTCACCAACTTCAATAACTTAATTTCTGTAGAAATGTGTTCCATGTTTTATCGCTCCGAACACCAAAGCTTTACCCAAGCCGTTACTAGTAACGTCGTACTCAATAGACAAGAGAACTTCTATCCGAATAAACTTTTCATTGTGTTCCCGCTGGATTAATACGTGAACTTCACTAAGAGTAACCTAAGTTTTAGTCGCGTCCTATTAATTACTCAACTTGAGGCGATGCCGATAATAATTTATTAAGGCATTGAGTTTTGTGACAGCCCTTAGGAGTTGCCAGACGACTAGTATAACAAGATTTATTTATTTTCATGTTTACATTCAAAATAAAAATATCAATTGTATTAAAATATTATAAGTGGAAAAATAATAGGCTTTCTTTTGTTTCTTTTTCTTTTTATAACTTATTTAACAAAAGTTTATTTTTAATTTTTTTCGAATGAAAGAGAATTGTAAAAAAACATATAATTATTGTAACATCTATTAAATAATATTATATCTGATAGTTATATATTTGTTTTTAACCGACTTCCAAAAAAGGAAGATGTTCTAAATTCGACTGTATTTTTTATATACATATAATTATGTTACCTCAGAACTTTTGAATGGGTGGACCGATTTCGATGATTTTACTTTTCGAGTCATATTTAATCATGCGTTTTTATTTGACAATTTTTTCGTCGACTTACGTTGTATTATACCGCACAACTCTTTACTGGGTTTACCGATTTTGATGATTTTTAATTTAATCAAAAGCTGATGTTTATTATCTGGTTTCATTTAAATTTCATAGAGATCTGATTACAACTTTTTGAGTAATCTTTAATAACGCGTATTTACTTGACTATTTTTTCGTCTACCTACGTTGTATTACTTGTCGATGTAAATGAAGTCGGTTTTTTTTCTTTTGCGAGCAAACACAATTATAATATTATTATTTTATATTATTAAAGCTAGAAACATCTTGGTCATAAAGTTGTAATAAAAACAGGCACAAGTGACGGCAATCGTAGACCCGTTGACCGCACAATATATAATAAGTATATTATAACGGGGTTACCATCTGTCGCGTTTGTTATGTATTCAGCCCATACATTATTATATATTAAAGCGCCGTCTGTGACGGGTTTTAATCTCGTGTATGAAAAACTTACAACATATTCTTTGTTAAATGATGTGATATGATGCTGTAGGTCCCTAAATGTCATTTAAAGAGTGCTAGTAGTACATGAAAATATTGTATTCGTCAAAACAGTTAATTTTGTAAAATATTTTTTTTTTTAGTATTTACAATAAAAGGAAGGACCATTAAAGTGAAAATTATTTCTTTATCGTAAATAAATTATTACTTTTAAATTCTGTTTTTTTTTTTTAAAGATAAAATGCGTAAAGGTAATCACTAATATAGACATATCTAATAATATCGAGGATAAAGCTTGAACTGTGGTATTTATGTCCGTAAAAAAATAGAATAATAAGATAAGGACATAACCACGAAAAGAAAAGATATCTAGATCAAAGAGCAAAGTATCCAAGAAGCATTACTCTTTGACTGTCAAGACCAGCGGAACGGAAAGGTATTCTTTTAACGCTACTTAATATAGTTCACTATTTCATGTCATAAAAACATTTATTTTATAAAATGTTTGAGACTTGCTAATACAAATTTAATAATAACATTACATAATATATATACTATATAAAAATTTAATAGAGTTGAATATTTGTTAGTGTCCTTCTGAAGGGCAAGGGCCTTTTTTATAGGGGTTATAAAAAAAAATCGAAAATTTTAAATCAAGGCTAGATTTACTACGTGCTTATAATAAGCGAGACCGAAGACTTACCGTGTTTTCCAAGGCATAAAAAAAATGTTTATGTTTACATATTACCGTATTTTTTTATACAACTAGGTCGGCAAACAAGCGTACGGATCACCTGATTAGTAAGCGATTACTGTAGCTTATAGACGTCTGCGACACCAGAAGCATCGCAAGCGCGTTGCCCACCCAATTGACCCCAGGAGCTCTTCTCTCTCTCAAGTCACCTTACTTTTTTTTATATATAAAATGTATATCCACGCATAATGCCCGTGATTTTGTTATTCCATTTATTTGTTTGTTATTAATCGATACATTGGTACATTTGAACTGCAACATTACAATAAGAAAAGTAATTGGCTTACTAAACTAATCTCTAAATCAGACGTGAGTCCACCGACCATAAATTAAGAATTACGCTAACTTAAGGTTCTAATATACTGTTTTTTTTTTTTTCCTTCCTAAGTCACCTTACTTATCGACAGGAACACAACACTGCTTGAAACGAGTATCATTTAGCCCTGATCTTCTATAAGGTCGAGGTACTTACTACCCCAGTCGGGCTGCTCTATATTTTGAGTAGAAAATTTCCTACTGTGCCTTACCTTAGTTTTTTAAGACACGAAATATTTTTTTAAAGGTTATATTTTAAGAAATTTCGATTATTTGTAAGTGGTACCATTAAAAAAGGTTTGTGTTTTATTTCAATACTTATAACTAAGCGAAAGGGGTCGGTGAAATTACTACTCCTTTTTTCTTCAAGATGTATTCAACAAAATACGTAGTTGCAGTCGAACTTCTAAAAACCATAACAAAAAATATTTTATTTTTCAAATGATTTCTAATATAAACTTTTTTCTTTTCAGACATGCATTAAATTCTCTTTTATATTCAGCAAAAGTGAACACCTGGGGCGCATTGAAATCATTCTTTTATTCTTGTTTGAATTCGGCTTGCGTAATAAAGACGGGATTACACCTCCTGAAACACAGCATCTTGTTTGTATTTGCATAAGTTATTTGCGAATCCAAGAACGTTGTAGTGGAATTTTTAAATGTAATCAATCTTGTTCTTTAAATTTTTTCTTTTTTTGGTTGGTAAATCCTTTTAGTTTAATATAGTATTGTTAAAAAATAATTCCAATATATCAAACTATTTTCTGTATCAGCGATTTCATGCTTGTATTTTGAATAAGATAATTCAAAATCACATTATTATTTTTACTAACACGTGTGTTATAGGTATACAAGAAAATTACTTAATATTTTATTATACTAAAATAAATATGAGTAAGATAACAGCGTTCCGTTTTGTTTATTATTACTAGTTTAGTAAAGCCGAGACAGAAATACGTAAAGACAAACAAATAATATTAAAAAAAAACACATGTAATTTTACTAAATTTGCTGCGTAGTACAACAGTTAACCGAACTGAAAAATTTCAACGATATATGTACTTTACACTATTAATATAAAAACATATTATAACAATAATGAAATAAACAGCCTTAAAAAGCTATATATTCGTATATGTACATTAGACATAGATAAATACATGTATTTATCTTCTTTTTGGTATTTTCAACATTGAACTTACTTTAGTCGCAAAGAAAATATAAAATCCAGACAGCATTACTTTGTAACTGCCAACTGGCAGTGACGTCTCGAGAGATGCATTTGATATTCGCTCGACATTTTGATCTGTCCCTTCAATCACCGATAACTTTACAATTCGAATCTTAACTTGAATTTGAATAACAGTTTGAAGTTGCTCGACTTCATTTGTGGTATTTGTTTTGTGACTATTCGACTATTATTATAACGTCAGAATTAATTCCAAGAGAAATCTAAGTTTAATTATATTATAGACTAGCTGTGCTCGCGACTTCGTCCGCGTGCCTTAACATGTGATTTTTTAAATTGTCATAACTTTTTTATTTATGAACCGATTGAGATGAAACAAACACTAAATGTTAAGCTTAGCTTGCCAAAATATATAAGTAAAAATTAAATATAAATCGAGTAAGCCGTTTCTGAGTTTAGCGTGCACAAACGCACAGACAAGCAGAGAGATTTTGTATATTTTTTGTATATGAGATTTTGTATCAGACGCACAGAGAAGCAGTTTTGGGTGCAATTTGCGTTGATAAAGGTCGCAATAATATTTTTTCTCATATATCTTAAATGTACAGACAGCGAACCGTTACATTTTTATTATATGTATAGATATGGAATAAGCTGCAATAACTTAAAGTTTGTTTTGATTATATTATTTTTGTTTATCCTGTGTTTATCCAAAAATCTCTTTCAAACCTTCTGTCTCCTGTCAAATGGTTGTAGGTATTATTAATTTTATATTAAAGTAGTAAGAAATGGGAACATATCAATCTAGCTTTTAGTCGCGGCTTCGCCTGTGTGGATAACATGATTTTGAATAAACCGCTTTCTCCCGGTAAAATATATTCTATAATTTGTTAAAATATGTCCAGAAGGGAACTGGGGATAGGGTCGGCAACGCGCTTGCGATGGTTCTGGTGTTGCAGACCTCTATAAGCTACCTACCGTAATCACTTACCATCAGGTGAGCCGTACGCTTGTTTGCCGATCTAGTTGTATTAAAAAAAAGATCACTTAATGAAAGTGTAGAATTCTAGTAATGAAATAACTATTAAAACTGATCCATACCTACCCAGACAAACAATTAAATTTTCTCCTAAAGCATAAATACTCAAAATTGTATTTTATAGAATTACTTAAGCCCTAATTAAGCATTAAACATCTATACCGATTCTATATTCGACTATACAAAGTCAGTTTCAAGACACAATCCTATAAATTTGTTAAAGCAATAACAGTTAATTGGAAACATGTACTTGCTTTGGCGACGCCTTTTCATTTTCTCCTACATTCAAATCGCAATTGGTCTTTTAGGGCTTAGAAGCTTAGTAATACTGTAACCTTTATATAACATTGTATGTAGGTATATGTATGAAAAATATGTTTTATTTATAAATGTGTTAAAAGTGATTTGATACAAATAATTTGTTTCTTTTCTATGTGGTATCCAAAACTACTTGCTTCCAAAGTAGGTACTAATTATATGCTACTTCTACAGTAAGATATTTTTAAGTTATATGTGGTACGTGGGGATGGAGGTCATACGTAATTTATTTATTTATTTTATTTATTTATTAACATACATGAAAGAATACAAATTATAATAACTAATAATAAGATGCCACATAAACTCATTTGAGTTTTACCGGACATCAGTATTGTCAACATTATCAGTACTAGTAACTAGTTAATAAATATATTAGTTATAATTTTGAAGTACATCATCCTACTATCAAATCAATTATTAATTATACAAAAATAATCGTCACACATCAATCGGTTAAACACTGTATGCCAATAGACCGACCAATCAGTTTAATTTAATTCGGTTATATTTTTATTCAAATTATGATTTTGTGTTATTGTACATATATTATTGATAAAATATTTTTTTAGGTATCTTTTTATGTTTTTTGTTGTTAAAGATTCCCGTAAAGCTAAAGGAAGTTCATTTATAAGATTAGGTATTATATAGCTCAGTTTTCTTTTACCATATAAGTTATTGTATTTCGGTAATAGTAACATACAGTTATTTTTTCGTCGTGTGACTATACTATTGGGGTCTATGTTCTTAAATACTTTTAAGGAATCGTTAAAAAATTCTTCATTTAATAAGGTGAGCTTAATCTTATCATATATAGGTATTATTTTACAATAGTCAAATAATTGGTGATAATTATTTTTGAATTTATTTTTAATTTTAACTGGGACAATTTCTTTTAAAATTCGTAATTGTAACGTATAAATTTTATCTATGTGCGTTTTGTAAGTTCTGCCATAACTAGATAAACCATAACTTATTATCGACTCAACCAGAGATTTGTAAAGTTGTAGTCTAATTGAGTATGGTATTTTTAATTTCAGTAATGAAAATTTCGCCAAGATATTTCTAAGTTTGTCACAGATATGATTTATATGTTCTTTCCAATTAAGTCTGTCGTCAATAATCAGTCCTAGATAAGTTTGTCTGTTTACTACTTCTATGGATTTACAGTGGCATTCAAAATTTTGAGAGCTAATGTTCACGAATTTATGTAAGCAATCATGGTTATGTGCAATCAGGCAAGGAGTTATTTTACTTCTATTATGGCTAGTTGTAATATACATTAATTTGGTTTTATTAGAGTTTAGTACTAAACCGGCGTCATGTGACTATTTCACTAGCAAATCAAAATCTTCTTGAAGCCAATAAAGTGCTTCTTCTGCGTCCTCACCTTTGGATACCAGGCAAGTGTCGTCAGCAAACTGATATATTTCAGAGTGTCGTATAACATTTCGACGGTGCCGTAGAATAACGTTACATGTGAATATAGTACGAAATCAATTTTATTTAATAATTTACTTCAGGAGTCGAAGATCTATCTATACATGCAAAAAAAATAATTTTACGACCAATAGTTTCTGAGATTCTGAGGCGAACAACGTCCCATGTGTTTGTGTCTCCGTATTATAATGAACTAAATGCATATGTGACGGAGCTCGCGGCCGGGGGTAGCACGCGTTGGCCGTGCCAAAGTCACTTGTTACGTTGTTGAGTGGAAAACGAGCTTGTGCGCACGAGTTACCGCATTCGCCGATGATAAAGTAAAAATTCGGAAGAAGAATTTGATAGTGGAAAGATATCTGGTTATAACAAGGAAATTTCGAATTATCCCGGTAAGTTAATCTTATTTCTTATTAATATGTATAACAAAATTGCATTTTAATGATTGTTTTATATTCTATGGTGGTTTATTTTAATTTACATAACTAACGCCAAACTTCGCGTTTGATATTCATATGTGACGTTATTTAATGGAGATTAGTCTTTACATTGTTTCTTACAAAAATGCTCTTGCAAATTAAATCAAATTGTAAAAGACATCTTTGACTACTAATGGAAAACTTAATTTGTTGATATTAAAGTATGAGTTACAAGTAGTGATATGTCGTTTTACCACGGACATATTCTGACGTTTTTGAGTTATATGTGAAGATAGAACGTTCTTTTGCGGAAATCTTGATGACATATGTGAAGACAGAACGCTCTTTTGTGGAAATCCTGATGTAATATGTGAAGATAGAACGTTCTTTTGCGGAAAACTGATGTAATATGTAACATTGGTACGTTTTTTCTTCCAGAAAAATACTGTAATTTGGTTTAAATTGCTTTTTTCTTAATTAAATTATCAATTTATTCGTATTCAAATAAAATTGTTTTCTTTTATTTTTGTAATTTTTATATTTTATATTATTTTTCAGTTTCAAAGACACTCTTTTATTTTTGTAATTTTTATATTTTATATTATTTTTTCAGTTTCAAAGACACCTGTAAGCCCATCATCGTCACCATTACATCCGGGTTCAGAAAACATTGCTTTAGAGCTAAAAGACGTATTAGTAAGTCAGTTCAGCCTATTGTAGTTCACTGCTGGACATACCCTCCCCAAGTTCGCGCCAGACATCCCGGTTTTCCGCAATCCTCCATGAAGACTACACCGGCAATCTTACGTAGATCGTCGGTCCAACGGGCCAGGGGACGTCCCACAATGCGTTTTCCAAGACGAGGTCTCTACTCCAGGATCCGTCTGCTCCAACAGCCATCGGTTCTACGACACAGATAACCAGCCCACTGCCACTTAAACTTGCTAATTCTGTGGGCTATGTCGATTACTTTCGCTCGCGGATAGTCTCATTTCTAATCCTATCTTTGAAAGAAACCCCAAGCATAGCCCCTTCCATTGCACGTTGAGTGACTTTAAACTAGTGGACCAGTCCGTCAGTGTCCATGTCTCGGCTCCGTATGTCAACACAACCAGGACGCATTGCTCGAAGACTTTTGTCTTCAAGCATTGTGGAATCTTCGAAGGCAAGACTCGACGAAGCCTGCCAAACGCCGCCCAGCCCAACCAAACCATCCTATCAGCCTCCTTCTCGAGTTGTTTCAACCTGGTTGAATGGTGTGGCCAAGGTAGACATAATCCTGAACAACTTCGAAAAGGATACCGTCAACCGATACCCGTCTCGGTATCACTTGGTTGTTAAACATAACTTTCGTTTCATCTAAGTTCATACCGAGACCCACTCGTCGGGAGGACTCGTTTAGGCCGGCCAGCATTCGACCTAGCTCATCCGACGTCTCCACAAAGATTACGAAATCGTCGGTAAAACGAAGGTGCGAGATGAATTCGCCGTTGACGTTGATGCCTCGTTCCTCTCAATCCAAGGTCATAAAGACATCCTCCAGCGTAGTTTTAAACAGTTTCGGTGATATTACATCTCCCTGTATTACCCTACGCCGCGTCGGGGGAAAATGCACAGCCTGCTCCGGTGGGTGGAGACGATTCGTAACAACCCTTGAAAACAGCTTATAGACGTGGCTCAAAAGTGAGATTGGTCTGTAATTCTTCAACAAAGACTTGTCGCCTCTCTTAAAGAAGCACCACCACACTCCTGGACCACGCCTCCGGCGTGGTACCTCGGTGGATGACGGCGTTAATAGGTTAAATTTCTATTCTGCTCAATCAGAGTAGTAATCTCTCTCGTATTTGAGCAGCGGAGGTCTCGGCGTACAAGTTTCCGTATCCTCTTAGACAAAGCCTTCTGTTCTGGCGAAGCTGCTTGGGCAGCGGGCAACTCGCACCTCCGCCGCATCAGAGCCAAGGCTTCGGGAGAAAGTTTAGACTGCTTCGTTGACTACCTCGGCGGAAAGTGTTTGCGACCCAGTGTACACACCATCTTCACCATGTTGTCGGTCATCTCGTCCACTTCGCCAGCGAATCGAATCGGTTTTGGAGCTCCAGTTGGAACTGCTCGGAGCCACATAGTATTTGGAGCAGCGTAGGTCAGAGAGTAGATTTCATCAAGCGCGTATTCAGAGTGCCCCGTAATAGCCGGTGGTCGCTGCTGGTGTTAACCGGTTCTAATTATAATAAATACAAAGAAAGAACAAAATGTGATGTTGGAGACTGATAATTTTAGTATTTTATGTGAGTTTAAGAAACGTTGATTGATTTAAAGAAGTGAAGATATTTTTTATGTTTAATTATTATAAATTTGGTACTTTTAAAATAAAGGACTGATTTTGTTTTTAAAATTTTTTCTTTTTAATTGATTTTATACAAAAAATAATAAATACTATTTATGACACGCTACTTATGAAAATTACTGCTCAAAATAAATCTGGAATATGCATATAGGACGAAATAACTAGCTTAAGTTTCATAAAAAAACGTTCCATTTGCATCTGGATCCTTAGGGCCTCCGGTGAATAACGTCACATGTGTAAATGTGACAGCAACAAGTCCATTATAAAACGTTATATATAAACATCGACCCTACAATCTTTTTAAATAAAACTGTTTCAAAATAATTAATAATACTGATAGATAATCACAGGCTTAATGTAAATTTTTCCAAAGTATAAAAGCGCCAGGTTTTTCCGTTTCCGAAATATAACAATTGAAAACTTTGAACGGCTCTACTGTAAAACGACTATTTTGCAGATAGTACGTTATTCTACGGCACCGTCGATTTGGAAGGTCATTTACGTAAGTTATGTAATGCAGGGGCCCTAGCACGGAGCCTTGGGCTGTTCCTTCAGTGACGCTATTGAGTTACTTTCTACATCACCAACTTTTACCACAAATGACCTGTCTTCTAAGTAATTTTTACACCAGTCTAATAAATTACCTCTGATTCCATTGTCATCAAGCTTTTTTAGCAAAATTTTATGTCTAAGCATATCAAAAGCTCTTGTATAATCTATAAATACCACCATAACGTGTTTTTTTTCATCTAGGTGTTTAAATATACTGTCAGTAAATTTCTTTAGTAACTGAATAGTATTTTTATGCGGTTGAAATCCATATTGATGTTTACTTATAATATTATTTTGAGTATAAAAGTTATATATTTCTTTACATATGTATTTTTCAACGATCTTGTCAATAACAGGCAGTATTGTTATAGGTCTGTAATTTTCGTATTCGTTTCTATTTCCTTTTTTATGAATCGGTCGAACAATGCCTATTTTTAGTGATGTTGGATATTTATGACTAATTATACATCGGTTAATTAAATTTGCGATAGCCCTATTTATATTCTTGGATAGTCTTATCAAGTCTATTGTCCGGATACCATCTTTTCCTGGAGCTTTGTTAATATTTAAAGTCTTTATGATGGTTTCTATAGATTTTGGATCAGCAGGCTTTAATCTCATTGACATATTAACTGGCGTTGTATAAGTAGAATTACTTAATAGTGGTACAGAACACTTAGGCATTATTGTTTGTACACTGTTAATAAAGGTATGGGCAAAACTATTTGCGATATTTTTGTTCGTATTTCCATTTTTGCCAAAAGCGGATAAAATTATGTCATCGATAGATTTCTTTACTTTTCCAGTAATACGATTCAGTATTTGCCATAATTTTCTTGGATCACGTTTATTTAATATAATTTCATTTTTAATATATCTATTTTTTGCGTTCTCAATTACTTTATTGGCATAATTTCTTGATTTGTTGTAATCTCTTTTTAAAATTTTGTTATTAGGGTCTTTTATATATTTCTGAAATAGTTTGTCTCTGAATTTTGTTGCTTTTATTACCTTATCATTTATCCAGTAATTATTTTTCCGTGAGTTATTTTTTATTTTTATTTGTGATTGTGGTTTAGATAGGCTACAGCAGGAAATAGCCAAAAAAATTGTATAGTCAAAATCTTTAGCAGCCCGAATGGAAAAGTACCTTAATTCTGCAGCCTTATTACATTGCCTTAAGTATCTAGATTTTTTACACTCTGAAACTTACACAGCAAGAACAAAAACCTATAATATAGGTATAAACATCTATATAAACCATGCATACATTAATAGTGTGTTGATATTGAACCTGCGACCGCTAGCGCAATAGCCAATCGTTGTGACTGCCAATCCGTTGCTTATATTTTACACTTGAACTTTTGCGTAAAACAACTTGTTTTAATAATTTCGAGACATTATGATACTTATACTCTTATTACAATATAATATGCCAATCGCCATACTTTTTACATCAACCACGGCGTAAATACCTTTAAGTAAGGTACGGTATCGTAAAGTATTAATGACATCGTTAGAGCGGCAAAACGCTTCCAGTTTAGTCGTTTGCCCGATAATCGAATACATAAATCACAATAAAACTCACAGTAGGGCGACGCCATTGTTCTAATTTATGGGTCTGATGTATCTACAGTGCTTCGAGAAAAAAAATGATAGAAAAACCGATTTCGTATACCTACTAGTTCTTGCCTACCTTGGGAGATGGTAGTGGTTGACTTAGGATGTAGGTCCTTCAAAATTATGATAAATTATTTTAAAAATGTATTGTTTGAAAATTTTAAGTCAATAAATCGATAATAAGTAATAAAATTCTTTTCCTATATGGAGATAGAGGTCTATGCCCATCAATCACGTCACTATAGCTTTTTTTTAATGAATTGAGTGAAGCATATTATGTCTTTATCTTCAAGATTCAAGGTCCAATTAATAATATAGTTTTAGTTCCTAAATTGGCATCTATTTTTTTAAATTGTACGGGTACATTTTACGATAAAATAAACTAGTCGATACAGCTAATTAATTTTAGCCTAATTAAATCACTTAAGACTTTATCATGAAAAGTTATATTTTATTAAACCAACTTCGTTATTTGTGTTTTAATTTTTGTGTTTCATGTTAAAGCATTGTTTCAGGAGTATAATCGTCTATAATTTACAAAGCTTGATTTACATAAACATACTTTTATAAGTTTCCTTGTTTAATAAATTATAGTTGTAAGTAAAATGAAAAAATATTATTGAAAAATGTAGTATTTGGTATTTGGTACAATATTAAATTTTTGTGATTGTAATTGTTGACGAAATTAACCGGCATAGCCCACCGAATTAGCAAGTTAAAGTGGCAGTGGGCTGGCACCTGTGTCGCAGGACCGATGGCCGTTGGAACAGACGTGTCCTGGAGTGGACACCGCGTCATTGCAAATGCAGGTGTGCCGGTTTAGGCTGCCGGTTTAGGCTGGATGAGGATTACGGAAAACCGGGATGTTTAGCACTATCTCGGGGAGGTCTATGTCCAGCAGTGGACTACAATAGGCTGAACTGACTGACTGACTGAGAAAACTAGAACAATAAAGTAAAAATTGCTAAATTATTCGACAATTGAAAGTTCTAGAAGACAAACTATCTAACGCATTAAGGATTTCTATAAATTTATGCATGATAAAATTATATCACAATCTTGCTTGAATCGGGTGCAAAAATTGCATCATTTAGTGAAATAAAATGAATTTATATATTTTTTTTGCAGCCGACATTGAAATACTGACAGCAGACCTATTAAGCCGCTACGTCGGAAGATGTGATAGTGGAATATGAGATCCCATATTTAGTTTCTATTTTAGACTTCATCGGTGCGCTATATGTATTGTTCCAGAATCTAGATGGATAAATTCTTAAATTTGATTCCATTACAAGGAATGACCCAGACCCTGGATCAGAGTGGACACGACCTTCAGCAATGAAGAAAGCGACTGGATGGACAAGGAATCATTTGTCATTTTTCACGATATTGTTCGTGTTTGATGATGTTTCTGGTCATTTATTTTTTCATTTATTTTTAAAATTTTCAATAAAATTAGGGTATTGTTTTTGCAAAATAGAATTTTTCAATACACACCCGGGATCTTAAAACTGCTTTGTTATAGATACGTCTTTGTCAAAGGCCACAAGCTTCGAATATTTTTCCCAAACGTCTTTAGTAAAACCTGGGGTGAACCAAATTCCGATGGCAGTAGCTCATAAAATCAATTTTCTTTATTAAAATCCAGACATTTACATACTCTTGTTTCTAGTTACTATGTTTTCCAAGTAAAAGATTAATAAATATACGGTCGAACTTTTTATACTTAAATATTAGACGATTAGATAGTTTGTTGTGTTTAGAATAATAAAATGTATAATTATTTTTTACACTATTACTCGTATATATTTAACAAAAACATATTAACGATACTATCATATTTATATCATTTTTACTGTTAAATGAAAAACAATATTTTAAAATTAATAATACGCTTATTATATCCCAATTTACATTTAAAAAATTCATTTAGGAAATATTGTATTTTACATCCTTTAATGTTTAATCTATATTAAATGAGTTCGAGAAGTAATTGCAATATATTTTGCATATTCGTTTTCTGTTTATATGCAATTTACAACTTTACTAATAATATAAGCAGAAAATTACTTAGAAAACAACGATTCCTTTCCTTAGAAGTTTTCAATGATTGTTTTTAAAGTGAGCTAGAAAACGAACTGTTAGACGATTCTTTCAGTTCCTCCACACTTTCCACATCTTCGAAGTAAGAATGCAAATTATAACAATGCAAGTACCGGCAACTTGACAGCGCTAATAAAAACTTGGCACCGAATGAACTTTTCCCTTGAATATTCATAGCGTAAATTCACTCGGAAGTTTTTGGTGAGAAATTATGATAATAATTTTACACTAACTTCATCCGTCTTCTCGAGGTTTCATAAATAGCGACTTGTATAACAGACGATAGCTCTGTGTGGTCTCACGCCGAACTCGAGTTTCTTAATTAATTACGACTAAGATGTTACTGAGAACGGAAAACAGGGGAAGAGTTGACATGACTTGTAAAGTGATTCATTTTCAATGTTCTGTAAAACTGGGGCTAGAATTTCTTTGTTGAAATTTTAATAAAATACAAACTCGACGTGCGTGTTTCACCACATCGAATTCCAACAATATCAATTTAATTAACATATAAATTACTTATACCTTTATGTTTGTAACATATCTTATCCAATAGACATGCATTTTGATATAAAAAAGTGTAATATTCGAACAGAAAAGCTCATCAATTAATTTTAAATTAAATTGATTAAAGTTGAACCCTATTTAAACGCAGTTAAAAATCCACAAATAGAACTGATAGATTCACAAAAGTACGGTGCTTTTACAGGCAGGTAATATAAAATTTATGAAACTGGTTGCAGGTGGATTTTTGCGGTGAGAATTCATTCGTTGAATCCTCAACCATTAACGATGTCAGCCTCGATATAATCAATGCTTCGCAACGGAGAAAGTTTTAAGCAAAATTTATATTGGTTTGTACCAAATGTTATCCTTTTTAACCGACTTCAAAAAAGGAGGAGGTTACTCAATTTGACCGTATACATATTTTTTTAATGTATGTTCGGGGATAACTTCGTCGTTTATGAACCGATTTTGATAATTCTTTTTTTTTTTGAAAGGAGATATTCCAACTTAGGTACCATGATAAGGAAACCAGGATCTGATAATGGGATCCCAGAAAAATCGAGAGGAGCCCTCAAAAATCGTAGTGACGACTAGTGCGTTTGTTAATTAATTTATTATTTATTACTTGTCGATGTAATTGAAGTCGGTTTTTTTTCGTTTGCGAGCAAACACAATTATTATAATTGTGTTTGCTAGCAAACTAAAAAAAACCTAACACGTAAACAACGTAATAAGACGATTAAAGATTACTCAAAAAGTTGTAATCAGTTTTCGATCTAATTTAAACAAGACTACAAGACAAGTATTAGCTTTCGATTAAAGTAAGAATCATCGAAATCGGTACCCCGAGTAAAAAGTTATGCGGTATAATATAACGTAGGTTGACGAAAAAGTTGTCACGTAAATACGCATTATTAGATGTAACTCTAAAAGTACTTGTCAGATCTCAATTAAATTAAAATGGGACCACATGACACGCAACATCTTTCAATTAAAACAAAATTGATTGAAATCGGTCCACCCAGTCAAGAGTTCTGAGCTAACATACATAAAAAAAAACATACGTGTCGAATTGAGAACCTCCTCCTTTTTTTTAAGTCGGTTAAAAATAAAAATTCCATCTAATATGTAAGTGTGATTAAAAACGTCCGTAAGGGTTTTTTGATTTGATTTAGCGATTTTCTATTCGTGATTCTTTCTATTCACAATGTTTTATGGATGTACAAAACGAAAGTCAGATTTTTATTAGACACTCTGTTTTTATATTTTTGAAGAATAATTTATAATGTATAGTGAAAACTATTTTTAATGTGTATGCATATTATTGCAAACTGTGAAACGAATTTTAATGTTACGTGGTACAATTTGAATTCATACTTCAAGTTTCGTTACAAGCATAATTTTTTTCGTATTTTCGATATTAGCATGATTATTGTTCAGTTATCGTTTATCAAGTATATGGCAGATTGTAAAAAAAGCTTCAAATGTAGGTGAGAAAGCTTTTACTGAATTACAAGATCGCGTGCCTTATGTCATAAATGTTATGGCAGTACGTACTAATAGGTCATAGACTTTATTTACGAGTATACATATGTCTGTCTCGCATGAGGTTAAACTACTTCATTGTTCTATTTCTTTATATATTATGGTCTTTAGTAATATTTTTCAAAAGTTAAAACAACTTTTTTTGCTTAACTTCGTTCAGATAAATATTTATGGTAAAACAAAATTTAAAACATTATAGTTTGTTTCTTTTTAACAAATATTACGAAAAATGTAACAATCAAAGGTTGTGTTCAAAGTGTTGTTCAAAATCTGGACAGCCTAATAGTATTTCAAGCAGTGTTGAGTTCCTGTGGTGAGTATGGTGACCAGAGCTCCTGAGAGGCTGAGAGCGATTAGGGGTAAGGTCGGCAACGCGCTTACGATGCTTCTGGTGTTGCAGGCGTCTATAAGTTACGATAATTGATCGCTTTCCATTAGGTGAGCGGTACGCTTGTTTGCCGACATAATTATATTTAAAAAATGTAAATTTGTATTTTTGAGTTGCTTTCTTTTTCATTAAAATTCAGTAGAACAACTCATAAGTTTAAATTGATTTTCTAATGAACTTTATAGAAACATGTAAATATACTCGTAGTACCTACCTAAACATAATTATATTCATTGCAAGCCGTCAATTTAAGATTTTTTTCTAATTAGTAAGAGATTCTAAGAAGAGTGTGTTTAATAGGCAGCTAACACAAGATAAAAACTATTTATTTAAAATAACTTAAATTACGTATTGTATAATATAATGTCAATGTCAAAATTAAAATGTAAAATACGATAATATATTACAAAACAAAATTAAATAAAAAATTGGACTTAATGTAACCTAATAAAAATTGTAAAATAAAAATAAAATGTTAATAAATAATAAAAAAGTGAAAGTTTAAAAAAAATGTGCTATATACGTGGTAGTCCGATAATTTGCACCTTCCAGATGATTTCAAGACAACGTCTTGTGAAATGAATCAAAATTACTTCAGTTTCTTTAACTAAAAAATAATAAAGAAGTCATGAAATCAGCTTATGATTGATTTGAAATTTTACTGGACATTGGACCAAATTCATCAACAGTTTTATTACCAAATAAACACTATAAGAAAAAATGAGACACGTTCAATTGAACCAGAAGCGAATAGTAAACACAAAAGAAAGAACCATAAAGTAATTGAACAGAAGTCAGGAATGCAAACATATTGTCACTGAGCTTAGAAAAATCTAAATATAAAAATATCCTGATGAAGATAAAAATTTACTAGAAAATGAAGATAATCAATATGAAATGGGAAACACTATGCAACTTGACGAATTATCATAATAATGTTATTAACATATCTCATTATTGATTTTGTGTATTATACTGTGCATTCCAAAGGAGGGTTGATGTCAGGCAGGCGGCCGGTCGTAAAAAATAACATGCCAAATCACTTACAACATGAGTCTGAGGAAGAGGAGAACATGTTGTGCCGACCCTATATAAATAGGATAAGGGCAGGGAGATGATGATGATGAACTTAAATTACGTATTTTAAAATAACTGATTCAAATTTGATACCGGTTCAAACGTTTCGCTATAAATAGGAATAAAACAAAAACGATATTATTTGAATTTAACTGAAATGAAATATTGACTAAAATACTTCCTTTTACTAGAGTAAAAAAAGTTATGGATACGTCATATAAAAAGAAAAATTAAAATAATTTTAAATATTAAATAAAGCCCATAAACACAATATTACTATGATAATAATTAACATTGTATAATTATAAAACGTCCGCGAAGGTCACCCGGATGAATGAACAAGGCTAACATTACTACTGCTGACGTTTAGTTACAAATTAATAGCTGGAATACGATAGGCTTTCACTAGTAATATAATAATTTCTGTAACATATAATTCAGCAATTATTTCCTTTGTGATATTATTCAATCATATTCTATATTAATGTAGACTAAATTGATCTAATGCGTTACTATTTCATCAAAATAAAAATTAACACTGATAATTAAATATTAGATAATAATACAATAGTTTCATCGAAATAAATAACCTTTTATTATCTTTTAATATCAAATGTGACGGTGGCGTCGCCCACACGAGACTTATTTAAGTATACTGTTATGTAAGTGATTGAAGGTATTACTAACTCAAATATTCTAAAATTCATAAAATAACATTCTTTTATAATATTCTTTTTTTTGAATAGATATAAAAAATATGAAAAATTTAAAAAAAATTTAGCAGAAAATTATGATCTTTAATGCAGTATTTACAAGATAAGGAATGACACAGTTGTAATTCCAAATTTAAGACTTTGCAAAGTAAACGTAAGAGGCGTCACAAAGTACTTAAAAAAAAAAAAACCAGATAAACAATTCTTATAATAATAAACATGTACATTAAAAATGTTTTTAAATTCCTATCTATCAATAGATTCTTTAAATAATTACAATTTCATTATATTGTGAGAAAGATGTACAATTATATCTTTTCCTAAGATTACTGAAACGCAGACAATAATTGAAGACGTGAAATTTCAATAACTTAAAGGATAAATTTTCCAAGAAAAGATGAGTGCTCGTTATCTCTACAATAACAAAATAGAAAACTAATTAGTGATTACGAAGATATATCGCTGAGCAGACTTTCGCAAGATATTAATTTTCTACAGCTGAAACAGTGTTAAACCATTGTATTTGTTTTGTTGGAGGCGAAAAATTAATTTAATATCAATGTCCAAAAAATAATAAAATTTTTTTTTCAAAAACTTCTACCAATTAAAAAATCTTTAACATCATTTTTTTAACTAAAAAAGACACTACCTATTATAAGACCCGACCATATTGAGACATTAATGATGCATAAACATATCATTTGAAAGCGCGGGTATAATTAAAGTCTCGAAGAAATTGGCGGACCAATATACCCTATGTTTAAGATAATAGCCCTATTACTTTAATAAGCCCGTATTCAACACAAAGGACGTATATTTTATGCAACACTAAAGTCGAACACTATTAGTAGAAAAGAAATGTTTTTAAATTACCTTAACACAATTTCCACAACAAGTTATTTTTGTTAGTTTACAAGTTATTTTTAAATTTGTAACAGATAGTACAAAAATATTTTTTATGTATTTACTACGTTTGACTAGGTAAAATATTTTTATTAATAAAAAAATATTTGTCTGCCTTAGATAAGTGTTTTGTAAACCATTAAAAGGGATTTGTTTCTTTTAATAACATATTTCGATCTGGAACTGGTGCATCCTTCTTTTTACTGAAAGTTTTGTTGCTTTACTGTTAAACGTTTGATAATGAGTCTGACTAAGACTGGTCGAGTCGCTGTCGTACATAGAGCCTGTATTTTACTAACGTCCTTTTAAAAAGAGTACTCTATTAGCTTAGCTATTAGCTTATTCTATCTAGTATTAGTGTGAAACGTAGCAAAGGTACGAAAAAGGAGGTAGTATGGTAAGGATACTTCTAATGCCGTTAACATCTACCCTTAAACTTCGATTCAGCCTGTAATATACCACTGTTGGGCATCGGCCTCTTTGCCCATGTAGGAGAAGGATCAGAGCTTAATCCACTACGCTGCTCCAGTGCGGGTTGGCGGATATATTCCCTACTATGAGTAACGATCGCTATCAGGTGTACATGATAGACAACAACCGGGACCGACGGCTTAACGTGCTCTCCGAGTCACGGTGGGGAGACCCACAAGGACTGCACAAACATCCAGACTACGGCAAACATCAGTATGGCCAATACAAATGTTGACTTATACGGGGATCGAACCCGAAACTGCCAGCGCAACAGCCACAAACCAGTGCTGTGACCGCTGCGCCAACGCGGCGCTAACGCGATAATGTCAAAATATCGAAATCCGTAAAATAAAAATACAAAAATGGTAAATATCCCGTTTTAATTAATTTTAGTACTGAATCTAAATCATCATTTCATCATCATCATCATCATTTCAGCCTATCGCAGTCCACTGCTGGACACAGGCCTACACAAGTTCGCGCCAAAAATGACGTGAACTCATGTGTTTTGCCCATAGTCACCACGCTGGGCAGGCGGGTTGGTGACCGCAGGACTGGCTTTGTCGCACCGAAGACGCTGCTGCCCGTCTTCGGCCTGTGTATTTCAAAGCCAGCAGTTGGATGGATATCCCGCCATCGGTCGGCTTTTTAAGTTCCAAGATGGTAGTGGAACTGTGTTATCCCTTAGTCGCCTCTTACGACACCCACGGGAAGAGAGGGGGAGGCTAAATTCTTTGCCGTAGCCACACAGCAATGTAAATAACCATGTTAATTTAAAATCTTAATACCAGAATTAGTCCATGTCTTTGAAGAAACTTTAAGATATTATACCGAATGAAGGATTCAAACTTAACGATGATAGTTATATCTTAGTATTTATTATTACATTCTAAGATTTACCCATATACGATAATATTTATTCAAACATAATATATTAAAGTGATATATATCGAATAATAATATAGATCAAAGTACTCGAATCCAGCCAAATTATTCTTTGACTGTAAGGCGCAACGTCTAGGACGTTCTTAGTGACGGTTATTGAAACTTTTATGTTATATACCTACTTATTTGATATTTTGCTTTGAAGTGCACAAGGACTACTTTTTTGGTGCCTTTTTAATATTTAAAATAAAATTATTTTTATACAGTTTGTAAAAAATAAAAATGAAATGAAAAAAATCCCTTCTAGTCGATCATATCAGCGCTTTACTATATTTCTGACACCTTTACTACGATCCTAACGCAATTTTTAATGATAGATCGCACAAATGTGAAAACAGAGACTTATTACTTTAAGAAGATGGTTGTCACCTCGTCCGGCTCTACTTATCAATAAAAGTATACCATTAAAAAGTGTAAAAACGAATTAGGATTTACACTATAGTAAATAGGTGTAAAAAGGGTAAGATGATATGACGATTTAGCATGTAACATTCCACTGCTGGGCAAAGGCTTCTTTTTCCATGGAGAAGGATTGGAGCTTAATTTATCACGTTGCTCCGCTGCGGATTAGCGGATGTATTCATTACTATGTAACGATCGCTACCAGGTATTTATGACAGCAACCGGGGAGATTGCATGATTGCCGAAAAAAAAACTAACAATTTTACTTTGCATTTATTTTTAAAAGGCATGTATAAATCAAAGTGGACTTTATGTATCATAAAAGTCTAGTTGCGGATGTTCTATTCATTCGGTTACAAAAATAGGAATGTAGTTTGGACTCGCCTGGGCTCGAGTATTCAGCATCCAGAGGGATGAAACAAAGGAAATTTCGGAAGATTTACGGACAATTCACAATGCCATGATATGCAATCTATTCAAATACTTTCAGAAACTACATACAATATCTAATAAATTTACTGAATTTTTTAATATAGTTGTAAGTATTAGAGGTGAATGCTTATTTGTTGAACGAAAAATAACTTTATTACGATTTATTAAGTAATTACCTGTACATGCGATCTATAAGCAAATTTAGGATGTGAATTTGATATTATACACTTCGTAACTTTACACATTCAGGCTGTAGTGATTTATTTTCTAAACACTCGGTACATCGAGGATACATAGTATTTATTTCACGTCCTAATGTGTAAAAAGAAGTGTTTTAAGAACATCGTGTGTCGCGCTACAAAAGACCACAAAACAGGCCACCATGCGCCGATTAAACGTGCCACAGCGCTGCTAAAGCCGCAACACACCCGCCCTTTTATGTAAAACCAACCTACCTTGCGACTGCTTAATTTTTTTTCTAATTCACGAATCTATATTGAATCTGTACTTGCGGATTTTTACATTTACGCTCTCAAATACCTCATATTACCTCAAATAGTTTTAAATAAATATCATATAAGTATGGATGAAAAATATTGGGATATGGTTTGTGATAGTACTAGCGACAGGCTGGACGGTATAATACATTACCTATATTCTTAGATTCGTTTATACACAGTTTGCTTTTTTAACTGGAACACACTCGAACAACTCAAAAACGTGATGAATCATGACTTTATACAATATTAAATAATACTAATCAAAAGTATCAATTGACTATCAAGAAAAGTTACTTATATTAGTCTACAAAGTCTTATTAGTCCGGTCAATTTAGACATCCAAGTTTACAATAATTCACACTAGGCTGAAAATTGGTAGGATTGTTCAAAACACTATTATAAATGAAATGTGAAAAGTCCTTATCGATCCGACACCTTTCTTCAATTCGTCTTGATGAAATTAAGTGGAGTGAAGTCCGGATATCCTCCGATTCTGGTCCAGCTGAAGTGATTACTTCAGTGATCGCTGCTATCATATCAGCCATTTGACGAGTGCGCTACGTCGTGTGGATAAATTGTATGCTAAGATACCTAGTTATGATATCACTTAAAAATAGTAAATGTAAAAGTTATTAATTCTAACAAAAAACCTTATGATGTTGTTAAATTAAATTCGATTAAAAAAAAGTCTATTTAGATTCCCATAAAAACAGAGTTTAAAAAATTAGTTTACTTACTTAGACTTAATCCCGAGCTAGTTAATTTGATATGTCCAGTCTTGGATGTTCACCCAGGATAGTTCGTTATTACTAGACCAGACAATGTGACCGCATTAACCACAGATACAATGTATTATGGAAATGACACAACTTATTTATATATATTTTAATATATTTATTTAAGTCTTCTTTATTGTAACATAAAAATGTACCAAATACACATAATTTATCTGGAGCATATACTTACAGTACCATGACAATTATTTTTGTCATATTGATATCTCTTTCTCGTTCTTGTAAGAATAGTCTTAAAATGATTACTACTTTTGATCTAAATTGATATTATTATAACATTCTAGTACAACTAATCATGTAATTTAATTATTCTTTGGCACGTCCGAGTCCCGAATCTTAGACGTTAATTTATATAAAAAATTAAAAGTTTTTTTTTCAGAATAATAAATACTAAAATTTGTGTCAAACACATTAGCTAGTAAGCTAGTGAATTATTTAGTTGACACAACTAGTTATGGCGAGGTCTAGTGAAAAAAAAAATTAAAATTTGTGGTTAAACAAATGGTGGTGACAATTCACTTATTTCATAATAACGTGTAGGTACTTATTTTGCACTAAAATCAAAATTATGTGATGAAATTTATTAAATTATTCTATTTAAAGTAAACATAAACTATTCGTGTTAAAGTCACTTTTGTTATGTGCATAGATCTGTGTTCAGAGTAGTGACCGAAAAGGGTTGTGTTAGCATTTCGACGCGCAAGAGATCCTTTTAATAATGCGCCATTAACCTTTAAGTGAATTCAATATGTTTTACCAATAAGCCATTTATTCTGCAAACAAAAGCGCGTAAACATGTATGCACACAATGGTGCGTCTATTATATGTATATTATACGATGTTCCTGTTTTTATGTCTAAGTTTTACTTTCCTGATGACAAGAATATTACATTCTGTAACAGACTGCTGCAAGGACAAACACTATTATTATGTTATTGATTTCTTTGTGCATGGATGGACGTAACAATTTTTAATGTCGTTTAATTCATCGTATTATATTATATCGTATTAATATTTTGTAAAAGTCACATTCTCTAAAATGAGAATTACAATTTCTTACTCAATATTGACAATTCTTTTGGGTCTCAGAATAATTTTTTGTATCCGTATTAGAATTCAACTTAAGCAACAAAGACGGGATTACGCCTCTTGAAACACAGCATCTTGTGTATATTTGCATAAGTTATTTGTGAACGCGCACTCGGCATATTGCCGTGAATATTTAATGCCCTCACTGCTTCCTTCGCCGAAAATATTTCTTTGCGGTAAAACACTATTCAACAAACTACGCCGGTTGAATAAAATTTGTATAGAAAAATGTATGTTACTTCACTGAATGAGGGCTTCATATACTGAGATGCTTTTAGCGAAATCACAGTATCGCGTGTTTTATGTAATAAAACTAGAGCCTTTACAAATAGCCGTTAGGTTCTTTTTCAAGTTAGGTATGCATTAAAAATCTGATTTTAAGACTTTCTTACCTAGAGTATGCAATTTTGATTTTATGTACAGTTGTATCTTTAACGATAAAGAGCATAATATATTTTATAACACGTTTTATAATCAATTATATTCGATTTATTTCTATTAATTTCCAAAATATTTGACTTTGACTAGCCCGTTGGCGCAGTTTGTGGTGGCCCTGATTTTTTTCTGCTCCGAGGATTGTGGTTTTAATTCTCACCTGAGTTTTTGTGTAATATTTGTTGAAATGAAACTTCTTTAGGCGCATGCGCCTAAAGAATGAGAGAAAGGCAACGCGGAAACACGTCACGCGTCAGTACATCACATCATACAGATCGTAAGCGTAAGTTTCGTTGTGTTTATAAAAATTGCATTGTTGCATAAATAAAATAAAAATAATTCTTCTTACAATTTGTTTTTAGTGTTAGTTCATGTAGTTTAATCTATGTTAGTATAATTTCTCTTTCCTTTACTTAATTGTATGTGTACCTAAATTTCTATATTTAATAAATTATAAATTTAAATCTAAATTTCTAAATTAATCTAAATTTTAAATTTTAATCTAAATTTCTAAATTTCTATATTATAGTTTTTTTTATTATTTTATTATTTTTTATTTTTTTTTATGTTATTATTATGATTATTTAATCTACTGGAACCCCAAGTTGGGTGTAGGCCTCCTCCAGTGACGCCCATTAGTTTGTTTTTATGTAGAGTGTTTCCTTGCTCTATTGGCGTGTTCATGTACCAAAAAGGACACCAAAATTGAACACAAAAATAAAAAACAACATATTAAAAAAACTCCTCCAAGCCGGTTGGTCACCGTGGAAGATTATAACCAAAACCCTCCAATGAACACACCAATAGAGCATTGTTGCATATAAATATAAAAACCCGCCAAGTGCGAGTCAGACTCACGCACGAAGGGTTCCGTACTATTGAATAGGTAAAAAACAGTAGGTACACAAATTTCATATTGCCATTATTGATATCCAGAAAAAGGGGCAAAACATCGCGTTTGTTGTATGGGAGCCACCCTTAAATATTTATTTTATTTTGTTTTTAGTATTTGTTGTTATAGCGGCAACATAAATACATAATTTGTGAAAATTTCAACTGTCTAGCTATCGTCGTTCTTGAGATACAGCCTGGTGATAGACGGACGGACAGCGAAGTCTTAGTAATAGGGTCCCGTTTTTATCCTTTGGATATGGAACCCTAAAAATTACTCCACTATTTAAATTATAAAGAACAGACAAATTTACAATCGGTATTTTTACGATGTCACTCTTTCCTTTTTAAAAGAAATTTCACACATTTGGCTGAAGAGATTGTAAATGCTGTCTCTGAAGTAAAAATCAAATATAATTATACCCGATTCAGAATAACATTCCAATGCTGGAAATAGGCTTCTTTCTCCACCTACGAGATGGAATGGAGTTTCATCCACCACGCTGCTCCACTGCAGGTTGTTGTAATATATACCCATTAACACTGAAATTGTAGTTAATCTTACAAATATTTAACTTTTAGGCTATAAGTAAAAGCGTCATTGTCAACTTTGCAGATTAATCCTAAATCGACATAAAACAAAACAAGATAAACTGGACGGTGGCGTAAATCCATATAAAACCGCGAAACATTCGAAAATGATTTATAGCCATCCCGATCTGGAGGCTTTGAACAAAAACAGATTATCGAAATCCTCGTTATAACAATCGGCATTATGCTCGGATTTACGAATGTATCTAGGCAAAACTTTAAAGCGAACTGTTATATTTACCTACTTGGTGCTTAAAAAGACATTATATTCAATTCAAAACAGTACAATCAAGCACGAAATATGAAATAAAAATAATTGACCTGGTTTATTCACCAAATGTACACTTTATCTGAGGTAGGGCACAGCAGGAAATTTCCTGCTCAAAATATGGAGCAGCCCGACTGGGGTAGTACCTCGACCTTACAGAAGACCACAGCTAAATAATACTGTTTTCAAGCAGTATTATTTAGCTGTGTATTATTCAGCAGTATTGTGTTCCTGTTGGTGAGTAAGGTGACCAGAGCTCCTGGAGGGGGTTGGGGATAGGGTCGGCAACGCGCTTGCGATGCTTCTGGTGTTGCAGGCGTCTATAGGCTACGGTCTTACCATCAGGTGAGCCGTACGCTTGTTTGCCAACCTAGTTACATAACCATCGACCCTCTTTACAACAAATTAGCAATATGAGCCTGACTTTATATTTATGTTATAGTAAATGACAAAGTTTCATTCTTTCATTAATATTTTGAAAATATTTTAAATAGGTGAATATTATGTTAATTCATAATTGCAGTTATATTAACAAAACTACCCCCGACATAAAACTTCTTCTTAAATATCTTCATTAATTCCTTTCTGTATTTATCAATATCTGTTGAGTGTGAAATATTTATTTTTATTTATTTATCTACAATAAAAAGTTGGTTTATATTATGTAGATAACAAAACAGAATTATAAAACAAGGCCATACTATTAAAAAAAAGCGTACGAACGGTAAAAACGAGTTTTAATAACTTTATTTTTTATTACAGTCATGTCATGCAATATAAATAAATAAAGAAGACTTTTTCGGTTCAATTTCACAAATATTTCATATAGCTTTGTGACGGACGTGTGAATTTCATTTTCATACCTGTGTATTACGATCCTATCTTCTGATATATAACCGTCATAAAAGCATGAATCTTCGCACAAAAATCCGTTTTGTATAAAAATAGGGACCGTCATTTTTTAATGCATTTATTATGTGTATGCTATAATTTATGACATTTTATATTTAAACGAGATTGAAAATATTAAAGTTTTAATAGCAATAGTCAAAGGGCGTTAAACTTTATATGCGATGGTATTGTTAGTATGTTATATCAGAATAATTATATTAAAATTAATATGCAGAAAATAAGTAAACATTTTTATACGACATCGTGTTGCATGTATAATAGCAAAGTTTCATCGTGATTATTTACATAACAAGGATATTGTTAATGCATCAATTGCACGAAATCGTAACATTAAAACATTTCATTATACGCGTAGTTTCGAAATAAAACAAATTCAAACATGTTAAAACGTAGCATTTTGAATCACAATCATGAAGGGACGTTGGACCCCAATGTGCAGTTGCATTAAATAAAGGAGATTATCCATTGAGGAGGGGAAAATTCTTAATAACATGGATTAGGAATAATCAGTCACATTACAAAAACGTAGAAATAAATATATAATTTTCATGAATTTTGTTATTGGTAATATAAAATTATTACATGACTAAAGTGTCATGCTTACTGTGATTTTTTTTAATTATGGGTAGCAAATAAACATAGAGTCCACCTGATAGCAAATGGCTTTCGCAGCCTATGGACGTTTGAAAGCGCAGAAGCGTCACAAGTGCTTTTCTGACTCTGAATGTCTTCAGAAGTTGTGGCTACCTTAGCCCATACCGAAACGAATAACTTTCAGCCAATAATTTCTATTTACGAGTATATAGACGAAAATTCTCATAACAATTTAATACTTATTTTTAGGCGACCGTGTAAAAATGGCCAGTCACATGTTTTTTTTTTTTAATTTCATTACGCTTACGGCTGACAGCACGTCGATGAAATAGGTCAAACGACTTTGCGGGGCTCGTTCGGTAGCATTGACATTCCGCCGAAGCCTTGTAAATAATTCATTTGAATGTATTTGAATATGTCTGCGTTATCTTAACTAGTCATAATTCCTAACTTTTTTAAACAGAAATAAATGTTAAAAGAAAAATTAAAATAAATAAATAAATATAATGAAAATAACTTAGTACCTATAATATAAATAAATAATTTAATTAAAATAAATAATTAAATAATATACGTAAGATTTCCGGTGTAGGGTGGATAAGGATTGCGAAAAACCTGGATATCTGGCTCGAACCTAGGAAGGCCTATGTCCAGCAGTGAACTGCAATAGTCTGATCTGACTGACTGACAGATTAAAATGACGACAAACTTTGAGTTCGTACATTCGGAACCGTGTTTTCGGTTATTTTTTTCAAGTTTCCTTAACATTTTTTTTTAAATACAAAAAAATATAAAGTTTACACACACACGCAGACGCATATACATTCACTAATACACACACACACGCACACACACACATACGGTATTACACGATTAGAGTTTTATTATATTTACAAAAACAGTGAATATTGATTTCGAGAAAATTCGTAACAAAACTCAGTATTATTTGGAGGAAAAACAGAACCAGCGTTTCGAAAGATGCCCGAGGGCTACACGGTCCGGATGAAGTTTTGCTATGTTTCAGAGCTAGCAATCTGTCACAATTTCGTACTCATATCAGTCTTCGTAACGCAAATGATTCAGTTGATTATCATCACTACATAATATTATAAAACAAAGTCGCTTCCCGTCTGTCTGTCTATTTGTATGTATGCTTAGATCTTTAAAACTATCCAACGGATTTTGATGCAATTTTTTTTAACAGGTAGAGTGATTCACGAGGAAGGTTTATATGTATAATACATGTATAATATGTTAGAGAAACACTGATAATTTTAGAGGTTTGTAACGTATCTTTTGTTGTAGATAGTATTTATTATCAGCATTGCACCCGTGCGAAGTCGGGGCGGGTGGCTAGTATTCTATAAACGAAATTAAATTTTGGTTTATTATCAGTATTGAATGTAAAAACGTAGTAACACCTGAATACAATAATAATAATTGTATTGTTTTTGTAAAAAAAAAAAAAATAAGAATACATAATTATTTAGATTGGTAAATTTTTTTTTTTTAACTCATTAAACATTATACATATTTATTTATTAGATAAAATAAAATGAAAAAATAAAATAAATAAACTATATAAGATGTGTTCTAATATTTAAAAATCGTTTAATGAAATATATCGAATATATTCAGTACTATGCAATTACAAAGGTAGCATAAAGAACATAAAACTTATTCCGTAATAAAAGTAATATATATTGGTCTATAAATATTATTATTAAATAATATCTATAATAATTCGACGGAGACATAAACAACTTCATTCGGTAATATTCGTCGACAGCCGAACGTTGCCGAATATCTTTATTTTGTTCGACGAAACGAGTCACGTAGGGGTTCAGTCGCGTCGTAGCCACCGTAGCTTTGTAACGTCTACGTGAATTCTACGTTGAAATATTCGTAGCGTTTCTCATATAAACTCAATTTCAATGTCAAAGATTTATGATAGTAGTATTAGTGTATAGATATTTTAAGAAATGGTGTAAGTTTAGTATATAGATACTAAATATCATATTGGATATCATTTCATAAAGGTAAGTTGGAAACTGTACATTATTGTTTTTACGATTCGACATTAATAATTTAGTACAAAACAATCTTAACGTTATTTTAAAATATATTGTTTCTTATCTTGTTTTTTATATTATAATAGTTATAAGTTTTAGTTTATATATTATAAATTATAAGTAAGGTTTTTGATATATTGATATTTTTAGTTAAATCCGCATATAATATTTCACTGTTTTTTTTTTAGAAATATCTAATAATATGTTATAACACATTAAGTACTGATTTATTTTGTTTAAACTTTTTTTAGTCATTTTTATTTTACTAATGTGAATAAAATTAACATGTTTCTCACTTTTAAATTTATAACTTTTTTATTATTATTTTATACATAACCTTCGTTAGAACAATTTTAGTAATATTTTCAAACCAATGATTATCAAACGTTTCTGAGTAATAAATAATATCTAAAATATTTATGCCTATTCAAATGTCAGAGACAAAAACGAAAGCCTACTGTTTTGCTGGGTCTCCATTTCTATTGTAAAGGGCAAGTGACGTAATTAATTGTTTTCAATGTCGATGACAGCTGTCTTTTCGCAGCAACATCGGGCTTATTGCGTTTTCATAGCAGACTATTACAGCCATTCTTTTTTTAACCGACTTCAAAAAAAGGAGGAGGTTACTCAATTTTCTTTTTTTAATGTATGTTCGGGGATAACTTCGTCGTTTATGAACCGATTTTGATAATTCTTTTTTTGTTGGAATAGAGAGAAATATTAAGTTTGGTACCATGATAAGGTAACCAGGATCTGATAATGGGATCCCAGAGAAATCAAGGGGAACGCTCGAAAACCGTAGTGACGACTAGTGCGTTTGTTAATATTTTTCGTTTACTTCCGTTGTATTACTTGTAGATGTAATTGAAGTCGGTTATTTTCGTTTGGTAGCAAACACAATTATCTTTTTATTAATTATGCAACTTCCAATGTTTGCAAGAAATTACTAAATTTTTGTACGTTAGTTAAATATAGTTTATTGACTGACTGATTCATCGTAAATTAATTTTAAAAAATCAGAACGTTTAATATGCAATTTCACATAGTTATTTCTTTCATGATGGAGGCCTTAATGGCATATTACAAAAGTCACTATGGACTGGGACTTACGCAGGTAGGACTGCGGGGTACTCTTAGTCAAATATGAAAAGAAAAATGTTTGTACCTCACGTAAAACTTTTTGAATTATTATAATGTTTATTTTTTGCGAGAACATAATTATATTAAACATATATTAATTCACGGCTATAGGTTTAAAATTATTATCATACATGTATTTTTATACAACTTTATTTCGGAACAAATTCCGAAATAAAAGAAAAAATAATATTTTCTTTAAACTTATTTGCGTCCTTTACATTATTCAAAATTACGAATTATGTTTAAGGTTTTTTTATCATTTGAATTTCATAGCCAACGTCAAGATATATATTTTTGCAATATAAAAACAAAGTATGTACGTATATAGGTACTACAATCATTAATAACTTGTATTACGTATATACTATATTAAATTGAAATATATATTATCTACCCTAGGGTCGAAGCAAAAATCTAAAACTATATTATGGAGGTTATTAGTATGTGCAACATCACAGTGAAGTTTAAACATATACAGCGGCCTACGAGTAAGTTTCGAATGTTATTAAAAAATAGCTTGAGATTTTTTGTAGTCATTAAAAAACGCAAACTTAACTCTGACATTGAAAATGTGTGAGTCTTAGTACTTTAGGATGAAACTAATTAAATATTTAGACAAATTAGATTTCACAAGCATACGATTCTAATTGATTTCAATTAGCGTCGTCTAAAGTTACTAAAAATTATTGGACAATTGAAAAAATCGTATCATAATCTTATCGGCTAAACCATACTTCTTTTTATTTATTATTTATTTGAGTTATAAACCTATATTATTTAAAAAATCGGATTATATTACTGTTACGTATTATATATAATTTCAAAATCAACAAAAGTTATTTGTATAATCAAACGCAGGGGTGGTTATTGTCTACAATGGACTCGAATTACATAGCATTAGGGCAACCCGTAATTAATTACACTTCTGTTGCCGATGGGGGTGAATTATTGTAGCTGATACGATCTATTGTACGCATTTATTTCATTAAAATCATTTCATCGTCATAGACAACCCTAACAATAATTGGATTAGTTTCTAAAACAGTTAAATCATCTATATATGAAATTGTTACAAAAATATAAATTTAAAACTACGAGTACAAGTAGTTTACTATATTACTGTTAGTAGTGTTTGCACGCGACTTCTTTTACACGAAATAATTACTTTGGGCCGTATTTATTTTGAAAATTATACATTCACTTCTTATTAAGTGTCTAAATATAAAGTTTCGTTGTTTTAAATTTGAAAATTACTAATTTCCATACAATTTTTTTATTTCAAACTCTCAAACCTTTTCAGCGATAAAAGTACCATAAGCATGTCCTTTAGCTGTCTAGTCTGCCCCTATACGAAACTTCATCAAAATCGGTTTAGCTGTAGTTGTTAGTTAATTTTTTTGCATTTACAATAATAGGAGTAATAATTTTAATACGTATCATCCGTTCATCATCAATTTTACGTTTTGCATTACTATTTACAAGAGATACAGATAAAAAAGAATGAAACATAACTCCGCAGCAAGTATCGATTCGGTTATTTGCATTACAAAACCCTCATGAAGGGGAGCATTAATTCCGGCCGTCGGTCGCACGTGACATTAGGGCGCATCTGTTTTGCACCTACTGCGAATTTTCGTTGATTGTTTCCTTTGTCTATTGAATTTATTGTCATAAAGAAACAGTCATAATTATGTCTACATTGTTGGTTTTATAAGGATTTTTTTTACATCAAGTTGATTAGTTTGTTTATTTGAGTAAGATAATAAAGTTAAGACAACTTATTTTATATGTAATTTAATTAGGTATTTGTAACATTCAGTTGTTCGAATGATTTTATAGTTAGTTTTATTTTCGTATAAATCTGTAGTTACCTTTACATTTATATTCGGGTTGTCAGTTTTTTATGATCTCAAAAAATACTTTATAACTGTATCATAAAAGGAACTCTGCAAATAAATAAATAATAAATCTCTCGACAAAAGCGCTGATGATTTCAAATTTAATTCGATAGATATATTTGAATTTTATTTTGTTCATGAAATCCGTATAAATAAAATACTTCAGTTTTCATGTGAAAACCTTTTACCGCGTTAAATAAAGACCGAGACGCCAAAAAGCGTACGTGCCAATCACGCGTATGCGAGAGCTTTACTTTTTCATAAAATACATTGAAGAAAGTTAAATAAAAATCTTTATCGTTTTCGTGACTGTGCGCGGATGTATTTTTTTTCAAAACTCGTAAAATTAAATGATTTCTATATGGTCTGGATTACTTTAAAATATAGGGAAACATACAGTAAAATTTTCCTACCGAGGAACATTATTATTTTATTTCCCTTAAATTTTTTATTGTTTCCCCTAAAGAACCTATCCTTATGTTTTATATAGAAATGTTCACTGCCTTTTATTATACTTTTCTGTAAAAGTCTTACGGTGGAATATAAATTTCATTTATTCAATAAAGAAGTTTATTTATTGCTGAAGCTACAAGACGCTCTCATTCAAATACGCGGAACGTTATTGTTGTTATCGTACGTGTTCCAGTCGATGTGATTGACGGGTCGAGACATAGAATTACGGATTCAAATCTGTAAAAAAAAGTTAAAAACTAAAACCCAACTACAACAACAAAAAAAAATATGTCGCAACTTTATGTCCCATAGAGGGCGTCACATTCTTAACGAATCAAATTAAACGTAACACCATATAGCCTATAACTAGCGGACAATTAAGACGCTTCTAATAATTATACCTAATTTACCTAAATATGATAATTACTTTGCGAGATATGAGGGAACAGATGAACGATGAGATGACCGCTTTTGGCTTTGCCGTAGGCGGGTAAAAAACATAAGCTTTGACACAAATATAAGCGTAAAATTTCGACAGCATAGTTACGTTGGTGGAATAGCTATAGTCCTATACGAATAATAACGTCATTTGATGTCCAGTTTTCACGGGTTGTCACATCAACCAAAACATTGAACTGAGGTAGGGCACAGCAGGAAATTTCCTGAAAGACTACAGCTAAATGATACTGCTTTCAAGCAGTGTTGTGTTCCTGTTGGTGAGTAAGGTCACCAGAGCTCCTGGGGGGAATTGAGGATAGGGTCGGCAACGCGCTTGCGATGCTTCTGTGGTTGCAGACGTCTATAGGCTACGGTATTTGCTTACCATCAGGTGAGCCGTACGCTTGTTTGCCAACTTACCTACTTAAAAAAAAAACATTGTCAAATTGAATTATTAATTATATTCTAAGGTAGTGTAATAAAAAATTTTACACTAATATTTTTAGTTTTAAATATAAAATTTAATAAATAGTTTTCTTGCAAAACCACGTCTGAAATTTGCTACGAGATAACGAAACGTTTCATGAGTTTCCCAGATCGTAAGGGGTAATTGCAAAAGTTTAATTATTACCATTAATAAGACATCTCTACTTTATCTCCTTTCATATAAAGGCTTTGAAACTTTATTAATATTGCTTCTATACTCTGTATCTACGGTAAATAATATTTCAAAAACTATAGTCGTATTTTTAATTAGACGAAGCCATCTGACGTTTACTGTGTTGTCAGTTTTTAATGAAATAAAAATAGTATTGTGACAAAGTGAATGATTGAAACGACTTCGACGACTATGTTCCTATATAGTACCTACATATACTATTATACTGAGTACGAAGTGTTTTAGAAGTAGTTTCCTCGGAATGTTTCCTTTTCGCAATGACTGTCCCATTTTGAATACATTATGTAGTTGAAACTTTAGACATACATATAAAATATTATAACAATTATAGGTAGGTAATTAAAAGAAAAAACATCGCTTATTACATAATTTGTTTTATTCGTCATCAGATAAAAAATCATCACTATTGCTTTCGGTGACATTATAGCCAGGCTATTTCAACCTATAAAATTATTGTAAATTTCAATCTGCTTTGGAAAAAAAACATTACGTTAAAAAAAATGACAGTAGTACCGTTGAGTTTCTTTCGCCAGTTCTTCTCAGGTCAGAGGCTTTTTCTTTCCGAACTGGTAGTAGACTCATGACGTTCAGTAAGAAATTGTAATAATTTTATGCTGAATAAAATATTTTGATTTGATTTGATTTGATTATTATTTATGAATATGCCTGAAACATTGTCGATCATGTGGTCGAGATCATAAATTTTGTCTTCTTCTTTAATTATATGAGACACCCAGCTACTCCATTTTTCAGGTGTGATATGTTGAAGTCCTTCTTCAAAAAGTTTTTTTTACTTCTGTCATTTTGAAGGTTTTGTTATTTCTTGCAACATATCCTTTAGCCTGCGCCCATACCAACTCAATGGGATTGAGCTCACAGTGGTACCTATGGGGGCAGACGTAAAACAATTATCCCATGCTGCGCTGCCATCTCGTCAACAACACACTTCTCGCAACGTTCTTGTTTGTGCTGCAGTATAATGTCTATAAGAGTAGCTTTAACCATTGTTGCTTCGAATGAAATATTTTTGCTCGTTAGCCACTATTGTATTCTAGGTTTAGTCCAAGACATTTTAGGCAGCGATTCTAGTTTCCTGGAGTGGTAGGGGGCATTATCCATCGCTACTACGGAATTTGGTTTTAGTTTTGGCAAGACACCCCTAAACCACTTCTCAAAGGAATCGGAATTCATCTCTTGATGATAATCTTCTTTATTTATTTATTTTTGGCTTCAATTATTAATAAGATGTCTTCTACGAATCCTTCTTCCCCGCCTATATGGCCGAAAATTAATCGTTTGCCCTTTCCTGAAGACTATTTTAAGCCAGTGGTCAAGCCATCTAGGAAGGCCTGGCGGGACGATAACACTGTCTGGTCAATCCATGCCTTCCTCGGTGCATGACCTTCAAGATAGTTAAAAAATATCAATTAATTATTAAAAGTACAATTTAATGTAAAGAAAACAGAAAATTGTAATTACCTTCGTTGATCCAGGTTTCATCTTGATAATAAATATATTCATTTATAGTTTGAAGTGAGTAACTATTCACACTCATTGTTCATTCATTTGATTGAACGAGAACTGAACGCATCACTATTACTTTAAATATGTTATCATTATTTTACAAAGTGACATTAGCTACTGTCAGCTAGCTTCGTCTAATTAAAAATACGACTATACACAACTTTAAAAAGTATGGTTTGTGATAGTTTGATAATTGTTATTTGACTTATGGTTTTGTGATTATCGTTTTTGAATAACAGGCAAATTAAACAAAAATTACAGTTAGTATCACTTTGTCAAAAATTGCACAAACTGCGTTAATATAAATTGATTCTTATATTGGTTTATCACTTTTAAAAATTTTATAAATTTGTGTGTGTATATTTAGTTAAATAAAAAAATAACTACCTATAGAACGTATAAGTTTATTCTCTTATTCAGCTGCTATTATATTTTTATAGTTCTTACGTACAATTGTGCTATAATTTTAGAACTTTTTTATATACATTTAACCGTAATTTACTGCCAAGTTGAATGTAATATTAGCGTGTTATTAAAATGTTAATATAAGCGAGCCTGTGTAAAAATAGCAATAAAATGAATTATAAAAAGGAATATAATCACTGTTATGCGGAAAATCTTTAGGTATATATAAATCATTATTCAATATATACACACATAAATTTTGATTTTATTTATAATACGAGTACTTGCGATTTCAACAAATGTTTCGCCAATTTTTGCTAGATATCAAAATCTGATAAACACTCACATTGACACATTTAACTTAATGTGCTTAATGTGCGAATTTTTGATATTCTTAAAATAAATCTATAATTTTTTTTATCCCTGTATCAATTATCTATAAATAAATAAATAAATAAATATCTACACAATACACACACGGTCGTCTGTTCCTAAAGTAAGCAACTTAATGCTTGTGTTATAGGTAACAGCCGACTGGTCTAGCTACATCTTTTTTTTCGATAAACATACTTATAAATAGTACATATATAAATATATAAATGAATATGTATATTACACCCAGATTCGGGGTGGGAATCGAACCCACAACCCCCGGAGCAGAAAGCAGGGTCACTACAAACTGCGCCAACGGGTTAGTCAGATATAGAGCAGTATATAGATCTTCATATAATAATATATTTATAATGTAAATGCAACTATTCAGCTTACGACCCTGATATTGCTTATCGTACACTTGTCAGTTTAAGGAGTGTTTTTAAGGAATAAAATCCATCACGGGATTTTACTGATACAATGTTCGAATCCGGAGTAAAGCTAAATAAAACCGTTACAAAGCTTACAAGTGCATCTATTTTTATTGGTGTCAGTTATAAAAGTAATTTAGCTCTTAACAATTATAAAATACATGTACACAAGGATTAGTTCTCATCCAATATTTTCATTTCAGCCTGTAATATCCCACTGCTGGGCATGGGCCTTTTTCCCCATGTAGTCGAAGGACCAGAGCTTAATCCAACGCTGCTCTAATGCGGGTTGGCGGGTATATTTCCTACTATGAGTAACGATCGCTATCAGGTGTACATGATAACAACCGGGACCGATAGCTTAACATGCTCTCCGAGGCACGGTGGGGAGACGCACAAGGATTAACGACCAGACCGGAAATAAATATTTGTATAAACACAAATATCGAATCCGAACGGGAATCGAACCCGTGACCGTCTGTGTTTAAGCGCCGCCTCCACGGCACACGCAACATTACACCAGAGCGGGCGTCATAAATCTTTTACAAACGTTGTCTAGGCCACCAAAATTTATACTATTTTATAAGCCAGAGTTTACCACTAATTACACAACCACACATAATAAATTAGTAACGATATAGCCGAAATATAAATATTTTGACGACACGTACGTCCAATATTTTCACAAACGTAGAATTGCTCACCATAATGCTGTTAAAGTTCGGTCGTTTATTGGCTCAAGGGAATTATGTCTTGATAATTTAACAAGACTAATTTTCATTACGGACAGTTCCAATTAGCTGGAAATTGCATTGCGCTCCAACTAAGTGGATATGCAGTATGTGATTGTGAAGCCGTAAGCCTTATTGTATTACCTTTGTCGTTATGTCCTCCAGCTTAATTATTAATTATATATTTAAAAAAAAATACTGTTACAGTTATATTGTCATTATGTGTGTGTATTGTGTATATATTTATAAAAAAAATATATGTGATTTTGGATTATTGAGAGTAATATTTAAATAAACAAAAAAATTATACTACAACTAAGGCAAGTAACTGTAATTAAGTTTGTCGAAATATTTATATTTCGTCTATATCGTTACAAATTTATTATGTGGTGGTTATGTAATTAGTGGTAAAATCTGGATTATAAAATAGTATAAATTTCGGTAGCCGACATCGATATGATCGATGTGCATTTATCTTTATATTTCTGCAATTATTTGTGTATAATTTAATTCAAATAAAAAAAAATGTATTTTGATAACGCTTCAGCCTGTAATATCCCACTGTTGGGCATAGGCCTCTTCCCCATGTAGGAGAAGGATCGATATACGGTATTTTGATAAAATATGATACAATTCTTTTTATTTTTACAAAGAAACAATTTCTGTTATAATTAAAAATTATGTCATACCTATAATTTCGTCATATTACCACATTCGTAAAAATTCTATTGTTTTAGTGATAAATAAAATAATGAGTACTTTTGATTCGAAAAAAAAAATTTCGAAAAAGAAAACGGAGTGCTTAATCTTTAAACGTTTGTATAGTATCAGTTAAATATTAAATGAATATGTACGACATGTTATACATTTACTGTCCCTTTGAATTTTATTTTAAATGAACGTTTAGACTTGTTTTTCAAATACATACAAAATTTCTCGGTTTTTAAATATTTCCGCCTTTATTGGATATTGTGTTCTACAAAAATTCCCTATTTGTAAAATTGATTTTTAATTGGAACGAAACTTCATGAAACATGCACGTTGTACTGCTCGCATAGTCGAAGTTTTTGATTTTTTTATTAATATCCAGTAACTTTGGTTATTCAATACATATTATAAAATAAAATCGCTTCCCTCTGTCTGTCTGCCCCTATGTATGCTTAGATCTTTAAAACTACCTACGCAACAGATTTTGATGCGGTTTTTTTTAATAGATAGATTGATTCAAGAGAAAGGTTTATATGTAAAATACTAGCATAATATAGTAGAGAAACACTGATAATTTTAGAGGATTCTCTTTATGTCTATCTCTTAAGGATAACCCACAATGAGCAATTTTTATCATTTACTTTTTACGAGAAAGAATGGCTAAATTTTTATCCAATAAAGTACCTTAAATACATTTTACATTAATTTAATATAGAACAATATGGCCCTTTACACCATGTAATATAACAAAATATTTTCGAAGATATTACAGTTTTAAAATGCAGGGACATAGCGGTTCATCCCTCCGGCCGTTACCGCCGCAACCGCTATGTCCTGCAATAAAATATGGCAATATAAATAATATGGCAATTTGTTCATTATAATACTTATAGTTTTAAGGTTTGAGTTCAAACAAGAATTGAGTAAATTTTATAATTCATTAATAAATCGCAGGGTCAAACTTTTAACGATATTTTTAATAGCAGCATTGCACCCGTGCGAAGCCGGGGCGGGTCGCTAGTTTTTATACATATTAAAGTAATACATTTCCTCAAGAAAAGTAATAATATAAATTTGTATCAAATGATTTATTATTTTTAAAACAATTTTCTTTTTATTTGTTGTATCGCAATGCGCTTGATTCAAAGTAAAAATATTAAAATACAATTTTTTCAGTAAACAAAAAGTAAAAACAAAATCATTATTTTAAAATTTTACTTTTACAATAACAATAAAATATCCACGAGTTGAAATAAATTCACTGAAAATCCTACTGTAGCAAAAAATATTTTACCAATAGGTTTCCAATACATCTAGCTCTACCGGCAGCTGTCATTGATTGGGATTTTTAAACTTTTATTCGGCTGACGAAGCTTAACATTTATTTATTTTTAATCTTGCATATGTAAAAGTAACAATACCTACACATTTATACGAAATGTGGGTATACTCAAATTTGAACCTGTAAATTTAAATCGCAATTAATATCAATTACATTATATCAAATATTATATTTAACATCCAAGAGCAGTGCTATCAAAAGATAATTATTTAAAAAAATGTTATCATAAAACTACTTATTTTCCATCGAAGTTTCTCGGCGAATCGACTTACACAAATCAGCAAGCATTGCTGCTGACTATTTTCCGTTGTAATGTCATTCGATATGCATAATATCCTGATAAAACCTTTCACCATGGTCATCTAATACGCCACCGAGATTTGCCGGAATAAAAACATGTGAGTCCAAAAAATTAATTTTGAGTGAAAATGAGTATTGCATCCTAAAGACTTATAAACAGAAAGAAGCTCTCGTATGGTTTGTCGGTAGTTGTCAGCTTTTGTATTACCAAGAAAATTATATAAATAAAAACAAAACAGTGTTTTAATAAAAGTTAGGATAGAAACATAAAGACTTACTATTACTATAACTGTTGTAAACATAATTCCATATTGCAATTCGCCTAATCTAGTCACTATATACTATATGTATGTAGTGACGTTAAAAATGTCGTCGACACATTCTTGTCCATTATATAATTTTAACTATATTTTTCATCAAACCCGTTAACACAAGCAATTTAATAAAGTAAAAGACTTTTATGTATTGCTCACTGCTATGATTCTTAAATTCACTGCTTTTCCAAGACACTGAAGTAATACGACATTAAATCACGTTGCTATCTGCGGAACAGTTCCACTGTCTTGGATGTCAGACTGTCTACCGCAATATACTAGTATCTGTCACTACAATATCGTCTTAAATGGCTTGTAATTGTGTCGTAAACTAGATACATTTGAATTATTGAACTAACTACTAACTATTTACAAATATAAATTGAATATTTACTTAGTAAATTATCAAAGTCTTAATTTAAATTGATAAATAACTTAATATTTTGAAAACTAAATCAACCAACTCTAATAACAAATATTTCGAAAACTAAATCAACCAACTATTCTAATAACTAAATATTTTGAAAACTAAATCAACCAACTCTTCAATTAGTATATTCAACTTTAAGGAAAAATTTGTTAAAAATCTGCATTGGTTCTGAAAACAATAATTGATCTTACATTAAAGCACTCGACGAGATTTCCATGTATAGGTTAGAAATAAACTAATTTTTAGGTAGTTTTATGTTTGTTGAATAGCAGTAACATTTAACTACCAGAGCAATTTAAAACGCGATTTTTATTGGAAATTGCTTGTAAACTACGGATAGTTTATTCAATTCCATTGTTAGCAATGCCAAGCAAACAAATTCAGCTGCGTACTAGAATCCACAGTTCAAAAAAAATTTATCGATATAAAAATTACGACGCCATATTATACGTGTATACTACAATTTGAAAAACATATTTATGTATTGTATATATAATTACATACAAATATCTATTTTACTTTTATTTTTTCTGTGTCAGATATATAAGGTTATCATAGAAAATCTTGTTACAGTTTCCACAAATGAAGATAAAAACAGCAACGGTGACGCCTGCTTGGAAGGTGTTTTTATGTAAATGCTTTTAAACCATCGATAACAGATGTAAAATAAAATGACGAATAGCAAATTAATATACGTGCTACTAGTAGCACTTGCAGCACATGTAATTAGTGCGAGAGTGATGTGTCCAAGTCACCCTAACTGCGTTTGCGGCGGCACGTTCGCTGTTGAACTCAACTGCAACATCGATGGTGAGTGCACTTAGACGCTTACAGTTCCAAATTAAGCTATAAATTAACCACGAACCCAACGTCTCAAAGCTTTGGTTAGACTATTTAATATTTATTTAAAAATTTAATTTTCAGGACGAACTGTGAAAATAAATTTACTACCAAGTACGTACATTACAATAAAATGCGAAAACGCAACAAGCCTAGATTATAGTAAGCTACCAAAATGTGCCAACGAACCAAATATTTTCAAATCAGTCAGTTTTAAAGACTGTCCACTACCAGATACATCATTTAAGGACATATTAAGTAAAGTTGGAGTATCGAAGACCATGTCTCTTATTTTTCAAAATGCAAAACAGCTGTCTGGGCACTTTAATAGAAAGCATTTTTCTGGTTTACAAGATTTAACCAAGCTTCTTCTTTCTGTAAATGGGATTACGGACCTACCAGATAATCTATTTATGGATTTAAATAATCTTACATGGCTTAATATACGCTGTAATAATATCAAACTATCAGAAGAATTATTTAAGCCTTTTGAAAGATTGGAAACTCTTGAAATAAGTCATAATCACATGACGAATATGTCATCAAATCTTTTTTCACATTTATCTTTATTGAGAAAACTGTCATTATGGCAAACCAATGTTACATGGTTTTCTAAGGATTTTTTCACAGGTGTTGACGTACTTGAAGAATTAGATCTAAGTTCTAATGGACTAAACGAACTTCCGATGACGATTTTTAAACCATTAAGGAAGTTAAAGAAATTGACGCTCTTTTCGAACAAATTTTCTACCTTCCCACAAAATTTATTCTCGACCAATGACAAATTAGAAACTGTCATAATACTTAATAATGACGTAAAAATAAGAGCACTACCAAGAAATCTTTTTGGAAATTTGAAAAATCTGAAACAAGTCTATGTTCAAAGAAGTGGTATAGAAACTGTACCGTACGACATCTTCGTCAATTCTCCACTCGTAACAAACATATCGTTAGCCTATAATGACATAGCAGTAATCCCGGAATCAACTTTTAACGATCAAATAAATTTATTGGAACTTGATTTGAGTCACAACAACTTAAGGAGCTTACAACCTAAATTATTCTCTTCGTTAGTAAGATTGGAGATATTGAATTTATGTCATAATTCCATCGAAGAAGTTTCTAGGTGAGTTCATATGGAAATATTTTATCAAAAAAATAAAAATAAAATGTTTAAAATACTTCTATAATGTGTATTTTTTCAGCGCAACATTTTCGTCACTATTGAGTCTGATATATCTAAACATGGAGCACAATAACTTAAAGACCGTATCATCAGATTTATTCAGTAACAATAAGCAACGAATGTCTATCACGTTCGCTTACAATCGCCTCGACTTCGAGAATAAAGAATTGAAAAATAATTCTTGGGCATTGACAAAAGTTTCGCCATTTGCTCACACGTATAATCTTAAAATGCTTAACTTGAGTCACAATAAATTTAAATTTTCTTTCGAAGATTGGTGGATAAACGGTCATGAAAACTTGGACATTAGCTTTAACTCAATTCAGTATCTTTGGGTAAGTACCAAAAATATAAAGATAAAAAATACCTGTTAATTTTTTTATTAAAAGTAAAAAAAAATATTTTTTAACAGAAAACTTCGGAGAATTCGTTACTAGAAGGAAAATCGAGTTACGGAGAATTGCTCAAGAAACCGTTAAAAGAAGTTTGGATATCAAATAATCCTCTAAATTGTAGATGCAAAAACTTTCTATTCGTTGACTTTCTTAAAATAAATTTAAAATCTAAGGTAAGAAAAGTTCATAATATTTATAATATTTGTAATAAAGGTTTTAATTATCGACATCGGTTTTATTTATCGACAGAAACACATTTGACATAATCGTATTAATATATTCGTATTGATATAACCGTAACCTGTGAACAACAATAACGTGCAACGTACGTATGTACGTACCTAAAAAGTGAGCTTCTTTTAAAAGTTAATCGTTATAGCACATTTTTTTTCTTTCAGGTCATGGATGACACATTAATTCATTGTCCAATCTGGACAAAGGAATCTTGCTACCTTAGATTTATAATATTTATTTCAATATTGACTGCGTCAGTTTCACTGTCTACGATTACTATTATTTTGTACTTTGTATACAAAAAGGAAATTAATACAATGATAAAGAAGCGATTTCAATATTATTCAAAATCTGACAACAATACCGATCAATATAAAAACGTAATCGTAAGGTATTCTGAAAATGATGAAGAATTCGTATTCAAAGAAATCTTACCGGGACTTAAAAATCATAAAAACTTCAAAGTTCAACCGAAACTTGTCAAAACCAACTGTAAAGAGAATTTTATTAAACATTTTACAAGCGGGTCGAAAGAAGGTGACACTGTTTTGGTAATATTTTCACCGAACTACTTAACGTCGGCTTACAGTCACGTAAACATAAAGAAAATTCGAGGCGAAATGTTGAAAACGAAAAACACGCTTTATGTATTCACCGATATTGGCCCCGAGAATTCGATATATGCCTTCCTAAAAGAGCAACGAGATCAACGAACAGCTATTTTGTGGAGTGACCCAAATTTCTGGAATCTTCTCATTTCCATGTTATCGAATGGGTATAAGAAAAAAGTACGATTTTCCTCTGATAACGACGTACGATCAAAACTAAATACATCACTTAGTTCATCGAAAAGCAAGTTGGTATCAAATAGTTCATTCACAAGATTGCCGGAATGGCCGGATGTCTACGCTTCGAGTACATTTGCACACAGTCAGGTTTAGTTACGTTATCGTTTCTA